>JADMNL010000036.1:72660000-74151250 GCA_016271365.2 Neoceratodus forsteri
GGAGAGGAGGGTGGCCGGAGCATCGTGGTGATGCTAGGCAACCAACAGCATCACTATCATTAAATCAGCACCCTGGGTGCGTTGTGTGCCCTCACAGCACCCGGGGCGTTGATTAATCCCCCATAACTCTATACCCTGGAGTGGGATATCGCACTTTTAAGACATCACACACCGAGGGGGTGTAAGAAAAATACATAAAAAAAAAGTCTGTAACATTGATGTTAATTGATGGTGCAGAGACTTTACAGAAAACTGCCGTTTCCGACTGAGATTAGCAGACAGACAGTGAGAGCGAGTGAGCGCTTCCACAGCTGTGTGAGCCGCTAACAATAAGTGGCCCGAAAGAGTGGATGTGAGACAGTGTTTGCTTAGGGCAAGGACAGAACTGCAAGATTCCTCTCAGAACGCCGTAATAACCAGGAACCCAGTTATTATGGTGTTTGAAACTAGCAATGCAATGCAATCATGTGTAAAAAGGGGGTCACCAGTAATTACACCCCAATAACCTCATACCCTGGAGTGGGTTATTGCGCTCATAACATGGGGTCTTTCATAACAAAATAGTGAAGGAAAAAACTGTTATTGCTGTGCAAATAAGAAAATACATTGTATCCAGACTTAAAAAGTAGTGCCCAAGAAGTAATGCATAGGTATTTTATGTTATGAACAGACAAATGGTAGAAATATTTAACAATGCCAGACAGGGTGTGTGTCGTGGGATAACGTCACACCTCAGGTGGTTGGGCACGAGGCCGCAGGCAGAGTGCATCTAACAGCTGAGGCGTGACATTATCCCAAACAACACACCCCCTGGTGGGCATTGTTGCCATTATACAATGGCTCGTTGTTATACAGAATTAAAAAAAAATCATTTTAAAGATGCTTTTGTGTGGAAAAATATTTTTGTTTTTTAAAAGCAGATGAAACAAACAATCAAGTATGTGCTCTACGTCGTCAAGCTCATCTACAGGTTCACAGTGAGGCTGACAGTAGAGCCGTGATGTTGTACTGAGATAACATCACGGGTCCAGCCCAAGACTGACCAGAGTCCAGGATTTTTTCTTGCCATTGTATAATTAAGCAATAAGGCACGACAGGGTGTAGTATATCATGGGATATCGTCATGCCTCGGGTGGTTTGGCACAAGGCCTCAGGCAGAGTGCGTCCAACTGTCCGAGAAGTGACGATATCCCATGATATACCACACCCTGGAGTGCCTTATTGCTATTATGAACTGGATCGATTTTTTTTTTTTTTTTAACGTAAAATGCATAAAATAAGTTTTAAAATATTTTAAGTGTTTTTTTATACGAGTGTAGGTAGACATTTAAAAAAGTTTGTGTATGTCATGTTTTGGCCAGTAGGTGGTGCTGTTGCATGAGGATTTTGTTACAAAGTCTTAATTGTTGTAGTATTGCTCTTCCCACCCCCGCAAGTTTAGTTTACTCGACCACGTTCATATTTTTTGGCATTTTTTGTTCGAGAAGGTGAGGATGTTTTTGTTTGTTTATGCCAAAATCGCGATGTGAAAAGGGAGATAGCCGGGTGGACAATAAAGTGCCTACCAACGTGCATCACAGCTCCACAAGGTGAGAGAAGTTTTTTTTTGTGCGTCCTCAGATCAGTCTACTCGAATACGTTTTGCCTGCAGTATTTGAGTTGTGCCGTGCTTCTGAGGAAAGTGAGACAGTAAGGGTCAAGCCAGGTGTGCTTGAGGAGCGGGTTGTAGATTTTGCAGTCTGGTACAAGGCAGCATGGCAGCGAGGGCGAGCAGTACTTGATGCTCTCAAAGGGAGCACTTGCCGCGGTCAAAGGAAGAAGATTTTTTTCTCTTTGCAGAGCGTGTGCTAGGGGGACAGTTGTGAGGATGTTTTTTTTTTTTTTTTAAAATACTGTCTGAGTGGAGGTCTGACTTGCTTCGCCTGTGGGGACACAGAGAAGGTTGCGCTGGGAGTGAGGAGGCTGGTGGCCAGAAGTTTTCTGAAGCCATGATGTAGCCCGATATCATCATGGCTTCAAAAATCTTTCTGCCAATCAGCTTCCTCCATTTACGATCTCCAGTTCATAATAAACGTTAGCAGCAGTTCTGACATTTGGTGTTCATAAGTTAAGTGTCACTATGACTTTTATATTGTGCAACACAGTCCCAATTTCTACCAGCTGCCTATCTGTCTCTCTTGCGCGTGCTCTCTCTCTCTCCTCTCTCTCTCTCTCTCTCTCTCTCTCCCCCTCTCTCTCTAAACACCTGACTGAGCAAGGCTGCTCGCTGTGTGTGAAGCACCCACACCTGGCATAGAGAGAGAAGAGTGGACAGGCTCTCAGCGGAGACTGACAGCAGGTTGGAAGTCTCTGCTAGGCTTCACGGTTGAGCAAGGCTGCTCGCTGTGTGTGAAGCGCCCATGCTGTTCTCTCCCTTTCTCTCAGTCTATGGAAAGGGAACAGTACAAAGGCTCTCAGCCGGGACTGAGTGGGTCAGAGCTCCCTGCTACACTTCATATAGTTGCGTACGTATCTTTGACCCACTATCAGTATGTTCTCATAACAGGGGATACTGTGGCTCGTGGGGCGGGGGGGGGAGATAGATGGACACAGCTGGTCCAAGGACAAGAAACTGAACTGCCAAAGAGAGGACACTGCAGGATGTTTTCATTATATGTCCTGCTTTTACTCTCTTCTTTACACTTTCTCTGTGTGACCATCTCAGAGGACGTGAGGGGCTGCATGCCGTACAACTAGAAGAAACAGGAAGGGAATACAGCAACAGGAGCAGGCATGGGGGGTGTTTAATGCGACCGGAGGACACACTCCACGGTAGCACCACGGTCACACTATTGACCCACAGGGGGATTGTCTGTTGGCGGGTTTAATGGCTGCTGTTCCCACGTCACTTTTCCACAACATAACTAGTACCGCGCTGCCCAGGGATTTTGTTCTAGGGGTCACTTCACACCAACTGTGCATTTATCACACATTAATACACAGTCAGGTGATGCTGTTCTACCAATGAGGTGACTCCTTTTTTGTACCCAATGTTATAAGCAAGCAATAACCCATGACAGTGTATGGGGTTACTGGGCGTACCCCATGTTGTAAGGGAAAAACAAAAATGAGATTAGACGTTTGCTAATAAAAGACTTTGTTTTTTGGCCATTCTTTGTAATATTAATATGAAGATCTGACAATTTTTTTTTTTTTTTTTTTTTTTAAACTTTTTGCTGTTGGCCACCAGCCCCCCTGCACCTTCCTGCACACCACTTCCTCACTCTCCTCCCCCCCAACTTACCCAGTCAGGGTGGGGCAGATACCTGGATCCAGCTGGTCTTTGTCGGGAAAGGTGCCGGTAACGTTTTATTCTTTATAGACTATGCCATATGGAAAAGTATGAATTAAAATAAAAAACAAAACAAAAAAAAAAAAAAAAACACAAACATCTTTGCTCCCAAGTGCGCACAGGTATATACAGTATATAACATAAGAGATTTAAAAGATTTTATGAAGTGTAATTTACAACAGCATTTTAGGATATAAATGCATATACTGTGCAGGCCCGGTGGCGCTGAGGGTTGAAGCGCTAGACGGCACACTTCACATCACGCCGGCCACCCAGGTTCGGGAGCGGACTCTGGCTGGCAGGAGAGAGGTTGTATTGAGTGTCCCAGTACTGCTCTCCTTCCTCTGGGGTGGGCTTGTGTGGTTGCGTCGCTCTTGGGTGGTGCCGGGTGAAGACCAGGAGAAGCACAAGGCGCAGCGCCAGCGTTGGGAGGAGTTCGGCAAGACGCTTACGCAAGCGCAATGCGTCACTGCACTGCCGGCTCCGGGGGCAAAAACAGAGGTGGAAAAAGGGCTGGGCGTGACCGAGCAGCTTGATGGCCGTGCACCCGACCTGGAGGCCTGTCATGGAATCGTATAGGGGGGTCCAGTGACAGCCATGCTAGGACCTTCGCATATTGAGTGAGCCCATCTGTATCCATACTGGGAGTCACACGGGGAATAAACTGCACCTACATTTCAGCCGCTTTCAGGTTGCGCCATCTTTTTTGTGTTTTGACCAAGAAACTTGAGGAAAGGAAACTGGCTGATGTGTACCTGGACTTCAGCAAAGCCTTCAACACGGTGTCAAACAAGAGGCTAGTTCATCAAATGGATAACCTTAGCGTAACCAGTTGCGTCATGCAATGGATTAGGGAGACTGGCTGCCGGGCAGGAGACAATGGGTTAAAGTAAATGGTAATCTCTCTGCATGGAAACAAGCGACCACTGGAGTCCTGCAAGGTCAGTGGCTCAGCAGGTTGCACGTTCGCCTGTGGGGCCGAAAGATGTTCATGGGGTCTAATCTCACACCAGGTGCTCAGGATAATACCCATAATGTAACAACTAACACTGTAGTGCAGTACTGTGTGTATGTGTGGGGTGGGCGCTGCACTGGTGCGGTGCGTCCCTCGGAAGAGGCATTAAATCGAGGTCCCTTCTGCCCACACACACACACACACACACACACACACACACACACACACACACACACACACACGGTAGCTGTCCAGATAGAAGATTCCATGGAACATATCGAAGAGAAGTTCTCTCCTCCACCAGTGTCATGGCCAACATTCCCCTATCAATAAAACGGGTCCATATAACCCACCCCCAGGACACACCTGGAAACAAGCTGTCATACCTTTTCCGGGTCAAAACTTACAAATAAAATAAATACATACAAAACAAGGTTCTGTTGTAGGGCCAACACTGTTTAATATATTCATAAGTGATCAAGAGCGATAGCGAGGTGGGCACCATCACTGATGCTGTCAAAACCAGAAGGATAATTACATCTCAGAAGGAGGTCAATGAGGGAAAATACAATGACTGAAAGGTACTGAAATTTGAACATACATCAAGGTCAAAATGGCATGTAAAAACCCAGCCTCTGCAGGAAAAGCTGGAAGCTGTAAACACTCGAAGACTAGGGTGGTAAATGCAAAATGCTGAGCAGATGTACTGAATAAGCTAATTAAATAAGAGAACAGAAATGGGAGCAGCTGCCTTGCTAGTAAGCCACATGACAGCAGTTAAGGAATGCAGTTGAACAGAAAGAGATTGCAAGTGAGCTGGTATGAACATGCGACCCCCCAGGACCCCATTTGCTAAGGAAATGGGCAAAAAAAAATGGCAGATGAATTTCAACAACAAAAAATGTGAAGTGATGCATCTAGGTCAGAATCTATGAAAGCAAATTACTAGCTGAACAAGGCTGTAACAAAATGACGTCGCTCGTGCTAATGGTGCAGGGAACATGGTGTGCTGTTGGGTAACCAACATCTCATATCTGAGCAGAAAATAACTGCGTGCTCATACCCATTTGTCCAGCTCCAATAAATGCAAGCAAGGCTCGGGTCTCAATTTCTTTTGCTTTTATTAAAGTGACATTGAAAAGGTACATGTGCAATCCACAGGTAAACCCAGGGAGACTCCGACTCACAAACTGCCAGCCCTGATGCTTCGACCTGCTGGTCTTCCTCAGGGGCGCCAACCTGAGCAACACAGACTAGACTAATGAAACTCAGCAGGAATGGGACCCTGGGGGTAATGGTTAGCAACAGCTTTATATGGAAGGGTCGAAACTGGCACCAGCCACCAGCCAAATGCGGGTATATTTTCTTTCAGGCTAGTAAGATTTTCCTTGAACTAGCCCTGCGAACTTGTATTGAAGAATATTTCAGTAAGTACACTACCTGGGCCAATGGATTTTCCCTGTCACTACCCCTGCTGGCTAGTGGCTGCAAAACAATTTCGACCCCTGTATATGGAGGCAACAATGTGGGGCGGCAGCAGCAGCCAGCAAAGCAAATAAAACCATGTCATACCTCTAGAGAGAAACTAAGTGAATCAAGTGATCCCATACTGCCCCAGTACAGATACTTCATTGTGACAGGGTCAGAACTGTGTCCCCCTTCTCTTTTTTTTTTTTGTGTAAGTAGGGAAAAATGAAATAGTCAATGATATCGCCTCTTTTAGGACACACCTTTGGAACTATGGCCATCAGCGCTAGGACCACACAGAAACTTTTGCTAGATGGGGGCTGCCCACAATGACGTGCCACGTCTACATACATAAGCATGGGTAGCCCCATCTCCATTCAGTTCCCCAGTCATCCTCGAACCAGCTGAAGGAAATGCCGTCAGCCTAGCCATTGCAGTTTATTCTTTTATTTTACTGAAGTGTTTATTTTGTCATCTCTGCATGCTCTCAAAGTCAAAAGAGCCTTTACTTCGGTAATGTAAGGGCAGAGATAAAACCAACAACAAAGACACACATACGGTCTGTGTGTGCTATTTCGGCATGTCTCACAATGCAAGGATTAGTGAGATTTGCCAGAGCTTCAACTAGACTACAAGGCCAAGCCACAAGAAATCTCTAGAATTTGTCTAAATTTCAGTAAGGCCTTTGACGCTGTCCTACACAGGAAATTAGCAGGCAAGCTGGGTATCTTAGGAGTGAGTCCAAAGGTGGTACACTGGATAAGAAATTGGTTAGGGACAGGTGACAGAGGGTGGCAGTAAACATACATGCGAATATGCGAAGAAGCCAGCAGAAGAAGGCCATCTGGTCTATCAAGTCTGCTCGTATTGCAGGGTCCACAGCTTGAGCTACTGTCCCTGCCCTCCAACCCACTCCTCCCATCCTCCCCACCCCCCCATGCCTATCCCAGCCTCTCTTAAAGCTGCTCACTGTCTTCAACCAGATGACCTCTTCCAGCAGCGCATTCCAAGTGTCCACCACCCTCTCTGTGAAGAAGTGCTTCCTGACCTTCCTCCTAAACCTCCCACCCTCCAGCTTACGACTGTGCCCCCTCATGTTACGGTTGCCACTCAGCTTAAAGAGACTCTCCTTAGCAACCTTATTTATCCCTTTCAAGTAGTTGAAGGTCCCAATCATGTCTCCCCCTCTCCCCCCAAATCTTTCAGCGAGAACATGTTCGGTGCCCTCAATCTCTCCTCGTATACCTTACCCACTGTCATCTTTGTAGCCCTTCTCTGGACCTTCTCCGGCAGGTTAATGTCCTTTTTGAGGTGTGGGCACTAGTACTGAACTCCATACTGTAGATGCAGCCTTACCAGTGACCTATACAAGGGCAGTAAAACCTCCTCTCTCCTACTACTAACCCCCCTTAGATATGCATCCCAGCATCTTGTTTGCCTTTGCTGCTGCTTTCTTGCGCTGCGTGGAGTGCTTCAGGTCACTAGTGATCATCACTCCCAGGTCCTTCTCCTCCTCCTCCTCTGATGCAGACACTCGGACTCCACCCAGGTAGAACTCTGTCCTGGGATTCTTGGCTCCAATATGCATAACTTTGCATTTCTTGGCATTGAAGCTAAGCTGCCAGATCCTGGACCACCTCCCCAGCTTTTCCAGATCTTCCTGTAGGTCCTGTATCTCTTCAGCTGTGTCCACTCTCCCACAGAGCTTGGTGTCATCCATGAATAGGCAACAGAGTTCACTCAGACAAGGGAGTGTGACCAGCGCAGTGCCGCAGGGATAAGTGCTGGGACCGGCCTTCTTTTAAGGTTTGTATAAGTGAGATTGTAGAGGAGCTGAAAGGGAAGGTCTGCCTCTTTGTGGATGACGACACCAAAATCTGCAATAAGGTGGACACTCCTGGGGGGGGGGTTGGAAAGGATGAGCAGAGATCAGAGAACACTAGAGGAGTGTTCAAGGGAATGGCAGCTCGGTTTCAGTGCAGAAAAGTGCGGGCACAGAAACCCAGATGCACAGTACAAAATGGGTGGAGTGGTACTGAGGACTACCAAGCAAGAAAGAGATCTGGGGATAATCACATCTGATGACCTAAAGGTAATCAATGCAGTACGACAAGACACTGGAGGGCTACTGGGGTACACAGAGAGGGGTATCATCACCAGAAAGAGGAAGGTAGGATGGCCTCTGTACGGATCGTTGGTATGGCCTCACTTAGAGTCCTGTGTCCAGTTCTGGAGACCACATCTCCAGAAGGACAGAGTAGAGGTGGTCCAGAAGAAGGCAACTAAGATGGTGCAGGGTCTACATCAAAAGCCGTGTGAGGAGACACAAAAGGACCTCAATATGTAAACCCTGGAAGAGAAAGGGAAGGCGGATATGATAGACCTTTAAATACTTCATGAGAGTAAATAAGGTGCAGGACAGAAGTATTTTTCCAGAAGAAAAGGTGCTCAAGAACAAAGGGACATGCCATGAAGCTGGAAGGGGTAGATTCAAGAAAGATGTGAGGAAATACTTCACAGAAAGAGTGATGGATGCCTGGAGCAGTCTTACAGTGGAGGTGGTGGGGGCAAAAACAGTGGTGGGGGTTCAAGAATGCATGAGATGGGCACAAAGCAAGCACAGTGGAAAGAAGGGCAGAAAGAGATGTAGATCAAGTAGGGTCTGTGGTGATAATTTAGGTAGGGAAAAATGGGCAGACTGGGTGGGCCAAGCAGTCCTCTGCCAGCACATTTTATGTTCCATGTTTATTTTTAAAAATTGAGGGTCTGTTGAAGAATAAAGACACACTGAAGATAGGAAGGGGTTAATATTTTCCAGCCTTTGCTACGGTCGTTTTTCTTATTTTTATCTTTATCTCTGGGCACTCAGAAAGCACAGTTAATTGAGTGCGATGTTCAGGGCCCCCTGAGAGGGTGGAGGAGTCGGGGATAATTCCTGGGACCTAACACCAAAGAAGGGCCCAGGCCACCTGGCATGCTACTGTATGCAGCTGCATAGGGACCCCAGGGTCCGAACTTTTCCCGGGGCCTGGAATTCCTCTCATGGGGAATGGTGATGTTCAGAGTACAAAAGGTCAAGGAGGTCAGATCACAAAAACTGCTAAAAAAAAAAAAAAAAAAAAAGCTATGGGCCTCATGACGCACTGAACTCTGAGAAGATGGCTAGGCGGCAGTATTGTGCAGTGGGTTAATGCTCTGAGCTGCAGATCTGGAGACCTGGGTTTGAATCCCATAGCTGCCTAGGTGCATACTGTGTGATCCTGAGCAAGTCGCTTAACTTTGTGCTCCCAGGTCGCATCTGGAAACAAACTTCGGCTTAGTGTGCTACTCCTGGTTAAACAATGTTCCCTTTCCCCAAGGCTAAGACTGCCTAAGAAACTGAGAGGAAGAAAGGCCTAACCTAGTCAAACAGGTTAACCTGAAGCTGCAGGGTATTACTTCTTACTGCTTAGAAAGGGTATCTGCAAGAATGATAAAAGCAATAGCTTTTAGGGCAGATTTAAAAGTGCAAAAGACTTTGCAGAACTTTCTGATTATAACAGATGTAAAGCAGCTGCCAAAGCTGTTTACCATTCTGAAGCCATTCATCAAAATATACAATTATATTCTCTTGCAGAGCATGCAGACATATTGGCATCAATCTGAAATGCGAGAGGGCTTCTGGGGGAAACACCCCTCCACCTGTTTTGAACACCGAAATTAAAGCATTTTGGTCCTTACAACATAAATAAAAAAGCTTGCCACATATACCCCGGGAATCACGTGAATGTGTTGGCTTGTAAAGCATGTTTATAAACTGCTGTTACTCTTAAGTGTGAGAGGACTTTTGGGGGTGTGCCTTCTTCACCGGTCACAGCTCCAGATTACTGAACTTCCCCCTTATCCCACCCACTCTTCTCCTCCTCCTCACCCCCTTATCCCACCCACGCTTCTCCTCCTCCTTCTCCTCCCCCCTCCCATTATCCCACCCACTCCTCTCCTCCTGTTCCCTTTGAAGTCACTGCTCAGTTATAAGGCTGGAAAGTGCTAGGTAGAGCGTTTTCTTGTGTAACTTCTTATTCCTGCCGGAAATCTTGCCTCTGCTTTTCATTCCACATATGCTGCTGTTTACAACTTTCATGTATGCTTCTGTTTAGAAGTTTATTTTTCAGGAAATGGCAGAGATGCTGCATAGTCCATATAATTTGCATACCCATGATGCAGTGCTTGCAACTCATGGAACTAATGTATTCTCATTCACGGTAAAAAACAAATGTAACAGATGTTCTAACATGTTCTTACACTAATTGATCACTTTAGTATGGAGCGGTGTTACTCTGCACACCTGTATTTTTAACAGTAAAAAGTAAAGTATTCTAGTCATTGCAACGTAAACAAAGCTCACACACATACTATTAAACAACAAGCATTTGTCAATGGCAAACGTTCGTTTGCAAGTATTAGCTATGTATGGTGCTTTATCCTAATGTCCTGTGCGATTGCTGGTATTTGCACCATAAATTTTCAGCATGACCTTTTTGTTATCGCCATTGTGCGCTACATAGGCGGAAACACGTTTTGGGCAGGATGTGAAAAATGATGGCTGTACTGTTGATAAGGAAGTGTAGTAAAATGGCAATGGTGAAAATCTGGAGTGGAAATATTGAAAATTCGCAAACCTATGAGCGTGCGTGGGAAATGTGCAAAGAACGCTCGTAAAACGGTCATTGTTAGGAATTTTTTCATCAAATTTTCAACATTGGCATTTTAAGACCTCTGCTAATGAAAAGTGTCACTGTGATTTTCTTAATGTGTCCCATACACCGAGTTCGCACACCGACTGTGCCATTGTGTGCTACATGGGCGGAAACACGTTTTGGGCAAGATGTGAAAAATGACAGCTGCACTACTCTTAAGTAGGTGTGGTAAAATGGCAATGTTGAAAATCTGGAGGAAAATATTGAAAATTGGCGAACTTACGAGCTCGCGTAGGAACCGCGCAACACACATCAGAACAATGTTTATTGGTTTTGATCACTAATTGAATGGAGCTGGACTCTTTCGCGAATGATGTCACCGTCGCGGCGTTATCACCGCAAATCACCCTTCGGGCCCGGATAACGCCATGACAGTGACATCATTCATGAGAAGGGGTCCTAAAACCCATGTTGAAAATTTGGTGCAAAATTCCAAAAAATGCCTGAGATATGCAATAAAGTTGAAAACCCTATCTAGCCCATTATACAGCTTACCGGCATTTCCTCAGTTCATGGTCGGCTTTGAAGAGTGCAGAGCGTGTTCCCGGTCCACGAAGATAGTCCGCCGAGCTCTGGAGGCAGAGTATAGGGTGGGGGGGTGGGAGGCTTGGCGCGCAGTGGGTGGGTAGCGGGTTGTGGGAGGGGGACTGGGAGAAGCGCATGGGACCGCTTCGCTTTACAGGTGAAAAAATAAAAAGACTACGTGGATGTTTGCCACGCTGGTGGTCTCCCAGTGTGGCAGAAGGATGGCTGGGGGCCGAGGAGCCGACGGGATTGGGCGCCCCTCGCCGGCAAACAACGTGGGACGCTTGCCACGCTGGGTGGGCTCCCAGCGTGGCACCAAAGCTTTGGGGGCAGCGTGGACGTAGGGGAGGCGGCGTGGCGTGGTGCTCTGTATGACAGCGGTGGTTTCTTTGAAGCGAAGACCACCGCTGTCATAACACAGCTCCTGCACCCATTGGTGCAGGACCGCCACGCCTGCTCAACTGAGCAGTGGATTGCAAGGGAGAGGCACACCTCCAAAGTGTGCTACTCTCCCAAAACGTTCCTTGCGCAAGCGAACGTAAAAATGGCCAGAAGCTGGTCATAGACTAGCTCCATCTCTGAAAATGCTGTGGGAAGAACTGCGGCACCCCCACCTCCAACAGCTACAGGACCAACAGGTGCTCTGAAAATATAGCCCTAGGTTTGCTTTTAAAGCATGTGAATAAACTGGTATCAATCTGAACTGTGGGATGATTTTTGTGAGGCATGCCTTTTCTTCACCTACCACAACAGCAGCAGAATACTGAAGTTCCTTCCTAATCCTGCCCACTCTCCGCTTGATAAGATTTTAGAAAATCTGAAAGCGATAAACACCAACAGACCAAATGTAGCTCTTCCAGATGTATGAGAGCAAGAGGCCACTCAACTTCTTTGTTAGACAGAAGATTCAAGGGAAGTATCAGGAAGCACTACTTCACAGAACAAGTGGTGAACACATGGAACAGACTTTCAGAAAAAACAGCCAGTCAGCATGGTTTCTACCTTCACGTTTAAACTGGATAAGTACAAGGGACAATGGACTACTTAAGGATGAAGCAGGGAGGAGGGCTATGGGCTAGTTGAAGGCTGGGGGTACCTAGAGGAATAAGGCGCTGACTGGATAGGTTGCACCTAAGCAGGGAGGGCACCTGGGTGCTGAACTCCAAACTGGAGGAATTTATGGGTAGAAATGCTGATTTAAACTGAAGCAGGGAGGAGCAACAGGAGTCTTAGCACCCTTAGTCACCTGGTGTAGGAGGCCGCTCGGCCTCCCCCCCCCCCAGTCAGGGCGGGGGGGATCCAGGGGAGAGGCAGGCAACGGAGGGCAGGAGAGAGAGGTATTGGGAGCAGGGGTGGTGGGGAGAGGAGGGCCAGGGGGTAGTGGACTCGAGTTACAGTGGAAGGTGGTGTCTCTAAATGTGGGAAGCCTCGGAAAAGAAATGGCCGAGTTGCAGTCACTGATGGCTGAGGGCAAAGTGGATATGGTGGCCATCACAGAGACATGGGCCATGAGGAACCTTGACTGGGACCTCGTAGTCCCCAGCTGTACCGGAGAGATGGGGGTGAGGAGAGGAGGGGGCGTGGTTCTGTACACGAGAGAGGGGATAACCTGTATTAGGGAGGAGTTGGCAGAAGGAAGCACTGAGGTGCTTGTGGGTACAGGTACAATCCACCAACGGTAAACACAAATGAAAGGACAGGCATAACGTACGGGCCACCAAACGAGACGAGAAGGTAGACAGGTAACTGGGGCCCCAAACTGTAGAGATGTCCCGCAGGGGGGAGGTAGTGATTATGGGGGACTTCAATCTAGCAGGGGTGGACTGGAAGATCCCAGCTACCTCCTTCACCGGTATACAAATACTACTGGACATGTTCCAGAGTAGATTCCTGACCCAAGGTGTCATGGAGCCCACTAGGGAGAGGGCCATACTGGACCTGGTCTTAATGGTGCCCATGTCCAAGATGTCAAGGTGAAGGCACCGCTTGCAGGAAGCGACCACCATACTGTGTGGTTCCATATGGACAGGGAGAGGGTTAGGACCAAGACAAAGGTTCTTGGACTTCAGGAGGGCAGCCTACAGCAGGATGGGAGCAATTCTGTGTGGGCACCTTGCTGGGATCAGGAAAGAGATGGAGATGGACCAGAAATGGATACAAGAGAAGGACTGCCGGCAGCCACCAACCTGTGTGCCAAAATCAGGAGCAAAAGATCCAAGGCCAAAAAGCCCAGCTGGTATGGTAAAGAGGCAGCCAAGGCGGTAAAGAACGATAGGTCAGCCTTCCAGAAGTACAAGTGTCCTCAAGAGGAGAAGGAGAGGGAGGAATACTGCACCAAATTAAAGGAGGCGGTCTGAGCCCTTAGGACAGCAAAGGCCAATGGACAGCTACCGCTGACAGGACTGTATGCTTACAACTGGCAGAGGAAGTAAGGTTGGGGGAGAAAGCCTTCTTCCAACACTTCAGGGAGAAGGGGATATGAAGGTTGGGGCAGTCAGACTGAAGGATGATGGGGGTGGGCGGAGGGTAGTGAAGAGAAAGCAGTACTTATTTATTTGTAATTTTTTTAATTTTTTCTTTTTGCGGAGCTGGCAGGCAGCTCCAGCCCCTCCCTCGAAGGGGCTCATCTCTTCACTAAGGAGGAGGACAGACCAGTGCCACAAGGGATGGGGGGCGGGAGGGGACACAGACCGAGAGAGATCAAGACAGACAGGGCATGTTAACAGCCGCAAGTCCCTGAAGGTGGAAAAATCCCAGGGGCCTGACGGAGTGCATCCAAAAGGTGCTGAGCGAGTTGGCAGAGGTGCTGGTAGGTCCCCTGGCAGACTTGTTTAACCACTCTCTGGAGTTTGGGGAGTACCCCGGGACTGAAGGACTGCACATGTAGTGCCATTCCACAAAAGTGGGCCAAGGGATGACCCTGGTAATTACAGACTGGTCAGTGCAACCTAGACAGTGGGGAAACCGATGGAAACCATCCCTGAAAAAGAGACTGGGGGGGGGCGCTATGGAGCCCGAGCTAACAAGCAGCAACTTCGATTAGCTCCGCATTAAAGGCTTTAAAATAGTTTAAAATTTACTATTTTGGTTACTCAACTAAGAACCAAACCCAACAGACAACAGGGAACCTCAAAAGCTAATATGGGGAATCCCAGAAAAGACAGAGGTGGCGGTACAAGCATTAAATCGACTGGAACTTGATGCAAGAGGGCATGAATGGAGAAGCGTACTGCATACCTACACGGAACCGGAGGAGACCATGTCCTCTATTGGTCTTAAGCTGCAAAAATTAACAACATCTGTGGGGGATTTAAGCACCAAAATGGACACTTTTACAACACGGATCACTCTGGTGGAGAATTCGGTGACAGGGATGCAGACGGAGATAGGAGATGCGAGGCAGAAAGCAGAATCTGCAGTGGCTGCAACCACACTCCTGGTGAAGGAGAACCATCATCTGAGAGCCAGGCTTGAAACCCTAGAAAAATCAAGCCCGCTCCTCACACGTCCGAATCATGGGGCTTCCCAAGGTGATAGAGGGAGATCACCCTCATGTTAATGCGTGAATGGCTGGACTCCAAATTAATGCCAGAGGGCCAGAGTTTAAATATTTCACTACAGAAGGCTTATCGAATCACGCCAAGAGGATCCCGAGAAAATGTAGAGAAACCCAGGACTTTGCTGCTAGTTACGGACGGAGTCGGCTCTCGTGACAGAATCCTGCGCCTCGCAAGACAAGCCAGTACTATAATACAGGACGATCGGAATATTTTCCTATTCCCTGAACTAAGCTATGCTACACGTACTAGGAGAAAGAAATTCGACGGAGTTAGGAAAGTGCTGCGGGAGGCCTCAATAATTCATTCGATGATTTTCTCTGCCAGACTGTGAATCGTGCATGAGGGGAAGGTATGGGTCTTCTCCGATCCCACCGAAGCTGGGAAATGTGCCTCGAGATTTGTTTCAAGTTAAGACCGTCGTAGAGAACCTGGAGAGGCTGACTCCGACATAGAGGACTGAATTCCAACGCACTGTAATGTACTACAATAGATACCCTCAAGTTACAGTTTTAATTTTAACCTGAAGTAATGTCACTTTGATGAGTATGTCCTGATCTCATATATAATTTGGGTCTTTAAAATATTGTAATATTAACAGCCCCTCATGTTGAAACAAGGAGACCTGCTGTATGGGAAAGTTTAACAAATGTTGAGTTTTGCTCCCTGAAGGGAAATATAAGTTGTTTAGATGAGCTAAGCTTGAACCATATATTGGAAAGGAAGGGGTTGGGTGGTGGTTTTAAGGCGTTGCTGCCTCAGGTAGATACAAATATAGTTCTAAACTTTCAGTTTAAATAGTATGGCACCAACAGCCCACAGGTTGGGTATGGTTTTTTTTCAGGACTTTTATGGACCTAAGTTCACAGGACTCAGTCATACTGCTCATGGGCCCATATCACAGCTTAATTTGCTATTGATACATAATGATGTAATATTGTTTAGTTACCCCTCCATGTGGTATCAATATATCTAGGATGCATTTATTCCTAAATATTAAGGGGAAACATGGCTATTTCCCTAGATGGAGATTTATTATAGTATTATGATCTGTCCTAGATATGAATTTATTATGTGTACGTATACATGTAGAGACTAGTTGGCGCTCTAGATGAAAATGGGCTCCAGGATTTTTATTTATTTTATTAAGCTCCAAGATGGCAGACAGCATGGGTGTGTTGGGATGGTACTGCCACAACAACCTGATTGACCTCTTTGACTGGGTAACCAGGACAATGGGCAGTAGCCAAGAGGTAGATATCCTGTATCTGGATTTCAATAAGCCATTTGACTGTTCCCTACACAAAGTTAAATCAGGAAGCTGGAGGACCGTGGGGGCTTATACAAACTAGATGGGCTAAAAACTAGCTAGATAGGTTAAAAACGGGTTGCAGGACAGAAGTCAGAAGGTAGTAGTCGGGGGGAGATCTTGGAGGCTAGACCAGTGACCAGTGGGGTCCCACAGGGGTCGTTGCACATGCCGGTGATGTTTAACATCTTCCTCAGTGATATAGCAGACAGGGAGCAAGGGTAAAATCTGCCCATTTGCAGATGACACTGTGGAACAGTGGACACAGAGGAGGGGAGACCTGGACCCAAGGCAAGACCTAACTAAGCTAGATAAATGGTTTGGCATTTGGCAACTGGGATTCAACGCTAAAAAGGCATAAGGTAATGCACTTGGGGGCAAAGAACCCAGAGACCAAATACTGGCTGGGTGGTGTGCGGATAACCAGGTCAGGGGAGGAGGAAGACTTGGGGGTAATCATCATGAATGACCTAAGCACTCTGCACGCTGCAGGAGAGCAGCAACCAGCAGCCAAAGTATATCGAATGCTAGGCTGCATAGTCACGTGTCCTACCAGCAGGAAGGTGGAGGTCACGAGGCGACACTTGGAGTACAGTGTGCAGTACTGCTGCCCTTATCTAAAGGAGGGCATCAGCTTACTGGAAATAGTCCAGGGAAGGGCAACCAAAATAATACAGGGACAGCAGGGTAGAACATATGAGGAGAGACTTGCAGAGCTCAGCATTTTCTCCCTGGTGGACAGAAGGGAGAGGAGGAGCATGACTGAGACCTTCAAGTACCTCAAGGGCATCAGAGTGAGCACTGAGGGTCTCTTCTGCGTTAGTGGGAATAAGATCACCAGGGAACATAGTTTCAAGCTGGTGGGGGCATTCAGGAGAGACAAGGAGGTGCATTTTCACCAAGAGAGTGGTGGTCAAGTGGACCGAGTTACCAGAGGAGGTGGTGTCCCTGAAGACAGTGGAGCACTTCAAATGAGGTTGAGACAGTATAAAAGGAAAGTTACATGTGTGTGTGTAGAGGGAGAAGTGTATTAGTAAGGAAGGGGGGTTAATGGGCGGGGGGGTGGATTCCTCAGTAGATGTCAAGGGATCTACAGAGTTCAGCAGACTTGACAGACCACAACGCCTTTTTCTGTTGGCTTATCGGTGTTTGTAACATGGATCGCATGTTCACATGAAAGAAATGCGTGCTGTGAAATCTGAAATGAAGACGAGGCCAGTTTCTTTAAAAGTGCTCTATTTACCCGTTCTGTTCCAAACCTAGTCTAGAAACAGTGATGGTACTTGAGAGATACTGCAAGGATAAAGAGCCACTCCGATCAGAAACTCATGATGTGAGTCAGCGATCTAATTTTTTTTCAAGTGTTTCCCAGGATAACCCAACTGAAATCCATCTCAGTTTCTATGGGGTTCCACCTCTACCCAATTTTCCTGAAGGGAGGGCCAAGTTCAGGCAGGTCATGTGACTTGTTTAGTGTCGTACAGAGACGTCAGTGGCTGCAGTGGGCTTGGAAATTGGGACCGTCCGCTTCACAATTCTGTGCTCTAAGCACAATGACCCTTACTGTTTTCTCTTAACAAGTGAGGGTTAAACATTCCAGCTTGTGAGCCCAGACTGGGTGAAGGAAAAAAAAAAAAATTTGGCCCCGGCAGGAGATGCTGCAGTAAGTTTGGACCCTGCACCGGCTGTCTGCCCATCACAAGGGGTCCCTTGCCACCACACCTGTACTTTAAAGAGGAGGAAAAGCCGCAGGGCTGGTAAGGGGACCCTCATGGGATCAGATCAGGTGACAGGGCTTAACAGTGATCAAGCAGTGGGGAGGGGCAGAGGGGAGCACAGGCTAGGGCAACAGGAGAGAAAAAAAAAACATTCCAGGCTTGTGCACATCTCGAGCTCCTATATTAATTAATGGAGAAGACAGGAACTGGCTGGCTCCATTATAATAGGAAACATGCCTGTCTGTTCTAGCTACCCCCTATTCCTTATCCTGGCTTGCCTTCAAAACCGGAGTCTGCTGAAGGGACAGTATGGAACAAAGTAAAAAACGGCCATTCTAATGGAACATTATCAGAGGGTACCACCCACCCCCTGGAACAAAGAGCTGCCTTATCTTCAAAGAAATATCAAAAACATTCCATTAGAAGGTCTTCCAAAGGGAATCAAGGCAGGACCACTGACCCTTTGAACCTCTAACGTCCTGAACCAACACTCTAATTGCATGTAACTTAAGTTTGGTCCCCCCCCCCCACCAGGTTCCTACTGGCAGCAGACTGTGGCATTAAGCCATGCCTTGCATTTTCTCGTCATCAGTTGGCATATAAAGAGGTCCAGCAGGAGACAAGAGGCTCACACCCTCTGCTTCTCAAGGAAAGGGTTAGTGTTCCCCTTTACCATCTCTGCCACTCACGCATACCTCTCCTGCTTGTAAATCAGGGACACATCAAAAAAAAAAAAAAAAAAAAGGTAATATCTGCTGAAAACAAAAAAAAAAAAGCTGGGCATAGTCTCTGGTTATATGTGAAAATAATTTCCTGAAGCAGAACTAAACTGCAACTCTATGCCATTATGTTATGCGTCAAGTACCTACTCTTTTGGGAAAATAATCCCAATTTATGACAGATCAAGGAATTTGAGGCAAAAAAAATCAGGGACATTCCTGAAAATCAAGACAGTTTAGAGGAATGTGGGGGGGGGGGGGCAGAGTAGGGTGCAGAGTGTCTGCATTTTTCCTGCATTCAGAATGTTGGGATCATTTACACAGCCCTCAGCAGCCTGATGTTAGGAGGAATGTCCTTATTTTTACCATGCACAACCCTTCCCTCTCACATAAACATGGTGCTGTCCCGCATTATGCGGTACAATGATATCCAGGTTTCTGTCCATTTAAGGTGCCCTCCTTCCTCACAGGGAGAGAGCAACAAAGCTAAATGCCCTTGCTCCCGATATCTGCAAATGTACCCTGGGAACCTCTAGCAATCCCTCATTGGTGGATCGGAGAGGACGGAGGGGACAGTAGGGACAAAGGAGATCTTTCAGATAACCTATAAGGCCCTACATGACCAGGGACTGAGTTAGCAAAGCAACCTTAAACGTGATACTCCACTTAAATCGGCAGCCAGTGCAGACCGCGGAACAGAGGCGTTATATGACTGGCTCTTGAAACACCAGTCAATAACCTGGCAGCCGCATTATGCACCAGCTGCAAGCGGCAGATATCTACCCCCGACAGCCCTAGGTAAAGGCCCCCCCAACTGAAGCTGATGGTATGATGATCCAACCATCCGACTGGTTCCACCACCAAGTCGGATATCTCCATCCCCAGGAGAAACACCAAGTCCAATGAATGCCACCAATGTGGGTCCCAGTAAACTCATTAACTGGAGAAAGTCTTGTCCAAACTACGAGAGTTCATTGTCGACCCAAGCATTGAAATCCCCAAGGATCAGCCATCTATGGGGTCCCAATGTTAGGTCGGCGATGAAGTCCGTGACTTCCCGCAGGAAAACATTCCCGTCTCCTGGTGGACGGTAGACGAGAGGAATCCTGCACTCCACACCCTCACCCACAATACATTCAAAGGAGCTGGTGGTTCCCACTGTAATTTCCCTCAGGTTCACTTCTGATTTAAAACAAAGGGCCACACCCCCGCCCCTACGATCGATCCTCAGCCGGTGCATCACCGAGTACACAGGTGGAACCGCTGAAGCCAAAAACGGGGCCAGCATTTCCATCCAACCAGGTCTCGGTGATGCAAACCAGGTCGGTTGAATTAACAAGATCCCCAATTATGGCGGTCTTGTTTTTAATTGACCTGCCATTGCATAACACCGCCAGAGTTCGATGAGCAGCCGAGGAAGACAGACTTTCCTGCCTGCAACAAGCAGAACCCTTGGGTATGGGAACCAGACAGGGAGGACCCCTTTCCTGGACCCATTTCGCCCCAGGGCATCTCCTTGTCCCCACTATCCCAATCAGTCCACTCCTCTCCATTCCCCCCGGCAGGCAGAGTCCCCGCCCAAACCCTCCTTGATGTTCCTAAGCCCCTGCACTGTCTATACACCTCTGGGGATAAAGGGGGTCAACAAAAAGGGCGGAGATCTCTCAGCCTGGAGGGGGAATAATGCCTAACCGTCAACCCTGGCCAACATTTTCTAAAACAAATAACCCAAACTAAATAACATATAATCATACAAAACAACACAATCTATAACAAACACAACCCCCATCCCCAAAATAAAAAAAAAAAAAAAAAAAATATAAAAGAAACAAAAACTTCACCAAAAAATAAAACCAACTTTAAAAGTATTGCCCCAACCTCTGTATACTGGATTAGAGACCTCTGCACATATATAAAAGTTATTTCAGTCCTTCATTCTACAGTGTCATTGTAAGGCACTCTCACTGACTTACAAAGTCCAGAGCTGTAAAAGAAAGTTCCAAGATTATTTAAATATCCGAGCACTCTCACTGCTAGAAAAGGAAAAATAAGTTTAAGCCCTCTCACTGCCTGAACAAATTTATAAATCAGAAAAAACAAACAATATACAAAATAATAAATCAGAAGGATAACAAAAAGTCAAAGTGTGGACTCCAGGTCCTCACCACCGGGTTCCACTGTGTAAGTCACAATAAGTCATACAACGTTAGAATAATATTGTCCTTTTAAGTGCAGATACTCCAAAGTCCAGAACAGGAGAGAGAGACGTAATGTATCCGACTACGAGTAAATCAATAGGCACCTCCACTCCACTGAGCTACCATCAAGTAATCCGCTCCCAAGCAAATCCAGGCAAAGAAGTTCAAAGTCCAAACACCGGTCAGGGATAGTCACTCGAATCCTTGATTCATTATAGATTTGACTGGCGGGTAACGTTTCTCCGGATGGCCCAACTTTAGGTGGGCAGCGCGGTCCTCCCAGAACATTCAGATGAAACGACTGACCCATGTCACAGACCACTTTTGGATGGGCGCCAGCTTCATCCCCGTAGACTCGGATGAGGTGAAGAATGCCCATGAACGAAGTAGGGCCTTCATCCATTGAGAGATACCTGATCGACTCAGTGTCCAGTGTACAGGAGTGCAAGGAGGAATCCTCAGACTCCAAGAAGTCTGCATAAAGTGGTCGGACACCCATGAGACCCACGGTCAATGAACTGAATAATGTAACTTGTCCCTGCTTCTCCCTGGGACACCAGTACCAAGTTCAGATATTTTGAGTAATGAACTCTTTCTTTGTTCTGTGCTCCCCTCATCCCATAAAACTGGAGTTGGAATCTGCAGCATAAACCCCGCTGCTGCCTGTTACAATATCAAATGAATAAGCAATATACAAAAAGTAAGCTGCAAGTTTGTCAGTGATAGATATATATATATTTTGGATTTCTGCTCACGACCCGGGTTTGGGAGTGCAGTTCTGGAGACCTCACCTTAGGAAGGACATAGCGTTGTTGGAGAGGGTTCAGAGGAGGGCAACCAGGATGATCCGGGGCATGCATGAAAGGACCTATGAGGAAAGGTTGGAAGTCCTTGGGCTGTACTTGCTGGCGGAGAGGAGAGACAGGGGCGACATGATTGAGGTATTCAAATATATGAAAGGGATTAACGGGGCAGAGCCAAAGAAATGTTCAGGCTAAGGAAAGGGGGCACAACCAGGGGGTATAACCAGGGGGCATGAGTGGAAGTTGGAGAGGGGGAACCTACAGGGGAGAATGTAGAAGGAATTACTTCACTGAGAGGGTGGTGGAGCCATGGAATGCATTGCCCGGTAGTCTAGTCGAGCAGGGCACAGTGGAGGGCTTTAGAGGGGGTGGGACAGATGCATGGGTGTACTGAAACCGAAGTTGACCCTCTTGGGGGCAAGGGGGGGGAGGAGCTAGTGCCCAATAGGGGCTGGCTACCAAGCAGACAAGATATACAGTTAGGCCTATTCCGATGGCTTTTACTATGTTAGTATGATTCAGGTTGCTAAAGGGCCAGCTGGGGGAGAAGGCTTGAGAGTCCCAGGATGGCTCTCCTTTGGGGGAGGGATCAAGGTTCGCAGCTTGCCTGACCCTGGGGCAGAGGCCCAAGGTACAGCAAGTCCTGCAGCTTGCAGCAGGGACCCATGAGAGCTGTGTGGTGGACGTCGGTGCGTAGTGCCTTGACGTCAGGGCGCACAGCACACAGGGAGAAAACAATACGAAAAAATGGCCGGTGGCACCTCCAGTAGATGAAGCACCAGCCCCGATCCCCAATGCCTCCTGCCTGGCCCGTAACTGGCATCTCAAAGAAATGAAGGAAGTACGGGGTGTTTGGGTCCTACCTTGACCCCACCTAGGGGGTAGAACCAAAGCTCCATGGCAGATGGACCGCTCCAGGAAAAAGTAGGAGAGCAGGGACTGATAAAGCAGATGGTGTCTCCCAAAGAGGGGAGTGCCGTGGGCCGGGGGTGGGGAACAGGAGTATATATTAAAAAAAAAAAAAAAGTTTTTTTTAATGCTGACCTCTCAAGCTGTGGGCCCCCCCCCCGACAGTGAAGGCTATACTGCAACCGCGTCTGTTGCACCTCCCTGGTCACGACCCTGCACCCACACCACGTAACCACAACTGCTCTCCCCTTTCACCTCATACTCTCTCTCCCCCCTTTTACTTCATAATTCATTCTGTCTCTGTCTCTTCCCAATGAGAGGTACTGCTGACCAAGCTGCCTTCTCATTCCCCTTTCCCGGTTTTTTTTTTGTTTTGTTTTACAGTTCTTTCTCCTTCCGTCCCCCACTCACAGCTTACCTTCCACTTACCTTCACGACTTGCCCCTCATGGCAGGGCAACAGGGATCCCTCAACTCGCTGGAATGGATCCGGTGCCGAGGTTACTGCCCATTTGCGGAAGCGGGGCCTGCAGGGATCAGGATTCATCCTGCCGCACCCAGGACACTTTTCCTCCATTTCCTCCCCTTTAGGAGAGGTGTACAATGACGCCGTATGGAGAGAGCATGCCTGCATCCGCTCCTCCAGGTGTCTACCTCCTCTCCTCCCCATTCTGGAGCATTGGTGTGTGGTCCCCCAGCCGCTGCTAGGAGCCAGTCATGCACAGACTGCTGGTGACCCCCCCCCTCCCCAGAGAAGGACAGCAGTCCCTTGGACGCTCAGTCCTTCTCCCCTGCTGACCCTCAGCGGCCCGTGCCCATTCACGAACCCAGGTTGCTGGCGTAGTGCGAGGTAAGGCATCCAGCGCCTCAGCCCTTAGTGGCACCGGGCGGTGTGTTCCCCTTTCCTAAACTAAACTCCACTCCCCCCACACTCTAAAATATTCTTTGTTAAGCAGTGGCCTTGATTTGTACAAATCGGGCACACAGAATACCGAAACCACAACTGAAAAAGGAGCCCCACTAAAATCAGTATGGCACCCCCACATTCTCTCGACTACTGCATCACAAACATGAGAGTGCGTAAGCCATGCCTTGGAATAGGAAGTGGAAGGGATTGAGCTCTGTCTCCACAGAGCCAAAATATGATCCCTTCCACCCCTAAAGCCAGCCAATTAAAACAATTGTTTTAGTACAGCCTGCAGTTCCCACAACCATACAGATAACTGTGAGGTGCCAAGGTGAGTACCAGAAAAGGTGCTCTTTAAAACTAAATGAAAGCCAAGGCCTTCAGGCTAAGGCTTGGTGACTCCACTACAAACCAAGATAATGGATCTTTTCAACAAAAGCAACAAAGCACACCCGATTAGTTACTGTAGTGAACGCATAATTTTTAATGTTTTAAAATGCACTGCTATGAATAAAATGTTTTAAAGCTACCATCATTCATTCAGTAGATAATTTTTGGCACAGTAAAGGATAAGGAGTGATTTGGCCCCATGATTTTCACAACACTGCAAGCTCGCATAATCGCACAGCCTACTTAAACAGTCACTGCAGGAACTCTGGTTATGCATTTAAGTGGGGATTGTATAGTACACACACCTCACACACTCACACACTCACACACTCACACACTCACACACTCACACACTCACACACTCACACACTCACACACTCACACACTCACACACTCACACACTCACACACTCACACACTCACACACTCACACACATAATACTGCATTCACCAACACCTAAGCTGGGCTACAGACAAACAAGAGGCCTCCTGTCTCCAGTGCCTTGGGCAGTCATCTCGCACGACAACTACATTCATCAGTGGATGGAGAGAACAATTGTAAGTTGGGGTTCCTGTGTAGGTGTTTGAATGGGAATGTAGATGCCGACGTGCATCCGGCCTGCCAAACCGCCAAGAGCAATGAATAAGCAGAGCAAAGGCCAAAGCAAAGGTCAACCACCACAGACAGGCAAAAGGTGAGGGAGATCACAGCCAGACAGGACTCCAGGAGGGTGCCCCTTACCAACAGCGCACAGATCAAGGCAACAGGAATTACTAAAGCCAAACAGGACTGCAGGAGGGTGCCCCCTCCCAACCAACCCAGCAAGCCCAAACACAACAGACAACAAAAACTGAAATGGCCAACTATAGCAGATGTGCCAAGGCCCAGGGGACTACTAGAAAGAGAGAACTACAGAACTGCTTCAACAAGCAACAGTGCAAGAGCCAGCCACTGCATAACACTTGAGGCCCAAGGGGTCAACAGAGCAAGACTGCTCCAGGAGACTACCCACCCATTCAACCATATATGGGACAACTACAAGGCGAGAGGCCAAGGCCCAAGAGATCATTAAAGACAGAATGGCTTCCAGGAAAAGACCCCAAACAAAATGTTCAAGGGCCAACCACAGCAGAAGAGTCGAGGTCCAGGGATCAATGGAGCAAAATGGGTACCCACCCACTCAACCATACAAGAGCAAACTACAAGGCAAAAGGTCATGGCCCATGGGATCAAGATAGACGAGGCTCCAGGAAGGGACCACAAACCAAATGTCTGAGGGCCAACCACAGCAGAAGAGTAAAGGTCAGTGGGATCTGTAAAGTGGATCTTGAATACCAGTGGAGTTAAACACAGTTAATAAATAGATAACTAAATGACTCAAAAGTGCAAGATTGACATTGAAGATGACACTCCCAAACCATCCATACAAGGAATAACCACAACATTGGGACCAAGGCCCAGGGAATCATTACAGCCAGACAAAGCTACAGGAGGGTGCACTTCCAACCAAGAGCACAAGGACTGACCACAGCTGAGAGGGTCAAGTTCACAAGTGACACCAGCAAGACTGGACTCCAGGAGGTTACACCACACACACTACAAAAAGGGTTAAGGCCAGGGGGACAATCACCCCAGCCAGAAAGGACTCCTGCAGAGCATCCCCTACTGAGAGTACATCCATTTCTGCCACCGGAGACATCAGAACCAGATAGTATTCACTTTTGAGCATTACATTCATCTGAGAGAAACATGTGCATGCTTACTGTGATGCTGAAAGGCACTCAGACAATACGTAAGTTGTATTACAGGGCTCTCACCTACCCCAGCACTAAAATCTATTTTATTCTTTTGTATAAAGGAACATGCTAAGAAGACAAGCTTCTAATCCAAAGAGAAAGTTCTCACATTACCCAAACAACAACCACAACTAACAATGGCTCCTGAGGTCAGGCAGACGTTATTTCCGTGTTCACTGGTGTTGATGAGAGAAGAAGGCTGTAATCCAAGCCCCGATTGGAGCCACAGTCGGGCTTTTCTGCTTTTCCCACTGGAGCGAGAAACTGCAGCCATTACCTCACTAGCATTATCTAATTATACTCCTGCAGACTTCTCTGGCATAGAAAGTCAAAGGCAGGAAATGCACTGAATTTCCTGCTCCAAGCCACTGCGGTTTAACCCCTGCAGAGTATGGCCTGCCAAGCAGACGGGATTCTTCCAACTTAGAAAGTCACACCTCAACTTTTCTGCAATTAGAAAGGAGTTTACCATTCCAAACCTGCCGGTCCCACATTCAACACAAGTGTGGATGCTCTGTGAATAATTTATTTCTCTTTTGGAAAATGCACTGCCACAATATGCTTAAGTGCATGCATATTATATACATTACATGCATGCATCCCTCTTCAGGGACGAAAGAAGACCATAATTTCATCCCGTTTCTCCCTCCTACCGGCCTGGTGGAATACCCGGTCATCCTTTTTCTTCAAATTATCTGTTGAGTCAGTGCCTGAAATTTTCTAAGGACAGGTATAAGAGGCTATATATAGTACAAGCTTCTTCAGATTACACCAGCAATGTACCTGAACTCTGTCATGGAGCAAGTGCCTCTAGTGGAGGAGTGGTAGTTTAGACTTCCTGCCCATTTTGCATAGTCTATTATATTCTTCACCACCTTTCCCCTGCCCCAGATAAAACAATGGGAATACTGTGGCTGTAACCTCCACCAACTGGGAGGCAGACGAGGGGCTACCTTCACAGCCAACATTGATGCCCATCCTTGGCTAACTAGAAGGGGGTGGGGAGAAACACAAATGCAGGTCAGCCTACTACTTTGTTCCTCATGAGCAGAGCAGTGCATTTCTGCCATACGCCGGGCCCCCTAGTCTGCCTCTGCACAGGATTCCCGAGTTTTCACGTAAACCCTCGTCTCCATGGTGTCAATGTGATGCACTGCAGCTATTCCGCAGGGCTAGACTACTCCTTGCCCATTTACTCCTCAGACTCTTCCCTTAAGCTGCTAACAAGGATCTGCCTGGCTAGCTGTGAATCCATTCTAAATGCTAAGATGACAAACCACCATGTTAGGCACCCACCTGCAACTCTGC
This sequence comes from Neoceratodus forsteri, assembly GCA_016271365.2. NCBI lineage: Eukaryota > Metazoa > Chordata > Ceratodontiformes > Ceratodontidae > Neoceratodus > Neoceratodus forsteri. The sequence goes on from JADMNL010000036.1 coordinate 72,686,628, forward strand.
AGCCTGGGTTCGCGCGCGCACACACACACACACACACACACACACACACACACACACACACACACTTACCTTGCACTCTGAGAAGGTTCAATTCTTCAAGTACCTTGGGGGTGCAACTAGCATGCCTGAAGCAGGCAAGCTGCGGATCCAAGCACAACACTGCCATGGTGGGCAGCAGGTTAGCAGCCCTCTACAGGACATGAAAAGACTTTCATTCTCCTGTGAGAACGCTCAATCTCCTGTGAGAAAGCATGGAAACAAGTCACTCTTTGCTTCCCTTTCTTGCTCCCAGAGAAGCGCTATACTAAACTGCCTCTACAGCCACTCCGCATACAGTAAATGGAAAGTCCTGCATAACAAACTCTGCAAATCCACTGCTGAGAAATGGAGAAAACCGCCTGCAGAAGAAGACCTTATAGTCTATCCGGTCTACCCTGCGACACTGCAATACCCCCCACCTTGATCATGATGCACCTCACCTGCTGCCCTTGATCCCAAGATCAGCCATTTTTACCTTATCCCACCCCCTGTGAAGCTCCCCACCATTTTTGCACTACCCAGTGTTTTGTGTAGCTGGTTAACCCCTCCAACACAGTCTCTGCGATGCAGCACATCCTTATATCCCTTCTGATGGAGGGGGGGGGCGGCCACCAGTTTCTCGCAACTCCCCCAGCTATTTGACTCAGTAGTATGGCCAAGCGGTCTGACTGCGGTGGTGTGGCCGAGCAGTCTAAGGCGCTAGATTTAGGCTCCAATCTCTTTGGGAGGCAGTATAGCGCAGTGGTTTAAGGCTCTGAGCTGCAAACCTGGAGACCTGGGTTTGAATCCCACAGCCCCCACTTGCATACTGTGTGACCCCGAGCAAGTCGCTTAACTTCTCTGTGCTCCCAGGTTGCACCTGTAAACAAGCTTTCAGCTTAGTGTGTCTCACCTGGTAAAACAAAAGTTAAAAAAAAAATATATATATATGGATTGCCACTGGCTGTGACCAGTCCTCTGGAGTTCCCTTGTCCATACTCTGCATGTATTTATTTATTTTTTTTCCAATTATTGTTTATCCTCCTATTGCCCCCAGACCCTCCTTTCTCTCAGATCCCCCAAGTCTGCCACTCTCCAATCCGCCGAGGAGTCTGCCCCTAGAGTGTACGCCTGCCTCAAGTTACTTTTCTACCCCCGGTTAACCCCTCTGGGCAAGGAAGGCTCCCCTTACCTTTTTCTTGGACCTCAGGGAAATATGCGCACACAGCGGAGTCTGCCCTTCTGCATCATGGAAGCGGAGCGGGGGGGGGGGGGATAGTCACCTGGACTGTCTGGGGGATTTTTCCTCCATTTAATTTCCCTAGCGTCGGCGTGCAATGAGGACCAATGAGCCCGACGCACGTTGAGACATGCGTCCACTCCTGTCCTCTGCCAGAGTCAACCCTCTGTGTTGTCCCAGGCTGCGCCAGCACCACCCGGGATCCCCAGGTGGTGGCAGTAAGTGGTGAGGCTAACTCCCCATCCCTCCCTGGATGGGGAGAGCAAGCCATTGGGCGCTCTATTCTTCTCCCACCGGCGGCCCGAGTCCATTCCCGAACCCAGGTGGCCGGCGTGGAGCGAGGACCCTGCATGTATTTAAATGCTGCAGTCATGTCCCCCCTTTCACTTCTGGCCTCCGGATGAGTACATGTTGAGGCACTCCACTCTTTGTTCATATGTCCTCCCCTGTTGCCCTGCATCATACTGGCTGCCAGCCTGTATGCAGTCTCCAGCCTGAGTGGCTCCAGGAATCATGACTGCGTGTTCTACAGCCCCACCAATTCTGCAGGGACTTCCACTGGTATACATGTCTCCATAAATGCATCCATAGCCACCACCCCTTTCCTGAAATCACTTCTTTCCTAGCCAATTACTCCCCACCATCTGCAGGGGCACCAAGCAGAGGTCTGTACCATAAAGTGCTTGAGATGGTAGTTCACTGTTAAGTACATTCACTGGTTTGTTCAAGCCACTAACTTGTAAGTTCAAGAAGGATAACAAAAAATAAAAAAAAAAAATTAAAAGAAAATACAAAACCTTTGCTGGTTCAGATGAGCAGCTAGCAAGGCTGGTCCCGACCTTGGATTGTTGTGCCTTGAAGTGCAGCTTAAGCTGCAGGGCACCAAAATGCCAGTTTTGAGTTGACTTGAGGATGGATTCAGGGGCAGCTGGTGCTTCTCAGCATGAACTAGCATGTACCCGCTGCTATGCCAAAGCTTTGGGCTTGTGCCCAAGTCTGTAAGAAATCCAGTTGTAGTAAGGTGGCCACCAACTACTGAAAATAGAACGAGGGTAACTTTACACAAATGGCCCAATATCTGAAGCCCTCATGTACTTGTAGGTTTCCTTTGGCTCCATCCTGGGCTAGTGGGCCTACACCACTTCTGCTTATGTGCTGATGACCTCCTTCCCTGTGTGTGTTAACAACAATTATAAGAACATCTACCTCTACGCTGATGAAACAATCCTTTACGCCAAAACCGGCAATTGACCTCAGCATCTCTTAAATCAATATGCAATGAAGTGCAAGGTTGGATACTTGTCAACGGCCTTCTCCCAAGAAAACTTCAAAATGAAAACTAAACTCATTAATCCCACACTCCCCGGAGCACTGCAGATTAGATATACCATCTTAACTGACTATATTGACTAAACTCTTGCAGTGCTGTTTTTAGCCATCTTAGTGAAAGCAAACTGACTCTTGTTACAGGTGTAGTGTCACCCCACCCCCACCACTTTCCTGGCATTCAGCCCTTGCTAAATGGGCGCTTTTTGACAGACTGTCTTTCTCTATCAGAAAATTGTATATTTACCACAAAACACTGTACCACTTTCTTCAGTCATATTTATGTTCTGTCCCCTTCCCACAACCCAGAAACCCTGTCTTAATATAGATAGACTCACATATTGTTCATCAGGTTATTCCTCCTGGGTTAGGGATCCTTAACCCTTCACAATATCATCTGAGCTTGTTTTGACCATCACTCCCTCCCACTGTTGTGCCTAACCCATATTCAGAAAGATCTTTTCTGGTGTTCCCTTGGTACTGACTCCCCTGTACCAGGTATGATAATTTTTTCCCCTCCTGCTGGCACAATGGACTTGATACCTAAGTTATGTTATTCTTGCATTCATTTTGAATGTTCTATCATGAACAGTGCTGTTTAATGTTTGCCATGTATTGTCTGTTGTTTCCAGTGTTGTATTCTAAAAACAGTCAATAAGAAGGTTCATGTTAAAAACAAAACGAAAACCATGTGCATTAGTACTAAATCAGAGCAATCCACACCTCACTATCCCACCTCGAAACCCCCCAGATCTTCATATTCCTAGGCCTATGGCGAGATCCAAAACCATCGTACAGTGGTCACATCACCAAGGTGGTCAGGTGAGGAACTCCACCCGAAAACTGAGGCTTCGCTACTGCAAGTCTGCAGCACTCTTTCGTCCTGGTGTGAAAAACCGTTCATCTCCACTGCAAAGGATATGACCCCCACAAATGCAAGGCATCATGGGAGTTGATGCATACCTGCACAAGCCAGTAGAAGTTATACTCTCATTCAGTTCTGTTGCATGTGTTGTGACGTCCCTGTATTCTCTAAAAAACATTTTTTTCTAACTTAGACACACTTTAAAACTACACAAAAAAACAGCAGGGCACTTACTATGCCTTGAAATGTTTCGTAGCTCATAGTTGCGATTTTAGTGAATCAAAGCAACCGCTCAACTAACAGGGTTCCTCCCGTTAGTCGAGCAGTTGCTTCGATTCATTAAAAATCGCAACTCTAAATGTTAATAAAACTCGCCCCCATGGAACTCAATGGTGCGTGCACATGCAGCCTTTGTTTTCTGACATCACAAAACGGGGCTATGTGTGTCTGCGTGGGGGCTTGTCGGTGGCTTGAGGAAGTGGCTCTGTTTTTTTACCAAGATGTCAGTTTGGGAATTTACGAGGGTTATAACTTCTTACATGGGCAGAAAAAATAAGGAATTATTAATGCCAATCAGCTCAGGGGCAGGTGAGCTATTGCACATGTTGGAGGAGCGGAAACTAGGCAGCTGCTCTTTCAAGATCATGTTTTGTGCTCTTTCCCATATTGTCCCCAGAAAACCACAAAGCCCCCCCCCCCCGCCGGAAACTAGCATATTATGTGATACAATAGTGCAGGAGCTGTGCTCAGAACACAGAGGTGGAAGGGATCAGGGTCTCAGCTTCACGGAGCCAAAACATGATCCCTTCCAAAATACAGCAAATAAAACATTTTATTCATGAAGCCTGCAACTCAGAGTGCAGTAGTAAGGAACTCTGGGGTTGGGGGCGAGTACCAGAAAAGGTGCTCGTTAACATGCAGAGTGAATCACATCGATCGATACAGTTGAATCACCCATATTGTCTCTCTAGTCCTGTTATGTTTTACGCTGTACATAAACTGTTATGACTGGTGACTTATTTGTATACAAGTTGAAATTTTAACAAAAAGTAGAATTATAAAAAAAAAAAATAAATAAACTTATGCATGTGTACTTGTGTAGTTTTCCTTCCCAGCTGTGCAAATGAATCTCATTTATACCCTTGTTAAAATCCAGCTTTCACCAGGGTGCCGACCCTATGGTACATCCGTTTTATATTTTGCTACTATTCTTTTTATTCTTTTTTCATTTTGATTCTGTGCTAATGTTGTAACTTGTTTTTTCTCATCAATAAACACTTACAGAAAAGAAAAACATGCAGAGAGTAAGAGTACAGTAAATCAATTGCAAACGGTCTTTGCCGTACTTAACCCTTCCCGGCCTCTCTTACAAGCAAATATCAATAGGACATCAGACTTTGGTTGTAACCTCAACATGCAGCCAGACCTTTGAATGATTTGACAGAATTTGTTTTAAGAGCATGGGACAACTCAAAAAGGCTCAAAATTAGACAACCTCTCAGCACAACCAGACGACTGGAGAAGGTTCCTGAAAACTGGACGATTCCACCCAAAACTGAAAGACGGAAACCCTAAGGGAGGTGGGCATGGCCACATGGGTTCACTATATTACTCTTGAGCAGCTTGTTTCACTAAAAAACACCTCGCCGGCTGCTCCCTCTCATTTAAAAAAAAAAGTTCATTAAATAAAATGCATCACTCACAATGCGCCTGCTTTTCTTGAATCTTCACTATTACAGCAATCCGTGTGCTGAAGCATGAAAAAGGCAGTCTGTGCAAAGCAGTGCCACCTGGCAGTGCAGAGTAACTGCAACAGCTTGAAACCTCTACAGGTGGGCAGTGAGATGGCACGTATACAGTCAATGGGGCACGCTAACCTTAAGCTAGGGGTGTGTGTGTGTGTGTGTGTGTGTGTGTGTGTGTGTGTGATTTCCCCTTTAGCTAAATGGTAAAGAGTTGCTGCCTTCGAGACTCAAGGCGCCAGGTTTGATTCCCAGCAACAGGCCGAATGTGCATCTGCCCAAGTTGTGAAATGTGCCAGAGTGACTGAACCAAAGAAACACAGAACATGCTGGCAGAAAAAAAAGCCCAACAGACCATCCAGTCTGCCCAACACGTGCGTGTGCGCACCTGCGTCTGTGTGCGTGCAGATTTACATCTGCGCGCACCACAGCGCTGGGCTGCCTGTGTGCGCTTCACACGTGCCTGCATCTGCGCCGCCGTGTCTGTTCGGGTAACCGCGCCGCCGCCTCTGTGCCTGTGTGAGATGGTCCTACTGGCCACATCCCCTTGTCACCCTCCCCGCTTAATATCACCTGATCGAGCCCCCATGTCTATACCCTCTGTTTGAATCTCCACTGTTTTAGCACAGACTTCCTCACTTGGCAGTCTGTTCTACCTCTCCACTCTTTCTGTGAAAAAAAAAAGTTTTCCCGACACCCCCTCTGAATTCCCCCAGTCCAACTACAGTAGATTACCCCTTGTACTTGTAGTTGCATTTAGTCAAAAACTCACTCCAGTTTTTCCCTGGTTATCTCAGTAAGATATTTCTAAGTTTCCATCATGTCCCCTCACTTCACTCCACACCTCCAGGATATACATGCTGAGGTCTCGCAACCTTTCCTCTTACTCTCATAGCACCTGGACCATTTGGCCACCCTCCTCGGCACTGCCTCTACCCTGTCGCACTCCTTTGGAAGGTGCAAGTTCCAGTATGTTGCACAGCCCTCCAATGACTAAGATGCCACATGTGTCTTCATGACATGTCCAGCATGGGCGGCCACAGTGTGAGCTTCCCTACACTGTCCAGTTATTGTGCCTCACTGCTGCCACAGAAACACTGAACTTGCCAACAGATAAAGACCAGCTGCTTCATCTAGTCTGCTCCTTTTTCTTTACCTATACTGTCACCGTAAACCCTAACCAATCTCCAGATACCTCCTCCCAGTTTCCCTACCAATATTTCTTTGTGCTTATCCCATGCATCCTTGAAGCATCCCCCCCATTGCCCTTCCCCATGCTGTGCAATGGAGGAACAATGCACAGCACTGTCAGTGAGATGGTAGTTCAGACATATTTATTTATTTAAAATTGGTAACCAGGAAAGGCTCATTTCCAGGTGTGACCCAGACATAGAAAATGGTTACAGTACCAGTGCCCCCAACCACCCAAAGCTGCTTGAAAGCCTTCGGGCAAGCAGCTTGAAGTGCTAATTATACTTGATATTGACTTTGGCCACACCCAGGTGCACCGTTAAAACATTTAAAATAAATGAGAAAGATGCATAAGAAATGTAATAAGATCTCTGTAGGACTCCTGGGAGGAGGGAGGTGGCCCTACAGGGGACCTGGAGGCTCTGGAAGATGGTCTAGAAAGTGGAAGCTGAGGTTCAATGCAGGGAAATGCAAGGTACTCACCAGGGCCAGAAACCCAGGTCAAGTGTACACCCTGGGGGAAATGCTACAAGTCTCGATGGCTGAGAGGGACCTGGGGGTGGTGGTGGATGTCAAGATGAACAACTCTGAGACTTGTAGGAGGGCAGCAGCCAAGGCCAACAGGATGCTGGGATGCATCGCTGGGGATCACCTCCAGAAGGAGGGAAGTGATACTCCCTCTGTATAACTGCTTGGTGAGGCCGCACCTTGAGTACTGTGTGCAGTTTTGGAGGCCACACTTAAAGCGGACATTAACCTCCTGGAGAGGGTCCAGAGAGAGGCAACCAAAATGATTTGGGGCTTGGGGACAGGACCTATGAGGAGAGGCTCAAGAGCTAAATATGTACACATTGGAAGAGAGAAGGGACCTGCAGGGACATGATAGAGGTCTTTGGGTACATGAAGAGGGTAAATAGGGGAGGAACAGTCGGGTGCTTCGAAGGAAGGAGGAAGGGGCCACTAGAGGGCATGGCTGGAAGCTGGAGGGGGGAAGATTCAGGGGAGAAAGGAGGAGGTGCTACTTCACTGAGAGGGTGGTGGAGCCATGGAATGCACTGCCTAGGGGGCTGGTGGAGGCAGAGACAGTGGAGGGGTTCAAGAGGGGGTGGGACAGGTACAGGGGAAGGGTTCTGGAAGCAAAATCCAATGCAGCAAGAATATCCGGAACTGGGAAGGGAGAAGCCAGAGAAGGCGAGGGGGACAGCAAGGTCAGCACCCAGGGTGGGGACTGACCAAACGAGCAGACACGAAAGACCGTTAGGCCTATTCTGCTGGCATTTTAGTATGTTAGTATGTATTAGCCAGGGTTGAGCTTGTTAAACCTTTAACCCTGCAGTTCAGACACAGCCACGCAGTCCTTGCTCTCTTGTCGGGGGGGGGGGGGAGGAGAGAATCAACAAGGTTGCCAATTAGCACCAAATGTGAAGTGGATATCTATCCACTAGAGGAACTTGGCCGAGTTCAAGAGGCCTTTTTACACTTTGCGTTGTACAGCGGTGGGAGTGGTGCAGAGTGGCTGATCCGTTGCCAAAGGATAAATGCAGAAACATCTGGGAGCATTGAGAGTGGATTCATTTCAGCAGCTATGAAACTCTGTAGTGGTCAAATTGGCCCATCAGCATAGCGGCAGAACTGCCACTTGCAATGCTGCTGACCTGGGTTCCAAAACTAGCTCAGGTAGCCGAGGACCATCCGGGAGAAGACTAAGCATCCCAGAGGGATATACTCTCCTCCAGATAGAAAGGGTTGCCACCTTCACTGCTGTACTTCCACCTGGGTGACCATGGGTGGCAGTATAGTGGGAAGGGGGGTATATGGTCGGGTGTTGCATGGTGAGCATTGTGAGAGTGCATCTGGGGCCCCATCTGCATCAACGTCCCACCAGAGGCAGAAACAAGGAAAACCCCCCAGGCGCATGCAGTACGGTACCGGCCACTGCAGGAGGCCTGCACCGTGCCAGACCGACCGCCACTGCAGGGGCCTGCACCGTACAGCACCAGCCGCACTACAAAGTCTGCACTACAGCAAAGGCTGAGTTTTTGCACATATTGCGCACAATGAGTGCAGTCACTGTGCGAAATCAGCGTTTGGCATAGATTAAGAAAATCAGAGTGCCACTAGTCATGAGCGGAGGTCTCAAAATGCCTATGTTGAAAATCTGGTGTAAAAAAATCCCCAAATAATTGCATTACAGGTGTGCGTTGCGCAGTTTCTATGCATGCTCGTGACTTCACTAATTTTTTCATATTTTCACTCCAGATTTTCAACATTACCATTTTTTTTTGTTGTTTTACACCTCCTCATGAACAGTACACCTGTCATTTTTCACATCCTGTTCAAAATGTGTTTTTGCACCTGTGGCACCAAATGGCACAGTCGCTGTGCAAAATCACCTTTCAGCTAACGAATGGATAGTGTCATTGTTCATGTGGTGGGGTCACAAAAAGCCCATGTTGAAAACTTGGAGTGAAAATACCAAGAAATGCCCAGGGCATTAGGGTTTCTGACCACGACGCCCTACCCTGCAGGGATTGGCAGGCATCAGGGGTGTGACTTGGTATTGTCGACAGTAATGCTCACGCCATTCCACCCCCACCCTGCAGCCAGTGATGGGCATCGAGGTGCGCCTTGGACTCTGGCCCCAAAGTTCAACCCATTCTCCTATACTGCACCCACTTCAGCATATTTCCTTATGGAATGGGCAGCGTGTAAAGCCCGAATAGCCCAAGGCACACCTTGACAGTTGTCAGTGTCTTCAGGGTAGGGTGAGGTGAAATGGCGTGACCGTTATGAGCGATGACCCAAAGGCACACCCCAATGCCTGTCCATCTCTGGAGGGTGGGGGTGGGGTTGGCGTCAGTTCAATACTTCACTACCATTCCTAATCTGCATCTGTCCAACTCCTGCACTTCCACTGCTAATGCCAGCAAGCAAACATTCGACACTGACAAAAGCTCTTTTTTGTTGAAGTAATGCAAAGTGTCAACTTCTTGGGTGAATTTAGGTCAAGTCACATAAAAGGACCACTCTGGCAGATGAAAACCTTCACAAAGTCGGCACTTTGCAAATATTGCCAACTTTATGAATTATTTTTTTTTATTTAAGCAAACTGTTGCTCATGTGGCCCCATCTCCAACCGCCACATCCTTCTACTAGACAAAGATCTGCCAGGGGAGTAGGATAAGCTCCAAAATTTATGCTCTGAAAAATTATCCAAACCTGAAAAAATGCTCTGATTAGGTTCTTTCACAGAAAATGTCATGGGTCCTGGGTGATTCTGAACTTACACAAACTAGTTCTTCCATCTCACAACACAATTAAAATTTAGTCATACAGTGCAATACTGTCTTAACAACTCAGTACAGACAGCTGCTTAAAGGGACACCGTCAACCCCCTTAGGCTTTAAAGGGTCTAGTTTTATACTTTTGATGATTGCTCACCTTCTGTACAGATTCTTGTGTTATCTATTTTTCCTGCTTCCCCGTATCTCCCCCATCGGCCTCTCCTTCGGGCCATCAATGGTCTGTTCCTCCAACTGCTCTTACCCCCGCCTACTGCCACCATCCACCAGGACCACCATCTCAGTTGGCAGCCACCCTTGGGGTAACCCGATGTGTCCCTTCACCGAATGGGTTCTCCCCCTCAAAGGAGAAATGCGCTGGTAGGTGCCGGCCAGCGCAACTACTTGGCCCCTCGGGTGCTGCTGGGGTGATCTTTCTGGGGGCCCAACCAGGGCACTCGTGGCGGTGGAGGAACTGGATGGCAGTCATCCAGTCGAGCGGAGGAGAAATTTTCCCTTTTTCTCGCAGGGAGTGCGGCGTGCCATGACGTCTATGCATACGCCAATGTCCGCCATGCTCCCCAGTTAATTGGTCGACGTACTGTTATACTTCCAGTCTCCACTGAGAGACAGCAGATGCCGGACCACATCCCCACCCTTCTCCCTAGAGAAGGTGAGCAGTCTGACGTTCGAGCCTTCTCCCCCAGTGACCCGGGTCCACTCCAGGACCTGGGCTGGCGTCGCAAGCGGAAATCCAATCGCTGTGCCGACAGGCCGGCTGTCTTGATATTCCTGATGTAGCTGACCATTTGATTCCAATTCCTTTTGTTATTGTTTGTTTTTTGATATAAAAGTGAAAAACCGACTGCCCACCATACTGGTGTTACCATACAAAACCGTGTTTGTTTACAGTTACAATTCAACTCCCACTGCACCTTTGCCAGGACTTGTGAACACCCCAGCACTATGATTCACTCATGATTCAGTGAGAGACTAAACTATTGCATCAAGAGTGGCTGCACTGTTTGGGGTGCTCCTAATGTTCAGGAAGCATGCAATAAGAGTAGATCAAGGATTTAAAACAGAACAAAGTTGAGTAGAACTACACCATCAGCATGTATTTCAGTTTTACTGAAAAAGAAAGCAGATAAAATCAAAACTAACAAATTTTAGGGACCGTACGCAATCATAAAATGTGGGTTTTAACTTGAAATACTATGATGCAAAAGACCTCGACCTTTAACGTTGATGGAATTTTTACAGTAAGCACAGAATATTTCAACATGGGATGCCTAGTGCTCTCGTAACAGGGCACCTTAGATCCATATAAAAGTGGGCACCGCAAAACTAAAGCCCCTCTTACTAGCACGCTTACACGAGCAGGACGTTAACGTGTTACTGCGCTTCTGGTAAACTGCAGGTGACAAACCCTCTGTTCATTATAACGTACGCTTTGAACCAGTCAGTGTTGCAGCCTGTTTAGCCACCTGCATCATCTTACTTCACAGAGGGAAAGTAATGCATTTTTGGCAGTTGAGAAAATTCTCCTGGCACCTGTTTTGTTTTGTAAAATGTGGCTGAAGCGGTCTGATAGAGCGTTGTTCCATTTGGATACGCGTGCACTCTATATATAAAAAGCACCAGCATTAATCGGTCACCCACACTCTCCAGTAGTGGAATGAACCCAAACTTGAGGGCTGGACTATGACAAACCAAAATACTTATTAGCATCATTTAATTTCCTGAGCCATCTTTCATATGTTTGCACAGTACTTTAAAATGGTAGGCTTTTGGGGGAAGAATAGACTATAACCACACCCATTTTCATGTTCAACCCCGCAATGGTTGGGGCTTCCTTGGACTCCTACTGCCCACGAACATGCCTACCATCTTCTGCTCTCCGGCCCCCTGGACTACAGCCCGGTGGGGGACAGAAGGAGCATCTCCTAACTGCTGAGTGGTTTTCTTTCACGGTGACTGCTGCACAGAATGTGCACTCATCTGAGCAGCTGCCTGCTCGAACGTATGAGATGCTTTAGAGCACCTCGGGAGTTTTCTTGGCATGCCCGCCAAAACGTCAGTGCCACAACCTCACAGCCAACACAGCAGAACTCCCCTCAGTGGGCTCCAGCCCCAGGGACACCAGTATCCATTTGGGGGCAGAGAGACACTAAGAGGGAGAGGTGAGTGAATCCACGAGTCTGGAGCCTCTGTCCCTTTAAGTAAGAGTGGCTGACAGTCATACAGGGACAAGAGATTGCTTTGCTGGGGGGGGGGGGCTGATAATGGAGCTCCTGATGGGCTAGTGAAAGCCCCATCAGTCTCACAAGCACCAATGGACAAATTAGGCACTGTAGTGCCTACCACAACTGCAGGGGTCCATGAAGATAACAGGATAGTAGCCCTTAAAAAGAACTTTAAAGTGGAAGCACAGTTTTCTGCAGAGAGACAGCTACCATCATGCTGAACCCTGACCTCACAGCAGCCAGAGGTCAGGAAGCTCAAGCACATGAGCAGACAGCCTTATCAGAGAGTGACTGCAGCGTGCTTGGTACCCTTTCTACCAACCAAGACAGCGTCAAGTGAGTGCTGCATACTGCTTCTGAAAATTGATATCCCTGCGTGCCAATCATAAGTGGCCTTTTCCCCAGAAAATGTTGAAGGTAGTTACAGAAGAGTCAGCAGTGAGCTGTTGTGAAGGGAGAGCGAGTGCTGAAAGCCAGAGCCATCCAAGGAAGCCGGCTTGGGCTTCCAGAGCCAAATGATCAGGAAGCGGCTTTAAAGGTTTCCACAACCTGTGTATACAGAAACTGAACTGCATGCATCTACTGGAAATGTCAGAATGGCATTTTCCAGAGAGACTGTGACCCACCATGACAGAAGAAAGTAACCACGTACCACTTTCTAGTACCTCAAGGGCATAAAGAAGGTGCAGGTGGGGGACCTTTTCCAATACAGAACAAGCATTTGTCAATGCCGAACGTTCGCTTGCAGGTATTTGCAGCAGTGTTTGGCACGTATGGTGCTTTACCCTAATGCCCTGTGCGATTGCTGGTATTTGCACAATAAATTTTCAGCATGACCTTTTTGTTACCCCCACCTCATAAAAGCATTTGAGACCTCTGCTTAAGAACAGTACCACTGTTATTTTGTTAATCTGTCCTGAACGTTGATTTCCCACAGCGACCACACCATTCTGCTCCACATGTGCAAAAACACAGTTCAGGCAGGATGTGAAAAATGACAGCTGTAGCATTCATAGGGAGGTGTGAAGGGATGGCAATGTTGAACATCTGGAGTGAAAATACAATTTCTTGAACTTACGAGCGTACATGGAAACTGCGCAATAAATGCTCATGACACAGTCATTTTGTGGACTTTAGTCACCAAATTTTCAACATAGGCATTTTGGGACCTCTGCTCATGATCAGTGTCACTGTGATTTTCATAATCTGTCCCAAGCATTGATTTCTCACTCTGACCACACCATTGTGCGCTGGATGTGCAAAAACACATTTCAGCCAGGATGTGAAAAATGTCAGCTGTACTGTTCATAAGGAGGTGTGAAAAAAATGCCAGTGTTGAAAATCTGGAGTGAAAATATTTCAAATTCTCGAAGTTATGAGTGTGCGTGGAAAGTGCACAACGCACGCTCGTAACAGTCATTTTTTGACATTTTTTCACCAAATTTTCAACACAGCCATTTTAAGACCTCTGCTCATGAACAGTGTCACTGTGATTTTCTTAATGTGTCCCATACATTGATTTCGCACACCGACTGCACCATTGTGCGCTACATGGGCGGAAACACGTTTTGGGCAGGGTGTGAAAAATGACAGCTGTACTGCTCATAAGAAGTTGTGGTAAAATGGCAGCGTTGAAAATCCGGAGTGAAAATATTTAAAATTTGCGAACTTACGAGCCTCATGAGGAACTGTGCAACGACGCCAGAAGACGGTCATTTATGAGATGCCACCAAATTTTCAAAATAGGCTTTTGAGAGCCCACCTTATGAAAGCTGGCAGTGTCGTTGTTAATCGGTCCGAAGGTGATTTCCACGCAGTGACTGCGAAATCACCCTTCGGACCCGAATAACGCCATGACAGTGACATCACTCATGAGAAGGGGTCCCACAAAACCCATGTTGAAAATTTGGTGCAAAAATTCCAAAAAATGCTTAAGATATGCAACAAAGTTGAAAAAACCCATCTAGCCCATTATACAGCTTACCGGCATTTCCTCAGTTCGCGGTCGGCTTTGAAGAGTGCAGACGTGTTCCCGGTCCAGCGATGATCGTCGCGCCGAGCTCTGGAGGCAAGTATGGGGTGAGGGGGGGTGTGGGGAGGCAGGGTGCGCAGTGGGTGGATGAGGGTTGTGGGAGGGGGTGCCAGGGAGAAGCGCCGTGGGACTTAATTTACAAGTTTAAAAAAAAAAAAAAAAAAAAAGATAGATGACACGGGATGTTTGCCACGCTGGGGTGGGCTCCCAGCATGGCAGAAGGACGGCTGGAGGGCTTGGAGCAGACTGGGGATTGGGCACCCCCGTCGGCCAAAACAATGGCACCAAAGCTTTTGGGGTGTGAGGCGCTATGAAGCACACAGCGGTGCCACGCTGGTGGGCTTCGGCGTGTTATAGGAAAGCTGTTTGGGGGGACGTGGAGCCGACGGGGATTGGGCACCCCAGCCAAAATAGATTTTCCACGCTTGGGTGGGCTCTCAGCGGGCACCAAAGCTTTGGGGTGTGTGAGGTGTTATACACACAGCGGTGTGGTTTTCTTTGAAGCTAGAAGACCACCACTGTCATACACAGCACTGCATCGATTGGTGCAGGACTCGACACGCCTGCTCAACGGAGCAGTGCATTGCACAGGACAGTCACACCTCCAAACTGTCCTATTCTCCCAAGACATTCCTTCCGCATGCGTGCAAGCGAACGTAAAAGGTACTAGAACAAGGGGGCACGATATGAAACTGGAAGGGGGTAGATTAAGAGGCAATGTGAGGAAGTTTTTCTACACAGAAAGGGTAGTCAACACTTGGAATAGTCTGCCACAGGAGGTAGTGGGGGCAAGCACAGTGGAGGGGTTTAAGCATGCCTGGGACAGGCACAAGGGAAGCCTGAGAGGGGAGGGAGCTATGAAAAGCCGTTGATCACATAGGGTCAATGGCCAGATACAATGTATAGGGTCTACGGGCAGGCTGGATGGGCCTAGTCGTCCTTATCTGCCAACAATTTCTCTGTTTCACAGCTGCCAGCCTGTGGGCAGCAGAGACTGTGCGAGAAAGCCTGCATCGAGAGAAGAAACCTGTATCGATCCAGCAGTCAGGGAGAAGGCTGGTTAGTGCCAATACCAAGTCCTTGCTAACGCTCTAGACTAGGGTTCTGTAGCATGTGAGGCATGTGGCTCCTTCTCAGGAGGAAGAAAGAAGAATCTGCGAGGTCCAGACAACTGCGGACGTAGAGAGCCCAATTTCCATGCAGAGAAACCAGAGACCTTAAGTATTCCTCAAGCACGTTATCTCCCAACCCCCAATCTGCAATAACTGAACTGTCAACCTGAGAGCCACTGCACCTGCACTGGAGGAGGAGCCCAGTTGATAGGAAGCTGGTACATCAGAACCACGAGTACTGTCAGGACTTACCTGCAACTGGGAAGTTTGTAAGAAGCTGCCAAATCTACAGATCTGGCCAATAGGCCAGGAGTTACAAATACCTCATTTGGAGGTTTTGCCATTTAAGTAACTGCATGGCCTGTGAAGTTGCTGGATTTAACCGTTTCTGTTTTAAAGTGTGCTACTGCCTGTCAACCAGCTACAACGTCACTGGGCCTGCACCGTTTTTACGCCTGGGTACCCAGTGAATCACTGGGAGCCCTTTAAAGGTCCCCCCAAATATAGGAATTACCCTCCAGCGAAGCTGACAGGTGGGTTCTCGCCCCTCCCTGGAGGGAGCTTGTTTCCCAGAGAGGCTTCTCCTGCACCCACCCCAACCAGCCATCCCCCATGGGTTACCCCCCAAATGACAAGGCCAGCAGAGAGCGGTGCTGGCCTCCCCCCAACCCCAGAAGCCAACATCTAGATTGCCGGGGGGAAGGCACGGGTGCAGCCTGTCTGCTCAGAGTCTTTTTTCCATTTTCTCCCCAGACCCACGCACGTGCAATGGGCAGGGCGACTGTCTCCACCTCCGCAGAGGCAATCTTACGCCCCATGTGTGGGTTCACCCCATTCTAGCATCGCACCTGTGCCAACCCCCAGCCTCCATTGGGTGTCAGTCTACAGTGCGATGCTGAGACCCCCCCACCTCCAAGGAAGGAGAGCTGTCAGTGGACACTCAATTCTTCCTCGTCTTGGCCAACCCCCAAGTCAGTTCCCAAACCCAGGTCGCCGGCATGGTGCGAGGTATGGCATCCAGCCCTTCAGCGCCACCGGGCCAACTGCTCCCTTTAAAGTTTAAGGGTTAAAACTTGTACTGGAGCTGGACCGGTGGCGCCGAGGGCTGAGGTACTGGACACCACACCTCGCACTGCGCTGGCAACCATGGTACGGTAATGACCACGGGTCATCAGGGTGCCGGCGTGGGGGGGCACGGAACAGGATCGAGCATCCCAGACATTTACTAGGGGCACTACCCACTGGTACAAGTTTGTTGATAATGTAGAAGTTTTTAATTTTTATTATACGTTTTGGGTCCAGCCCCCCCAATGCTCCTAGGAGCCCAGCCCCCACACGCCAACCCACCATGCCCAGGCTTACCCCCCTTGTCAGGGCTGCCAGGCAGGCGCACCTCCCCAATGGTCAATAGGAGCGAAACCCTGGCTTACCCCCACAGCAGGGCCACAGGAGTGGGACCCCACCCCCAAGCAGACACTGGTGGGAGCGGTGGAGCGGGGCATCATGGCTGGGGACTAGAGTTTTTCTGTAGCTTTGATCCCCTGGTAGGCAGGGCATGCAATGACGCCAACATCTGTCCCAACTCCCACACAAGCAGGCGCCAGTCTTCTCTGCGATTCCCCCGGCCTCCGCCAGAGGTTGCCCAACAGGCAGGACACTCACTCCCGCCTCCCCTCCCAGAGAAGGACCATCACCCCTCGGATGCTCTATCCTTCTCCACCTGGCCAGCCCTCAGACTCCCGGGTCTGTTCCCGAACCCAGGAAGTTGGCATCGCAAGCGGCCACCTTGCTGCTGCACCGGTGGGCTAACTTAATACAGAAGGGTTTATAGTTTACTTGCTATTGTCTTGCCTAATGAGCAGTGGGTACTGTGGGGGGCAGGTACTGTTAATGGCAAGTCTAGTAAGACACTTAAAGAGCTACTGATGCCTCAAAGATAATACTTTAAAAAGCATAATAATTAGAAACAATTCTCCCTGCATTCCATTTATAGTTTATATATTTCTCTTCCCCATAATTTATTACTTAGGAAATTTGCATGAATATATGATCTTTATCCCTTAGAGTTTCTTTAGAGTTGATCTGTCTCTATAGCTTACTCCCTACTGCAGGTCTCAATGCTCTGTTGTGACATCACAATCTGTGGCCATGGGAGTAACTGTGATGTGTCAAACAGTGCTCCGATTTCAGGTAGGGAGAAAGCAGGAGGAACAGAAACTCCTCAGGAGCAAAGATCCTGTTTTCATACAGATAACCTCAGTAATAAATAATGGAAAAGATGAATACAGCACTAATGGGAAATACAAGCTGGACTGTGTCTAAATACAACATTTTGTTAAAGTTGTCCTGAACATGTCACCAGCTCCAATTTTGGTCCTTCCATGAAAGAGTTCACGAGATTCTTTTCAAAACCAGTTTTGCTTTACACTCCCTCATTCGATGAGACTATCCCCCAATAAATATTTTGTTTCATTAGCATATTATTAGTGTATGTCATTGTTGAATTTAAGGTTGCACTGTGATTTTGCACATGCAGGGGGGACACTGCGGGGAGGGAGGTAGGTAGGTAAGTAGATACTGCATCCCAGGGGGTTACCACTCCAACACCAGGCCCACTTATATTTTACTTTGGGTGGAGACAGCACTAAATTTAAGAGATCTGGATTCAACTCCCCAAAAAAAAAATCTGAACCCAGGCCCCTTACCTTGTTTGAGCCCACAAGGCAGGGGTAGTGACAGCAACATCCACAGCGACCCAGTCACACATCCATCTGTAGGGCAACTCCCCCAAACAGACTTAAAGGGGAGAGAACTACCATGAATAGAGAGTGTAAAATGTTCTGTAGGTGGCACCAAATCGTGGCATTAAGATAATGCAATTTGTTTTGACAGCTGGTGGCCATGGGGGGGTGCACTGAAAATCTGGACCCTAATATTAGCTTCAAACTAAAAATTATTTTCAGAGACACACACACACACACACACACACACACACACACACACACACCCGATTCCCAGCTAATGACCTCAGCCCTGGCTTCTGATCACTCAGATAGTTCTGAGTAACGGTTCATGCTCTTGTCGTCTCCACATCCTTACATGGACTTGCACCTCACCCTCATCTAACTGATCCACTCACACACACAGCCCCCAACCATCACTCTCTTGGTTCAGCCAGCACTGGCTTCGTCAGAGTCCTTAATTGTGTTCCTCTTCCCTCTTCTGGCAACAGCCCCAGGTGACAGCTCTCTCTCATTCTGCCCAGATTCTCTGGAGCTGCTACTGACAGGGATTAGGAGATGCAGACACCTATGTGAGCAAGCGTAACGTGGTCATAGAGGGGACTTAGGTTCCATCTTATATGCCCCTCCTGTCGCATGCCAGTTACTAGTATATAACCAACTGGAATTCTAAACTTAGCTTTAACTAAGGTTTGAATCTTGACTGAAAACACACTTCCTTGATCCATCTTTTTCATCTGAGAGAAGGAGGGTGAGCAAGAGGAGAGGACGAGTTAGGAGGAGGAGGGGCACATGTGAGCAGTGCCCAGCTATACCATCCAAGAAAATCCCCCCACCCCAAGTACTGCTTAGCAATGAGGAAAGCAGTCACCCCATGGGATTAGGGTTTCACAGACAAAAGCAATTTGTTTAATGAGTAGAAACAAAGAAATCTGCTATGAATAACTGCTCTCTGATGAGATCATTTGAACATAAACTCAAGCTAGCATGCAACGCTATACAAGCACACGGTCGGTAACCTGGGCTCCAACTGGCCATTTCAGATTCAAAAACTCTGACAATGTCATCCTACAACAACTCTTTGAACCAGGGGTCAAAGGTGGCACTGGCTAAATGGCAATTAATTTTGCCTCGGGCCAGTAATTAACTAGCCATGCTGGCTTGTAGTAGATGAGGTCATTCTTCAATAAATGAGTCAACTGGGTCAGCGGAAAGGTCCACAGAGGGCCAGTGGATTTCACCGGCTGGCCACTGACTGCAACACTTAATTTCCACCCCTGTTGAGCACATGACTGAAATGACAAAGGATTTAGAATTCCAATTCATTCCTTTTTATGGCAACTGTGGAATTTTAATATATGCATGAAGGACTGTACACTCTGAGGTTTTACTTATCCTTTTCTGTAAGGAACTCTGAGCCCCAAGGGAAGGGATACCATACAAACTGCCTTGCTGCCTTCACTATCAAGTTATTAGTAGTTGCATCTAGGGATGGGAGAACCCGTTCAAATCGGGTCAGAACCTTCCTAAGATGGAGTCATATTCTGCTACAGAACCTTATCAGAACTTTTTTTTTTTTTTTTTTAGGTTTGACACTGATTTTCGAGCTTCATCCCCAAAAGCAGGTGACTGTACTACTGAGCAATAAGACATGAACTGTATCTACTGCAGTACCACTCCAAACCATTTTAGATTAATTTCCCCTTTGGTGACAATAGCTTAAAGTTGGAGAATGACAGTTAAACCACTTTTCATACTTTAAACTGAAAGGTTCTAAAAGGTTTGATAAGGTTATCAGAGCGTTACAGAAGCTCAGGACCTTTTGTGGTTTTCTCCAACCCCTAGTTGCAATCCATTTTCTTTCTGTGTCGCTTCTTCTGTAAACTTCTATATCTGTTCCTGTGGGCTTCTCAGTAGGACTTTCATTTTGAGGAGCAGAGATTTGATTTTTTTTTGGGGGAGACGGACAAAAACAAACAAACTTGGAATTCCAGGGAAAAGATTAAGAGTTCCAGAGTACACCTGTAATAAAAAGTACTGAACTGCAAGAAATAATTCAGCACTTTATTGCACTTGTGGGGGAGGATACCTCAGGATATGAAAAATTACCACAAGCAAAATAATTTTTCTGCACTTGTGGGAAATCGTGCGCATACACAGGATACCTGCTGGGAAAGTAACCACGTTCCTTACTGCCAACTGGGGGTAAAGGATGCAAGTACATACCTGCTTTGCTGACAGCCCTGCCCCTCTTGATCTCCTCTCTGTAAATCAATCTTTTTTCGTCTGTCTGTGGAGGGCGCTATAAATCACTGAACTGTACTAAAGGTCAGGTTCTCCTACCGAGCCACCCGTCATGTAAAGTGTGACCGCTAAGTGTTCTGGTACCTATAGGTACCTCACCTTGGTGCCCTTGCGACTGTAAAATGGGATGTAAATTTGAGATGTCTTGGCTTCAGCCCTTGAGGGAATCATAAATGACCTGCAGCAACTGGGGCACGGCAACGTTTAATTGTATGGCACCCATTCCCGGAGGCTCTGAACACCTCACATAAGCAAGGGAAATATCAAACAGACATGGAAATACATATTTAAACTAGTGATAAAACAGATCAAATAATGCAAATAAATTCAGTAATCAGTTCCTTCCTTTCATAGGATTAAATAACTAAGTCTGGGAAAGCCAAGGCACTTGCTGTGGGTAGTGTTAGCAGTGGAGTTTGAAGATGTGGCGAGGCTGTTTTTGGAGAGTTTCTTTACCTTTTTTGTCATCAGTTTTTGTAAGTTTTGCTGTTGTGTTTTAAATGTAGCCTAAATCCTTGAAATCTTTCAGTGGAAAGCCCCGCCACCCACCCCTTGTATTAGCCTTTCTTAAATACAGAAAAGCCACTGGGGTTTGGGTTTAAAGGCTGGGAGGAAGGAACTTGGGGAGTTGCAAACTTTCCCAATGAGCCAACTCTTAAGGCTAATAGGCAGGTGGGAAAAAGTTTAGACACACAAGCATTGCAAGTTTCAAAGTCTGTATGCTGTATTTCGGGGAGAGGAGGGTCATCTAGGTATTGGTACTGGTAGCTCAAGAAACTGTAGAGCCACCGAGTTGGTAATCTGACCTAGAAAACAGTGCTATGATGATGGGAAGGGACCGCATGTCACTAGAGCACATATCTTTGGGCGGGTGGTTGGGTGCACAGGGTGTGGTGCAGCCATGATACTGGACTTGGACGTTTGGGGGATGCCCAGTGTTCTACCAGCTGGCAAAGCTTAAGGAGGAGGTAGAGGGGATCCAAAGGCAGCTGAGGGTGCGGGGGGGGGGGGAAGACTGGAGAGGTAGGAGGCAAGCAGTCACATACGTGGAAGCACTAAGTGCTGGGGCCTCCCACGCTGGGAGAGGAGTGAAGGGAGGTGCTCACACTAGGGGAGAAGGGAAGGGGGTACACAGGGGATCTAGGGGACCCTGGCAGGTGGGGCCCAAAAAAAGGTAGAAACTTCCACAACAGTAGGCAAGAGACAGGGGGTGTCCAGAGGAAACAGAGGGGCAGCAGGGGCGGGGGCACTGGGGATGGGCTAAGGTTCTGGTGTTTTAACCTCTATGCCCGTTGGTGAAAGGGGAGCGTCTGGGGGGACAGGAGGATGATGCTGCTGCTGGTGAAGCTGATGGCAGGGACGGATAGAAAGGGTGAAGGGGCAAGCAGCAAGGGAGCAATAGAGGGGGACCTAGACAGGATGGGGGAAGATGGGTTTTGGGGGGGGAGAAGGAGGAGGATCACAGGAACAAGGAGGAGGCTGAGGGTATGGAACAGGGGAGCATCACAGGCAGGAAGGTGCAGAACGTAAATGGGATGATAGCGAGCAGAAAGCAAAGTAGGCAAACTGATACAGCGGATGGATTAGTCAGTAGTGGGGAAAGATATGCAGAGAAAGGTACTCTGGTGGGGGGAAGAGAGGGATGAAGAAAGCCAGGACATGGGTAGGGTGACCAGGAAAATAGTCAAGGGCCATTACACTCAGATTACAGAGCGAGGGAGCCAGTTGGGGGCAGAACCCAGACGAAGAGATGAGGAGGGGCATAGAAGGAGGGGAAACCTGAGGAGTGAACAGCAAGGCAAGGGGGAGGTTAGAGTAACACTACCGGGGGATTCCATGATCAGAGGCATCCAGTGGGAGGGGCAGAGGGAAGGTAGAACCTGTCTAATCAGAACCAAATGCCACCCAGGCCTGACGGTGCACAAGACCAAGCATAAGTTGTATGTACTGGCAAGGGAATGCGGGGGGACCCTGGACATTCTAGTGCACTTGGGGACAAATGACAAATAGAAATAATGAACTAGAAATTCAGGCAAGGTTCTGGGAGTTGGCCAGGGTATGCCTTTCCATAGGCTGTAAGATTTCCTTTTCGGAAACCCTGCTGGTCGCAAGGGCTCGTGAAGGAAACAAGATGATTAGGGAGATAAAGCAGTGGCTTAGGGAGCGGTGTGGGGAATTGGGGGTGGGGACGGGGGGGGGCCAGGGAGGATAAGGGGAGCTCCAAGCGATGCTAGTTGAGGGGGTGGTAGATGTGGCAGCAGTCACTGAGACCTGGGCCACTCGTGGGCATGAGTAGGACCTAAATCTAGAGGGCTATACAATGTTCAGAAAAGATAAGGGAAGGGAAGAGGGGTGCTGTAACACTGTTAGTCAGAAATAGCATTGGTACTGGAGGGGGTAGAGGAGGCTGGGGGGGAATGTGGAGGCTATTTGGGTCACCCTGCTGACGTGGGGGGTAAGAGAGTAAAGGTCAGAGTGGTAGACAGACCACCAACACTGGCAAAGGTTGTGGAAGAAAGTCTGGTGGCAAATCTCGAGGGACACTGTAGATTGGGAAGGGGAAGGGTAGTGGTAATGGGGGACCTCAACATGCCAGATACAGACTGGGGGACTATGACGTCACCAGTGGCCAGGGAGCAGAGGCTGCTGGATGTCTTCCAGGACACGTTCCTGACCTAAGAGGTGGGTGAGCCAACTAGGGAGGCCCAGACACTGGACATGGTCCTGGCGGACAGTGATCAGATTAGGGGCCTAGAGGTGAGGGACCTGTTGGCAGGGAGTGATCACATCACAGTCTGGTTCTTCCTGGACCGGGGGGGAGGGGGCGAGGAAGCTGAACAAGGATGGTAGTAACCAACTTTTGGAGTGCATACTTCAGGGAGATGGGAAGGATCCTTAAAGATTGTCTGGACAGAATAAGGCTGGATGTGGATGCTGACAGCAGGTGGGGGATCATTAGGAGGGGAATACAGGAGGTTACCAGATCCTGTGCAAGGGAAAGGCATAAGTTCGGTAAGGCCAGAAAAAAATCTGCTGGTGGACCCAGAAGGTACAGGTGGTGATGAGGGACAAGAAGGCGGTCTATTGGCACTACTCAAGCAATAAAAGGGATCAGGAGGAATATGAGTGGATAGCCAAGAGAGTCACCACAGTGGTGAGAGCAGTTAAGGCAAAAAAGAAGCAGTCCTTGGCCAATGGGATCCGGGAAACATGGGGTTCTTTAGATAAATAGGGGGAAAAAGGAAAGTAAGGGGACAGATCAGCAGTATAAGGATAGGGGATGGTTGGGCACAGGAGGCTGGGCAACAGGCAGAAGTCCTAAATGAGTACTTTGTCCCAGTTTTTACCAGAGGAGGATGGAGAAGCTGTGTCTTGCGGGGGAGGGGGGGCGGTGGCAAACCGGAGGAAGAGGTGGGACTGGTAGAGATCAGGGACCCTGATGGGTCTGGGGAAAGGGAGGGGCCACCACAGACAGGTGGGGGGCCAGCAGTATAGGGTGAAAAGGGGGAGGACATGAAGGCTGAAATCCTGGTAGAGAGTGTAAGAGAAGCCTTGAGGTCCCTTTTGATGGAGAGAGCACCTGGGCCAGATGAGATGCATCCCAGGGTACTGAGGGAACTGGCGGATGTCCTGGCAGTCCCCCTAGCAGAGCTTTTCAACATCTCTCCGAGGACTGGGTGGGTGCCCCAAGACTGGAGGGTGGCCCATGTCGTGCTGATCCACAAGGTAGGATCAAGAGAGGAGGTGGGAAATTACAGGCCCGTTAGCCTGACATCGGTGGTCAGCAAGGTGATGGAGGGTATTGTCCAGGAAAGGCTGGGGGGGGGGTTACTGGAGCAAACTGGGTATTTGGACAATAGGCAGCATGGGTTTGTCCTGGGAAGATCATGCTAGACAAAACCTCGTTGAGTTCTATGACTGAGTGACGAGGGCCCTGGACCAGGGCAGGCCGGTGGACGTCCTCTTTCTGGACTTCAGTGGCCTGCTGGCTAAGATGAAGGAAATGGGGGTAGGGAGACAGTTTTTAAGATGGAGAGGTAACTGGCTCTCTGAGCCTTCTCAGAAGGTGGTGGTTGGAGGGCTAGCCTCATCCCCAGGGTGGGATACTAGTAGGGTGCCCCAGGGGTCAGTGCTGGGGCCACTACTGTTCAACGCCTCTGTCTCAGACATAAGGAAGGGGATCAGGAGTGAAATGAGTCTTTGCAGACAACAAAGTAGGGTGAAGTGATGGATGAGGAGGAGGAGGGAGGGAGGGAGGGAGGGTGGCCTTGCAGGAGGACCTGGAGGCTCTGAAAAGGTGGTCAGGAAAATGGAAACTAAAATTCAATGTGGGGAAGTGCAAGGTTCTGCACCTGGGAGTCAGAAATCCAGGCCAGGGGTACACCCTGGGAGGAGACAATTCAAGTCACAGAGGGTTGAGAGGTACCTGGGGTAGTGGAAGATGTCAAAATGAACAACAAGAGACCTGTAGGAGGGCAAAGGCAAACAGGATAATAGGATGCATCGCCAGGGGGATTACCTCCAGAAAGGCAGAAGTGATCCTTCCACTGTACAACTGCTTGGTTAGGCCACACCTCGAGTACTGTGTGCAATTTTGGAGACCACATTTAAAGAGGGATGTTACACTCCTAGAGAGAGTCCAAAGGAGGGCAACCAAAATGATCTGGGGCCTGGGGAAGATGACCTATGAGGAGAGGCTCAAGGAGTTTGACATGTACACCCGGGGGTGGGACAACATGACAGAGATCTTCAGACATGAAAGGGATCAATAAGGGAGGCCCAGTCGGGGTGCTCCAAAGGAAGGGGGGGGCAATGACAGGTCATGGGTGTAAGCTGGAAGGGAACAGGCTCAGAAGGGAGAGAAGAAGATGTTATTTCACTAAATGGATGGTGGAGCCATGGAATGCCTGGGAGCTGGTAGAGGTGGAGACTGTGGAAGGATTTAAGAAGGGATGGTACAGCGGGAGAGTAAATCTGACCAGGCCCATTACAGGTGGAACATCTGGGACTGGGGACAGTAACACCTAAAAGGGGGGGGCGAGGGGGTCACCAAAATCTGCCCTCAGTGCGGGTGCTGAAAATTGAGCAGACTCAAGACCGTTCGGCCTAGTCCGCTGGCATTTTAGTATGTTAGTAAAAATGTGGGATTTTAGGAAACTCTTGAAAACCTCAACTGAACGGGCCTCCCTGATGGTATAAAGAAGTGAATTCCACAGGACAGGGCCAGTGGCACTAAACGTCCTGTCACCAGCAGTTTTTAATCTAGTCCTGGGAACTGCTAGGAGGAGCGTAGAGAATGGACTGGGACTGCAGGTGTTAGAAGATCAGACAGATAGCCAGGACCTAGTCCATGTAGGGTCCTAAAGGTGAGCAAACCCACCTTGCAGATGATCCTCCACCTGAATGGCAGTCAGTGAAGTTCACGCAGCACCGGAGTCGCATGACAGAATCTCGAGAGGACAGTCAGTAACCTGTTGGTGCAGAGCGCAGCTGCCTGCAGTTGGCCGAGGGTACCTCACCCCAAATTAAAGAGGGTTACAGTCATCAAGGCTGGACAGGCAGAACTAGGGGCTTGATCCTGGTGATATTCCTCAAGTGGTGAAAACCACTTTGGACAACCGATGACATCTGAGCCTAAAATGTCAAGCCGTCATCCAGGAACACGCAAAGATCTTGCACCCTAGAGGAAGCCATGAATGGTGTTGGCCCCAGGAAAAGTCCTGTTGCCACACTGGAAGCACTCATATCACGCTTTCAGCCCGATCTCACTACTAGAACCTCAGTCTTGTCAGGGTTCAGTCGCAACCAGCTGGAGGACATCCAGTAATTGATGCTGGCCAGGCAGATATTCAGCACATCCATAGCGTTGAGTGTTCCAGGAGAAAAAGATAAGTACAATTGGGTATCATCAACATAGCAGTGAAAACCCACACTGTACTTCCTAATGAGCTCACCTAGGGGCAGCATGTACACTGCAAACAAAACTGTCAACAAGCTCAATCCCAGAGGTATACTGCATGACAGGAGCTCCGGGGAGGAGATAAAATTCCCCATCACTATCTATTGGTTCCTGTTGGTAAGATAGGACTCAAACCAGCAGATGACCATGCCGGCAAGTCCACAGTACTCTGATGATCAAGAAGCACAGCACACCGAGGGAGTGGTCACGGTATGGCAGCCAGCTTTCAATGCGAAAAGTGCAAAATGATGAACTCTGGGCACAGAAACCCAGGGGCAGAGTACAAAATGGGTGGAGCGGGATTCACGACCACTAAGCAGAAACAAGGCCTGTGGGTAATCATATCGGATGACCTAAAGGTGGCCTGGCAATGTGACAAGGCAGCAGAGAGGGCAAATAAGATGCTAGGGTGCATAGGGAAGGGTATCACCAGCCAAAAGAAGGAGGTGGTCCGCCTCTGTATACATTGCTGGTAAGACCCCACCTAGAGTACCATGTCCAGTGTTGGGGACCACATCTCTGTAAGGAGAGAGAGTGGAGATGGTCCAGAAAAGCGCAACTAAAATGGTGCAAGGTCTGCATCACAAGCTCTATGAGGAGAGACTGAAGGACCTCAATATGTACACCCTGGAACAGATCAGAGACAGTGAAATGGGACAGAGACCTTTAAATACCTCACGGGGGGGGTAAATAAGGTACAGGAGGGGAGTATTTTTCAGAAGACAAGGTGCTCAAGAGTAAGAGGACATGTTATGAAGCTGGAGGGGTAGATTCGGGAGAGATGTGAGGAAGTATTTCTTCGGAGAAAGAGTGGTGGATTCCTGGAACAATCTTCCAGTGGAGGTGGTGGGGGCAAAAACAGTGGTGGGGATTCAAGAATGTACTGCATAAAGCCGCCCGGCCGGTGCAGCGTTTGATTTCTGCTTGCGATGCCAGCAACCTGGTTCAGGGACGCTGGAGGGCCAGCTGGGGGAGAGAAGGATAGAGCATCCTACAGACTGCTGTCCTTCTCCGGGAAGGCGAGGTAGTGCCCGTGCGAAGAAGAACCTCCATGGAGGCCAGGAGTTGCACAGCTGCCGGGCGTCAGGAACTAATGGAGACGACATTGCACGCCCCCGCCTCCCAGGAAGAAAAAGCAATGAAAAATGGAAGGGCCTCGTCTCTATGAAGGCCTCCCTGGCTTTATTTACATTGCCGCATCTCTAACTAGATATGAGCCCGCCCGGAATTGGGAGAACTGAGCCACGGTCCCACCCTCCGGGGTAACCGGGAGATTGCAGCATAGGCAGTTGGTAGAAGCTCCGGGGGCTGTGACCAGGGCAGAAATATGACGGAAGGACCTCCCAAATAAAGAAGAAAATAAAAACAGGTTACTCACCTGTAACAGTAGTTCTAGGAGTGGCATATGTTCATCCACATTCTCTGGCATGTCCTAGATTGGCCACGCCAGTTCTGATATCCAAATCTCCTCAGCTGCAGGGCCCTGGAGCGGCTTTGTACACGCCCAGATCTGATATCACTCAGCCAGGGGAAGGTGTACCATCCAGACCTTCAATCCCCTGCACCTCACAGCCTGGTACCTGAGCAGCTAGAGTTCTAGGATCTGGGTCTTTCCAAGGATGTCTACACCATGGTGGAGGCATCTCGTAAGGAAAATCAACCAGGAAATGTTATGCCTTCAAATGGAAAAGGTTTTCCATTTGGTGTCAGGGTAAGGGTCTGGACCCTTTATCCTGTTCTATTTAAATTTATTTATTTGCTTTTGTTAACCGGGTAAGCACACTAGACAGCCAAGTGCCTATTTTCAGGTTCTGTGGCTAACATTCTAGACTACCTTTTGGTCTCTCTATCTCTCTCGTCTATGGTCATCGACCCTTAGGGTGCACCTGGCAGCCATTTCTGCTTACTGGGCATGGGCCGGTCAGCAGACTTTAGCACAGGAGACAGTGGTCGGGCGCTTCTCCAGAGGCCTGGATCACATATCCCCTCCAGTGCGTGAACCTCCACCTCCATGGGATCTCTTGCTGGTTTTGGCAAAGCTCATGGGCAAGCCATTCGAACCCATGCATGTGTAAGCTCTCACACTTGTCGAGGAAGACTGCCTTCCTGGTGGCTATCACGTCAGCCAGAAGGACAGGGGCACTCCAGGCGCCTTCGGTGGACTCCCCTTATCTGGTCTTCCACAGGGACAAAGTTGTCCTGTGCCCCCACCCAAAATTCCTTCCAAAGTGGTGTCAGAGTTTCACCTTAAACAGGTGTTGACTCTGCCAGTATACTACCCTAATTACACCTCGGACGCAGAGTACAGGCTCCATACCTTGGACCCGAGACATGCTCTCTCCTATTATAAGGAGTAGACGGCGGAAATTCGCGGAGAGGTTCACCAGCTGTTTGTCACCTATGCTGAAGCCGATTCTGGCAGACCTGCAGCCAAACGGACCATTGGCAAGGTGGATTACATCATGCATAGGTCTGTGTTATGAGTTGGCGGGCAAGGAGCCTCCCAGAGGGATAACAGCTCATTCTACCCGCCATACTGCTGCATCGGTGGCTGCTTCCAGGGACATCCTTATCCAGGAAATCTGTCGGGCTGCTACCTGGAAAATCGGCAAACACCTTTATTACCTACCACCACATCGACCTCGAGTCACACTGGGATGCTGGTTTTGGGGCCTCGGTTCTCCAATCTCTATTTCCCAAGTAGGGGGCGTGCGCCTTGCCTCCCTCCTCCTGGAGAACTGCTTTGAGTCTGCCAGAGTGTGTGGATGAACAATACATCCACACTTCTAGAAGAATCAGTTACTCACCTGTAACAGTAGTTCTAGGAGTGGTATATTTTCATCCACACGCACCCACCCGACCTCCCCAGCTTTAGGCACACTACCTTGCTTCCAGCGGGCTAGGATCTGGCGTCATGGGGCGGAGCCGAGGTATTTACCACCCGGGTGGGTGGGAGGAGTCAGCTTGAAGACTTCCAGCCAGATTTAAAGGGGAAAGGGACATGCCAGAGAGTGTGGATGAACAACATATCCACGCTCCTAGAAAAGGTGTGCAGGAAAAAAATTAACTCCTTTCTAAAGCTGAAGCAATGCAGAATCCCAAAGTTCCACAGTAACATTATTTCACAGCAGATATGATCTGAGAGTTTGGTCCACTGCAAGCAGGCTTCAGAGTGAACCCTTTTACCACTAATATGCCCTATACAGCTGTAACCCCTGTTTCCCCCCACTGGTCTTGGAAGAGAGGCAGGGATGGCCCTCCGGAACCTCCCATGTGTCAGGATATCATTACACTCACTAGCTGGAATTACAACCCCACTTCCTTACCTTAAATGGACACTGTCACCCTTTAGGCCTTAAATTATCCTTAGTTTAAAATATATATATATTAGAGGTAAAAAAACTCAGTTTAATACATCAGTTAGTTACCCCACAGTGACAGTAAGGAAATTCGGTGTTGTTGAATCCTCGGACACCTCCAGTTTCGCTTCCTCTTAACCGCTATCAGGGTGCACGCTAGAAGTCGGCCCTAAATCTTCACCCCATCACATGTAAAGAAGCAGAGATATAGGAGAATGGGGCTAAAGTTAGACAGACGACTTCTCAACGCACACCCCGATGGTGGTTGGGGACGGGCTGGAGGTGTCCGGGGTTTCAACCCCTAACACCGAATTCCTTACTTTTGTCACTGTGGAACAATCCTAACTCGATTCATTAAATTGAGTTTTGCCCCCAATTTCCCTTCTTTTGAGAATGACGACGAGAAATACTGAATGTGGATATGGCGGCGGGAGCGCAGGGCCCTCCCGCCACGTTAGGTCTTGTGACATAGAACAGCAATGCAAACACAAGGTGTAAATGCAAATGGTAACAGTAATGAAAACGCAAGGGCAAATGACAACGCAAAGGGTAACACGGTGGCGCACACGGGAACAGTAACACTAACAGGTACATAAACACAAGGGGAAACAGTAACTGTAACAGAAGCGCATCCCCTGTTTTTGCTGGACAACTCTATAGAGAAACAGTGTGCACAAAGAATGTATGCATTGTAATGGCAATGGAAGCTTAAAACGAGCACTGGAAGTACTTAATTGCAAGTATCTCAGCAACCGTATGACATAGAAAAATAAAATAAGAGCCCCGAAAGACGCGGCATACGCCACCATGTTAGTCGATGGGAAAAAAACAAAACTTCAGAGTACTGTAACTTGCCATCCGTGCAATATTTTTTCACCAGACCACCAAAAGGTACACCTGTGACAGGTTGGCTGCCTTCCCTCCAAATTTGAACCCAAAAGAGCAAACAGTTCTTTTCCAGCAGGTTGGCAATGAACTCCTGTCATTTCGGCCATAGTCTGGAAAAGTAGTGTCGCAATTTGTGACACTTTTCGCAAAATTTTGCAAAAGTGTCACAGGTGTGACACTACTTTTTCCAGAAATTTGAGAAACATATTTCTGGGGTGTTTAACCCCAAAATAAAGACATGGCTAGCATCCTCAGGGTCCGACTAGATGAACACAAAGAGACTTGTGTCCCTAGAGGGTCCCAATTTTAAATGCCAAGCATTTTTCTGATCGCTAACTGAAAGCAAGATTATGGATGTGCGACACTACTAGGGCCATTTGCGAAAGTAAAGAGTGCATTTGCTACACTTTCAAAGTTTTTGTTAACCTTTCCCATTGACTTATAATGGGAACTTGTTTTTTGAATAACTTTTGAACCGTTCAATATATTTTTTTTTTTTTCTCCACGAAATCTTCAAAAGGCACATTGAGCACCCTGGCTGCATGTTCCCTGAAGTTTTCAGATCGGTCGCCCAAACCGTGGAACCTGCAGGCGCAAGCAAAAAATGCGCTCAAAACCGTGTAAATGTGCACACGGATGTTGCTTAATAACTCTGCAATCGTACATCCAACTAGTACACAACTTGGCAGATCCCAAGATCTATAGTTATGCCCCGTGCCTGCCAAATTTCAGACAAATCCGTTAAACGGTTGCAAAGTTATTAAGGTGCAAACTTTCACCCTTTAACATTAAAAAGGGCTCCTCAACCCTAACTATGGTAGGACTACCACATACACACATACACACATCTGTTAGCACCCTTTGCAAACTGTGTGAGAGGCCTTTCGGCACCATGCAATTCTGCTTAAAGGTGAACCAGTATAACATTCTGTGGTGATTTGCATATGCAGCCCATGATGCCTTGCATTGTGTGGGCATGTGTGATTTTGTATTTACACATACATACATTATATATACGTACACATACACACACACACACACACACACACACACACACACACACACACACACACACACACACACACACACTAGTGGCACAGTAGCACCACTATAGTTAGGTTTGAGTATGCACTTCAATGTTAAACCTCAAATTTTGCCGCTGTACAACAGATTTGCCTGAAATTTTGCATGTGTGGTCTGGTACATAGATCACTGGATCTGGCAAGTTGCATTATGGTCAGGATGTACAGTTGGAGCTAGACTTTTTGCACGTTTCTCTGCTTGCGCCCACAACCCACAAGATTTGTCCATTTGGTCCGAAATCTTAAGGGAAGATGCAGTCTGGATCAATGATGTGCCTTTCAAAGATTGTGTCAAAATATTAAACCGTTCACAAGTTATTCAAAAAGCAAAATTTCCTATTATAGTCAAAGGGGAAATAAACGCAGATCGCAGAAGTTTCTACTAAATGGCTCTTTACTTTTGTGGATTCGCCATCTTGTTTTCAGTTCGTGAGAGATAAAAATGCCTGGTGTTTAAATCGGGACCCTCTAGGCAAACACTGTTGAGTTTACCTAGTCGGGTCCTAAGGATGCTAACCCTATCTTTTTTTTTGGGGGGGGGGGTTTAAACCCCCCAGAAATAGTTTTCAACATCGGGGAAAAAATTATTTTGCAAATGCAAACATTTCATGCTGTTTTTTTGCGAAACTTTCATGATTTGTGAAAGTATTTTTAGAAATAACTGCAAATCTTTGCCATCCTCCTGCAACAACACGGTTGGTTCTTTTGGGCTGAAATTTGCCGGGTAGCAAGCCCTGTTCCCACAAATATGCCTTTTATTTATTTGTACAAATTGGATTTACAACCTTTGAGTCAGAGACTCATTTACAAAGACACCTCATCACAATGAGGACAAAACGATCTAGATACAGACAGGGATACATAGAATACAGTGATAAAAGCATCATTACAGTGATACAGAGCATTATATACAGTCAATTTACATTGGTAACGCAGATTCAAATTGGAGACACAAGTCCCTGCAATGCATTTACAATGAAGAAAGAGAAAGTAAATATTTCAGGTTGGAGCAGCTAAGGGAGATTGGGGGTGTTAGCAGTCCGGTGGACTTTGTCGAGGTTGGAGTGTGCTAGATAGCACGAGTCTTCAGAGGTCAGAGGAGAGGGCACAGATTTAGTTAGTTGCATTTACAGCAATGCGAGTTGTAAAGCTGGCCACAAAGGGGGATTTTAAAGGGACCAGTTTTGAGAGTGTTGGTGATGTTGACTGGGAGGGAGTTGAACCAGGAAGGAGCCCTGTAGCAGAAGGATCGCTGGGCTAGGGAGGTCCTGGTTCTGGGCACCAGTAGGGTGGTTTGGTGCCAAAACATTCACGGGGCCCAACGTTACAGTGTTCCAAAGTTGAGAAATTTCCCATAGGATAACACTGCGGCGCCCATTACACCTTTCGGTGCCCGTATCTCGAAAACAAAGTGAGATATGTAGTTTTCGCTACTGGCAACTTAGTTCACTGGTGAACTAAGCTGCAGAAACAAGTTTGGAGATCATAGATGACACCTGCAGTGAAATTTTTTTCCTACTTGCTATGGTTACAGAGATATTGGCAAATACACGTTTCAAGAGTTCCAATGATGCCTTTTCAGTGCTTTTCGGTGCCCGTATCTCAAACTATGTGAGATACAGATGTGGCAGATTTATGTCACGTAGACGTCACACTGCCACAATTACAATGACACTAGAATGTTTTTTCTAGCTGCTATGGTTGCTGAGATATGGGCACATTACTGTTACAAGGGCCCCTTGCACTATAGGGCTGCTGTATGACTCTGTAGTTAAGTGCGAGTGGGAGCGCAGGGCCTGGAGGGCCTGCACTCACACATATGCATACCATTATGCACAAAATGGACAATGTGAAGAAAGCGCAGGCGCTCCCACTAACACATACCATTTACCAGTTACATTACACTCTCTCAAAAGAAGGAAATTCATTGCAAAAACTCTGTTAATGCACCAGTTTGGGTTAATGGCACAGCAACAAAAGTTTGGAAATGTGCTGTTAGGGTTCAAACAACTACTTCTCCCCCCCAACACACACACCACACACACACACACACACACACACACACACACACACACACACACACACGCCTAATATGCCACTCCATCACATCTGTAACCACAATAATCACAACACTGTACTTACTTCACATAACAGTACGTAATGAAAAACTAAAACAAATATAATATCAACTCTATACTGCCAGCACAGTATGACGACATTATTGCTGGCATATCTTCTTCATACAATGAGACAGTCTGTACACATTTTCAAAATATTGACTACTTTTGTCACTATTCAGCAATTGGGTTGCTGCAGGTATTGCTGCTGCCACACAGGCATGTGGTAGCAGAACAGATAGAGATGACACATACTACTTTTCAGATACTGCTCAGGTATGAAACTAGCACCATCACATGTTATACTGCTGCGTTACCTGGAAATACTCATTAGCAGCATGTCATTGTTAGCTTTGGATGTTACAGCTGTTGCTTTCACATGTTACTTGTAAACTATACTACAGATAATTACTTTTATTATTACTACCGTTTGTTATTAGGACTGACTCACTCCATCAGAAAAATAAATGCAAACATCCAGTGACTGTTAATAGGCTTATACCAACTCTCATTTCCAAGAAACAATATAAGCAATTTGTCCTTCAGGGTGTGGAATACTGGAGGATTTACTACACCAGTTGTGGTAAATCCTCCAGTATACCCACACCTTGAGGGATACATTTTTTTTTTTTTTTATTATACAATGTCCCCATTCCACTTTTGGAAAAGAAAAAGTTTTACTTTCTTTTCATTCTAACTTTTTTTTTTTTTTTTTTAATAATATTTTTATTGTTGCGGGAGGGGGAACAGTCCTCTGATATGAGCAATCGTGAGAGAGAGAGAGAGAGAGCGGGAAGACACTCAGAGAGTCGGGTAGTAAGTGGTATTGGAGCCGGAGCCGAAAAAAAAACAAAAAAACGGAAAGTGTAGAGGTATGTGGTGAGCAGTATCAGAGGAGACATGGAGCGAGGCTTCAGTTACGAGTGGTTTAGTACAGAGCTGCAGTTTGTGAGCTGTAGGGAACGTGGTGTCGGGTAATTAGAAGGGACTCTGACTACAGGGAGAAACATGTCTGGGGAGGTGGCAAGGATGAGTGTCCCATCCAGGAACTGATTTAGGCTCAGTACAAGGTGCTGGTTTTTTTGTTTTTTTTTTCTCCAATTGACAAGTATTTTTTCTGTCAATTGTTTTGGGAGAGCAGTGTAGTTTATGTACTTGAGTTGCGGTCGGGACTTGTGGAGCAGTTTAGCCGGGAATAAAGATGGCGGGTATATGTTTTGATTTTGGGGAGGTGTCATACTGATCTTGGTAAAGAGGTTGGCTGGCACCTTTTCCAGTGGGTACACTGGAGTATTTATAAATGCTGAAAAGGTGCCAGCCAGCCAACCAATCAAAATACAGGATTTGTCTCATTCGATTTACCACATTGTATAATTGTGGATAACATACCGTGTGTTACATCACCTCTTCACTATTGGAATATAGGCATCTGCTTAAATCTTATTGCTGTTTGTAACACAAAAATGCTTACTGTGGGGCATCACCCATGGTTGCCCAGCATGTGTGTCTACCCCTAAGGCACTACGATGGCGGCAGAACTCATACAGTTGGTGACCCATGATGATGGATGTGTCCTGCAGTACATTTAGAGAGTTGTACATTACTTCTGCTACCTGATGCTGGTTGTCTCAGATTGGTTGTGTTGCCTTGGCCCCTCCCCTGCTTGTGCGTATGCGTGTGCGTGAGAGTGTGAGTGTGGTGGGAATGCGGAGTTAGGGTTCTGAACTAACAGTACATTTCCAAACTTTTGTTGCTGTGCTATTAACCCTAACTGATGCATTAACGGAGTTCTTTGCAATGTATAGCGCGCGCACACACACAGCCAGCAGATTAGGCCCTATCGAATCTGCTAATGGTTCAGTGACAAACACACACTTTTAGGATTGCTCACTTTTTGTAGAATTTACTGATGTAGAGTTTATTCAAATTCCTGTTTTCTTTTTAAAAGTGAAAAAAAGACTGCCAAACATACTGGTGTTACCACACAAAAACTTTGTTTTTACACACACATATCCCTTAATCAACTCCCACTGCATCTTTCCTGGACTTGCAACTCCCCCCAAAACATTACAGCCACTTACGATGTAGTGGGAGGAGAGTAGACTACAGCATCACAAACACACACAGAATAGTGGATGGGTACACATGCACAACATAAATGTTTTCGTTAGGTTTGTTTTATTTGTTAGTTATACTGGTAAACGAATGGGCAATTCCCCCTCTGCACTTGCATTACGTACGTGTTATAGACAAGACAGTATACATGCAACAATTTAAAAAAGCAAGGTTAGCAAACATTATCGTTCAAAAACAGTCAAACATTCTTTTCAGCAAATATTTTTTTTGTTGAAACAAAATTTTAAAAGTGCTGCGATTCCATCAAAGGATTCTGATGACATCACAGACCACCAGATCAGAGATCCCATCAAAACTGGAGATGGAAACTGTTTTTTTTTTTTTAAACCCACAATGGTTTTTATATGATTCACTTTTAGCCCGTTTTTCTGGTGTTTTCAAAACCTTCTTTTTTTTTTTTTTTTTTTTAAGAATGTAAACTTGCTGTTCTTAACATTTTGGAACATGAAGGGCAAGGTTTCTCCCAAGACCAATGAAAGCAGCGATCCGATATTCAGTAGTGCTCTGGAAGCACGAGTTGAGCCAACATGGCAGCAGAGAAAAATGACCTGCTGATTCAAAATCTGGCGTTTGAACATTGGTGACGCATTCCTGTCTGAACCTAGCAGCTGAAGTTTAAAAGACAGGCTAAAATTGTATTATAATGACACAACATCCCTTCGTTGAGAACTCACAAGACTCTTAACACTAAGTTCAGTGACATCAGGGACACGAGAGTGATGTGTGATAGCATGGGACATTTGTTTAATGTGAATTTCCAACCAAAGGCATACGGGCTTGGGCTTCATAGCCCAATACCTCATGCCAGCGTGAACTCATTTTTGCAAAAATGAAATTTTTTTACTCACTGTGTGAAATAAGTGAGGGGATCATAGCTGGCTCCGTAGTCACAGCCAGCTGATCCCTTCCAGCTTCCTAGGTCATCTGCTCCAGCCACGCACTTGGTGTTTTTGTGATGTGTGAGCAGGGAGAGCCCTATACAAATCTATAGGGCATTTTTTATTTATTTCTTTATTTTTATTTTAAAGCAGTTTTATGAAGCTGTAAGCAATCTGAGAGGGAAATGAAAGCCACTGTATAGAGCTGTGACTTTCATTTCCCTGTAAAGTTGCTTATAGCTTCATAAAAAACAACTTTTAAAAAAATGCCCTATAGATTTGTATAGGGCTGGCCCTCATACTCTCCCTGCTCACAAGTCACAAAAACAACTACCTAGGAAGCTGGAAGGGATCAGCTGGTGGTCGCTACGGAGCCAGCTATGATCCCTTCACTTAATTCACACAGAGAGTAAACAAATTTCATTTTTGCAAACTTGAGTTCACGCTACATAAGGTATTGGGCTATGAAGCCCCATAGCTTATGCAAAAAACTTCCTTTAAGCAAAAATAATGTTAAACATTCAGTTAACATTTCTGAAGTCTATACTACAGGAAAAAGACATTTGAAATTATTAAACCATAAACACATTCAAACTACATACAGTAAAAACACATGGGCGAAAGCACAGTGGTTAAATGTAAACGGTTAGAATTAATGGAATGCTCTAGAATGCTGATGGCTGATTTTATGTCAGTTTGTGGAATGCTGTAGGCTTCAAATGCTTTGCCGATTGTCTGCTGTTTGAGTCTGACTTGCTTAGATACCCATACACAGCCAAGCACTCCCATCTACAACAGATGATGGACAGCTATAAACTATGCACAACAGGCCTGTGCAGTCACCGAATTCTGTTAAGAGTTGCTCAGATGTCTTGAAATCTGATCAGCCAGCCAGATTTCGGACTACTGTGGTCCAAAATCCACTATTGTCCAAATTCCCCATCACTACTGTGCTAGCCCCACATAACCACCTTGCAATTAAATTACCCCCTCTGAAGCCTCCTTCTTGCCCCCAACCTCACTCCTCCCCCCAGCCAGACATTAGAAATTAGCGATGGCCTGACCACCCTCTCCTATAATAGGCTTCTATACTTAACAAGCATTTGCCAATGCCGAACGTTCGCTCGCAGGTATTTGCAGTGGTATTTGGCACTTGGACATGGCTTAAAAAAAAAAATCAGTGACAAAGAAGTACAAGCATTTGTCAATGCCAAATGTTGCTTGCTTCTATGTGTTGTTTAGGTATTTGGAACTCATTGGAGTGCAAATACTGAAAATTGCTACGAATCCCCACGCCGCGTGTAGGAACTATCCAACGCACGTCAGAAACAGTCATTTTTAGAATTTTTTCACCAAATTTTCAACATAGCCATTTTAAGACCTCTGCTCATGAACAGTGTCATTGTGATTTTCTTAATGTGTCCCACACATTGAGTTCACAGACCGACTGCGCCATTGTACGCTACATGGACAGAAACACGTTTTGGGCAGGATGTGAAAAATGACAGCTGAACTCTTCATAAAGAGGTGTGGTAAAATGGCAATATGGAAAATCTGGAGTGAAAATATTGAAAATTCGTGAACTGACGAGCCTGCGTAGGAACTGCGCAACGAGGTTTCAGAAATCAGTCATTTTTAGGAATTTTTCCACCAAATTTTCAAAATAGGTTTTTGAGAGCCCACCTTATGAATCGCTGGCACTGTCGTTTACATCGGCCCGAAGGTGATTTTCGCAGTGATCATAAAATCACCTTCGGCCCAAAGAATCACGCCATGACAGTGACATATCTATCAGAAGGGTCCCCAAAACCCCATGTTGAAAATTTGGTGCAAAAATCAAAAAATCCTAAGATATACAATAAAGTTGAAAAAACTTATCTAGCCCATTATACAGCTTACCGGCATTTCCTCAGTTGCGGTCGGCTTTGAAGAGTGCAGGCGTGTTCCTGGTCCAGCGATGATGATCAAGGTGGCGAGCTCTGGAGGCAAGTATGGGGTGAGGGGGTGTGGGAGGCAGGGTGCGCAGTGGGTGGGTGCGGGTTGTGGGGAGACTGCGTGGGACCGCTTTTATTTTAGATGATGATGATGATGATGATGATGATGATGATGATGATGATGATGCGACAGACGACACAACAGGGACGTTTGCCACGCTGGGTGAGCTCCAGTGTGGCAGAAGGATAGCTGGGGGCGTGGAGCCGATGGGTTGGGCACCCCGTCGGCAGACGACATGGATGTTTGCCATGCTGGGGTGGGCACCCAGCGTGGCAGCAAAATTTTGGGGGATGTGCAGTGCAAGCAGACAGCGGTGGTTTCTTTGAAGAGAAGACCACCACTGTCATACACACAGCAGTGTGGATTGGTGCAGGACCACCACGCCTGCTCAAGGGAGCAGGGGATTGCTCAGGAGAGGCACACCTCCAAAGTGTCCCATTCTCCCAAGACGTTCCTTGCGCATGCGCTCAAGTGAACATAAAAACCACCTCTGAGACCACAATTTATAGTCTGCCTCCCTGGCTTCCCCCCCACCCTTGCCTGACAAGATAGCAACAGTTTTACATAGAAACATAGAAGTGGAC
This sequence comes from Neoceratodus forsteri, assembly GCA_016271365.2. Classification (NCBI taxonomy): domain Eukaryota; kingdom Metazoa; phylum Chordata; order Ceratodontiformes; family Ceratodontidae; genus Neoceratodus; species Neoceratodus forsteri. Next base: position 72,725,724 of record JADMNL010000036.1, read on the forward strand.
AGCAGATAAGGACCGCAAGGCCCATCCAGTCTGCCCATTTCTTTTTTCTGCCTTATAAATATGCCATCGCCCTTTACTCTGTCAATGGCCTATCTATTCATACTCATCTGTATTGCTTCCTTATGCCTATCCCATGCCTGTTTGAAGCCCTGCACTGTATTCATAGCCACCACTTCCTGAGGTAGACTGTTCCATGCATCCACCACCCTTTCTGTGAAAAAGAATTTCCTCACATTCCCCCTTAAATCGGCCTCCCTCTAATCTCATGCTGTGTCCTCTTGTCCTGCTACTACTCTTATATTTAAACATGTTAGTCTCATTCACCTTGTTAATGCCCTTAAGGTGTTTGAATGTTTCGATCATATCACCTCTCTCCCTCTTTTGCTCAAGTGTATACATATTGAGCTCTGTTAATCTGTTCTCATATGCCTTCTGATGCAGTCCCTGCACCATTTTGGTTGCCCTTCTCTGGACTGCCTCAATTTGGTTAATGTCCTTGTGAAGGTGTGGCCTCCAGGACTGCCATGATACTCAGATGGGGCCTAACCAGTGTCTTGTAAGAGGATTACCACCTCCTTTTTTTTTTTTTTTTTTTTTTTTTTTTATTTTCCTCTTTATGCCCCTACCTTTCGTCAGCCTTTCTGCTCTGGTCACGGACCCTGAAGCCCCGACCACGGACATCGCGAATCCCCTGGTCATCTCTGGCTTACCCCCAGGGAGCGGGCCGCAGGACCGACCCCCTTATCAGCCACAGAACTGTAACTGGTTAGGGGAGCGGCTCCGTGGCCAATCAGGGCAATCCTGGGCAGGCGTCATTTAGACACTAGGCAGGGATTTTATCCCCTATACTTCCCTCCCTCGAGGAGGCGGGGCGATGCAATAGCGCTTAGCGTCCGCCCGCCTACCTCCGCCCTCCCACCACAGGCCAGCAGCACGAGTTCTCCCAGCCTCCGCTAGGAGCCCTCATTGCTCCGGATACTGTCAGGACCCTCCCCCGAAGAAGGAGAGCTGCCTGCGGGCGCTCAATCCTTCTCCCCCTGGCCGGCTGGCCCTCCGACGACCCGGATCCGTTCCCGAACCTGGAGTGCGCCCGGCGTATAGCCAATCCAGCAGCTGCGCTTGGCGGGCGGCATTACCTCTTTACGACTTGTGATACCCCTACTAATACATCCTAACATCCCCTAGCCTTACCTACTGCTTTAAGAGGTCTGCTTCGATGATTTCAGGTCATCGGTGATGATGATGCCCAAGTCTCTCTTCTTTTGCAACTGCTGGCAACTCTCCTCCCAGCCTATATGTGGCTTCAGGGTTTCTCTTCCCTATGTGCATGATCTTGCACTTCTTTGCATTAAATCCCAGTTGCCACTCTTCTGACCATTTTGATAGTTTAGTTTATCCAGATCTCTTCTCATTCTGCCCACACCATCTGGATCATCTACTCTGTTGCAGATCTTGGTATCATCTACAAACAGACAAGCCTTACCCTCTAGTCCATCTGCAATGTCACTAATGAAGATATTGAAGAGGACTGGCCCCAGGACTGATCCCTGAGGTACTCCACTTGTGATTTGCATCTCTTCTGACTGTATACCATTTACTACCACTCTCTGTTTTCTGCCCGTCAACCAGTTTGCCACCCAGTTGATCAATTTCTGACCCACCCCAAGCCTACCCAGCTTATTTATCAATCTTCTATGTGGAACAGCGTCAACCTTTGCTGAAGTCAAGGTAGGCGACATCAACTGCACTCCCTTGGTCCACCACTCTGGTTACCGTGTCAAAAAAATCTATGAGATTAGTTTGACAGGACCTTCCTTTTGTAAACCTATGCTGTCTTGGATCCTGTGCCCCTATGGATTCCATGTGTTGCACTATCCTTCCCTTAAGGAGTGCCTACATAATCTTGCCCACTACTGAGGTAAGACTGACTGTTCTGTAGTTCCCTGCCTCCTCCCTGCTACCACTCTTGTGGAGCAGAATCACATGAGCCCTTCTCCAGTCTTCTGGGACCTCTCCTGTGCTCAGAGACTCACTAAACAGTTCTGCTAATGGCTCTGCTAGTTCCACCCTTAGCTCCTTAAGTACCCTGGGATGCATGCTATCAGGTCCCATTGCCTCGTCCACCTTGAGCTTAGCGAGCTCTTGTAGGACCCTTTCTTTTGTGAGGTGTGTAGTGCCCACCTCCCTCCCTCCCCCATGTCCATGGTGCTGAGCTATGGTCCCTGCCCCATCTTCTCTTCACTAAATACTGAGCAAAAGTATCCATTTAGGATAGATGCTTTTAGAGGGTCCTCCTCTTCCTCACATGACCCCTTTTCTCCTTTGAGCTTAGCAATAGCCCCCTCTGGACTTTCTCCTTTCACTAATGTATCTATAGAAAGTCTTGTCACCTTCTTTTACTGTTCTTGCTAGTGTTTCCTCAGTTTGGGACTTTGCCTGCCTTACTGCCTTCCCTGCTTCTCTTAGGGAAGTTTGGTATGCTTCCCTATCTTCATCCCGCGGTGTTCCCTTATATTTCCTGAAGGCCAGCCTTTTGGCTCTGACCTTTTCTGCTACTGTATTTGAGAATCAAAGTGGTTTCCTTCTTTTGCACTTCCTTTTCTGTCCAACACAATGGGATGTTGCTTCAAGTATTGCATCCTTAATGCTTGCCCACTCTGCCTGTACCCCCTCACCCCTGTTTCTTTTTGCCAGGGTTAGCTTAACTCTGTTGGCCATCTTATTTGTTCATTTTATTTAGATCCAAGAACACCCCCACCAGAACACCCCCACTGCTCAACACATCCACTAGCCCCATTTTCCTCCTCGCCCCAAAGCACCCAAATAATTACCCAACATCCATCTGGGTGAGTGCCAGGCAGTAAGAGATCAGTCCCACGGTGTTGCCGCTTTTGTTCAACTTACAACTTGTGAGTGAATGCTGCTGGTGGTCCCACTACAGACCCCTATTTACTGGTGGTATTCCCATAAATAACCACAGTTCCCCAGGTTCTGTCCAATGCCTTGAGCACTACTGCCATATCCACACCTCTGACACTTAAAGGTGGAAAACACTCTCCGAAGCCTTGCGGCAGAGGCTGCTTCACCTGTTCCAACTTCCCACAAGCACACTCTCCCTTTTCTAAGCTATGCTCCGCTCATTAAGCCATCCCCTCAAAGAGAACACTAAACCACCAACTTGGAGCCAAGCACCCACTGGTGAACAATCTTCGCCGGTAGGAGGGAACAAATGATGCCACAAGTGGCACTGAAGGGTTAAACGTGGCCCAGTTCAAAATTTAAAGGCAAACGCCACAATACAGTGTCAGCATCACTCAGTGGCATGGAAGGTTAAAGGAAAATTCAGATGTTCCCAAGGAAATGGAGACCGACAGATAGGCTGTTAGTGAAAACCCAGGCTGCAGACTAAAATAACAGTAGTGCAGGACCAGACTCCCAGTGCATCTTTAACATGACACCCAGCCTCTAACTCCCTGGTTGCAGATGCTGAACAAATGACAGAGGCTATTGTCTAGCAGCTGTTTTCATGGCCAGAGCTCCTGGCAGCAGCACTAGCAGTGCTGGCAGGGCCGGCAGGAAATGACCCCATTCCAGCTGAACATCCAGCGTTCCCAGTAGAGAGGCAGAACAGCTCCAGCCGGTCAATGAGGCTCTCAAAACACAAACCGGCAGAACAAATGACTGGCACATACTTTTACACTTCATGGTGCTTTTGTCTTACCAAAACTACTTTTTCCACAGCTCAGCCTCCCAATTGCTCCCTCTCCACAGCTTCGGGGTGGGGAAGTGGACCAAATGAATCTCTGGGCTCTGCCAGTGTCCATATCACAGGTCTTTTCTAGTCGGAATATATTTATTTTACCAGCTATTTAACCAGGAAAGCCCAGTCAAGATGCAATCTCTCATTTTCACTGTCAATGTACTGCACTTCCCGGGTTGCCCCTGAAAAAGGGACTGACTTGTCTCAGTGGGCCCACCCAGTTACCAAAAGTCAAATACATTTTCAGTGGGGTCCTGTGTACTTTCTACCCCCTTGTATAGCTGGAGTACTGAAAGGTTAACAAAATTGCTAGAGGTCATGCAGTGAGTATTTGGCTCAAATGGGGTTTGAACAGATTATTTAACAACTAGATACAATCCACTCCAATTAAGGGAGACATCCTAAAATCCTACCTTGGGATCTCTAGGCCCCATCTCTTGTTCTTCAAAAAGCTGAGTACAGCCTTCTTTCCTTGCTGGTTACCTTTTAAAATTTGAGCAGTTTCGACCTCCGCAAACTACAATCAAGCACTTTGCTGCTGGCACTATGCTGAACGCAACTCACTAAGCTACATTGTAGCGGACTTGCAAGCCTTAAAAAAAAAAAAAAAAAAAAAAAAAGTAGCAATTCTAGGAGGCTTGCTTAAAAAATAAACACACATACATATACAACATATACATATACACACACACACACATATATAAATAATAAATACACACACACACACACACACACACACACACACACACACACACACACACACACACATGTTTTTGCCCTCCATCGCAAGGAATATCAGCAGCACACACCATCCCTGCAGAATTTTACACAAAAACTGAAGTCTGACCAAGTAGCTTAGGGAGTATAAAATGGGGTGAAAAACTAACCAAATCAAACAACTTGTAAGCATTAATCCACGACGAACGTGGCATCTAATGGGGAGTTAATGCATGGTTGGGACCGTTGTGGCACGCAGGCCAGAGGCCTATAGGCCATACGGTCCAACCACGCATTAACTCCCCATTAGATGCCAATCGAGGATTAATGCACTTGTAACATGAACATCAGGATGGTTATCATGCAGTACACATCTTACTCGTCATAGAAGACAAAAGACTAGGAGACTGATATGCTGTACTGTGATTTTTACTGTTACTTTCAGAACTGTGATTGAACCAGAGTTGCATACATATGTTTTTTTTTCTGTTCCGTGTACTACTACAATTATGAGGCTTCATAATGATTGCGCAACATTAGGAACATTTCTCAGTGGCTGTTAGTTTTTTATGTTGGCTTGCGGCGCTTGCGGCAGTCAATTTACATATTGGGAAGAGTGAGATTTGGGCGTGGCTGCTGCAGGACGCGCGTCAGTAAGTCGTCCCTCATTCCCCAATAAGCTAGCATGCTAGCACTGACAGCAACGTTAACTAAAGTTGGACGTAACTTGCAAACAAAGTGCCGGCTGCAATCAGAGACAAGCTGTCATGCAGCGGCATTTGTTTAGCTGTTACGTCCACTTTACAACGTAAGCCCCCCTAGTACAGAGTGCCACGCTGGGAGCCCACCCCAGAGTGGCAATCTGCCATTGCCGACGGGTGCCCAATCCCCTGTCGGCTCCACTGTCTCTCCCCCAGAGTACAGGGTGCCACCTTGGGAGCCCACCCCAGCGTGGCAACTGATGCTATTGCCGGACGGGGTGCCCAATCCCATCAGCTCCACGCCCCCACCAGCCCTTCTGCCATGCTGGGAGCCCAGCCGCAAGTGCGTAAACGCCCCGCGTCTTTTTGTGTTTTTACACTGCAAAATAAAATAAACGGTCCCACCGGCGCTTCTCCTGCCCCCTCCCACAACCTGCACCCACTCACTGCGCGACCCTGCTCCTCACCCCATACCTACCGGAGCTCGCGCGACTATCTTCGGTGGACTGGGAACACGCCTGCACTCTTCAAAGCCAACCGTGAACTGAGGAAATGCCGGTAAGCTGTATAATGGGCTAGATATGTTTTTTTCAACTTTGTTGCATATCTCAGGCATTTTTTGGAATATTTGCACCAAATTTTCAACATGGGGTTTTTGGGACCCCTTCTCATGAATGCTGTCACTGTCATGGCGTTATTCGGGCCCGAAGGGTGATTTCGTAGTCACTGCGCGAAATCGCCTTTCAGGATTGATTAACGAAACAACACTGCCAGTGTTCATAAGGTGGGCTCTCAAGAAGCCTATTTTGAAAATTTGGTGGAAATTCCAAAAATGACTGTTTGGCGATATGCGTTACAGCGTGCGTAGGAACTGCGCAAGTTCGTGAATTTTCAATATTTTCACTCCAGATTCTCAACATTGCCATTTTACCACACCTTCTTATGAGCAGTACAGCTGTCATTTTTCACATCTCACCCAAAATGCGTTTCCTCACCATGTGGTAGCGCATAATGGCGAGAATATGCGAAATCAATGTAAGGACAAATTAAGAAAATCATACAATGACACTGTTCATGAGCAGAGGTCTTAAATGGCTATGTTGAAAATTTGGTGGAAACATTCCAAAAAATAACTGTTTTACGAGCGTGCGTTGCGCAGTTCCTATGCATGCTCATAAGTTTGTGAATTTAATATTTTCACTCCAGATTTTCAACATTGCTATTTTATTACACTTTGTTATGAAGAGTACAGCTGCCATTTTTCATATGTCGCCCAAAATGTGTTTTCACACATGTAGCGCACAATGGTGCTGTTGGAGTGCGAAAGCAATGTTTGGGACAGATTACTTAAAATCACAGTTACACTGTTCATGAGCAGAGGTCTTAAAATGGCTATGTTGAAAATTTGGTGACAAAAGTCCATAAATGACTGTTACGGTGAGCATTGCGCAGTTTCCACGCACCTCGTAAGTTCATGACTGTGTAATATTTTCAGTCCAGGTTTTCACCAGTGGCATTTTTCCACACTTCCTTATGAACAGTACAGCTGTCATTTTTTACAACATGGCCGAAGTGTGTTTTCACACTTTCAGCGCAGAGATGCGTGGTCGCTGTGGGAAATCATTGTTCGGGACAGATAAAGAAAATCAGTGTGACACTGTTCATGATCGGAGGCACCAAAATGCCTGACTTGACAATCTGCTGTAAAAAATCCCCAACCTAATATTACGCGTGTGCGTTGCACAGTTTCTGTGTACACTCGTGGACTTCACCATTTTTTTAATATTTTACTGCAGATTTGCAACATTGCCTTTTTTTTTTTTTTTACACACACACACACACCTCCCCATGAACAGTACAGCTGTCATTTTTACATCCTGTCTGAATGTTTTTGCACCTGTGGTGCCAAATGCCGTATTCACTGTGCATAAGCAGCTTTCAGCTAACAAACTAATATTGCCACTGTTCATGAGGTGGGGTCACAAAAAGAAACATGTTGAGAATTTGGAGTGAAAATACCAACGAATGCCTAAGGTATTAGGGTTTCCAACCATAACGCCCAACCCTGTAGAGAATGACAGGCATCAGGGGTGTGTGACTTGATATTCTTGCCTGTAATGCTCATACCATTCCACACCCTGCAGCCAGTGAGAGGCATCGAGGTATGCCTTGGACTCTTCGGCCCCAAAGTTCACCCCATTCTCCATATCACACCCATCACCATATTTCCTAATGGAATGGGTGCGCATAAGGCCAAAGATCCCAGGAACACCGTGACACTTGTCAGTGTCTGCAGGGTGGTGGGTGTGGTGAAACAGCATGGCTGTTATGCCCATTTAATTAAAAAGGCACACCCAATGCCTGTCACTCTCTGCAGGGTGGTGGTGGGGTGGGCTTCAGTTCAGTACTTCACTGCCATTCCTATTATGCTGCTCTGTAACTTCTACACTACCACTGCCAATGCCAGCAAGCCAACATTCGGCATTGACAAATGCTTGTCTTGTTCTAGGATGACCGCTGTTTTGCTGTTTCACTGCATCGCGATCAAGCTGTGTCTCATTTGCATACAGCTGGCTTACTTTTGACCCCCTTGCTCCTATTCTTTGCGTGATCATATTTCGGGTTCTAATACTTGCTTATTTTCACTACTCACATTTACAGACTCTTTCCTCTCTCCTGTCTCTGTACTTGTGGCTGGATAATTGAAATTAACGGTCCCATACACTGAACTTCTTGAAATGCAATTAATTTCCAGATCTTCCGTGTGCTCCTGCGTCTTCTGCTCTGTTCCGTTCCATCCCATCTCCCCGACTACTTCTGGTGCAGGTTCCTGTCTTCTCTCTGTGACCCGTCCTGTATTTTCGGTCCTTTGGAATCTTTCCATTTGTCGCTCCGTGGTCTCTCATCTACCCATTGCTCCATCACTGTTTCTCCACATAAACTGAACATTTGACCTTCTCTCCCACTACATTTCCTCCTTCCCTCGTTCTATCTTTTCTCCTAGTCCCTTGCTAACACTGCTCGTACTACTTTTGTAGTGTACCTACTTGCTACTTCACAACTTGCTCCCTCTCATTAGCTCTGCTTTTTCATTCTACTGCTCTTTTTCCTCCTGTGGTTATTTTGGGTAGTTCAGAACCAACACGGCATTACTGTCTCATAATGCCGTGTTGCTCCTGTACCAGCCGACAGTATTCCTCCCATCACCTTTCTTCTTTACGATAGATTGTTTTTGGTTTTTTTGCCATGTTACAACACTGATTAATACACAGCACCAGGCTGTTGATTATTTTACCTAGAAACTGCACAGTTCGTAACTAACCTCCCAAATCTACCTAGCAAATGAAAATAAACATGCGCACACACACACACTTTTAAAAAAAAAGAAAAAAAAAAAAAAAACACAAAAACCCACAACAGGGCACAGGTTTCTTCAAAATAAACAGTCACCAGGTAGGTTAACTCAAAGGCACATGGCCTTCATTACCAAACTCACCGTTTCTACCCAACAATAACCCAATTAAAAGTAAAGTAAAACATTTTTTTTTTTTTTTGGGATGGAAAAAAGGTACATTTTATAAACACAATAATCCACTCCAGGACGACATGGGGTTTCTTGAGAATGTATGCACTTACTGGGTGCTTTGAAAGTCACTCAGCCGTTGGCCTACTACTTTCCTATTCACCTGGGGCCTGCATCAATTCTCTAGCAATGCATGCCCCGTTTTGGGGTATTGCTTACGTATACCATACTCATGAGACCAGATACATGGTGGTCAGGTAAAATGCCATAAATTCAGTGCATAGAAAATGCTCCCCACTGCCTCTATTTTGCACAGTCAAGATGCTTTATAGATGGACAGATTTTTTTTTGATAAAGTATCTATCGACCGTATCTACCTATTCTCACTAGAGACTGTATCTAGCACTCTATCTGCAGACTGTAACTATCTATAGACCAAACATTTATAGACCGCACCCATCTATCTATATATATACACTGTATCTACCCATCAATCATCGATAGATGGTCTATTAAACCGTAGGCTCGATTCCCAAAGGTGATGCAAGCTGCGTCAATAGTACCTTGTGCAGATTGCTGGTGCACCAAGGACCCTGGGCCTGATTATTGGGTAGGGTTCCAGCAGCAAAGTCCCGCAGCCTGTAGCAAACGTGGCTGTGTGCCAAACAGACAGCACATCTGGAAAGTTTGTCGCAAGCTGCTGGGCGGACATGCTGCACTCTTGGACAGTGAGCAATACTGCAGAGGACTGCAGAACAGCCAGATGAGTACGTGAAGATATATGATGCAACAACACAACTATATTATAACTTATCGTCATGACGACAACATGCAAGTACTTAGATGCTTTGGAAATTGCTTAAAGGTACTCAACATGCAATGTCCGAAGCACCCGTAAATGCTGTCAATTTGTCTTCCTGATAATTAGTTCCAAATTTTGTGCAGTCAAAGCATATATAATCATGTCAGTGTTTCGCTTATGTGAATTAACCACCCCTAGTAGTTAGAACTGGAGCACTCACGGGTGGCGCACAGTCCGTTAGACCAGCCCTGGCTGGTCTAACAGGTGGTTGTTTCTGTTGTCACCTTAAACTTCACAGAATGTCCGAAAAGGGGATGATGTGTCATTACACTGGTGCAAGGTTCCTCGCACCACGCCATAGCCCATTCTGTGCTGCAAGGCTGGTGCAAGCCCCCTCTGGTGCACGCAGCCTGCATTTGAGAACTGCTCACTGTGCACTTTTTGGCGCAAACTTCCCATGCGTCAATCCCCTGTGTCGTGAGCCATTTGCATCATTCAGTGAATCTTTGAGAATCGGGCTCCATATCTATCGACCACACATATCTATCGACCACACATAACTTTAGACGGTATCCATCAACCATACCCATCTATAGACTATCTGTATCTATCCATCTATCTATATCTAGAGACAGACAGTCAAGAAGACAGATTCTCCATTGACCAATATGGCACTTATTTCAATATTGATTGTGCGTAATTTAGGAAAGACACACTGTTGCACTAAAGCAAAATAATTAATCTTTTCTAATCGGTATTCAATTTCTAGTCATTTTCAGTTGAGCAGCAATAGCCAAAAATAACAAAATTGAAGAGCTTTTGTCCAGCTACAAAACTGACCTTTTCGCATTTCTGAAACTGAATTATAATTGGCCCCCTCAATGTCATGTGCTTTTTGGTATGTGTTATACTCCGCTGATTAGGAGTTGTACACATGTTAGTATATACTGCTCTCATCTCAGTACGTTATATCCATTCTGGTATACATCATACTCATGTTGGTAGTGGTGTGTGTGTGTGTGTGTAACAGGGTGGGACAAATTGGGTAGCCAGGTGGCCAATGCCCACTAAAAAAACTGGTTTGGGTACCAGATTTTTATACTTCCCAGCCAAATGGCTGTGCAAAAAGTGATTTGAGCCCTTAAAGAAAAAAAAAAAAGTATGACCACTAAAAATATTGATTTGGCCATCAGATTTTGGAAGCTAGTAGCAAAACTGACCACCAGTTCGTAAACTGATTTGCCACCTTGGTGTGTAATAATCAATAAATTAAAGTTTACAAAAAAAGAGCATCATGTCCTAGCATACACCATATTACATATAACACAGTGAAAAAAAAAAACTGACCAATTTGATTGGCTGTGAGAGAAGTACAGGAGTATAATTATGAAAGCATAATTACACTCCGGTGCTTCTTTCATAGCCAAAAGCCTAAGCACAAGCAACAGCAGAAAATCCATACACTGCACTCTACTTCCGAATTTGACAGTAGCTGTTAACGCTGGAAAGAAAATGTAAGAAATGACTGAATACTTTGGATATTCACAGTTAGCAGCTCCAGTCAGCAACTTAATATACCCTCCCGCTGTGAGCGCCACTGCAGAAATAGCCGAGATCATGCCTGACAACGAAATCCAGCATCCGAAGAGCAGCACAACTGTGCAGAACTGTACCTTCACTAGTGAGGTCTTCCACTTTTATTGCCTCTGTTGCACAGTGTAAGGACTCTGTTGTACTCTTCAGTAAGTCCCTACTTGAGCTCCGTTTCAGGGACTATTTAATCATAAATGACTTCTGCTTCTTTTCAGCTCTAAATTTGTTTTCAACTTGTTGACCAGAATGACCTGTTTTTTTCTGACTGTGTTATAAGTGCCATAAGACACTTCAGGGATGTGTAAATATGCTTTCATAATTGCACTTAGCTCTCGGGTGTTTAACGGCACCCTTGAGCCGTGCAATTATGAAAGCATATTTACACACCCTGGCGTGTCTTATTGCATACAGATACAATAGAAGCAATTCCCTATGCGACATGTACAAGGAAATATACTGAAACTGACATTGTATAAAGAACCATAACCATGCACATAGCTGAAGAAAGTCCAACACAGTGAAAAAACAATAGGTCCAGTCTGGTAACGTTATAGGAGAGAGCACTTTATAAGTAGGCAAAACAGGAGGGCCACCGATATTCCAGGCCCCTCGAAGGAGACAAATATATATAGGAGGCTGAGCTCCTTGGTGGGGAGAGACCATATATGAAGAAGGCTGGGCTCAGTTAAACTGAAGGACACACTTAAATACATTCCAAGGTAGACTTACCAGCTAAATAAGGGAGCAAGGCAATGTTTGAAGATGCTATCACAGTTTGCGAAGGTTCCCTCTCACCTTAAGAAAACCTTCTCAACCCACCAGTAAAGGATATCACTGCAGTGATATACAAGTGAACAGTCCAAACGAGGCGAATTGAATACAGATTGGAAATGGAAAAACCGGGGATCCAAATTAGAGTAAGGCTTTAGATACACGAGTATTCAAACGATGCCCCTATTGTTTCCATTGGAGCATGTGCCCCTGCGTTGTCCAATATCCGAATCACACATCGGAGCGCAGGAGTGTAGCACCCATAACAGGATGGGTAAGGTATCATGTTCTAGGCTCTGCCATGCAGAATTATGATTCCCCTTCCCCTACTAAAAGGCTTCCATATAAAAGAAATATTAGAAACCCTAGCAGAGATATGCTGCAGACAGGCTTTTAGGGGCTGCGCCAAAAAGGGTGCTCTTTAGTTTTGCAGTGCGCTCCCAATTCATTCCCAGCTCAAACACAATCTGTTTTAAACAAGCTTCTTAGAACGTTAATTTTTCATTGGGAATACATTACTAATGCAGTGAATGTAACAAAATGCCTGCAAAATGGAATGCAGAAGCTCACTGAAAACGTGTTAAAAAAAAAAAAAAAAAAAAAAACGTTACCGTTCCTGTGTTAGTGCAGCTCAAATCACATCTCAAAATTACCAGCCAAACGCAAAATTAAACCATCTTTATTATAAATGCATTTTATTTTTCCTTCTCAAATTTGTTGGTTAAAGCCAAAATCAGCTTGTACCTTTTTCCAAGGGAATAGCAGAGTCAAAAGTTTATTACACAGAACTCAAAGTCAAAAAGAAAACAAAAAAAAAAAAAAAAAAAGTTTTACACAGGAAAAGGAAAATTCCACGGTTCAACATTTCTGTCACGGACTTTAGTGAAATGTAACCCCTAGATGGCGCTATCCCAGGGGCTACTACCCCTGCCTGATTTGCCACTAACAGGTTGAGGGGCCTGGATCCAATGGCGGGTGCCTCCACCCAGAGGTCAGGGTTTGCAATAGTTAAACTTACTTGGTCACAGCCCTCTGGGACACTGCAACCCCCCTTTCTTCCCAGCTAGTGGGCCCACACAATATAGCAGAATTACCTTCACAGTATACACTTACCCTCAAGGCTGGTTCAGGCACCTGGACATCCTGTAAAATAAGATACAGTGCAACAATCACAGTACAGTACTTTTAACATAGACAAATACCTCAGGCAGTATAACTTTGTTGAAACAAACAGCTCTGATTTATTTAGGGGATATAACAAGGACAGGGGGAAATCAGGTTAATTAGCTTATCACTTTACTATCTATTTCATGGCTCTGTGCATTGGCCTATCCTACCTCAGTTACTGTCCTTGGGTACCCAGGCCCCAGTGGCTAGTCCAAACTGGGTGGTAGCTGGTAGGGCCCTTTCACACAGAGAAAAGGAAAATTAAACAGTCAGCAGTACAGTAATTCCATTTGGATTTAATGTGGCAATTCAACAGGGAGCGTAATTCTCAATTAGTACCTCACGACTCTCCAAAGAAGATATGGTCCTTCAATGTCAGCAGGGCTACTTTGATCTCCAAGAGACTCTCACACATTTATATGGTAAAAAAAGAAAGCACTATACCAGGCAGGCTGCATCTGTATCCCAACGCAATTACTGCACAACAACCAGGAGAACACACAGCAGATTCAGTTCCTGACAGACCTAGTGTAATTCAACAATTTCTTCAGTCTTCTACAGGGTGAGCCTGGTTTCTACCTTCAGAGATCCTTTGATTCTTTTCACAGGACGGATTCAGTCCTAACAAGCAGTTACACAAGTTGTAGACCGGAACTCTGGGCCTTGCACACGCTTTTTGACTGAAACTGTGCACTGAAGGAGCACAGGGTTTCTTTCCCTTCACTTTCAGATCTCAAACTGAAACTCCCAACAGACAAAACCGGGCACTTCCTTTGAGTTCCTCCCAGTTCTTGACTGGATTGGCTGTCACTCACCATAGACTGCTGCTGTTGGTCCAAAAGGCACCAAGTCTAAACTACATCTCCCAGAGTCACTGCCCATACAATCCTCTTGTGGCTGGCTCAGATTATGAGTCCCAAGTTCTGATTCGTCCAAGGCATCATTTTAGAGCTAGTTTATCCACACTGATTGGTCCAGTTCAGCAGTTCAAAACCAGAATGGGAACTAGGCAGACAGTTCTGACTGCAAAGAAAGCAGAGTTAGACAAACTGTAATTTTATTATTACTGTAAATGATTTCTGGCAATCAGTTACATCTTTCAGACAGGTTCCTTTGCACTCCTAGTGACTGCAAAAATGGGGTGAATTAGCGCAGCTTGAGGGTACTCAATCAAAGAAACACACAGTCCCCCATACAACTTAATTATGTCTGCAAGCAGACAGCTCTTAAAGAGACAGTACCAGAGGTTCTAAAACACTCACTGATAAATGGCTTAAACGCCAAACACCATTCAGGCTTGGAGCATTCAAGCAAGCTCCTGAAGTCTTTTGGGAACCCCCATTTGCAGGGGGTTACACCTTCCTGGTTTGGGAAAAGCTGACGTCCGGCCAAGGCAGTTCCCATAAGTTTCTTAACTGCAACTACATTTGCATTAGGCTCACATGTAATCACTCAGTCAATACATCATTTTACCAAGAACCATTTCTGAAACATTGCAGTACGCCACTTTTTACAGTATAACACACACATTGTACCATAACTCAAGCTATTACCTCTTGTACATGAAACCTGAAGAGAGGGACCCTTCCTATCAGTTACCTTTGGGGCTGGATGGGGCAAGGGCACCATACTTAGAGGGCAACACAAGTAACTTGGAGTTAGCACTGATGCTCAGTTTGGGCAGTGAGCTCTGGGACACATACACTCCTTTATGGACAACATTGAGAGGCAAATCCACAGGCCTCCCAAGGGAATCATAACTGAGGTGCACCACAGGCTTTACAGCTCGACCAGTCTTCTAGGGGGTATTGCATTCTTCTGCACTCTGAGCCTCATTTTCAGCATTGTCCACACTTGTCAGGGAGTCTCCATGGGGTAGAGAGGCTAGAACTTGGGGCACTTTCAGCTCCAGGAGTTACAGTTTCTGAGTCCACAACATTTGCCTCGCATGGAGAGCTTTCTGACACTGGCAGTGGACTGTCAGGTACCTAAAATACTCTTCTTGTTCGGGTGTATCACCAGTCTGCCCTAATCTATCATTTTCTCCCTGAAAGCTCAAACAGTTCAACCATGCACAATGATTCCATTTCATCTGATCTGATGCTTTGCACTTCACTTTCTGGGAGCATTGGCTCCAGGATGAAGCTAGCATAGACAGTCCAGAAGGCCCAGCTTTGTCTCCAGTATTGACTAGGGATTGCCCCAAACAATTGACTCAGTTCGTAAGAAGGATAGTATTCAAAGTCACTCTCACTTTCTTCTGATATGGACTGACAGTCATGCTCAACTGGGACTTGTGCAGGGGAACACTTTAACTCTGCTTCTGTAGGTGCAGACTTCCTGATCTTTTCTTAGCAGCAGCTCTAGTCACTGGTCCAGAGGGGGCATCTTCTGGGGCTCAGACTCAATCAGGATTTGTCCAATGGGTAGTAAATGATTTCTATGCATTGTTTTTACATCTTTGAATTGTTCTCAGGCCTTACTTTGTACACTGGCAGATCATCTAGTTTGCCCACTACAATGTGAGGGAGATGGTGCCATCTGTCAGCAATCTTGTGTTTGCCATGCAGTCCCAGATTTCTTAGCAATACCCGATCTCCCTCCTGAGTTCCTGTGCTTCACCTTTTTATCATACCTTCTTTGTTGGCCAGATTTCTTTTGGCAGCCATGGTTTGAGCCAGTTGGTACGCATGAGTTAGCTGGGCCTTTAACTTTTGCACATACTGTAAATAGTTGTCAGCTTGAACCCCATCAGGAGAGACCCTAAACACACATCTACCGGTAGTCGAGCTTCTTCCAAACATCAGGCGGTAGGGGAGAACCCAGTGGCATCACTTTTGGTGCAGTTATAAGCATGTACCAGGGTGCTAATTTGTTGGCTCCATCTAGGCTTGTCCTTTGGGTGCAGGGTGCCTAGTATATCTAGCAAAAAGGCGTTGAAACGTTCAGGCTGTGGGTCCCCCTGGGGTGGTAAGAGTGGTTCGACTTTCTCACTCCCACAGAGAAAGCATCTCTTTGATCAGACGACTCTCAAAGTCTCCCTTGATCAGAATGGATTCTTTGTGGAGCCCTATAGTGAACAAAAAGTTTTCATTCTAGTACTTTGGCTACAGTGGATGCTTTCTGGTCTTTGGTGGGGAAAGCTTGGGCATATCTCGTGAAATGGTCAGTGACCACCAGCACATTACTGATATTTCTTTGATCCGACCCAAACTCAGAAAATCAATACAGACCAGCTCCATGGGCACTGGTGGTTATAATAAGGGCAGCCTCTGGGGCAAAGCTTTCCTGTGTGCAGCGTACTACAAGTTCGTATGTGTTGCTCCACATCAGCCCCCATCTAGGCCAATAGAATCTGGATCTCACCAAGTCAAGTGTTCTGTCTATACCAAGGTGCCCCATGTGGTTGTGCAAGGACCTCAATACTGAGTCTCGAAGGCAGTGGGCAGCACCAGTTGTTGTTTGTCTACTTGTCCCCTCTGTCTACTGTTTCTCTATATAACAGTTTATTGATCAGTTTCAACTTAGGACCTTCTTTGTATAACAGTGCAGTTCTCAAATCAGTGGAGCGAATTTGGACACATCTTTTCCTGTATAGAGGGCTTCTAAAGCTGATTTGATCATAGGATCGCGGATTGAGCCCACTGAATACTGTCATTGTCCAGCTGAGGCAGTGCACCAATGTCTATTGCAGAAAAGTGGCACAAGGCAGGTATGCAATTCTCAGAGGGTCCCAAGCAATCCACCATGCAGTCCACTGCGGTCTGTGGACATTTGTTCCTCCCTGTCAAACTTCGCAGAGTGCCCGAATGTCAGGTTCTGCCAATCGGACCCAATCATTCTGGGGAACAGGCCCGGGAGAGAGTATCAGCATCTATGTGGTTCAGACCTGCGTCGGTATTCGCGAGCATAGTCATATGTAGATAATGCAGAAAGCCACCCAGGCCAGTGGCATCCAACTTAGCTGAGGTCTGCACATAGGTCAGATGATTATTGTCAGTTTTACTAGTATTTTAGCCCCATACAAGTACTCATGGAATTGGTCAACATAGCCCACTTCAAAGCTAGGAACTCTAACTTATGTACAGGATAGTTCTTTTCGGATGGGGTCAGGCTTCTACTGGCAAAGGCCACTGGTCCTCAGGCCATTCTCGTGTCTTGGTACAACACAGCCCCCAACCCTTGCAAGCTAGCATCAGTGTGCAGGACGTAAGGTTTTCTTGGATCGTACAGGCCAGCACTGGAGCATGGGTAGTTGATATATGATCTCATGAAAAGCAGTCTCATAATCAGAGTCCAGCTGGCCCCAAATACTTCACTCGGATGAAAATACACTCTTTCAGTCTTGAGGACGCTGACTTTGGTATTTTTGTGGGTTGGGGATACCCTTGAGTAAGGTTAAGTAAAGGGCGGATCACTCTTGAATAGTCCTTGATGAAACGCATAATAACCACAGAATCCCAGGAATCTTTGCAGTTCTTTAGATTTTGGGCTGTGCCAGGTGGTCAAGGCCTCAACTTTACTTGGGTCGGTCTCTATTCCTCGTGGATACTATGTGTCCCATATACTTTACTGATGTTTGAAAGAATTGACACTTATCAATGGACAGTTTAAGGCCAAAGTCCTCCAGTCGATCCAATACCTTAAATAATCTGCCTCATGTTCCTCCAGTGAGCTGCCAAACACATAACATCATCTAGGTATACCAGGCACTCTAGTAGTTCATGTCCCACTGCACGCCCATCAATCGCTGAAAAGTGGCTGGGGCACCTGAAATCCCTTGAGGCATCCTCATGAATTCATAGAAGCTAAGCGACAGATAAAGGCTGTCTTCTCACGGTCCTCTGGGGCTATCGATCTGGTAGTACCCACTGCGGAGATCCAGCACAGAGAACCACTTGCTCCCGCTTAGGCAGTCCAAGCATCCTGAATGCGGGCATTGTGTACTGATCAGGATAGTCCGGCCGGTTTGGCAAAGCGATAATCCACGCACATCCTTACTGTCCCATTCTTTTTCCTCACACTACAATGGGGAAGCATATGGCTTCTGGATTCTTGTATTACACCAGCCGCAACATCTCTTGCAGATGCCGCCTCACATCATCTATATCAGCAGGTGCCAGCGCCGAGACCTTTCACTCAAATGGTCTTTCGCCATGCAGTCGGATATTGTGCTCAGCTCTTGCACGATCCCACGTCCCATTCCTTTAAAGAAACACCTGGTCTCTGGGCAAGCTTCTCACTGATCCTCACTTTCCATTCAGCTGGCAGCGGAGTTGTCAAATCAAACAAGTCAGTATGCTACTCTGTCATTCTTCCTTGAACTTTGCTGCTGGGTAGCACTGCAGTGTCTGCACAATGCACATTGCCAGGATGCAACCTCTGTTTACTCCAATGTCTCTTTTCAGACACATTATGAACTTGGACCATTACCCTTCTGGCATAAGCATGGGTTCTAGGGCAAAATACTAGGCTTGACCAGCAGTCCCTCTGGCAATTTTCCATCGCCTGTGCATCCAACATTAATATTTTATTCTTAACATCCTTTCTGATACGGACCTCTCCCTGTAAGGTACACTGGGCATTTGGTGCCAGGATCAGAGACTCAGGATCCTTCTTCCATACAATTCGACCGGTTCTTCTGGTTCTATATTTTCAGCATCTCTCTGTGCCTCATAGGCCTTCTTAATTAAAGCCGAACTCTTAAAGCTCTACTAGTCTTTGACCCCGATTTTTCATAACACAATGTGCAGCCTTCTGAACATATGAGCATTTGTTCCAATCAACAAAGGGACACCATCATACAGTCCAGTGGGGGACACACTAAGGCTAGGGTTCTCTACTTGTTCGCCACCCAGCCACGGAGGTGGGGAAAGACAGCCAAATTGATATACCCAGAATAGGGGTAGGTCTTCTCACTTAACCCCATACATGCAGTCCTTCTAATGGTTGTAAGGGTACGTCTGACAAATGCTTCTGATACCAATCTTGAAACATAATTGTCACTTGGGAGCCACTGTCTCATACAGCTCTTGTAGACACTCCATTTACCTTTACAGTGGTCTCCATGGAGGACCCACTATTCTGGACCAGTCTGAGAGGCGGTAGTGGGGGCCTGGGCAACTGACCTTGCCACAAAAGGACGTGAATTAGCATTTTTGTGCCCTCACTGGGATCATTTCTGCTACCTCTTAACCACTGATTTGTTCTCCAAGCTTCCTTGTAGCCTATATGCAACTTTGTCAGTGTCTTTTGGGATTGCATTCCTTTCATGTGCCCATCCTTCCCACAATTATAGCAAAACATACTTTTGGAGTTTGAGTGGCCGAGGTGCCACACTGGGAGCCAGGGCGGGGTATTACTAACTGGAAACCTTGGTGCCATCTCCTGTCTGCGGCGGATAAGTGTTTGGAGACATCTCAGTTTCTCCACTTCCATGGTCAAGGAATCGAGTTCGGAGTCAAGTATCAGTAGGAGATACATGGGTGGGTATCCCCACCCCATAGCAGATGCAGTCGGATATAGGTCGGGGTCTGTATTTGCAGGCGTCTTCATAAAGGGACTGTTTTGAATTCCGATCTCTCTCAACAGTTCGCCCCATTGTGGCATATCTTTTCCTTATCAGAGCACTCATTGACTGCCAACCTCTGCCCCTGAACTTCACTTGATGGGCCACCCTCAGTCACTCGGGTCATAGCCACAGCTATTGGTGCAGGTCCCTCCCGAGGTCGCTTTTTTCAACTCCTCGATTTCTCTCATTAACTCATCATAGGAGGGTGGGGATTCCAGTCGATTTGCCAGGCGAATTGAAGCAACAGCAGTTCTGAGAAGGGGCAGACTTAAGGATTCTGTCCAGTCTGGTTCGTCCAGTTCAATCGCTGGCAAACCACCCTTTCTGAGGCATTCTTGCAACAATTTTTCCAGCCGAGACATACAGACAACTCCTCCCTTGGTACTGTTGTGCATTTCTTACTCTCCACCATAGGTCCTCATCAGAATCTGGCTCCCATACACATTCTCCAAGGCCTCAAGATAGGCTTTCAGCAGTCGCCTTCAGGGTTACTGCCCGCTTAGCACGGATGGTAGCCAGGGCAGGACCTCGGAGGCTCTCACTAACCCTCTTCGCTGCTTCCGAGCATCTGCCATTCTAGCACTTGGGGCAACATAGTCTATCCAGGTCTCCCCAGTCATCCTCCCTTGGGGTGGGGAGGGTGCCAGAGAAGATCCTCAACCTTCGTAAGAGTCGTGACTAATGGCAGGTGCAGAAATAGGAGTCTGCATTGGTTCAGCCACCATTACGGGTACTGGAGCAGGAGAGGGTGTTGGGGAGGAACACCTCAGGTGGCAAGAATAGTTTCTTCAAGTCCTCCACAGTTTTCCTTCTCCCAGCAACCATTTAGCAAATTTCTCCTCAAAAGTTTCAGATAGTGGTGGGGGCTCATCTCCCTGGTTCTTACTGTCCTTAGTTATCACTCTCCAGCAGTGAGGGCCCCCTGGGGTAATGGTCTGTGGTACTTTGGAGCCATCTATGGGATCCTTAAACTCTACTAGGCCAGGAAAGTGTGGGTGAGCAGATTAGCGTGCCGCACCCACCACCACAGGATTTTGTAAACCTTCCACCTTGGAAAGTACTCCCTGCACAGTGTCCGTATTGATACCCAGGGATGTCCAGGATAAGCATAGCATTTTGGGGTCGATCTCCTCCTAGTACACCACTCCACCAGCCGGTGCACAGCCACTTCT
Organism: Neoceratodus forsteri; assembly: GCA_016271365.2. Taxonomy (NCBI): domain Eukaryota; kingdom Metazoa; phylum Chordata; order Ceratodontiformes; family Ceratodontidae; genus Neoceratodus; species Neoceratodus forsteri. The sequence goes on from JADMNL010000036.1 coordinate 72,746,501, forward strand.
GTCGGGGTACCCATTTATTTATTTTTTTTTCCTTAACAGTGGTTTGTAAATATGGCCACTAGAGGACACACAATCCCAGCGGAGCCTCCAAAATGTAACCCCTAGATGGCGCTATCCCAGGGGCTACTACCCTGCCTGATTTGCTACTAACAGGTTGAGGGGCCTGGATCCAATGGCGGTGCCTCCACCCAGAGGTCAGGGTTTGCAATAGTTAAACTTACTTGGTCACAGCCCTCTGGGACACTGCAACCCCTTTCTTCCCACTAGTGGCCCACACAATATAGCAGAATTACCTTCACAGTATACACTTACCCCAAGGCTGGTTCAGGCACCGGACATCCTGTAAAATAAGATACAGTGCAACAATCACAGTACAGTACTTTAACATAGACAAATACTCAGGCAGTATAACTTTGTTGAAACAAACAGCTCTGATTTATTTAGGGGATATAACAAGGACAGGGGAAATCAGGTTAATTAGCTTATCACTTTACTATCTACCTATGGCTCTGTGCACAGGCCTATCCTTACCAGTTACTGTCCCTGGGTACCCAGGCCCTAGTGGCTAGTCCAAACTGTGGCAGCTGGTAGGGCCTCTTCACACAGAGAAAAGGAAAATTAAACAGTCAGCAGTACAGTAATTCCATTTGGATTTAATGTGGCAATTCAACAGGAGCGAACTCTAATTAGTACTCACGACCTCCAAAGAAGATATGGTCCTTCAATGTCAGTGGCTACTTTTGATCTCCAAGAGACTCTCACATTTATATGGTAAAAAAAGAAAGCACTATACCAGGCAGGCTGCATCTGTATCCCAATCGCAATTACTGCACAATAACCAGGAGAACACACAGCAGATTCAGTTCCTGACAGACCGAGTGTAATTCAACAATTTCTTCAGTCTTCTACAGGGTGAGCCTGGTTTCTATCTTCAGAGATCCTTTGATTCTTTTCACAGGACGGATTCAGTCCTAACAAGCAGTTACACAAGTTGTAGACCGGAACTCTGGGCCTTGCACACGCTTTTTGACTGAAACTGTGCACTGAAGGAGCACAGGTTTCTTTCCCTTCACTTTCAGATCTCAAACTGAAACTCCCAACAGACAAAACCGGCACTTCCTTTGAGTTCCTCCCAGTTCTTGACTGGATTGGCTGTCACCACAATAGACTGCTGCTGTTGGTCCAAAAGGCACTCAAGTCTAAACTACATCTCCCAGAGTCACTGCCCATACAATCCTCTTGTGGCTGGCTCAGATTATGAGTCCCAAGTTCTGATTCGTCCAAGGCATCATTTTAGAGCTAGTTTACCCCACACTGATTGGTCCAGTTCAGCAGTTCAAAACCAGAATGGGGAACTAGGCAGACAGTTCTGACTGCAAAGAAAGCAGGTTAGACAAACTGTAATTTTATTATTACTGTAAATGATTTCTGGCAATCAGTTACATCTTTCAGACAGGTTCCTTTGCACTCCTAGTGACTGCAAAATGGGGTGAATTGGCAGCAGCTTGAGTGGTACTCAATCAAAGAAACACACAGTCCCCCCATACAATTAATTATGTCTGCAAGCAGACAGCTCTTAAAGAGACAGTACCAGAGGTTCTAAAAACACTCACTGATAAATGGCTTAAACGCCAAACACCATTCAGGCTTGGAGCATTCAAGCAAGCTCCTGGAAGTCTTTTGGGAACCCCCATTTGCAGGGGGGTTACAGAAAAATTTTGAAGCCTAGACAAAAATCAAAATCAATAAATCCTTGCCAGCCTCCACCTCCAAAGTCAAACGTTTTGGGATGTCAGTTTGAAAATCACTGGGGCGCTCTCTCGAGTCAGGGTTTGCAGTGGCTTTGATTTACTCCAACGGACCTCTAAACTATATATTAGTACAGGTTTGTTTTTGTCTGGGAAAGAAGTGCATAGAAAGTTAGGCCCACCTTCACAAATAAAATGGCCCTCTATCCACAAAGACTCAACAGGCCAAACATAAGAATAGTGAAAGGGATAACATACTGAAGATTGGAAATGAAAGGGAAGGGTGGTGGGAGTCCTGGATATATTGAGGGAGGGTGGGGGCTCCAACTAACAATGCAACAGTAGGAATAGGGAAGCAGAAATGCAAGGATCTAGGGAAGGAGCACATGGTACCCTTAGATTAGGGCAGAGGATAGGCAGAAAGCAAAGACACAGTGGGGACAGGGTCCAGCCTAGTGTGTGAAAGCTAACCCAGTGGCCCCCAAGCAGCACAGAGTGACCACAGAAACAGACATTACCGACCGATAAAAGACCAAGGTCCATCCTGTCTGTCCATAATGAATTTCCTACATGATACCCTGACCCATCATCTTGAAGGGGTTTTAACCAAGATGTCCACCTCAAACCTTCCCAGTCTCCTCCAAAAACACCTCCCTAGCTCCTCCTCCTGGAATTAAAAGCCCTCTATACCCATCTCAGCTGAGTTATTCGTGGTCCCTTCTGCAAGTAATCTGTTCCACCACCCTGTTGGTGAAGTAGAACCACCTCAAGTCCCTCTTGCCATTTCCACTTACTGGCCTCCATTCGTGTCCTCTCATGACTGCACTAATGTTCCTGGGGAATAGTACAGCACAGACCAGAAGACTGAGTTTGCTGATCGCCTGGAAGAAACTGTGGCAGAGGTCCATAAGGAATCATGGTTCAGAGGAGAGGACTCGGACGCCAGTATACCTCTAGGTGAGTACCCCCACTCTTAGACCCAGTGATACCAAAATACAGTTGTTCATGGTAGGGAAGAGAGAACAGGTTCAGATCAGTCTAGAGCCTGTGCATTGTCATGACTGTCTGCAGCAGAACCTTATCAGAACCGGTTTCTTCAGGTTCTGACAGATCTGTAATAAGGAGCTAGTGTACTGCGTATAACTAATATTAAATGTTTAAAAGCAGTCAGCTATTGCCTTTTATATCTAGGGTGCTTTTATTTTTCCCTTTGGGTAACAGATTTTTTTTTTTTAACCTGTTAGTAGGTGTGATGTATGGAACAGCACTCTGCCTGGCAGTAGACACTATCTAGTTTCATTCCTCCCATTACATCATCAGTATTATGACCTCACTGACTGTGAAATCACAGCTACTCGGGAAGAGCCACTCAGCAACTGCCAGGTCAGTCATCAGTGATGTCACAGTGACATCACAGTGCTGATGATGCAGTGGGGTGCAACAGAACTACACGTTAGCTACCAGGAAGAGAGCTACTGCACACATCAGCATGATACTGTCATAGAAAACGTTATAATGAGCAAGTGAAAAAGAAAATACTTCAGAAATAAAAGTTATGGTTGACTACTTCTTTAAAATTTCTAACACTTCCCTGTTCGCTGATTTTGGTTCTATTAGCTCTTAATGGCTCGGTGCTGCTCCAGTCCACCAGTAGGCATCCTTATCTCAGCAAGGCCATGCCTCCTCCAAACTAGTGGGCCAATCAGCAGCTGCTTCCTTTGTTCACTGGGACTGTACTGCATTCTCTAAAAGGGTTGACATATCAAGCGGCCCTCTGCATGAAGGACTACGCACAAAGGACAAAGAAAGTAGTCTGCCTGTGAGTCAGTCAGGAGAAACAGCCAGCAGCCAGCCAATATTTTGCTACCCATTGTACTAAGAACTGCAAGTGCATGACTATTTGAGACTCAGGCTGTGAGCAGGACTCTTGCTGGTTTAGCCTGTGTTGACTTAGTTTGTTCACTCACTCCCATAGTGCACACGAGTCAAAACGTTCTATGTTTAATCTTATTCAAAATGGCCACCACAGGCAGAGTGAGTTAACATACCTTGCTTATCCTACTTTAGCGTGTGTCCACTTTATTCATTTCTGTTGGAATGGTAGAGCCGTGTGCTTCCCTACCATAATTGAATACTCTCTATAATTTAGTACTGTTCCTTTGCTATGCCATATTGCATCAGGAAATGGTTTTTCAGTTTAGCCACTCCTTAATACTCTATTTTTATGCCTAAGCAGCCAGCTCCCCCCTTTTTGTCAGGCCAATTTAGAATGCTTGTACTGGTTGACTAGCTCATTAGGTCTGTTCATTATAATACTTGTCTTCTATTTGGGCTTTCCTTATGATACTAGTCATAGTATTAGTAAGCATCACATCATCTCTCTCCTGGTATTCTATACTTTCCACATTTACTGCCTTTTCCTAACATATGTTTTTAATCCTCTCCTTGTGTTTCTGAACATTGTTTCATAGGACCTTAACTGTACTGTACTGTATTAAACTGTGATGTACTAATGTAATGGTTCACATGAACTTTATTTTTAGGATGCCTTTCTTCATTTTATGTAATGTCTCATTGACTGTATACCTGCTTCAGGCCCTCCTTGTGAATAAGCTTGCTCAACGGAGTCTTCCTGCAATGAACTTGAACCGGTCCTTTGCTGTATTGACTGCCCTGTTCACAACCTTACACTGCGATTATCCTATTGCTAGCCACCCTTCTGCCACACTCCTGCACCTGCGTACCCCCCTTGCTCACATTCATTCATTCTAAAAGTTTCACCAGGAAGGACATACTGAGCTGCTCATTTCCAGATGTCTCCTTGTGGTAACACCTCATCTCATCGGAGATGGTCAACGCTCACCATTACTCCCATATACATCCAGGGCTCTTCCCACTTTACTAGCTTAGTCCTGAAGCCCTGCTTCTGATCTGTGACCTTGGGGACCCTACTCTAGCCTCAGCAGCCCCCCCCCCCCGCATCATCCTCCAAATTTAGCCATTTCTTTGTGATGCTCCTTCTCCTCCTTAGTGGCGATGTGAAGGTCAATCCTGCCCCCCTCCCCCAACTAGTAGTTCACAGATTCTACCAAAAGACATAAGATGTTTCACACTAGTATCAGGAGCCTACTCCCCAAAATTGACACCAATTTCAGGTTGTCAAAACAATCTGAACATCCTCATTCGGTCTGAAACTTGGCTCTCCTCAAAGCCAACTCCACCACTATTTCAATCCCAGGCTACTCTATCCAGAGACAGGATCGCCAAAAGGTGAAGGTGGTGGGTGTTCTCTGCTATTCAGCCAACCAAAAAATTCTCCATCTCATCAGGAGTCCATTCCAAGTTCCCACAAGCTGCTGACAAGGTACTTTATTTTCAATGCTCAAACCCTATTTTTCTCACCGATATCTATTGTGTGCCTCAGAAACTCTCCCGATTTAGCTACCAATATTCTGCAAGACGTTCTGGATGCCTCACTTGGTGGTGAGCATATTTTACTGGGGATTTTTAGTGTAAACTGGGCCAATGAAAATAAAGCTTCCTGTCTAGCACTCTTCTAACTAAAGCTGTAAACTCTCACAGCTGAGAACATCCCATCAATACCAGGTCACAAAACCACAACATAAATTGACTGGGTTCTTGCTGCTTATCCTAATAGAATAATGGTAGCAGATACCCTATGTTCAGCAACCACTGTATGAACTTTCTCATTAGAAAGATAAAGCGCCCAAAGAATTATTATGGCCAGGTCTTTCAGGTCATTTCACCCCGACAATTTTGTAAAAGATCTTCACAATGCCAACTGCCACCCTACCCTTGCCTTCCCAAACCCCGAATCGCTTTTATTGCTATATTTAACTCCATCTGCAATAGACACGCCTTTACATGCTGTAGAGTTTGTGGCTCCCACCTGATCTCATCGACTGCTTCCACGTAAGAAATGCTGCTTGGCCAGGCACAAAGCTTTAGAGATGCCTTCCGATAGGCAAGCTTTCACTGGACTTCAAAACCATTGTACTCAAGGTCACCCGGCAGGCTAATGCCACCCATCTCCAAAATAAAATTTTGTGGCTCAGACCCTTCCAAATTTTGGAATGCAGTTCACCGTCCCCTCAATACTTTTCCAAATGCTTCAAGTTCAGAGTGATGTGCGTCACCCCTTATCTGCTGATGCTCTAAACCAGGGGTTCTCAAATGGGAGAGCTAGCCTCCTGGGAGGCCCCAACCTGTTCCAGGGGAGGCTCAACCAAGTCTGAAAAAAGTGCTGTATTTAAATTGTGAGTTTTATGTATTTTGTGTGAAGAGATGAAGTAAACTGAAAGAGGATAATAGTAGGTAAATTATGTATTTATTTATCAATAGGTGACAAGGGAAGGTAAATGAGCCAAGGCTCATTTCAGGTGTACCCAGGGAAGGGTAGGGAGTCAATACATTTCAAAAGGTAACTCCAAAACAATCAAGAAACACACAGTGAACAGTAGTGCAAACAAATATGAACAATAAACTAATAATGAGTGGTGGTAATTGATCAATTTGTATGCAACCCCCTTGCAAATGGGGGTTCCTGGAAACTTTCTCAGAGAACTCGTTTCCATGCTCCATGCCTGTTTGGTGATCGGCATAAAGCTGTTTAAATGGGTAGCTAGGAGCGCTTTTAAAAGCCTCTGTAAGCTGTCTCTTTAAGGGCTGCCTGTTGCAGTCGTAATTAACTGAAGTTGGGGGGGCGCTGTGTGGTTGTATGCCCGAGTCCCGCCTGGGACGCTGAAAAATAGCTCCTTTTTTGCCATCGCTAGTGGTGCAGAGAGAGCTCTACTGAGGATGTGATTGTTGCTGGAAATAACGAATAATAATAATAATAATAATAATAATAATAATAATAATAATGTAGTTGTTCTAACCTGCCTTCCTTTGCAGTAAAGACTGTTTCGATTGTCTCCTCCATTTTGGTCCAGAACTGCTGAATTGGACCAATCAGTACCTCGGACCATACAGAGTCGGCTGACCAATGAGGAAACTACTTGTCCTTTGAGAGGGCATTATATGGGCTATGGCGCTTTTCACACCACTGAGAGCAGGAGGAAATGACTGGTGCAAGTTCAGTCAACCAATGGGAACGGGTAGCGCCCGATCTGGTGAGGAGTGCTCAATGCTGCCAAGGGGAGATGCGTGGCTGAGGAGAGAGAAAGGAGTGTGTGCTCCCGCGAGAGTGTTCGCTGGAAGAATGGAATTAGTAATATTTTTGCCCTTTCGAGCGAGTCAGATTAAACCGCCGGCGGCGTTGGAGGAGGCTGGTGCCAGCCCAGCTACCTACCAGGCTCAACCTGAGAGGACTGGAGAAAATTGCAACCGCCCGTCCACCCGGATGCTGAAGCTGCCGCTTGCTGCCAGAGTTCTTCTGCAAGTTCGTGAAGGCCTGAAAGCAGCTGCCTGGTATGGTACCCCTCTGTTTGCCATATAAATGTGTGAGAAGGCTGGTGAAATTCAGGCTCAGCCCTGGTAGTGCTGAAGGAATCGTTATTTGCTGGAGTTGTGAGTACTGATTCAGGGTAGCTCCCTGCAGAGTGTGCCAACAGTGGTTTCCAGTTGTATTGTTATACTGCTGACTGCCTAATTAAGCCTTCTTCCCAGGCCGACCTGCTTAGGAATGTGATGGTTATCTGTGTTAAGGGCCCCAACCAGCTGCCACGCTTTGACTAGCTGCTAGGGCTTGGGTACCCAGGGACAGCAAATCTTAGAGTCAGGCCTTGCACAGAGCCCTAGGTAGATAATTATAGTGATAAGCCAATTGGCCTGACTTCCCCCTTCCCTTGATATCCGTCCCTCTAATAAATCAGATTGTTGTGTTGCAACTGCACCCTGGCTGGTCTGTGCATCCCTGGTGAACTGCTGCATAGTGACTGTGATTTAACTGTACCTTACTTTACAGGGGGTCTCCGGAGTGATCTGAGGGATACTGCCGGGGGTAAGTGTACTGGTGAAAAGAATTGCTGGTAACCAGTGTGAGCCACTAGTGGGACAAGAGGGGGGTTGCAGTAACCCAGAGGGCTGTGACCAAGACAGTCTCGACCGCATTAACCCCGACCTCTGGGTGGAGGCACCCATCAACGGATCTAGGCCCCTCACCCTGTCTCAGTGGAGGCGGGCAGGGGTAGTAGCCCTAAGGGTAGCGCCCCCTGGGGGTTACATGTAGACTGATGGCAGAACAGCCCAAATACAAGGGTTGAGCATAGAAGTGGTAAGAGTAATAGCAGGAGAGAGAGCAAAGTAATCCCAGAGCAGTTGCTTAGGAGCAGGGAAGGAGGGGGAGAAACAAAGTATGTAGGAAGGTTATTTCATATAGAGAGGAAACAGAGAAAGTAGTCTGACCCATGAAGATACTGCAACAAGGGGTAACAATGGTTCAAGAATGAAAATAGAGTACGCAGGTTGGCCTATGGGGGAAGGGGGTTACAATAAGCTGAATAATAATATTTGTTTATTTTATTTATTTGTTATTCAGATAACACCTTTGAGCACAGGAGCTCTTTTTCAAAGTTTCCATGTCAGTATAAGACAAATAACTGAAAGTGAGCCAAGTACTCAAAGGTTACCATGTATCATGGTGTACTGCACAAAGTACAGTATGTTATTTTTCTTTGGGGAGGCCCAAGATTATTTCAGTTTTTGGGAGGCTCAAAATCTTTTCCATGGATCTGGGAAGCCCATCATGCATAAAGTTTAAGAACTATTGCTCTAAACCAATTTTGTAGATGGCCCCAGGACCTCATATTTTCCTTCAGCAGCCTCTACCCACCTCGTATCTCCTTTAACTTATGGGACATTCCATCTCTTCCCACATTCAGAAACCAGACGCCCTCAGATAACTTCTCCCAAATGTCCTCTCCAACGGCCTCTCGCCCAGACTCCTAGCCACTGAAGCTCCAGCCCTGGTCTCCTCCACCTCCCCCATTTTCAATCAGTCTTTGACCACTGGCACCTTCCTTCAAATTGGAAACATGCTCGGTTGCCAGATTTTATATGAAGGTACCATCAATGCCCCAAACAAACTACTGTCATTGCTGTTAACTGAACTCTGGTATCAAGTACCAAAGCAGATAAAAATAAATAAATAAATAAAATAGGGAAATCACATTTGATAAAGACGCCCATAAAAGTGAATGAAGCACACCCCGACTCAACTATAGACATGTCACAAAACACTGGCACGCAGGAGAGGATCAGAGAGTCAGAAGTTGAGAGACTGTGTGGTCAGCCCTCAGAGGCAAATTACTTTCCTTCCTTCGGGGTGGGGGCAATATTAAAAAAAAAAAGTGAACACAGTCTGGAGGAGCCTCGATGAGGTAAGGTAGCTCTGCTTCACGCTTTTAGAATGGAACTAAAAGTGTGACATAATGTTTACAAGTTTTGGGCTTCACAGCCCACTAGCCTGGCATGGCGATAGCCGGTGTATTAAAATGTTAACTTTTAATGCCCTGGTGTATGGAAGGAAAGGTAAGCGGTGGCCAAGCGACCAGCCAGGAGATCCCTTTTCACTTCCGAGTCCGCCTGCTCCGCCTCTGCACCCCAATCTTATAATGTGCCCAGGAGGCAGGGACACGCCCCATATGGGCTCATTTTCAGATAATTTAGTAGCTCGATATAATGAAAGTTACCAATAACTAATATTAGTTACTATTAGTTATAATATTAGTTGAGCGGTGGCTTCATTACATCGAAAGGCTGCATAAAGTGCTATAAAAACAGACCGACAATGAGCCCCATAGATGCGTATGGGTGCATCCTCGCACTCTCCTGGGCACACATCATAAGACACGGAGCACAGGGCGAGCAGGCAGACTGGGAAGTGGAGAGGATCTCCTGGCTGGCGGTTTGGCCACTTTCATACACCTGGGGCATTAAAATTTCAACACAGAGGGGCTATAGTCACTCCTAGGTTAGCAGGCTGTGAAATCCTACATTTCACACCTTTACTTTAAGGTTGGAGAACAAACAGACTACAAATTCCTAGGTGCAGACTCACTCAGGACAAGCCTCTTTCACGCAGAGACTCCCCATAGGGGCTGGCAGTATAGCCTAGAGGTTAGAGGAATGAGGTGTGAACGAGCTTGGTACATCCAGCAGACCAGAGTTTGATTCTCACAACCTCCACTTGCATACTGAGAGACTCCGAGCAAGTCACTTAACTGCCCACTGCTCCCAGGTCGCCTCTGAAAACAGGCACTTGTGCCTAGTGGGCCTTACCCGTTACCAAAGACTAAAATAAAATGAATAAATAAAAAAAATATGGAACAGTCTCCCTCTTCCTCACTTCCATTATCAGTTTCCAGTCTGTGAAGGCCAAGCTTAAAGAGCACTATAAGGCCCATTTGCCCTGCCCAAACAGCCCTGAGGCATCCCTTAACTTTCAGTGTCCTGGTCCTAGTTAGTTTAATCCTACCGCGACCATGTCTGAGATGAGCTTTCCTCACAGGTATTCTATGTAGCAGTAGAAAACTTAAAATTGTACTGTCATGGGAATGTAGTCCTCTGCACCCAAGATATCGGAATGTGATTCAACTTGATTTACATTATGTAAATTGGACTTTGGTGGGATATTCAAGGGGTTAGCATGGTACAGTAGTTAAGCGCCATGCGCACCCACTGATGATACCGCGCGATATTCAGTAGGGGATGTTGCGCCGCACAGATCCCAACACCGGGTGCACCAGTAATGTATGCGGCGCAAGCGCGGGGCGTGCTCCACATATTCCACACATCCCGACATATTCAGCCTGGATGTGCAGCACATATGCTGGTGCAACCCCTACTTGTGCCGCACACTGGTGCTCAAAGTTGAGCCGAAATGAAATGGGAGCAAGGGCTGGCCACCCACAGGTGAGCTGTGGTATTGCAGGGCACAACAAGGCAGCTGCCAGCTGTGGGTGGCCACCTGAGCTCCGGAGCCAGGGTCTGTCAGCGTTGTGCCCCCCCACCCGTTCACGAGCACTGTAATAGAACAGATATCCCTGGTGGTCCAGTGGACCGCTTCCAGCCTGATCACGGGCTTGGGTATAAAAACATTGTACATGATCCCTGGTGGGCCAGCGGTACCTCCCCTCCCCACATGCACATTCAGCCCCGCCACCCCGCCACCCCAGTCCCACACTGATGACTGACTGCATACAGTGACTGTACGCGTCACTGGGCCTGCGTGGCAATGGGCGTGCAGACATACCAGAATTACGACAGTCGTCGGATATGTGAATGGATCCATTCCACATATCTGGACTGTGGTATGGTATAGTTGCACACCCATTGGCCCCGCCAGGACCAATGGGCGACAGCCATACTGTATGCAGTCAGTCGGGCGGGCGGTTTATGGTGGGGAGATATGTCTGCAGGGGGTACCACTGACCACCAGGATCATTTATGATGTTATTTTATACCTAAGCCCACGATTGGCTGGAAGCAGTCCACTGGAGAACCAGGGATATGAGACATGTCAGTTTATGCTTATGCCCACGATCGGGAATTGGGGCACTTTGTCGCATGTGCAGGGGTGGTCCCTCACGGCTTCAGCCTGGCAGGGCGCCAGGTGCAAGTCACCGGGGATTGGCGCACCTGCATGCATATGGGGCCATGATGACATGCTAATGGCCCCAGTTGCACCTTGCATGCATTATGGCCCCATTTGTATATCCACAGCTGAATATCACAGTTCCTGCACCTAGCGCAACCGCATTTGCGCTGGCGCATCCCCCTGCTCCACTTGCCACTTGCGCTGGTGCAGTGCCACTGCATCATGCACAATGCGGGAGGCCACGCTGCCATATTCAACAGTGCTGAGCCATGGCGCAGCACCATTAAATATTGCCCAGCACACTCCCTGGCACATCCCAGTTGCGCTGCGCCTAGGCTTCCACCCCTGCCTGGCGACTCTGAATATCCCACTTTTGTATATACTTGTTTCTATACATTGGATAACATAGAACTGGATTTGTTTGTGTTTCTGATCCCCTGCTACAACTGGAAATGAAATGAGCCCATTTTGAATTGTTTCCTTACCTGGTAAAATAGGTTACAATTAAATAACAATTAAATTAAATTAAATTAAATAAGTCATGGTGATACACGAGGGGCACTTAGCTGCCCAGCACTACATTTACTGTAGTACTCTTGGTTTTTAAATTCCTTTTCACTTTAAACAATAGTTTATGGGCGGAGAAGATGGTTAAAACAGTTTTTTGTGCTTCAAACTAAAAATGTTTCTTGAAGTTCTGATAAGGTTCAGATAATGTGTGCAACTTTTTATAGCCTAGCAGAACCTCCGACCCTTTGGTAGTATGCACCACTTCCCAGAGCCACTTACTGCATCATTGCCAGAAATCCTCTACAGGGGTCGAAATTAGTTTCGCAGCCACTAGCCAGCAGGGCTAGTGACTGGGAAAACCTACTAGCCACACAAGACTTTTCCACCTGCCCAGCTGGTGTACTTATTGAAGTATAACCTTCTCCAGTACACACCAGCAGCGCTAGTTAAAGGAAAACGCTTGGACTACCCCGATACAAAAATCTATCTGTATTTGGCTAGTGGACCACTGCTAGTTCTGACCCCCTGCCCTAGAACTGGGGTCTTGCAAAAAACATATGGACAAAACCCTTTAAGAAAGTCTTTAGGCTGGCCCATTCCAGCAGCAGCAAGGTTATCGCTCACAGCATCAGTGACCTGGCTTTGGGAATTAGCCAGGGTCATTGGAAGCCAACCAGGAAGAGAAGGATCGACCATCTCAGAGGATGCTCTGTTCCTCCAAGTAGGGAAGGCAGTGCTATACTGCTGCCTGGGTGATTGAAGGGGACAGTGAAAATGAAGCAGTTTAGCGGACAGAGGACTCTGGCTTTGTGCCGCACTTCACATGCTTGAGGGTGTGCACACACACCCCTTGTGTGCACATACGCCCCTAGAGGTCAGCATTAAAGGAAGGGACAGAAAACACAGCCAGCACAGGATGACAATACAGCCCCCACCCACCGCCACAGGCCCTGCACAGAGGAGATGACCTTGCTCCAATCTTGATCTTGCATTGGGGAAGTTGGGGAGCACCACTGCATCCACCACAGGGTTAAAATTATGGGGGGTAGGAGTTGAAATAAGCCCACAGGAAAGTGTGATGCAGCGGGGGAGGCTGGCACACGGGGTAAACTATGGGGGACAGGGGTTGAAGTAAGCCCACAGGAAACTGCGATGCAGCAGGGGAGGTTGGCACACAGGGGGCCTGGCCAGTTATGAGAGGACAAACAGGATGAATTAAAAATAAACAGAAAGACACAATCTTTAGATCCGGTCATTTTGTATATTGGCAGATCAGTAGGCTGTTGTTGAACAGTTCTGTAACAACGGACCCATCTTTGCTCTCCAGTAATATGAAAAGGAGCCTGAAGTACTGAATACAGTTCTGGAGCCCTCACGTGACTAAAGTACAAGGCAGGCTTGACTCTGTGCTGCAAAGGTGATCAAGAGGACACTGGGCAGCAGAGGAAGAGCTTACAGTATTTAGGCTGCTCTGATGTTTCTAGTATGTACAGAATGGAGGCTAGGAGAAAACATGGTGACTTCTAAATTTATATTTTATTCATTTTAAAACAAAAAGTTTAATTCTGTTCAGGAAACATCAAAATTAATACAAATAAGAGACAATGCTCTAAATCCTTTATAGGATAGCTGTATCCCCTGAATAATCTCCAATTGGAGGGGTACTCTAACAGACTAAACTGAAGCTACATATAAAGCAGCTCGGCAGCATAACTGTTGCCTATGAACCCACGACTTATAATGAACAGATTTAAAAGTCCAGCTTATAGTTCAATATCACCTAACCTATACAGGGTGTGGTGCCATGCAGATACCAAACAGTATTACACAGTAACTACCCAGATAATACTAATAATGAACTATTGAAACAAGCCGTAAGATCAATATTAAACTTGCACGTCATCTAGTGGAAAAAAATAAAACTAACAGCACAGTTAAACCCTTAAATAAACTGCTTGCAGTATGGTTTAAAACGATGCTCCCTAATCAGTGAGTATTTTATCAATTGAAAGTCCATCCATCAGGTAGGCGTATCTTACACCGATCCGAGATGCAGCATCCAGTTATGAAATGTTCCACGCAGCTGCATAGCATTCAAGACTGTTCACCAGTATAAAAGGAACAGAGGAAAAAAACAAACAAAAAAAAAAAAGACAACCACCACACACACTCGCCCAAATATGGGGCAACTGATAAAAAAGGTAATTAAATTAGTACATAAGCAAGGAATTTACAAACCAGCCCGACAATACAATACAGAAGTGTGACAGGGGATAGTGAGAGAGAAAAAGTACATTAACTTAAAAAATGTTCAGCCCTCTTCAGGACCGATGGCAGTTTCCTCTTCAGATTCCTTCTGCCTCCATCGCAAATGTGGGAGTTTTGTCACCATTTACCCGCATTAGATGGTTTGTGAACACGCACACCTTATCCTGAAACACCACACAGGAGTGTTGCTGGAAACAATCTCTTTAAAGGATCCTCCTCACTCCGCCAAATTTTTCTGTCGCTAGTAGCTGCATAGCATATGTCAGGAATGAGGACAGGCGCCATCCAGGAACAATGGATAACAGCACTTTGTATGGTTTAAAAGCTTGTCACGAGTAGCCATTGAATCAATGTAGCCAAACTGCTTGTGGTGTGTCACCAGCTTGGCAGTCCTGGGGCTGGATATGGAAAGCTTTTAAAATGGGTCACTGGATCTCCGAATGATCTTTAAAGTGCCCCACCGACTAGTCTTTCAGAAAAGGGCAAATGGTCACCTCTTCTCCTTCTTGGATGCCAATGAACTGAGCAATCACCAAACAAATTTGGTTTTCCAAAATTTCCAGCCTATTTTGTGTGTCGATGGAATCTTTGGCATACTGTGTTGAGGCAGCGCTATATCTCAGAGTCTGCCAAGGAGTGTCTTCAACCTCCAATTTGAGTCCTTCCACAGTTAGTTTTCAACTGTGGCCATCCTGGAAGTAAGGGCATCAAACTGGTTATTCACAGCAGAAACATGCCAAAAGTCGTTTCATTTTGGTGCCCAAGGATTGAGCATTTCCTCAGCTCCCACCTCTGCACTGCAGTCTTGTGGCATAGATCTGGTGCAGGGCCCCAGACTATAGCTGCTCTTTTTTGCTCTCATCAACTTTATGTGCAGTTTTAGACTTGCTCATGTTGGTCTAGGAGGCTTAAACTCCCTATAAGTGGGTTTGTAATCAAATAAAAGTAGTATTTAAAAGTCAGTTTAAGCACCTATATATTGACAATACGGAGCTCTAAATTCAAGCATCCACCAAGATCGGGCTCCACAGAACCCCCAGGGTGACATTTCAAAGGGAAATTAGCAGGGTTAACAGCTGCCAACTTTCAAGTGTTGAGAGGGGTCCACCACAATGGGGGTATGGATACATTCTGGTGGAGTGAGGAAGGTTCAGAAGGGATGCGAGGAAGCATTTCTTCAGAGAGGGTGGTAGACAGAATGGGCTGCCTAGGGAGGTGGTAGACATGGAAACTGTCACAGGTTTTAAGACAGTGTAGGACAGACACAAGGGGCTGATTAGAAGTGGGGACATCGGGGGAGAAGAGAGGAGAGGGGAGCGGAGCCATCATGAAAAGGTCCAGCAATGCACAAGTACTACTAGACTGGTGGGGAGTAAGTTACACAGGACACAGGGAACATAACAGTGCAGCTGGACATAGTTTTGTTTCTGCCTTGGAGTTTGTTTTTTTTTTTTAGGTGTCTGTTTTTCTATATAGTAAGAGTTCATTTTGTCTGTCACTCAGTCTCCACCTCCCCTTCCCCACCTTGGCCAAAGCGGACTGTTCATGACAAAAATTCAGCAACTTCATGGATTTACTGAGCTTTGAGATCTTTAAGGCCCATTATCAGCTGGAACCAGCCAAAGCCAACAGCATGCTTACTGCAGCCAAGCAAGTTTCAGATCCTTGGCTCCAGCAGGCACTTTCTGAAGCCATTGTTTTGAGCCAACTGCAGTCAGTCACTAAACACTCTTTCTACAGTTGGGGGAGAAGAGGCCACAAAGCAGCAATGGAACTCCACCTATGCCAGAGACACCAGGACCGACTCAAACTGTACTCCCAGCATGCACCATGGCATTCCCAATAACCTAGTTTTGCATTTAGACCCTGTGTTTCTGTGTCATTTGCTGTCTGGCTTCAGAACCAGAGTTCAGCAAACATGAAACATTTTTCCACTGTTATGTGCAGTGCCTCCAGCAGCTAATGGAATTACCTAAAAAGAAGCCAGATAGGATGTCTTGGCCCTAGCTTATTCTTTACAGCGTAGACTTGAGACCAATAGAAAAAGGAAGAACAGAAAGAGAGGCATGAGACATTCCAGAACGATGCAAAGAGGAGAAAAAGTGGTGAGAGAAGATGCACAAAGCATGATGTTCTGGAAACATTGCATCTGTGATGCCTCTGGATTTCCCCGACTTCCCCCTCCCCAATGTCAACATGTTGTCTCGGACTTCCCCCTCCCCAATGTCAATGTGTTATTCACCATTTCATACTCCACTAATTATGCCGCTATTACATATTCCTCCATTGGGATCAGTCGGAATCTAGCAGTTCAAGCAGTGAGCTAAAACGGAAATGCTGATGGCTGATACATGGGATGACTTCTCCGCTGTCTCACCCCGTCACACAAAGGTTTCCTGTGACTGAAGACTTAATAATGAACAAACAAAAAAAAAAAAGCCAATTATTCTGGTCGGTGTGCTAAAGTTGCTCATGAAACGCAGGATGTCATAGGCTGTAAACAAAAGTAAGCCTGGACTCAGGATTTCAGGTGCCTTGCAGATGTGGGAAACGTGACAGCCAAGAGGGGGGAAAAGAAAAACTAACCACAGCAAAACAATGCAAGTGCTCAGGTAGTTTTACTGTAATACAAAAATGGCGTGAAGTGCTTACAAAAAAGTACGTGTATCTGGTGCATTTTACAAAACCCTTTACACCTCCGAATGTGACCCATCACAGGAGGAGTACGACACCTTTTTTGAGGGGATACCCCTCAGTAAACTTAGTATAGAGGAGGCTAAGGGGATGGACTCTCCATTGTCTAAACATGAGATCTGGGTAGCCTTGAGGTCTCAAAAAAAAAAAAAAAAAAAAAAAAGGAGAGCCCCAGGGCCGGATGGGCTCCCTATTGATTTTCATAAAGCTTTTGAGGAGCTCCTGTCGGAGCCTGTGTTTGATGTGGTCGAGGAAGGTCTTTCAAGAGGCGAGTTGCCCCATCCACACAGTCTGCAACGATCACAGTATTGCCAATCCAGGCAAGGACACCACCAAGCGCGCCTTATAGCCCAATTTCGTTGCTCACCGCAGACTAAAAATTGTTGCAAAGCTCTTGCCTCTAGGCTAGAAGTGTCATTACTCGGGATTATTGACCGGATCAAATCGGGCTTTGTAAGGGTCGAATGGGGAAGGATAACATCAGGCGCACCCTAAATATAATACTCAGGTGGGCCAGTGCTAAAAGTGCGCATGGAGCAGCGGTGGTGGCATTAGATGCTGAGAAAGCTTTTGACCGCGTGGAATGGGGGCATCTGTTCAATACCCTGGGGAAACTGGGGGTGGGTCCTTCTTTCTGCTCATGGGTTCAAGTGTTATATCAAGGCCCACAGGTGCAGGTTTTGGTCAATGGGGTGTTGTCCAGCTCTTTCATGTTGGGTAGAGGCACATGTCAGGGTGTCCCTCTCCCATTATTATATATTTTAAATCACTGGGAGCAGCTCTACAGGCTCACACGGGAATACTTATTTTTGGGAGGGGGCCTCGGAGCATAAAATTGCTATGTACGCAGATGATCAACTATTGCATTTGCAAAACTCTGCCAAAGACTTACCAGTGGTTCACAGTTTAATGCAGACATTTGGGGCCATCTCAGGGCACCGGGTCAATTGGTCCAAGAGAGTGAACAAATGCCAGTGGGCACATTAAGTCGGCCCAGCTCATTTGCCCACTTGGGAAGGCTTCAGCTGGTTAACAAGCTGAAGTACCTAGGGTGCAAATCTCTGCCTCCATTGGAGCCTATAATTTGAAACCCCTACTTGCAGGGATTATGGATGACTGAGATGGGTTGCGCATTCCTTTCCCTTCTGGGTAGAGTAGAGGTCAGAAAATGACAATACTGCCTCAAGGTACTACATTTTTACCAGGCACTCCCTATTAGGATCCCGCAAGCACACTTCAGACATCTAGAAGCGATAACACAGAAGTTCATAAGGCAGGGGGGACAAGCCAAAGTCAAAAGAGCCCTTCTGCAGAGGCAGCCCAGGGAGGGAGGGGCAGGGCAGCCAAACTTTAAGGCATACTATTAGGCTGCTCAATTGGCCTTTCTACCCACAGGAAATTTGGGAACAGAATGCCCCGGTTGGGTTTGGACGAGGATCTATTACAAGGCAGCCTCGAAATTACACTTTTGTTGGGGCATTGCGGGGACTGGGCAATGAGCGAGGGGGCAACCCCTTTACTGCCATTACATTGCATGCCTGGATCTGGGCTCATAGACATGTGGGCTATACCAAGGGCAATTCTCCAAATCTTAGTCCGATGCAATTTATGCAATCTGGGGTGTACCACCACAATGATGCAGCGCTTATGGGTGTGAGGAAGAGGGTCTTCTATCGATTTATCAATTGTATGAAGGGGTCTGATAAAAGCTTTGCACAAATATGTACAGAATGGAATGTTCCTCCAGGTGACTTTCTATATCTGACAATCCGCCAATGGTGCGGGACCACCTTCACTGCTCTACATGGCTGGACTGAAGCCACCCCAGAAGAATTATTCCGCCTCAACGGGACAAAAACCCTTGTCCATTTACTACCATACATTCTCAGCTCCCTGCAACAGGAGCGAAACCCCAGTCAAGAAAATGGAGTGTGGACCTTCTTCTGCCTATATAGTTCAGAAGACCCAGGCTTTGGCATGCTGTCACTGCCTAATGTCTGCGCAGCAATAAACTGCGGCAAATGCAGTTATTTTTCATGCATTGGGCATATACAACCTAAGTGGTTGCATGAGATAGATAACCAGACTGCAGTACTGTTCCTAAGCGTAAAACAGAAGAAGTGATTTTATCCACTTGACCTTCACATGCTCCAAAGTAGCCCCTTCTGGCACCTTATATAACCCAATGACTGGGGATACGGCTCTTCAAATACCCCTGAACTTTTACTCGGGCAGATCAGTCTCACCGAGCGGAAAGAGTCCAGTTCCCTATGGTCTCTTGCTCTTATTAATGCCAGGAGACCTACTGCTCAGGTGTGGATGTCACCAACTCCCCTTCTATTTCTAGATGGGTACCACACATAAAATCTTGTATGGTCCTGGAACAGGCTCAGTTGAGTGCCCAGGTAAGCTTCCCAATTTTGAGAAACACAGGGCCCTTGGCTATTAGCAATGGAGGCTAGTCTTATTCTCACTGAGGCCCAGGATGGCCCTCTTGGTAAACCAGAAGGTAGGGGAGTTCTCTAGACCATACCCCCGCACTGTAGTGTACTGTAGACACAGTCAGGCAGGTATGAATCAGGAATAGATCCTCGCCATGTGTACCTGACCTGAAAATGTCTTTGTGAATTGCAAATCTATGCCAGCACTATAAGTTGCTTTAGATGGTACAGCACAAGGCATGGAAATCTCCACTTTTTGTTGCCAAGATTGTCTTGTTCTGACCTTAAATGTAAGCTCATGTAAATAGTATATACATTCAGATCAGTGTCAGTATGGACAGCAGGAGGTATAATAACAAACAGCTGCCCCAAGCTTTTCACCTCTGCACTGAGACTTCAATAGCCTCCATGCAATTTCAAAACATTAGGGTACTGGTTTGGCAGTTCCTTAGCCCTGCTATCACCTGTCTATGCTGACTGCTTTGAGACAGAGAGATATTCTTTTGTAAATACTTCATGCACTTTGTGTGTGTTGCAATCAAATGGCCTGAGCACATGGGTTGAAACTAAGGTTTGAACTGCAGCCACTAGCCAGTAGGGCTAGTGACTGGGGGAATCCACTGGCCCCTCAAACTTTTCCACTGGCCCAACTGGCATACTTCACTAGTACCAGCCAGCAGGTCTGGGCCAAATTAAATTAAAATTTTACTAGCCCGATGCAAAATATACCAGCATTTGGCTAGTGGGCTGGTGCCAATTTCAACCCCTGTGGGCACTTTACATTATTTTGATGGTATCCTATGAGCCGCAGTCATGTTTCGTTTCCTGGAGGCTGGGTGAAAGCAACAACAATATTGCCTGTAAGGTGATGCCTTTCCCAGTCACACAAAAACAGGAAAACATTGTTACTATCCATACAGAGGTGAAAATGTCATTTTCCACCCTTTCACATCCTGCACTGGGACCTGTGAATAAGATAACATGGTGTGCCACGAAGGTACTTGCCAGTGAAATTACTGAAAGGCAAAGCACAAGCTAGCAAAATGGCACAAGAAAGGAGGCGGGCCTGCCGGAAAGGCCTCCAAAATAGATGGCGCCAACAGCTGGAGACAGCGCTTTAAAACAATTTAGGGACGGGAGAACACAAAAGGTTCTGAGGTTCTGGAAAGTTCATAAAAGAAAAAAAAAAAAAAAAGATAGTGATCTGAACCTTATCACAATTTTCAGAACTTTTTATGAATTAGTTAAAAGGGAAAACAGGTACCACGAAGGGTCTCACACTCAAGTGTGGGGTTGGTCCTAATGTGCACTTTGTGGGCAAAAAAGGTTTTGGTTTACTTAATGTTACTCTAGTATAGCAGACTGGATCAGACTAATTTTGTTTACTTCTAGAGCGGACAGCTTCTGTTACTACAAATCCCAGAGAATCCCCTACTGCTGACATCAGAACAGTAGGCAGCAGTGGGAAGTCAATAACCTACACTATGTTAGCGTTTAAGATTTATTTATTTATTTTTTGGCAGTTCCAGTTGTCCTCCTTTTGCTAACTAGTCACAGATAACTGTGTGCTTAGCCCCTGGAGAAAAGCAGACTGGGAAACATCTAAATCAGAGATTATAAAAACTCTAGCATGCACTTCAGGCTATTGAATCTCAACGATATTTGGTTGGGCCGGGGGGGAGAGACATTTACTAACAGTTTCACTACTGAGTGACAGACAAGTACCATTTTAGTTTAGAACAAGCACCAGTCGATGCCGAAGTTAGTCGTTGGAACTGCTGTTGGTATGCACCGATTGGCAGGACTACAGTTCCCAGCAGAAACAAGTTATGCCACCAAGTTCACATTCCTGTTGAAACACAGTGAAGTGCATACCCGTTTCCTCAATTAGTGATCTCGCTTTGAGCGTGAAGATGTGTCTGCAGTTCCAGAAAGATGAGGGCACTGGAGCCCCACCATGGGTTGGGGAAGGGGAGGGTGTCATGGTTAGAAATCCCAACGCCCCAGGCATTTGTTGGTATTTGCACTACAAATTTTCAACACACACACAGTCCACTCAGAATCTATGTGCTCAGCAGTTAAGCGGGTGCAGAGAGATGGTAGCTAACCTTCTTAACGAAACAAAATCCAAATCACACTCAGCACTCTATGTGCAATCATTACCCGGAGAGGAGTTGTGCTGCCACAAGTTTCTTTTTATTGTGGTCGATATTTTGCTGCATTCAACATTTCATTCAAAGCTGGAGCAGTTACAGCATTTCAACATTACACCATAACTTCTCTCGGCGTCTCCAAAACTGAACTACCCTGGCGTTTTGACCAGGGTGTGGTCTTCCTCAGGGGGTGATTAGTGTTCAGTTACACCCTCCTTAAACAGCCAACTTAATCATGAACACCTGGTAGCCCCCTGATGTTCATTTAAACCCATAACATTTTTTGGCATTTTAAGTGGCTCTGGAGGGATTTGAACCTTTTACTTTTTTTATTCTTTTCATCATTTAAATATCAAAAATAATTAAAAAGGACAATAAAGTTAATATGCGACATAAAACTATTTCTGGCTCTATTTTACTGATAATTTTCTCCCTTTCATTCTAACTTCTTTACTTTTTTGCCAGTAATCAATGAGCCAAAATACATATTTTTCACTAGTATTAATTAAGCGTAATCACTTTTTTTTTTTTTTATTGTCTCAGTTTTTCTTTAGAGGACTTCTTGGAAGCTTCCAATATCTTGTTCCTTCAAAAGCTATTATTTACCATGTCTTTATTTTGGTTCAAGATAATTTATTTTTCAACATGGCCTTTTGTGACCCCTGCCTCATGGAAGCATATGGGACCTCTGCTCATGAACAGTGGCACTGTGATTTTCTTAATCTGTCCCGAACACTGGATTTCCCACAGCGACTGTGCTATTCTGCGCCGGAAGTGCGAAAACACATTTCAGCCAGGATGCGAAAAATGACAGCTGTACTGTTCATGAGGAGGTGTGGAAAAAAAAAAAAATGCCAATGTTGAAAATCTGGAGTGAAAATATGACATTTGCAACATTACAAGTGTGCATGAAAATTGCGCAACGCACACTTTAACAGTCATTATTTGGAATTTTTTTCACCAAATTTGCAACATAGGCTTTTTGGAGTCCACCTCATGAACAGAGACACTGTCGTTTTGTTACTTGGTCCGGAAAGGTGATTCCGTGCAGCAACCGCGAGATCACCTTTCGGGACCGAATAACCAGATGACAGTCACTGAATTCATGAGGTGGGGTCCCAAGAACCCAACGTTGAAAATTTGGTGCCACAATTCGCACAAATGGCTGAGATATGCACCAAAGTTGGAAAAAACAAAACAAAAAAAAAAAACAAACATTTATGCCATTATACAGCTTACTGGCATTTCTTCAGTTCAGTCCGACTCTGAAGAGTACAAGCGTGTTCCCATTTCACTGAAGATCGTGCCAGCTCTGAAGGCAAGAAATGCAGTGAGAGTGGTGGGTTGGGAGGGACATGGCAGACTGTGAGGGACCGGTTTCTGGTTTAAAAAAAAAAATCCCCGTGGAAGGTTCTTTAACAGGGACTTTGGCATGCTGGGTGGACTCCCAGTGTGCCACCAAATGTTGTTGGGGGCTGCTTGCAGATGGGGACTGGGCACCCGTTGGCACATGCCAAGTGTTTGGGTGGGGGAGAGCGAAAGAGCCATGGGGACTGGCCTCCCCTCAGAACACAACAAATGAGGGCATTATGCCCACGGGGAGTGGGCTCCCCAGTTGGCAAATGAACTGGGAGAGGGCATACCGGCAGGGGGATTGGGCAACCCCGGTTTTTGAAATGGCAAGGGGGCATGCCAACAGCCTGGGCTCAGCGCGTTCACACTGCTGTAAACTACAGCACTGTGGATGCGCAACCAGGAATTTAACAAAAAATGCAACATCAAAGGTCCAAGCCACGCCACTATTGGTGTGGCTCTGTCCTTCGAAAAGTTGGCCAGCTCTGCCCAAACAGCTGAAAGGAGTCATAAGCCAGCCTGCAGACTGATTCGCCTGCCTCTGACCTGCCCCTTGAAACTGAGCTCTCCATTGGGCTTTCCCATGTATAGCACCTCTTACAGCAATGAGTTAGTCTGTGCCTGCATGCCACGACAAACTCAAAAATGAGTTTATAGATTCCTGGGCTCTGATTGGCAGATACCCACCTGGTAAGGTGGGCATCAGACAGAGTGTAGGTTAAAAAGTGCCTGTCCCAATTACTAAAATCATGATGCCAGTTAGAATTTTCAAAGTCTATCTACTGCCATTTTTTCCTGTCACTTAGCGGAAGAGTTGGTATGGCCGAACCCAGTCCATCTTACTTTAAAAGGTAAATACATAAAGAGTAGCCACACATTAAAACAATGAAGGAAAGAAAGCGGAAGCAGTCAGTGTGATCGGCTTCACGTGACCGATTGGTCTGTAGCGTGGTTTTCAAAAGGGCGACGCGTGCCTTTCCATAGCAGCTACACTCACAAGTGCTGCTTGCCATACACTGACTACCTCCCACAAATAAAATTAGTGACAAACGCCATCTCTCCCAACTGCCTCGCTATTCCCAAATGCTTCCATAAAAAAAAAAAAAAAACTTTCACTTCAGTGGGACTTCAGCGCATTGCACAAGTTGCTGCGATCGGTTATTGGGTGCTTCAGTGATGACAGCAGGAGAGGTTTGTCTGGCAAACAACTTTCTGTGAAGCAACAGCACCTTCTCTTCTGTGCTCACCTCTCACTTTCGCAGATGGTCTGTGAAAAAAAAAAAAAAAAAAGTCTGGACGGGGGCATCAAAACAAGAAAGAAGGGGACAGACTGGGGCTGGGGGGCCTGAAACAGCACAAAATGAAACATAACAGCACCCTCTACTGCCAGCAGCAGAGGGACTACTTACAAAAGGACTTTTTTTTTTTTAAATAGCATTAGTGTTTTTGTAATCCTATGGAAAAAATTATACATGTAGCCCATTTTCTAAGCACAATAATACCCTCCAGGTGGGAGGTGTGGGCAATACCAGACCTTCCTGGGGCTACAAGGTGCTCTGCCTCATTATGCCCCTGGGCAGTCCAGAATTGTGCAGTACCACCTACCTTGTCAGGTATTACAGCTTACTTGAGAGAAGGAGATATTTTAATAGAAAAAACACAACAAACACTGCAAAAACAAATATTTAATGCAAAGGAGCCATTGCATAATCACAATAATCCATTTCAGGGTGTGGGTTGTTGTGGTATTTACCCACTTCTGGTGTGGTTTTCATCACTTGGCCTGCGGCGTGTGAGGCACCACACAGGAGTGGTAAATCCAACAACAACCTTCTCTGGATTATTGCTGAAGTAAACAGTAAGAAAACCCAAATGTTTAAACACAAAGTGCACATTAGGACCAGCCTTTGTCCTGCCTGTTCCCCTTTAAAGTACACAAAAAAAAACCCACAAAAAAAAAAAAAAACACTTTGCGCCATCATTTTCCACCCATAAGCTATCTTCTATGAAGAAGAAGAAGAACCCCCAAAAAAAAAAAAAACACCTTGTGTTGTACTACAGTACGTATAATTAGTGTCGTATAGCTAGTTAATAATACCCTTGTGCAACACCACTGGGAGTATGTGCAATTCATTCTAGCTCACTGGGTTCTTTCTCTGCCTTCTGCCTTCTTGCTGGGGCTTTCCACCACCACCACCACCACCACCACCACCACCAGCCTTCTTTCAAGTTCCAAAATGGCAAGGATAAATCCAGAGACCTCACTGGACAACAGCTGTCACATGACTGTGCAGTAAAATGCTAACGATGCACTGTCAGAAACTGGATGAAGGCTGTAAAACCTCATTGACAACGAGCCATTTTATAAGAGCAATAAGCCACTCTGGAGTGGGCATTAAAAAAGTAACGATGCACTTCCCACAGGCACTTGGCCTTGTGCCTTACTACACCCCTGGGGTTTGCGCATCATTTAATGCACATCCCATCATGGCTTATTGCTTAAGACAAGGCTGCTGGGAAAAGAACTATATTACGCTCCAAATCTAATTTTTTTTTTCCTGAACCTTATCAAAACAAAACAACAAAACAAACCATGATACAGCTGACTTACCGAAACTAGCTAAGGTTCTGAACATATCCAAAACTGGTTCTCCCATCCCTTCATTAACTGCAGAATGATATTTTGTTTTCTTCTTTCCTCTACTCAACTGGCCCCCTTCCACTGGCAATCCCCATAGCCCCAACACCCGCCGTCTCCAGTACTTTGCTTATCTGCATTCCTCCACGACTGTGTTTGTTTCATTTAATTAATTATTTGGTAACTGGGTAAGGCCCACTAGGCACAATGCCCATTTTCAGGGGTGACCTGGGAGCACTGGGAGGTTAAGTGACTTGTTCAGGGTCTGGCACTATGAGAAGTGGCAGTTGTGGGAATCAAACCCAGGTCTGCTGGATGTAGTAAGCTTGTTCACAGCTTATTAACCTGTAGACTATACTGCAAAGCTCATGTACCCCTGTGGTGGGGCTGTCTGGATTCCCCTGGCCCCTCCAGATGTCATGCTCAGTGAGAGGGAAAGTGCCCAGTGGGCAGTTTAGGGCCTGCAAATCAGGCCGCATCATCCTGCTTCAGTCTGTGTGGTGTTCTTCCATATCATCTGCCTGTGCCTTAGGACACCTCATGGGCAGAGGTGGTAAATGCACGAGCACTCAAGTATGCTCATGCCACCACTGGGAGGTGTTCCCCGCCCAACAGCCCTGACTTGCACCACCCATGGTTGCACAGGAAGCAGTGGCACCGGGGAGCTTGCTGGCCTTCGTCCCCAGAGAAGAAGAGCATTCTCTGGGATGCTTAATCCCCTCCCCACCTGGCCCTCCGACAACTGAAGCATGCTCCCAAACCTGGGGCGCCAGCATTGCAAGCAGTGGCATATCGCCCACTGCTGGGCTAGCTACAGCAAGACATTTCTAACATGCTGCTGCAATGCTGGAGGAGGCTATACACACACACACACACACACACACACACACACACACACACACACACACATATATATCTGCAGTGGTCAGCCTCCATGACAGAGACGCAGACTAGCATGCACTCTCCGACAGCTATGGCTAGCATCAGCTGGGTTTATTCTGTGGAAGACCTGCGGTATACTACAGCCCATCCCACCAGTAGGCATCTCTTCAGATCAGTGCACCGAGGCATGCTGGGAGAAAAGCCATCTTAGGGTTTCCTGGTGCAATCTGTAGTTTAAAAAACACCTGAACTGTATAATACATACACAACGATCTCAATTGCCATAGGTGGCACAGGATGAAGGAGAGCCTTGCAATGAGCAAGCAGAAGATATATGTACAAAGTCATCTTTATTCTGCGCAGCGGGCTACAAAACCACCTAAACAGACACATACGCTAGGCTCCAGCTCTTTGAGGACTCTAGGTCAGTGCAGATATTTTAGGGTGGGGCCTTAGTGAGGTTCCATTTTTCTAGCACTACTGTCATCTTCAATAATGATATATTTATCAGTTTCTGCTTGCCTGTTTCAGAAAGGTGTGGCTACGATAAGAGAATGGTGATTGCTGGATTTTGTTTGCACTTTCGTTCTTTATCCATGCACCCCAGTTCTCAGGGTGGCAGGTTTTGTTTCCTTTGAGCCTTGCCATACGTTTTTAAAAAGGAGAAGGCCTGGTATGCTCTTTATTCTTTTGAGTAATCTAAGAAGGTAAAGAACCTCGGAGGTTCTTCGTTTTTTTAGATGATTTTTTCTGTTTTAGGCTTCACCATGACCCAAGCCAGTAAGACCATACTAAGACAGGTTCTCATACGTCCCAGGGCTGTTACAGATGGCCTACACTGATGCGCCTATAGATGAAACACGGTTCGCGCTTCTGTTTTCAGCCTTTGCAGAGTGCGTAGTGCTTATGGTACCAATTTCTCGCTAAAGACCCAGTCTAGATTCTTTCATGGTGATTTGCATACATGTCCCACAATACTTTTGCATTATGGGATATGTACGATTTATTTCTCTCATGTAAGGCTGACTGCATACATTGAAACCAAACTTACTACTTTACTGAGATTGACATCCAAGGTCTATTATCAGCTGGAAGCAGCGCGGGCCAACAATATGCCTTCCACAGCCAAGCAAGTTTCAGAGCCTTGGCTCCAAGCAGCGTGTTTCAAAGCCATGTTTCTGAGCCAACTGCAGTCAGTCACTTAACACTCTCTGTCCTACAGTGGAGGGGAGTGGATGAATTTCAAGACACAGCAACTGAACTCTACCTACAGTAGGCCAAAGACTTACATACTAACACAACTTCCCCATCAAAACGAGCAAACTATATTCCCAGTGTGCACTAGCGTGTGTTCCAACTGGAGTAGCCACACTATAAAATGCGTCAGAATCACTGGCTGTGGGGAGGCTCACTGCTATACCAGTCTCAGCCTCTGCCAGCAGGGGGCACTGTTGGCAGTGGTACAAGAATACTACCTTGGTTGGGAAAAAAAAAAAAAAAAAGGGAGCAAAACAATTGCTAAAGTTTAGAGGCATTATAATTACAGGAAGCTTTAATGGTATTCCTTATATCCCTTCTCACATACAGAATTCTGGTAGATTTTTCACCTTCCGTGCAGAATCCCCTCTTTCAGGCCCTCAAACTTTTTTATATATTTATTTATTTTTGTTGACGGGTAAGTGCACTAGACAACTTCTGTATTTTCAGGCACAACCCGGGAGGGATACAGATATGCCAACTGACCTTGAACCAGATTAAGCTGTTGGTAGTATTTTTAGTGAATGTGAACTTGTACCACTCCTCTGCATGCCAGACTCGTGCATATTTGTGTCATCTACCGACAGATTCCAGTGTATTCTGCTGCATGGTGCCAGGTAGGTTCTGTCCCTTCCTAGGGGCCCACCTCCTGGCTCAGGAGATGAATTACATGTTGCCAAGGGCTGGGCACTGGGGGCCGGATAGTGGATGTGTCGCTGATTAGGGTCTGCTGGTGTTTGGGGGGGTGGAGGTGGGGAATGCATGGGGAAGCAGTCACCCGAGACTGCCTTGGTCATGCATCTTCCCCTGTTCTCCCAGATTCCCATGTAGACTGTGCCCACACTAGGAGCAGGGCCTGGGAAGCGGAACCCACAATGTGACAACACACACACACACACACACACACACACACACACACACACACACACAACCTCTAGCTGACGCTCCCAGAGCGGTGCTCAACACCTCCCTTCTCCCAGGAGGACAGCATGGCCGCTCTCGCCCTACTTACTGGCCTCTGCTCCCAACATCCCAGGCTTGGAATGTGATAGAGTCCTCCGCATGCAAGCAGTTCCCCACTGTTCAGTGTCAAGGAGCAGGTGCAGATAAATCCTATAGCCTAGGAGACCTCCCCCTACCCCCTTGTAGATTTCCAAGGGTTTCAAACAAATTTAGCAGTCCCATTTTTTAGTATCAGCTTTTAAGACAGAGTAGGTGTTGTGGTCCACAGCGAGTGCTTCCTAAGCCGCCAGTGTGGCAGGAGGCTCTGCACGATTCAGTAGTTAGAGCCATGAATACATTACCGGTTTGGGAATGTGCGCCATGTGTTGGCTGGACCACCAGCACAGTGACAGCGCTGCTGCTCGGATGCCCGTAACCTGGGTTGGGGATATTCTGAATCATTGGGGCTGGCCGGGGGAAGAAAGTGTCTCCAGAGAACACCTCCTTCTCCGGGTGGATGCAGTCAATTCCTGCCCCTGTAAGCGTCACTTGAGCTTGCCCAGATGGTGGAGGGATGGCAGTGGAAGACACAGGGGACCTCGTGGCCTACATGCATGTTGCACGCCTAGCTGCGTGTTCATGGTCCAGCATCTCGGGAGAGGTTACATCAGGAAGAAAGACCTCACTGCGCAACAAGACGGTGTGGCATATTCCCAGCATGATAGAGCCCCCATTGCCTTTCAGACTCAGACTCCATCAGGTAGGTCGAGTCCTGCTCCCCTGCCAGCCCTTCCATGGGGTGGTTATCCCACTAAGCATGGTCTCCTCCCTGGAGTAACGTTTACGGGTCCGAGAACCATACCGTGGTTAAACAGAGCTCCGAATAATCCTTTTCTAGTCAGCTGGTCAGGCGACTGCTCTGAACAGCAATACCACAGGAAGCACGCTCCAGTGTTTGAGCCCTCGATTTATGGAGGCAGCTACCTGCTGAAGCTGCGGGATATCATTGGACTGGTCATATAGTCCATTAGTCGTACAATCTCCCATCTTAAAGAAAAGTGACAAAATTCAGAGTTTCTCTCTTCATGTTAAGATTTCCCTTACAGACATCCACATTTTCTTCCTACTACAAGTCCTTGACCTCCAGTCTTTAAAGAATTACAGTTTTGGTGGTTTAATGAAGCCCCCACATGCTACCTTATCTACACTGGACTGAAGCAGTTTACTTCACATAATTTTCTGGTGGATGGTTTGTTCAGGAGAAGGGATCATCAGTTCTGTTCTGCTGCCCGATCCCTTCCTCTTCCTGGTATCGCTAATAGCCAAGCTCTGCCCCTGTGCTGCCCCCGTGCTCCCACGTTTTGTGATGCAAGTGTTTGGTAGAGTGTACCCCCACACTCTAATTACAACAGGAGTGGAGTTTACATTTTTTTTGGGTTAAATGTTTCAGAGTGCCACTAGGGTCAAATCAAAGCCATGACTCTATGTTAGTTGAGAGGGGGCTTTGATTTGAACCCAGTGGCCCTGTAAGGTATTAGAACATTAAACTCCATTCCCACTGTAAATCACTGGAACATGCTCGCACTCTACAAAAGTGGGCACGAAGGGGTGACTTGAGAGCAGAGCTTGCTACTAGAAAGCCCAGGAAGGGATTGAGAAGCAGAGCAGAATTCATGACCCCCTTCTCCTGAACAAACTATCTCAGAAAATTGTGCAGAGTGGACAGTTTTAGTCCAGTCTAGCTAAAGTAGCACGTGGGGGCTTTGAGAAGTTGTTACACAATGAACACAGTTGTAGCTTTTACGCAATGCTTACTCACAGAGCTCTGCCAATGCAGAGAAGGGCAGCCGAGGCAATACAAGAGCAGCAGGGGAAGCCCCAGGAGGAAAGGGTTAAGGGCTTCAATGTGTACTCCTTAGACAACAGGAGAACCGGGGGTGGGTTGGGGGGCGCACAACACTGAGGCCTTAAAATGCCTCCGGGGGTAAACAGGGTGGAGAGTAGGGAGCTTTTTAAGTTGAGCACAAATATAGATGCAAGAGGAAGATAATGAAGCTAATGGTGGGACGATTCAGGATGAAGGAGAGGAAGCAATTCTTCATGAAAAGGGTGGTGTGTAGATGGGAGAAGTTGCTTTAGGAGGTGGTGGGGGTAGAGGCAGTGATGGGCATGCATGGGACAGGCAGATGGGTATTGGGGACCGCATGGGGTGCCTTGCTACCACATAGGGTGCCTTGCAACCACACAGGGTAGGTAGATATAGGTTAGGGCAGACTGGATGGGCTTTGTAGTCTTCTGCTGACAAACAAAAAAAAGTTAACTATGTTTCTATGTAATGCCAACTAAAACAGTACACAACGGCACTATGGGGACTAGAGTCTCCTTTCAGCTAACAGTCGCTCCAAGGGTCGGCTTCCTGCCTTCTACTTCCCAGGGAGACCCCAAAACTCACCATATCTTTGTTCAGTTACAATTCCCACCAACCACAGCAGTATTTCACCTCACAGCTGCTCAGACAAGGGGCTCGGCAGTGCGCTCAATCTGGGCACTACGCCAAAATTGTAACGAAGCTGCAATGAAAGAATCTTCAGGGAGTCCAGACCTCCAGATTCTCAGCTGGAGAGCAACAAAAACAACAACATCTTTCTCCACCTCCCTGCCAAAGCAGATATTAACCATGGATCTGACATCCACTCCCCCCTCCATAACCATTTCAAGTGGGACACTTAACACTTCTCCTCCTCCCCATGTCCTCACATCTGAACAAGCCATCTGGGACTTAAGCGGACTCCCCTCCACTTCAGCACGCAGCCTGCAAGGGATTACTACAGCCAGACTCTCAACACCAGGGAGATTAAGGACTGGGCATCGCTAATCAACGCTGGTGCACTGTCCACTGCTAATTATTTCAAACTTTTTACCAGAAGAGACATACTCCGCCAATAACCGCTCATGTCTCGCTGCATCCTAGAATGAGGGGGCCTTGAATAAACAATACAAAAGGTGGCAAGAGTAATAAAAATGCATTACAGGTGAGCAGTCACTATAGTCAAGTCGGGTAGTTATTAGCTGGAGCATTAGTTCAGAGTGTCAACGGCACTTGACAAGTAATGACAAGTAATCTAGCAACATTTTTAAATGCAGTTCGATAAGACTGCAATCACCTGCTTCCCGTCTGTTGCTTGCTATTCATTTGGAGTAGTTACATCCTTGCTGGATGTTTCCGGTGTTATACCAGCGTTTCCAATTTCCACCCAGTTTGCCCTATTAACTACTACAAAAGCTTGTTACCACTCCAGCCCGCTCCTTATCAGTGCATTCCGATCGAGCTAGAGTGTTCAGGATTTTAAGAAAATTCCAATTCCTAACTGGATTCAATTTAAATCCTAAAAAGGACCTCCGATTCAGATTTGGAATCTAAATCCCTAATCCAATATCCGAAATTCCTTTGTTACAAAATCAAAGTTAGAATTAGGATTTCTGGACTACAATTCAAACAATCCTAAATCCTAAGCGGATCAGAATCTGACAAATCCGATTCAGTTTGGCGAATTCCAGGCCACCCTACAGATAAGGCCCCAGGTGACGGTGGCCCTTTAAAGTGGCCCACATAAGCAAAACCCACTTTTACAACTGCAAAAGTAAATTAGTGTTAGAAAACATTAAAATCTGTGTTGCTCCCACTATTTGCAGCATATATCAGTATTGTTTTGCATTAAAATGCAGTTCAAAATGTTTCTGATCCAAAATGGCTGGCACAAACTGGCAAAAAAAACAAACAAAAAAACAAACAAACAACACACACACACACACACACACACACACACACACACACACACACACACACACACACACACTCAAACCCGGTTCCAATTCCCTCCTAATACATTACCCAGTCCCCAGTACCATGGAATTCTGTCATATGGGGAATGACCCCTCCCCACTGGATTAATTCTGGGGTAGGGGCCTAGTCTACCGTCATTGAGGCAATGGTGCACCGAGCCAAGCACACACATGTGCTGCTAGTTCAAGTCCTGACAGTTTCTGTAGTCCGGGTAGAGTGGGCAGAGGCAGGGTTGTTTCAGCGTACATCCTGGTCCTAGGTGGACTGCATGCTGCAGCTTGGGTAGAGTGGCGAAGGAACAATACTTTACTCGGACTATGGCCAATAGGGAGTGTGGGAAAAGGGGAACTGAGGCCTGTTGGAGTTCAGACTGAGCTCCCCCACCCAGAAGGAGTAACAATATACTGTACTTTTGCTATCAAAGTAAGCAGACAGTCAAATGGATCAACTGGCTGATAGTCCGTCCATCCATCCTATCCACAGATTACCTACTGAACAGATAATGGGCCATCTAGCCCAGCCTATCTATCCTGACATGTTCACAGGCAGTAATCTGTAAAAACCGTTCTTAGGCCCATCTTCATCTCCTGGTGTTGTGTGCATTAAATGAAACAAAATGCAACACTTGGTTAAATAACCCCTTATGCCCAGATCCCAGTACAACTGTGCAGATCGTCAAAATCCCAGATTGTCTAGTGATCTCCAAAGTACTCTGCAATCTTGGATGTAAAGCTTCCAGGCAATCTAGTGGACTCCCACCTTCATTCCTTTAGTACTGTCTAAATTTTAGGAAATGTGCTTCACTGACAGTCTAGTGGACCTCTCACCCCTACCGATCGGGACCGTCTTGGATTTAGACTCCCTAGCAACATTAAGCCCCTACCTGCTCCCGTTGCCCTATAACAATTCCACTACTGGTCTGGTCCAGTGCCCACCCCAGTTCTCTCTGCCAGTATACTCCAATTATGATGGTCCAGTGGTTTTCCTCCAGCCTCCTCCCCTAGCAACCCGGCAAAAACCTCTACACTTGTCTGCTGCTGTACAACCTGGCTCACGCAAATCACTTGCACTTTAGGTCACTATAATGTCCACTGAATGACTTGTACCTGGCGATTGTACTTGTGGGAGCCAGACAGTGACTCAACAGCCGGAAGTGTTACGCTGTCTGCCAGGGGTGGTTGAAGGGAACTGGACCCCATAACTCAATATTACCATGGGCAGGTACACCAACAGCACTAAAGGGCAAGTCTGGTGATGGTGTGGTGACAGAGCTGGTGGTGCAGGCTGAAAGAGATAGGCTGAATTAGGTGGTTCAAGCATAGTGCAGGAATAATAAAGAGGCCTAGCAAATCCCGTTTCCCTGAGTGATCAAAACCTGGTCATGCTAGGGTGGGATAGCCCATCTTATTCTCGGTCTTATTCCCATAACCTTTCTACCTGTGGCATCATAACTGACCAAGCGCAGCCAATCACCTGCTGCCTGATCAATCACTTGTGATGTCACGGTGTTTTATGATGAGGAACAGAACAAGACACAGCAGGTCTGTGTCCAAGTAAAGAACTGCTCTTTATATCACACCTACCGCCATCAGGCACAAATCTTCCACTATCAGCGTGCAGAAAAACACCTTCAGAAACAAAAAGCAGCAACTATTTTTAAAAAGGAAAACTGTCATAAACCCCTTTACCAATTACTAGGGCAGCAGAAACACCAGATTAGCACGTTCATGATTTTTTCAAGTTTTCAGCTAACCTTTGCTATTTAAAATTTGATTTGTTTCTTACCTTGATGGTGGTTCAGTGTGCTGTCTTGGAAGTGCCATTTGGAAAGTGCCGCCACACGGAGACTGAGCTTGACCTTGGCAGGCTGAGTATTCTTCCTGCTGTGTGCAAGAACACTCATTCATGAAGAGAGAGACATTTTTATGAAGGAAAAAGAGACGGTGTGCCTTTAGTAGTCTTTGAGCTGCACTTTAGACACAAACCCCACTGAAAACAGAACAGTCTAACCCATTTAAAAATGTTATTGAAAGTTGCAGATCTGGGTTTGGGCTTGCATTAAAAATAAAAAAATTAAATGGGTTAGATCGCTCTGTTTTCAGCGGAGTTTGTTTCTAAAAGATCTGACTCAAAGGACTATTACAAGGCTCACCATTCCCCCCTTGTGTAAATGTGCCCTGCTCACCATGAGCAGCGTTCTGCTTACAGTAGAAAAATATTAAGCTAATCTGCATGAGGTTGCGGCTCCTGGCCACTACTATCTGAAATGGCGCTTATCACCCCAGGACATTAAACAAAAAATTTAAACTAAATGACATGCCCTAAAACAGAAGTGAAAATCTCTCACTGCAAGTTGGCAGAGGAGTAGAAGTTGAGAAAAATGGGGTTCATGACAGTTTTCCTTTAACAATGACGTGGCTATTTCTGGTGCTACTAGCCCTTTCAACAAAATACTGACTTAAATAGAACGCACAGGGACCATCTTATGGCTTTAAGGAGGGCCATCTCATATGCATGAGGGGGATAGAACCACTCACCCTAAGAATGCATGATAAGAAACCATTACAGCAGTAAGGGCATTGGGACTTGCTCCATTAACAACTGAACCACACATCCCAAATAAATACACAACTCTACCTCAGTCACACCCCCCAAATACAGGCCATCAATGGAGGGGGACACACAACAGCCCAGGGGTGCTCTGCGGTACCATAGGTTCACATGTAACCTCAGAAACCAAACCAGAGGCTGGCTAGGGGCCAAGTACTGTATATCACAGATGGGAAAGGGAGGGCCACCTGCTGTTTGCACACCCTCTGCCAGCTGACCGAAAAGCAGAGGGTGGGTGTGGCCAAGAAGGCATGGTTATTGGTGTAGGGGACAGGAGGAAAGGGTGTGTGTGTGTGTAAGAGTTTAAAACACCAAATCACGGAGATCATAGTTCAGAATTCAGGGGTCATTATTCCTCTTTATAAAGCATATATATAAGCTTTTTAAATGTCATTGTGTAGTGTGGGGCAGCACCTTTGCCATGCGGGACACAGATGTTTGGAGTGACAAAATATGGGACACTCGAGGTATAGACACAAACGAGTGCAAAATACAATGAGTGGGGACACTGTACCACTCGGGTGTACACATAGCACAGCACGTGAAAATGAGGTCACAGAAGAGTCATTTTCTTGAATGCTAATTTTTTGGATTTGTGCAGCTCAGGACTACTGGTTTAAGGTTTTTTTTTTTTTTTTATATATAAAAAAGGGGGTGGGAGAGAGGAATGCAGTCCAGATTGGGCGAGTGTGTGAGGATCAACAGCCCTGAAGCTGGGATGGAGTGCCCCATCCACCCACCCCCAAAAGCACACTCTAACAAGAGATGGAGAGGTCATTAGTAACTGGCAGCAGGCGGATTTCCATTTTAGTGCTGCAACGAAACATACGATAACGTGGAAGCATAAGGGTGGGCATTTTTTGTACAACAGAGACCCCCATAATGAGGACCGAGACTCCTGGCAGATGGCGTGGTGAGTAAGGACTCAAAAACTACAGCATGGAACAGGTACGATATCCTCTTGGAATTCTTTCAACCGATTTTGGTCAGTGGAGTACCACATTCTAAAAATGGCTGCAACATTTCACTATGTGAAAATGAAGCATGGCGCCCTGGAGGTTAGGTGTTACCCAACTACACAACACTGTGCATAACACTAATTTACAGAAGACAAGCAGTGCAGAGGAACAATTCGCCAATCAGCCCCCTTCTACATACACCAATTTTTGCATGCTGCATCTAACCGCTTTTAAAAATCCCCCACAACAATTTGCAACACTGTCTGGTATGATCCGTCTAGACCAGTATTTCATGTGGCCACTGTGGTCACATATGGCCACCAGCAGAAGTTTCTGTGGCCACAGAGCTCTTTAGAGTCCCACTTGCATCTCATCCTCCTGTGAACACCCTGAACCCCCCTTTCCGGTTAAACTCGTAATATTTAGGAGATTGGAATAATTTCCTCAACAACAGCTCACGGGTGACAAACAGAATGGGGCATACAAGCCATAAGGAGGCTGGAGGGCCCAGAGTATGCACAAGCTGGAGATCATGCTCCTTTGGCTTCCTTTTCTTCAAGCCCCGCCCCTCCTCACAGCTTCTGTCCCCAGAACTTGGATCATTTTAGTGGCCTTGTGTTGTATCCTCTTGACTGCATCAATATCCTGTTTTGTCGCCAGACCACGGGCATAACAACAAGCGCTACCGCTTGTGACACCGACAGGAGCAAACTCAGGATGTCGGAAGGTCAGCTGGGGTGGGGGAAGAGGAGGTGGCGTCTGCAATGCTCTCCTCTTCCAGAGGGAGTGGTGGCAGCTTGGAGCCTGGCATTAGCCTGGTTCCTAGTGGTGGCTGGGGAAACAGGGTAATGGGACCATAGAAAGCAGCGGTGGGTGGCAGATGTCCGAGTGCCATACGGAAGCATGCATGGTGCAGTCTGATGTCATTCATGCCTGCTCCGCCATGCCAGTGGGGAGGAGGCCAAGAAAAAGCAAGAAAACTCCCGGCTGTCAGGATGACTTCGCGCCTCAGGTCCCACACTGAAAACCAGGCACTGCTGCAAAAAATCAGATGCGTTTGGTGGTGGGGTTGGGAAACTTGACACCTGCCAGGGGACAAGCACTGGAGGAAGAAGACATAGGAAGGGTAAGTTGGGGTGACAGGACTAGGGTGTAAGGTATGAGCAGGGTCACCTAGTACTCTGGGAAATACAGAATAAAGAAGACAGTTTGTATTACGGAGACCAAAACTGCACAGGAAACTCCAGGTGAGGCTGCCCAAGGCATTGTAAAGTGGCACATTACTTCCCTGCTTCACTGACCAACCTTTTGTGAACCCCAGCATCTATCTTCACAGTGACCACCGCCTGCTCCCTGGCTGGTATACCCCGTCTATTATGACTCTAGTCCCCAGCTACTTTCTCTTCCTCTGCAGCACAAGGAGCCCCACGCAGCATGCTCAGGTCCTACCTGTGTGTTCTGCTCACCAATGTGAAGCACTCTGCATTTGGCTATAATGAATGTGAGACTCCAGGCGTTGATTCAGCCGCCCAGCTTGTTCAGGTCCTCCTGATATTTGTCCCTATGTAACCCACCCTACAAATGGGGGTTCCCAAAACATCTTCCTTGAGCTTGCCTAAATGCTTACTCTGGGCTGGTGTCCTGCGTTTTAGCAGTTTAAGTGCAATTACCAGAGCTTGTATAGCCTCTGTGTACTGTCTCTTTAAGAACTGCTAATTGCAGTTTAAGTAATCTGAGAGGGAGCTCTGTTGAAAGATATAACTATTTACTGAAAATCATTTAGAGTAATAATGATAATGTAGTTTGTCTAACCGGTTTCCTTTGTAGCAAGGACTGTTTTGTTTGTCTCCACTATCTTGGTCCTGGACTGCAAATTGGACCAAACAGTACTGGTGGGACTTAAAATGTAGCCG
Source organism: Neoceratodus forsteri (assembly GCA_016271365.2). Classification (NCBI taxonomy): domain Eukaryota; kingdom Metazoa; phylum Chordata; order Ceratodontiformes; family Ceratodontidae; genus Neoceratodus; species Neoceratodus forsteri. The sequence goes on from JADMNL010000036.1 coordinate 72,784,272, forward strand.
GACTACAGGAGCTGTCCGAATTCAAAATCTGTAGGAACTTTAGTTTGGAGCTTTTTTGCACCTTTTTTGCAACTGAAGGGGGAGCTCTTGCTTTGATTGACAGCCAAATCAGCCAACCAAATCTTTTGGATCTTGGAGAAGTCCCAGGCTGCTTGCAGTTTTCAGTTAGAACTAAGCTGGAAGCTGAGCAAAGAGGAGCTGAAGTGTTTCTGTACAGCAATACTTAGTGGATTCGCATGGGAGAACTCGGAAAAGACTAAGTTTTCGGCCTGCATGCCAGTGTGCTGCTCCCGAGAAGGAGAGAAGAGAATTATTGTGGACTAAATCCAAGTTTGTGTGACTAAAGTAAGCTACTGAAGTGGGCCAGGCTCAACCTGAAGACCACCAAATATTTTTGCTGCATGCGATCGGCCTGTCAGGAGTTTCAGCTACCCCTAAGCTCCCGGTGTGTGCAGAGACTTTGCAATTGTTCCCGGGGAATGCTTTGCCTGGTACAGTAGAATTCCCATACATGTAAATGTGCTATGAGCTGCTAGTGGGTTTTGAGTTAGTTCCCCACTGTGTGAACTGTGTTCTGCTTGCTGGAAGCTGTATCCAGCCCAAAATGGACCGCTTCCGAACTTGTCTCCATGTGGTCTGGGCTTTGCCAGACTGTCCCAGCTAGACTACCCACTGCACAGAGAAGCCACCGACGAGAGACCTGCCTGGGGATCAGCCCCCTGCTCCACGCTTGAACAGGAACGACACCTCTGTGACTTGTGTGGGCCCTGCTTCTCCTGGCATTCCAGATCAACCACCTACAGTCTCGATTTTCATCCAGCCTGTGTCCAGTCTTGGGTATCATGAGTAAATACCAGGGTAGCTCCCTACAACAGCTTAATCTGAATGGGTCATCTGATTGTCTTCTTGTTTCATTTCCTTTATAAACCGAGCCCTCTGGCTCCGGATTACAAATATTGTGTACTGTGCATGTTGTGTTTTCCATCACAGAGCCCCAACCCCGGGCAACTGTCCTGGCTAGCCCATCTCTTCTCTACCTGGGTACCCAGAGGTGGACTGTGTTTGGGGGGGGGGGCTCAAAGCGCGTGCATAACTGCTTGATTGATATTACCTTTAAGCTAATTAACCTGATTTTGCCCTTCCCTTGTTCAAGTCCCCTGAATAAATCAGATCTAACTTTTTCTACATGTAATCTGACTGTTTCCAGTTTGTGCTCAAAGTACTGTACTGTTGCCATTTGCTGTGCTTAACCTTGTTTTCAAGGGGGTCCCCGGATCGAGCCAAGGAACCAGCCCTGGTGGTAAGTGCAAACAGTGTGGGTACTTTGTGTGGTGTACCAGAGGTATTGTGAAAGTGATTATTGTACAGTGTTGAGGCCACGGGGGAAAGAGGCGGGTTACAGTGTCGCGGAGGACTGTGCCCAGGTTAGCTTGACCACTACCAACCCTGACCTCTGGGTGGAGGCACCCGTTTCAGAACTCAGGCCCCTTAACCTGCTAGTAGCCAAGCAGGCAGAGGTAGTAGCCCTTGGGATAGCGCCACCTAGGGGTTACACCTATCCTTAAGAGAGTCCACCAAAAAAGCCTCAGGTTTGAATCCCGACCACCACCACTTGCTTATTTACTTACTTACAGTGGGACCCTGAGCAAGTCACTGAACCTCCCATACTCATTTCTCTCCTTCTCTGTACCTACACCCACTGACCTGTCCTTAACCATCTGTGGACAGCTAACGACTCCCAATACTGCTTTGTGGATTGTAAGCTTCCTTGGGATACAAAGCAAATGAAAAAAAAAAAAAAACAGTTGTAAAAACACTTTTCCTCCCCATTACACAATAATCTACAGTTTGTAAATTACTGCACAATGATACAGCGATCTATGTTTTGTAAAGTATTGTGCCCAACACTGCAGTAAATGGATGCCAAAAATGAAATACCACATTATTTCCTGCTACACTAGCCCATCCCCCTCAGCTCTATTATCCTAATTACAACCAAACGTCCACAGACTTATCCTCTCCAATCCCCACCTCGACCCAGTGTTCCTTTTCCAAGTACCTCTGTGGTCAAATTAGGAAATCTGTCTGCTGAACACTGTCAACTCTGGACCCTTTCTGACATCATGCCCATGACTCAGAGGAAATGAAGCTGCTGACTGGAGCCTCGTCAGGGATATGAAGCATGCATGGGAAGGTCAGGCAGCCCCCCGGTCCCCCCTGCCCTGCATTCTGAATCAACACGAAATCCAGGAAGCAGATCCAAAACAAAATCTCTCATACCAACCTCCCCCCCCCAAAAAAAAATACACCACACAAACACAAACACACAAACAGTAAAACAATATCCATACCTGGCACTAGCGGACTCAGCTATGCAGCAAAGCAGCAGCTGCTCCCCCTTTAAGCCAGCAAACAATAGTTGTTTAAGCCTATCTGGAGTCCTAAAATGGAATACATCTTTGCATTTTTCTGAGAAGTCCCCAAAAAAAAAAAAAAAATATATATTACTAAATGCATCCCCAATACCTGGTTTATGAGGCATTTACTTTTATAAGAACTGTCGACTTTTACCAAGCCAGTACCCTGGGGGTACAGAACAGATGGCAAAAACTGAGGTAGAAAGAAAGTGTGTGTAGCCAATGAACATCTCCACCACCACCTTGAAGAGTCGGCCACAAAGTGCCAAATGGTAGCCCCATCACATTTATAATGTTGGAACTATGCAACCACTAACCAGCAGGTCTACGGTTCGTCCCCTGCAGCAGTTCTCAATCACAGGTGTAACCTCTTGGCATTTCCGTTTACCCACAGTAAATGGAGAAAAAAAAAAAAAGGCAACAAAGTGTTGTGGGTAGTATGTAGTAACCCCCCACCCACATTTGCATGTAGTTCCTTTTCATCAACTCAGGAAGCCATCAGCTCCCTGCAATCCCTTCACCCATGCTGTTTGGTGTTGCATACCACTCCCTCAACTGACACACATTACATGGTAGGTCACCCACTTTACTTCTCAGAAACCCTCCATCCCAAGGTGCGACTTTGCACACTGACCATGGAGACTTAAATTCCTAATAACCTAGGGTGCTCAGTTATCAACAAATATTATAAGCATTAATGCTCCCATATCCCCAGTGTTCACACCTTACAATGACATTTGTGATGACGGGGTGGGGGGCACAAACCATTACACATCTAAGCAATGAAATGTTGAGAGGTATGGGTGCTGCTGTATTCAGTTCATCTATTGCAGGTCCTAACTGGCTGGCTTTAGCAAACAATCTGCATTTCTCCATCTATGTTAGACAGACAGACAGACAGACAGACACACAAAGTGTGTCCAACAGTCTCTTACAAGATCCAGGCCTTTGACACACTGGATAAGAATGGTTCTAAAAGCACGTTAAACTTTTTTGTTTTAGTTTAAGTCTCATTTATCCAGGATAACTCCAGTCAGGCCATCTACCCATTTCCGCAGCCGGACAATCCAGCTAGAACAAGAAGTAGTTCACAGACTGGTTTAAGTAGGGCCAATGATTTTCCATTTTTAACAGAAAACACTGGTACAAAGTGGAATTTGTCATTTTCAAACCAGCACTTGGGAGTCAGTTTTTCATGAAATACTTCACTTTACACCAGGTTTTTGGCCAAACCTCTTCAGCCAAACTCTTGTACAAAACATTCCAACTGGTCCTCAATTTGGGGAAAAATGGATTAAGATTTTGCCAAATGGAAATGGCCATTTTTGAAAACGGAAAATCATCGGTTCTACTCAAGGTAACACAGCAAGTGAGTATTTAGCTCTTGTGGGATTTTAATCTGCAAGCTTCTGCTTTCTATGCCAGTGTTCTAATCAACTAGACCACACTACCTTAGAAGTAAGCCTCTCAAAGGCCAATTTACACAGCTACATTTGCATCACAGCAACGGAGCACTCTGGCTACTGTCATGCAAATTTGGCCGTATGGACCTTAGATGGTGATAAGTCAGTGCTCTCTCTCTCTCCTGAGCTCCTACACAGTTGGATGTGTTCCCAGGATGCACCTGAAATGAACTTCGCTCCTTGTGCCTTTCCTGGCCCTACATTCTAACAAATAAAAAGGTGCCAAACAGCAGTTCATGTAGGGAACTGCTGCTACAAGAGCAGACAATACAACGTGCATAGGACAGGCACTTCATAGCACAATAGCGGAAAGGCGGTATGTGGATTCCACCAATCTGTCAATCCTGCTGTACCAGTTATGCTGCACTAACAAATTCAACACAGCACAACTTTATTTTATAGAAAATCCTTTAATCTATGAACAACATGAAGAGTACCCATTAGCTGCTTACTGCGCTCGCCTACGAGCCATTCATTTCGTTTTACATGCAGGGCCCCTAGTTCTCCGTGACCCTTCAGTACCAATTTCTGCAGCAGAAATGCGAAGGCGGGATCCCTGGAATGAAGGAATACGAGGTGGATGGAGTTGGTAGGGAGGAGGAGAGTCAAAAGATACCAAGGCATTGCCTCGAACCATTATTTAGAGATGAAAGAAAGCAACGGGAGGAGAGAGGGAGGAAGAGCGACTGCAATGCGAGTATGAGAGGAACAATTCCCCACCACAGGTACAAGATAATGCTTGTAAAATAAACTTTTACTCACAGTTCATGTTTATGAGCATGCCATGACCAGCTGTCCCAGCCACGTTTCACGTGTGCGTGCACTTACAAGGAGGAGATGTAAGGGCAGTGCCCCACTCCCAGGTTATAGCCCTTGAAGTAGCAATGTGAACCTAATTTCATTACCTCTGAATAACCTGGGGCTCCACTGTAACCCACAGTTACACGTGAAGAAAGAAAAAAAAAAAAAAAAAGAGGCAGATGGCAGTTCCCTGGGGATACTGTTTAAAGTGAGCAATCTTCTCAAAAGAGCTACGTACTTTCAGAAAACTTGGCAGAGATATTTAGTAATCCATATATTCATGTTTCTTCAGAACTTCATATCCACTCCAGAGCTGCCCCAAGCAGGGACTTTGCACACTCTTTCAGCACCGAGGCATTCTGCTTTAACCAGGGACTGCCACTCGCCTCTATATATTTCAGCAGACTGGTGTGTAAAATTCATGATCACCAAGCACTGTAGCGTAAGTATTATGCTACGGTGCCTGGCTACTAACTGTCTGAGCAGGACCATCCAGTGTTCCTGGTCTAGCAGACAGAGCAGGCTCTACTAAGCCATTGACATGGCGAGAGAAATGTTGTCTATATGACTGTTACCCCACCTGCCAGCCATTTAAAGGAAAACTGTCATAAACCCGGGACAATTACTAGGGCTGCAGAAACACCCGATTAGCACAGCCTTAATGTTTATTTAAAGTTTTCAGCTAACCTTTGCTCCATTTCTTGCCTTGATGGTAGTTCAGTGTGCGGTCTAGGAGGTGACATTTAGAAAGTGCCGCCACAATGGAAGACTGAGCTTGACCTTTTCTGCACAGTATTGTTCCGCCTGTGTGCCGGAAAGGCTTGTTCATGACGAGAGGGGCACAGTGCCATGAAGTAAAAAGAAGCAGCGTGCCTTGTAGTAGTGTTTGAACCGAGTCTTTAGAAACAATACCGGTCAAAAATGGAGCAGTCTAACCCATTTAATTTTTAAATGTAAAGTTGCAGCGCCGAGTTCAGTCACGCACAGAAGCACCTAGCGCTACTTCGCGTGCCGAACTCGAGGCCAAGTGCTACTGCGCATGCCTGAATTTGGGGCTGCAACTTTACGAATGATTTTAAGTACCTTACATGGCTCTGTTTACACCGGGAATTGGCTGTAGAGGTTCGGTTAACATACCTCTACATGCCACAATAGTTCTTTTTCTCCGGTGTAGATACGCCTCGTTCATCATTTGTACGAGCCTTCCGGCACAGGACAGGATGCCTGGAGCACACTCAGTCTTCCGGTGTGGCGGCAGTTTTGACATGTGCATCCAGGAGAACTATTAAGAAGCTAAATAACTAGAGAAAGGTTAACTGCATTTATTTTAAACCATATACGTTGTTGTAATTGGGTGTTTTGACAGCCCTGGTGATTGCCTCCACTGTTGAGGACAGTTTTCCTTTAAAGAAAGTACTGCACATAAGACAAGACTTTACCAGCTAAAACCAAAAACATTTTTGGAAAATCTGGAGTCAATTATTATTAAAGAGCAGCTAATGACTCCAGAAAACTCTTAACAGTATTTGGACACAATTCCATTTATTTCACATCGGCTCTGCATTTTCTCCAAATTATTTATTTATTATTGAGAATATATGCAAGAAAACATCAACTTTGTTCCTGGAGTGTTATCAGTTCCTTCCTATTACCGACTCCTATCCTGATGTTGCAATAGTCCGCTTGTGACATCTCAGTTATCCCCATGACAGACTGACATCAGATGATTCCGACAGGAGCGAGAATAACTCATTTATCCCTCTAACCTGCCCTCATTGTTCCACTCCTTGGACCGCTCACACCACCCATGCCCCAGACACAGAGTCTGCCCCTAGAGTGCCCCAGCAACTCCTGCCTTCCTCCCTCTCAGCGAAGCACCTGCACGGTGGGGTCTACCCGTGGATCTGTGGCTGGATGGCTTGAAGCAGTCCTCATCTAGGATAGACTGCTTTCCGTTTTCTTGTGGTCCCCTTCATCCCCAAGGACACCGGCTCGGGCAGGTTAAGTGCTTATGCACTACACCTGCCAAGTGCCTATCAGCGTCCTCCCCTCCCCGACTCCAGCACCTTAGGAGCCAATGCCCCGAAAGTCGGTGCTCCAACCCCGAAGGAGAAGAGTATCCGTTGGGATGCTCAATCCTCCTTCCCCCTACTGACCCCCCAACCCCGATGACCCAAGTCCGTGCCAGAACCCGGGTCGTCGGCCTGGTGCGAGGTGTGGCATCCAGCACCTCAACCCTCAGCGCCACCAGGCCGGCAAGAAGCAAGGAATAAATCTGAAGTACAGATAAGCTCTATGGAACAAAAGTCCTGGTTTTGTGAACATTTTCTCCATAATAAATAAACGGAGACGAGAAATTTATAGAAGACGTGAATATACAAGCTGAACTGTGGTATTACGTTCTTCAAAGTTTTCACGAAAGCATCAGCAGCTCCAGCTACATGAAAACTGGATCTTTCTCCACTGCACACAGTGGAAGACTATTCTGGAGCAGATGTTACAATGCCCTCCTTGTGACATCATGGTCCTCAGATGTTGAAAGGACTATGATATCACAAAGCAAAGGCTACACGTTTTAGCTCCACAGTAAAGGGTGGGGAAGAGAATTGTTTAACCAGAGAAGGTGCACCAAACCGGAGCTCGTTTCCCAGTGCAACCTGGGAGCAGAAGGATCAGGGTCACAAAGTATGCAAGTGGGGGCTGATGGGATTCAAATCCTGGTCTCCAGGTTTGTAGCTCTATGCCCTTAACCACTACACTATACTGACTCCTTAAAGTCCCGGTTATGGGGACAACACTCATGTTTTCATGTCAATCCACAAAGTGAAACATTTTTTTGTTCAGTGAATTTACATACTAAAAGCCAGCAGGACACGCCCAATGGTCTTTCATGTCTGCTCGGTAGTCAGCCCTACACTGGGCACCAACTTTGCTGTCCCCCATCCCCTTGGGTTTCTTTGACCCTAGCCCAAGATGTTCCCCTTGTTTTGGGCTCTGTCAGCCTCCCCTCCCCATACCTGTCCCAGCCTCTCTTAAACCTCCACCATCTCTGCCTCCACCAGTCCCTGGGGAGCACATTCCATGAGTTCCACCACCCTCTCAGTGAAGTAACACCTCCTCCTCTCTCCCGAGTCTCCCCTCTTCCAGCATGCACCTGTGTCCTCTAGTTTCCCCCTCTTTCCTTTGGAACTTCCCAACTGAGCCTCCCTTATTTATTCCTTTATGTGTGAAGATCTCCATCATGTCCCCCGTCCTCCTCTACTCAAGGGTGTACAGCTGGAGCCCTCAAGCCTCTCCCGTAGGTCATGTCCCCAAACCCCGGATCATTTGGTTGGTTGCCTCCTTGCACCCTCTCCAGGAGTGCAATATCCCTTTAAGTGTGGTCTCCAAAACTGCACACAGTACTCGAGGTGTGGCCTAACTTAGTTGTACAGGCAGAGGATCACTTCCGCCCTTCTGGAGGTTATCCCCCCTAGCTATGCATCCCAGCATCTTACTGGCTTTTGCCACTACCCTCATACAAGCCTCAGAGTTATTCATTCTGAATTCTGTCACCACCCCCAGATCACTCTCACCCTTTGAGACTTAGTGCGTCACCACCCAGGGTATACCCTTGGCCTGGGTTTCTGGCCACCAGGTGCAGAACCCTGCATTGAACCAGAGTTTCCACTTTCTCAACCACCTTTCCAGAGTCTCCAGGGCCACTCTCCCTTCCTCCCTATTCACCATCGCTCCTAGCTTTGAGTCATCTGCAAAGAGACTCATTTCGCTCCAGATACCTTTCCTTATGTCAGAGAAATAGGCATGGGAAGCAGGAAAGCAAGCACCCACTAGGGGCTGGCTACCGAGCAGACATGACAGACCATTAGGCCTATTCTGCTGGCTTTAGTATGTTAAACAGGAGGGCCCTAGCACGACCCTGGGGAACCCCACCACTCTCCTTGGAGGGAGACTAACCCCCCCAACCACCACCCTTCTAAGTACACTCAGACAGCCAAATTCCCAATCTGATCATCTGCATCCCAACCCCCAGGTCTCCCAGCCTGGCAAGCAGTCCACCGTGGGGAACCGAATCAGACGCCTTGCTGAAGTCCAGAAAGAGGACGTCCACTGGCCTACCCTGGTCCAGGGCACTCATCACCCAGTCATAGAACTCCACAAGGTTTGTCTGACACAATCTTCTCGGGACGAAGCCATGCTGTCTATCGTCCAGGTACCCCATCTGCCCCAGTAACCCCCCACATCCTTTCCTTGACAATACCCTCCATCACCTTGCCCACCACAGACGTCAGGCTAATGGGATTGTAGTTCTCCACCTTCTCTCTTGATCCTCCCTTGTGGATAGGCACGATATGGGCCACCCTCCAGTCTTGGGGTACCTACCCTGTCCTCAGAGAGATGTTGAAAAGCTCCACCAGGGGGCCTCCAGGACATCTGCCAGCTCCCTCAGCACCCTGGGATGCATTTTATCCAGCCCTGGTGCCTTCTCCATCTTGAGGGACCGGAGAGCTTCCCTCACTCTCTCTACTGGGATTTCATCCTCCATATCCTCCCCCTTTGCTCCCTGTACTGCCCTCCCTCCACCCGATGGTGCTGGTCCTTCCCCCTCCCTAGTGGCTTCAGGGCTCCCACTCTTTTCCCCCTCAAAAAGGTGCAGCCTCCCCCTCTTCCCCGGTAAAAACTGAGGCAAAGTACTAGTTTAGTACCTTGGCCTGCTTTCCCGCTTCCTGTGCCCATCCCACTCCGGATCTAATCCTGCTGATCTGCTCCCTCACCCCCAAAAATGTATCTAAAGAACCCCTTTCCCCCCCCATCATGATCCTCCTGGCCAAGCTCTGCTCCTTCCTTGCCTTGCGGCTCTCACCACCCTGGTGACCCTCCTTGCCATCAGTTCATCATCCCCTAGTCCCTTTCACTCCTACAGCATTTGAAGTGCCTGTAAGCCACCTTCTTTTCCCTCACCGCCTCCTGAACCTCCAGGTCCACCAACAGGGCTTTCTGGTCTTACCAACTTTGTTCCTTTCTTGCACAGGATCTGGTGGCCTCTGTACCCGCTCTAATGATCTCCCACCTGTCAGCAGCCATGCCTGGCCTGATCCTTTCCAAGTGACCCTTAAGGATCCTTCCATCCCCTGAAATCCACACCCTAAAAGTTGATTACCACCATCTTTGTGTGGCTTTATTTAGGTTTAAAAATTCCTCCCCCTCCCCTCCATACTTTTCATGCTGCACCACCCCCATGTCTCCTGGTGAGCCCCATCTGCTAGGCTCCCTCCCATCCCAACTGCCTGCCTTCTTTGGAACTTACCTCTACTCCTGTTACTACATCCCTTACCCCCAGTGGGGCCACTGGAGTGGAACTAGCTTCCTTTAGAGTCTAAATGGGAACAGCACTAAGAGGCCCACAGACAAATGTGGATCTGGTCCCAACAGTGCAAGTGGAGCCTGTGTTGCAAGAGATTACCCCACCACTGTGCAGTGGCGGCGGTTGTACAATGGACTTCTGATGCCAACTATGATTTGACCAGACCCCCAAAAAAAACAAAAAAAAACATTTATTTCAAACTAAGCTGGTAACTGCTCATGTCCAGATGCATCGGGGAGGGAAGAAGAGGAGGATCCAAGTAGAAACAAACAATGAGGTACAAAAGTACAAATAACACAATTAAAAGGACTGAGCAAAAACTGACAATAGTGCAATGGCTACACAAGAAATCAGATCTTGTACCTCAGTAGCTGGTACACAACTCGTATGAACTCAGAATCATTGTGCAGCTTTTTGGGTGTGGGGGTGCTTTTATAACTACTTGATAACCGGGTAAGGGTCCATGCCACAGTTTTCAGGGGGTGACCTGGGAGCACGGGGGAGGTCAACTGCCTTGCTCAGTCTCGCACAGCAGAGGCTGTGGGACTGAAACACAGTTCTACTGGATGTACCAAGCTCATTCACACCTTGTCACCTCACCGTAACCTCTAGGCTATATTGCCAAGGCCTTTCACAACTCAGAATGATATACTACAAATGCTCCCCCCCCCGGATCTGGAGCTCCTACAAGTACAGGGACAGTCTAACTTCAAGACAGAACCAGGGGTTCAACTGGGCAAGAGTCAACAGAAACTGTTCCCCACCTCTTAACAAATACTAAGAGTTCCCACACCTTGTTCATCTTTCTTCACTGAACACTATGGGAAAGGAAAGTCCCACCGCCTAGCAATGACTGTTCCCCACCTACAAATCTAAAGGTGAGAGTGCATTTATTTTATTTTTTTTTTTTTTTTTTTAATTTAAATTTGCATTTGGAAAGACCTTTGAGCACAAGTTTTGTTTAAAAAAAGGTCCACGTCAGGGTGGACAATAAAACAATACACATACTCAGTGGTTACAGAGGCCTGATCATTAGGCATAAGAGCGATTACATGAGAATTAGACAAATAGGAGCAAAACACAGCAGTTGTAATAGAATACTAAGCTATTTCTGACTGGTTGCCCTAGGTAGCACACCCCTGGAAACCTCCAAATCCGTTGATAGACTGTTTCAGAGTAACTACATTGGGTTTAACACTATGCCAGATGGCGAGAGGCTGGGTGACGGTGAAACAAGGGGACTGGGTTTGAACCTACACATGAAGGCGAGAGGTGGGGGCTGTGATGAGGAGAGCAGCTCACAGTGCTTTGTCGAGTAGGGTGTGCGTGTGTGCGTGTGCGTGTGCGCGTGTGTGTGTGTGCGTGTGTGTGTGCGTGTGTGCGTGTGTGCGTGTGTGCGTGTGCGCGTAGCGCGTGTGTGCGTGTGTGCGGCGTGTGTGTGTGTGCGGCGTGTGCGTGTGTGCGTGTGTGTGTGCGTGTGTGCGTGTATGCGTATGGCGTAATGGCGGCGATGTGTGCGTCGTGTGCGTGTGTGGTGTGGGGGTCAGGAGGGCGGTACCAAGAGCATTTAAAGAGGACTGATGGCTTACATAAGCCATTGGCTAGGCTGGAATGGAGGCAGGGTTCTCTAGGTAGCCCTGCAAGGGTGCTACCTTGGGGGTAGGCCTCTATCAAGTGGGGCCTGGTTCAAATGCCAGGAGCTTAGGAAATAAGATGTCTAAGCTCCAGCCGATGCTAGTTGAGGGGGTGGTAGATGTGGCAGCAGTCACTGAGACCTGGGCCACCCAAGGGCACGATTGGGACCTAAATCTGGAGAGCTATATTATGTTCCAGAAAGGACAGGGGAGAGGAAGGTTGGGGGGTGATGTAGCACTGTTAGTCAAAAATGGTATTGGTAGGGGAGGCAGAGGGGAACATGAAGGCTATTTGGGTCACCCTGCTGATGTGTGTGGTGGGGGGGGTAAGAGAGTAAAGGTCGGAATGGTATACAGACCCCCTGCACTGGCGGAGGCTCAGGAAGAAAGTATGGTGGCAAATCTCAAGGGACACTGTAGATTGGGAAGGGGAAGGGTAGTGGTAATGGGGGACCCAAACATGCCGGGAACAGACTGGGGGACTAGGACGTCACCAGTGGCCAAGGAGCAGAGGTTGCTGGATGTCTTCCAGGACGTGTTCTTGACCCAGCAGGTGGGTGAGCCAACTAGGGAGGCCAGGACACTGGATAGAAACATAGAAACATAGAATTTGACGGCAGATAAGGACCGCTTGGCCCACCCAGTCGGCCCATTTCCCTACCTGATGGATAAGCTGCAGATCCTAGTTAACCAGCAGCCTACTTCTTCCTACCCCCACCCCCTAGAATTGCCTTATGACTGTCCCATGCATGGATGTAGTCCTGGCGGACAGCGATCAGATTAGGGGCCTAGAGGTGAGGGACCCATTGCGGGGAAGTGATCACACCTCAGTCTGGTTCTTCCTGGACCGGGGAGAAGAGAGAGAAGAGGAAGGCTGAACAAGGACAGTAGTAACTTACTTTAGGGGTGCAGGCATCAGGGAGATGGGAAGGATCCTTAAAGATTGTTTGGTCAGGAAAAGGCCAGGTATGGATGCTGACAGCAGGTGGGAGATTAGGAGGGGAGTACAGGAGGTTACCAGATCCTGTGCAAGGGAAAGGCACAAGTTCGTTAAGGCCAGGAAACCCTGCTGGTGGACCTGGGAAGTTCAGGAGGTGGTGAGGGACAAAAAGCGGCCTATAGGTGCTTCAAGTGCTCAAGGAGTTAAAGGGATCAGAGGAAATATGAGCCAACAGCCAAGAGAGTCACCAGGGTGGTGAGAGTGGCTAAGACGGGAAAGGAACAGTCCTTGGCCAGGGGGATCTGGAGGGGGAAACAAGGGGTTCTTTAGATACAGAGGAGGGAAAAGGCAAAAGAAAGGGGGCATATCAGCAGGATAAGGACAGGGGAAGGATAGAAACATAGAATTTGATTGCAGATAAGGACTGCTTGACCCACCTAGTCTGCCCATTTCCCTACCTAACAGATAAGTTGCAGATCGTAGATAACTGCCTACTTCCTCCTACCCACCACTAGGACTGCCTTATGTCTGTCCCATGCATTCTTGAATTACCCACTGTTTTGACTCTATGACCTCCTCAGGAAGGCTGTTCCATGCATCTACAACCCTCTCTGAAGAAATACTTCCTTACATTACCTCTGAGCATCTCCCTTCTATCTTCAAATTGTGCCCCTTGTTCTTGCACATCTTTTTGAAAGATGCTGCCCTCTTGGACTTTGTTCATTCCTTGAGGTATTTTAAAGTTTCTATCCTGTCCCCTCCCTCCTTTCCTCAAGGCTATACATCTTAAGCTCCTTTAGTCTTTCTTCATACGTCTTCTGGTGCAGACCCTGCACCATTTTGGTTGCCCTCCTCTGGACAGCCTCCACCCTGTCTATGTCTTTGCGGAGATGGGGTCTCCAGAACTGTACACAGTACCCCAGATGTGGTCTTACCAACTGTCTGTACAGAGAGCCAACAACTTCCTGTTTTCTACTGGTGATGCCTCTCCCTATGCATCCCAGTATCCCCCCAGCCCTCCTTACTGCCTTCTCACATTGCTGGCCCACCTTTAGGTCGTCTGATATGACTACCCCAGGTCCCCTTCCATTTTTGTTGTTGTCAGTATCTCACCCCCCATTGTGTACTCTTGCCCTGGGTTTTTGTTTCCCAGGTGCATTACTTTGCACTTCTTTGCGTTGAATCTAAGCTGTTATACATCTGACCATTCCTCCAACCTTGCCAAGTCCCTTTTCATCCTTTCCACCCCACCTTGTGTTATCAACCCTGTTACAGATCTTTATGTCATCTGTAAAAAGACATACCGTCCTCTACAGTCTCTCCGCAATGTCACTTAAAGACATTAAAAAGGACCGTCCCCAGAACTGAACCCTGCGACACCCACTAGTAACCCTCCTTTCTTCACTGTGGACTCCACTTACTGTACCCGCAACCTTTGTTGTCCAGTGTTTTCCCAGGCTACCACCCTGGGACCCAATCCCAGGCTGGCGAATTTTTGTGCTGGACTGTGTCAAATGCCTTGCTAAAGTCTAGGTAGGCCATGTCACAGCCCTCCCTGGTCTACTACTTTAGTCACCGAGTCAAAGAACTCTATTAGATTTGTTTGACATGACCTTCCTGCTAGGAATCCATGCTGCCTTGGGTCCTGTGTCCCACTGGCCTCTAGTTACTCAACAATTGGACACAGAACATAGGAGGCAGGGAACAGGCAGAGATCATAAACAGAGTACTTTGCTTCAGTTTTAATGGCTATTTAAAAGTTATGCCCTTGTAAATTTATTCCCAGACCCACTGGATCCTCTGTACGCCCCACACACAGCCCCATTTTGTGATGTCAGTAAGCGAAGGCTGCGTGTGCGTGCCCCATTGACAGATAGGGATGATTTTTTCAAGATTTTATACCCATTCAACAGCGGGATTTTAACAAATTAAAGCAATCGCTCAACTAACAGGGACCCTGTTGGTTGGTGATCACTGATTTGTTAAAATCCGTTGAAATAGTATAAAATCTTTGAGAAAAAGAAAAAAAAAAATTACCCCATTCAAGTCAATGGGGCATGCGCGAAACATTGGTTACCAACATCCTAAAACAGGAGAACTCTTTGAAGCGTATCCTAGGGTAACGTGAACAAGAGCAGTTCCTATTTGAACTCCTGGACAGGTCAGTCATCATAGTTTTGGGACTAAGGGGTTAGTATGATTAGTCAGAGCTGCTCTTTAAAGGGGATGGGACAGGTGCGGTGGGGGGTAAATCAGACCAGGTCCAATACAGGGGAACATCTGGGACTGGGGACAGTACAACCCGAGGGGGGGGGGTGGGGGAAGACACCGAAATCGGCCCCCAGTGCGGGTGCTGACAATCTAGCAGACTTGAAAGACCGTTAGGCCTACTCTGCTGGCATTTCAGTATGTTAGTTCCCCCACCTAAACATTTCCAATTACCACTGGCAAGAGTTAATCTGAGCAGTGGCTCCAGACACCACACCTCTTCCTTCCCCCACCCCAGCAGGTTTTGGTCAGACTCCTGTCTTCAAACCGTACACAGTTTCCTGCTGCTTCACCATAGCATGTCATTGGCTTCCTCAGTCAGGCCTTTCCTCTCACGGAACCAGTCAGCCTTATTCCTTATTAATGGCAGGAAATAAGGAGCAGAGCACAAGCCATGTCCTCGCACATGGACTGTTCCACGGGACACACCCTTCCTCCCCATCAACAGTAACACACCAGCACCTCCACCATACAGCTTTATGTGAAAACTATCAGAATCTTTAACCAGGGAGACAAAGGGTTCACTCATACTACAGTAAGCTTTAAAATGATTGAAGGTGGATGCCTTGAAGCATCAGTTCACTTTATGGATATATTATCCTTGTACCGTTTTACTCCCAGCACCCTTTTAGTTTATGGTCAGGTGATGTGTGTGAAATCTATACATTCAAAATTCACAGCAGTCCACCACCCCAAATTTACACACAGGATAGTCCAGCTAGGTCGATGTCTCTCATTCCAGTGGGTCCTGCTTCTACCCGTTTCCACAGCTGGGTGAACTGGAGTACCAGGAGGTTAAGTGACCTGCCCAAGGTCATGCAGCGAGTATTGGGTCTAGTGGGGTTTGAACCTGTGGTCTCCTAGTTCACAAGCCAGTCTTAACAACCACAGTGCCTCCAATGATTTATTATGTACTACAGTAGCTACATCACAGAACCAAGCAGGCGTGGCACAGTAAAACAGAGCAAAACCAAATGGCAGCAGCCGGGACAACAAGGAGTTCCGCAACATGTTTATTTGTCGGGCGGCAGGGTGAGCAGCTCAGAACCATGTATGGAGGACCTTATATGGTATACAGAAAATAATGGATGAGGTGTTGTACATCATGTCCCCCATATATAGCCATATTGGTCTCCGTCCTCCTCCTGCCAACTGGCAACAAGGACACATATTTACAGGTTTTCACGGCCCCCGGCCCGGCAAACCGTGCGAGACATGTGGAGACACGCTCGCACCCCCCATGGCTTGGCTCAGCCCCCTTCCACCTCCCGTACTAGTTTGCGCCCCCTCAGATACCCACTGGGCCTCCACCCGGTGGGAGCAGGCTACGGGGGGGCCCCCACCTCACCACCCTTGGGAGAGGAGAGCTGTCCATCAGCCTGCTCGAACCTGCACCCCCCCCACGCCAGCACCCCAATGACCCGAGGTCGTTCCCGAACACGGATCGTCGGCATAGCCTTAGGTGTGGCGTCCTGTGCCTCAACCCTCAGCACCACCAGGCCAGCCCTTCCCTCCTCCCCCATTATATTATTATTATAATATAAATACATACACACACCCGATACCCCATTGTTTGTAATCGTTATTGCCAAGGGTATGACACCCCATTCTTTATTTTATGGAATTGCGGTTGGTTTAGAATGGTTTTTTTTTTTTGGTTAATAAATCTAGTTGTGTGACCCCTCTTGCCACCTCCCACCTACTTTGACAACGGGGGCACATGGTGGAGCTGGCAGGCGGCTCTGCCCCCCCCCCCCAGGAGGGGCTCAGTCTCAGGATCTTTCTGTGTTTCCCACCTTGACCCTCCGGCAATCCCCATGGGTTTGCCCCTGTATCAGGGTGGGGTGAAGGGCTTCTCCCCAGAGACCAACATCTAGACCTCTGGGGGGCCAGTCGCGGTGCTGCAGGGCCATCATAGATCCGGACGGCTCCATTTTTACTAATTTTCTCCCTGCCCCTTGCTGCAGAGGTACACACACACACACACACACACACACACACACACACACACACACACACACAGACCCACAGCACCCTCCCTACTCTAGTCGCTCCCGACTGCACTACCTCCAGGCCTCCACCTGGGGGCAGCCTTGCAGTGGGCATGGCTGGGTCCCCACCCAGGAGGAGGAGACTTATGGCTGCTCAATCCATCTCCGCCCCCACCGGGCTTATTCCCAAACCCAGGTCGCCGGCATGGCACAAGGTGTGGCGTCCAGCACCTCAACCCTCAGCGCCACCGGGCGGCCGAATGTTTTCCTTTTATGTGGTATTTTGTTTCTGTGGGCAGAGAGATGGCTGATTTCGCCTTCACTTTGACTGACTGACCGCATGTCACAATAGCCAGGTTCCATTCCGTAATGCCCGGCTGGTGGGTGTCAGTCCTGTCAATAAAATGGGCTCACCAGTAATTACCACAGTTTAATGGTGAAAAGGACTCTAGTTCCATTATATCTGCCTCCACTGGTTCAAAACTAGAAACCAGCAGATATGCTGGTCAAACTTACTAGGTTCATAGGAATTTCTCACCCATCCTACTACGCAGTGCACCCTGTAATTTACCTACCAAGCGTTAATTCTTCCAGGCTTACCATGAAGGTCTGTACTGTCTTTACATCCATTCTCTCTGCTCGGCTGTCCGTACATGCACCACCCTCTGGGAAGAAAGATGCCCCTCCTTGAATTTCCACCTTTGAGCTTCAAGCCATGTCCATAATTACACAGGTGAATGCGTAATTAATGATGCATATAAAACAAATGACCTGCTGCTTTAAAGGGATATAGGTTCTGGATACCCTTCCTAGTACTACCAGTTACTGACGCCACAGCTGCATGTCAGCTTTCTCTTTCCCAGTTCGCCTACTTCAAGTGCTCAGGCAGGCGGTGGTCGAAATCACACAGTCCTGTATTTGTGGCAACACTGTCACTGCCATGGCAACAGACTGATGTCACAGCCTTCCCAATAAACCACAGAAGTGTGTGTTTGGGGGTAACAAGTGAGAATTTTCTATTTTTAGTAAAAAAAAAAAAATGTCAATATTGGCATTAATGAGAAAGAAAGTCACAGGGTTTGGTTTTATGTCAGTTGTTTCTGTCATCTGTCCTGCTGTAACAGATCCCTAATTCTAAAACTGCACAAAGATGGTACTGCCATTCACAAACCATGTAGAAGACCCACTAGCTTGAGCAAGGAAATCTCTGTCTATATTTTATGAAGCAGAACACGCAGATCATAAATTTTTCCCCATTCACAGCACAGACTATGCATGCTGGACCACCGAAAGGTACTTTGTTAGGTGTTAAAGGTGGCATGCGTGTTACAGCATTCCCAAACTCAACTCCAAAGGTTTAAAGCATTTTATAGGTCAGAACAGTAGTGAGTTTCACAAGTCATGCCAAGAGTGTTACGGCTTTAATAAAGGCTTGTGTTCCTTAAGCAGTTGTCACTTAAGGAGGTTCCTTAGTGTAGCAGGCTGCTGCAGCACCCCCCGGTCACAGTGGGATGCATCTTTGGGGACCATAATTTTTATTTTTTTTTATTTTACATCTTCCACTTTAAAGATGCCCCAAAGCTTGTCCTATTAAACAATACTGAGGGGCATGGAATGTCTTGGGAGGGCAGGAAAATAAAACATCAGCGAGCTCAAGAGAGGGCCCTCTCACACACACACACACACACACACCTCATTAAACATGCATATATCAGGCGCGACTGCAATGTCCTGTAGTGGATTATATGACGGCCAAAATTACTTTTTTTGGGGGGGAGGGGGTGAAAAATAGAAAGTGTGCAGGCATGCGGTTATTGTGGGATAATGCGCAGTCATGTGGTGTGTTTCGTCCAGTCGGGAGACAGCATTTTTTACTACCTTTGCTGACCCATTCTACAAATATATATTTACAGCTAGTAGGAATATAAATAATAAAACATGGAATTCACCTTGGAATCAAACTAGTGGTAAAATCTTCAAATTAGGGAAATAAGAAAACCAAGATACCAGGACCCCGCATTTCATTCCAAATAATTCCAAATCCCCTCTCTCTTCATATGGAGATTATTTCATGAAAGTAAATCTTTAACCACAGAAAAACTAGGCAACAGTTATCTTAAAAAAAAATAAATAAATAAAAAAACAAACAAACAAACAAAAAAAAAAAACACACAAACAATTAGCAGATGAGAACAGGAATAGTAGAGTCAAATCATATGAACTGCACACTACAGCAGTTGTTTAACCCCAAGTTTAGCAATGAGTGTTAATCACACCATCACTACAGGGTCAGTGGGGGCAATGTAAAGGGGGACACAGGGGCACAGTGGCCGTGAGGGTCATTTAAAGGGGGCCGGGTGGATGCAAGTGGGGGCACCCCCCCCCCTTTTCAAACAACGGGAGGGGTGGTCCTCCTTCCCCCACACAACTGTTTTCAGCATTGGTGCAAAATGCTTCCTGCTGTGGTAATCTCTGATGGCACCCACCCCACACACAATGACACTTGAGTGTGTTTGTTTTGTGGTACAATTTAGTGATCGGGCAAGCAGCTCATCAAAGGGTGTGGAGCAGAAGGGACTTTGGCAACAACTTGCTAAAACTGTCTCTCCCAATGTAAAAGTATCCTACCCCTCCCCCCGTCAAGAAATATACATTCAGCAGATGACTACAATAATGTAAAAAGTCAATGAAATGAATTCCAAACTGTTGAAGGAGAACGAGTGTTAATCACACCGGGACAGTAGCGGTCAATTTAAGGAGGACCGAGAGGATGGGATATGGAGCGGGGGCGGTGTCCCTCAACTTTCCGACAAAATTCTGGATTCAGCACTGGTGCAAATGCCTCCTGCTGTGGTTCTCCGACTGCTTCTCCCTCCCCTTCCCCCCGGTCTAATTTAGTGATCAGGCACGCAGATCATCACAGGATTGCGGAGAAGAAAGCTCTTTGGCAACAACTTTCTAACTTACTGCAAACTGAATACAACTTTATCCCGATGTAACTCTAGCCCCCCGGTTTAAAAAAAAAAGTTGCTTACCCTTGGCGATCAGGCAAGTAAAAGTCCACCGAGTAGCCAAAAAGGGTGCCCGGGGTACCGCGGAGGTGTGTGGGTGTCCACGTCCAGGTTAAAGGCGTCCGATAAGTGGGCTAGCAGTACCAAGCAGTGGCTAACGGTCAGCAGCAGCCCCCAAGTGGAAAGGGTTTCGAGACCCGGACAGGGTCGGCTGAGGCTTCGCTTCGCGGCGGCTGCTCCTCCTTTCTTCCATGGTTCAGATGGGTTTGTAGATCCAATTAGAGAGAAAAAAAACGGTCCTTGGATTCTTCAATGAGCACACCAGGACAAAAGAGTTTCCAGCTAGAGAGTCACTACTTCTGTCTCAGTCCGCTTTCAACTAAGAGCGGCTCCGATCCTCCCTCTGATGACACAGACCCCTTTCCTTCGTCTGTACTTTAAAATGTGAGTCAGAGAGCAACTCACGATGGGAGGGTCTGCCGGCTGCAATTCACAAAACTCACAGGAGGAGGGTCGGATTCGGCTAATCAATTTGTGGTGATAAGAGCGGGGGGCGGGGGCGGGGAGTGAACTAATTATTTGTTTTTAAAGCTATATAGTCATTTATTAAAAATCTCGGTTGGGGGGTTTGGGGTTTGCCTACAAAATCTTTCCATATTCTTTTTAGCATCACTGCCCGAGTAAAATGACTTTAGTTAGGTGAGCTAAACTGGAAAAGGACTGTTTGGGGATGTAAATAAAATGGGAATGGGATGGGAGTAAAACTCTTGATTTCATTTTGCAGAAAAGCCAATGGTTATAATGTTTTTTATTTAAAGTCCTCTGTCTCTTTTTAAGTAAAGAAGTGTCTACCTTTAAGTAAAGTTAGAAATAGTGTTTTTTTCGGATCAGGACATCTTCCATTTTATATTGTTTCTGCTTTTCTTTTGCCCCCATCATTATTACACTTAGGTACCCCGGTATTGTTTGTCACATCCTACATGTCTTTACTGCACTCTTAACTCTAGCACTAACTGATAACTTGTGGTTTATTCCACACAGTTGGGACACCCCACCCGTGGTGACACAAGTCTTTCGGAAATACAGTACTTCACTTGACCACCAGGAACCAGAGCAAGGAGACGGCGAGGAGGAGTAGGTGGGCCAGACAGCCCAGGAAGGTGTGGTGGGATGAGGGAATTTCACCTATTTCAGACCCACCCCATATCTCAGTACGGGGTGTGCCCTGAGGAGACAGGGTGGCAGTTACCTGTTAGGGTCATGGGGGGGGGACTTCCAGCAAAACCATCCCTTCCTAGGATTCCCTGCCAGCCCTGATCTGGGCAACCGATGCTGCCATTCCTTCAGGGATGTAAATATGTGCGACGTGATATGGAAAAGGAACAAAGTCATGTGGGTGATAACATCATTAGAACCTATAATATTTCTAGAAGTCAGCACCTAGAAAAGTACTTTTTAAACCTCACTGCCACTTTTTTATTCTTTGGTAACTGATAAGGCCCACTAAGCACAAGTAGTTAACCTGGGAGTACTGGGCAGGTTAAGACTTAAGTGACACACGGTATGCAAGTGGAGACAGTGGGACCCATTCAAACCCAGGTCTGCTGGGTGCACCAAGCTCATACTCAACTCTTCACTCTAACCTCTACTCTATACTGCCAGACCATTTTTTACCAGAGTCCTGTTGTCCAGCAATACAAATCTACCATTATGTGGTTAAAAAAAAAAAAAAGATTGGTGGGCTTTTGAAAAAGAGCTGTAGGTTTGAGAAATAAAAGCCAGGATATTCAAAGTCCTGTGTCTGCTCTCGCTGAAAGTTTGCTCTAGGCATAAATTGGTGCTGGGAGCAAACCACAGGTATACTGGAACATGCTGAAGCACATTGAAAGTGCTAAAATCATATCACAGTATGCCCGCCAAAGAAGGCAGGCACTAACTGTGGCTCACAAACCACTACCCCTACTAGCCACATGAGGTATTGGGCCAATAAGGAGCCATAGCGAAGCCAGGAGCAAATAAGTTGTTTGCACTCTCGAATGGTAATTGCTCCTGTGGAACAATACACTATATTTGACCATCCCCATGCAAATGACCCCATAGAACAGACAAGGCACTATGCAGTCATTTGCATCTTATAGTGGCCTCATTACAGGCCAGGAGCAAATAGGCGTAGACAGCACCCCCATCGCTATTTTGCCAATCGCCATTCTGATGCTTTGCAACGACATGCCTGGTAGTCTACTGGTCCTCTTGATCACCAGTCTAATAATCTCATATTAGCTCCCTAGTAGCCAAGTGGTCACATCACCCCTTTGATTGCCATTCTGAGTAGCTCACAATAGCAACCTGGTTGCACAGTGACACCCCACACACACAATCACAATTTTTATTAGAACACAATAGCTAAGCTCACTGATAGTCCAGTGACCCCCACTCCTGATCCCCATTCTGAGTAGCTTACAGTAGCTCCTTGGGAGTCCGGTGGCCTGTCCCCAATCATAATTCCAATCAAGTCACAATAGCTCCCTGGTAGTCCAGTGACCACCCGCCCATGATCGCCATGTGGATCAGCTCACAGCAGCTCCCTGTGGCCCTCCGCATCTGATCACTATACCGAGTAGCTCACAATTGCTCCTGGTAGTCCAGTGGCCACCTATCCCTGATCACTATTCCTAGTAGCTCACAATAGCTCCCTGGGTAGTCAAGTGATTCCCCCACCTCCAACTGCCATTCTGAGTAGTCCACACTAGCTCCCTGGTAAGTCAGTGCCCCACCCAAACCTCCCAACTGCCATTTTAGTATCTCTCAATTGCTTCCTGGTAGTCCAGTGGTCCCCACCATGACTGCCATTCTGAGTAGCTCACAATAGCTCTCTGGTAGTCTAGTGGCCCACCAATTGCCATTCTGAGTAGTTCACAAAGCTGCCTGGTAAGCCAGTGGCCATCCCAACCCCGGTTGCCATTCCAATCAGCTCATAATAGCTTCACTGTAGTCCAGTGGCCCCTGCCCTTACCACCCGATTGCTGTTCTGATCAACTCACAGTAGCTTCCTGATAGTCAGAGGCCCCTCACCCTAGACTGCCATGCCATCTTTCCCCAGTCCACCCCCCAGCACAGGACCGAGACCACGTTGGCACCAACTCGTCATCACCGCCAGCCACCATATGCTGCACACAGCTGCTGCATAATGCAACTAGGTCTCCTATCACATCTGCCACACACGTGCATGAACTTAGAAATCATTTCCATCAGACTGGGGGATTGAGTCATATCTATGGCACTGTATATCAGGATTATTACTAAAAAGAAAGGAGGCTGCTGAATCACTGCATATATCACTTCAAACTCTTCAGTTTACTGATCAGCCACCTAAAAATGTACATTTCACCACAGATGGCTTACTCATGATTGGTAGCCCTGATAATGATACCAAATCTTGGTTAAAATAATCTTCAAGTTTAACGAATTTAAAGTACTAGTAAGGTTAGCACGGCAGCATGGCAACAAACCTGAGGGGTATGCTTGATACCATCCCCCCACCCCCGATTGCCATTCTTTATAGCTCACAATCCCAGATACCCCTCAGGTTTGGTGTCATGCCACTGTATGGCGCCATATATGACTCAGTTCCTAGTCTGATGGAAATGAGTTTCAAGTTAGATGCACATGCCCAGTAGTTGTGATGTGTTGTGAGTGACTCAGAATGGCGATCAGGGGTGGGGAGGGCGCTGGACTACCAGAGAGCTGTTATGAACTACTCAGAGTGGCCATCAGAGGTCACTGGACTGCCAGGAGCAGGGGTCAACAAATCTTAAAGTTAAGTGCTTGTACATTGACAAGTAGCCAGACTAAAACTACTAGTCCCGGTGCGGGAGCTGGTAGTCCTGGCGTTCAGACAGGACCAATCCTCCTTATGTCTGCTGTGGCAGTGCGACTATGCTGACCCTAAGTACCACAAAGTCTTCATAGAATACCTCAACGCTTTATTTAGGGCTTGCACCATTCTCCAAACCCTCCCATACGATTGTAGGTAAAGAGTATCCCACAGAATAAATATGGTGTTTTTACCTTTACTTTGGTGGCAAAATACGTTTTTGTATGACCAACATCAGAAAGTGTATTGAACTATTTCACCCGATAGGACCATAAGACTGCAGCGGATGTGTTACGCAATCATGTCGTAGCAGCGAGAGAGCTCTGCATGTCACAGTAAATGTAAATGGAGCCCTTTGTTTAATGTCCGAGATGTTATTTTATTTTATTTATTTATTTAAGTCTAGGATTACAAGTACCTTTGAACCAAGGCTCTTTTACAAAGGTTCCACGTCAGACTGAGGACAGCACGACAAAGTTACAATAGTAAATGGTACAACAGAAATTATGGCAGAAAAAACAGGTTAATCAAGTTCGCAAGCAGTTACTAATGGAGGATGACAACAATTTTGGCAAAAACATGGACAGTAATTAATGGCAAGATAAAAGGTTTAACAAGTTCTCAATCAGTTACCAGAGACGATGCATACATTTTTGGCAGAACAGGTCTGGTGAGCAACAGCATTACGAGACATGGATAGGACACAGGGAGGTATAAGCTGCCAAAGGCATTGTCAACACAAAGGTGCAGGCGGAGGGTTTTAGTGGGGGTGGTGGGGGGTGAGGATGGGTGGAAGGGGAGTGCTTGCTGTGTGCTGGGGCAAAACAGAGGCAGTAGTTAAGGTAGCTGGCTAGGTGTGGCAGTCACAGGTACAGGAGGCAGAGAGAGAGAGAGAGAGAGAGAGAGCCTAGTTTGAAGGGCCAAGCTTGGGGTGGAGGAGATTTCCTGTTGAGATTATTTAACCAGTTTTTCGCCTGTAGGCAAATGATCGTTGACCCATTGATGTACAGCATCGAGGAATCAGCAGCAGTTGAGAGTCAGATTCCCTGGTATGGCAGTGGTTTTGACTAGGGCTGAGGAGGGCTTGGACACCAGGGAGCAAGTCCCAAGGTTATCTTCTTTTCCATAATGCAAGTTTGGTATTTTATCAGTTTGATAGGTTCAGCCAGCCAGTTTGGGCATAGAGGTCGCTGAGTATGTGTAGGCGGTGGGCACCAGTTATAGCCGACATGCTTTGTTTAGAGTGGTTGAGATGTGTCTGAGGGCTGTTGAGGTGGCAGAGCCATATATAATGAGGCCATAGTCGATACTTGGAGACTACTGAGCTTTGGACAGCGATCCTAAGGGCTTCAGGGGTCAGGTGTGCCCTATGTCTGTAGAGGAGACCAAGTCGCATGTTAGCCTCCTTGGCAACGCTGTCAACATGGGCTCCATAGGACAGGTTTTTGTCAAGAGAGATTCCGAGATATTTAAATGAGGGTACCTCTTCAATTGCTAGTCCAAGGTGATTTGTAATGGTCAGTGGATGCTGCCTGCTCTTGTTATGCGAGTTACTGAAGAGCATAGCTTTTGCTGTATGTGTTTATTTCATGTTAAATGATAGACTATAATGCACCAGTTAAGTAGCATGTCCCCTTCAGCCTTACAGTCAATCGGGCGTGAGGGTTCAAAACACTTCTTGATCTCAGACATACTTTTAAATGCTGAAAATGTATTTAGCCACCAAAGTAAATGTAAACACTATATTTATTCTGTGGAGTACTCTTTACCTATAATCATACGGGAGGGTTTGGAAAATGGTACAAGTCCAAAATAGAGCTGAGGTCTCCAGACAGTAATCGTTTACTTTTCCGGTTGTCGGTTGACAACCAGCTGCCTGACATGTGCTTGTCCCGCTAGTCAATTTGTAGCCGGGACATCGGTCTGTGGATCTGTCAACCCTGCCAGGTAGATATTATGAGCTGATCAGCGTGGTGGTGGTGGGGGGTGCTGCTGGACTACCAGGGAGTTATTATGACCTACACAGAATGGCAATCATGGGGGGCACTGGACTACCAGGGAACTATTGCATGCTAAATGGAATTATTGGGGTGGGGTGGGGGTGGAAGGGCTACTGGACTAGACTATGAAGGATTTTGAAACTATCGAATAGCGATCGGTCAGGAGCACAGTGCCACAGCACCTAATAGCAGCTTTGTAGAGGTGTCAAATAGACACGGCAAATTTTATTTATAGTACAGCACTAGCACCTGTTTAATGCCTCTACAAACCTTGCATGTGCCAGATTGTCTTATACGCAAGGTGCAGTCATGCAGTTTGAATAGGCACCCTGGCAGATGTCTGCACTGCTTGCTAATGGGAAAGTGCCTCGCTAACTGTGCCTTTCAGTACAGTACATGTAGTGAGTCCTCTACTTTACAGGAGCCTACCACTGTCAGCGAAACACTAATCCTGCTGCCACTTGCTAAATCTCTTCCAATATCCTGGCTGTAATCGCCCTGCGTCTGAACAAAAAGCCAGCAAGTAGAGCCGGCCCGGTGGTGCCGAGGTTTGAGGCGCTGGACACCACACCTTGCACCATGCCAGCAACCTGGGTTCGGGAGCGGACTCGGGTCGCTGGTGGGTCAGCCAGGGGGAGACGGGCTTGAGCGTCCTATGACAGCTCTCCTTCTCCGGGGACGGAAGAGGCCGATGCCCACACACTTGCCTGACTCCGAGCAGAGGCTCGGGTACTGCAAAGACCAATAGTAGGGGATGGGTGGCCATTGCACAGCGTGGTGGCTGCCTGCCCATGACATCAGGGTTGCACACTGTAGGGAGGGAAGAAGAGAAAACACTGCCAGCTCTGGGAAGACAAGCTTCCCAGGCGTGCATCAATGTACCCGCTCCCCGGACCAGCTCCTCAGCCTGAGTGAAGTAGGATGTCGAGGTGAAGGGACCCCACCTCGTCCCCACTCAGGGGAAAACTGAAGCATCATGGGGATTGAGAGGTAGGTCTGTGTGGGCAAGAGGCAGGAGGATGACTTCCTGGATTCCCTGAAGGGTTGGGGTCAGTAGGCATTAGGGGTAAAAGAAATAAAAAAAAAGCCAGCAAGATGTGAGCAGTTATAACAAACTAGCCATGAAGAGGCTGCCCAATGGCCCCATGACAGCATGTTGTGCCACCATGCAGATGATCCGGGTTCGGTAGCGAACCCCAGCGACTGTGTCAAAAGGCAGGCCAGGCAGAGGAAGCTGCCATGTGGACATGTGCTGCAGCCCTGGAAGGTCGAAGGTGAGCTCCAGTGCTGCAGCAACCCCAGTGGCTGGGCCAGTGAGCTCCAGTGCTGCAGTGACCCCGGCAGCTGGATCAGTGAGCTCCAGTGCTGCAGGAACCCCAGCGGCTGGGCCAGTGAGCTCCAGTGCTGCAGTGACCCCGGCAGCTGGGTCAGTGAGCTCCAGTGCTGCAGCGACTCCAGTGGCTGGGCCAGTGAGCTCCAGTGCTGCAGTGAGCCCAGTGGCTGGGCCAGTGAGCTCCAGTGCTGCAGTGACCCCGGTGGCTGGGCCAGTGAGCTCCAGTGCCGCAGCAACTCCTGCGGCTGGGCCAGTGAGCTCCACTGCTGCAGTGACTCTGGTGGCTGGGCCAGTGAGCTCCAGGTCTGCAGCAACCCCTGCAGCTGGGCCAGTGAACTCCAATGCTGCAGCTACCTCGGTGACTGGGCCAGTGAGCTCCAGTGTTGCAGAGACCCCGGCGGCTGAGCCAGTGAACTCCAGTGCTGCAGCAGCCCCTGTGGTTGGGCCAGTGAGCTTGCTCCAGCTGCAAGGGGTATCAACATGGGTGCTAGATCGGCACAGACTGCATTCATGTCAGGGAGGAGGAAGGGACGCAAGGGGGTGTGCAGCATGGGTACTGGGTCAGCATAGACTGCGCTCATGTCAGGGAGCATGGAGTGACATAAGGGGTGTGCAGCATGGGTGCTGGGTCAGCCTAGACTGCGCTCATGTCAGGGAGGAGGGAGGGATCAGAAAAAGAGGAAAACCCACAGCCATCTAAATAACCATGTGTGCTCCTTATTCCTATGGGTCCTAGTGCCTGCCAGTGATGAAAGTGAACAGAAACACACAGGAACTCAGTTCCTGTACCTTTTGCAGGAGGACGGAGCTCCTGTACTTCTTCCCACTGATACTGGAACTGAAATTCCTAAACCAGCAACATAATGACAGTTTTAGGGCCTGTGACCTGAAATCAGAGGCTTTTATCACAAAATCTGACCTTATACAACAATGTAATTTTCCTAGAAATACTTCGATATCTTTAACTGAACCTACTAGTACAGTCCAACCCACTTATAGCGGACACCATTACAGCGGACAACTGCTTATAACGGACAGATCTGCCTTGCCAAAAGCTATGTCCATAATGGTAAAAATCCCATTTATACCAAACTCAGCCAGCCGTGTATAGCGGACACTGTGAGCTCCTCTATATCCCTGTTACCGGTTGTGAAGTGCCTGCTAACTACATGCTAATCATCCCCTTATTGCTCATCTGGTTTGGCTGGCACTATGAAGACATCACTCACCTCACCTGATGCCTAATACCTAACGCCTTGCTCCAGGGGATTACTCCACAGCAGATGTTGCCTGTCCACATAACCTCCCCCTTGATGGTTGCTGCTCAGTCCCCTGATCCCCCAATCAGCACAAGCAGCGTACAGCAAAATCTTACCAATCTCATTTACTACTTAGTCCCCAGTCAGCCGCAAATAGCAATTCCCCATACCCTTGGTTGGCAGGGGAGGGAGTATGTTGTTATTTTAACTTTGGTGAGTGAGCTAGGGCAAAGAAGATTCATATTTATAATTTTAGGATATAGTGGAACCCCATATAATGGACAGAATCTGCTTATACAAATATGTCTATTATAAGAGGGTTCCATTGTATCTATACAGATGCTGTAGATGTGTCTTGATAAGAGTTATCCTTCAGAGTGATTATCTTCATTCACTGTTTCTTATCTGCCGACGTCTGAGTTCCTGTACTTTTTGTCTACCACTTGCACCACTGGTACCTGCTAGAACTGGTTACCAATCCACATGGTGGACTGACACGAGGGTGGGAGGAGGGCTCTCCTGGGATCCCCTGCCATGGAGGGAAGAGCAGTGGAGCTAACCAGCAGGTTGCTGAAGCTGGGGAAGTTTGGAAACAGTGCTGAATAGGATACATCCTTGGGATCAGGATATATGCCTGCAAGATGGAAATGGTCGGGTTAGAAAAAAAGCCTCTGTTGGGGAGAAAAAGACTGGCTAAGAAAGGAGCAGACAAAGAGGGAATGTTATCATGATGAATGTAAAAAGTTATGGTGACATAGCAAGAGATGTTTTATGTAAAGAAATGAATTATAGAAAGTTGCAGAGAGATCCAACTACATCCTTCACCAAAAAAATACTGCGATCTGCTAGACAGCGCTAATGCAGAGGGCTATATCAGTGAGATGAATCACCCTGTACTGGCCACTTTTTATTGCCTCCCCAAACTACATAACAACTTGGTGCACCATCCCCACCCCTGGGTAGAAGAAGAGATAGCAATTATATACAGAGGTGGTCGAAACTGCAACATTTCGTTACTTGAAATATTTAGCGAAATTCACACATTTTGCAAAAATTTTTGCGTATGCGAAATGTTAAATTTTGCCCCCAAGTGCGAAATTTCACCCATGGGCCCAGATATTCAAACTGAACCAGTCTGTGGAGCAAGCCTGTGCACCACTCAAATTAGTTGCGCAGGGGTGTGGCCAGGGCGATATTCAATGGAGTTACGCTATGGCGCAACTGCTTTGAATATCGCACCCTGGCCATCCCCACTGTGCATGGCGCAGTGGAACCGCGCAAGCACAAGTGGTCAGAGTGAGCATTGAGGATGGTGGCGCAAGTTCCATTGCGCCATGCAGCACCTGTGATATTCAAAGGGTGACATGCAAATGGGACCATAATTTATGCAAGGCGCATGGGGGTCCATTTGCATCTGATTACGGCCCCATTTGCATGCCATTAGCATGCAGGTGCGCTGATCCCTGACGACTTGCACCTGGCGCCCTGCCAGGCAGCAGCCGTTGGGGACCGACGCCCCCTGCAGCCCGATCACGGGACATCCCATAAGGGACAAAGAACGTCTCTCATCCCTGGTGGTCCAGTGGACCACGAGTAGCCCGATCACGGGCATTACTAATCCCCCCAAAGTCCAATATCCCTGGTGGTCCAGTGGACCCCAATTAGCCTGATCGAGGGCAGCATTCCTCTATTCCCCCCCAAGACCAAAATCCCTGGTGATCTAGTGGACCCCCCACTCCACCCACCCTCTGAGCCCCACCACCCCGCTCCCCCCCCGTCAACTGGCGGGCGGCAGCACCCCACCTACCTGCCGCCCGCCGACTGACAGCTCAGTATGGCTGCACGCCTATTGGTTCAGAGCATGAGCCAATGGACGTGCAGCCCATACCGTACTAGTCAGTCCAGATATGTGGATGTTTAAATGATCTTCCAGCTGCAAGGCTACCACTTCTCGATAATCTTCCCCAAAAAGGGAAGATTCGAAATTGGTCTGTAGTTTCCTGGGCAGTCGGGATCAAGGGAGGCCTTTTTCAGGAGGGGACGTACTATTGCCTCCTTCAAGGGATCAGGGAAGATCCCTCTCTCCAATGATGCCACTACTATCCCAGTAAGGATCGGGCCAATAACCTCTACACCCCACGGTAGGTAGTGGGCCCGAATCAAACTACAACAGGCTGGGCATAAAGTCTGAGCGATTCTCACTATATCCATGACTACCGGTTGACTGAAAGTGAACCAAGTTAGTTGGGTGTTTGTGTCCTTGACTGATCACTGCAAGACCCAATGAGGAGCGCTAGCTAATCTCATCTCTGATAGCAGACACCTTATCAGCAAAACGTTGAATTCCTCACACTGTAACTGTGATAGCAGCTCGACCGGCATGAAGACAGACTGGATTGCATAGTCTGTCCACAGTCCAGAAGAACTGGGCGGTCTATTCTTTGCTGTAACAATTTCCCTGGACAGGAACTCTGCCTTCTTACGGAAATTGCTAACTGATAGATTTTATAATGATCTAACAGTCTAAGCCTGTCAACTTCCAAGTAAGTTTTCCACCAGCTTCTCTCCAGTCTTCGGCCCTGTCTCTTCAACCCACGGATCTCCATGGTAAACCAAGGGGCCCCACAGTGAAGAGTACAGGGGTGAACACGGAATGGAGCAATGACATCCAGGGCCTTCACGACTGCCCTATTATAGGCTAGCACTAAAGACCCTGGGTCCATGCTATCCATTGGAAATGCCGAGAAGTCCAGCTCCGTCATTAGGCCTTCTGAGGTAACTCCTCTCAAAGGACGGAACTGTACTATCTCCTTAGGGGCAGGCCTCTTCCGGGGGGTCTCGAAACTGAACCTCAGGGCATGATGGTCAGACCAACTGATGGGCTCCACCTCTACATCAGAGACTTCCATCCCCAGATGGGATATCAATTCCAATGAATGTCCCCCCTGGTGGGTTGCAGTAGTAATAACCCGTGTCAGGCCCAATGAATCAGTCAATTGGAGGAGGTTTTGTCCAAAAAGCGCGAGTTCATCGTCGACCCAGGCATTGAAATCCCTGGGCACTTGTGGACACTAAAATTAACCATAGAGGCTTATAAACATGTATTGATTTGTTCAGATCCTAATTGTCCTGTTCCAATTCACAGAATAGTTGGATGGTGTAAACTAAATTCAGAGTCGGATGCTGCTGGGCATGTAAAATGCATAACTGCTCGAGACATGGCAATACAGGTTTAAATTGTGTGGTTGTCAGAGTTTTTGCACAAATAGGTAAAGACCACTGTCCCTCTCCATTTACACGCAGACATAAGAATCAGGGAGATTTTGATGAGTTTAGCGTGTACTCACACAAGGGTAAACTACTTCTAATCAGTAAACAAGATCAGGGCATTATAGAGGCAGGGGATATTATAGGCTCAGTGCACCATGAACTACCAGCCTCTGCATAGCCACTCCAGTGAGGTTAAACCTAACATAAATCAATTACTGGCTATGTCTGCTTCTCCAGACGGTCATGGGAATCAGAAACTGGCGCTCATGTACATGGGGAAAGCTTAAAGAGCCATGCCCTAGAAACAGTACCAAACCTGGGCAGAACAAAGGTATTGGCTATGAAGCCCAATACCTTATATCGAAAAATTTCCTTTAAAACTGACAGTGCACACCCAATGAAATATTTAGTCCCTTACAGCCAGTTCCTGCAAATTTGCAGAAAGCGGTTCCAATAGCAGATTTTGAAATTCAGGCTGCTGAACTAGTAAAAGATTCTTGCAAAGGGATTACGAGGAGAATATTGGAAGTGGTATGTGCTGACATAGAAACATAGAATTTGATGGCAGATAAGGATCCTTGGCCCACCAGTCTGCCCATTTCCCTACCTAATGTATAAGCTGCAGATCCTAGTTAACCAACTGCCTACATCTTCCTACCCCAACCCCCCCCCTAAATTGCCTTATGACTGTCCCATGCATGCTTGCATTCCACCACTGTTTTTGACTCCACAACCTCCTCCGGAAGGCTGTTCCATGCATCCACAACCCTCTCTGTGAAAAAATATTTCTTTACATTACCTCTGAGCTGACCCCCTCTATCTTCAAATTGTGCCCCCTTGTTCTTGCACACCTCTTTTTCTGAAAGATGCTACCCTCTTGGACTTTGTTGATTCCCTTGAGGTACTTGAAAGTTTCTATCATGTCCCCCTCTCCCTCCTCTCCTCGAAGCTATACATATTAAGCTCCTTAAGTCTTTCTTCATATGTCTTCCGGTGCAGACCCTGTACCATTTTAGTTGCCCTCTTCTGGACTGCCTCCATCCTCTTTATGTCTTTGTGGAGATTGGGTCTTCAGAACTGCACGCAGTACTCCAGATGGGGTCTCACCAGCTGTCTGTACAGAGGGATAACAACTTCATGTTTTCTACTGGTGATGCCTCTCCCTATGCATCCCAGTATCCCCCCAGCCCTCCTTACTGCTCTCTCACATTACTTGCCCTTTAGGTCATCTGATATGACTACCGCAGGTCCCTTTCCATTTTTGTTGTTAGTATCTCACCCCCCCATTGTGTACTCTTCCCCTGGGTTTTTGTTTCCCATGTGCATTACCTTGCACTTCTTAGCATTGAATCTAAGCTGCCATACATTTGACCATTCCTCCAACCTTGCCAAGTCCCTTCTCATCCTTTCCACCACATCTTGTGTATCAACTCTGTTGCAGATCTTTGTGTCGTCTGCAAAGAGACATACTTTTCCTTCCTGTCCCTTTGCAATGTCACTTATAAAGACATTGAAGAGGACCGGTCCTAGTAAGGAACCCTGCGGTACCCCACTAGCAACCCCCCTTTCTTCAGAGTGGACTCTATTTACTATTACCCTCTGCGTCCTGTTCTCCAGCCAATTCTTTACCCAGGTAACCATCTTGTGGCCCACCTCAGGCTGGCTAACTTGTATATTAATCTTTGTGTGGGACTGTGTCAAATGCCTCTGCTAAAGTCTAGGTAGGCCATGTCCACAGCCCTCCTGGATCTACTACTTTGGTCACCCAGTCAAAGAAATCAATTAGATTCTGTCTGACATGACCTCCATGTGAATCCATGCTGCCTTGGGTCCTGTGCCCCTCTGGCCTCTAGGTACCTGACAATTCTTTCCTTCAGGAGTGATTTCATCATTTTCCTTATCACTAACGTTAAACTAACAGGTCTGTAGTTGCCTGCTTCTGCCCTGCTCCACTTTTGTGAAGTGGAATCACATCTGCCCTCCTCCAGTCCTCAGGTCACCCCATCCTCCCATGATTTGTTAAAGGGGTAGTCAGTGATGTCACTAGTTCTACCCTTAGTTCTTTTAGAATTCTGGGATGAATCCCATCAGGCCCCATTGCTTTATCTACCTTCAGTTTTAAGAGTTCTTTCAGAACCCTGAGTATTAACGTCTGTATCAGAGTATTTCTATTGTTTGGTTTAGGTACCTCCCCTCTTCATTTGAATACTGAGCAAAATATTTGTTTAGTATCTCTGCCTTTTCACAATCACCCTCTGCCCACCCCTCCCCTTTATTAAGCCTCACTATCCCTCCTTGGTCTTCCTTCGCTCCCTGATGTACCTATAAAGGTTTTATCCCCTTCTTAACTGTGTTAGCTGTCTTTTCCTTGGTTTGGGCCTTTTGCTGTTCTCACTGCCTTCCATCTTCCTTTTGCTTTAACTTATACAGTTTTCTGTCCTGCTCCTTCTGTGATTCCTTGTACTTCCTGAATGCTTTCTTTTCTCCCTGTCCTTTCCTGCCACCTCCTTTGAGAACCATAGTGGTTTCTTACATTGTTTTCTTCTTTTATTAGCTTCACACAAAGCCTTGTTGCCTCTGTGATGGCAGTTTTGATTATTCCCCATTGTTCTTCCATCCCTCCTTCCTGTCCATTTGCTAGTGCATTCCCTAGGCACTCGCCCATTTTGGCAAAGTCAGCCCTCCTGAACTCTACTGCTGTGTTTATTGTGAACCATACTGTTCCATGGTCGCTAGTTCCCAGATGGCTACCCACTTCTACATCTGTGATCCTCTCTCCATCCCCATTTGAGAGTACCAGGTCTAAGATTGCTCCCTCTCGAGTGGGTTCCAGTACTAGTTGTCTAAGGCATGCCCCCTGTAGGGCATCTGGAATGACCCCACTCTGACACCAGGAATATGGACATGCAACAACTCCTTAAATCTACAGTAAGAATAAGAATCAAAATCTGCACTTTACTTTCAGTACTCCTACTATCACTTAGCAGGACAAATTGGTAATGTAATTTATCGAAATTTGCCAGTTTTATAGAGTGACCTAGACCTTATCAAGGAAACTGGTGCAGCACCTAGAATAACATTTAAAAATGAAAAAGTGTCAAAGATCTTCTGGTACATATCGCCATTTTGAACAGCAACAAAACAGATACTGGAGCTGGCTCCAGCCAAGCCGAAGGATGGCATGTGTGTGGAAAATGTCATGTCTAAGTTTGCAGTACAAAAGAAACAGTTTTTACACCATGTTAGCAAACATAGTGTTGAGATATCAAAATCCATTCTGTGTACATCTAGCTTCATTGTCTGTGAGTCATGTGACTCTGCAACAGGGTATACAGTGGATGTGGCCCATCTGGACTTCAGTAAGGCATCTGACTCTGTTCCAGATAGGAGATTGATTTGAAACGCTTAGCAACCTGGGGGCTGGGGAGAAGGTGGTAATCTGGGTATCAAACTGGTTGAAATATAGGAGGCAGAAGGTAAATGGCAGTCACTTGGGGGATGAGAGAGTGACCAGTGGAGTACCGCAGGGATCGGTACTGGGCCCTGCCCTCTTCAATGTCTTCATAAGTGACATTGCTGAGCAACTGGAGGGGAAGGTGTGTCTCTTTGTGGATGACACAAAAATCTGCAACAGGGTGGATACTCATGAGGGGGTAAAGAAAACACAAAGGGATCTGGGGAAACTGGAGGAGTGGCCTAAGGTGTGGCACCTTGGTTTTCAATGCCAAAAAGCTCAAAGTCGGGCACTTGGAGTGGGGTAACCCTGTGGCTATGTATAAGATGGTGGGGGAGGTACTTACAGTCACCAAGCAAGAGAAGGGCCTTGAGGTAATCATATCTAGGTGTTCTCAAGGTGGCAGGACAGTGCGATAAGGCACTGGCAGTAGACAAGGCTGGCTCGATGCTGGGTTGCATAGGGAGGGGATTTCTAACAGGAGAAGGGAGGTGGTGTTACCACTCTCGCTCACTACAGAGACTCCACCAGGAATACTGGGCCCAGTTCTGGAGCCACACCTCCACAAGGACACTGACTGGGTGGAAGTAGTTCAGAGGAGGGCTACCAGAATGGTGCATGGGTTGCATGAGAAACCATATGCGGAGAGGCTGCAAGAGCTGAACATGTACTCCCTGGAAGACAGGAAAGTGAGAGGGGACATGATTGAGACCTGGGGGTGAACAAAGTGCAGGAGGGGAGTCTCTTTCAGAGGAGGAGCCCAAAAACATGGGGACATGCGATGAAGCTTCACGGGGGATGTTAAAGAGTGAAGTGAGGAAATACTTCTTCATAGAAAGGGTGGAGGACACTGGGAACATCTTGCAAGAAGAGGTGGTGGGGGCAAAGACAGTGGGAGACTTCAAGCATGCATGGGACAGACATGAGCATAATAAGCACAGGAAAGGGAGGAGGAGGAGGAGAGTGGTGATTGAATAGGGTCCAGAGTGTATAGGGCAGAGTAGATGGGCCTACTGGTCCTTTTCTGCTTACTCATTCTATGTTTCAGTGTTACCGCATGTGGGCAGAATGATCAGACAACTTAAAGGAGGGCATTAATGAACATTGTCCATCATAGTTTCAGTGTCCATGAAAAGATCTTTTAAATGGGGTATTGGAATCCTTTGTAGCTGGCAGCATTCCAGAGATATCAATGATTAAGTGCACCCCATAGTAATACTACATTGCTGCCGGTTTCAGAACCTTGTGATGTCACTGACAATCAAGTTGTGCCTAACCACACTGTAATCAAGCACAGCTTGATTTGGGAACTGGATGGCTCAGTGGATTGGTAATGGGTTAAGGAGTTTTTCACCTTTAGGTCACGGCTCAAATCAACACAGGTCAGTAGTGGTTAAAAGCCATTATCATCGGAGGGACTGTTCAGTGGCCTATGTGGAATGGAATTGTGGTGGCCTCAGTCCTGTGCCCAGTGGTCAGCTGTCCACATCACAAACCCCCAAAACAATTGGCACTAATTGGCTCCCTTGTTGGCAGTCTCACGTGAAGCCAAAGGACTGAATGGGCATAGAGTCTGAACTACCCTCTCGCCTACTTTTTTTTACCTTTGTTTTACCAGGAGAGACACAACTGTTTACAGGTGCAACCTGGGAGCACAAGGAAGTTAAGTGACTTGCTCAGGGTCACACAGTATGCAAGTGGGGCTGTGCGATTCAAACTCAGGTCTCCAGGTTTGCAGCTCAGAGCCTTAAACCACTGCGCTATACTGGCTCCTTGGTGGTCCCTTCATGGCAGGATTGAGGCATATTGGTGGGGCAGTGCGGGGCAGCTTGCACTGTGATCACCTGTGCTGTACCTGTCATGTGGATAAATAGAGCAAGTACAGCAAGTACAGTTATGTAAGAATTTACCGTAACAGTAGATCTTCGAGAAGAGCTCTTGCAGCAGGCTATTACCATTAGGACTATGCCACCAGGTATTAGGACCCCACAGAAAACTTCTAGCTAGCAGTCTTCAACAGGGACCACCCCTGATGTCGGCCCGCTCTGACGTCAGCCTATAGCATAAAGGGGCAGTCCCCAGCCCCACCTCAGTTCTCCCGCCAGAGACCCAGCCCTACAGAGGAAGGAGAAACTGAGGAGGTTTAAACCATGCAGAAAGAATACCTGGGGGAAGGTGGGAGGGAAAGCAGCACCTGCTGCAAGAGCTCTTCTCGAAGATCTACTGTTACGGTAAGTTCTTACGTAACTGTACTATCTTACTCAGTGGGAGCTCTTGCAGCAGGCTATTACCATTAGGACAGAGTCCCAAGCAATCAAGAGGAGACAGAGCTCTCCAGGTGGAGGCTAAAAGTAACTAAAGTTTTTTCAACGGGCCCTGGAGGACAGCAAGTCCGAATCCAGTCCTGCATCTGGAAGCAATGTCCAGGTCGTAATGTTTGATAAAAATATGGACAGAATTCCAAGTAGCAGCTGTGCAAATGTCTGCAGTTGATACATTCCTTAGCACGGCAAAGGAAGTATCTACTCCCCTGGTAGAGTGGCCTTTAACTAAAAGCTTGGTGTATTTCTGATAACAGAAAACAATTTATTTATTTATTTTATTTATTTAGCTTTTGTTGACCAGGTAAGTGCACTAGACAAATCCTGCCTATTTTCAGGCACGACCCGGGGGAAGGGGGATACAGATGCATGCCAACTGACCTTGAACCAGATCAAGCTGTTGGTGGCATTTTCAGTGAATGAGGGAAATTTGGCCAGGACACCGGGGAAATTCCCCTGCTCTTTTCGAGAAGTGCCATGGGATCTTTAACATCCACCTGAACTGCCACCAATCCAGGCAGATGGGACCTCGGTTTAACGTCTCATCAAAAGACGGCACTAGAAATGCAGCACTCCTCTCATGCTGCATTACAGTGTCAGTACTGGGATATTAACCCAAGTGCCAGATGTGGGAACTGAACCCTCAGCCCACTGATCTCCAGGCCTCAGAGGTGAGTGTGCTACCTACTGAGCCACTGACACTGCCATTAACTAGTCATTCAGAAAGGCTCTGCTTAGTAACTGGCACTCCCTGAGTTCTGGGGGAGAAGAAAACAAACAACTGGTCGTATTTCCTAACCAGAGCTGTCCAGTTAAAGTAATAACGTAATGTCCTGTGGGCATTCAGAGTATGCAGTAATGCCTCCCCTCTGTTGGAATGCTCTGGATAATAGACATATAGGTGCATTCTTGGTTCAGAGTAAATTCAGATGATGATTCTGGTGCTGTGCCAAAGCTGAATGCTACCAACGTTGTGGAGGAGCAAGGAAGCAGGCTTTCATTCAAAGCAATATTTCTATCTTTAATAGGTATGCCATCTATGTTATGAATGAAAGCTTACCAGTAAATCTTGTGTAGAGGCATTGCAGCTCTCTCCGGTTAAGGTGTTCTCTGTCTCTCCTAGGAGGAAAGTTGAAGGTGGTGACCGGACGGGGGAGGCCGAGGAACCCTTCGGGAAGGTTCAAGCCTTGACTGGATGCCTAGAGCAAGTTAGCTGTCTGCTGATAATAAACTCCACGAGTTACCCTTGAGAGAAAATGGACAAGAGGTTTTATGCCAGCCTTGGAGCAGCGGAATCTCTGGCAATCTGTTTGAACATTTTTTTTGCTGTTCTGTTGACTTTGTCTTTTTCGGATTATTGGATCCTATCATATCTAACAGCCTGTAAAACTGTGTATCTCAGGACTCAGGACTAAACAGTTTAAACTGTATTTATGTTAATAATAGTTTGTAGTAGTTTGTCCCGTTTCACGGGCAGATTTATTTTAATCGAGACATTTTGTTATTTTATCATATTTTCCATTTTTCTGTTTTGCTATTAGATTATTCTTTACCTAATTACATTTTGGAATACCGACGTACCAGCAATGACTGTTTGGTAAAAGACCTGACAGCCATTTGTGTTGTTATTATTCTAACTAAGGAGATGAGCACCAATGAACCCAATTAACTAAATAACGGACAGGTGCTTTGTTCACATCTAGACTACTGAAAGATTGTTGAGATATCTGGCTAGCAGTCAATAATTAACGTAGTGGACTAGTGAGGGTTTAAAGCTGTACAAATTGAATCTTGGAAAACGCACGGCCAATTTTATTAAATCCACTAAACTAGAGGTAGCGCTCAAGAGCTATTAAGTTGTATGGGGAAAGTGACCTGGCTGGCAAAGATGTTGAGGTGAAAATTTGAGCTCGTGTGGATCCATATACCATTGTGCATCCTAATTGATCCGGAGACCAAAGAGATTATTGGTGACTGCCCTAGCCTTCCTGATGTCAGGTATATCTAAAACCGAAAAAGCAATTGAAATTATGCTTTCCGGCCCCTCTGAGAACATTAAAGGCAAGGCCGAGAAGGCCCCGGAACAGCAACACATTACAA
This sequence comes from Neoceratodus forsteri, assembly GCA_016271365.2. Taxonomy (NCBI): domain Eukaryota; kingdom Metazoa; phylum Chordata; order Ceratodontiformes; family Ceratodontidae; genus Neoceratodus; species Neoceratodus forsteri. The sequence continues at coordinate 72,823,773 of JADMNL010000036.1, forward strand.
CGGAGAGACCCCTTGAGCAAGAACCTGCTACCTCAGAACACGATATGTCACAAGGGAACAAAGAATATACCTCCTTGGAACGTCTAATTATGGATCTCAAATGTGACTTGGGGACTAAAATGCAAACCGGCTTTGACAATCTTACCACACAAATGCAGCAGTTACAACAAACTGTGAACGCAGTCTCTGAAATGGTAGAAACCCACGAGAGAAGAATATCAGAGGTTGAGGCCCGAGTGGGCGCACAGGAAGATTTGGCCTCTTCTAACTCTACCACCTTCAATCAATCAATCAATCAATCAAGTCTTTATTTAACCAGGCGTTCATCGTTGAGCAGAAGCTCATTTGCAAGATGGACCTGGGTGGAGCATGAACAATTGTATATACAGGTCAACACAGGTATTTACAAGGCAATACAGATAATTCTCTTTACAGAGGAAGAAAAGAAGTTCATATGTACATAGAATTATACAGATATTGTACAGATTACAGGTATTTACATACATAGAAGTGTCTATAGGAAGATAAAGCAGGTTATCTAAGGTTGCAGGAGGAAGTAGGAAGAAAAAATAAAATAAAAATATACACCAGGTAGAGGTGAAGGTAGGGAAAGAGGGAGGGAAGTAGGGGAGAAAGGCTAGGAGGGCACGGTGCACAGAAAGGAGTTGGTAAAGCTGGATGTGAGAAGGTGGATGGAGAAAAGGGTATGTGTGAGCCCGGATTGAATGCTATAAAGTAGCAGGGCATGGTAGGATGTCACAACCCAGGGTAGTGAGCTCCTATCCGAGGTTGGGAAAGGAAGAATAAGGGATGGATGGGCCTAGTGTTGATAAGACAGGGGATAAGAGAGAACAATTAGGCTGGTGAGGAGCAAGCTGGGGTCAGTACTTAAAATTGGGTCTAGGCGTGGCTATATACCAGTACTGGGTCTGAGTGGGTGAAGCAGTTACATACTTCTCTGATTGTACAGAAATAAAGCATCTTGAAAGCATTTATACCGATTAAAGTAGCTTAATTTAAGGGGTTTTGTGTAGATCGTTCCATAAGGTAGGTAGCACTAAGCTTATGGCTGCCCTGCTAGCGGGATTTTGCTTGGGTACTTTAAGTGTAATAGCTGAGAACTTTAATATCGATTTTCAAATTATACTCAGGGAAGACAGCAGGAGATATAATAAGGCAGCTTATTAGAGATGGCTCTATAGGTCAGAGAGCAGCGTTTCTGTGGCGCCTGAACTTTAGTGATGTCCATCCCACCGCATATAGGGTGCAGTGATGTGTGTCGAAGGGAGTCCCGTTATAAACCTCAGTGCTCGATGGTAGAGTGTGTCCAGTTTAGCCATGTAAGTTGGGGCATTGGCTGTAGAGGAAGTCAGCGTAATCAACCAATGATAGGAAAATGGATTGGACCAGTTATTTCTTGGCATCTCTGGTGAGAAATTGGCTGATTCTAAAAACAGTCCAAGCCTTTGCGAAGTCGTTTATGAAGTCCTCGATATGTTCAATGAAGGAGAGTCTTTGGTCTATCAAACTCCCAGATACTTGAATTTTGTAACAAATTCTAGTTTTCACCTAGAACTGTGGTAATTTGGGGAACTGTCCCACTGGACACAGGGTTAGCTGTGCGGATAAAAGGAGAGGGACCATCGCTTTGGTTTTTGGCATTAAGGAGTAGCTTTTTGGAGGAGTTGGCTTGCAAACAGCTTTAAAAGAAATCGCATACCTGAAGAGAAGATCGATGATCATGAGAACCGTGAAAGACAGAATAATATGATCATTGGCTTACCAGAAAATATGGAGGGCAAGGACTGTAGTAGTTTTATGCAGAGCTGGCTCAGACAATCCCTTGCATTGCTGGAAGGCTGTAGCTTAGAAATTCAAAGGGCCCATAGGTCCCCAGGCATCAAGCCTCAACCAAATCAGCGCCCACGGCATCTCTTAATAAAGTTTTGAGATACCAGGATCACCAGAAAGTCCTGAAGGTGTGAAGGAGGCAGCTCAATTATAATTAATGATTCGAGAGTCAGTATCTTTCCGGACTACTCTAATTATCTACAAAACAGATGCCAAGCCCTTGGTGAAGTAAAGCGAGTGCACAAGTTGAGCTGTCCTTCTGCTAGTTTATCCGGCACGGCTGATAGTGAGACCTCCTGGTAAACAGAGGGCATTCAACAATCCAGAGGCTGCAGCGATATTTCCTAGCGACTGGGCGGTAAGGACCAGGCGGGAGGTGAGGCGAAGGAAGCCGTTGATCTTGGCAGGCTAGTATCGAGAGAAGGATGCGCTTCTGAATTTGAGAAGCTTATGCTGCACTTGTCTTTATGGACGTTATGTTTGGGGCCATTTGCCTAGAAGCTGGGGTTGGTATTTTGGGAGTGGAGGCCTTTAGGCCCAGAACACCAGGGGGTGGCCTATAAGGGCGGGCTGCGGTCTCCGGTATTCTCCATACACCCTCGGCTGTGGCAAATGTGTCACGCCAACGGCGTGAAAAGCTCAAGATAAAGACGGGACTCAGTACCTATAACAAGGACAGTTTTTTCTTTTTACACGGTTTGGAGATTTTGTTGTTAATTTAATCAGTTTCATGAAGGCTTTATTATGGATTACAGGTACAGGTCTGATTTTCGCTAATATATAGAAAGACGACGAATTGTACTATGACAGGCATATGAAGGACATTAGCTATAATTAGTCCCTCAAGTTTAAGACTGTATGTAAATGGAGACTGTATGTAATAAAGAAAAATATTTTTTTGGGGAGGGACTCGAACAGAAATAGAGGGAGTTAGCTGTTACTTAATGTTTACATTCCTAGTTAGATGGATCAGTTCAGAACCCTAGTACTTGTTAACTCCACAGGTACTTAAGGGTATAATTTGTACCTAAAATTATAGTAATACATAGTTGATTTTTTTTTATAAGAGTGTAGGGAAGACTAGGGCAAATAAGGATGATTGGTCTCTTAAGATAACATAGTTTTATAGTAATGGGGCCGCGAGGCGGGCGCCTCTGGGGTGGCGGGGAGGGGCAGTTCCATGGATTAGTACTTATGGAAGAGTAATTACGATAATGCTGTGGATGCATTACTAAGGGACCCTTGGAGTCTCCACCATTCAGGGTGGGCACACCCATGGGGTCGAGGGGGGCTGCACTGCCTGCCACGGGCAGGGAGGTTCGTATACCCGGACCCCTAGAAGAAATTTAGAAGGATGTGCTTAAAATTTAAAATTTAGGGGTTAATGTTATACTGGTAAAAGGCATGGAACTCCAGTCCAATCCATGAAGAATAGTGGGATGAGGGATGATAATGTTTTGAGGAAGTTTTAGTAGTATTAGGGGTTTATAGTTGGGGAGGAGAAGGGAGAGGAAAGAGAAGGAAGGGGCAAAAGTTGGGAAAAGTTTCAAAAAGCAGGACAGAGGGGTTTTCTCACATTTAAATTTATTAACTTTAATGTTTCGATGCTTACAGACATCAGGAGTATTTGTTATGTATATGATAATGGCTAAGCTAAGTTGTGTTACCTGGAATGTCAATGGACTCCGCACAGTGGTAAAGAGGAAAAAAGTTTGGTCCCAGCTAAAAAAGCAGAAATGTGGTATAGCACTACTGCAGGAAATCCATTGCACGGGGGAGGAAGTGGAACCACTAGCAGGTTCGTGGGGGGTACACTATTGGCTGCTCCATTTACGTCTCGGGCAAGAGGAGTGGCTATCTGGATTCGCCCAGGGCTTCCACACCAGGTGCTCTCCCAGAGAGCTGATGAGCAGGGGAGATTTATAATAGCAGAAGTGCAAGTTAATGGGAGAGAGATGACCCTGGCCTCGATTTACGGTCTGAACTTCGATTCACCGGACTTTTTCACTCATTTACAAATGACATTAGCACCTTACATGGACAATCTGATTATAGGAGTAGACTTTAATCTGTATTTAGACCCTAAATTGGACCATTCCCAAAGCAAAGTTAATCCAATCCCTAAAGGGGTGGCATCATTTTCGAATCTGGTGGAGGAAAGGGCATTGGTAAAGGTGTGGAGACATCTACATCCAGGGGAAAGGGAGTACTCTTTTTTTCTCATGCCCACCAGATATATTCCCGGCTTGATAACCTTTACGTATCCCCACTTATGATGGGCCTGAGTATAGCGGCATCATATGGCCCCATGGTGATTTCGAACCACGCCCCCTTGAAGGTAGACATTCAACTAGGCCCTAAGGAGCCAACAAGTTGTCAGTGGAGGTTGGACCCAATTTTACTCCAAGACCCCATATATCTCAGGTTTATGAATGGAAAGATTACAGAATTTATAGCCATTAATAACACCCAAGATGTTCATATAAAATATGTATGGGATGCCTTGAAGGCATATATTAGGGGGGAAACACTCTCTTACTCTGCTTATAAACAGAGTGGTGAGAGGGAGAGAGAATATGCTTGGAGTCCCAAATTTTAAAAATGGAAAAGGAAAATACGATGACCCCTACAGGGGAAAGAATTAGGAAAATGAAAGTTCTAAAGGGGAGATATAGCCAGATGACCAATAAACGGATTGAGAGAGACCTTTTTATTACAAATACCCGATCACATTTGAAGGGACTATGCTGAAATGGCTTGCAAATTTAGTGATAAAGAAAGGCGGAGAACACCATACTAGCCATGAATACGCCTAATAGAGAACACCTTTGATCAAAATAATATTAATAATTTGTTTAAAGATTTTTACATTTCTTTGTACACCTCACAATTCCCCACTAATGGGGACCCACATACCTTTCTAGACCAAGTTCCCCTACCTGAGGTAACATCTGAGCAGAGATGATCTTAATAGGCCTATTAAGCAGGAGGAGATTAGAAAGGCAATCAAAGGTACAAAATGGGGAAAAGCCCCAGGGCCAGATGGCATTCCGGCCGATTTTACAGGGCCACTTGGGAAGTCATCGGACCACTATTAGTAGAGTGGTGAAAGTATCATTGGAGGAGGGTGATCTCCCTGATTCAATGTCTGAAGCTACGATTGTGGTTCTCCCAAAACCAGGGAAGGACCCAAAGCTCTGCAGATCCTACCGACCAATTTCTTTGCTTAATTCAGATTACAAAATAGTGGCCAAGATCTTGGTCGGGAGGCTGGAACCCCTCCTGCCCAACCTGATTCATATGGATCAGAGGGGGTTTGTGAAGGGATGGCAGGCTAAGCACAACGTGAGGTGGGCAATGAATATTATCCATAAATGGTGGACAGGAAAAGATAAGATGAGGGGGATTCCTAGCTCTCGATGCTGAGAAGGCATTCAACCGTTTGGAATGGCCCTACATGTTTGTAGTGTTTGAAAAATTTGGTCTGGGAAACACATAAGGTGGATGAGAGCTATATGTAAGGCCCCTAAAGCCCAGATTTTAGCCAACAACACCCTATCTTCCCCATTTTGTTTAACCCGGGGCACACGACAGAGCTGCCCACTATCTCCCCTAACATATGTATTATGCATTGAAACCATAGCGGCCTATGTTAGGTCTAATCCTAATATAGAGGGATATAGGGAGAAGGGGAATAGCCATGTAATTTCACTCTTCGCAGACGATGTTCTGTTGTTTCTGGAAGACCCTGAAAGGGCCTTAAAGGACCTGAATAGGTGTTTTGAGGTGTATGGGCCCCTTTTGAGCCACAAAATTAATTGGACAAAAAGTGAGTGGCTCCCACTTGGGAAAATTAAAAATTCAATAAAAATTGCAGGTGTGGAGGTCTCACCCTCTAATGCTATTAAATACCTAGGGGGTTCTTCTCCCAAATAAACTCTCACTCATAGTTAAATTATAATCCCTTGATTCAAAAAATCAAAGAGGATTGCTTTAATTGGAGAGCCCTCCCTTTGTCTTTAAGAGGTAGGGTAAATCTTATTAAAATGTCTATCTTACCCCAAATAGTATATTTATTTCAGACAATCCCTCTCCACCTACCTAATATATAAAATCCATTGAAGGGCCATAGCATTTTGTTATGGCAGGGAAAAAGCCCACAAATTCAAAAGCTGGCGCTGTGGCACAAAGTGGGAGAAGGCGGCCTGGGCCTGCCCCATACAAAATATTATTATATAGCAGCCCAGTTGGCACAGATCCCAGATCTCCTGCAGAGGGATATACATAAGAAGCCCCAATGGATGGGTATCGCATACGCGGATGAATTTCCCCTATACTATTCAATCTTAGTTGACTCGGCATTAGAGCCAGAGGAAAAGCGGGTCCTTAACCCTTGTACTAGAAACTCGTTGAAAGTCTGGAAGGTGGCTCACAACCTTTTAGGAGTGCACAATTATATATCCCCTGATACCACACTAAGGTCAGTCTTGTTGAAAGGGGGGAAATTTAATGTAACTCCAGGTAACCATCTTAAAATGTGGGCTGGGAGAGACTTGATGAGGTGGCTCAGATACTCCAGGGAGAGCAGGTTGCTACCTTTCAGGAGGTTAAATTGAAATCGCTATCCCTCCTTCCCAATATTTTACATATCTTAGAATCAAGGAACGTGTGGAAACACTACTTTCAGTAAAGGGGGCCTAGCAGACCTGTACTATTCACCTTTGGAGGAGTTATTTAAAAGATTATCTCAAATAGATAAATTTAAACCTGTGCAAAGGTGTTATAGACTGTTGGTGGGTTCATTGGGAGATCCCTGGAGCAACTAAAGGACAATGGGAAACAGACCTGCTCCCAGAAGGTCTGACAGAGATTGGACTCTTATACAAAAAATTTACTTCACTGCTCAGTCAACAATAGATTGCGATCCTCCAATATAATATTATGATGAGAGCATATTTCACCCCAGAAAGAGCCCATAAAATCAACCCTGATAGCAGCAGTTCTGCCCGGGTGTGATATATATGTAGGCACTTTTTCCACATGTTATAGGAATGTCCCAAGATTAAATCTTTTTGGACGGGTGTTGAAACTATTCTTGCTAAGACTTTACTCACACACACATATATGGATCCATAAAGGTTTACTAGGGCTCCCGGAATGGAAGGCAGGTTCCCGGTGATGGTAGTAAGTTGAAGAGAATTGGGAGAATCGTAGGGTATAAGAGAAGTGGCAATCACTGGTACAACCCTAGAGCCCCATAGGTTCCACCTGGTTGAAGGAACTACTGCATTTGATGAAACTAGAACACACCCAATGTCAGGTATCTGGCCTAAGGCAAAGATATGAGGAAACATGGGCACCGTTAGAATCTGCAATGGGTTCCGATTGGTTCCCAACATTTTGAGGAGAGGTAGTAAACCTGTTTGGCACCTAGTCAGAGGCTATAACGCCTAAAAATGCAGTGTTTGGAAAGGATCAACATTCCAGAAGAGTAAAACTCCAGATGAGCAAAATTATTGATGTATTTATACTAACACAAAGTTAATGTAATTGGATCTGTTATTATTATTCTTATTTATCCGCCTGCTGCGGTGACTACCAGCAGGGGCATCCAGCCGCCAGCCCTGCCACGGGAGAGCACCAGGCTCACTCATGTGATGGGGATCCAGCAAGGCCATCGACGATCTGCTGAAGGTCTCCCCATACCCTATCCCAGCCACACCGGCTCCGGACCCCCCAGTGCGATTCCTTGTGAGTCCTCGGCGATGCAGGCGTGGCCATCCCAGGCTGCATGGTTGCACCCAACCATTCCCTTTTCTCCCATTGGGAGTGCAGATATGCAATGACGTCTGTGCATGTGCATGCGGCGTCTGCAGCGCTCCCCAGTCACACCAGTGCAAGCGGTACCCCTGAGCATCCCAAGGGGTCGCCGCAGTGTGGTGTGGATTCCCTAGTCCTCCCCTGCTGACCCGCGACAACCCAGGCTTGTTCCCGAACCTGGGCCACCGGCGTAGTGCGAGGTGTGGCATCCAGCGCCTCAACCCTCAGCGCCACGGGCTGAGGAATGTAATTGGATCTATAATTTATATGGGCATACCCAAGTAATACTGAATGGTATGCTCTAATGAGATGATCTTGTAATTGTCTAAGCCTATACATAATGCTGATATAACAATGGATGTAATTTTGAGTAAAGCCTCTTGTCATGAGGAATAAATAAAGTTTACAAAAAAAAAAAGTTGTATAGGAGCTCATATGAACTAGTACAAGAGCCTGAATGATTAATGCTTAACTGATACGGTCTGCTGTCCATCACCTAATTACATCAGACCAACTGCCAAACTGTCAACTGAGTGTGCGCAGCATGGTCTATAAGAAGACTGCCAGTAGCATTAGCTATTCAGCAGTACCCTTTCGCATTCTTTGTCATGTGTTTTGGATTCATGGCTGTGTTTTAGATTAAAGAAATACGTCTTACTACGCCTGAGTTAATGTTTATCAACCTATTCAGCGCTTCGTGTTGCGCCAACGTTAAAACACGTACGAATAACCACTAGGTACCAGACATGCTACTCGAACAAAAGTTGTGCATTTGTTGCAAACTCTGTCTGCGATTTACCTATTATTTGGTCTCACCAGTTGCACCAAGGATCGTGTGCTGTTTATTAAATCATTATCTGATCTTACCTCACACGAGTAAGTCTGCTTGGGTCTAGCTTACTAAAATAATAATAATTCTAATATTAATTCTAGTATTGTTAGATTTAAATTAAAACTGCCTAGCTTTCTGCCTAAAAACTGAATCTTTTTGCACTTGAATCTTTGTAGTCACAAACTTTGTTTTGTTTGGACTGAGTCTGTATTTTTAAATTTTAGTGGGGACCAATTGTATCTTCATTTATGCGACAATTGTGTTGGCATCTTGGACCCTTGAATAGTCGTGGACTAAGAAATTCTTGGTTGTGCGAACATAATAATGAAGCCAGGATAAGACTCACATTTATTGATCGGTGACCTAGAGGACAGACTTTCTTCTTCTTCTCTTTTGGATTTGAGTGCTTTCAGTTTAAGAATCGACTAATTTTTTCCCAGTTTCTTTTCCCTTTGGTCATGGTCTGAGGGTCTCTTTCAGGCATCCTGCCTGCTCCTGCCCTGCCTGAAGTCCTCCTACCTGTGCCTCCTCTCTCCCTCCTCCTCTGTCCACGGGCGGCACCTCCGCAGGGGGTCCGCCACTCCTCTTGGGTACACTTAATATTCAGACTCTGATGTGGGAGAGGACCTGGGTGGAGGAACCTGGAACATCAGGCAGGATGGACCCAGCCGTTGGCTTGGGGGCACGTGCTGTTGCCTACCCCACAGACCAGGCTTTTTCCCTTGTTCTGGTGATCTCTCCCCCCTCCCATGTGTGTGCATGTCCCTGATGCTAGGTGCATGACAACCCTAGCCTGCATCAGAGCATGCTGATTACATGCAGCTGGGCGTGCTGCAGCGCCCCTGGTCCCCACCAGGAGCTGCTGGCACACCGGGTGATCCCCAACCTCCCCTCTGGGAAGGAGAGCAGCCCAACAGGTGCTCAATCCTCACCCGCCCCTGCCGTCCTGAGCTCACTCCCGAACCTGGGTCACCGGCGTGGTGCAAGGTGTGGCATCCAGCCCCTCAACCCTCAGTGCCACCAGGCCGGCCTTGAAGAATCAACTAATTTGGACTACTACTTAAAAACTTGAAGGAACATCTGTTTTATCTTTATTTGGAATTAATTTGAGTGTTGGCTATATGAATGTGTTTTAACTTTTGAATTGTTCTGAAATTGTCTGAGGTGCAATTAGTTGGTTCAGTATTAACTACATAGGAGACCTATCAAATTAAACCTAATAGATAATTAACCTATTGACCTAATATAGATCATGGTTAACATGTGTAGTAGAAAAAGTGTAACCCCGAGCTATCCTTAAATTAAAAGCTAAAAAGAACTACAAAAGGAAAAGACAAAAGAATAGTGAACAGTTAGAACTGGAATTTCATTCTGACCAAGGCACTCAGAAGTACTCCCTCATTGACTTGTTTGGGGAAACAGATCCAATAGGAGTAGGAAAAAAGAGTAAAAAATTAAATCAAATGAAAATGACTAATTAAATTAAACAGGCTACACCTATGATTAACATGCCTGCTTTGTTGCATTCATTAACTGAAACAAAAGAAGTAAGGCAAGACTTATTTCAAACAAGACTTTCAGAATCTCCTAACCTTTCACTACAAGCAAACAAACTAACCTCCCCTGAATTTCATGATATGGAAATTATGGGTGGAAATAGTGTATTGACAACACCCGAATCCTTTTCTGAGTCTCTGGATTACACCAACTATTCTGATATACTGTAGCTTCTATATCGATACCATTTTCCTTAGATAATGAGTGTTACACAAGGTCCCTGCACCCTAATTGGTACCCTCAGAGGTACACCGTAGACAGCTAGCACTTAAGTATATGTTATGCTAACATATAGGGCTAAGGGCATCTACCGTACAAGAGTAGATGTCAGGATATGAATGCATCTTGTTGTAATACACTTTGCTTGCTAATAAATATACTCTTCTATGTATTTTCTGTGTATTTATTACTTGTAAGATGCCAAGGCACCTGTGTCCTTGGAGTAGTTCTGATATGTAAGTCGGCATTGCCACCTTTTAGTGATTTGTACTACTACACTGAGTTATGTAAGACTCTGTATAAGAACTCTTTTGTTCATAAACTGATGACTATACAAAATCGTATAATGTTATCTTGGACTGCGGAGCCACCTCTAATTTAGCCAATAGGGCTCATCTCTGTAACTAGAAATGTTTCTATCTTACAGTAACCATAGTAATTATCATAGATATATAATGTAATACACTAATCTTGTACCTCGGAGATCCCAGGAGACACAGAGAAACCTCGAGGTATAGGGAATGCTTAGCACTGGCACCTAGTTTGTATTGGTAAGAACTGCTTAGGGCAACTGTGATTTATCCTTTTGGCAGTAATAAACTTGTTTATTACTCTTATGTAACGTGTCTGTAATTACTTGCATTCCCAATATTGCCAAGAACCTGAAAATGAGGTTTAGATCTCTAACAAATTGCTGACTGTGTGCAGGCAATATTTGGTGTTTGCAAGTCTTCACTTATTGCTATAACTTTTCCCTTTCCCATGGGGACAGTAGGTGTACATTCCCGTATCACCTCTCCCATTTTAAAACCAGTTTGTAATAAACACAAAGTCTGGCTGTCATCCTTCGGGTATGGTCGATGCCAACTAGACTCACTCCATAACAGCTTTGATTTGTAAGTCTACAACTTTTACAGTAGCCCGACTGTGTATAAAGTGCTCCTGCTGTGGATCGATACACAGCACGGCGCCTTTTTCACAGTTTGATTTTTTTGTTCCTTCCCACAGAATGGCCACCGTATCAAAATATCTACGCAGAACTGAGACTTGATGTCTCGAACTTCCTTACCTCCCATGGAGGATGGACTGACTTTGTGCGGGATGCAAGTCAATCTGACAACCCTATACTGGGGATTTCAACCCAGCACACGGAGATGAGACAATCAGCCAACAAGCGTCAAGCTAAAGGGTTGATGGTCGCGGCTCTCTATACTGCTCTGGAAGCCTCCGAAGCGAGGTTTCGAACCCTTGATCTGCAAATTTCATCTCTTAAGCAACAGATGGGTTTGCAGGAAACTGAATATGTTAGACTGCAGCAGAACTTGGAGTCTGAATTCCAAACTTTGCAGAATGAAAAGGATTCACTTTTGCATCATTCAGTTCAAGCTGGAGAACAGGAACTGTGTATGTTGAAACAGGTGTGAAAGTCTGAGACAGGATAAGGGACAGACGTTGCAAATGAATGATTTGCTAAGTGCTGCAAATGCTCAGTTGAGTGAGGAAATGGGTGAGCTACAGGACGAGAGAAACCAGGTACGTAATGACTTAGAAGTGTCTATCAGGGACAATCGTGAATTGAGTGCTGCGTATAGAGTGTTGCAAAAGCAAAAGAAAGATGAGGTTGATATGGATGTTGCAAGTGTGAGTCACGATGAATGTAGAACTAAGATCGCTTAACTGCGCCATCAGTGAGAGGTTCTGGCTGGACATGTTAAGGCGATGGGAGGTGTAGCCCTGCCTTACATCGTCAACTGAAGGGAGTTGTCAGATGATGAAATTTCTCAGTACAGCGCCCAGTCACACCCCTACTATGGCCCAAGACCCCACCCAGCCATCCACAATGTGGCGGGGTCCCACTACACCCTCACCATGTCATACGTCATCGACGTCATGACGCCCATCATGGGAGACGCCAACATGGTGGCCCCCATGATAGGGGGGGCAGCAGGCCCAGGCCTGGTCCCGATGGCACCACCGATAGCCGTTATTAATGTGGAAGATAGGCATGAGATAGAAACCATGATTGAAACTGCGATAGGCAATGTACCTCTTCCTAAGAGAAGTAAACAGGCCATTAAAACCCAGATTAGGCAGCTTCTGCAAGATGCTGGCACTCAGGAGGGTATTGTCTGTACTGCAGCTGAGGCTGCAGCTCGGGCCGCCCTGGATGGCGCTCGAGGCAATCTACCTCTGCCTGATTGACCCAGTAATCCCTACAAATGGCCTATTCTGTTCAGCAAATAGCTGACAGCATTGGTCGGATGAATCCGTCCGACAACCTCAGCTGTCACTTGGAAAAGGTGCGTTCAAAATGCAAGATGCTTAGCCTCACTGCAGAATACCAGGTCCAAATACTACGTCAAACCATCGATCCTAGTTTGTGGGCCAAACTCCCGATGTCATCCGCCAGGATGGAATGCCACCTTTGATGAGGTTGCAACTGAACTCATTTCTGCTCCACGGCCCAGGTGTAGTAGTAGTGATACTTGCATACCCTGTAAAACAGAATGCAAAGGAAAGTCCAGCGACTTACCACCAGAGACTTTGGATGGCTTACCGAGCAGGAAAGCACTTGGCACAAGAAGCTGCGGATATAGATCTTATTGAATATAAGACCCTGTTCCTTAGGAACATGACTCCTGCAGTACAAGAAAAGGTAGAGCCAACCACCTACCCCAATATGGATAGGTTTGCCAACATCCTTGGGAAAAACGAGAGAGTTTACCAACTCTATAGCCGTGATCTGGGCTCCGGTTCCAAGAAGGTAGCTGCCGTGGAGCCTACTCCAGAGGCCACGATGCACTACACTGTGGAAGGGCAGGCCCAACACCAACAGGCCCAACATCAATAAGCCCCTCTAGCTGATAACCAACACCCCCAACAGGCCCATCAACAACAACTGCAACAGCAACAGCAGTGGGGTGGGAATCGGAATTGGCATAAGTATAAAAAGCATAAGGGTAAAGGTAAACCACAACAGCAAAGATCAGGCCCTTCTTATAGGGAGACAGCTGAAGAGAATTGGAAATTCCGAGAGGTCCTAGGACAAGTGTGCTCTGTAGCGGATGCTGTTCCTGCACAGGCCCTTGCGGCAGTACAACCGATGACCCAGACCCCAACGGGTCATGGGGACACTGGAGGTACAGGCTCTCAGGCCCATACAGTCCTGAACCCAGAAGCTCCTCCCTATATAGCATCAGTGCAGCATGGTAAAGTGATTCACAAGAGTCAGGCCCAACCTCTCCATGCTCCCAGCAGTACAGATTGACAATTACAGGCCCTAGCCCGGATTGTAAACAAGCTAGTCTTGGATACAAATGGAAGGCCCTGCACCAAGGTTGGGGGCCTCCTACTAGTAGTCCTGCTGGATACAGGTGCAGCTGTATCTGTGCTACACAATGAACACCCAAACACATCCTCTTGGTCCACCGGAAGGAGGACCAACATGTCAAGAGTTGATGGTGCTAGGCTATCTGCATACCATTCTCTACCCCTACCGGTAGAGCTAGGTCATCTAAAGGCCTCACACACTTTCCAACTAATGGTACTGCATGATCATCCTAGTATCGTAGGGATTGACTTCCTTGCACCAAACGGCTGTGTGGTGGACCTAGCTAACATGCTACTGATACAGATTCGGGGTCAATACCATACCATTTTGATTCCTGATTCACACGTCGTGGTAACAATTTCTGCCAATGACAAGGAGTATGATGTCATAGATTTTTCAAGACTCATGAACTTTCCAAAGCTTCTTCCCATTTTGCAATGGCACTTGGGCGTTTGCAATTAATAAACATGACTGTGGTAGAATGCACTGTCATCAAGTGCCAGGCCCAGCACATGAGAGGCAAAGGCAATATCATTTCCCAGCTAAGGCCTTGCCTTCCCTTAGAAAGCGATCACGTCACTCCTCATGCAAAGTAATCAGAACTTGTGTTTCCACTGCCAGCTGCCCAGTGTGGCCCATGAAAAAACCCACAGGCACCTGGAAACTTACTATGACTACAGGAAACTGAATCAGGTCACCCCAGTTTTCCTCCAACTGTGGCATCAGCACCTGATGCGCTTCGACTTGACCCTGATTTGAAATGGTTCAGTGCCCTGGACATTTCCAGTGGTTTTGGTCATTACCATTGGCCCTCAAGAGCCAATATAAGTTTGTCTTCACCTTTGAAGGGTGACAGTACACGTGGACTTGCTTGCCACAAGGATTCCATAATAGCCCATCCCTGTTCCATCTGCACATGATGGACGCCCTCGAGAGTTTCTCTACTCCTTAATGTCTCTTGCAATATGTGGACGACCTGTTGCTGGCAACTGCCACACAGGAACCACATCTGGATCTCTTGGATGAACTACTGACTCTCATCCAGAGAGCAGGCCTGAAATGCAATCCAGCAAAAGCACAACTATGTCAGAAAGAAGTACTCTTAGTAGGTCTGAAAATAACTGACCAAGGTTGAAGCCCTACCTGGAAGAAGGTACAGGGATTGCAAGACTTGCCATTGCCCACCAGCGCAAGGCAACTCTTAAGGATTCTGGGTATGGTGAATTATTCGAGAGATTTTATTTGTGATTTTGCTCAGAAAGCCGCTTCTCTGTATGAGCTACTGAAAAGGACATCCCATGGACTTGGGGCCCATACACACCCAGGCTGTGACATCACTGAAGCAGACTTTGGCCTCTGCCCCAGCTCTGGTCAACACCAATCCAGCACTATCATTCCATCTGGAGTGTGCCACCTATGACATTGCTATGTCAGCAGTGCTGGCCCAGAAGGTGCAAGGCACCCTGAGACCCACTGCATATGCATCACAGCTCTTGACCCCAGTGAAACAGAAGTACGGCCTTTGTGAAAGGAACCTTCTGGCCACCTACTGGGCTGTCAAGCACTTCCTGTATATCATTGGGTACTCACCACTGATCATCAACACCAACCACCCCAACTACCTTTCTGCTCTCAGACAGAGTGAAGGATGGGTCAGTCTCTAATACCAGACTGACACACTGGTCAAGTCCTTCTCCAGGATAGAGACATACAGGTACAACCGACAAAAATTCCATCTATGCTAGCTCATGTACTCCTTTTCCAAGGAGAACCCCATGACTGTACACTGCAGTCACCTGATCTTCAGATCCAGTTCCTTTCCTCCTGCCGCGCCTACAAATACTGGATAACACCTCTTTGTGTTGCGTCTTTACTGATGGTTCAGCATCCTACTATCAGGAGAACAAATTGCAGAGATGGGCATTCTAGTGATTTACCCTTATGGAACACTGTCAAAATATCCAAGCGCTGTAGTGTAGCATCATCACAATATGCAGAGGTGGCAGCGGTGGCCTGTGCCCTCAAGAGCATGTGACAGAGGATACCATCATTTTACAGACTCTAATTGGGTTTGTTGTTCTCTTACAGAATTTCTTCCTTTCTGGCAGAAGATTTCCTTCCTCTCTTCTGATGGCAGCCCAGTGAAGTACAAGGAATTGGTAATATACATACATCCACTGGCACAGATATTTGCACACAAACTCTGTGTACACAAAGTCAAAACTCATTCTCTTCATGACCCCTACCATGCCTTCAATGACACAGCAGACACCCTTGCTAAGGAAGGGGCCAAGGGGGGGACACCTGGATGATGGACCATCCAGAGGCCAATGCGGTCGTACAGATTGTAGCACTCAGGAAAAAACCTGAACCTTTCTCCCCCCCCAGGCCCGGACCTTTCAGCAGCCCAACATATTGATACTGAACTCAAAGAAGAGTTCAGATTCCTTGACAAGGGTACCGAAGAGAAACTTCCCACACACAACCCCTACCGAAGGCATGAAGGTAAGTTACGCTTGTCACCAGATGACAAGCTCATCTAAGTACCAACCAGATGATTCTACCACCAAGTTGTGGGTGGTCCCCAGACACCTAAGATCAAATTCTTGCACCAAGTGCATGATACACCCACTGGTGGACACCAGGGAGTGTAAAATACCCTCAAAGACTCAAGACCACCACCTGGTGGCCTGGTGTCACCAAAAGTTAAACAGTATATAGACAATTGTCTCATTTATGTCAAAACAACCCCATCCCTACCAAACAAAATGTCAAACGCTACCACAACGACACTCTGGCCCTTGGCATGCCATACAGATTGATTTTATTGGCCCTCTGACCAACACCAGCAGAAATAACAAGTACGCTCTTGTGGTAACTGATCTCTTCTCTAAGTGGGTTGAAGCTTTCCCCGCTAAGACATGCACGGTGAAGACCACTGCTAAAATCCTGGTAGAACAGATTTTATCCAGGTGGGGTCTACCTCTTAAGGTAAACTCTGACAAAGGAACCAGTTTTACAGGTGAGTTGATGAAAGAATCCCTTGAACTCCTTGGAGTTCAACAGAAGTTCCACATACCTTACCACCCCCAATCCTCAGGTCAAGTAGAAAAAGCCAACAGACGGCTCAAGCAAATGCTTTCCAAATTCATTGAGGACAATCCCAAAACCTGGGATTCCCTACTGCCGTTACTCCTTATGGCAGTTAAGGTACACCCTCAGCCACCACCCAGCTCACACCCTTTGAGGTGATGACTGGCAGACAGATGAGACTGCCTGAACACCTGTTGTTTGACCTGCACACCCTACTGCAGACCGTGTATCTTGTAGACCAATATGTGGAAAACTCAGAAAAGACCCATCACACACACACACACACTTGTATGCTGCCAACTGCATAGGCAAGGCCCAGCAACAATCCAAAATCCCAGGGTTTTATTTAGCGCTAAAATTGATTAGCATTTTGCTCATAAAATGCTAAAACATTAGAAATGCAGAGCACTTGCCTCACTTAGTTCAACAAACATAACACTTCTAGAAAACCTATATAAATATCTTCTTTACAGTTAGTATCATCAGAAGAAAAAAACTGCTAATCAATTATTTAAACCCCTGAATCTAGTTTGACAAACACGCACAAGAAGTGGATTGGCAGGTTGGAGATCAGGTCATGGTACTCAGATTTTCACATCCACCAACTCCTTCTCCAACAAGTGGGAGGCCCATACCCCATTGTCAACAAGCTCAGTCAGCAGTCTATCAGGTTAGACTCCTGTAAACAATAAGTTGACTGACAAATGATTTATGCAAACCAGCTGAAACTGTATAAAGAGCTTAACTACTTTTCCTCACCCCATTGGGCGGAATAGTACTAACATACTAATCTTTGATCTTTCTTTTCAGATACACTGACAAGATGGCTATCTTGTTCCATTATCTCTCATCTCAGGAGTTATCCCTGCATGCAAGGCATGGTACGAACCTCCCACGACACCTCGATCCTCCAGCACCTCCTCCAGAGGAGTATCCGTCAATATACCTGATAGTCTGATTACTGTCCAGAAAGGTTCCGATGCTTACCTCACTGCCTTGGTTATTGCTCCTGATAAATCTACCCTACAAATTGAGTGGCAAACCACATGGCAAGGACAAATCCTCCCTGTGGCCAAACTCTCCAAAGGAACTTTCCAGGGTTGGCCCAATGCTAAATTATCCCCAAATGGTTCTCTGTCCTTGTTACAAACTGCATTAAGACATTCTGGTTTGTACAACATTACTACCTTAATTGATCCTTCATACTGTAATTCTTTGTCTAGAGATGCTGCTCGGAAATTTTGTGCTGTACACCACATGGCTTCTGTAGCCTTGTACCTCTCTGTCTTACCACCTACTGATAAACAGCTTTTGGAATGTCCAAAGCATACCCCTGGTCCCCGTAGTGGTCTAACAGCCACTGCCCTTCCAGGTTCATTGATTAATAACTTACAGTTTATGCATATACCTGTTTTGTTTAATCTTACTTACTGGAATATGAAAGAATTTGGTATGTGTCACACTACTAATACTTCAGCATGTTATAGTTCATTATTGCTTGATAGTTTAGCTGCATTTCAAATTCATACTCAAGACTCTATTGCCGGGGTCCATTCCAATGAACATAGAGGCAACTTCAGGAGAAAACCCACTCCTGATGATCTAATTCATAAACGTAAGACACGTGAAGTTGACAGTTCTGATGTTACAGGTGCAACAGGTACTGTCACAGGCCTTTTTGGTACAGCTACGTCTATTTGGAATAAAGCAGACATTGCTGCTATCAAAGCTCATTCTGCCAAGTTCTCCACTGGTTTGGTTAACGATGTACTACCCCCATTATTGCATGGTGTGGATGGCCTTAGTCAGGAAGAAAGATACACTGCATACAACATGCATGACATTGCTAAGGCATTCACTGATTCAAGCGATAAGATCAACACACTCATACAACAAAACAATAAAGAAGCAGATAAACAATACATTGCCAGAGAAATCCTTTGGTCTGCCTATGGCTCATACATTATCACTACCATCAACAATCTCTTCCGTGATCTAGAATCTGGAAGAATCCCTGATATCATACATGACAGATGTATTTCCAAATGGTATTGTCCACGATGTAAAACCCCTGGCTGTATTGCTATGTGTATGCAACAAGCTTTAACCATATCTCTTTCTACAGCTAGGAATTTTGGGTTTGTGACCAGACACCCTAATACTGGTCCTTGTTTTGCTGCTAAGAAATGTCCTCCCATAACAGATACCATGTTTGTTTCTTTTACTGTCTCTTTACCATGTTTTGATCCCACTATAGCTTTGTTTGACAAGCTTGCACTGGTCCATTCAATTGGGCATTTGGACGAAGACATCTACAAGAAACACCTGGATCTACCACCTCTACTGGTTTCCATCCTTTTCTGGATGCCTGGGTGGCTCTGCACACGGACTGCTGTCTGAAGAAGCAATACATTTGCTTGTGCCGATGTGATGTATTTGATGTTATTCAACCTGTTTGTGGTTATTCTCCAGATAGCATTGATTGGACTTTCACCATGGATGATGATATCAACCAGAATGGCACAGATACCTTGGATTGCTCCGGGTAAGCTCTACCAATCATATCTTGAGGAGGTTCATCGCCTGTAAACACGGATTTCAAAGATGGCCTACACCTGCCCTGTCCAGTTGCAAAAGTGGAGACTCCCTACTGTTCGCTCTCAGTATAATTCCGATGGAGAGTACTGTGTAGTTACTAATATTAAAAGCTATACTTATGGATCTGTTACATGTGTTATTGATTACCCCAGTTTCTGTTTTGTCCCCCACCAGAAGACTGTCATTGGACATACTGTTATAACACCCGTCCCCATGCTAGATGCAGACATCATTGATGGTAACCCCGATTATCTGCTCACACTGTCTGAATACTTACCATATTTTAATGTACACATAGACTCACTCACACTTACATTAAAATCACTTTTAGACAGGAAAGACACACCCCATCCACATCAGCAATAATATGACCAAGGCCAATGAAGCTATCCTCTCATTAATTAATGATGGTGACATGAATGACGCATTGACTAACACCTGGTTAGAGATTACTTTTAAAGGTTTTGTTATTATACAAGCATTTTTTATCTTTATTTTGATTATTATGCTCTGCTGCCTACGGTGCACACTGCACCAACACCGTGAGCAGCTTGAGTTCCTTTACAAAGCTTGCGCGTCGGGTTTCTAAATGACCACTGCTCTCTGGCCTTTCCCTAGATTTGCCTGTGTTGCCCTAGGAGGCAACAAGAGGGGGAATGTTACATGAGGTCCCTGCACCCTAATTGGTACCCTCAGAGGTACACCATAGATAGCTAGCACTTAAGTATATGTTATACTAACATATAGGGCTAAGGGCACCTACCGTACAAGAGTAGATATCAGGATATGAATGCATATTGTTGTAATACACTTTGCTTGCTAATGCATATATCCTTCTATGTATTTTCTGTGTATTTCTTACTTGTAAGATGCCAAGGCATCTGTGTCCTTGGAGTAATTATAATATGTAAGTCAGCATTGCTACCTTTTGGTGATTTGTACTACTACACTGAGTTATGTAAGACTCTGTATAAGAACTCTTTTGTTCATAAACTGATGACTATTACAGAATTGTATAATGTTATCTTGGACCATGGAGCCACCTCTAATTTAGCCAATAGGGCTCATCTCTGTAACTAGAAATGTTTCTATCTTACAGTAACCATAGTAATTATCATAGGCATATAATGTAATATACTAGTCTTGTACCTCGGAGATCCCAGGAGACACAGAAGAACCTTGAGGTGTGAGGGAGCTTAGCACTGACTCCCAGTTCGTATTGGTAAGAACTGCTTAGGGCAACTGTGATTTATCATTTTCATTGTAATAAACTTGTTTATTACTCTTATACAACTATGTCTGTGATTACTTGCATTCCCAATATTGTCAAGAACCTGAAAGTGAGGTTTAGACCTCTAACATGAGGAAGAGTTCTTAAATAACAATATGTCTCAGACCCAACAGATGCCTAACCAAGATAGCCAGGATAACCTAGGAATGGTTATAAAAGACCTAAATCAAACAATAAAAGGCCTTAAGTGATTGGCTCTTAATTAAGAATTGAACCAGGAAGCTAATCTAACAAGCTCTTTATCACCATGTTTATTAAGCTTAGCTACCCAATCTTTGGTATTTTCCCCAGAATCTCAGCATTCACCTAATTTTCCAAAAAATGTGCGACATGTTTCATGTGAGACAGAGATAATTTATAATTCAGAATTTTTAGAAAATAAGGGGACCGTCACATCTTCCTCCTCGTTGTCTAAACAAGCTTTAGAGATAATCAAAACCCCATACTATGCCAACATTATGTTATTAGAGAACCTATGGGTGAACAAAGAGGAATTAGCAAGCCTTAGAGCTGAAGTATTCCATAACAAAACATTGTTAGGATGACTACAAAATGGACTGTGTAATGATAGCTCTCAAATAAGCTCTGTTTTGAATACTGCTGAAAAAAAAGATAACATCTAAAGAAAATAAGGCTCTACAGGTGAACCTTCCTCCCCCCTTTGTAAGAGTAACAGACTCTTTAGATTGTCAGAGAAAAGCTGATAGTCTCTTCATAAATTCAGATCTAGACAGATGTCTAAAATAAAATCTCAAAAAAGGAAGAAAAGTCTTGGAAAGGAACCTTCTAAGAAAAATCAGGAAAATCATGAAAAACTGAAACAAAATTCTCAAAACACTGAACAGAATAGAAACCAAGACAATACAAGTAAATCTCTTGAGAAAGTGAGGGAACCTAGGATGGCTAACAAGGATTTAATTCAAGAAGACAACAGAAAGGATTTGGATAGGCAGGAAACTAGACCGAATGATATGATGCAAAGTTATATTGATGTTTCACTGGTATCCCAATTAAGTTTGGTTATAGGTGGGGTGTCCAAGGTCCCTATAGCTTCTGCAGATCCCGTAGTTTTTACTGAACCCATCACAATAATTCAAGTGGGAAATCACCATAAAACTTATGAGTATTTAATCGAGTTTTATGGTATTAGGGACATTTTTCAGGAAACACTGGACAAATTATTGGAATGGATGGTCAAACTACTACAGATTTCTGATCCTGTGGAAGGGTTTAAAGTTTTTAGACCCTTAAATCAAGATTTTCAGCATTGTGTTTTGGTCTATTATGGTAGTTTAGAATTAGCTGATATACTTTGGCAAAAAGAAACGGATTTGAAAATGAAAGGACTATATATGCTTCTGTCTTATGAAGTGCTAATATTCAATGAACAGCCATCCCATGCTTTACCTATGTTGAATTCCCCACAAACGAATACCAATTAAGTACTAAAAGTTATATCTGATTTTGAAAGCCAAAGACTCTTAACTTGGGAGAACAAAACATTAACATTATTTGGTTCGAAGATGTCACCAAGAAGTGCAGTAGGTAAGGTGAAGCATGGCTTGGCTATTTTTTTAAGTCAGGTTTTGGATAGTCCAATTTACAAGAATAGTATTGAATGGCTTAAAATTCATAATTCTGATTCTTACTCTCCACAACTGGATATTGCCTTCTCTAATTCTAGATGTGTTAACACAATTCAGGAAAAAACTTCTACTTTGGATATGCTTGGTCTATATATGGTCCGTCCTAGGACCCTGAGTGAAACCCATGTGGAGAGGAATGGATATCCTGTGATGGAAATTAGGAATTCATTTGCGCTATTATGGGACCGCCCTCAAAACTGACAAAGACTGTCTGAGATGCAATTATGCAACTTAGAGAAGGAGGAGGTTTCTCCTATTATGATTCTTTCTTGGAATATCGAGGGATTATTACTTAAGCTAGCTGATCCGGAATGTAAAACCTTCCTGGAGACATATGATATATTATGCCTCCAGGAGACATGGTATGGACAACAAACAACTCCACTCATTCTGGGTTTTGCAAGCAATTTTAAGGCAGCCACCCATTTGGGCAGGCATGGCCGCTATAAAGCGAGTTTAGCATTTTGTGTCAGAATAGCATTGAATCTCAAAATTACACAGATACCATGTGATATAAACACAGTTCTTCCCATTTTGGTTGAGAATGGAAAGTGTAAGATTTTATTGCTCAATATTTATATCCCCCCATGTTCCAGGAAGAATCTTGGGATACATGACTGGGGCAAGTTTGCAGACTTTTTAGAGGAAGCTACCAAAAAATATATTACTTATTCCTTTATAGTTTTGGGTGACTTTGATGCTCAAATGACTCATAATAGTATAAAGGAATGGGAGAGTACGCCTCCCTCTCCTTCAGGTATCTTACAGTAATAACCTCAGAATAGAAAGACATTCCAAGGATAGGAAATCAAATAAATAAGGATGGGCCTTGAAGCAGGTTATGTCTGATGTAAACCTTTGCCTTATGAATGGGAGAGTTGAGGGAGACTTGTATGGAGCTTATCGTATACTGGCCCATTGGAATAATCTATAATAGATTTGTTATGGGTAAATTTAAAGACCGTGAGAAAATTAATTTATTTAAAATCCTGAATGCCCAGCGTCTGCACTTGCCACTATCTCTAAAATATGATAAGGTTATTAGATCTAGCAATTCTTTGGTAGACACTGCTCTGGCACTAGGACATGAAATTAGAAATACTTGTAGATTAAGATGGTCATCCACGTTAAGTGCTTCCTTAGGAGACATTTTGGATTCTGATACACTTAATGATTGGAAACACAGTATTATAGAGCATAATGGTAAATTTGATCAAAATGTTCTTTTAACTACAATATTGAATTGTATAAGACTATGCCTATATAAGACAGCTAGACCGTCAAGGGCAAGATCCTGGTTAAACAAAACTTGCAAAAATGCAAAACAACGGTTAAATAAACTGGTTCGTCATGTTAAACAGAACCCAAACAAAAGTAATATTAAGCAACTAAACAAAGCTAGGAAAGATTATAAAGAGGTGCTGCAGAATGAAAGAAGTAAATTTCAGATCATAAATTGGAAAAAACTGAGATAGTCAATATTTGAAAGAGATAGTAAAAAGTTCTGGCTGTTGGTAAGCCAAGGCTATAAACAATCTACTACTGGTATAGAGGCCTATATTACAGCTGATGTATGGACGGCCCATTTTGAGTCTTTGTTCTATTCCCCTACAGAAGTAAATGAAGAACAACATGAGCTACCTCAAGTTCTATCCTAGGCCAATCCTTATTGCTAGGGAAGAAATATTGTATGCCTTATTGAGACTTAAAGATAATAAGGCTCCCGGACCAGATCAAATAGTGGTGGAGCTATATAAATATAATTCTGACTGGTGGATTCCACTACTGCATGCTTTTCTCTAATAAGATTATACAAGGTTCAGACATTCCACCAAGTTGGAAGGGCAGCATCATTTGTCCGTCTTTTGGATGAGATGTTAAACCGAGGTCCCATCTGCCTGGATTGGTGGTAGTTCAGGTGGATGCTAAAGATCCCATGGCACTTATCGGAAAAGAGTAGGGGAATTTCCCTGGTGTTCTGGCCAAATTTCTCCCATTCACTAAAAAAAAACCACCAACAGCTTAATCTGGTTCAATTTCAGTTACTTACCATCTGTATCCCCACTCCCCCCGGTCGCCCCTGAAAAAGGGACTTCTAGGCCCAGTGGGCTTACCGGGTCAACAAAATTCAATAAATAAATAAATTTATAAAAAAAAGGGTAGTTTGATTGACCCTTTAATGTATAGACCTATAAGTTTAATCGATACACTTCAAAAAATATTTTGTCATATTCTATTGGACAGATTACAGTTGTGGGCTGAGGAATCGGGTTTCATGAGCGAACTCCAGAGTGGTTTCAGACCACACAGATCAACAGCGCAGCACTGCTCTGCTTTGACACGTGATCTGGAAGTATGTCAGGGTTAAGAAGTCACACCTGTACTGTTGCTTTGTGAACCTGAAGTCGGCTTTTGACCTGATTAGTCATGCCCTCTTATGGCAGAAGTTGCAATCCTATAAAATAGATCCTGTCCTCTTGGACACCTTGATCAGACTATACAAAGATACCTGGCAAAAAGTTAAAATTAACCAAAAGGGAGATCTTACTCCCTAGATTAAAACTACTCTTGGAGTTAGACAAGGCTGCCTTATGGCCCCCTATTATTTAATTTATATATAAATACAATCATAACACAGATGGAGTATCCTGAGTTCCATTCTCCTGTTATTGGAAATAAAAAAATCTCATTATTGGCCTTTGCAGACAATCTAGTTCTTTTATCTACATCTTTTCTAGGCTTACAACGGAAAGACAATCTATTTGCTACTCTTTGCAGTGCTAATAAACTATCCCTTAACATTAGAAAAACTCAAATGTTGATATTTGGTAATAGGCAGAAAAGAAATCCTGCTTTATTTATAGATGGAACTAAAATATAGACAGTTAAAACATATACCTATCTAGGTGTTAACTTTTCTCAATTACCCAGTAGAATTTGCACCATGATTATGTAAAACACAATGCAATTACTGCCTTCAATGCTTTTAAGAGATTCGCAGCCCAGATGGGGAATGGATCAGTGAGGGGTCTCTTGAGGGTACTTGAGGTTAAGGTGTGTTCAAGTTTACTCTATGCCAATAGGCACCAGTGTCCCCTAAGCAGTTTGAAGTACAACTAAATACATTTCTTAGATATATTCTTAGAACATCCCAATCAGTTCCAGCCCCAGTAGTAAGAGCAGAACTGGGTCAGCTCCCAATTGAAGCCAACATAGTGGAAAGGAGAATTTTATCTTTACTCAAGTTATTTCTATATCCGGATTATAGAATTCCAAGAATGTGCCTGGAATAGGAGATTCAGTATACGATGCTGGTCTATAAATTTCCAAGCATAAATTGCATAGCAACATGTCTTTATCCATTGGGATTGGGACATCTGCTTTATCAAGTTCACTCCCTCCCTTTCAGTGACATACAATTTCAGGTGAAAGAAAGAGCTATAAATGTTTATAGTAGTAAAGATATAGAGAAAATCCAATCTTATAAAAACTTAACATGGTTCAAAAAATGTCAATAATTTTATACACTAGAACCCTACTTACTGCTTCTGGATAAACCAGACTTAAGAAGAGTGATAACTAGATTTCGAATGGAATTATTTGACTCTCACTATGTACACCATGCTTAGAAAAGGGGGAGTGAATAATGATGAATGTAGATGTAACCTAAATATGGTAGATAATCTAAAACATGTTGCCTTGATATGTCCACCATATCAGAAATGCAGATCCTTTTGGTTAGGATCTCTCTTAAGTGACCTTGGACTCCTCACCAATGAAATATTAACAACATTGTTTACATCTAATGATATATAGACATTGACAAAACTTACGCAGTTTTTAAAAATGTTAAAGCTATAGGATCATATTTGGAGGATTGTCTGTGTTTTGATATTCATTCCAAAAGAGCCAGAGCACCTTACTGAATGTATTTAAGTAAATATTTGTTTGTATCTATTTAAAATGCTTTGTAATGGCTTACAGCCGAACAAATAAATATGATGATGATGAAAATAAAAAATTCAGACACCACCTTTGTCAAAAACTTAGGAATGGTATGCAAGAACACCCTGTCCTTGTGAAAAGCTAAGTAAGGCTCTTTACACATCAGAGCCTGGAGCTCCAATACTCCAAGCAGAAGTAACTGTGAACAAAATAAGCTTTCCAAGACAGGAAAGCATAGCTACTGTAATCTGGGGCTGTGATGCGAGGCAGAGTAAGCTTCTTTAACAAAAACAAGGTCCCAAGGAGGGAGAGGATCCTGAATGGGAGGTTTCAGGTGAAGGATGCCCAGCAAAAAAGTGCAGGACAAATCCAATTGGGCAAGGGTTTTACCATCTAAAGGTGCATGGTACACTGATATGGCAGAAAGGTGCACCTTAATGGAGGAGTAACTCACGCCAGATTTGGAAAGGGAGAGAAGGTAATCCAGAACCAAATTCCTTGGACACGAAAGAGGTCAATATGTTGAGCAGAGGCCCAAAGGCAGAACCGGCCCTTTAGGGAAAGGAGAAACCAAGGAGGCTTAAACCACGCAGAAAGAATACCAGGGGAAGGTGGGATGGAAAGCAGCACCTGCTGCAAGAACTCCTCTCGAAGATCTACTATGCAGTAAGTTCTTCATAACTTTACTATCTTACTTCGAGTTGGAGCTCTTGCGGCAACTAATACTCGATAGACAAAGTCCATTTCCAGGGTGTAGGTAGACCTAGTGGAGGACTTTCTTGCACGACCACTAATCGTCTGCTACCCTTGGGGAACCCCAAACCTGGAAACTGCTAAGTCTGCAGGAGCCACGTGCACAGATGCAGAGACTTGCGGTCCAGATGGACTAGAGTGCCCCTGTCCTGAGAGAGCAGATGAGAGCTCAGTGGTAAAGGGATTAGGGGTTCTGCTGCTAACTGTTGAAGCAGAGGGAACCAGCTCTGATGAGGCCAGTAGGGAGCAGTGAGGATCATCTCTGCTCCTTCCATCTGTAACTTGAGGAGTACCCTGTTTAGCAGAGGAAAGGGAAGGAAGGAAGGCATACAGGAACCTCCCTGTCCAGCAGAGGAACAATATGTCTCGACAGAAAACTCCAGGCCCTGGATCTAGCTAGTAGAAACTGGGCAGTTTGAGTGGATATGCGAAAAGGTCCAACTCTGGTCTGCCCCACCTGTTGAATAGTTGGTCTACGACTGATTGGAGTTGTTCCCATTCATGGACTTGTGCTTCAGACCTGCTTAAGGTGTTGGTCAAGATGTTTTAGATTCCCAGAACATGCGGCTGTGAGATCTAGGTGATGTTCCAGCACCCAATAGCAAACTCTCATGGCCTCTCGGCAGAAAGGATAGAAAGTGCCCCTCTGCTTTTGATGTAGAAGACCACTGACATATTGTCTGTCTGAACCAGCAGGGGGCCCAGGAACAGGTCCATCTGAAAAGGCTGCAGAGCATATAGGACTGCTCTCATTTCCAGAATGTTGATGTGGAAAGTCTGTTCCAAAGGGGGACCAAAACCATTGAGTCTGATGGTCCATGAGGTGAGCTCCCCAGCCCTGTCCAGAGGTGTCTGTGATAAGAATTTGCCTTGGGGGCTCCTGTTTGAAGAGGACTCCCATGGAGAAATTGGACAGAGTCATCCACTAGGACAGAGTCTGATGGACTGTATCCAAGACCGTGACTGGCATTTCTAGGTTGTTGGAGCATTGATCCCACTGCACTCTGAGGGTCCACTGGGAGACCCTCATTTGGAATCGTGCCAAGGGTATGGTAGGGATGTCATCGGCCATGTAACCTAGTAGTCTCAGAAAGGATCTGTCCATGGTCTGACAAGATGAAGTCAATGCTCAAGCCTGATATAGAAGGCAATATGCCCTGTCTGGGGCAAAAGGCTATGCCTGCACTGCATCCAGAATCGCCCCAATATACTGAAGTCTCTGACTGGGACATGGTGATGACGTTGGAATCTTCAGGGTGACTCCCAGCTCTCTAAGAGAGTAAAGGTGCCTTCTAGAGTGCGGAGCAGCTGGGCCTTTGTGGGTGTTGTCAGATGCCAGTCATTGAGGTAAGGAAACACGTAATGGCCTTGTCACCTCAGGCTGCAGCCACCACTGCTAGGCACTTGGTGAGGACCCTAGGAGCTGAGGACAGGCCAAATGGCAAGGCCAGAACTGGTAATGGCAGCCTTGGAAGAGTAAGCACAGGTATCTTCTGGGGGGCTGGAACACCAGTATGTGAAGATATTCATCCTGCATGTCCAGAGAACAGAGCCAATCCCCTTGGTAAAGGAGAGGGATTAGGCCTGGCAGGATAACCATTCTGAACCACTTGTACGTGATGTAAATGTTCAGAAGGCTTAGATCCAGAATGGGCCTCAGATTCCCGGTCTTTTTGGGCACCAGAAAAAAGTGGGAGTAGAATTCCTGACCCCTTTGACTTGAGGGAACTTGCTGTATGGCCCATTTTGAAGGGCGCATGAATCAGGACAGCGTGAGACTGTGGGTAATGGGAGGATGCAGGAGGATTGTCTGTTTTTTCTAGAAACTTCAGCATCTGCCCCCCTTTCTATGATCTGGAGCACCCATTGATCTGTCATGAAGTGCTCCAGCCCTCTAGAATAGAGGAGAGTGACCCTCCACCACCTCTCCCAGAGATTCTGCTGGGGAAGGGGGATCTGGCAGGGAGTCAGGCTGTGGAACCAGGGGTTGGCAGAGTGTTCTGGGAGGGTTTGGCAGCTCTGGAAGTGGAAGAACCCAGGGTCTGGGAGGTTGCTTTGCGCTTGAAGCCCCCTCACTGCTGCTACTGTGTTTGGGGCTGTTGACCTGACTGTTTACAAAATCTTGGAAATGGGTCATAAGTTTCTCGGCCTCATCTCTGAACAGGACAGACCCCTTGAAGGGTAGGTCCATAATCCCAGCCTGAAGGTCCTATGTGAAGTCAGAGACCCGCAGCCAGGAGTGGCGCCTGAAGCAGATGCCAGTGGCAGCTGTTCTGGCCAAAGTATCAGCAGTGTCGTATGAGGCATGTAAGACATGCATGCCCACATCAGACCCCGACTTAAGCATGTCCAAAAACCCTGCTTCCTGTGGTGCATCTAGCAGAGCTTAAGCCAATTCTGTGCTCTTTTGCCACAAGGCATTTTGGCACTGCACCATGTGGGTAAGGAAACTGAGCGACCTTATGCAGCAGTTAGCTGATGCATATACTTTCTTCCCCAGCTGGTCCAGTTGTTTTGATTCAGGATCAGGGGCTGAGTGCTCAGGTGCTTTGGCTTCTAGTCCTGTTGTGGACCACTGTGATCATTAGGAGTCGACTACCAGGTGCTCTGTCAAACATGTTTTGTCTGTGGGCACCCTGTAGAGCCTGTCAGACTTTTGACATGGCAGATGAGGAGGAGGGATGATTCCAGGTCATTCTGGTGAGGTCCTGGAAGATATCCACTAAAGAGGCACCACCAAAGGCTTGGGTTCTTTTGCGGAGGTATTTTGCCAGTCAGTGCCTCTCCGGATCCAAGTCCTCTGTTTCCCAGCCATTGCTTGCTTGGATATGCCTCATGACATCCATAAATGTTGGGTCATCTGGAGGCGATCTGGGGTGTCCTTAACATCTGGGGAGGCAGGATGTTTCTTTGGTTCCGAGTCACTAGAGGACAGGTAAGAACCACTGCTCAAGTTTTCTGAGCTGGAAGAAGAGTGGGATGAGGAAGAGTCTTGCTGGCATGCCCTTCATCCGGTGCTGACGTCGGCCTGACAACCCAGAGGAGGAACAACGTCCCCTCCTGCCCTTATATTTTCATCTTCCTCTGCATCTCTCATCTGGATCAGGGAAGGGCTCTATGAGGAGAGTCTTCTTCCTAGGTTTCAGGGAGGATGCTTCAGTGACAGAGACTTCTCCCTGGGTTGTGGAGACTTTTCCCTGGAAGAAGCTCCACAGGTTTGATGGAATGAGGTCTCCTTTGATTTAATTCCACCAAAATTGCCAGAGGTCTTTTATCTCATTAAAAGATATTTGAGGACCTGATGGACCTGCCAGTGCCTGAGGCTGCGGTGTTGCTGGTGTCGGAGGGACTGACGTTGAGCGACCCAGTGTCGGAGGAGCTGGCATCAGGTCACCTGGAGTCGGTATGACAGTTGTCTGGTTACTGACTGGTGTCTGGTTCTTCATCATCAGTGTAATGGTGATAACTATATCCACCAGCAATGTAGGAAGGTCTGGTGACTGTGGGGTTGTCATCGGGTCCGACGTTGGGGTACCTGGCGTCAAGCGGGCGGGTGTCTGGCGTCCCTCAGGAGACACTGCCGTCCGAAGATCGGCTGGAGCCTGTGGCTCCTTGGGCAGAGGTGCATCCAAAGCCTCGTGGCAGATGCATGCCCCTAACATCGGGTGGCCGATGCCAACACCTTGGCCAGGCGGATGATGAGTGCTGCTCCACCACCCGACTTAGAACTGCCTGAACCGCCTGAGGAGGTCGATGACTTAGGGATTGCCTTAACTATCTTCAGGGGTTTTAGGGCCTGGACTGAAGTCCCAGACCCTGATGAACCTCCGCCCATTGCCAGCACCAGGCGGGAGGTTTGTCCACTGGTTGCCCGAAGAAGTGAGGCAGGCCCAGTAGAGGGTCCAACCTCCCGAGGAGAAGGAAACAGTGGTGGTCTTCTTCTGGTGGGAGACAAAGAACAGGGTGTGTCCGGGTGTCTCTCTCTCTCCTAGTCCCGGGATTTGTGCTTCCCTGAAGATTTTTTCTTCTTCTTCTTCTCCCTGTGGGTAATGGAAGATGAGGAGGAAGAAGGAGAATGACTCTTCCCCGTAGATCATTTCTGCATGTCTGCAAGTTGCTTCTTAAGGAGATGTTCCTTGAGAGCCTTCTGGTGGTGGATCCTCATCCGTTGGTTGAAGCTCTGGCAGTGAGGGCAGACTTGAAAGTCGTAGTACGGGACCAGGCACAGGAGGTAGGCTGTGTGGCTGTCTTCGATGGGATCTGCTTGCCACACATGCACTTAGGAGGTCCACTGTTCAGTGGAGGATGTTGGGAAAGACAACATGCAGGAAGGAAAAATAAAGAAATTCACTGTAAACAAAAAAATAAAGCAGTAAAATGTGTAATGGCGGTCAGCTGTAGCAGGAATGCATCCATGGAGCCGATCGCGAATGGGTCGCTGATGGGAAAAGAACTGAGGTGGGGCTGAGGACGGCCCCCTTTATACCATAGGCTGACGTTGGGGCAGGCCAACATCAGGGGGTGGTCCCTGCTGATGACTGCTAGCTAGAAGTTTACGTGGGGTCTTAGTGTCTGTCAGCATAGTCTTAATAGTAATAGCCTGCTGCAAGAGCTCCAACTCGAAGTAAGGTCTTCAGGTTCCAGTGCTGTCAATCCAGCATCTTTCATGAGCACTAAATTCACAAACAGAATCCCCTTAAAAAACACAGCTTGATTGTCAGTGACATTACAAAGTTCTAAAAATGGCAGCAATGTAATGTCACTGTGGGGCAGACATAGTCATCAATACGTCTGGATTGCTGCCTACTTCAGATAAGCCCAATACCTCATTTGAAAGAGCTTTTCATGAGCTTTTGAACTATGATAAGCATATTTCATGAATGTCCCCCTTTAAAATATGCATACAAGAACACCTGAGGGACATCTGTAGAGGAAAAATTGATTCCCCATTGGGATTGTATTACAAGGAATGTCAGAATAGCAACACTGAGAGTGCAACATTCCTGGGCATTGAGTGGGGGCCCTTCCCAAAAGGGTCAGGAACAGGATAACCAGACTACTAAAAAAAAATGAATGGATTTATAAATGTGCCCCCCCCGCTCCTCTCCCCACACATCTAGGGGTATAAAAGAAACACAATCTTACGGGGGGGGCGGGCAGCCCAACACACAGAAATCCTCCAGACATAATCCCCAGGTTCAAAAGCATGGACAAACACATTAGGGCCTACCTGAAGACATCTTCAAAACAGCTAGGACAACTTCAGAGGATGTGGCCACAATTCGAACTGGGCACCCCAACTCCCAACTGGGATCCGCGGCTCTAGATGTCTTCTGTTTTTTCCACCATGAGCATCCCCACTGACCCCAAGATCAGAGATTTATTTATTTATTTATTTAATTTATTTATTAAGAACTAGGGTGAAACACCTTTGAGCTGGGAGCTCGTTTACAAAGGTTCCGCGTCAGTGGGAGGGAAGACAGTATTACGAAGGATTAAAGAACAGAGAGTACAAGATATATACAGTAATTACAGTGGTTTATACAAGCAGGTTTGTACATACAAGACAATACAATAGAGGGTAAGATACCCTCAGTTTGCGTATAAAATAAGTTAGCAGAGAGAATAGTTGAAGGTAGGGAGAAAGTTGGCGGAGAGAATAGTAGGAGGTAGGGAAAAGGAGGTTAGAGAGGGGTTACATTGGTAGTGGGTGGGGGGAAGTGCTGAGGTGAGAAAGAGAGTTGCAGTAGTCATGGATATTGTCAAGGGAGAGGGTGTGGGGGGAGTGAGGGGTGGTTGGAGGTGGCGAGTGCCCAAGCCAGAGCAGCGAGCTACTATGTGGCAGGGTAGTAGGGGGAGGGAGGGAGTGTAGGGGGAGGGTAAATGTGGCAAGGGACCATGCCAATGCAGGGAGCCGCTAAGAGGCAGGGCAGAGTTAACTGGCAGGGGGACTAGTGGAAGCAGTCACAGGAGCTGGATGTGGAAAGATGTTGGCGTAGCAGTCTCTTGAAGGGGCCCAGAGTAGGTTGAATGGAGATGTCCTGACTGAGGGCATTAAACCAGAGGGGTGCTCTGTAGACAAAGGCCAGTGTTGACCCTGCGTTGTTCAAAGACGAGGAACAAGGAAGAGGTGAGTGCTGGTATTTCTTGTCCGTTGTGAGTTGCTGCTGTGTGGCTGAAGTAGGTTTGCTGTGCCATAGGAAAGAATACCAACTAGAGCCTTTGTGGCCAGCAAGCAGGTTTGGTAGTGTAGCTTCCCACTGAGTTGGAACCAGCCTGTTTGAGCATAGAAGTCACAGGTATGGGTGAGACGTTCAGCTCCTGTGAGCAGCCTGCAGGCCTTGTTCAATGCAACCGATATTCTACGGAGGGCGGTGTGGCTAGTAGCACCATAGATTACCAAGCCATAGTCTATGACAGAAAGGATACAGCTGTTGATGGCTAGTCTAAGGGCGTCCAAAGTGAGACAGTGCTTGTGCCTGTGGAGGAGACCGATTTTGTAGTTGACAGTCCTAGACACATTGCTGATGTGCTGCTCATAGGCAAGACTCAACATATTTAAAGTGCTGGGCATGTTCAAGCAGAGCTCCAGATTGGATACTAATGTTGAGTGTGGGACTTGTACTTGTTCGAGTGCTGCAGAACATCATGATTTTGATTTTTTG
Organism: Neoceratodus forsteri; assembly: GCA_016271365.2. Taxonomy (NCBI): domain Eukaryota; kingdom Metazoa; phylum Chordata; order Ceratodontiformes; family Ceratodontidae; genus Neoceratodus; species Neoceratodus forsteri. The sequence goes on from JADMNL010000036.1 coordinate 72,857,374, forward strand.
CTGTTTAGCATAAGTTTATGGTTTTGGAACCATTCCTCAACAATCCTGAAGCTATGTTGCAGATTGCCCTCAAGTTTCTCTGGGTCTGGGCAGCTTGAGAAGATTACTGCATCATCTGCATAGAGTAGCATCTGCTGTGGGCAGTGGCATAGTAGATTGTTTAGAAAGATGCTGAAAAGAGACAGTCCCATTATGGAGCCTTGGGGACACCAGATTTTACAGACAGATGGTTGGAGAGGACACTGTTGATTTTCACTCTTTGTGTACGTTGTCCTAGGTAGCTTTTGAACCAGAGAGTTGATTTTGCAGAGAGGCCAATGGAGGTTAACTGGTTTAGGAGGAGCGAGTGATGGACAGTATTGAAGGCTTGATAGGTTAATGAATACTGCCCTGCTGGGTTCCTTGGTCCACAGACCGTGAATAAAACCAGTGAGTTCCAGTAGTGCCGTGGAGGTACTATGACCTTTACGAAGCCATGCTGCTCTGGGTATTGGATTGAGTATTTTACAAGGTATTCGACCAGCTGGTCAGCTACTATGCATTCTAGTGCTTTGAGAGTGGTGGAAAATTGAGATGGGCCAGTAGTTTGACAGCGATGCCCTGTCACCATTTTGTGCACAGGAGTCACGATGGCCGATTTCCACAGCTGTGGGAATTGTGATTAGCAGAGTGACATGTTCAGGATCTTAGTTATGGAAAGGAGAACTTCTTCAATAGTGAGTGCAACAAGTTTAAGGTCCAGTGTGTCTGCGCTTTGTCGTGATTTCCCAAGCACTTTGTAAGAGTATTTTCTGACTAGTGAGGGGTAAGCTTCTTGAAGTAAAAATGGGGGCAGACTGAAGGCAAGCATCAGCAGTAAAGGTGTTGAGCGTGGTGGCTCCTTGAAGAAGTCTGGGGATTGTCCCAGAGAGGTCCAAGAATGCTTCACTGAGGCGTTGGCTAAAGTTAGGGGTCCTGGGTAGGGATACCCTGTCATTGATTAGGTTTGGTGCTGATTTCACATCCTTCTCTAAGACTTCCTTCATGTTGGTCCAGAGTTTTCCGTCACCCCAGGAGGCAGTAAGTGACTCCTTGTGGTGATTGATTTAGCCTGGCGTATTTTCCGGATGCAGGTATTCCTGACTTGCTTGTAGGCTAGTATGGCTGAGGGTTTACCCGACTCTCTGGCAAGGTGCCATAGGTGATTGCACTTCTTCAGTTTGCTTATGAGGTCAGATGATAACCATGGGTTAACTGACCCCATGCTTTGATCTTTTTGTGGGGTGCATGCAAGTCACAGACTTTTGTGAACTGTTTGATAAAGTAATCCAAGGCAGTATCGACGTTGATAACGCGGTCAATTTGTGACCTGGTGTTGGCAAGATCATGTTTCAGGGACTCAAGATGCCCATGCTTTAGTACCCTATTAAAGGTGAAGCGGGAAGTGGCTTGAGGAATTTGTTCGTCCAGCTACAAGAGACTGGGGAGTGGTCACTAATAGCATCCGGGTGCACTGTCACATTGGTGAGTCATTTTGGATTGCTTGAAAGTATCTAGTCTAGGAGGGTGCTGGTGCCCATTTTGTAATTAACCCTGGTGGCTGAGGAGACAAGATGGGTGAGGTGGACTGCTGAGATATCATCCCTGTATGTGCCTGCATCAGGTGAAAGCCAGTTGATTGAAGTCACCTAGTAAGATGGTCTCGGAGTTAGAGGGCAGGCCGGATGAAGTCCAGGATACCCTTGAAACCCCTTCTGTGTTCATTAGGGGGACTGTAGACAGAGATGATAGTTAGGTTTTGTTGTGTGCCCCAAGTAGGGCTTTAATTGCTAGCGCCTGGGCATTAGGTCCAAGATCCGCCTGGGGAGGACGTGCCCTTTGATGGTGTCTTTGATGTAGTTCGCACAACCGCCTCCCGTTGGTAGCCCTGTCAAGCCTGAAATGTTGAAGCCAGGAGAGCAATCTCATTATCAGTGATCTTGGGTGGAATGCAGGATGGCTAAATAAAAGGCCCACTGAAAAAACTCATTAGCAATGTAGCGACATCAACTCCAATTATTCCTTCACAATCCAATCACTTTATTTCTCCTTTGCCCAAATGATTTAATATGAGCACAGGGGTTCATTCACAACTTGAATAAACATTCTACAGCTCCAGGGGCTAAACATTTTATACACAGAATATTGGCAGCATACTCTTTGGCAGAGCAAGATCTTTACACAGCTCACAACCAGCAGAACTCATTTTCCCCAGGAACCTAAAATTACCTCTCTTCCTGGAACGTGAAGCTCCATAGATACTAAATGTCACTGGAAAGTACCTGCCAGAGCTTCCTACTGGGGTTCAACAATGGGGGTATTACAAACTCCTTTAACCGGGGCAGCATACAACTTACTCCCACCATTTTCTGACTTTCCTATTATAGCCTTCTGGGGACACAGTTGGTGAGCACCAGCCAAACCCACCACATCATACCCTCACACTCTCCAACCCTGGTCGCTTTCCTGATCTACCTGGTCTCCCCAGATCAAGTTTTACTTTCCCCAAGACCCTGGTACGGGGCAATAAAACAGGGTGCTAACGTAGGAATAAACTTTCTTTAATCATCCTGCTGCTCAATATGTGTAAACCAGCACCAGGGGATACACACTTCCAGGGCACTCCATGGCCCACTTGGCAAAGACCAGCAGCCCCCAGGCCTAGCCCTCCAAACAGGCCCTACCAGGGTTAGAGGCCCCCAGGCCCCCTCACCAGTGGGCCCTAGGCTGCCTTGCCACACTGGGAGACAGAGTCCTGCCACCACCTGCTGCCACCCCAGTTACCTATGCCCACTAACCACCTGCCAAATGGGGCCACCCAGACCCTGGGGCCTACCTATCCTGCATCTCCATTTCTCTCCCTTCCACCCCGGAGCCTGAGGACCTACAAATATGGCCGCAACTACCTGCCTCATAACCTCCCTCGGATCTGATTCCTCACCCAGGGGACACGATGCATTGCTGTTGAAGATGCCCGCTTGCCTACACGTGGGAGGAGGCCCACCCCTACCCCACACTGCCCTACCACACCTGATGGTCTCCTCTTTTTACAACCCTCTCCACCTAACTTCCTATTCCTCCCCTTATATACTGCCCAGACACTACTATCTGCTGCCGCCAAATGGCGGCTTACAGAATTTATGCCCCAGAGCACTAACAGATCCCTAATCTCTGGGGGCAACGGAAAAGGATGGGGTCTCTAAAGGGAGCACAAGCCTCTCTCAAATGAGAGGGGGCTTACATAAACTTTACATAGACAATAACAGCAGGAAAAGACCAACAGTCCATCTAGTCCTCCCATGTCATCCTATCATATCCTGGGAACTGTTGTCCCTGTGGGTCTTTGCTTATCCTGTTCTCCCTTGTTGCCATTCATGTTTCCAGCTACCTCATCCCTTTGAGTAGCTACTATCCCCTTGACTCTGTCCCAGCCATGTTTGAAATCATTTATCGTTTGGCACCCTCTACCTCTGCTGGCAGACCATTGCAAGGCTCGACCACTCTGTAAAATAATGTTTAGCTTAGTTTGTTTATATAGTGCTTTTTTTCAGTTTTGTTTCAAGGTGCTGTACAAGTGAACAAATGCATAAAACAGATTAAAACATATGCAATATACAGACTAGTATCAACTCAGGTTAGTTCCTTACATCCTTTTTAAACATTCCTCCCCCTTAACCTTCATTCCTAACCCCATGTTCTAGATTCTCTGTTTCCGGTAAATTATCTCTTCACAGATCACCTGGTTTATTCCTTTCGGGAACTTGAAGGTCTCTACTATGTCCCCCCTCACTCCTCTGGTTTCAAGTGAAAATATGTTCTGCACCTTTAGCCGATCCTCATGGGATCTGCCCTCCTGGCCCTGAATCATCTTGGTCCCCCTGCATTATACCGCGTAGCCTGTCCCTGTCCTTTTTCAGGTGGGAACTCCAGAACTCAGCACAGTACATCAGGTGTAGTCTTACCAGTGACCTATATAGAGGTAACAGTACCTCCTGTTACCTGCTGTCGAACCCTCTCCCAGTGCACCCTAGCATCCTGTTAGTCTTGCTGAAGGCCTTGTTATACTGGCTAGATTGTTTAAGGAGTCACTAATAATGACTCCTGTGTCCCTTTCTTCGATGTTGTGTCCAGCTGAGCCCTCCATCCAATACTCTGTTCTGGGATTTTGTTCCCTAAGTGCATTACTTTGCACTTCTTTGCACTGAATTTCAGTTGCTGTTCTTTGGACTAATTTTCCAGCCCTTGCAGGTCTCTCTGCAGTTCCCTTAACCTCTCCATGTTTTCTACTCTACCACAGAATTCAGTGTTGTCTGCAAATACACACAACCTGCCCTGAATTCCTTTTCCCATGTGGTTGATAAACATGTTGAAGAGGACTGGGCTCCGTTTGTGACCTTTCTTTCCACTGATCTGACCCCATTCACTACAAATTTCTGCTGCCTCCCCTAAAACCAACTCCCTACCCCCTTTACTATTTCTTTAGCTGTTTCCAGATCACTCATCTTCTGTGTGGCACTGAGTCAAATGCCTTGATGAAGTCAAAGCAGAGTAAGTCTACCACATGCCTCTTGTCAACTTCCTTGGTTACCCAGTTAAAGAATGTTATCGGGGCCGGCCTGGTGGTGCTGAGGGCTGAGGTGCTGGATGCCACACCTTGTGCCACACTGCCGACCCATTTTTGATAGCGAGCACAGGTGCTGGGGGTCAGCAGGGGAAGGAGAGGATTGAACATCAAGCACTGCTCTCCTCTCCTGGGGAAGGCCAGGGGTTGTCAGTGTCCCAGCAATCCCGGTGGAGAGTGGAGGCACTGCAGGATGTGGACCACGTGACAGGGTGGAGCGAGGCAGACATCAGCACGGTTGCCATTCTCCAGGAGGAAGGAGGGAATTCAGGGATTTACTAAGAAAAAACCCTTCAGCCCGGATAGGCAATGGCCCTCCCAGTGCCGCCTCGCCACACGCCCAGTGCTGGTTCCCTGCCTCTGCCACTTCGGTCCGCTCAGGCCCACAGCTGCCTGGGGTTCAGAGAGAAAGTAACATCTCTTGAAGAGGCAGGAACCACAGCAGGCAGTAGAGCGAGGTCAGGTGAGTGGTGTGGCCAGAGAGAGATTGCTGGGGTGCAGAAAATAAGTTGTAAAAAAAAGAATGTTAGTAGGTTGGTCTGACAAGACCTCCTCGCCACAAACTGGTGCTGCTTACTATCCTGAAGCCCATTTTCTCCAGATAGTCCACTAGGTTCTCTTTGACTAGTGTTTCCATCAGTTTCTCTACCATGGAGGTAAGGCTGATGGGTCTATAGTTTCCCGTCTGCTCCTTGCCCCTCCATTGTGCAGCGGAGCTATGTCCAGGATTCCCCCTCCTGTCTTTATTTTTTCCTTTATACTATATATTTAATAAACTGTTTCCCCTTCCTTGACCCCCTCTGCAATACGCAGGTCTTCGTCTGCCTGTGCAATCTTAACTGCCCGCTTGGCCTTTTAATTTTTTTCCTTGTACCCATCCCATTTTTTGTCCCCCTGTTTTTCTTTCTACTTTATAAAAGCCTTCTTTTTGATTCTCACTGACTCCCTGACCTTTTCAGAGAACCAGATTGGTCTCTTATACTGGTTTCTCTTGAGAACTGCTCTCATGCATTGTTGCCTCAAGGATGTCCCCTTTTAAAATCCCCCATCATTCTTCCACTCTCCTGATTCTGTCTACCCCAGCTAACCCGCCCAGGATTAAGTCTATCGTTTGTCTGAAATCCACCCTTCTGAAGTCTAGCACCTTAGGTGAGGACTTGCTGGTGCCCAGAGTGAACTCAAACCATATAGTATTGTGGTCGCTGGACCCAGTGGTTCCCCAACCCACACTCCTCCTACCTACCACATCAAGAATGGTGGATTGTCTAGTAGGATCCCTGACCAGCTGTGCCAACATACAGTCCTGCAACGTATCCAGCAGGACCTGGCTTCTGCGCTGCTGACTGCTGGGATGTTCCAGCTGTATCTGTCAGGTTGAGATCCCTACTACTGCAGCCTCCCTTTGCCAACCCCATTTCCTATTTCTGCTCCTAGTTCCTTATTTCTTTCCTCTCTCTCTGCCCTGGTGGCCTGTAAACTAACCCAGCAAAGTTTCTACCCATAGACTCTGTGAGCAGTTCCCACAGTGATTCTACCTACCCCTTCCCTCCAATGGATGCATCCTCTACTGTCTCTGTTACTTCCCTGATGTAAATGGCCACTCCTCCCTCTCCACCCATCCCCCGTCTCACTTTTATAGGGTGTACCCAGGGACCGGTAGGTCCCAGTTGTTGTTCTCATTGGCCCAGGGTTATATAACAGCCACTAGATCTAGCCCAGAGTCTGCCGCCAGTGCCTGCAGCTCACTAATTATATTACCCAGATTCCTGGTATTGAGGCAAACCACCCTCCTACTTGCTCTCGCCATCTTAAAACACTTAGGGCCCCATTTTCAAAGCAGGCTATTTGCACCATGCGCCCATTAGAGGTGTGCATGAGACAGACCAGATCTGGCCTGGGAGACATATTCAAACAGGTGATGCACCCCACCGGTGTGCGCTGCATGTCTGAATTTGGGAGCTGTGTTAACACACCACCCAGTGACTGTGTGCTGCGGTAACACAGCCCTCCACAGGAGAGTGACTCACAGCAGCAAAGGGAGATAGCACATCCGAAACGGGATGGCGCCTTTTCTCACATGAGCCATATTCAGCAGCTGACACGCTAATGAGCAAGGTGCCGAGGGGCCATTTGCATGTCGTTATGTCTCTATTAGCATCTCTGCACAATGCCACTGTGCACAAATACATGGAGGCATTGTGCAGAGCCTTGACCGGCCCCATGGACCCAAGCAGCAGGCTGATTGCAAGGGCTGGGTGTCCCTGTCCTACTAGTGGCCCCTTCATCACCTGATTGCCATCCTGATGCATAGATTAATACTGATGTCATGCCTTGGTAGTCTAGTGGTCCCCCACCACCACGATCACCATCCTGATCGTGATTAATACTGATGTCATAACCTGGTAGTCTGTTTATGTATTTAGTTTTTGTTGACCAGATAGGTGTATTACACAATTTAATGCCTATTTTCAGGCACGGCCCAGGAGAAATACACCATACAAATACAAGGAGGGCAGTGTAACAATAAAACACCATACAAATACAATTAGGCAGTGTAACAATAAAACACCATACAAATACAAGGAGGGCAGTATAACAATAAAACACCATACAAATACAAGGAGGGCAGTGTAACAATAAAACACCATACAAATACAAAAATGAGGGCAGTATAACAATAAAACACCATACAAATACAAGGAGGGCAGTGTAACAATAAAACACCATACAAATACAAAAATGAGGGCAGTGTAACAATAAAACACCATACAAATACAAGGAGGGCAGTGTAACAATAAAACACCATACAAATACAAGGAGGGCAGTATAACAATGAAACACCATGCAAATACAAGGAGGACAGTGTAACAATAAAACACCATGCAAATACAAGGAGGGCAGTGTAACAATAAAACAGCATACAAATACAATGAGTACAAATGACTACAGTGCAACAATAGGACAGCAAGGTAAGGTGGACAATTAGTATACATCTAGCCATACAGAGTATTGGTATTAACAGTTATCAGAACACTAACAATGATCAATATAAGTTACAGTGATATTAAACAGTAGATATCAAAACTTTCCCACAATACGTAAAGTGTACATAGTACATCAGATTAGAAGGCACCGAGTGTCAAGTACAGGAACATATGTAATTGTCAGTGGACATAAGGTGCTTGCGGAGCTCAGTCATAAAGATGGAATGAAACAGTGAGGAATGCAATGTATGGAGTAAAGAGTCCCAGTATCACAGAGCAAAGTAGTAAAAAGTCTGTGTACCCGTATCAGTGACACATGTTGGTGTATCGAGTTGCTCAAGGTAAGAGGGTTGAAGGGGGATACAATTGATCTGACTTTTTAAACATGGCCAAAAGGGTGGCAAGAGTACCTGACCTAAGGAACTTGTTGACAGTACGATCTAGTGCATAGTGCTTGACAGACATAGGGGATAGCCACCCTAGGTTACTATAGAGATCTCAGTGGTTTATTAGCCTGTGTGCAGATCAGGCAAAGCGATGAATACCATTGTAGGCTATGGTCCATTTGAAAAGAATACATGAGCTAGCCTGGTAGAGGGGTACCAATCCATATATTAGGCTGGACAGCAACACTTCACGAGCAATGGCAAGTCAAGCCGAAGGGGTGAGGGTATCCCTGATTCTATAGGCAAGCCCTAATTTGGAGTAAACTAGTTTGTAGACATCAGTGATATGAAGGGAAAAGTCTAAGGTAGGATCAAGCGTAGTGCCCAGGTACTTAAAAGATGTAACTTCAGTAAGGGGTGACCATGAGATACAAACAGATAAATTAGTGGGACAGGCTCACGTTTAGGAAGAGAGCCAAAGCTATGGAGTGGTCTTGTGTTCAAAAGAAGCCTATTCTGTGACAGCCATGTTTCAACGGCACCAAAGTTGGCATTAAACAAAGAGTTAATCGCGATCAGTGTTTTTAGAGCTTGTACAGACAGTCATATCATCAGTATAAAGCAATGCCGAACACTTAGAGATGGCTTTAGGGAGGACATTGATAAAAATGGAAAATAGCAAAGGGCCCAGGATAGATCCTTGAAGAACACCAGTTCCAACAATAGTGCAGTCAGAAGCTTGAGTTATTTAAATTTCACAGTCTGTTGCCTGTCACTGAGATAAATAGAGAACCAGGCTAAGATTGGGTGGGGAGGGGACCAAGTGCAGTCAGTTTAGATAAAACAAGAGAGTGGTATACCAAATCACTAGTGGTCCTCCCACCTCCACATCGCCATCCTGATGTGTACATTAATACTAATGTCATGACCTGGGTAGTCTAGTGGTCCCCCACCTCTCATTTCCCATCCTGATGAGTACATTAATACTGATGTCATGATTTGGGTACTCTAGTGGTCTCTCTTCCAGTCCCCAGCCCAATGTTGTTTTACTGTCACATTCCATTCCTTCCGGTAGTCTAGTGCTCCTGCAAAGTCACTGTCAAAGCCCTCCTTCCCAGCCTATCCACTCAGCACCCCCACTCCTTGTTGGCACCTGACTTATCCCTCCTACTAGTACACGGTTTGATCTTCAGATGGCAACCAGAACAGCCTTTGCGCACTGCTTTGGCCGCCCGTCGCCTGACTGACAGGGAGCATGCATACTGTAGAAACATCTGGAGGCTGAGAAAGGACCCAGTGAGCCACATCTGTATTAAGTGGTCAGACCTGCAGTGTTGCATCACAAGCATGGCTTGCCTCCTAGCTGTTAGGCACCTTAGCCCTCATGCAGAGTTAGCTGCAAGCGCAGTACAGCCTGTAGCACTGCACAAAAAATAGTACAGTTATCTCTGAGCAATGTTCAGCCAGTTAGTGCACTGTTTTGTGCTACATGTTTTTTTTGCTGTCTCCCATCACAAGACTTCTGAAATCAATCAGAATCGATATTGATATAATACAATGGCAAACACAAAAAAAAAGAGAAAGAAAAAAATGATCAGACCTTTTTTCAACAAAGGCAAAGAAAACAACTCCTGTAGTTGTCCTCATTTCTCTCTCTCTCTCTACCCTCTCCCCTATCCTATCTATTATTGAAACGAAAGCAAGTGCAAAACATTATCCTGATCTTGTGCTGAACAGGGATGATCACGTAAATCTTAGCACTCAGTGCAGTGTAGTTAAATATCCTCTCTGTGGCACAAGAACAGTGCCAGAAACACAGAAATTTTAATCATTCCCCCATCTCCATGAGCAAACATCATAAATGTGTCTTTTTAAAACTTTCCCTGGGAATTAATTGTCAAAGCATCACTGCCAACTATACAGTGACCTTAACTGGCTCTCCCTCTTAGCAACTAGACAATACTCGATTGGTACACTCATCGATTCCATTATCAGAGATAATACTCCCTCATCACTTGCAGCTTTTGCTTGCACCTGCTACTTCCAATCACGGGCTGCGATCAGCAGATAAATCTCTGTTGAAGGTGGCTAGACACCATACATTTAAAGGTGCAGGTGCCTTCCAGTGTGTTGCCTCCCAACTCTGGAATGCCCTTCCTCTTGAACTCAGACAGTCAGTGTCCCATCTCTGCTTCAAAAGGGAATTCAGTCGATATCTATTGCTTACTAGTGAGTGCACTTGCTTCAACCCTACTTGATATTGCTTGCCTCCTCCCATCCCTCTCCTATCTCCCTTCATTACCTGTCCTATTACTACCTCCTCTCCTTAATTCACTTCCCCTACTTTCTCACTCAGTTTTGTCTCTCCCTCCCTGCTTCTTCCCTCTCTCTTCTCTACCCACAACCCCCTTGTAATGACTGTGTCTAATGTTCTGCTATGATATCTAGTTATCCTGCTAACCTCTAGGTGGGCCATATCCTTAATCTCGCTCTGATATTTTACTTAGGCCTCAAAATCCTCTATTTCTACTTGATGCATCTGTTAAGACTTTCCTTCTTACCTCTGGCCCTTGCATGTTTATTCTAGTTTCTCTCTTCTCCCTAACACTGATGACTTGAGCAGTGCATGCCTCCAACCCTGCTGTTCCACGTTGCCTTAGTTATTCATGTTTATGCCGTCCCTCTTTATCTTGATTTGTCTCTTCCTGCTTATGTACCTCTTTGTTTGTCCATACTAATTGTACTTGTTATGCCATGTACTATTGGACTGGGTATGATTATATTTGCTAGGTTAGTCATGTTTATGTAATTCCTTTTGTCATGATTTACTTTTTTAGTTTATGTAACTCAGATTGCTCATCATTGACTGTACTTACTATGCCATGTACTAGTGGATTGTTTGTACAATGTTTTGTTCTGTACTCTCCCAGGTCGTGCCTGAAAATAGTCATTTTATGGCTAGTGCCCTTACCCAGTAAACAAAATCTAAATAAATAAATAAAATATAATTCCTAGCCATAATAGCATTACATTTTATTTTTAATAATAGCATCGGTTGCTACTTACCAGGCCCACACCATTCCCCCATCATTTTCCTGAGCTAAACTGGAAACAGCAATGGCCCTCAAAACCTTTAACCTATGACCTACAACCTTCCAGCTATCCACATTAAACAGGCAAAGATTAGAAAGCTATAAAAACAAATGCAACAAATAATGGAGTTGTGGAATGTCATAAATGACAAAATTTGCCACAGGTATTTTCTAAGACTGTCTTAAGTGTTACAATGGCATTTAGTGGCAAAAGATTCAGACAATCTAGCCAGTGTCTTTCAACACAGCGTCATTTCCTGCAACATGCAAATTGCATCAATAACCCAACCTGCAACTTCCTCAAGTGACCAGAAAATCAGACTTTTCAGAAATGGCTTCAGGAGAAGAGGGCTCCTCAAACATATCTTCTACTGGGCTACATGGATCCCCTAAACAGTCAGGTATTTTCCTGGGAGAATAAGTGTCAGAAGAGTATTTAGCAGCTTGAGCTGGGGGCATGTTCCACATTGAAATACTTGGGGTTTTAGAAGTAGCAGAAGAATGTATGGCTTGTTTTGTTTTATTGAAAGTCTGAGATTTCCAGTTGGTCTTGGATGGCCATGTAACTGTTTTTGGAGGTGGCTTTGTAGTGTTGCCAGGTCTGGATGGTGTTTTAGGCACTGGAATTTGTGTATTTTTATGCAAGTCCCTTCGAGGAGATACTGTGGTTTTAGAGGTTCCAGCTGCTACGCAATGACCCTTCTGAATGGTGGCAGCTTATGCGCGATGCTCTTGAATGGGATTAATAGGATTTTCAAACTTACTGGGGGAAGCTGAATTGCGTGGCTGACTTACATTGAATTTGGGTCTATTGTTCAATATATGATTAGTTTCAGGCCACGATTTAAGAATAAAGTCCCAAGACTCCTCCGGTGTCTTAAAGCTATATGGCCCTTCTTTAGTGGACATAACAAGCACAGCAGGGTACTTGACATAATATGAAATTTGTAGTTCTTGCAATACATAACAAATGTCATTATAAGCTTTCCTTTTTTCCACAATCTCTGTTGAATAGTCATGAAATATGAACATTATTTCTTTCCCCCAATAAAGTGTTTTTTTTTTTTCTGTCTGGCTAGCGCAAGAATCTCTTCCTTGACATTAAATCGTAGAAAATTAACAATAATGGGTCTGGGTTTCTGACCATGTTTAGGAGGTGGTCTTAATGATCTATGTGTCCTTTCTATTTCCAAGGGCCACTGCCAGGAAACATTTATGCTAGAGGGTATAAATTCCACCAAGAAACGAATCATATCGTTACCCTCCACAAACTCTGGTACTCCTATCAGCCGTAAATTATTTTGTCTACCCCTGTTCTCCAGATCGTCCACTTTGGAACCTAAGAAGTCAATTTTTGTGCACATTTTTACAGAGGAATCTTCTATTTTACAAAACATTTCCTCCAAAAAAGCCAGTCTTTCTTCTACAGCATTTAGCTGTTCATCAAGAATTTCTGATTTCTTTCTTTCAATATTAGCCTGTGTTTTTAAATCTCCAATATCTGTGTAATATTTTGTAATTTCTCCTTATGAATTCCATGTCACTTGAACACATTTCTGTGGTACCTTTATTTATTTTAGCTGTGCCTTTGTAGTCTTTGCCTCCTGAAGTGCCCGTGGGAGAGGAGCCAAGGTGATTTGAGAGCCCCGCTGCTTCACTGTGACTGTCAGACGGCAAACATTTTTAAGGTAAATGCTAATTCTTGGATCACAAATATGTTAGCTGGTTTAAGTACTGTTTAGCCCTGATTTCGTTACTTGATGTGCACCTGTGTACAGTATACTCTTAGCTTGATCAGAAATAAGAACTGCATTATAAAACGCTGTTTTATTCCTTTTAAATCACGATTTGCAGGAGAGCACCTGTTATGCTGCCATTTCCTCAGAGTGCCAGCACGTGACTCCCAAACCGGGTCCCAGAGGACTTCCAGTCTGAAGAGCCACCCACACTCTGCTCCTGCACTCAGCAAAGTTTTGACGTGATGCTAGGGAGAGCACGGGGCACGCTCCATTATAGTGAATGGGTGTCAGCTTTCCGAGTGTTTTTATATTATAATGGTCAGTTAGGATGAACGTAGCACTGGTCGACTAACAAGGGCCTTGTTAGTTGACCAGTGCCCATGTTTTATCACAGACTGACCATTATTTTTAAATCAAAGTTTATTGAAGAATTTTCAATTAGAATACATAAATACACAAACAAACAATAACCAACTTCTAACCTCTAAGTTATGATAAGCAATATAGGAAGAGAGGAGAAAAAAGGAAGAAAGAGAAAAAAGGGGGGGGGAGAGATAAGAAGCTCTAGACCTAAAAGGCTAGACGGTGAATAGGAAAAAGGGAGAGAAAGAATAGGAGGAAAGAAAGGGAGAGAGGAAAAGAAGAAGAAGAAGAAGAAGAGGAGAGAGAGAGAGTACCATTGCTCAAAAATCTTTAGCTATCAATCATAAATTATGGCTTCATACCTAATACCTAGTGCCTCGTGACTGGTTTGCGTACAATTGCAAACACAAGGGACACAAGGAGGAGTGATCAAAGAGAGTGCAAAGGATTATATATGAAGAATATAAACATCAGGGAGGAGGAGGCATCACCATTACCTTCACAGCTTGTAAGTCTCAGCTAAACATGGAGCGCTACCCCAGGCATATCTGGCCAACAGCTCAAGAATACGCTTCCTCACAAGAGGCCATGAAATGTAGAAAGGGCAACCATTTCCTTTGAATTTATCTGAGGATAATCTCAGTTTGGCTGTCAGGTACTCCATATCTAGAATCCTGATACAGATATCGCATCAGGAGGTGGTAGAGGGCCTATCTGTGGTGAGCCACAACAAGTTGATGGCCTTCAGGCTGCCGCCTTACCAAAATTACATACAAATAGCGAGAGGATTTGGATTTGAGAGAGGGTGGGCAGCCCAGAAGCCAATATTGAGGGCCTCTGGCAATGTGGTCTCAAATATCCTCCCCATAGTGTCCCCTATGTTCCTCCAGTAGTCCTGAGTGATACTACATTCTCAGTAAATGTATAAGTATGATCCAATTGATTGACAATTTCTCCAACAGAGGTCAGAGTGATGCAACCCAAAAGTTTTGTCACCACTAGGGGTCTGAAGTACCTGACAGCCAGTTTCCATTGAAATTCTCACCAGAAAAGGGATGCTGAGGTGATTTGGATGCCATTCCATATGGAGATCCAGTCCATGTCCGATAGGACCATGCCAAAGTCTTTGTGCCAAGATTCTTTAACTGATGTCAGAAGGTCCCTTCTGCCACATTCATCCCCTGCACTAATTTAGAAATCAACTTTTTTTGGTGGGGAACATCAATTAACAAAAGCAGAATGGATTGTACTGGATTTTCCAATGGCCCCTCTCCAAACCTTTGCTCTATTCCATTCTGACGGATATAATGCCTAAGCTGGAGGTAGCGGAAGAAGGAGGTAGCGGAAGGTGTGTTGGAGGTTAAATTCAACCTTTAGTTGTTGGAAAGATTTTATTTGGTTCCCATTAAAACAATGACCCAGGGTTTTTAAACCATTTCTGCCCCAATGACGAAAAGCCAGATCCCACCTTGATGGGCCGAAGTCTTGACAACTTAATATTGTCATGGATTGACTAAACATTAGAGGTAGACCAAGTTTCTGACTCATGTCCCTCCAAGTCTGGGAGATAACCCTCGAGAAGGGGTTCCTAAAATCCAGCAGACGCAATCTGGAAATATCCAGAAATATTAAATCTGAAATGTTGCTTAAGGGTGAGACTGCCAATTCAATGGGACCCATTTAAGGGGAGTCCTGAGTTATAGTGATCAGTGGTTGTAGTTGGGTGGCCCAGAAGTATTTCTGATGTCTGGGAGCCTGAAGCCCCCCCTCTCCTTGGGAGCCAGCATGACCCTCCATTTTATTCGAGGCCTTCTCCCGGACCAAATGAATTTGGAGACAGTGGAATTCAAATCCAGCCAGAATTTCTTTGGGGGGTCTGAGAGGAATAGCACCCAGAATGAACAACAGGTGGGGGAAAATATTCATGCAGATAGATTCCCCTATGCCAAAGAGAGAAAGGGGAATCTCTCTCCACCTGTTGCAGTCCTCCTGGATCTCCTGAAGCACTTTCAACTGATTTGTGGAGTATATAGCCTTGTAGTCCTTAGGAACCCAGATCCCCAAATATCTGAACCCTGATTTACACCACTTGACTAGTTGCACATCTGACAAGGATTGACCTAGTGGAAACAACTTGTATTTATCTAAATTAACTTTGTAGCCTGACAGAGCTCCAAATTCAGACAGAAGGTCAAAGATCCTGGGAATGGCCACCACCAGATCAGAAATATACAGTAAGGTGTCGTCAGCATACAAAGAAATTTTGACCTCCACCCCTTGAACACGGAGACCCTGGAAAAAATCAGTTTGTTGAATATAGGCTGTGAGGGGTTCCAAACTAAGGGCGAACAGGAAGGGGAGAGGGGGCAGCCCTGCCTAGCACCCCACCCAATCCCAAACTAAGTGGAAACCGCTCTGTTCAGCCAGACTCAGCCCTAGGTTTGGTGTAAAGATTGGTGATCCAGGACCAAAATTTATCCCCAAACCCAAAGCCCCCAGGACCAGATCCAGATAATTCCAATTTAAACGATCAAATGCTTTCTCTGCATCTAAAGACAGAATCGCAGAGAGTGGAGAATCCATAGGAAGCTAGGTCAAGGAAATAACATTCAGCAACAATCTAATGTTATCCTGATGTGTCTACCGGTATAAACCCAGTTTGGTCCGGTGAACAGAGCGGAGACAACCTTCTGTAGACGCTACTAATGATCTTTGCAAATATTTTACATCTTGGTTGAGCAATGAGATTGGCTGGTAGCCAGCACATAAGGCAGGGTCTTGCCTGGTTTGGGTAATACTGATATGAGGGCTTCTCCCAGGTGTCTGGCAAGGCCCCGGCTCCTGCGCCTACATTACAAACCTTAGTGAGCAGCGGAGTTGTTTCATCCTGAAACCTTTTATAAAATTCAGACGTGAATCCATCCAAGCCAGCAGTCTTGCCCACCCAAGAGCTTTAATAGCTGCCTCACCTCTCCTCTCCGAGAAAGGAGCTTCCAAGGATTCTCTCTGAGTATGAGACAAGACAGGGAGTTCCAATCTCTGCAGAAAATTCAAGACTCTATCTCCATGGTCTTGTATCTCCTCTGCTGCATAAAGCTGCTTATAGAAATTAGCAAACTCCTGGCCAATCTCATTAGGGAAAACCCGTAGGATGGACTGGAAGATCCTGAACTGACCTTCGCCACATACCTATCAGCCGCCTGTTTCCAAAGTCTTTGTGCAAGCAACCTACCTGCCCTCTCCCCTCTCTCATAGTACCTTTGCCTCCGTGATCTAAGGGTGTTCTCACCGCGTTATATTAATGAATTGTGGTGTCTTGGCCTTCCTGAGATTTTTAAGGGTGAGATTAGACCCTGTGCGCTTATGTGTTGCCTCTAGAGTAGCAATGGTGGTAAGGGCATCCTGTATATGAGCTTGATATAATTTATGCTTATGAGAAGCAAAAGCTATCGTGTGCCCCTGCACCACAGCCTTTAAAGCATCCCAGAGGTATTTAGGGTTGGAAAGTGCCTCTGTATTTTCTTTTAGATAATACTGGATGACCCATTTAGTGGAATCCCTATACATTTTATCATTTAATAAACCTGGGTCAAATCTCCAGACTCTACCTCCCACCTATATAGCCCAACGAAGCTGAGCCTTCACCATGGCATGGTCAGAAATCGTGATTGGAAGGATGGCAATGTCCCTGAACGTATGTAGGGCATTTCTGTGGGTGTAAAATCTGTCTAGCCTGGAGTACATATTTGAGGCCGGAGAGAAAAAAGTATAATTTCTCGTGGAGGGGTTAAACTGTCTCCATGGATCCACGAGTCCTGCCTCTAAACATAGGTTATGGAGCAATCGAGAACAGGACTTGGATCCCAGAGTTTTGGTGGAGCTTCTGTCTCTATTAGAATCCTCCACACAGTTCCAGTCCCCCATAAGGATTACCTGCCCTGGGGCAGCTTAGCTACTGAGTTAAAAAAGGACCAGAAAAATTCCCCAGAGGGTGGGGTTGGGGCGTAATTTCCTATCAAGCATAGTACCTGGCCCATATAAATACTGGAGACTATTAATTGAAGTCCAGAGTCTGACTTAACAATGGACTGAATTTGAAAAGGAAACCCCCTTTGAAAAAGGAAGGCGACACCCCCTTTTTTATTTTGTGGGTGCTCATCAGAGCATACCGAGCCTACCCAGGCGCTACGCAGTTTCATATGCTCTCCTGAGATCAGCTTAGTCTCCTGTAAACAGGTAATGTCACATTTCTGCCTTTTAAATTCAGCTAAAACTTTAGCTCGTTTAATCACATTGTTGATTCCTTTTACATTAAGTGAACAAATTGTCAAATCAGCCATTGCTTATACTTGAGGAGACTCCAGGGACTTTGTGGGTAACATACTGTATATTCACTCCTACAACCATAAGGCCCATACAACAGGAAATTATCCTCTCTCAGGAAAAAAGAAAGAAAGAAGAGTGTGAAAAAGAGATAGAACAGAAAACAGTAGACAAATACAAAAAACACTAAGTACAGTGTAACCATGAATACAACAAACATATTGCTGGTTCTTGCTCCTATGAAGGAGTTCAACGACATAAAGCCATTGGTGTTGTGTGGCTTGACGGCCAGAACGTCCATCAAGGGTAATATAAATTACCCCAGCAGGCGTGGAGGGGGGGAGAAGAATTTCACCCCCAAAAGGGAACAACACTTTACTACAGAGTGAAAAGGTTAGGGGTCCCAGGAAAACCTAGGAAACCACAACCCGTGCCCTTTTTCACTGTTAGACCTTCCGGATGGGCTGAGGAGCACTTTACTGCTCCAGCAGTAACAATTGAACAATAAGCATCATATAGAGAATCAGGTGCAATAAAAACTCATGTTCTTGCACTGAGTCGGCGTTGATTCCAAGAACCACCCTGGGGAGCACCAAAATAAACACTCTCCCAACTGCTGCACAGTTGCATGGAACAGGAACCAGAAAGATGCGGCGAATTTAAAAATAACGTAACATTACAATGCACCATCCACTTCAGAACGAACACCTTACAATTTAAGAATAAGAGTTTAACTGTGACAAAACTTGGAAACCAGAAACAAAAGCCATGAGACCCTTCCCAACACTCTCAATGGCGCTGCCATAACAATTTTGAAGATAACAATTATTGTTGCCTAAAGCAAATGATCGATAACATAGCAAGGCAATGCTAAATAGAGGTAATTACACGCAAATGAGAGTCTAGGCATATTGTCTTTCGTGACTGTCCAGAAAAGCTGCAACCTCTCACACAGTGCAGAAAGATGACACAAAGGATGGGAGGGGTATGGGCAGTACAGCTGACTAAAAGATTTGTCATAGTCACTTATCTCAATAAGTAGTGTCTGGCCACTGTCTGTGGAGAAATCTGTGACTGACACGTAGGCAAGGGGTCCCAAAACACCAAGCCTTGTGCTGGACTGGATCCGATCTTTGGTGAAGGCTGGGGGAAGAATTCTAGGACCAGACACCAGGAAGGTGCCTCACATTAAAGTAAGCCCTCACTGTGCGAACTACGTTTAAAGAGGATCCGCCCTGCAACCCCTTAATGTGGCAAATACAATCACAAAGGAGAGAAATCTGTGGAACTCCTCAAAGCCCAAAGTGAAACGGGCCGACAGGGAAATCCAAAAGGTAAGCATCTGGTGGCACAGGATTTCACTTTATGCCTTGGATTTCTCAGTTGCAGGGCAGCTCTGATCTCTATGAACAATCAAGGAGAAAATATATGGCTAGATCAAATCAGGTTGTCTTCTGGGAGTATTTTCCCTTGGAGATCCACTTGGACAGATCGGCATTTAGGGCAAAACAGAATCCGCTCTAAAATGGGGTTGGTGGTTCATTTTGGGTCCTGGAGCCATGGCCCAGAGAAATTGTTCCATCTCCCTTTCAGTGATTTCTTCTTTGATATCAGGTATCTGGATATCTTTAGATGCAAGGAAGTTGTTAGCCATTAGTAATGACTCAAAGATTTTTGGGCCTTCTGGAAGTTCTACCCAAAGTCGAGCGGGGTAGCGCAGTTGTACTTTCATTCCCTTCTCCTTGAGTTGCTTGACTACACCGAGCACCTTTCTGCGATGCTGAGCCATCGTGGTGGTGGGGGGGGATCCTGGTCTATAAAAACCTTGGTCCCATCGAAGTTTAGATCCCTCTTTGCCCAAGCGAGACACAGAATTTTATCTTTTATTGGGTACCTTAGGAATTTAATAATGATGGCTCTAGGTGGGGCTCCCTGTTTGGGTTTCGGGGCTGGGGCCCTGTGCGCCCTCTCAATGTCCAGAGGAGTCGCTTCATCTGTTTGCAGCTCCATTTTCAGCCAGCACTCCATGAAGGCTACCATATTGGCTTGCTCTGCCCCCTCAGGAATACCTATGACTCGGACATTGTTGTGCCTGGAGCGTGCCTCTGCATCCTCCGCTTTGGCTGTTAAGGCTTTCTCTGCCATATAAAAGGCTAGTGAGTGACTGTAGGCCATGTGTTCAGCTTGTAGGCCCTCGAGGTGCTGTTCCACTGAGGTCGCCCTGGACTCTAGTTTTCGAAATCGCTGCTGATGTCTGATACTTTGCCATCTATCTTTTGAAGTAACTTCAGGATTTTTCTTGATTCAGACCTAGTGCTAGTGGAACCAGAGTCTGAGCAGGAGTCTTCAGCCCCGGACTCTGAAAGCACAGACGACCGTGAGGGAGCTGGACTCAGGCCTGACATGGATCTGACTTGTGAGTTGGCTGTAGCAGATTTTGAGGTCAATGATCCCCTCTTTTTCGTACGGACCATTGCAGGTCCACTCCCATAGACAGAGCGTGAGAAAGAAATGCAGGATGCCGCCGCAGTGCACAAGATTCGGTGTGATATACTGCAGGAGAGCTTGAAGCAAAGAGTTAAGCAGCCATTCCCACCCGCTACATCACTGGAAGTCAACCCAGACTGACCATTATAATTAAAGAAATGCTCAGAAAGCTGCCGCCCATTCACTATAATGGAACACGCCCCGTGATCTCCCTAACATCATGTCATAACTTTTGCAGAGCATAGAGACGGAGTGTGGGTGGCTCTTCAGACTGGAAGTCTTCCGGGACCCAGTTTAACTAAATTACGAGCATTTTAACAATTGTTAACAAGTGAGGCAGTAATGCATAGTATATCGATTAGCTCCTGTGTGTGGTTGCATGGTGTCCAAGGTTGGGGAGGTCCCTGTTTGTTTTGTTTTGGGAATTTTGAGTTAGAGGCAGACAGCTTTTCCTAGAGGGCTGGGGGATAGACAGGCTGTGGTTCTGAATGGCCATAGGTCGTGAGCACTGATCTATTAGGGCTATGCTCTGGACAGTTCTTCCAGAGCCACTGGGCACCCATAGTCAGCGGTAGAATAGAGGCTGATGTGTCAGCTGATGGCCTCTGGGCCCTTAGTGTTGCCTACCTGTGCCTAGCACATGGTAGGAGGGGACTGATCACCCCTCTCCGTAGGTAGCATAGGGTAGGATGGCCTAGGTTGGAAAACTAATGACTGCGGACAGTCATTTTCCTGGCCCAGGGTGAGTGTAACCCCTGTTACCCGGGTTACTAGAAACCCAGTAAGACCTAGTGGCAGGGACAGGGACAGGAAAGCTAGTGAAACCCAGTTAAATGGATTTCACTATGTCTTGCTCTGTTTTCAGTCTCTGGCTGAGCTGGAGCTATGACATCATTTAGAACTGTCGTAGCTGCATAAGCCACACTGGAATGTTGCAGTTGGAGGTTAGAGTAGAAAGTTGGGGAATTTGAAGTCAGTCTGTTGCAGTCTGTAGTAGAGGAAGGAGGTGCTCTGCTGTAAGCAGGCCCTCAGAGTTCTAAGCTCTGTCAAAGAGCTATTATTTTTTTTAGAGGTGTTTGTTCTCACCTGGAAAGGAATACAAGAAGAGCCAAGTGAAGTGGTAGAGACCGCTTTCAGTGGTTCAGGGCCCCATCCCTGCAGGGATGGGGGGAAGGAATCAGCCTGTTTCCAGGGGCAAATCCCCCGGTCTGGCTAGGAAACAAGAAGCTGCCTGAGTTTAAGTTCGTGCTGAGGCACCAGAAGTTCTGGGACATTTCTTTTGAAGAGGCAATGCCTGGGGGCACCTGCAACTAAGGGGCGAGGTCGCCTGCTAAAGGGCCAATGTGTTTTCACCCCTGAGACAAGATGAAACTAAAGTGACTGTTACTGTGGGGTCAGGAAAGACAGCCAAGTACAGTTTGAAGATGTGGGATTGGACTGTTTAACTCAGTGGAGGTCTAGAGTAATGGACACAGCCACTTTTTAAGCATGTTCAAGTTCAGCACAAATGGGATGGAAAACAGTAGATTAGATGTGGCATACATTTAATGAGAATTTACATAGCAAAGTGTTTTAAGGATGAGGTGTTACAGTCCAGAGAAATGGTCGGGTATGAATTATGGGAGCGAGAGGTGGGAGACCCCCCATCAGTAGTAACCAAATTCACCTCTACGGGTTTGCTTTGGGACACCTGTTGCTTTCTCTCAGGTACTTGGCCAGTGCCTGAGGAAAGTACCCAGATGTGGGATTGATGAGGAAGATTCCCTGATGGAGCCAGAAGTGCTCATAGGTGGTTTAGGAGACACCAGTAAATGTTCCATGCTATATGGAAAGTGTCCAAAGGGTTGGCAATGGAGCTGAGCCAGGAAACCAAAAGAGTTGAGTTAGGCAGAGTGCCCAGAGTGTTTTGAGACCTGGAGAGTTTCAGTATAAAGAGGATGTGTTCTGATCTCCATAAACCGCATTACCAGGAGTGCAGTCTGCTAGTCCATCTATACTTTGTTATTCAGTTGGATGTGAATAAAAGTCACATTTTAGAATCCCAACTTCTGGTATTGGACATTACAGTTATTGTTTCCTGTGTCCGGAGTTACTTGGGTGCCCTTGACTAGAAGTCAAACCTAGCCAAAATACCAAGCAACAGTTTTCTCCCTGAGCCCAGGTCCCAGTAGGGGGTTACATATGGAGGCACCGCACAGCGCTAATAACACAAAAATACCACCAACCCGACCCCTGGGGTAATCCACCGGTTACACATTGTAACGTATCAAGGTAGACGGGAAGGAATAATAGCCTTATTCTGTCTGTATTTTTCTCTGTTTCTAACCACAAAACTAAATGCTCAAATTCCCACTTGAGCAGAAGAAATGAGATCTGTGCAGGAGACTGTAGCTGAGAATTTCCTCTTCTGAGCTCTAATGGTGGTGAGTCACCACCACACCCTACCTATTAGTATAATGAGTTATTGTTAGTTTTTCTTTATAATCATTTTGTTTTTTAAATTGTACTATAACTTCATAAAGAGAACTATGCTGCACAGGGGGTGAGATATGGGACGGATAAGAAGTGGTCTGTTTTCTCCAGTAAGTGTGGCTAATAGAACCCCTCCTGACCAAAACCCCATCTTTCTTTGGCAATGAAAACTGTTCCTTTCTGTCAGCATAGTACTCCCTGGTTTGCACGTTACTGCATCTTAACATATAAAGAGCAGCTGATGCCACATAGGGCCCTAGGGGTCACCCGATTGCACAATGAAAGCACTTTGTACTTCCATGCCAGTGACCTGGGTTCGAGCATTAACATGGGAGCTGGCACTTGGGCAGCCAGGCTGGGAGAAACGTGCTCCAGATGGCAACATGACCCAGCCTGGGGGGTGGTGCACTCCAGCACCACAGCATCTCCTGCTGGTGGGCCAGTGAGCCTGCTCTGGAGGCAGAAGCACTCTGCATGTGTTCAAGGCACTCTGCCACACATGTTGTGCTGGCCATCTGGGGGAAGGGGATGAAAGTGGAAAAAGCCAAATGGACTCAGAATAAAAGGTCTGCCACTCCCCCTCCTGCAGGCCCTGCATCACTGACCACAGCAGCTGCATCCTGATCCACAGAGAGGATCTCCAAGAGGGTTACTGGTACTCAAAAGCCCTACTGTGGGGTCAGATCATAGAAGCCGGAGGACTGGGTAAGTACCTGGAGAAGGTGGGTGATGGGGCTAGGTGCAGACCAGATGGGGGTTGATCCAAGAAGGAGTATAAACTCTTGATTACAAATCTAATTAAATATTCATAAGATTAATGAGGCTTCTGATTGGCTACTAGATCAGTCACTAAAGTCTTAGAAATGACAGATCCAGCTGGCAACTGATGCTGGGGGCACGCACGGCTCGCACCACTCTGCTCAGAACCCAAATAAAAGTAAGTAATAAAATAGCAAACTTGAACTTTGTTACTGTCATTAGACTTATAATCACAAGAACAACCTTGAAGCCACTCATTGCCTTGGATTAACAACTTGTTGGAGGGAGGTGTCCCTTGGCTACGCCTTGGACCATGCATCCCCCCAACTGGTCAATAATCCCTTGGAAACTGACCATCATCGAGGTTGTTACTGCTTAAATAAAAAAACCAAAAAAAAAAACAGAAGGCCCCTATTTCAGTTGCAAGGGCTGCTTTACAGAAGAACTGCACAGAACCTGTGAGTCATTTTTTCCTTTAGAAGCCGATTTTTTAATACCATTTCCAATTCTGTTACTGTTCCATTTCTACGGACTTTTTTAATTCTCTTAGTGGGTGTTTCTGAGTTACACACAGTTTCCATTTTAGAACTGTATGATGTAGTTTATGTTCCTTACACAACTCTTCCGTTGTTGATACAATGCACCCGTGTTCTGCTATAGGAATGTCGTGATTGAGGGGACATAAACAACTTCATACAGTTCCAGAATGGTACTGAACACAGACTGTAAATCAAAAACACTCACAGAGGGTACAGTGGAGCAATAGCAGAACCAGAACCAGTATTTTAAAACCAACTTCCATCGAAATGACTTTCAGGTTCAGCACAGTTCTTTAAAGAGCTATGTGTACTGCCTGAAATTAACAGTAACTTTTGGAAATAGTCAGCTATCACGTCTTATATCTGAAATATATATCCTGGGTGTGAGTGACCATTGTAATGTGGTTCCAGTTGGGTATGGACAGGGAAAGCATCCTGTCTAAGACCAAAATCTTGGAATTTAGGAAGGCAGACTTCAGGAAGATGGGTGAAGTGCTAAAGAGCCACCTGCCAGGCATCAAAGCAGATATGGGGATGGACTAAAGAGGATCTACGATGTCAGTTCAACAAAAATATGTCAACCCGACGTTATAGCAATGGCTGCATGTCGATCACAATTGCATTTTTCATTGTGCTGTTGGAAAAATAAAGTTGTTTTTACAGGGCCCTCTGCCCCCGCACCCCTGTATTTTATTATAATCAACTCCGAGTCACAGCTGATTTGGGGAGGGTGCAAGACCCCAGGAAGACGTGCCAGGGTTCCTAGCAGACTTTACAGTGATCCATTGATGTTATCGCTGTCAATGACATCGCTGTAAAGTTGTCGCTGTGGTGTTGGCATATGGGACCAAAGGTGGTTCATCATTAAAGGAGGAATACTGGTTGCCACAGAGGAGTGTATTGTGCTCAGGGGGAAGAACACAACCAAAGCACCCAGCTGGTTCAGTTCTGGGGTCGCCCAGACAGTAAGGGAAAAGAGGTTAGCCTATAAAAAATTCAGGAAGACCAAGAGAGAGATGGATAGAGAAAATTACCTAAGGTTGGCTAGTGAGGCAAGTAAGGCACAAAAGGAGCTGCAGATATCTGAAGGAATTAAGAGGGGGGAGAAGGCCTTCTTTTGCTATGTAAGTGAGAAAAGGGACAAGAAGGAAGGGACTGTTAGGCTTAAGAAAGGGGAGGAGTGGGTGGAGGATAACGGGGGAAAAGCAGAGACTAAATTAATTATTCTGTTCCATATTCACCAGGGAGAAGGATGGACCAGTGCCTTCAGGAGGGAGAAGAGGAGTGGGGGTGGGGGCACATTTGTAGTGATAGAGGAGGATGGAGGACAGAGTGAGGGAGTGGCTGCTAGCATTGAAGGTGGACATGTCACCAGGCCCGGACAGAGTACATCCAAGGGTACTAAGGGAACTGGCTGAGGAGCTGACAGTGCCACTGGCAGACCTATTTAACAGTTCACTGGAGTCAGATGTGGTACCACAGAACTGAAGAATAGCACATGTGGTGCCCCTCCACACAAGCAGTCCCAAGAATGACCCAGGGAATTACAGACCAGTCAGTGTGACCTTAATTGTGTGCAAGCTCATGGAGACCATACTAAAGGAAAGATTGGTAGAATATCTAGAGGAGCATGGTCTCCAGGATGCGAGGCAGTACAGGTTCATGGGGGAGGAGATAATGTCAAATGAATCTGACTGACTTCTTTGATTGGGTCACTAAGACGGTAGAAAGGGGCCAAGTGGTAGACATTGTCTATCTGAATTTCAGCAAGGCCTTTGACTCTGTGCCTCACAAAAGGTTGATCAAGAAGTTGGCGGATCACGGGGTTGGTGATAAGATGGCCAGATGGGTTAAAAACTGGCTGAGAAACATAACCCAGAAGAGCGGTTGTGGGGAAGTTATCTGGCACCAGAGAGATCACCAGTGGGGTCCCGCAAATTCAGTGCCGAGGCCAGTGTTGTTCAATGCCTTCATCAATAACATTGGGGATGGCATTAAGGTTAAAATATGCCTATTTATGGACAACACTAAGTTCTACGGGAGAGTTGATACAGGACCCACAGGATGATCTGAAAAGCTGGGGAGGTGGTCCGGATCTGGCAGCTTGGCTTCAATGCCAAAATGCAAAATTATGCACACTGGAGCCAAGAATCCCAGGACGGAATACTATCTGGGTGGAGTCCAGTTATCAGCATCAAGAGGAGAGAAGGACCTGGGAGTGATGATCACTAGTGACCTGAAGCACTCCACGAGTACAAGAAAGCAGCAGCAAGGGCAAACAAGATGCTGGGATGCATAGCTAGGGGGATCAGTAGTAGGACAAAGGAAGTTATACCGCCTTGTATGGTATCCTGTAATATGTGCAACTCAATTTGAGTGCCTGTTGGAATAACGACTGTGAAAAATAGTGAGCAGTTATGCATAGTGAAAGGGAATAGCCAGGCAGAGTAAACAGTGAGGCACCAGAGTCAGCTGCATCACATTATAGGGTTTCTCTGGGAAGCCACCTGCAACTGCTCGTCTGGTGTGGTGGCTATGGTCACCGCCTCAAAGCTGGTGGACCTGGATTCAGGACTGACATTTTTTTTTGGGGGTTAACTTTTTTGTAATTATGTACTCCCACTCCCTGACTTTGTTCCCCCTTCAACCGCGGTTTCCTACCACACTATTCTCCGCCGCCTGACTTGTGTCCCCTCCCTAGTTGCATCCCCTCATGTGTTTCTCCTCCATGAAATCCACCCCCGGAGTTGGTTATTTTAATTTAGGAGTGCGTGGCATAGCCCCCACATAAAACAATAAGTTTAAATTGCCCCCCACAAAGAAAGTGAGCAACGTCGTTGTTTTTGAGTGGCACTGTAGTGCTCATCGACGTTTTTGTTTTCGCTGATGAGCACTCACTAATTTTGGTCTGCGCCATTTTGTAGGCACTATTATTACATAGAACCCACTTGTACAGGTCACTGGTGAGGCTACATCCTGAGTATGGAGTTCGGTACTGGTGGCCACACCTCAAAAAAGGACACTAACCTGCTGGAGAAGGTCCAGAGGAGGGCTACAAAGATGATAGTTAGTCAGCAGGGTAAGGCATATGATGAGAGGTTAAGGACACTGAACATATACTCCCTGGAGGACAGAGAGAGAGAGAGAGAGAGAGAGAGAGAAGGGACAGGATTGGGACCTTCAAGTACTTGAAAGGGATAAATAAGATGGATAAGAAGGGTCTCTGTAAGCTGAGTGGCAACCATAACATGAGAGAGCACAGCCTTAAGCTGGAGGGAGGGAGGTTTGGGGGGGTCAGGAAACGTTTCTTCACAGACAGGGTGGTGGACACTTGGAATGCACTGCTGAAAGAGGTGGGCTCGTTGAAGACAGTGGGCAACTTCGAGAGAGGCTGGGATAGGCAAAAGGGGAAGGTAAGGATCATGGGTAGAGAGGATGGGAGGAGTTGGGAGGGGGGCAGGGACAGTAGCTCAAGCTGTAGACCCTGCAATACAAGCAGACTAGATAGACCAAATGGCCTTCTTCTGCTGGCTTCTTCGTATGTTCGTATATATGTATGTATGTATGTAAATATTTTAGTATTTTTTGTTTTGCTAATTAGAAGATTTTCTATCTGACAATACTAGGCGTGGTGTGTGGAACAGCACTCAACCCAGAGGCTGACATAGTCAGTTTTATTCCTCCCTAAACATCATCAGCACTGTGAAATCACTAGTAACCAAGAAGAGCCAATCTCCTGCTGCTTGACTGGTAACCTTTGGCACATATTACCATCAGGCAACTCGCTGGGCTTGTGAGGTAACCGTGAGTGAGGCCACGTGTTGATGGTGCAGTGGGAGAAACAGAACTAGATATTTCTGCTTACAGGTAAAGCACTGCTTTTCCTATCACAACCAATAATGTGAGGTGGAAAACTATCTACTGAGCCAAGAGAAAAAGAAAATCACTTCAGAAATAAAAAAAAAAAAATTGCAGAAGACTACTTTTAAAAATTACTAACATTTTCTGCCTGCTATTTTTTGGTGCACCTAGCTCTTTTAGGGTACTTTTACACCGCACCCCATTACACTGCTATGGTTTTTCAGCACTTGTTCTACCTTCTTGCACCTCTGAAAGGTATGCTTTTACACACCACAGTTGAAATCGATCCCGGAGAGAGAGTCTCGTGGGACCCTCTGTAATCCTGTTGCTTGTGAATCCTTCAGTGCCTTATGGTGGGTCCCGATGCTCATGCAAGCAGTGTTATGCCTAAGTTCAGCAACATATATTTACAGATAGTAGAAGGAAAGCTGAACTCAGCAGGTAGGCATGTTTTAGAAATGGGGGCTTAAAATGCGTTAAAATCACTCAGAACGTGGGGTTGTGATACTAGTCATGCACTTATGCATATTCATATTCAGTACCCTGAACCAGGGCTATCTCAGTGCTGTGCCTTTCCCTGAAACCTGACTGGGGAGGGTCATAGATATTGTGGCTGGATAAATGATCCTCCAGCTGCAAGGCGACCACCTTCTCAATAACTTTGTCCGTAAAAGGCAAGTTCGAGACTGGTTTGTAGTTGGCCAGGGAGTCAGGGTCTAAGGAGGGTTTTTTTCAAGAGGGGTCGAACAACCTCCTCTTTTAGAGGGTCTGTGAAGATCCCTCTCTCCAGAGAACTCCTCACTATCCCAGTCAGGACCGGGCCAATGGCCTCAACACACCCTACAAGAAGGTGAGTAGGGCCCAGGTCCCAACTACAGTAGGTTGGTCACAGAGTCTTGATGATCCTCACAAAATCAGTGACTGCTGGCAGGCTGAAGATAGACCAGGTCACCGGGGAACTGTACCACTTGGTTGATCAATGCAAGGACCAATGGGGAAGCACTGGATGATCTTGCTCGGGATCTTGGAGGTCATGTGAGACTCTCTCTGGGATTGATGTGCGCACTGCTGACCAAGTACACAGCAGCATACACCACCAACATGCAATGGAGCACAACGACAACCCCACAAAAACAGGGGATGTCCGATCAGCAAGCATTCGCTTTGGAAGCACTGCGGGTTCTCTGTAGACAGCAAAAGTGTAAACGTTGCAGTTGCTCTGCACCGATAAATGCAGTGCAGAGCATGTCATGTAAAAGGGGTTTTAGGTGCTTGTGCGACCATGTTGTGCCAGCGCTCATATTGCAACCTGACCAAGCCAAGATCAGTGGGGTGGCAGTTATAAGCGTTTCTAATTGCACCTGCAACAGGCAGTGTGACTCCAAGTAGATCAGCCAGAAGTTCTCCATGACTGCCTACAAGAAGAGTGTCTGAAACATTAGGGGTTTTCCCATTCACCTCTCTCTGTATAATACTTAGTCAAGGACTGCCAATGCCGATATTCCAGCTGGAAACCCCAGCTGGAAGAGATGCAGGATCTGTGCTTGGAGCAAGAGGGTGCAGATATGGAAGGTTTGTAGATGGAGCCAGTGATATCAAGAGACTTTGCAGTGATGCCACAGACACACAAGAATAGTACCATTTGGTTTTATGGACTCTGCGCAGCTTTACAGGATCTAGTTTACTTTTTGGGCAGTAAACATACTACAAATACACATATTCCATGTCAGCATGAACCAATGCCGAATTTGCAATCAGTGAAGATGCCAAAATCTGGCAGTTTGGACACCGGGGAAGCAGGTCCGAAGGAACTCGGTTTCCCTTATCATTTGGCACTTCAATGTCATGATTTGGCACTTTTACAGGGAGAACCCACTGAGCATGTCTGAGTTGTTGGCAACAACATGACCTGCAGCAGTCAATCAGTGACACTGGACCCAGAAACATCGGCTATTGTGAGTCATCATTGCTAGTATCCAGCAGCAGCTGTGTCTTGTACTCATCTGTTGTGCATGTGTTGTCAATGTCTGTAGAAAACATGAGAAGAACAGGAGGAAAGGAAACAGGAGAAGGAAAGGATGCAGGAGGAGGAGGAGGAAATAATTCAGGAGGAGGAAGGGATACAGGAGGAGGAAAGGATGCAGGAGGAGGAGGAGGAAAGAATTCAGGAGACGAAGGGATACAGGAGGAGGAAAGGATGTAGGAGGAGGAGGAGGAGATGATACAGTAGGAGGAAAATATGCAGAAGGAGGAAAGGATACAGGAGGATGAAAGGATGCAGGAGGAGGAAAGGATGCAGGAGGAGCAAAAGGATGGTGGAATAGGAAATGATACAGGAGGATGAAAGGATACAGAGGGAAAAAAGGATGCAGGAGGAGGAAAGAATGTAGGAGGAGGAAAGGATATATGAGGAGGAGGAGGAGGAAAGAATGCAGGAGGAGAAATGGATGAAGGAGGAGAAAATGATACAGGAGGAAAAAAGAATACAGGACATGGAAAGAATGCAGGAGGACGAAAGGATACAGGCGGTGGAAAGGATACAGAAGGAAAAAAGGATACAGGATGTGGAAAGGATGCAGGAGGAGAGAAGGATACAGGAGGAGGAAATGATAACAGGAGGAAGAAGGGATACAGGAGGTGGAAAGGATACAGGAGAAGGAAAGGATGCAGGAGGAGAAAAGGATAAAGGAGGAGGAGGAAAGGATGCAAGAGGAGAGAAGGATACAGGAGGAGGAAATGATGTAGGAGGTTAGAAGGATACAGGAGGAGGAAAGGATGCAGGAGGAAGAAAGGATACAGGAGGTGGAAAGGATACAGGAGGAGGAAAGGATGCAACAAGGAAAGGATGCAGGAGGAGGAGGAGGAGAAAAAGGTTGTAGGAGGAAAGGATGCAGGAGGAGGAATGGATGCAGGAGGAGAAAGGATGCAGGAGGAGAAAAAAGATGTAGGAGGAGAAAAAGGATGTAGGAGGAAAGGATGCAGGATGAGGACAGGATGCAGAAGGAGGAGGAAGAGGAGGAAAGGATGCAGTAGGAGAACAAGGATGCAACAGGGAAAGGATGCAAGAGGAGAAAAAGATGCAGGAGGAGGAAAGGATGCCGGCAGAGGAGGAGGAAAGGATGCATGAGGAGGACAGGATGCAGGAGGAGAAAAAGGATGTAGGAGGAAAGGATGCAGGAGGAGAAATGGATGCAGGAGGAGGAAAGGATGCAGGAGGAGGAAGAGGAGGACAGGATGTAGCAGGAGAAATGGATGCAGGAGGAAGAAAGGATGCAGGAGGCGGAAAGAATGCAGGAGGTGGAGAGGATGCAGGAGGAGGAGGAAAGAATGCAGGAGAAAAGGATGCAAGAGGAGGAAAAGATGTAGGAGGAGAAAAGGATGCAGATAAATATTCCTTCCTGTCAGTCCCACCAAGTACATGTTCTGTAAGTGTTGGTGGTGGAGAGTGGAGCTGGTCATGGTAGGATCAAGAGTGGGAGACATGGTCATGGGGCCACGGGACAAGGTCTGCTGGGCACATGATAGTACAGGCAAAGAATCCATGGTCCATTAGTCCCCAGGAATCCACCGGTTCCAGTCCTACTGCCGTGTAAGCGGCCTTCCCTGCTGGTCATCCAGTTTATCTGGTGCTGAAACCATCCTCTACAATCCAGTAGCACACCAGGTTTCACCTATCCCTTCTTCAAATGCTTCTAGTTTCCCAGAAATGTAAATGTAAATTCTAGTTGATGAAAAAAAGGTCATCTTGCATTTGCTGCCCAATTCCTTAAAATCCCCCCCACCGACCAATTGTCACCAGCAGCTTCAGAAGACAGCATGTAGGAAGAAAGCAGGCCCAAATCACGGAAATAAAAATAATAATACAAAATAATGAAAATGATCATATATTAAATCATATGATATTCTATTATCATGTATCAAATTATATTTTACATATTACTTCAGATTATATTTTCATATATCAGTTTATATTATCAAATTTCATATGTTATATAATGTCATGTAACCCTGGAGCCATTATACCAAGGGCTGCTACCACTGCCTGCTTCTCTGGCTGCCGCTGAGGGGCCTAGGTTCGGAAGTAAGGGGTACTGTGGTTGCCCACCAACAGTAGAACTAAGATTTTGGTGCTTTCACCCAGAGTAATGGTTATGTGGGTTACTTGCGAAACTAGTACAGTCCTCTGGGAAGCTATACTCACCCACACCCCTGACTAGTGACCTTATACTATAAACTCAACAATCACTATATGCAGCAGTCAACCTACAATTAGTGGTGAGCGCTGAGAATATGCTCATGAACACCACATTTACCAACAGGGTCTGGACTTCTGGCATATACCCCGTGCCCCCTGTAAGAAAAGGGCTTCCAGCAACAACAGTGCTTTTGCACAGTATCTTTGGAATGACTCAGTAACTGAACACTGGGTAATAATATGCTCACAATCCAACTTAACATCAAACAGTAAATCAGATTTATTAAGGGGGACTTGAACAAGGAAGGGGCATGAATTTAGGCTAACGATTGTTGCAATACTGTAATTAGGTGGATGATAAATAATATACAGTTGTTCTGTCCCTGAATTAATTAGTCTAACCAGCTGCTGGGTACCCAGAGTGGAATTTTGGTGAAGGCCTGAAGTGTTGCCGCTGGTGGGCCAGCGTTACAGCTGGTTGGGGCCCTTGATGGAAAGGAGGGTGTTATTAAACATTTTAAAACACTTGCGGACAATAAGGTATTTGTAATCCCAGGTGGGATGGCCTATAACAACAGTTAGAAACTACCGAAAACTGATACAGCAACTTAGATGACACAGAAGCATTTATTTGGTGGTTGCAGGGGCTACCCTGGTTGTACTCACTGCACCCAGACAGATGGATGGAATGGCTGGTGACACCATGGACTGCTGCTCTCTCAGGATTCTGGTGAGGACTGGGGCCAACATGACTCACCTTCCCTTGAAGATCTTTTCCTGTAGGTGGCCGCAACCTGCGATTTAATTCTCCACTGGGGCTGACTCCCCAAGGCTGGTCTCTCGCCGAGCAGTAGCTGGATCTGGTGCAGAAACAGTCTCTTAGGGCTGAAGCTGGCATGGGCCCAGTAGTTGAAGTTGACTTAACAGATTGGCAGAGTCTTTTAACATTCAGCTTGCAGGCTGACTTAAGAAGCAAACAGGAAAAACTGGCAACACGTCTCCTTTCTTCCCAACTGGGGTAAGAGACAAACACCACATTTACCGGCTCCAACCGGCACAGGAGTCCTTAGATCAAGAAATCTTCTCATAGTTTTGTCAAATGCCCTCTCTTCAGGCAAAACATTTGCTCCAGTGTCAAAGTCTCTGAACTTAGTCAGGGCAACAGGACTTATGTTTACTGTTCTGCATTTCAGCAGTTTGAGGCATTGCAGAGCGGTAGAGCGGGCCGAAAAATCCCCACAGTGGTTTCAACTTACACAGAAGTTTCTTCCTTCTCAATGGCTCGAGCTGAACTTCCAGCTCAATTGCTGCAAAAGTCTTTTTCTTTGTTTATTTTTATTAATTGAAATGTTTCACCAGGAAAGGCACACAGAACAACAATGTTGCTCATCCCCCGGTGCATCCTGGGGGGAAGGAGAATCAGGATAACAATGATACACATGAGTGACAAAACAACAAATTACATAGATTTTACAGGCAGGAGAAGTACAGTCGGGTACAACAGTGACAGCAAGCAGCAAAAACAACTGCCTTGGTACACAATACCTCAAGTGCATTAAGTGCATTATTTGAAGGAGGGCAGTAGAATTGAAAGGAGGCAGACAAGGGAGGTGGGCTCAAGGGAGGAGAACATTTGTTGGAGATAGGGAGCTCATGGGCAGAAACAGTTGGGGGATAGAAAGTTGTGTAAGGCAGCAGAAAGAGAAGAAGTGGAGGAGGGGTGATGGATCTGATGGGGTAAGGGAGTTCCACAATTTGGGTAGCCGGTGAGGAAAGAATTTTGCCCTATAGTTGTAGCACAGCGAGGGACAGCCAGTGTACAAGAGTCAATTGCTCTAAGTGCGTGCATGGGTTGGGGGAGGAACGGAAAGCAGGGAGGACAGGTAGGTAGGAGAGCATCATGCCAGAACTTTGAGATGAATTTAGCACAGTGGGAGGTATGACGATTAGACAGTGAGGTAAAAGACAGCGAGTGGTAGCAGTCACAGTGATCAGTAAGAGGTGGTGAGTCAAAAGCAAAGTGGAAGAAGGAGTTGAATAGGGTGTCCAATCTGGATTAGGAGGTCATGGGAGCAGCACTGTAGACTACGTCACAGTAGTCAAAAATTGGGAGGATCATCTTCTGGACCAGTTCATGCCTTGCTGGTAGAGGAATGCAACTACGGTTCCAGTATAAAGCGCCTAACTTGGGGTGTAATTTCTTCAGGATGGCATCAACATGTCCAGAGAAGTTTAGGTGTTGGTCGAGCCAAACCCCTAGGTATCAAAATGAGGAGTCCTCAAGGGTTGTCCCATCAAGGGTGTGGAAAGTGGGCATGGAGGTTAGACTTGAGTGTCTCTGCCTTGTGCCAAAGATCATGGAGACAGTCTTCTTGGCATTTAGAAAGAGTTGATGAGAGCTGAGCCAGAGCTGGATCTTATTGAAGTCTAGCTGGAGTCTGGCAGCCACATTGGTGAAGGATTTGCCTGAGGTGAACAGGACGCATCTGAATACATGTGAATGGAGGAGGAAGAGCAGACAGATGGTATTTTAGACAGTCTGAGTTTCTTCAGGTCCTGCAGGGAGGCAAGTCAGGCCTTTTCCCCTGTGAATTGCAGCTGCGACGACACACTTTGCTTCCTGTGGCTTGAGAGCTCGAGCTGGACTGACTTAGTCATACACAGTTCCACACTGTCAATCACAGTCCGAGAACTCTCATTGGTTAATTTAGGCGCCAACAAGGAAAGTTCACAGTTTCACTCACAAGGCACTGTAATAAGGACCCCTTGAGGACTCCTTGATTCTGATTGGTCCAAACACAGAGTCCAGGACCAAAGATGGTGGCTCCCATAGTAGAGGAACATATAGGCAAAGTAAATAACTCATTTATTTAGTAACAGCAAGGATTTAAAAATAAATATTTACAGCACTTTGAAGGGCTCCATCAGTGCTATTGAACAACTGCTAAATGAAGCGAATCAAGACTATGCCTGGCTGGTCACGAGCTTCATTTCACTTGGACCCAGCCCAGTCTATGTACACTATACACAAGCTAGATCTCTTAAAGAGCTAGTGCGGCGGCATGGGTCTGCACACTCACGCAGGATAACATCAACACATTTTGTACATGGATTTGCTTTCTCTTTCTGGACATCTCCCAGGCAGTGGGCATCAGAGGAGCCCAGGGAGCTACTCAAGGTAAGCCCCCCGGATTTGGGGAAGGGGGTTACATTATATATTGTCTGCTCATGTCTCATATCTTCTACTTTCTGCAATGCCTTCAGAAGACATGTCTTTCCACAGCAACGTACCAAACAAATCATCTTGCAGTTGCTGCCCTGGTACCCAGTTCCTCAGTCGAGTACCCCCGCCCCACTAACACCATCAGTCCATCGTACTTAAAAAAATACAAACAGATTCTCTGGAGTATGGGAGGATTTTACAGATGACATTACAAATCCACTGAAATCATGTTTTCTATGCATATAAATAAAGCCAAATTTATTAATAATAATCACAATAATTACATTATATCAACAACCATAGAAAAACTCTGGCGTCAGAAAACAACACAGCCTCTTCATCATGAGCCTCCTCCTCCTCCTCCTCCCTCTACCATGAATCCCATTTTCCTTATCAGGCGTCACTGCAGCATGTGGGTGACACCATCTTCTTCCATGCCTACACTTTGAACAGTAATGGTACAATACAACCGGACAATTAAAAAAAAGGTAACCACCAGACAGCATGGTGGTCTTACCTGGAATACGACTTTTTGCAGAGCCTCCGAATAGAGTTAAACTTTGAGTCAGCTACAGGGTTTGCAGCCCTAACAGGTGTTTACACACTTGTGAGTTTCACAAATAAAAGATTTTACACTGCATCTTTGGACATGGAATTTTTGCCTGTGCAACTGCTTACCCAGTGAGTTAGGGCTCATTTCCTTTGTGCTGTGTACAATATGACTGGCCAGTGTCACCCCAGCCCACCTGTGTGCCGTGGTTGATGACAATTGCCTCTGATTTGCAGCACAGCAGATAACATTTTTCACCACATCTTCACAACTCTTTACGTGTTCATCAGAAATCATGTTTCCTTGACATCATTCTCCTACTCCCCCTATAATCAGTCACATTTTCCTCATCATGCCTTGTGGCTGTGTATAGGTGATAGCAGGGTCACTGTCTTCCCTGCCTGCACACTGCACAGGAAATGGTAAAATATGCTTGGCCAGTGTCACCACACCTACTTATGCGCCGTGGTGTGGGTGTGAACAACTACCTTTCTGCCTTGGTGCACTGTACATAGCATTGTTTTTCATCTTCATGACACGTCCATTCAAAAACCAAGTTTTCTTGTCATAGAAATAATAATTACACACAAATAAAAAAAGTGTATATTATATTACTGTTATCATATTACTATTTATTATATTATACACATAAAAAAATAGAAGAGATAATATAAAATTAAAATAATTAGTATAAAAATATCATTATAAAATCTGTGGTGCTCCAAGGGAGAATATAGTAACTGGCATGAGGGAAAGTGGAGAGTCACAAAGTTCAGGGACGTATACATCTTGAGGTCAGCAGCGAATAGTAATAACTACTGAAGTTCACACAGGGCTGTTGTGGTGTTAGTGTTTTTTTGCAGACTTTGTCTCACCATGGGAAATAGCAGATGCATGCCAACAGAACCTGCTGAAAGTAACCTGAAGTTATTCTGATTCATTGCTGACCTGGAGGCTTTTTCCTCCCTATCTGTAGCCTGTTTTACTGTATACAGATTGCTGAACTGAGAGCAAAAATGGTTCGCTGAATTGGTAAAACTGAACCAAATTTTCAGGCTCCAACTTGGTGCTAAAATATAGCTGGCTCTGGCCCACTTCTCTCAACCTTAATTCATAGAATCATATCATAGAAGCTTGACTGCAGAAAAGGACCATACCGGCCCATCTAGTCTGCTCTTTTTTTTCTGCCTACACCTCCTCCTCCCCCTCCCTGCCAGCCCCACCCTCCCCCGACACTCAGCTCCATATGCTTGTCCCATGCTCTCTTGAATTCTTTCACCAGTTTAGCCCCCACCACTCCATCTGGTAGTTTGTTCTAGGGCTCCACCACCCTCTCCTGAAGAAACGTCTTCTCATATTGCCACTGTATCTTTTTCCTTACAATCTGAGGCTGTGCCCTCTAGTTTTGACCCCCCTCCTTTCTCTTAAGTAAACCCTCTTCTCCCACTTTATTGAGCCCCTTTACATATTTAAAAGTTTCAGTCATGTCTCCCCTTTCCCTCCTTGTCTCCAGCGTGTACAGATCCAGCTCCTTACACCTCTGCTCATATGACTTTCCCTGCATACCTTGCACCATCTTGGTTGCCCTTCTCTGAACTCTCTCCAATGTATCTATATCCTTGCGGAGATGAGGCCTTCAGAACTGAACCCCATACTCCAGGTGTGGCCTCACCATGGCTTTGTTAAAGGGCATTATTACCTCCCTCTTTCTGCTAGTAATGCCCCTGCCTATGCATGCCAACATTCCATTGGCCTTTCCCACCGCCCTGCTACATTGGGTTCCTACCTTAAGGTTAAAAAAAATAGATATGTAACCCCCCCCCAACTACTTTGCACAGTTAGCTACCCCTGGTACCATTGACTGGGCACACATTTAGACAATTGTACCACCCCTAGCTTTAGGAATGTATACCAGGCTCATTACGTCTAGTGGTCAAGGGTTGGGGGTGTACAAAAGCAAAAACTGACCTAGAAGGTATTTACAAACAACCAGGTCCTGAGGAGAGAACTTTTTGCTAGGGCTATGCTAGACCTATACTTCTGGAGGGGTACCCAGTAAATCCACACAGGAAGCAGTAACGTCACTGTCCAAACCACAGTTGGGGTTCTAGAATGTGACTTTATTCCCAAAGATGTTCTCTAAAGCAGGGGTGAGCCCCCAAGGTTTACACATTGTGGCACTAGAAACTTGCAGAACAATAAACAACTGAACTCTGACAGAAATTCTACGTATTCCCATGTAGCCGGTGGGTTACCCCAGGGGTCTCGTTGGCATTATTTTTGTGTTATTAGAGCTGTGCGGTGCCTCCATATGTAACCCCCTACTTAAGAAACATAGAAACATAGACTTTGACAGCAGATAAGGACCACTTGGCCCACCCAGTCTGCCCATTTCCCTACCTTCTGGATAAGCTGCAGATTCTAGTTAACCAACAGCCTACTTCCTGCAACCCCCCACTATAATTGCCTTGTGTCTGTCCCACACATGTTTGAATTCCCCCACTGTTTTAGACCCAACGACCTCCTCAGGAAGGCTGTTCCATGTATCCACCACTCTCTCCGTGAAAAAAATTTCCTCACATTACCCCTGAGCCGTCCCCCATTATCTTTAAATTGTGCCCCCTTGTTCTTACACATCTCTTTTTCTGAAAGATGCTACCCTCCTGGACTTTGTTGATTACCTTGAGGTACTTGAACGTTTCTATCATGTCCCCCCTGTAACCTCCTTTCATCAAGGGTATACATATTAAGCTCTCTCAGTCTCTCTTCATATGGTTTCTGCTGCAGACCCTGCACCATTTTAGTTGCCCTCCTCTGGACTGCTTCCATCCTGTCTATGGCCTTGCGTAGATGGGGTCTCCAAAACTGCACACAGTACTCCAGATGGGGTCTCATCAACTGTCTGTACAGAAGGGATAACCACTTCCTTTTCTACTTGTGATGCCTTCTGCCATCCCAGTATCCCCCTGGCTCTCCTTACCGACTTTTACAATGCTTACCCACCTTTAGGTCATCTGATATGACTACCCTAGGTCCCTTTCCATTTTGTTGTTGTTAGTACCTCCCTGCTATTGTGTTCTTCTCCTGGGTTTTGTTTCCCAGGTGCATTACTTCAATTCTTTGTATTGAATCTAAGTTGCCATATGTCTGACCATTCCTCCAATCTTGCCAAGTCCCTTCTCATCTTTTCTACCCCCCCTTGTGTATCAACTCTGTTACAGATCTTTGTGTCATCTGCAAAGAGGCATACCTTTCCCTCCTGACCCTCTGCAATGTCACCTATAAAGATGTTAAAGAGGACTGGACCCAGTACTGAGCCCTGAGGTACTCCACTAGTAACTCCCCTTTCTTTGGAATGTGTTCCATTCACTATTACCTTCTGTGTCCTGTTGTGCAGCCAGTTTGCTACCCAGGCTACCACCCTTTGACCCACTCCCAGGCTGTAACTTGATTATTAATCTTTTGTGTGGGACTGTGTCAAATGCCTTGCTAAAGCCTAGGTAGGCCACATCCACAGCCCTTCCCTGGTCTATTACTTTGGTCACCCAGTCAAAGAAATCAATTATATTCATCTGACATGACCTTCCTGCTGTATATCCATGCTGCTTTGGGTCCTGTGCCCCGCTGGCCTCTAGGTACTCAACAATTCTTTCTTTCAGAAGTGATTCCATCATTTTCCCTACCACAGAGGTCAAACTTACAGGTCTGTAGTTTCCTGCTTCTGCCTTGCTCCCACTTTTGTGAAGGGGAATCACATCTGCCATCCTCCAGTCCTCAGGTACCGCCCCATCCTGCCATGATCTGTTAAAAAGCATGGTCAGTGGTGTCACTAGGTCCTCCCTTAGTTCTTTTAGGATTCTGGGGTGAATCCCGTCAGGCCCCATTGCTTTGTCCACCTTGAGTTTTAGGGGTTCTTTCAGGACTCTTTCTTCTGTGAATGGACTGGTGTCAACCCCCCTACTCAGAGTGCTTCTATTGACTGGTTTAGGTAACTCCTCCTCATCTTCTTTTGTGAATACTGAGCAAAAGTATTCTTTCAGTATCTCTGCCTTTTCACCGTCTCCCTCTGCCCACCTCCCCTCTCCTTTATTAATCTTCACTATCCCTCCCTTAACCTTTCCATGCTGCCTAATGTACCTATAAAAGGTTTTATCCCCCTTCTTAACTGAGTTGGCTATTTTTTCCTCGGTTTGGGCCTTTGCTAGTCTGACTGCCTTCCCCACTTCTTTCTGCTTTAATTGATACAGTTCCCTGTCATGCTCCTTCTGTGATTCCTTATACTTTTTGAATGCAGCCTTTTTCTCCTTAACCTTCCCTGCCACCTCTTTTGAGAACCATAGTGGTTTTTTACTCCGCTTTGTTTTCTTTATTTGTTTCACACAAAGGCTTGTTGCCTCTATGATGGCAGTTTTGATTTTTCTCTATTGTTCTTCCACCCCTCCTGTTTGGTCATTTGCTAGTGCATTTTTCAGGTATTCACCCATTTTGCCAAAGTCAGTTCTTCTAAAGTCCAGTATCCTTGTTTTTGTATGGCTTGTCTCCATAGTTGTACTCATTGTGAAGCACACTGTGCAGTGGTCACTTGTTCCCAGATGTCTACTGACTTCTAAATTTGTGCTCCTCTCTCCATTTGAGAGTACCAGGTCTAGTATTGCTCCCTCCCGAGTGGGTTCCAACACTAGCTGTTTAAGGCCTGCCCCCTGCAGGGCATCGAGAATGACCCTGCTCTTGGATGTGGCTGCAGTACATGTTATCCAGTTAACATCTGGCATATTCAGGTCCCCCATCAACAGTATCTCCCCTTTTTCAGCCATTTTGAGAATGTCCTCCATCATTTTGTTGTCCATTTCCTCCCCTTGAGACGGGGGTCTGTATACAACCCCTGTGTGGATTGTGATGCCATTCCCTGTCTCCAAGGTGACCCAGAGTGCCTCTTGTCCTCCCCCTTTACTTTTTAGTTCTGTAGTTTTGATCCCTTCCCTTATGTATAGAGCTACTCCACCTCCTCTTTTACCTTACCTGTCCCTTCTGTAGATTGTGTACCCTGGTATGTTGACATCCCAGTCATGATTCTCAGTGTACCATGTTTCCGTGACTGCCACAATATCCAATTGTTCATCTTCCATCAGGGCTACTAGCTCAGGAAGCTTGTTTCCCAGACTACGGGCATTGGTACTCATTGCCCTCCATTTAATGTTGGCTTTATCCTTTTTTCCCCATCCCTGCTTTTATTGTCCTTG
This sequence comes from Neoceratodus forsteri, assembly GCA_016271365.2. Classification (NCBI taxonomy): domain Eukaryota; kingdom Metazoa; phylum Chordata; order Ceratodontiformes; family Ceratodontidae; genus Neoceratodus; species Neoceratodus forsteri. The sequence goes on from JADMNL010000036.1 coordinate 72,898,226, forward strand.
CCTATTTTTCCATTTACCCCTGTCCTGCCCTGTGTTGAGCTCTGTACCTCAGTGTTTACCTTACTATCTGCCATGCTTTGTGGGGGGAGGCATGAAATTGCCTGCCTTTTATCAGCGCCTCCCCCTTGGCTGGTTTAAAAGCTTGCCAAGGAAGCATTTAAACCTATCACCTAGGAGCTTGGTTCCCTTCATGGACAGATGCAGACCTTCATGTCAGTATAGACCTTTATCTCTCCAGGTGGCCCCCCAGTCCCCAATGAAGCCAAAGCCCTATGCTCTGCACCAGTTTTGCAACCATTCATTAAACTGCATGGTGTGCAGAACCCTAGCCTCACTCCTGCCATGGACTGGTAGCACCTCTGAGAAGGTTACCATGCTTGCTACCCGTCTGAGGCCCCTCCCCAACTCCACAAATTCATTCTGCACTGCACTGATCCCATGCCTAGCTAGGTCATTTGTCTCAAGGTGGACTATGATATCTAGTTCCCTCTCCTGTGATGCTGCTTCTGCAATCCTGAGGATTCGCTTCCTGTCCTTCCAAGCCATGGCACCAGGCAGGCACCTTACTTCCTTCTCCTCTCCCTTTCCCAGGTTTACCCCCCTAACAATAGAGTCCCCTATCAGAAGCTGTTTCTTTCCCCTGTGGTGTCTCTTGCCACCCTTTTGTGGGTCTCCCTTGTGGATGTCCTCAGCATTCTTCTGGGTCTCCACTGAGGGTGCCATCATAGAGGAACCTTGCTCTGCCAGAATGGCATATGATTTGTGTAGAGGTACAACTAGGGGGCTTCGTCTCTGGTCCACCACCCGCACCCTCCCAGAACCCACTGTGGTCCAACTGCTCTTCATACTTGGCAACCTCTGAGGCAGTGGTTGTGGCAGTGGTGCTCTTTGGAAGGGGGAGGCCTCCTTAGTCCTTGCTAGTTCAGCCTGGAGGTGGGCAACCTCTTCCCTCAGAGCTGACAGTTGCCTGCAAATAGGACAGCAACGCAGTTTCCAGAATGTCTCCTGGAAAACTGCTGCCCCACAGCCAGTGCATTGCACCACTCCCCACATGTCCCTGGTGACTGCTAGAAACAATCAAATACACAACTGTTCCACCACCCTGGTGAGTATTGCCCTTTATAGTAATTTAACTAACACCACAATTTACTAGACCACGGCTCCTGCGCAAACCACTCTACTGAGTCCAGGGATAAAAATAAACTCACTCCTCAGCCAGCAGGACACTTAAAATGTTGCAAAAATATCCTTCCAAATCTAGGTCTCAACCCCAACAATCAAGCAAATTCAGTTGAATCTCACTCCCTCTGGTTATAAAATTACTACATTTTTAATGGAATCCTGCAATTCTCTGCTTAATGCCAATAAGGAAAAAAAAATGAAATTTTTTGTAGAAAGCGTAGCTCCCCTTCTTTACAACTATTATGCCTTACCAGGTTTCCAGGCCCTAAATGGAGTTATAGTTTGTTCTTTGCAGTGTAGTAAGGTTCTCAGCTTCCAACAGACAAATCAAAGTCAGACTGACTTGGGACCTGGGTTTGGGGAGAAAACTGTTGCTCTGTATTTTGGCTAGGTTTGACTTCTGGTCAGGGGCACTTGAGTAACTCCGGACACAGGAAGCAATAACTGTAAAGTCCAAACCAGGAGTGGGAGTCTAAAGTGTGGCTTTTATTCATAACCAACAGAATAACAAAGCATAGATGGACCCCCATGGGGCTACACTGCTGGTAATGCAGATTTATGGAGACCATAACACATCCTCATACACTGTAGCCCTCAGGCTTAGAAACACACTGGGCACTCAGCCCGAACTTGTACTCTTCTCTGGGTTTCCCTGGCTCAGCTCCCTTGCCAGCCCTTGGACTACCTTCCTTCCATGGTTCAGCTCTCATGCCAGCCCTTGGACTACTTTCCATAAGCAGGGATCATTTCTCGGTGGCTACCTAAACCACCTCTGAGCACTTCTGGCTCCATCAGGGAATCTTCTTCAACAATCCCACATCTGGGTACTTTCTTCAGGTACTGGCCAAGTACCTGAGAGAAAGCAACAGGTGACCCAAAGTGAACCCGTAGAGGTGACTCTGGTTGCACCAGATGGGGAGTCTCCCACCTCTTGCTCCCATGAATCATACCTGGCCATTCCTCTGGACTTTAACACATCATCTCTGAAAACACTTTACTTTGTAGATTCTCCATAAACATATGTCACATTTAATCTACTGTTTCTTCCATCCCACATGTGCTGAACTTGAAACCTACTTAATGAGTGGCTCTGTCCATTTCTCTAGACCCCCACAAAGTTAAGCAGTTCAATTCCCACAACTTTTAAAACTGTACTTGGCTGTCTTTTCCTGACCCCACAGTAGCAGTCACTTAAATTCATCTTGTCCCAGGTGAAAACACATTGGCCCTTTAGCAGAGCAAACTCACCCCTTGGTTGCAGGTGCCCCACAGGCTTTTTCTCTTCAAAGAAATCTCAACAAACTTCTGGTGCCTCAGCATGAACCTAGATTTAGGCAGCTTCTTCTTCCTCTAGCCAGGCCAGGGGATTGCCCTTGGAAGTGGGTGGAATCCTTCCCCCCATCCCCACAGGGATGGGGTCCTGAACCTTTGTAAGTGGTCTCTACCACTTCACTTGGCTCTTCTTGTGTTCCTCTTTAGGTGAGAACACACACCTCAAACAAAAATATAGCTTTTTGCCGGCCCGCCGGCGCAGCGGTTGGAATTCTGCTTGTGATGCTGGCGGCCCGGGTTCGGGAATGGATTCGGGTCATCAGAGGGTCGGCAGAGAAAGGATGGAGCGTCTATGGACAACTATCCTTCTCCGGGGAGGGTGGGACAGTGTCCGTTGCAGGGACCCTGGCAGAGGCCAGGAGTCACTCCTGCTACCAGCACTTGAGATTCAGGAGGTGGGGCAGATGCTGGCATCATTGCACGCTCCCACCTCCAAGAAAAGCGGAAAGGAAAACAGGAGGGGTGAGCCCTCTGTCTCAGTGAAGCCCTCCTTGGGGCTTCGATTAGCCTGCCATCGCCACTCTCCCCAACCAGATACAAGCCCACGGCTCTGATATGGGGGTCCGATGCCATGGCCCTGCCCTCCGGGGGCTAAGTCGGGGGTAACTGGGGAGGATGCAGCAATGGATGGCAGGTGGAAGTCTCAGGGGCCGTGACCAGGGTGGAAGATTGACAGAAGGGCTTACCAAGAATAAATATAAAATAAAAAAAATAAAAAAATATATAGCTCTTTGTCAGAGCTGAGGGCTCTGAGGGCCTGCAGCTGCAGCACACCTCCTCCCTCTTCAACACTCTACTACCGACTGACTTCAGATTCCCCAACATTCTATCCTAACCTCCAGCTGCAACATTCCAGTGTGGCTTATGCAGCTGCGACAGTTCTAAAATGATGTCATCCCTCAGTCTCAGCTGAGACTGAGAACAGAGTGAGACAGTGTGAAATCCATTTAACTGGGATTTCACAAGCTGCCTTCCCTGCCTGCCACTAGGTCTAACTGAGATTCTTGTAACCTCGGGTAACAGGGAGGTTGCACCCATATTTCATAGGACATTGTACTTCTTGCACTGGCATTCCCATATTTCATAGGACTTTTACCACTCTCTGAGTAGCACTGGCCACAACATGAACATTTCTTCTAGTGGCACTGGCTACAACTGAGCACACATTTCCCATGTGGCTTAGGACTTTTAAACTTCTTCCAGTGGCACAGACCACAAACCGGAAATCCTTCTAGTGGCACTGGCCACAACCAAGCATACATTTGCTAATTACTAGCACAACCCACTTCAGGGGGTAAGATTCTCTTCATTGGCCACTATGTCCAAAGTAACAAGGCACCCTTATGGAACTTGTAGTCCTGAACTGGTTATTCCACATGGGGCTGCCCACCCTTTGCTCCCAAATCCGTACCCAGCCTTTCTTTCAGAGTTACGCCTTAAACATCTTGAACACACTTGGGTAAATGCTTAATTGCATGAACTTTTGCATCCAGCATTTAACACACTACACTGGTAGTGAGAACTGAAGTCCTGAACAACGTGATCTAGTCATAAATCTGGACCTTACACTTGTTAGCCTACTTTAAAATGAGAACTGTCTCAACTTCTGAACAGAACTGGTGTACATTTCCCCTCTTAGCCAGAGAAACACCAAAACACAGGTACTTTCTTTTGGCAGCACTAAGTCAGATTTACTCACTGTTACAACATTGCAGGCGGATTCAAATTGTCCTGGATCAAAAAGGGTATTGCCCCTAGGATCCATCCACTAGCAGTCCTTTTTACCCCTCTGGGGATGAAAATCAGGAGATCCTGCTGTAGACAACGGTTTCCACCACTTCTCTTGGCAAACTGAAGAATTTCAGGACTAGGGTGAGAAAGCAGGCTTGCCATAGAGCCCTCAGCTGGGCAGTTCTCACTCCTCACACTTCAAGCTGCTGACACACACACACTGACTACTGTCTCAAGAGCCTAAAGACTCCCCACTCACAGTTGCTGTGGCTTATGCTGCTGCGAGAGTTCTAATTGAGCTCATCTCTCATCTCAGCTGAGGCCAAGTAAACAAGAGAGTGAGTAGGTGAAAACCCCATATAACTATTCACCAGCTGCCTTTCCCTACCTAGCACTGACACTGAGGGGATTCTAGTAACCCCAGAGGACTGGGTGGTTACAGGTAGAAACATTCTTGAAAGCTGATTTGTTATAAGGCAGTTCCAACCGTGATGCTATCTCAGTACAGCATCATGGTCTGAAACTAATCGAATGAAAAACGTACAAAGAAAGTGTTTCTTTTTTCTTACAGGGTCCATTTTATAACTGCAATAAGAAACTTAGAAGCATATAATTTTACAGGCAGAAAAAGCTGCACAGTCCATTAAGTCTGCCTGGTTCCTACCCTAGTATCCACCAGTCCACCGCCAGTCAGACCTACACAGTGCTCCCAACCTGTAGTTCTACTTTGTAAGTCAAGTGACCGCCACTCGACCCTTCTCCCCTCTTTGTTATTTTCACAGTACCCATGTGTCTATTCCGCAATCTCTTGAAACCTGTAACCATCTCAACATTGATTAATCCCCCGGGAAGATGGTTCCACATGTCCACCACCCTCTCCATGAAGAAGTATTTCCTCACATTCCTCCAGAAGTCCCTCCCCCACACTAGCTTATAATTATGTCCTCTTGATCCTCACCCTTCAACATTGCCTGAACAGTTGCTGGAAGTCCACCCTGTTTCTCCCCTTCAGATATTTGAAAGTTTCAATCACATCCCTCCCTTTCCCTTTTGCCCTCCAGGGATTACAAACTCAGGTCAACCAGTCTTTCCTTATAGACCTACCCCTGGTGCCCATGAATCATTTTGGCTGCCTCCCCTGGACTGATTCTGAGTAGCTCTTGCCCTTGTTAAAGACGAGGGTTCCAGAACTGTACATAGTACTCTAGGCGACACTTCACCAAGGTCCTATAGCGAGGCAGGATCATTTCTTTCTTTTTGATGGAAAAGCTCCACCTATGCACCCTAGCATCCCACTGGCATTCCAATATGCCTAATGGCATTGGACAGTGTTCTTAAAGAGCCCTTGACACCATTAGGATAACTTTGAAAAATGTAAGCTTTAGACACAATTTAGTTTATATTTCTTATATTTTCTGCAATTGTGTCCCCTTTTCTCATTATTACTGATGACAGTTTCATGAAAACAGAATTGCTGTCCTCTAAACTTCATCTTCTCTGGCCATGACAACCACAGAGTTCTGTAGTTGGTCCTGAATACTTTGTGATTTGCATATACATCCCATAATGCTTTTCATTATGGTAATACGTGTGATTTTGTATTGCATGGATACATTGTGTCAACAATCTGTGAGCTTCACAAGGACATAAACTGCATTATCCACTTTTAAAATGGTCTTCAGCACCAAAGTGAAGAGGCTCCCAGTGAACTTACTACAAGCCTAGTAAAGGTGGAACAGTAACAAAATGTGAACCAGGATTTAAAAAGTAAAACAGTTCCACACAAAACAAAGGCTTGCAAGTTAAATGCAATTCTCTTTTATGACAGAATTAAATAGGACCCTACACAATGAACCATTAGAACAGATTAAAGAGTACACATTTTTAGATCTAACATTTAGTTGCAATTTAAAGTGGACCAAACATACTGTGAGAATTAAGGATAGGCAAAATGCTGCCAAACATGGCCTGCTATGATTTAACACCAAATATGAAAGTTATTAATTAGAGCCCACTCTTGAAGCAAGGGGTTCTAATCTGAATTCAATAATTATTGTTTTATTGGATACTTTTCCCCAGATAACTTAGAAAGTATAGTGAACAATTATTATCCACAGATTTCTGTGGATACTTTCCAGTAGTATCATGTCACCAGAATCATAGGGTTTGCAACGTCTATTTTCATCAGAATCATAGTAGTTGCGAAGTTCCTTCATTCATCACACATTATACACTGGAAATAAATTTTAGGAAAACCTTGTTTTAGGGGTTTCAGTAGACATCATGGAGGTCTCAACCACAATAGAAACATAGACTTTGACGGCAGATAAGGACCGCTTGGCCCATCTAGTCTGCCCATTTCCCTACCTACAGAATAAGCCGCAGATCCTAGTTAACCAACAGCCTATTTCTTCCTACCCCCACAAGAATTGCCCTATGTCTGTCCCATGCATTCTTGAATTCACCCACAGTTTTAGACCCCACAACCTCCTCAGGAAGGCTGTTCCATGCATCCACTGCCCTCTCTGTGAAATAATACTTCCTCACATTGCCCCTGAACCACCCCCTCTATCTTTAAATTGTGTCCCCTTGTTCTTGCACGTCTCTTTTTCTGAAAGATGCTACCCTCTTGGACTTTGTTGATTCCACTGAGGTACTTAAAAGTTTCTATCATGTCCCCCCTCTCCCTTCTTTCCTCAAGGGTATACATATTAAGCTCCTTTAGTCTTTCCTCATACAGCTTCTTTTGCAGACCCTGCACCATTTTAGTTGCTCTACTCTGGACTGCCTCTATCCTGTCTGTGTCCTTGCGGAGATGGGGTCTCCAGAACTGGACTCAGTACTCCAGATGGGGTCTCACCAACTGTCTGTACAGAGGGATAACAACTTCCTGTTTTCTGCTGCTGATGCCTCTCCCTATGCATCCCAGTATACCCCCAGCCCTCCCTACTGCCTTCTCACATTGCTTGCTAACCTTAAGGTCATCTGATATGATTACCCTAGGTCCCTTTCCTTTTTGGTTGTTACTACCTCCCCATTGTGTATTCTTCCCCTGGGTTCTTGTTTCCCAGGTGCATTATTTTGCACTTCTTTGCATTGAATCCTAGCTGCCATACTTCTGATCATTCCTCCAACCTTGCCAAGTCCCTTCTCATCCTTTCCACGCCTGTGTATATCAACCCTGTTGCAGATCTTTGTGTCATCTGCAAAGAGGCATACTTTTCCTTCCACTCCTCTTCAATGTCACTTATGAAGACATTAAAAGGTCTGGACCCAATACTGAACCCTGCGTACCCACTAGTAACCCCTGTTTCTTCAGAGTGGACTCCATTTACAATTACCTTCTGTGTCCTGTTGTCCAGCCAATGTTTTACCCAGGCTACCACCCTAGGACCCACTCCCAGGCTGGTTAATTTGACTATTAATCTTTTGTGTGGGACTGTGTCAAATGCCTTGCTAAAGTCTAGGTAGGCTATGTCCACAGCCCTTCCCTGGTCTACTACTTTGGTCACAACATCTGGCTACTCCTAAATCATGCCTCTGGATACTTTTCCCCAGATAACTTAGAAAGCATAGTGAACAATTATTATCAGTCTCTTCTGAGGGTATCTCCTTTAGTGTCAGCCCTTTATGTGAATGCAGCATTGGGCAGAATAAAAATAATGACATTAGCAAAATCATAATTCATGGTTATTGGCTAAGATTTAATTCTATGGATAATACATGACTTTCTGAAGTTTGTCTTCTTGAAAAATGTCTTTACATGTAAAAGGAGTTTCTTACTTTGTGGCTTAATAGTCTGATTGAAATGTTGCAGGCTTGTGGTCTCTATTTCTTGTGGAAATATTTCCTAGAAGGAAAAGAGATTAATAGGAATTATATTCTGGCAATGAAAAGCAAGGGGGTTCCCCAGGCATCAGTACTGGGACCCCTTTTGTTTCATGTATATGTAAATGATCTACCTGAAGGTGTATTATAGATCGTGGGAGCATTCCCGACCAGTTGGAGTGCTCCTTTCCTCCACGTGTGAGACGCTCTTATTCTGTGAAGAGCATCTCACCACAGATGCCCTGGAAATGGGCAGGTTCAGGGGAGTTGTTTTTAAAATATATATATGTATTATTGATCGCTGTCGATCAATAATATATTAATATGTCCCCCATCACCACTCGTTGCTAAAATGAGTGGTTTCATTTGCCTTCAGCTTGAGCCAGAACAGCTCAGCTTCGCTTCGCTGTTCTCACTCAGCTGAAGGCACGTGAAACCACTGTTATACAGCAACGAGTGGCTCTGGGGGACGTATTAACACATATCAGCAGGCACTAACATTCTTTTGTATGCTGACGACACTATTTTGTATTGTCAGTGGAAGGATCCTCTAGAAGCCATTAATACTTTGCCAAAGGATTTTGACAATATTCAGCAAACCCTAATGAATTCTCGCCTATTGCTAAATGTAAATAAAACTCAATGGGCCCTATGTTCTGGAAGACCTGAGACAGATAACCAAAGTGTAACAAATATAAGTATCAAGTCATTGGACGGGACCACTTTGATTCGAACCTCTGTGTATAAATATCTAGGTATGATACTAGATAACTCATCTGCAGTTCATCTCATTGAAGACAGTGGGCAGCTTTAAGAGAGGCTGGGCTGGCGAAGGGGGAAGGTAAGGATCATGGGTAGGGAGGATGGGAGGAGTGGGAGGAGGGCAGGGATATTAGCTCAAGCTGTGGACCCTGCAATACGAGCAGACTTGATAGACCAAATGGCCTTCTTCTGCTGGCTTCTTCGTATGTTCGTATGTATGTTCGTATGACTCTATGAAATTTGAGTCACACATACAAATGCTTTCTAATAAACTTAAGAAATTATTATAATTTTTCTATAGAAATAAGATGTGTTTTAGTCTTAAAATTCATAAACATTTGGTAAATTCTCTTTTTATGTCACAAATTGACTATGGAGACTGTGTCTATATGAGAACAACAGATGCTGTCTTGAAACCTTTGGATCCTCTTTATCATAGTGTATTGAGATTCGCCACTGGGTTACCATGGCGAACCCATCACTGTAGTCGTTATTCTGAGATGGGTTGGCAACCATTCTCAGTCCATAGACATTCATTGGATAATTTATGTTTACAAATTTGTCCTGAATAAACTCCCCTCTTAGCTGATTGGATCCGTCATTAGTAAGGAACAAAACAGATATTCATTAAGGTCTGCTGACTTACCTCAGTACTTCTTACCTAGATTCAGAAATAGATTTGGTAATTACAGATTGGCTGTTGCAGTCCCAACGACTTGGATTTCCATGCAAAAAAAGATGAAATTGATATCAATAATCTCTTTATCATGTTTCTGATGTGGAACCTTTGTAAAAGAGCCTCAGCTCAAAGGTATTGTGTAATCCCTAGATTTGAATAAATAAATAAATAAATAAATAAATAAATAAGCAATTTCTTTGTAAAATTATGACACACGTTTGCAGCTGTTTTAAGTAAATTATAACTACACTGTATGTGAATTTTGCAAATTATGTATGTGATAGTATGTATATATGTTATATGAATGCACACATGTTTTGATGGATGCAGTTGTAAAACAGAGATCCTCTCTCAAGTTTGCTTTCTGATAAACTGAAATGAATTGAATTGAAACAGAGGTTATCTGATATTGAAAGCAAAATGGATCTTGAATTAATACAGAATTAGAAAATTACCTTAGCTGGCTAGAACAAAATTCTTTTTTTTTTTTTATTATTATGTTTGTATCTGGTATTTTTTCCCCATTTTTGTCCACCCCCTTCCCCAGGCGCACATGCGCACGTGTGGAGACACGCGCACACCGCGTTCTGAGGTGCCATCCTGACTTGCTGCCCCCTCCAGCCTACACTGCCACCGGACCCCCACCCAGTGGCAACAGAACTATGGGGGGGGTGACAACCACCCCAGGAGAGGAGAGCTGCTGTTAGGCTGCTTGATCCTGCTCCATCCCTGCCCCCCATGTTGGCACCCCGAGGACCCAAGGTCATTCCCGAACCTGGGTCGCCGGCATGGCATGAAGTGTGGCATCCAACGCCTCAACCCTCAGTGCCACCGGGCTGGCCAGAACTAAATTCTTACATAGACGGGAACCCATACTGAGCTTTCTTTTTTCAACAGAGTGTCGCAGAATTCTTACTCTCTTTGTAAGTTTGAGCTTACTCCCTACAAAATATTTGCAAGACAATGTAATAAGGATTCACTAGACGACATTACTTTAAATTGTGAGCATGGAGTGCATAGAGGATCTTAAACATGTATTATTGCTTTGCTTGGGATATGATAAATTTAGAATTCATTATCTCACAGACTATCTAATAAGCCCCTATGTGAATACTGAGACTGTAGATGACTTTCATTTCAACACTATAAATTTTAATATGGCTAATAGAGAATCATTAAAGATTGTGCCTAGAGGTCAGAGAATACAAAATGCAAAATGTTTTGAAAATAGATTTTGCAATGCAATGTTTGGATTGCTAATGTAATGTTGGTGTATTTGAAAATTGTTATTATAAAATGAGTATAAAAATCCAGCAACCTGATTGGCTGAGGAGCTGAGAACCCAGTGCTAATATCTCACACAACAGCTCTGGAAAAAGATCCAAGATCTAACTGACCTGTTTACATTAAGCAGGCACAGCCATATCAGTACGCCTCCATTAACCTACCTATACTATATTTTTTTCAAAAGTGTAGCATCTGACATTTTCTGGCCAAACAGCAGAATTACAATGGGTCAGTAAAACTATTTATTTTCTTTTTCTACTTTTTGTTGCCCTTTTTCCTCATTTAAATTAGAAACATAGAAGTTGACGGCAGATAAGGACCGCAAGGCCCATCCAGTCTGCCCATTTCTTTTTCTGCCTTACAAATGTGCCATCAGCCTTTGCTCTGTCAGTGGCCTATCTATTCATAGTCATCTGTATTGCTCCCTTATGCCTATCCCATGCCTGTTTGAAGCCCTGCACTGTATTCATAGCCACTACTTGTGGTAAGCCATTCCATGCATCCACCACCCTTTCTGTGAAAAAGAATTTCCTCATTCCCCTTAATCGGCCCCTTCTAATCTCATGCTGTGTCCTCTTGTCCTGCTATTTTTCTTATATTTAAACGTGTTAGACTATTTCACCTTGTTTATGCCCTTAAGGTGTTTGAATGCCTCGATCATATCACCTCTCTCCCTCCTTGCTCAAGGGTATACATATTGAGCTCTGTTAATCTGTCCTCATATGTCTTCTGATGCAGTCCCTGCACCATTTTGGTTGCCTTCTCTGGACTGCCTCAATTTGGTTAATGTCCTTGTGAAGGTGTGGCCTCCAATACTGCACGCAGTACTCCAGATGGGGCCTAACTAGTGTCTTGTAAAGAGGGATTATTACCTCCTCTACGACTTAGTATACCCCCTACTAATACACCCTAACACTCCCTAGCCTTACCTACTGCTTTAGAGGTCTGCTTGATGATTTCAGGTCATCAGTGATGATGATGCCAAGTCTCTTTCTTCCTTTGTGACTGCTAGCAACTCCCTCCCAGTCTATAGGTGGCTTCAGGGTTTCTCTTCCTATGTGCATGATTTTGCACTTCTTGCATTAAATCCCAGTTGCCACTCTTCTGACCATTTTGCTAGTTTATCCAGATCTCTTCTCATTCTGCCCACCCCATCTGGATCATCTGCTCTGTTGCAGATCTTGGTGTCATCTGCAAACAGACAAGCCTTACCCTCTAGTCCATCTGCAAGGTCACTAATGAAGATGTTGAAGAGGACTGGTCCCAGGACTGATCCCTGAGGTACCCCACTTGTGACTTGCATCTCTTCTGACTGTATACCATTTACCACCACTCTCTGTTTTCTGCCCGTCAACCAGTTTGCCACCCAGTTGACCAACTTCTGACCCACCCGAGCCTACCCAGCTTATTTATCAATCTTCTATGTGGAACAGTGTCAAAAGCTTTGCTGAAGTCAAGGTAGGCGACATCAACTGCTCCCCCTTGGTCCACCACTCTGGTTACCCAGTCAAAGAAATCTATGAGATTAGTTTGACAGGACCTTCCTTTTGTAAACCCATGCTGTCTTGGATCCTGTGCCCTATGGATTCAAGGTGTTGCACTATCCTTTCCTTAAGGAGTGCCTCCATAATCTTGCCCACTACTGAGGTAAGACTGACTGGTCTGTAGTTCCCTGCCTCCTCCCTGCTACCACTCTTGTGGAGCAGGATCACATGAGCCTCTTCCAGTCTTCTGGGACCTCTCCTGTGCTCAGAGACTCACTAAACAGTTCTGCTAATGGCTCTGCTAGTTCACCTTTAGCTCCTTAAGTACCCTGGGATGTATGCCATCAGGTCCCATTGCCTTATCCACCCTGAGCTTAGCAAGCTCTTGTAGGACCCTTTCTTTTGTGAAGGGAGTAGTGCTCACCTCCCTCCCCCCTGTGTCCATGATGCTGAGCTGTGGGCCCTGCCCTACCTTCTCTTCAGTAAATACTGAGCAAAAGTATCTATTTAGGATAGATGCCTTTACAGGGTCCTCCTCCTCACATGCTCCCTTTTCTCCATTAAGCTTAGCAATACCCCCTTTGGACTTTCTCCTTTCACTAATGTATCTATAGAAAGTCTTGTCACCTTCTTTTACTGTTCGTGCTAGTGTTTCCTCAGTTTGGGACTTTGCCTGCCTTACTGCCTTCCCTGCTTCCCTTAGGGAAGTTTGGTATGCCTCTATCTTCATCCCGCTGTGTTCCTTATATTTCCTGAAGGCAGCCTTTTGCTCTGACCTTTCTGCTACTGTATTTGAGAACCAAAGTGGTTTCCTTCTTCTTTTGCACTTCCTTCTCTGTCTAACACAATGGGATGTTGCTTCAAGTATTGCATCCTTAATGCTTGCCCACTTTGCCTGTACCCCCTCACCTGTGTTTCTTTTTGCCAGGGCTAGCTTAACTCTGTTGGCCATCTTATCAAAGTCAGCTCCTCTGAAGTCCCATATTTTTGCCTTGGAATGGGATGATTAAGATGTAGTAGCCAAATTGAACCATACCATGTGATGGTCACTGGCCCCCAGGTGACCTTCTACCTGGAGATCTGTGATCCCTTCCTTGTTAGTCAGTACTAGATCTAGGATAGCCCTGTCTCTTGTGGGTTGCTGTACCAGTTGTTTGAGGCCCTCCCCCTGCAAGGAATCCACTATGTGTCTAGTTCTGGCAGATGTTCCTGCTGGTATTGACCAATCTGTATCCGGCATGTTGAAGTCTCCCATTATCAGAACCTCCCCTTTAGCTGTCATGTTTTGTATATCTTCTAACAGTAATGTGTCTATGTCCTCCCCCTGGTCTGGGGGCCTATAGACAACCCCAGTTCTTATGGCTATCCCATTTCATGTTTCCAGGGTGACCCACAGTTCTTCTGGCTCCTTATGTGTATTCTGAATTTCTGTAGCTTTGATATTTTCACTGACATACAGGGCCACTCCTCCCCCCCTTTTTGCACCTCGATCTCTTCTGAACAATACATAGCCAGGTACTGAAGTCTCCCAAGTGTGGTTACTGGTAAACCACGTCTCACTAATTGCTACTATGTCCAGTTTAGCTTCTGACATTATTGCCTGCAGGTCTGGGATCTTATTTCCCAGGCTGTGAGCATTTGTGTACATGATTTTCCATTGGCCAGATTTTGGTGTGTTAGTTGTTGGGTGAGGTTTGGCATTACCCCTGTGCGTCGTATGGGGAGACAAACCTTTTTTCTTACCTGGTGATGCAAATGAACTGCAAACATGCTGAATCCCTGTTTGACCACTAGCTGAGGGGAGGGTGTTCTTCCCATTCGACGTATGGGGTGCTGCACCCCTCTCCCCATTTGCTAGTTTAAATATTCTGCAAAGACGTCAAACTTCTGCCCCAATGCACTGACTCCTTCCTTAGTCAGATGCAGTCCATCAAATTTAAAGAATTTTCGCTCCCAGAACTGTTGCCAGTTCCCTACAAATCTGTGTCCTTTTTCCTGGCACCAGCCCTTGAGCCACATGTTTAGCTCCTCTATCTCCCCTTCTCTGACCTTCCGTCCATCTGCTCCCCTCTCCCAGACTGGCAGGATCTCAGAGAAGGAGATGCCGGACGAAATAGATGATAGTTTGTCACCCAGCCTGGTCAGGTGTTCCTTGGTCTCCACAACTGACCGGCTGGGGAGATCATTAGTCCCTATGTACTAGGACATCAATGTTTTCTCCTGCTTTGTGAACAATTTTAGCAATGCGGTCAGTGTCTCCATGCTGATGTACCTGGGAGACATCTGACCATTACCCCTGGCTGGAGATGGGTATCAACTCCTGAATCATGGAGTCTCCTATGATCAGAAGTTTTTGGATTTCTTTTGCTTGTTTTGTTTTGGTTCCTGATTTGGGTGAGTTTGTTGTGCTAGCTCTGTGCTGCAGTGTCCTGCTCGGCAGTGTCTTCTGCCTCTTTGTTTGATTTCAGAGATAGAGGCAGATACCTGTTTGTAGTGTTTATATGGTTTTGGAGGTATATGTTGAAGAGCAGAGAGTGATGGGCACCCGATTTGCCCTCCTAACCACCTGCCAACCTCCTGGACCAACTACCCTCTGCGGTCAAGGTTTTCTTGTTGGATGCTGGGGAAATGGCGGGTGGTTCTTATAATGTATTTCCTCTTGAATATGAAATTTGAGGCGTGCAATCTCTGCCCGTATGCCCGGAGCTGAGCCCTAAGATCTCCAAGGCCCAGCATGTAGGACAGTGTCCTAAATCCTGTAAGACTGTCCTTCTGAAAATTGTTCCACAGTACCTGTAGTTAATGATATCCATTCCAGATAAGTTGCTGGGTTTATAACCTAGTCAGAGTAATTAGAAGGGGAAAAAAAAGGAAAAAAATGCAAGTAATGGTTTGATTGTGTTTTGTTTAACTTGTTATAACAAGTTAAATTACTAATGCCCCTGTAAATGAACTCACCTTGTGGAGACCCCACTGATCCACCCCTTCCTGCTCTGCCACAGGAAATGTCACAACTGTGGTACCCTATAAAAGGAGTGTAGTGTGGGGTGGTTGGGATGGGGGTGGGTGGCTGGGCCCTTCCCCTGCCGAAAAAGAAGAACCACGGATGAAAGAACAAGGAGGTAAGAGCAGAAACAATCAGTCAACAACACATGCAGTAACCCTGAAAGCTTATCCTAATGTTAGATAAAACTGTAAAACCTGTAAAGCACCACCTGTAATAATTTCAGAGAAGATATACGCTGTAAGAAACACTTTGCTACAGAGAAAAATAAAGCAATGAAATGTTAGCAATAAACAGTAGCAATCCCTGTGAGTAAAAAATAAAAACAACGCCACACAGTAAATCTGCTTAGCCAAAATAAGTCTTAAACCTTTCCCTTGCTCTGGTAAGTTTCTCTACTCTGCCTTTCAAGCAGTCTTAGAAGGAAAGAGCTCAGGTGAAGCTAGGTGCCTTGGCCAGCAAACCAAGTCTTCCACCCTAAGGCTGTTTTAAAAAAATGTATGTCTTTACTCATCTTAATGGATCTATTTCATAATCGGAATAAGGCACTTCAAAAATGTGCTTTGTGCTGGGATAACAGCACTTCTCGGGTAGTGGAAGCACTTGCCCTTCGACCCACCCAAGGCATGCCATTGTCCCAGTGCAAAGCACACCCTGTCATGCCTTATTGCTTAATTGACTGTTTAATGTAACAGGATGGGACCAGTAATACTGCCACACCCCTTGAGTATGCTGCTGGATTGGAGTATATGTAATTGTGATCAGCTTCTTTAAAACATATCATAACTTTGATAAGTCGATCAAATAAACTTTTCTGAACTTAACCTCATCATAGACTTGAGGTCAGGCGTAAGCCATTCAGCAGTCACCACTCTCTTCATAGCACACCTTGTGGGTGGGATTTTGAGGGAACTCCTTTAGGTGTGCGGATTGACCTGGCAGTACCTCATGGCATTGTGCCATTAGAGGGGTAGAGTGAGAGCCTTCCCCTCCAAATGTTTCCCTTGAATTGGATTCCAAATTCAGCAGCAATCTGAGACATCATAATAGCAACCTATTGTAAGAGGGATGGGGACCAAGACCTTAGTTCTCCAGAGGTTTCCTCCACAAGGGTGTTCTTCCTCTACTCCATGCTGAAGGTGATAAAGCAATGGATACCCTGAAGTTCCACAGCGAGTTGCAGCTGGATGGTGGTCCTTCGTGTGTCACTCCTCCTTACCTCCCTAGATTTTGATCTTCTCTCCAGGGTAGGGCCTTTCCAGGCTATGTCTTTTTTCTCCATGGGAAGTAAATGATTTTCTGTTCTTTTGCATGCTTTGGGGCCTCCTTCCCTAAAGTACCTTTGGTCATAATGGTCAATGTCCCTGTGACACTTCTAGGAGTGGAACCCTTCTCAAGAGGGTTCCCATATGTTGTGAGGGTGGTAGCCCCCTTTAGTAGGTCAACATTACAATCATGTTGCACAGGTATCTACATGCTACCTACCTGACAATCTCAGTACCTTCTTGAATCAGCCACCTTCCAATACAGTCCTCCTAAACTCCACCAATTCTTCCATAAGTTCCCTAAGCATTCCAACATAAAGATTCCAATGACCCATTGAATGCAAGGGCTTGGCCCATAATGTAGTAGGAGCAGTGGGTGACACTCTTATGCCCCCTTCAAGTGGTACTTAAACCATGCATGCCTGAGCATCCTTTGAATGCCTGGTTTGTTGCTCTCACCATCCTCTCCTTCTCCTCCTCCTCCTCCTCCTCCACCTCCAGTGGTGCTTCTCTTTCCCTGCAGTTGGATCTTCTTTCCTAAAGTGCCTTTGGTTATAAGGACCATGTCCTTGTGGCACCTCTAGGGGTGGAACCCTGCTCAAAAGGGCTCCTGAACCCCATGGGAGTGGGAGCCTGTTGAGCCGGAGTAGAGAGAACGTAAGCCAAAGGTACAATTCTGTTGCACAAGCAAGTGCATACTACCTACTGGATGATGTCGGTACCTTCACGAATCATCCATTTTCCAACACAATCCTCTTAAACTCCACCAATCCTCCCTTCTGTTCCCTAAGCAGTCCAACGTAAGGAGCCCAGTGATCCACTGAAGTTTTATTAAGTGCCCCAAAAGTGTGTATTCCAGTAGGCAGTAAGAGAAAAAGAACAAACAACAGGTCACTTTGGATTGCAAAGGAGGTGTTGCAGGACATAAGAAACAGAAAACTGATGGAGAGAAAAAGACCTGAACCAGGCTCATCCAGTCTTTCCCAAGATTCCCTACTTGGAGATGCTGCAGTCTCCATCTTTCCTCCTAGTCATGCCTTCTCCTTCTCCACTTCCTGCGTTGTAACCACATTATATGTATCCAACTTCCTTTTGAATCTAGCTATTGTCTTTGCTTCCTCAACCTTGAGGGCAGCACATAAGGTGAGTAACAAGGGCAAGGAGACGTAGACAACATACAGGTCACTTTGGGATAGGTGCAAGAAGAAGAAAAGGGAGGCAAAGACCAGGACAAACCTGGCTACAGTATACAGTATATTTCTGTGATGGGTAAAGGAGAGAATTGGAAGTTTTTGGGATATGTAAGGAGTTGAAAGGGGAAAGGGAGGAGAGTTGGAAAAATCCTATGGAACAGTGGAGGGGGGCACGACAGATAACTCTGCCTACTTTATTCAATATTGTGCTTGAAAAAGTTTTTACATCAATAAATGCCCCACGGTACCATTCTCTCTCTGTTATAAATGCATCATGTCCTGTACTTGGTTATGCCAAGGATCTTGTGTTATATTGTTCTCCAGTTGGTCTAGAAAGACAACTCACCTCAAATAGATGTGCTGATATCGGAAATGGAATTGAAAATAAATAATAAAAATAAAATGAAAGTTGTTGGCCCGGTGGCAATGAGGGTTAAGGCACTGAACACCACACCTCGCGCTACGCCAGTGACCTGAGTTCAGGAATGGACTTGCATTACTCGGGGGTTGGCAGGGCAAGGAAGGATTGAGCATCCATAGACAGCTCTCCTTCCTTGGGAGGGGGATCACATGGTGCACTGCAGACTGACAACCAGCAGTGGCTGGGTGTCAGCACAGGTGCACCATCAAGAACAGGGAGGGAGACCGGCCCAGTGGTGCTGAGGTTTGAGGTGCTGGACACCACACCTCACCTTATGCTGGCGACCCGAGTTTGGGAGCGAGCTAGGGCACCGGGGGTTGGCAGGGATGGGGTGAGGATCAAGCACCTGCTGCACTGCTCTCCTTCCCCAGGGCGAGGGCTGGGGCTTGTCCGATACATCAGCAGCTCCCGGTGGAGATGTTGCTGTGCACCATGTGTCAGAGTGCACCACGTAGGGGAAGGGAGGGGGGAAAGGGCACCAGAACATGGGAAAAGCCCGGCTCCGCGGGGTAGATGACAGCACCTGACCCCCATGCCCACCGCTGGATCCACCTCGCCTGGCCTTCCATTTCCTCCACCAGGGCCCTCACCTACAGCCAGAGTCTAATTGTTAAGAGCGCCCAAAGGGAAGGGGTGGCCCCACCCCGGAGGGGTTAAGCTGGGGGTACTGGCTGTGGGAAGGGGGAAGAGAGGAGACTCAGGATCGAGGGGACCTCAGGCAGGCAGGAACAGGCAGGATGTCTGAGAGAGGCTCCATGGGCTGTAACTGGAGCGAAAGAGAGTTGGAAAAAAAAAAAAAAGAACAGGGAGGGCCCACGTCCAGGGCATTAGGCTGCCTCCATAGAGGCGGAGCCAGCCGCTCTGCCCATTGCACAGCCATGGGCCCGGGGCCAAAACAGCAACATCAGGAGCTAACAGGGTCTATGATGACCCAACTATCGGGTCGGAGGTGAGTTCCTCTGAGGGAGGGACTGGAGCTCCCTGTCTGCATCCCACAAAAAGAAAAAAAGAAAGTTATGGTATTTGTGGAATGAAAACAAAAACACATGTAGAAAATGGCAAGCAATGTGATTGAGCAGGTTAATAAATATATGTACATGGGCATTAATTTTACCACTAATAAAAAATGGTTCTATGTGATAACGGTGACTGCCAAAGGGCGATCACCGTTACAGCGAAGTCAGAGCACCGAAAATCAATTTCGGCATGCTGGCTCCCTGGTGCACAATAAAACAGTGCCAGGGACTTGCATTTATTTACGCTTATGCTGGGGCTCTACCCCTGCACCTCCCACCCCCCACTTAAGGATTCTCAGCTCCAGGAGTGTATGTCGGGGAGGCAAATGTAAAAAAATAAAATTTGGGCCAGGCACAACTAAAACAAACTCATGCCCAGACCCGAACCCAGCACCCTACGCACCAAAGCTGTGAGCTGACCTGTTACACCATGGGGCCAGCTCAGCAGCCTACTGCAGTGCCACCCCTCAAATCCCCTTCTACCCCTCACTGAGCGTGCTCGCTCCCCCCGTGCACATACCTGTAGCAACTTCCTGTCACTAGGGTTGCCAACCCACCCCATCCGCTTGCTGTAGCTGCCAGGTTGCCACTGGACATGTGCCGAGATTGAGTCGCCCTTTCGTGGGTCGCTCAATAGCGGTCACCCATGTCACGGTATACCTAAAAAAGGGAATATTAACTTAAATCACAACACAAAAAGAAAGCTCAAATAGTGAAACATGCCTTGCTAAGATTTAACTATGCATTTGGTGGAGGATCTGTCTTTTCTCTTTTTAAAAGCAATAGATAGTGAATTATTCCCTATTTGAACTTATGCGGCTGAAATTTGGGGCTATCATTATAGTGATGATTTCGAAAAAAATATTACTCTGTGTGTATAACAAGCTGTTGGGTGTCAGTCCTTTGTCACTATCTTCATTTGTGAGAGCAGTTAAGCCTGAGAAGGCTGATAGTTTTGGTATTGAGTAAACTTTTGTGTTATTGGATAAAGTTTCATCTTAGTTTTTAAACAGACTACCAGTTTATTGTCTTAAAGAAACTAATTCATATTTCTCTAATTCATTTTTTTATTTTTAATTCATATTTTCATTTTTATGTTGATTACGCGCATGAGCAAGAAACATATTGCGGCAGCTTGCCAGAAGCAGGTTGTGGAGGCACGGCACTGTTGTGGCCAATGCCCCCACAGCCTTTAAAGGCTTGGCCCACTTTCCCCAGTGGGGTGGCACGCTGCTGCTGACACTAGTTCAGCCAGCGTACCACAACCTTGAAACGTTTAGCCAGCTGCAACCGGGGCCGCCTCGTCATTGCAGCCATTGGCTGCAATGAGGGCGACTGCGTCATTGAGGGCGGAGCGTTGGTAATTTTCAATATTGTTTGTGAACATGGCCGCCGCTCACAAACAATATTCCTGACCCCCAGTGCCGAGGGGGGTGCCCAATCCCCCGGCAGCATGTGCCCCCACAACAACAGTGCTTTTACCAATGGGGCTCCCAATCCCCGCCGGCTTCCAGGCCCTCCTAGTGAAAGTTGCCAACGGGGAGACTACTCCCGCCAGCATTATGTCCCCCCTCCCAGTTTGTTTTGCCAATGGGGGAGCCCACTCCCCATCAGCATAATGCCCCCCCATGAAAACCCAGTAGATTTGTGCTGATGGGGTGCCCAATCCCCTGTCGGCTACAGCTGCCCCCCCAAAAAAACACTCCGTTGGTACACTGGGAGCCCACCCCAGTGTGCCACATGCCTCTGTAAAAAAAAAAAAAGTCCTGCAATGTTTTTTTTTTTTGTAACCTGTGAAAAAAGGAAACGGTCCCTGCCCCCTCCCACAACTCGCGCCAACCCACTGCGCACCCTGCCTCCCCACACCCCCCCTCACTCCATACTTACCTCCAGAGTCCGGTGCGATGATCTTCGGTGGACCAGGAACACGTCTGCACTCTTCAAAGCCGACCGTGAACTGAGGAAATGCCGGTAAGCTGCATAATGGTATAAATAGGATTTTTCAACTTTGATGCATATCTCGGCATTTTTTGAATTTTGGCACCACATTTTTACATGGGGTTTTGGGACCCTCCTCATGAATTCAGGCACTGTCAGCGTTATTCGGTCCCGAAGGTGATTTTGTGGTCACTGCATGGAATCGCCGGGACGATTTAAACAACAGTGCCAGTGTTCATGAGGTGTGGTCTCAAAAAGTGTATGTTGGCCGACCCGCCGGCGCAGCGGTTGGATTTCCACATGCGACGCCGCCACCCGGGTTCGGAACGGACTCGGTCGCTGAGGGTTGGCTGGGGGGGAAGGATGGAGCATCCTAGGGACTGTCTCCTTCTCCGGGAGGGAGAGGAGGTGTCCGAGCTCGGATGACTCCTGGTGGAGGCCAGGAGTCACGCAGCTGCCGGCACAGGCACGTACTGGAGGCGGGGCAGGGACGCCCGCTGTAACGACCCGCCTCCCCGAAAAGGAAAATGGATAAAGCTGCCGCAGCCTCTAAATGAAGCTCACCACGGCTGGATGAGCCCCCAGGCCAGCCCTCTGACCTAGTCCGATGACTGCGGCATGCAGCCAGAGTGCCGCAGCCCACCGTGGGGGTAAGTCACTGCAGTTGTCAGAGGGCTCGAGGCCGATATGGGGGTGGAAGTCAGTGGTTCGGACCGGCTGATAGTAACAGGCTTCGCGGCTAGGGCAGGTGGAGAAAAGAATAAAATGGGAAAAAAGTGTATGTTGCAAATTTGGTGGAAAAATCCAAAATGACTGTTTTACGAGCATGCATTGTGCAGTTGCTGTGCACTCTCATAACTTCGCCAATTTGCAATATTTTCATTCCAGATTTTCAACATTGCCATTTCTACACACCTCCTTATGAACAGTACAGCTTTGTTTTTTGACACCCTGGCCGAAATGTGTTTTCGCTCTTCCAGCGCAGAATAGCACAGTTGCTGTGGGAAATCAGTGTTCGGGACAGATTAAGAAAATCACAGTGACACTGTTCATGAGCAGAGGTCCTAAAATGCCTATGTTGAAAATTTGGTGATGAAACTCCATAAAATGACTGTGCTACGAGCGTGTGTTGTGCAGTTTCCATGCACCCTTGTAACTTCGCAAATTAGTAATATTTTCATGCCACATTTTCAACAGTGGCATTTTTTCATACCTCCTTATGAACAATACAGCTGTCATTTTTCACATCCTGGCCGAAATGTGTTTTCGCTCTTCTGACGCAGAATACCGCAGTCGCTGTCGGAAGTCAGTGTTTGAGACAGATTAGGATTGAGTGAGTGAGAGAGGGGGAGTGACTGAGCTCAATTGAGCTCTGTCGGGACTGCTGCGGATTTCTTTATGGGCAGGAAAAGGTGCCAATGCAGGCATGAGTGCAGTACAAAACGGCAGCCTGCAGCACCGGGAGACACAGAACAAGTGAGTGAGGGAGGGGGAGTGAATGAGCTCAACGGAGCTCTGTTGGGACTGCAGTGGATTTCTTTGTGGGCTTGAAAAGGCAGCAATGCATGCTGGGGCCCAGTACAAAAGAGCAACCTACAGTGGCAGGAGAAAAAAGACAGAGCGAATGAGACGGGGGAGTGTGCGCACTCAACGGAGCTCTACTGTGACTGCAGAAGATTTCTTTGTGGGCAGAAAAAGGCGGCAATGCAGGCAGGAGCCGAGTACAAAAGGGCAGCCTGCAGCGCGGCCAGAAACGGAATGAGCGAGTGAGAGAGGGGCAGTGAGCGAGCTCAACGGAGCTGTGTCGGGACTGCTGCAGATTTCTTTGTGAGCAGAAAAAGGTGCCAACAGAGCCAGGAGCCCAGTACAAAGGGCAGCCTGCAGTACCAGGAGAAACAGAATGAGCGAGTGAGACGGGGGAGTGAGTGACCTCAACAGAGCTCTGTCGAACAGCTGCGAATTTCTTTGTGGGCAGAAAAAGGTGCCAATGAGGGCAGGAGCCCACTACAAAAGGGCAGCCTGCAGTGCCAGGAGAAGCACAACTAGCGAGTGAGAGAGGGGGAGTGAGCGAGCTCAACAGAGCTCTATCGTGACTGCTGCGGATTTCTTTGTGGGCAGAAAAAGGCAGCAATGCAGGCAGGAGCCCAGTACAAAAGGGCAGCCTGCAGTGCCTGGGAGACACAGAATGAGCGAGTGAGGGAGGGGGACTGAGTGAGGTCAACGGAGCTCTGTTGGGACTGCTACAGAGTTTTTTGTGGGCAGAAAAAGGCACCAATGCATGCAGTGGCCCAGTACAAAGGGCAGCCTGCAGCACGGGCAGAAATGGAGCGAGCAAGGGAGAAGGGAGTGAGCGAACTCAACGGAGCTCTATCATGACTGCTGCAGATTTTTATGGGCAGCAAACGGTGGCAACGCAGGCAGGAGCCCAATACAAAGGGGCAGCCTGCAGCACCAGGAGAAACAGAATGAGCGAGTGACAGAGGGCCAAGGAGCAACCTCAACGGACCAACGTAATCAACATTTGGCATTGACAAATGCTTGTTTTATCTGGTACTCAGTGCATCCAAGTAATGTTATTTAGCTCCTGGGCCTGCAGATCATTCTGCCTTGCATCCTGGACATCAGGTCTCTAAGTGGCTCTCCTCTCACTACAGTCGAATAATTTAAAGAGCAACTAACTGACTCTTTTTGAAAATATCCCCCAGAAGCATGAAAATCCCTCACCAGGCTCGGAGTCCACTGGTGCCAAAGTTTAATTTTTCTGTACCCCCATTTAGGAAGGGAAGAGATTGTAATTTGGCTCCGTGGAGCCAAGCCACACTGATCCCTTTCACTTCCTAGTATCACTTCAGTCTGAGGTCCGCCCCCCCGCTATCACATTTTGTGATGTAACTATATGGATAGCGTGGGTTGCGCATGCCATAGACATGAATGGGGCTGTTTTTTAAAGTAAAATTTATGTAGTTTAGATGTCTGTTCAGAACAAATCATGGCCACCGCTTAACTAAGAAGGACCAGAGACTCTATCTCACTCGCCACACCTAGATGTTCAACCAAGATGGGTTAGCAGGCATTCTCTTCATTTGCTCCCAAGTACTGGAACTCTTCCCCCCCCCCAACTGTCCACAGTTCCCACACCACTTTCTCTTTGAAAGCTGCCTTCAAGTCATACCTCACCCAATCCATGACTTGCAACTGTTTCAGACTCCCTGAACCACAGCTGTTCGGTCATTGTATAACCAGATTCTCGTACCTTTAGAGTGTCTCTATCACAATTGACTTTCCAATTGAATTCCTAGAACAATAAACTAAACTTTATTACCTAATTATTTGCCTAATTGTTATATGTTGATGATGTACTGTTCTCGGGTTTAAATTTTGCACTTGCCTTATCTTAAATGTTCATAATTCTAATAATCTGTTAATTTGCAATATTCCTAACTGTACACCTGTCACCTGTATTCTGGAACTGTAAACTCTTTATATTTGTATCTTGTTCGACTTAATGTACTTGTATTCCTGCCTGACTTAATGTACTTGTGCTTTTGACCAACTGTTTTCTTGTGCAATTTACTAACCCAGGTCATTCCTGAAAATAGGCATTCAGTTGTCTAGTGTACCTACCTGGTCACCAAAATCTAAATAAATAAGAAATCAAATGAATAAATAAAAATTAATAAAAGGTTACAGTTATTTATGGTTGAGTACTGTAGTTCTTATTCTTAATACGACAAGCCTGTCACACTTATGGACTGATCAGCATAAAGAGGATATAATAAACCAGTAATATTCTAAAGTAGCTAAAATGACTTGTAGATTTGGACAGGCAGTTTGACATGTATAAGATAAAACTAACTAAGATTACTGACTAATATCTGAGATTCAAACAAACTTGAAAGCTATGTAATATTTTTGGATACCACTTTTTTAAGAATAGCATTAAACAAATATAGAATGGAATTTTTTCCATCTGAAATGACAGAACTTCGATATGGAGCAGATGTAAACAGATCATTAGAATGTGATTGTGGTCCCACACAAATGGAGGCTTTTCCCCCAAACTGCCACCTGCAAGGGTGAAAGGGCCTACTCCATTGCTGCCCCTAGGCATGGGAACAGCTTATCTGTTTCCCTCCAGTCTCTTGATTTGCACTCCCTTTTTAAGTCACACCTTTGGACTGCCCTCACAGTAAAGGACGCTGCTCGACTAACAAGGTCCTTATTAGTTGAGTGATGTCCTTCTTTACTGTCCAACTGGGCATCATGAGGCATACAAATGGGAGGAAAAAGAAACCCCATTCACTGCAATGGGGTGTGCCCATGCACTCTCCCTGGTGACACGTTCCTGTGTGCTTGAGCGCGGGGATGTGGTGGCCATACCTCTCAACCTCCTGCCTCATAAATCAGGGACAAGGCTTAAAAAAATCAGGGACAAAAGACCAAAATCAGGGACACATCTTCAAAATTAGAGATATCCACCCAGAAAGCTGGTAGAATATGGGGCTTAGTGCACAATGCATTTTCTAAAGAAGAACAAGTCTGTAACTTTAATGCTTGACATTGTTTTGTGCTTACAGTCCCCACTGTTTAGCCACAAAAACACAAATTTTAGGAGGGACAGAGTAAAATTTTGAGGCAAAATCAGGGACGTCCCTGAAAATCAGGGACACTTGAGAGGTATGGTGGTGGCAGGACTGGAGCACTTAGAATTGATCAGACAGCCCACCTGAAATGAAAATTACTAGTAAATTTCTAAGGTATGGGCTACAATGTTTACTTACAACATGACTAGAATAACTGCGGCTGAGGGCAGCTACCACAATATGTGAGTAGCTCCCGTAAGTCGGAACTTTCCTTTAACTGCCTCTATTTTTGTTCCTTAGGTTTTCAACACTAACCTCAGTTAGCTGGCGACTATTTTCTGTCCTCCATACTCAAGCAGAGTCAAGCTGTGAAAAACTATGAAAAAATACAAACTCTAGCACTATATTAACATTTTTAACTGCACAAAAGTCTATTTTTGCCCGATCCCTACAGCTCCATACCCTGGCTCATAGGGTGTACATGACTGTGAAAGGATAGCCATGAATCATTTGTGTACAGGACTGTAAAGGAATACCCCAGTGTTGCCTATTTATAGGGCTGTGAGGAGATAGCTCAGTGTTGCCTGTGTTGAGTACCGGGAGGGGATAGCTCAGTATTGCCTGTGTTGAGTACCGGGAGGGGATAGTACAGTACTGACTGTGTAGAGTACTGGAAGGCGATAGTTCAGTATTGCCTGTGTAGAGTACTGGGAGGGGATAGCTCAGTATTGCCTGTGTACAGTACTGGGAGGGGATAGTTCAGTATTGCCTGTGTACAGTACTGGAAGGGGATAGCTCAGTATTGCCTGTGTACAGTACTGGGAGGGGATAGCTCAGTATTGCCTGTGTAGAGTACTGGGAGGGGATAGCTCAGTATTGCCTGTGTACAGTACTGGGAGGGGATAGGTCAGTATTGCCTGTGTAGAGTACTGGGAGGGAATAGCTCAGTATTGCCTGTGTAGCGTACTGGGAGGGGATAGCTCAGTATTGCCTGTGTAGAGTACTGGGACGGGATAGCTCAGTACTGCCTGTGTAGAGTACTGGGAGGATAGCTCAGTATTGCCTGTGTACAGTACTGGGAGGGATAGCTCAGTACTGCCTGTGTACAGTACTGGGAGGGATAGCTCAGTACTGCCTGTGTAGAGTACTGGGAGGATAGCTCAGTACTGCCTGTGTAGAGTACTGGGAGGATAGCTCAGTATTGCCTGTGTACAGTACTGGGAGGGATAGCTCAGTATTGCCTGTGTACAGTACTGGGAGGGATAGTCAGTACTGCCTGTGTAGAGTACTGGGAGGATAGCTCAGTATTGCCTGTGTACAGTACTGGGAGGGGATAGCTCAGTACTGCCTGTGTAGAGTACTGGGAGGGGATAGCTCAGTATTGCCTGTGTACAGTACTGGGAGGGGATAGCTCAGTACTGCCTGTGTAGAGTACTGGGAGGGGATAGCTCAGTATTGCCTGTGTACAGTACTGGGAGGGGATAGCTCAGTACTGCCTGTGTACAGTACTGGGAGGGGATAGCTCAGTACTGCCTGTGTACAGTACTGGGAGGGGATAGCTCAGTATTGCCTGTGTACAGTACTGGGAGGGGATAGCTCAGTATTGCCTGTGTACAGTACTGGGAGGGATAGCTCAGTATTGCCTGTGTAGAGTACTGGGAGGGATAGCTCAGTATTGCCTGTGTACAGTACTGGGAGGATAGCTCAGTACTGCCTGTGTACAGTACTGGGAGGATAGCTCAGTATTGCCTGTGTACAGTACTGGGAGGATAGCTCAGTACTGCCTGTGTAGAGTACTGGGAGGATAGCTCAGTATTGCCTGTGTACAGTACTGGGAGGGATAGCTCAGTACTGCCTGTGTACAGTACTGGGAGGGATAGCTCAGTATTGCCTGTGTACAGTACTGGGAGGATAACTCACATTGCCTGTGTAGAGTACTGGGAGGGATAGCTCAGTATTGCCTGTGTACAGTACTGGGAGGGATAGACTAGTACTGCCTGTGTAGAGTACTGGGAGGATAGCTCAGTATTGCCTGTGTACAGTACTGGGAGGGATAGCTCAGTACTGCCTGTGTAAGTACTGGGAGGGATAGCTCAGTATTGCCTGTGTACAGTACTGGAGGGGATAGCTCAGTACTGCCTGTGTAGAGTACTGGGAGGATAGTAATTGCCTGTGTAGAGTACTGGGAGGGATAGCTCAGTATTGCCTGTGTACAGTACTGGGAGGGGATAGCTCAGTACTGCCTGTGTACAGTACTGGGAGGGGATAGCTCAGTACTGCCTGTGTACAGTACTGGGAGGGGATAGCTCAGTACTGCCTGTGTACAGTACTGGGAGGGGATAGCTCAGTATTGCCTGTGTACAGTACTGGGAGGGGATAGCTCAGTACTGCCTGTGTACAGTACTGGGACGGGATAGCTCAGTATTGCCTGTGTAGAGTACTGGGAGGGGATAGCTCAGTATTGCCTGTGTAGAGTACTGGGAGGGATAGCTCAGCATTGCCTGTGTACAGTACTGGGAGGGATAGCTCAGTACTGCCTGTGTAGAAGTACTGGGAGGGATAGCTCAGTATTGCCTGTGTAGAGTACTGGGAGGGGATAGCTCAGTATTGCCTGTGTACAGTACTGGAGGGGATACTATTGCCTGTAAGTACTGGGAGGGGATAGCTCAGTATTGCCTGTGTACAGTACTGGGAGGATAGCTCAGTATGCCTGTGTACAGTACTGGGAGGGATAGCTCAGTATTGCCTGTGTACAGTACTGGGAGGGATAGCTCAGTATTGCCTGTGTAGAGTACTGGGAGGGATAGCTCAGTATTGCCTGTGTACAGTACTGGGAGGGATAGCTCAGTACTGCCTGTGTAGAGTACTGGGAGGGATAGCTCAGTATTGCCTGTGTACAGTACTGGGAGGGGATAGCTCAGTACTGCCTGTGTGAGAGTACTGGGAGGGATAGCTCAGTATTGCCTGTGTACAGTACTGGAGGATAGCTCAGTATTGCCTGTGTAGAGTACTGGGAGGGATAGCTCAGTATTGCCTGTGTACAGTACTGGCAGGGATAGCTCAGTATTGCCTGTGTACAGTACTGGGAGGGATAGCTCAGTACTGCCTGTGTAGAGTACTGGGAGGGATAGCTCAGTATTGCCTGTGTACAGTACTGGGAGGGATAGCTCAGTACTGCCTGTGTACAGTACTGGGAGGGATAGCTCAGTATTGCCTGTGTACAGTACTGGGAGGGATAGCTCAGTATTGCCTGTGTACAGTACTGGGAGGATAGCTCAGTATTGCCTGTGTGACAGTACTGGGAGGGATAGCTCAGTATTGCCTGTGTACAGTACTGGGAGGGATAGCTCAGTACTGCCTGTGTACAGTACTGGGAGGGATAGCTCAGTACTGCCTGTGTAGAGTACTGGGGGGGATAGCTCAGTATTGCCTGTGTACAGTACTGGGAGGGATAGCTCAGTACTGCCTGTGTAGAGTACTGGGAGGGATAGCTCAGTATTGCCTGTGTGAAGTACTGGGAGGGATAGCTCAGTATTGCCTGTGTACAGTACTGGGAGGGATAGCTCAGTATTGCCTGTGTAGAGTACTGGGAGGGATAGCTCAGTATTGCCTGTGTACAGTACTGGGAGGGATAGCTCAGTACTGCCTGTGTAGAGTACTGGGAGGGATAGCTCAGTATTGCCTGTGTACAGTACTGGGAGGATAGCTCAGTACTGCCTGTGTAGAGTACTGGGAGGATAGCTCAGTATTGCCTGTGTACAGTACTGGGAGGGATAGCTCAGTATTGCCTGTGTACAGTACTGGGAGGGATAGCTCAGCATTGCCTGTGTAGAGTACTGGGAGGATAGCTCAGTATTGCCTGTGTACAGTACTGGGAGGGATAGCTCAGTATTGCCTGTGTACAGTACTGGGAGGATAGCTCAGTACTGCCTGTGTACAGTACTGGGAGGGATAGCTCAGTATTGCCTGTGTACAGTACTGGGAGGGATAGCTCAGTATTGCCTGTGTAGAGTACTGGGAGGGGATAGCTCAGTATTGCCTGTGTACAGTACTGGGAGGGATAGCTCAGTATTGCCTGTGTACAGTACTGGGAGGGGATAGCTCAGTATTGCCTGTGTAGAGTACTGGGAGGGGATAGCTCAGTACTGCCTGTGTACAGTACTGGGAGGGATAGCTCAGTATTGCCTGTGTAGAGTACTGGGAGGGATAGCTCAGTATTGCCTGTGTAGCAGTACTGGGAGGATAGCTCAGTATTGCCTGTGTAGAGTACTGGGAGGGGATAGCTCAGTATTGCCTGTGTACAGTACTGGGAGGGGATAGCTCAGTATTGCCTGTGTACAGTACTGGGACGGGATAGCCCAGTATTGCCTGTGTAGAGTACTGGGAGGGGATAGCTCAGTATTGCCTGTGTACAGTACTGGGAGGGATAGCTCAGTATTGCCTGTGTACAGTACTGGAAGGGGATAGCTCAGTACTGCCTGTGTAG
Organism: Neoceratodus forsteri; assembly: GCA_016271365.2. Classification (NCBI taxonomy): domain Eukaryota; kingdom Metazoa; phylum Chordata; order Ceratodontiformes; family Ceratodontidae; genus Neoceratodus; species Neoceratodus forsteri. Next base: position 72,928,417 of record JADMNL010000036.1, read on the forward strand.
AGTACTGGAGGGGATAGCTCAGTATTGCCTGTGTACAGTACTGGGACGGGATAGCCCAGCATTGCCTGTGTAGAGTACTGGGAGGGGATAGCTCAGTATTGCCTGTGTACAGTACTGGGAGGATAGCTCAGTATTGCCTGTGTACAGTACTGGGAAGGATAGCTAGTATTGCCTGTGTGACAGTACTGGGAGGATAGCTCAGTACTGCCTGTGTAGAGTACTGGAGGATAGCTCAGTATTGCCTGTGTACAGTACTGGGACGGATAGCTCAGCATTGCCTGTGTAGAGTACTGGGAGGATAGCTCAGTATTGCCTGTGTACAGTACTGGGAGGGATAGCTCAGTATTGCCTGTGTAGAGTACTGGGAGGGATAAGCAGTATTGCCTGTGTACAGTACTGGGAGGGGATAGCTCAGTACTGCCTGTGTAGAGTACTGGGAGGGGATAGCGCAGTATTGCCTGTGTACAGTACTGGGAGGGGATAGCTCAGTATTGCCTGTGTACAGTACTGGGAGGGGATAGCTCAGTATTGCCTGTGTACAGTACTGGGAGGGGATAGCTCAGTATTGCCTGTGTAGAGTACTGGGAGGGGATAGCTCAGTATTGCCTGTGTACAGTACTGGGACGGGATAGCCCAGCATTGCCTGTGTAGAGTACTTGGAGGGGATAGCTCAGTATTGCCTGTGTAGAGTACTGTGGATAGGACTGTGAGGAGATAGGCCAGCACTGTCTGTGTATAAGGCTGTGAGGGGCTAGGCCAGCATTGCTTGTATAGGACAGTAAGTGGCTAGCTCAGCATTACCTGGGTACAGCACTGGGAGGAGATTGCCCAGCATTGTCTTGTCTATAGAACCATGACGGGATAGCCCAGCATGGCCTGTATATAAGGCTGGGAGGGAGAGGTCAGCATTGCCTGTATATAGTACTGTGAGGGGATAGACCAGCTTTGCCTGTATACAGGAATGGGAGGAGATAGACCAGTACTGCCTTTATACAGGTTGTGAAAGAATAGCCCAGCATTGCCTATGTATAGGACTCTAAGGGCACTGCCCAGCATTTCCTGTGTATAGGACTCTAAGAGCATTGCCCAGCATTTCCTGTGTATAGGACTCTAAGGGCATTGCCCAGCATTTCCTGTGTATAGGACTCTAAGGGCATTGCCCAGCATTTCCTGTGTATAGGACTCTAAGAGCACTGCCCAGCATTTCCTGTGTATAGGACTCTAAGGGCATTGCCCAGCATTTCCTGTGTATAGGACTCTGAGGCATTGCCCAGCATTTCCTGTGTATAGGACTCTAAGGGCATTGCCCAGCATTTCCTGTGTATAGGACTCTAAGGGCATTGCCCAGCATTTCCTGTGTATAGGACTCTAAGGCCACTGCCCAGCATTTCCTGTGTATAGGACTCTAAGAGCATTGCCCAGCATTTCCTGTGTATAGGACTCTAAGGGCATTTCCCAGCATTTCCTGTGTATAGGACTCTCAGGGCACTGCCCAGCATTTCCTGTGTATAGGACTCTAAGAGCATTGCCCAGCATTTCTTGTGTATAGGACTCTAAGGGTATTGCCCAGCATTTCCTGTGTATAGGACTCTAAGGGCATTGCCCAGCATTTCCTGTGTATAGGACTCTAAGACCATTGCCCAGCATTTTCTGTGTATAGGACTCTGAGGCATTGCCCAGCATTTCCTGTGTATAGGACTCTAAGGGCATTGCCCAGCATTTCCTGTGTATAGGACTCTAAGGGCATTACCCAGCATTTCCTGTGTATAGGACTCTAAGGGCATTGCCCAGCATTTCCTGTGTATAGGACTCTAAGGGCATTGCCCAGCATTTCCTGTGTATAGGACTCTAAGGGCACTTCCCAGCATTTCCTGTGTATAGGACTCTAAGAGCACTGCCCAGCATTTCCTGTGTATAGGACTCTAAGTGCACTGCCCAGCATTTCCTGTGTATAGGACTCTAAGAGCACTGCCCAGCATTTCCTGTGTATAGGACTCTGAGGCATTGCCCAGCATTTTCTGTGTATAGGACTCTAAGAGCATTTCCCAGCATTTCCTGTGTATAGGACTCTGAGGCATTGCCCAGCATTTCCTGTGTATAGGACTCTAAGGGCATTACCCAGCATTTCCTGTGTATAGGACTCTAAGGGCATTGCCCAGCATTTCCTGTGTATAGGACTCTAAGGGCATTTCCCAGCATTTCCTGTGTATAGGACTCTAAGAGCACTGCCCAGCATTTCCTGTGTATAGGACTCTAAGGGCATTGCCCAGCATTTCCAGTGCATTGGACTCTAAGGGCATTGCCCAGCATTTCCTGTGTATAGGACTCTAAGAGCACTGCCCAGCATTTCCTGTGTATAGGACTCTAAGGGCATTGTCCAGCATTTCCTGTGTATAGGACTCTAAGAGCATTGCCCAGCATTTCCTGTGCATTGGACTCTAAGGGCATTGCCCAGCATTTCCTGTGTATAGGATTCTAAGAGCACTGCCCAGCATTTCCTGTGTATAGGACTCTAAGGGCATTGCCCAGCATTTCCTGTGCATTGGACTCTAAGGGCATTGCCCAGCATTTCCTGTGTATAGGACTCTAAGAGCACTGTCCAGCATTTCCTGTGTATAGGACTCTAAGGCATTGCCCAGCATTTCCTGTGTATAGGACTCTAAGGGCATTGCCCAGCATTTCCTGTGTATAGGACTCTAAGAGCATTGCCCAGCATTTCCTGTGTATAGGACTCTAAGGGCATTGTCCAGCATTTCCTGTGTATAGGACTCTAAGAGCACTGCCCAGCATTTCCTGTGTATAGGACTCTAAGGGCACTGCCCAGCATTTCCTGTGTATAGGACTCTAAGGGCACTGCCCAGCATTTCCTGTGTATAGGACTCTAAGGGCATTGCCCAGCATTTCCTGTGTATAGGACTCTAAGAGCATTGCCCAGCATTTCCTGTGTATAGGACTCTGAGGCATTGCCCAGCATTTCTGTGTATAGGACTCTGAGGGCAAATTCACAGCATTTCCTGTGCATTGGACTCTAAGGGCATTGCCCAGCATTTCCTGTGTATAGGACTCTAAGAGCACTGCCCAGCATTTCCTGTGTATAGGACTCTGAGGCATTGCCCAGCATTTCCTGTGTATAGGACTCTAAGGGCACTGCCCAGCATTTCCTGTGTATAGGACTCTAAGAGCATTGCCCAGCATTTCCTGTGTATAGGACTCTAAGGGCACTGCCCAGCATTTCCTGTGTATAGGACTCTAAGAGCATTGCCCAGCATTTCCTGTGTATGGGACTCTAAGAGCATTGCCCAGCATTTCCTGTGTATAGGACTCTAAGGGCATTGCCAGCATTTCCTTGTATAGGACTCTAAGGGCATTGCCCAGCATTTCCTATGTATAGGACTCTAAGAGCACTGCCCAGCATTTCCTGTGTATAGGACTCTAAGGGCATTGCCCGGCATTTCCCGTGTATAGGACTCTGAGGGCAAATTCCCAGCATTTCCTGTGCATTGGACTCTAAGGGCATTGCCCAGCACTTCCTGTGTATAGGACTCTAAGAGCACTGCCCAGCATTTCCTGTGTATAGGACTCTCAGGCATTGCCCAGCATTTCCTGTGTATAGGACTCTAAGGGCATTGCCCAGCATTTCCTATGTATAGGACTCTAAGAGCACTGCCCAGCATTTCCTGTGTATAGGACTCTGAGGCATTGCCCAACATTTCCTGTGTATAGGACTCTAAGGGCATTGCCCAGCATTTCCTGTGTATAGGACTCTAAGAGCATTGCCCAGCATTTTCTGTGTATAGGACTCTAAGGGCACTGCCCAGCATTTCCTGTGCATTGGACTCTAAGGGCATTGCCCAGCATTTCCTGTGTATAGGACTCTAAGAGCATTGCCAAGCATTTCCTGTGTATAGGACTCTGAGGCATTGCCCAGCATTTTCTGTGTATAGGACTCTAAGGGCTTTGCCCAGCATTTCCTGTGCATTGGACTCTAAGGGCATTGCCCAGCATTTCCTATGTATAGGACTCTAAGAGCACTGCCCAGCATTTCCTGTGTATAGGACTCTAAGGGCATTGCCCAGCATTTCCTGTGTATAGGACTCTAAGAGCACTGCCCAGCATTTCCTGTGTATAGGACTCTAAGGGCATTGCCCAGCATTTCCTGTGTATAGGACTCTAAGAGCATTGCCCAGCATTTCCTGTGTATAGGACTCTAAGAGCATTGCCCAGCATTTCCTGTGTATAGGACTCTAAGAGCATTGCCCAGCATTTCCTGTGTATAGGACTCTAAGGGCATTCCCAGCATTTCCTGTGTATAGGACTCTAAGAGCACTGCCCAGCATTTCCTGTGTATAGGACTCTGAGGCATTGCCCAGCATTTCCTGTGTATAGGACTCTAAGGCATTGCCCAGCATTTCCTGTGTATAGGACTCTAAGGGCATTGCCCAGCATTTCCTGTGTATAGGACTCTAAGGGCATTGTCAGCATTTCCTGTGTATAGGACTCTAAGGGCATTGCCCAGCATTTCCTGTGTATAGGACTCTAAGGGCATTGCCCAGCATTTCCTGTGTATAGGACTCTAAAAGCATTGCCCAGCATTTTCTGTGTATAGGAGTCTAAGGGCTTTGCCCAGCATTTCCTGTGTATAGGACTCTAAGGGCACTGTCCAGCATTTCCTGTGTATAGGACTCTAAGGGCATTGCTCAGCATTTCCTGTGTATAGGACTCTAAGAGCATTGCCCAGCATTTCCTGTGTATAGGACTCTGAGGCATTGCCCAGCATTTCCTGTGTATAGGACTCTGAGGGCAAATACCCAGCATTTCCTGTGCATTGGACTCTAAGGGCATTTCCCAGCATTTCCTATGTATAGGACTCTAAGAGCACTGCCCAGCATTTCCTGTGTATAGGACTCCGAGGCATTGCCCAGCATTTCCTGTGTATAGGACTCTAAGGGCACTGCCCAGCATTTCCTGTGTATAGGACTCTAAGAGCATTGCCCAGCATTTCCTGTGTATAGGACTCTAAGGGCACTGCCCAGCATTTCCTGTGTATAGGACTCTAAGAGCACTGTCCAGCATTTCCTGTGTATAGGACTCTAAGGGCATTGCCCAGCATTTCCTGTGTATAGGACTCTAAGGGCATTTCCCAGCATTTCCTATGTATAGGACTCTAAGAGCACTGCCCAGCATTTCCTGTGTATAGGACTCTAAGGGCATTGCCCAGCATTTCCTGTGTATAGGACTCTGAAGAGATTGCCCGGCATTTCCTGTGTATAGGACTCTGAAGGCATGGCCCAGCATTTCCTGTGCATTGGACTCTAAGGGCATTGCCCAGCATTTTCTGTGTATAGGACTCTAAGGGCATTGCCCAGCATTTCCTGTGTATAGGACTCTAAGGGCATTGCCCAGCATTTCCTGTGTATAGGACTCTAAGGGCATTGCCCAGCATTTCCTGTGTATAGGACTCTAAGGGCATTGCCCAGCATTTCCTGTGTATAGGACTCTAAAAGCATTGCCCAGCATTTTCTGTGTATAGGACTCTAAGGGCTTTGCCCAGCATTTCCTGTGCATTGGACTCTAAGGGCATTGCCCAGCATTTCTTGTGTATAGGACTCTGAAGGCATGGCCCAGCATTTCCTGTGTCTAGGACTCTGATGGCAAATACCCAGCATTTCCTGTGTATAGGACTCTAAGGGCATTGCCCAGCATTTCCTCTGTGTAGGACTCTAAGGGCATTACCCAGCCTTGCCTGTGTATAGAAAAGTGAAGGTTTAGCTCATCATTGGCAGTGCATGAGATTGTTATAGGACTAGTGCGCTTGGGCAGAAGTTTAAAGTCTACATAGCTGGACATTTAAACAGAGAAGGGGTGATCCTGAGGCTGGGGCAACCACAGAGGATGGAGAGCTAAAAGTGAACCTAGTTAGGGCTCTCCAAGGAATGGGGTCTAGGAGCAGTGGGAATGAAAGCAGCAAAGTGGGGTCCATAATAAGTTAAGTTAGGGTGCCAGGGGAAGGGAGCTAATAAAACCAGCAATGAGCAGGAAAACCAGGACATTAAGTAGGGAGGGGGAGGACAAAGGGTGAGGAGCTCACAAGAGTGGGAATGGTATAGGCACAAGCTGGAAGTCAGTCTGCCTAAATGCCAGGAGCCTGGGAAACAAAATTAGTGAGTTCCAGGCAATGGTGGCGAGTGCAGGATTATACTTCAGAGCCATTAGGGAAACATGGGTCACTAGGAATAGTGACTGGGACCTGGCAGCACAGTATACCATGCATAGGAGAGACAAGGTTAAGGGAAAAGGAGGGGCCATAGCCTTTTATGTCAGAGAAGATGTACAGGCAGTATAAGATGGGGCCATCAGGGGAGGAAATAGAGGACAGAATCGCCGTGGGTACAGTTCACGACAGCATTAGGTTGGAGGTTGTGCGTGGGTATGGTCTATAGATGACTGGGAGATGAAGGTGATAGGGAACTAATGGCAGAAATTGAGGAAGGGGCTACAAAGGGGAAGCAGTGGTTGTGGGGATCTCAATATACCAGACATAGATTGGATTATTCTAGCAACTAAGAGCACCAGAAGTCAGGCCATGCTAGATATGTTTCAGGACTGGCCTGCTGTTGCAGCTGGTCAGGCAACGTACAAGACAGGCTACCATTCTTGATGTGGTACTCACCAACTCAGAAATGATAGTGGGAGCACGGGTTGGAGAACCACTGGGGTCCTGTGACCATAACACCATATAGTTTGAACTGGCCATTGGCATCAGTATACCCTTGTCAAAAGCTGTGGCTGTGGATTTTAGATGAGCAGACTTTAATCAGATAGGTTAATTAGTCGAGGCAAGTCAGTTGGAGTGGATGAAATCAAGGGGTGGGGGAGAATTAAAGGAACTATTGTCAAAGCAACCAAACTATGCTTGAGAATGGTTACTAAGGATAATAGGCAGAAGAGGCCAGTCTGTTTCTCTGAGAAGGTCAGGGAGGTAGTGAGGGCCCAAAACGTGCCTTCACTGGCTATAAGGAGAAACATAGGATGAGGAATGGAGCAAATGCCAGATAAAGATGAAAAAGGCCAAGAAGGCCATCAGGGATGCAAAAGCAGACACAGAGCTGCGTACTGTGGAGGGGATCAAGGGAGGGGAAACAATTCTTCAAATACATGAGGGAAAAAGGAAGATAAGCAATGGAATTGTTAGGCTGGGCTAACGGGGGGGGGGGCAGAGTAGTAGAGGAGGAGGAGGATGAGTAGAAGGCAGCCGGTCTAAATGACTATTTCTGCTCAGTATTGACAGTGGAGGATAGAGGACCTGTGTCAGAAAGCGGCATAAAGTCTGCTGCATGGAGTATCCTATAAATTGGACAGCTGGTAAATTACAGGAGAAAAAGTTAGAAAGGGCTTGCAGCCCTGAAAGTAGACAACGCTCCAGGGTCAGATGGGATGCAACCAAGGGTGCTCAGGGAACTGGCATTAGAATCAGCTGAACCCCTAGCAGAGCTGTTCAATAGCACACTACTGTCAGGGGTGGTTCCAAAAGATTAGAGGATAGCGGACATGGTTCTGCTCCACAAGAGAGGGGACAGGGAGGAACCTGGAAATTACAGGCCCGTAAGTCTTCCCTCCATTTTAGGGAAACTGGTGGAGAGGAGACACTAATAAAAGAGAACCTAGTGGATTATCTGGTAAGGAATGGGTTCCAGGAGGTAAGCAGCATGGATCTGTGGCAGAAAGATCTTGTCAGACCAATGTGATAGTATTCTTTGGCTGAGTAACAAAGGTACTGGACAGCCAGCCCACCAGCGCAGGGGCAAGGCACCAGTGTCTGACGCCGATGACCTGGGTTTGGGAATGGACTCGGGATGTCGGAGGGCCAGCCGGGGGGAGAGGGACTGAGTGTCCTAGGGACTGCTCTCCTTCTCCGGGGGTAGAGTGTCCGGCACACCGCGGACCCCTGGCGGAGGCTGCAGGCACCACTGTGCTGGCGCTATCACTTGAGGGGCGGGGCAGATGTGAGACATCATTGCACATCCCCACCCCCAAGGGAAGCAACACTGAAAAACACAGCTGCCACCTCTATGAGGCCCCACTCTCCCGGCTCCTGTCACACTGCCGTGGCAGTGGTGGCACTCTGGGTCATTGACCCATTACAGCCTCTGGTGTGGCTGGCCGACTCTATGCCCCTCCCTGGGAGTAAGCAAGGGAGGCAATACTGGTAGCCTCCCCTGCCGGAATCCTTCCTCTGTCTTGTGCAGGTTCGCACTGGATACATTGCCCCCACCTTGAGGGGCAATCCAGGGGGTATCCTTTGCTCAATCGGTAAGCCCTGGGGTGTGATGAGTTCCAGGATGGGCTGGGGCTGAGCCTTGGTGGTAGCTAAAAAAAAAGGGTACTGGATATTCAGCAAGGTATTTGTCTCTGCACCACACAGAAGGCTGTTGAAGAAATTAAAGGATTGGGGAGCAGGAAAGGACCTAGTTACATGGGTGGGAAGTTGGTCAGGGGGAGACAGCAGAGAGTGGTGGTAAATGGAGTCAAATGGGGGAAAAGCAGGTCATGAGTGGGGTACCACAGGGGTCAGTTCTGATACCAGTCCTTTTTAATATGTTGATGAGCAACATGGGAGAAGGAATAGAGGGTAAGATATGTCTCTTCGCAGATGGTACTCAGCTCTCTGGCAGAGTAGACAGTGAGGAGGGGGTAAAGTAGTTGCAGAGAAAACTGCAAAGGTTAAAGAGGTGGTCCAAGGTCTGTTGGCTGTTGAAATTCAATGCTAGAAAGTTCAAGGTGATGCCCATAGGGAACAAGAACCCCTGGAAGGAACACTGAATGGGAAGGATTAAGCTCATTACTACTTCGGAGGAAAGGGACCTGGGGGTTGTCGTATGTGACTCCTTAAAACAAATTAGCCAATGTAACAAGGATTTACAGCAAGGCAACCAGAATGTTGTAGTATATTGGAAGGGGTTTCGAGAGCAGGAGGAAAGAGATAATACTACCTCTCTATAGCTCACTGGTGAGACCCCATCTGGAGTACTGTGCCCAGTTCTGGAGTCCTTACCTGCGGAAAGACAGAGACAGGCTGGAGAGGATGATTCCGGGCCAACAGGACACAGCCTGTGAGGGTCAGTTTCAGACACTGAACATGTACTTGCTGGGGGCCAGAAGGGAGAGAGGGGGGGCATGATAGATGGTCGAGACCTTCAAGTTCCTGAAAAGAATACATAGGGTAAACTGGGAAGAACTATTTGGCAGGAATGGTGGGTAAAAAACAAGGGAACATGAATGTAAACTTGGGGGGAGGGAATTCAGTGGGGATACTAGACAGTTTTGCTTTACCGAGAGAGTGGTTGAGCCCCAGAACTGCCTACGTACCAGCAGAGGTCGTGGAAGCAAAAACCATTAATGGGTTGAAGTATGGCTGGGACAGAGTAAGGGGTTTAATCATTTCTCGGGGAGGGGATAGCAGTAAGGCATGGAGTAAGGGGGGAGAGGAGGGCAAAAATCCTGTCTGGACAGTAGGTCATGGAGTACAGTAAGACTGGGCAGACTGGATGGCCCAATGGTCTTCTTCTGCCAACACTGTCTATGTTTCAGTGTTTATGTTTCTATGTTATGCGATATCCCAGCATTTCCTGTGTGTAGGGCTGTGAGGGAGAGCCCAGCTTTGCCTGTGTCACTCCGGCCCCATACTAATCTTTCCCTACTGGAAGAAGTCAAATGTTTCAAATAGTTGGGATCACACTAGACCCCTCACTGGGTTTTTCACTTTATATTGCTTCAGTTTGTTAAATCTGTCAACTCTAAATTGAGTGTAGCCTACATGGTTAGACAGACTGTCTCTCATGCCTGGCCATTGCAAAAGGGGTGCTTCAGTCAGGTTCTGCCTATGGACTGCTGGCCTGCCTTGGCACAAATAAAAGGAACCTTCCAAAGTCTTTCCTTTCAAAAGGGTCTGTACTGGGCCTCATTCTCTTTTCTGTGTTCTAGAATGACCTCCCTTCTGCATGTTCCTGTGTCCATTGATAAGTATTCTGATGATACACTACTCTTTGCATCTGGCTCCTCTTCCCATGACCTCAGTACCCCAGCTACAGCTGGATAATGACAATATTTGACAGTATTTAGCACTGGTTCCAGTCAAACCAACTGTCCTTTAATGCTAGAAAAACAGTTTCCAGGACATTTGGCACCCGACAGAGGCTTACCAGACTCGCCCTCCTCCCACTATTTCACACCTTTCATGGTACTAGATTTGATGATGTATCATCCTTTAAGTGCCTCCAGGTTTGGCTGGACCGACATCTTGATTTCTCGGTACATACTGATGCCGTACACCATAAGTCCCTCCCCAAGCTTTGTGCACTGTACAGGAACAAAGCGAGTATCCCTCTTCCTGCCCACTGTGAGATAGTTTTAAAGATGATTCTCCCAATTTTTGACTATGATGATGTAGTTTACAGTGGAGCTCCCAAATTCTGCCTGGCCATACTGGCCCCCCCCTTCACTCCTTTTGTCATTTTTCTTTAGACTGTCCCCCTCATACCTATCACCACTCTTTCTACTCTGCCCGCTCCCTCCCCTCTCTTGATGCCAGGTGCCTTTTACACTGTGCCTCCTTTATATCCTGATTCTGGTTTGGTTCCCTTCTCGCCTACCATACCTTCCTCCCTCCAATCCTCTCCCACTTCTTCCTACCCTCTCTGCAGCAATGTTTCCCATTCCCTTTCTATTCAATCTAGGAAATCTATCGTTTGTTCAGCTGCCTTTTCATATCGCATTCCTAAGCTCTGGTCTACCCTTCCCCTATCAATCCACTCTGCCTCTTCTCCCTTCTCTCTTAACTCTCTTCTTCACGACATTTCTACTCCCACCTGCAACTGTTCATGACCTCATACCTTACCTGATTTCTCCCCCCTCATTTTCCCCCTGCCATATTACTCTGCCCCAGCTGTGCTTGTTGGGGGTAATTTTCCCAGCCTAGCCAAACTCAGTTTTTCTTCTACCACATGTACTTTCTTGTATTGTTTTGCCTTGCGATGTATAAAGAGTATGCTACTTTTAACTGTTCTGTATTGCTTGTATATGACTATTACTTTTGTAATGCTGTTACTATTTGTTCTTTCTCCTCGTGTACTTTCTGCCCTACCCCCACCCCCAGGATGCATCTGAAATGAGCTGTTACCATGTTAGTGTGTCTTTCCTGGTAAAGTATAAATAAATAGATAAACAAACAAACACATACATAATTAAAGTGGAGTGTGGCACACAACAGTATCCATCATTTGCCAAAGCCACCCCTCGGCTTACTCTTCACTGCTTGCTCTACACCAGCCTGAGTTGGCTGTCTCTACCTGAAAATTGCTCCTTCCTTCTGAGCTGTATTATATGAACATATGAGGAATCCAGCAGAAGAGGGCGATTTTGTCTATCTAGCCTGCTCGTATTTCAGGGTCCACAGCTTGAGCTACTGTCCTGCCCCCCCCGCTCCTCCCATCCTCCCTAACTATGATCCTTACTTCCCCTATGCCTATCCCAGCCTCTCTTGAAGCTGCCCACTGTCTTCAATGAGACTACCTCTTCTGGCAGTGCATTCCAAGTGTCCACCACCCTCTCTGTGAAGAAGTGCTTCCTAACCTCCCTCCTAAACCTCCCACCCTCCAGCTTAAGACTTTGCACCCTCATGTTATGGTTGCCACTCAGCTTAAAGAGACTCTCCTTAGCCACCTTATTTATCCCTTTCAAGTACTTGAAGGTCCCAGTCATGTCCCCTCTCTCTCTCTCTTTTCCTCCAGAGAGTACATGTTCAGTGCCCTTAACCTGCCCTCGTATGCTTTACCCTGCTGACCCACTATCATCTTTGTAGCCCTCCTCTGGACCTTCTCCAGCAAGTTAATGTCCTTTTTGAGGTGTGGGCACCAGTACTGAACTCCATACTCTAGATGTGGCCTCACCAGTGACCTGTGCAAGGGCAGTGTACCCTCCTCTCTCCTACTACTGATCCCCCTAGCTATGCATCCCAGCATCTTGTTTGCCTTTGCTGATGCTTTCTTGCATCGTGTGGAGTGCTTCAGGTCACTAGTGATCATCACTCCCAGGTCCTCCTCTTCCTCTGATACGGATACCTGGATTCCACCCAGGTAGTTCTCCATCCTGAGATTCTTGGCTCCAGTGTGCAGAACTTTACATTCCTGCACATTGAAGCCAAGTTGCCAGATCTTGGACCACCTCCCCAGCTTTTCCAGATCATCCTGTAGGTCCTGTATCCTTTCAGCTGTGTCCACTCTCCCACAGAGCTTAGATTATAGACAAATTGCTTCAATCAAAATCCCCACATGTGTCACATCCCACGGCAACTTACCACTTGAGAGCCACGGAATCTCCTTTAATCTGAGAACGCAGATGTGACACAGGAACAGTGCACCTGACTGGGACCACACCTTGCAATAGAAGGCAGGGAGTTGCAGTATTTGGGTGCATAATAGGCAAAGGCAAGCTAACCTGTAACATATGCATGTTACAGCATCTGAGCCCTTTAACTGTTCAGCAACTTGCTGCTTCCCTCTAGTACTTGCTCCAGTACTTATCTCCTACCGTAGCATGACAATAACACACCAAAACACACAATTCAATTGGTTCAAACACAACATGTGGCTAAAATTCAACGTCAATTAATCCCCTAGTAATGCCAGCTAGTGTAATACATGCCACAGCCACATCAGAACTCCGTGCACACAGAATAATCCCTGCTGGTGTAGTACCTGCAAAAGCCGCATAGCAATAACGATCTCACAGTGCTGGTGCAGTAGAACGTGAAAGCATCGCTGTTAATCACAATGTTTTGAAAACGCAGTGCCTCACAAAGCCACATGGAAAGTGTGATGGCACACTATATAAATGAGGCAGTCTTGATCACCCACCCACCCACCCACCCACCCTGTGGAACTTGACTATCCACGCATATCTGTGCACCCAAGCAAACTTTAAAAATGGATAAATTCACAGCTACCATATCTGTTTGTCCTGAGATGGGCATCAGGTGCTTGGCACATTTAGGGCCATAATCTGTCACTGTGTTGCAGTCCTGTTTGCCCTGCAGATCATTTCAAACCATCGGCTTTCTCGATGTTGTCCCCAGAGAACCTGCACCAGCGTAATCAACCACCGTCTGTGATCCTAATAGCTGTTTAAATAGTGCCACGGTTCAAAATGTAATGCAACATGTTATTAAATGAGTAAAATGCTCATAGAAAAAGTTTGTACTTTTCATATTAGACACATTAAAAAGTTATGTAGATTAGCTAGTGCGCCATCCCAGCATTCATTAGGAATATTGAACAGACACGTTTAGTGAGTAAATTTAAAAAATATTGTACATATCATTTTGTCAGGAAAATCTAGTAGTGCAGTAATCATTCACTTCTCTTTCAATGAATCATCTGTTCATGTTGGTAACAAATAAACACCACCATATTAATAAATATGGTTCTAATGAAATTAGAGTTGCTCGCATTTTTTCCATAGAATTCATATATTGTGAAACAGTGCATGTATGTCTGTATATATTTTCTTTAACTATTTAACCCTACACTTATTACCTCTACTTTTGCCAAGTTACAAGAGAATTAATGGCAAAGGCAAATTTATTTAAAAAGATGACAAATCCCGGAGGCTCTGGGTGCCGCACAAAACTTTACAGCATTTCATACCGCATAAATATATAAATTAAAATTAATACATACAAATAATCAGCATTACACTCCAAATGCTTGCAAAAATAGGAAAGTCTTCAGGTGGGCCTTAAAGGCAATTATAGAGGGGACCTCCCTGACTGCAGTTGGTAAGGAGTTCCAAAGAGCGGGAGCGGCAACACTAAAAGCTCGGTCGTCCGCAGATTTTAATCTCGCTCTTGGAACAATTAGGAAGCCGCCACTAGAAGAGCGGAGATTACGGGTAGAGGAAGAAGGTACCAGGAGAGCTGACAGGTAACCAGGGCCCTGCCTGTGTAGGGCCTTATAGGTGAGAAAACCCACCTTGAAGAGTATTCTCCACCTGACAGGCAGCCAGTGCAATTCGGGCAATACAGGTGTAATATGACAAAATTTACTTTGCCCGGTCAAAAGCCGGGAAGCAGCGTTTTGCACTAGCTGCAGTCTACGAAGAGAACCCCCAGAGACCCCGAGATAGAGGGCATTACAGTAGTCAAGCCTAGAAGTGACTAAGGCATGTATCAAGGTAGGGAGGTCCAGAGACGGAACAAGGGGCTTAATCCTGGCAATGTTTCTAAGATGGAAAAAACAGGAACGAACCACGGAAGATATTTGAACCTCCATGGACAGGTTCCTGTCAAGAATCACACCAAGATTTTGCACCCAAAGGGAGGCCATCAATGACGCAGCTCCTAGCACAAGTCCAGTTGCAGAGTCAGAGGCCATCCCATCACGAATTCTGTTTGACTCCACTACCAATACCTCAGTCATGTCAGGGTTCAGTCGTAGCCAGCTGGAGGTCATCCAGTCATTAATTTCAGCCAGACAGATATTTAACACATCTACTGCGTTTGATGTTCCTGGGGCAAAAGACAAGTATAGCTGAGTGTCATCAGCATAGCAATGAAAACTCAGACCATACTTCCTAATGATCCCCACCAGGGGCAGCATATATACTGCGAACAACATTGGGGCCAATACCGAACCCTGAGGGACTCCACACAAAAGGAGGCAGGGTGTAGATGAGAAATTTCCCATCACAATCCATTGCCTCCTATTGGTGAGAAAGGACTCAAACCAATTGATGACAATACCGGTGAGTCCACATAACTCCCTCAGGCAGAGAAGCAACACACAATGGTCCACAGTATCAAATGCTGAAGAGAGATCGAGGAGAACAAGAATTGTCCTGTCCCCTCGGTCTCTAGCCCTGAGGAGGTCATTCTGCACCCGAACTAATGCAGTTTCAGTGCTATGTCTGGCCTGAAAAGCCGACTGGAAGGGATCGTACAACTCGTGAGTCATGAGATGTTCCTCCAACTGAAGCGATGCCACCTTCTCAACAATCTTCCCCAGAAATGGGAGATTGGAGATGGGACGGTAATTTGTCCTAATCTCCGGGTCCAAAGAAGATTTCTTTAAAAGGGGTCTTACCAGGGCCTCCTTCAAGGCATCTGGAAAGACACCCTGACCAAGCACGCAGGACAATCAGGGCAAACACCGGGCCAACAGAGTCAATGCATCTCAATAAAGCAGCGTTGGCACTTGGGTCCAGTTCACAAAAGGTATGCTTCAGATTGACTGCCACCTCAATAACCTCATGAACCTCCACTGGCCTAAATTCTCCCCAACTAGGCAGAGTGCACTCAGAATACAACTGGTGACCACTGTCAGCAATGGTATTGCTGGCTGAAGAAACCTCCCGCCGGATCAAAGACACCCTGTCCGAGAAAAAAACGAGCAAAATCCTCACAATCCTCATTTGAGGAAACTCTTCCAGGCTGCAGACAGACAGGATGGAGAAGTCTATCTACAGTCCGGAAGAGTGAAGCTGGTCAGTTTCTCTGGCAGCAATCTCCCGAGACAAAAATGCTATCTTCTTTCGGTTGATTGCCTCCTGATATGTAATAATGTGCACGCCAGGACCAATTTGTCCATCTCAGGCAGGACTTCCTCCAGCAGCTCTAATCTCTGACACATCTTCTTCATTTCCCTAAGATCTCCATTATACCAAGGAGACCTCAAAGGAAGTTCTGACAAAATGGATAAGTCGAGGGAGTTGATGTGTCAGATAACACCTATTATAGGTGTCCACCCGACATCAACAGCTCCGATGCATGCATCACCCACACTAGATAAATCAACTGCCACCACAAAATCCTCAGGAGTGAGATCACGTAAGGGTGGCAGTGAATCATCTCAGCGGGGAGAACTTAGGGCGGGAGCCCAAGCGTGAACTTCACGTGCAATGATCAGACCAAAATACCTGATCAATCGCAAGATCTGCAATCTTGAGCCCCAGTGAGAACACCAGGTCCAGCGTGTGTCATCCCAATGAGTTGGTGCACCAACAAACTCGCCAGCCCCAGCAAGGACATACTCTGCACTCTCCACTCCAAAGTTGGACTCTGCTAGAAATTACTGTCTGGTTGCTTGCAGGCGCGAGGCCGTCCCCAACCAGGTATTAATCCCTAGTAGAGCCCTCCTTTGTCGTGGATTAATGCTTACCTATTGCTACCATTTATGGAGTGAACAGGTATCACACGGGCATGTTATGTACACTCTGTTGATGTGAAGTTCATTAACTCATAAGCTTTGAGTAACATTCCTGAATGGTTCTTGAACATCCATCAAAGTTCACTGTAACATGGCAGAAATATGAGGACTCCAGGGAGGAAAGATGATAGGTCTAACAGGGTCAGGTGTCGCAAGAGCAACAAGGCATTATGGCACAATAATGCTGTGTTGGTTTAGAACGCTTAGACGAATAATCCCCTGGTCGGAGCGTGAACGTGCTCACCGAAGTAGGGAAGCAGTGAATCTGTCAGAAATATGTCCACCAATAGGTGGTGCGAGTAACACAGCAGGAAAGGGTATCGGCAGGGGAAAAGAGGAACAGCAGAAATGCCTGTGTTGGTGCGGGCACTGTAGAAAATGGGAAAGAGCAGACAATGGGGAAGTGTGCAGTCTTGGAGGTAGTGAGCGAGTGAGGGCATATTGTGGAAGTTGCCGAGGGATGGAAAAAGAGACATAACAGCAGAGCTGAGTAAGAGATATGTGCTAGGAGGCCTAAAGCTCTCAACAGCTGGGGAAGCGCCACCTGTAGGTTGGACACACGAGGAGAGGTGAGGGAAATTAGCTGTGTGGGCAAGTGTGAATTGGGAAATAGTGGAGAGAGGAATGGATGGGAGAAAAGAAGTGTAGAAGGACAAACCGTGCGTGGCAGAATGGTGCGAGGCACAGAATGGCAGTGGCAGCAGACGTGATCGCTAACAGAAGGCGGTGGAAAATGCATGAAGAGGTAAATGGAGGAGAACTGCCAGATTGCTCTGAAAGCGCCACCTATTGGTCATAATCGAGCAGGTGAACAGGGAGCGGAGAAGACAACTGTCAGGTTTGGGAGATCATCAAGATATGCACGGATGTATTGCCCAGCATGCAGTAGAGCACGGATGAAAAAAACAAACAAGGGTAGTCAACAGTAGTAGGTAGCAGAAGTACCAAAGTCGCAGGTGCAAACAGAGCTGCATGCGAATAGTGAAACATATACCAGAGTTCAAACAGTAAAAAAGTAGTCGCCACTATATTACTTGAGGTGGGGCGATCAACGTGCACGCGCACGGATCCAGCAGCAGAAAGGCAGGAAAAGTAACAAGAGATGTACCATAATTGGAAGCGCTACATAAGTGTTTTTGGTGATTACTGTTGAACAGCACAGAAAAGACCATCTGAGAAGTAGTACAGTCGCAAGTGCCATGTTACAAGTGAATTAATCCCCGATGAAGGTGGCATCTAATGGGGAGTTAATGCATGGTTGGACCGTTATGCGCTTTTCGGCCTCCGCCTCGTGCCACAATGGTCCCACCATGCATTAACTCCCCATTAGATGCCACCTTCATCGGGGATTAATGCTTACTTGACTGTTCCACAAAAACACGAAGTTCATTGACTGTTCCACAAAAACACAAAGTTCATGAAGCTGCTGAACCTTTAAAGGACCACGATGAACCAAGACAAAAATCTATTTACATATCAGAGTGCAGGTGTTTCCCATTGTAAGAGTTATAAAGCATCACAAAATCGGAACTTTTTCACTTTAGGAGTTTCATTTAAATTTTTTATAAATGGGCAAGACCCTTTTCAGTCACTCCTGACGATAAAAACTGTATAATGCAAACCTTAAACTATTTTAAAATGCATGCAAACAATGAGGTCATCAAACAGCTGCACTCAGAGGCTATAATATAGATATGTTAAGAATTTATTTTTCCTCTTTTTTCTCCCGTTTATGTGATCACATTTAACATTTCGTTACCGTAATGGTCTCTGTTATCACACTGAAGTTAACGTTTCAGTCAGGTTTACTTACTGATTTTGTAGTTTAGCTCTGACATAATTCCAAATTCCACCATGGTCTGTTACTCCTGTGATTATAGGAAATAAAAAGGATTTCTATGGGGAAAAGGCCTTTTTTAAGGCTGCTTTAAAACAAGTTGGACTGCAAGCAGATTTAACAAATGGCAATAGGTTATTCAACCTATTAGCATTTCTTGACGTTGCTTGCCATCTAACCTATGTCCGACTTGTTTTAAGGAGCTGAAAATATAGGCTCTACAAAACAATTAACAATTTCAGCACCCCAAACTATCAATATTTGAACTCACCACATTCAAAAAGAGTTTCGGATTCTGCTGATGTAATTAGCACCTGGGCCATTTATTTATGAGAGGAAGGTAAGCAGTGATTCCATTTAAAAGAAAAACAGCAGACCAAAAGGTATGTAGGTACGTTACTCATTCTAAAATGCAAAGTAAGAAAACTGTTCATTAGAAAGTGGTTAGTTCGAGAAAAGATTTCAATGCTATGGTTAATTGCTTGGGCTGTGTGACAAAACAACTAAGGTCTGAATGGATCTGCCTCTGGTTTGTATACAAGACAAACATCTTTTGAAAGCAGGGCTAAAACATGGTTTCCTGATACAATAAACAGTATTATAAATGCTGAGTATTTCTAGTCACGAAAAATATTGATGGACTGTGTACATAAAAGTTCTTGGAGGACTCTTGTGAACTTTTGCGGGCCTTTATGAACCTATGACCTTTATGACAGTTTGGTAAATTACAGGCCTCTCTCCAGGATTCCCTTTTTGGGGAAGGTGATCGAGAAGGTAGTTGTGGTGCAGTTTGAGGCACATCTGAAACCATGTAATGTACTGTATATGATCCTCTACGAGGAGAGACTAAGAGAATGCAATATGTATACCCTAGAGGAGATGAGAAAGAGAGGGGATATGATAGAGACCTTTAAAACCTCAAGAGGGTAAATAAGGCACGGAGGAAAGTATTTTTCAGAAAAAGGTGCACAATAACAAGGGGACATGCTATGAAGTTGCAGGGGTAGATTTAGAAGAGATGTGAGGAAGTACTTCTTTAGAGAAAGAATGGTGGATTCATGGAACAGTTTACTAGTAGATGTGGTGGGGTGAAAACAGTTGTGGGTTCAAGAATGCATGGGATAGACTTAAGGGAATCTTAGTGGAAAAGAATGGAGGAGGGAGAAAAGCCAGAGATGAAGTAGAGTGTGCAATTATACTGTACGTGGAAACATGGTTAGGCTGGGTGGGTCAACAGGTCTTTATCTGCTATCAAATTATATGTTTCTGCATTTCTTCCAGTTGGGATTTAGGCTTAATCACAGTACTGCAACTGCACTGGTCAGAGTGCTTCATGATCTCCTCATAGTGAGAGACCAGGAACTTTGTTCCACCTTGGTCCTGTTGCATCTCTCATCAGCATCTGACACAGTGGACCATGGTGTGCTGATGGATCGCCTGAGGAACTTTGTGGGATTCACTGGCACAGTTTTTGTGCTGGTCTGAGTCCTGCATTAGCAGGAGGTAGCAGCAGGTGGCTCAAGGTAATTTCATCTCTGGAGCAGCAGCAGTCACCTGAGGGGTTCCAAAGCTCGATCTTGATACTTGTGTTGTTTGTTGATGCAGTGTTGCCATTGATGAGACCATCAGGCAGCACAGGGTTGAGTTTCACTGCTATGCAGATGATACTCAGTTCTGTCTTTCTTTTGCTCCTGATGGGTCAAATGCAGCATCACTGCTGGGGCAATGCCTACTAGAAATCAATGACTGGATGTTCTCCAACTAGTTGTGTCTTAGTCCAGATAAGACAGAGGTTGTGATTGTCGATCCAGGTCCGAATGGGTCAGCAGTGATGAGTAGTGACCTTCTTTTATCATCTGTGACTGGTCGGACACTCTAAACTGTAGCTGTGGTGAAGGACCTGGGCATCAAGCTGGACTGCATGCTGACACTAGGACAATAAATGTTGGCGTAATCAGAACCGCTTTACCATTGTCATAATGTTGCCCAGATCAAGCCACATCTAGTGCTAGCTGACTTGGAGATGATAGTCCACATCTTTGTCACCTACAGACTGAACTATTGCAGTGCTGTTTACATAGAGTTATCTGAGGCTTTGTGCATCACCTGCAGTTGGTCCAGAATGATGTGACCTAGCTGGTGGTGGAACTTCTTGAGGACCACATCATGCCAATGTTGTGTGGTCTGCACTGCTGACAGTTTGGTGCATATCACCATCAAGATATGCTTGGTGCCAGCCTGCCAGCGCAGCGTAGGGCTACCGCCACTGCCCAGCGACCCGGTCCGGGAACGGACTCGGGCAGCTGGAGGGTCGGCTGGGGAGGAGGACTGAGCGCCCAGTGGCTGCTCTCCTCCTCCGGGTGGGATGGGATGCAAGTCCCGCTGCTATACCACCACCTGGGTGACCACAGGTGGAGGTGCAGCGAGACTGCGCACAGCAGGGTGGGAGGACGTCTGCTGGGAGCCAGAGTGCCAGCACATCGCGACGTGCTCTGCCCCTAGGCTTCCCTAGTGAACGGACATCCTGAGGGCAGAGAGACAAGAAAAATGGAAAAAAACCCTGCACCAGGCTCCCGTAGACGGGACCAGGTCGACCCGAGAACACCCATAACCAGGCTCCATAGAAGGGACTGGCGAGGCCTTCCGACACAGACTTAAGGACTAAGAGAGGACTGGGGGAGCCCCTCTCTGCCCCGCCCAGGGGGCAAACCGAGGCAGGATGGGGACAGCTTGCCGGTACCCGGAGGGAGGTGTCTGGGGCAGGACTACGGGAGCATATGACCTTGGGATTCCAGAAGAATGGATCCTGGTGCAGCGAGGAGGGCAGCATAAAAAAAAAAAAAAAAGATATGCTTGGTAACAATCAAGACCCTATTTGGTTTGGGTTCAAGCTACCTGAAAGACCTCTTGATGCCCTGCACACCTACTCACCCCCTTCGCCCACAGGTGTAGACCTGCTCCAGATCCCTTTGTCCCATCTTAAGCAATCTGGGGACAGGACATTTTGGATTGCTGCTATTTTACTTTAGAACTCCATTCCAGAGGCTGTTCATTTGTTCAAACTGTGGGATCTTTAAAAACAGTTGAAGACCTATCCTACCCAGACGAGTGTAGTTATTTGCTAAAGGCTAATTTATTTATTTATTAACATCTCAGATTAAAACCTTTGAGCTACAAGCTCATTTACAAAGTTTCCACATCATTAGTAAACAAATACAGACATAAAATGTTACAAAAATACAGACCTAAAAATATTACAAAAATGCAGACAGAAAAATAAACATAATCCAAATTCATATTTGTTTTACAGACAGGTAGATCTAGGTGATATTATCTAACAAATTACTTGGGAAGGGAGGAAGGGAGGTGTGGAGAAAGGTGGGAAGGTAGGAACAGGGGAGGGAGGTTATTGGGATAACAGAAAATGGAAGAGATGAGGAGGCAGAGTCGGGGGGAGGAGGTTAGAGAGGAGGCAGTAATGTAAGAAGCAGGGGTGAAGGGACAAGAGAAAGGGGAGCATCCTAAATGGGCCTTGTCGGTTAAATGGAGAACAGTAAGCGGTGTACAAAAGAGGTAGGTAGGTAGGGAAGTGGTAAAATGGGAGGGATTTAAAGTTTTGCACACAAAGGGAAGGCGGTAGGCTGTTATCGGAGCGGGTCGAGAGGGGAGGGACAGGTGGGAGAGGGCGACATTGAGTAAATGTTTCCGATAGGGAGGTTGCTCCAGTAAGGGAGAGGTGTGCTAGGTGTTACAGTCGCATGTGCTGGCAGCAACAAGTTGTGCCCGAAGTTGGGATTTGAAGGGGTCCAGTTTAGGTATAGATTGCGGGTCACCATTAAGGAAGTTAAGCCATATCTATGCAAACAAACATTGACCTAGTGAGATTGGATGGAAAGGGACCTGTAGCATGCTATTCCAAGTACCCCTAGTTTGCCTTTCATGAGAGGATAAGCTGAGGAGATTCTGTTACCCTGGAGGAGTTAGGCCAAGGGTGGTTTTCTTGCCAAAAGATAGACCTGGTATTGGATCCAGTTTTCCAGATTAAGACATCCTGAACAGGCGGAGCTCGCAGATGTGAGTTAATTGATATGCCCCTAGAACTATCCTGCAAGCTTTAGTTAGGGTCATCTTGATCCTCTTCGGCTGTGCTTGTACCTGGCACGTAAACTATAAGTCAGTAGTCAATTGCTGACAGAACAGAGTTGGTGACGGCAACTTTTAGGGCTTCATAATTGAGACAATGCCTGTGCCTGTATAACTGGCCTAATCAAGAGTTAGCAGACTTGGCTACCTGATCGATGTGCTGGGTAAATGATAGTGAGCGGTTGAGCATTATACTGAGATATTTAAAGCTGTTAACCATCTCCAGTGCTTCATTCTGGTTGTTAGCGTTTCATTCCGGTTGTTAAGTACTTTAAGGGAGTAAGACCTGTGCTTGTCTTAAGTAGATGCGAACAGCATCATTTTAGTCTTTTTGTAATTTAGGAGGAGTTTGGAGTGGATGAACCAGTTTTCAATTTCAGAGAAGCTGTCTTGCATTTGTTTTTCCTAATGCAGCCAGGTTAGAATGACTAGAAAAGAACAAAGTGTCGTCTGCGTACAAAAGGACATTGTCGCTGCAGACCTGTGGGAAATTGTTTAGAAATAGACTAAACAATAGGGGGCCTAAGACTGAGCCTTGGGGGACCCCAGTAGTAACACTACGTTGTTCTGACAGGACATCGAGTATCTTTACTTGTACCAGCCCAGTGAGGTAACTCTGAAACCAATGCACAGATTCTTTAGAAAGGCCAGTAGATGAGAACCAATTTAACAGAAGCCCGTGGTTGACTGTATCAAAGGCTTCAGTAAGGTCAATGTAAGTGGCCCCCACCGAGAGCTCCCGGTGAAGAGTCTCATGGATGTACCTAGTGAAATCGACAAGTGCCATAGTCGTACTGTGCTGCTTCCTAAAACCATGTTGTTGCTGGCATTGTATCTTATTTTTGTCTAGATAGTCTACAAGTTGGTCGTAGATGATCCTTTCACATACTTTTGATAGCGGGGGGAGAATAGACATTGGCCTATAGTTGGAATGACTGGATCTATCACCATTTCTGAAAACTGGAGTGACCCTTGCAGCTTTCCAGGATTGAGGGAATTCACCTGTAATGAGAAATAGGTTTAGGATACTAGTTGGGGGGGATAGAACTTCATCAATGGTGCTTGCGAGTAGTTAGAGGTCAAGATTGCTGTTGCTGGACCTGGATTTCCCAAGTACTTGGTTGAGATATTTCTTGGCCTCAGTTCTTGAGACAATCTTGATGTTGAAGGGGGGAAGCAGATCTTCCCAGTGTATTAGTACTGCTGCAAAGGTTGGGATTGCTGTGCGGGACTAGGAAGTCATGGGGGAGCACCCCACTTAGGTTGGTAAAGGCCTTGTTAAAGTGGTTTGCGATTACTAATGGGTCTTGTATAATGGTTCCATTAGTATTGAGCATGGTGGGCAGAGACTTGCTGGTTTTGCCAGTTAGGGACTTTATATTGTTCCAAAACTTGTGGCCCTCTCCCTAGAAGTTGCCAAGCTCAGTTCTGAAGAGGGAGCTTTTTGCTTTATGGATGGCCCAAGTGCATTTATTACGGGTAGTTTTATAATTCTGTATGTCAATGGGGGAGCCAGAACTTTTGGCCTTATGCCATAGGTTGTCTCTTTCTTTCATTAGATCTAGAAGCCTTGGGGAGACCCAGGACTTGCTAGTTACCTTTATCTTCCTTTTCTTGAAAGAGGCAAATAGGTTACAGGATGCAGTGAATTTGCTGACAAAGTTAACCAGTGCAACATCTACATCATCATCATCAGCATAGACAGCTGACCAATCCACCTGGCTAAGGTGCGCTTTGTACGAGTCTAGTTGCTCCTTTTTTTAAAATACAAGTGGTAACTATTTGGGGGGAGGGATTCTAGGACTTTTATTTGTCCCGGTGCAGAGGATGGGGGAGTGGTCACTGATGACATCTGGGAGCATTACTGCGTTGGTCATTCTTATGGGCCAGTTGGTGAGCTAGTGCCAGTGCAGTAGTTCACCCTGGTACAGATTTCTGTACATTGAATCATGTTGATAGCAGAAAGGGCATCTTTGTGTGATCCCGCTTAAGGGGATAACCAATTTATATTAAAGTCATCGAGCATAAGTACTTCGGTTTTGTGGCTGTGCTCAGAAAGGAAGTCCAGGGTTGCTCTGAAGCCCACAGCTTGGTCTTTAGATGGTGTACATACAGAGATTATAGTGAGGTATTTGCCGTAAGTACCTATAGCCACCTTGATTGTTAGTATTTGGGTCTTCCTGTCTGTGATGGGGGCACGAGGGCATGCCCCTGAAGGGTGTCCCTAACGTGTAATACACAGCTGCCTCCATTTTTACCAGTTCTATCCTGCCTGAAGGTGGAGTACCCATGGAGCTGGATTAACCGGTCAGGGACTCTGGGAATCAGCCAGGTCTCCACTACTGACAGCACATCTGGGTTGTGTTGAGCAACCCATGCCTGAAGAGCACTGTATCTGGCTATGAGGGATCTATGACAATCGGTTGACAATTTCGTTGTTGACTGATGTTACAGTGACTCCTTTATGTCGACTGCATTTGCAGTTGGCATAAAGGAGTCACATCTAACTTTGTTTTCTTTGGGGCTCTGCCCTGGCACCCCCGCCCCTGCTACTTAGATAATCAACTCCGAGTTGGAGTTGCTTCAGGGAGGGGGTGCAATACCCCGGGAAAACTGTGCTGGGGTCCTGTGCTGACACTACAATGACCTGGCGCAGTTGTCGCTGTAGTGTCGGTGATGTAAAGTTGTAGAGGAAGCATAATATGCCTGCTAGAGACTGCAGATGTTAACTGAGGCTATCTCTAGGGCTCCATGCTTCGCTGGGGATACAGAAGTGTTATGTTCGGGGCCAGGGTTTGGATGGACATTCCCAGATAGCAGAAGGAGCAGCCAGACCAGCCTTCTTGCTTGTCATTTTGAATTTGTTAGGACTTGAGACTGAATGCATGTAGTGCCTTTGTTGGTAAGAGAACTGCTAGTGAAGGTGGACGTGTTAAGTGGAGTTGGAGGGAGAGAGTAGAAGCAACCCATCAAGGGTGTGAATAGCAGTGGCACACTGCGATTGACAGTAAGAGTGGAGGCCATTGCCCCTGGGATTATCATGGGGTACCAAAAAGTGTATAACAGGGTGGCATTGTTGATAGGTGTGGGAGGACCTATGACCCGATCTGAGGAATGGGGGCTGAACAAACGTCATGCATATAGACACTACGAACAGTGTGATCAGCAAGCAAGGTAGACAGAGGAGTCTGGTGGGGGAGATAGAAATGCAAGCTACAGGTTACTATTTACAACAGACAAGGTTTCACACTCTCTAAAGAGCACCGAGATCGCTTAACAGGCTAAATAAAAACATGCATTGCTCTAAGCACAATAGTGGTAAAATCTCATTTAAAACATCCTATCTACAAAAAAGAGTTCAGACTGTGCCGAATTTGAGAAAGAAGGAGAGAAAAGGCAGCAGAGCACAGAGCACACAGAGACTTGAGGAAACAGCCAATGGAAGAGTTGAGCTGCTGTGTAGTGTCCAATCAAGGGAGCTGCATTAGAAGCGGCGTTTCAAGCGGAGCTGAGAGTCTGTAGCGGTGCTCCTGTAGTGCCGTACCTGTAGTGAGCATCCGGCAAGTCTGAGGAGGGTGGACTGCAGCTTTGCCAGTGCTGCGCTCCAGGTAGCAGAGGGCAGAGGCACCCGGTCAGGGGCCTATTTTGTACCGAGTGTCTGGTGGGTCTGAGGATGGTGGACTGTGGCTTTGCCAGTGTTGTGCTCCGGGCACCAGAGGGCAGAGGCACCCAGTCAGGGGCCTATTCTGTAGCAAGTATCCAGTGGGTCTGAGGAGGGTGGACTGTGGCTTTACCAGTGCCATGCTCTGAGCAGCAGAGGGCAGAGGCACCCGGTCATGGGCCTGTTCTGTAGTGAGCATCCAGCAGGTCTGAGGAAGGTGGGCTGCAGCTTTGCCAGTGCCGCGCTCCAGGCAGCAGAGGACAGAGGTGCCCGCTCAGGGTTCTGTTCTGTAATGAGTGTCTGGTGGGTCTGGGAGGGTAGACTGTGGCTTTGCCAGCACCGTGCTCTGGGCAGCAGAGGCAGAGGTGCCCACTCAAGGGCCTATTCTGTAGTGAGCATCCAGTGGGTCTGAGGAGGGTGGACTGTGGCTCTGCCAGTGCCGCACCCCAGGCAGCAGAGGAAGAAGCACCCACTCAGGGGCCTATTCTCTAGCGAGTGTCTGGCTGGTCTGAGGAGGGTGGGCTGTGGCTTTGTCACCGTGCTCTGGGCAGTAGAGGGCACAGGCCCCAGTCAGGCCTATTCTAAGAAGGAATTTATTTATATCTGTTTTTCATAGTTCTTACATTGTTTCAGTATTTATTTTATTTATTTATTTTTTTTACTTTCTCTTTATTCTCCCCCTACCCGCAGCACCTCCACTCTTCAGGAGACACACATATACCTTGTTAGTCCCCGCCCTCTTACCTGGAGCCTGGCACGGTCCATCCCCCATGTAGCCTTGGTTATACCCCCCAGACGGGTAGAGGAGGTGGGCCCTTACACCCCTGAGTGTCCTTCCTGTTTTCATCGGATGCCATCACCAGGGCAGGTGGGTATGGGGATCGGGCCATTGCGCTCCATCTACTGGAAGTGCTGAGGGTGTTTTATGAACATACCAAATTTGCCAGCAGATAACGGCCTAGAGGTCTATCAAGTCTGCTCGAATGTGCAGCTAGCGCCTTATTCTGCAGCTGCCCTCCTTCCACCCTTCCCTTCATTAACCCTCCCCCTTGTCCTGTCCCATCCTTTGATGCAGTCCACTGTTCTACTGGATACCACTTCTGCAGGTAACGCATTCCACCCAGCTACCACCCTCTCTGTAAAAAAGTGTCTCCTCATCTCCCTCCTGAACCTTCCTCCCTCCAGTCTCATATCATGGCCCCTGGTGGCCCTCTCCTCCCTTACTTTGAACAGCCCCTCTGTACCCGTCTTGTTTATTCCTTTCATGTATTTAAAGGTTTTAATCATGTCACCCCTGTCCCTCCTCTCCTCCAGTGAGTACGTGTTCAACTCCTTCAACCTCCTCTCGTATAATAAGTCCCCTAGCCCCTTGATCATCTTTGTCACCCTGAGCTGCACCCCGTCCAGTAACTTAATGTCCCTCTTCAGATACGGGCTCCAGTACTGCACGCAGTACTCCAGGTGTGGTCTAACTAATGACCTATACAGTGGCAGAATCACCTCCTCCCTCCTTGAGGATATACCCCTTGCAATACAACCCAGCATTTTGTTGGCCTTTGCAGCTGCTGTCCTACATTGTGCCGAGTTGTTCATTGACCCTGTAATGAGCACACCCAGATCCTTCTCCTCCTCTGTCTGGGCTAGCTGCACCCCCAGCTGGTAACTCCTCCTTGGTTCTTCATCTCAAAATGCAGCACCTTGCACTTTTGGCATTAAACCCCAGTTGCCAGGTGTCTGACCAGGTTTCAAGCTTTGTCAGATCATCCTGCAACCCCTGCCATCCCTCCACCACCGCCTTACCTTGGTATCATCAGCAAACAGACTGATCTTGCTCTTGATGTCCCATGATATGTCTGCAATGAATGTCCCAAACAACACTGGTCCCAACACCGAGCCCTGTGGAACACTGCTCGTCACTGCCCTTGGGTGTGAGAGCTCCCCACCCACCACCACCCTCTGTTGCCTTCCCTGAAGCCAGTTTCCTATCCATCTCACCAGCTTCACACAAGCCCCTGTGCCTACTAACTTCCTTCCCAGCCATCCATGTGGCACTGAGTCGAATGCCTTACTGAAGTCCAGATACAGGAGATCCACTGCATGGCCCCTGTCCAGTTGCCTAGTTACCCAGTCATAGAACTCCACCAGGTTGGTTTGGCAGGATCTGCCACGTATGAAGCCATGCTGTCTGCTGTCCTGTAGTCCTTTTTCCTAGTTTCTTTGGCGTGCTGTGTGCCCTGACATCAAGGCGCTAAGCGCCGACATCCAGCATGCTGCCCTTCTCACTGGCTTGGGCTTGCCATACCTCGGGTCTCCACCCGAGGTCAGACATGCACCGAGCCCTGGATCCCCCCTCCCCCCAGAGAAGGCGAGCTGCCCTTAGGGCACTCAAACCTCCTCCCCACGGCCGGCCCTCCAGCTCCCGGGCTTGTTCCTGAACCGGGTCATTGGCATCGCATGGAACTAAATCACAACAGCTCGCGGGCTAGCCCATTGTTTCAGTATTTTATGCTGTATAAATGTTGCACGGTACTGAGCCTTTTGGATAGGACATCTAACAAACAAAATCTGCCTTGCCTTTATGTTACATAGAAACATAGAAACATAGAAGTTGATGGCAGATAAGGACATCAAGAGGCCCATCCAGTCTGCCCATTTCTTTTCTACCTTATAAATGTGCCATCGGCCTTTGCTCTGTCAGTGACCTATCTATTCAGTCATTTGTATTGCTCCTTTATGCCTATCCCATGCTTGTTTGAAGCCCTGCACTGTATTCATAGCCACCACTTCTTGTGGTAAGCCATTCCATGCATCTACCACCCTTTCTGTGAAAAAGAATTTCCTCACATTCCCCTTAATCGGCCTCCTCTAATCTCATGCTGTGTCCTCTTGTCCTGCTATTTTTCTTATATTTAAACATGTTAGACTCTTTCACCTTGTTTATGCCCTTAAGGTGTTTAAATGTCTCGATCATATCACCTCTCTCCCTCCTTTGCTCAAGGGTATACATATTGAGCTCCGTTAATCTGTCCTCATATGTCTTCTGATGCAGTCCCTGCACCATTTTGGTTGCCCTTCTCTGGACTGCCTCAATTTGGTTAATAATGTTCATGAAAACAGGAGTGCAATTTCATATTAATGTGTATGTAACCCCCCTGCAAATGGGGGTTCCCAAAAGACTTCCAGGAGCTTGCTTGAATGCTCCAAGCCTGAATGGTGTTTGCGTTTTAAGCCATTTATCAGTGAGTGTTTTTAGAGCCTCTGGTACTGTCTTTTAAGAGCTGTCTGCTTGCAGACATAATTATTTTGTATGGGGGACTGTGTGCTTCTCTGCTTGAGTACCACTCGAGCTGCTGCCAATTCACTCCATTTTGCAGTCACTAGGAGTGCAAAGGAACCTATCTGAAAGATGTAACTGTTTGCCAGAAATCATTTAGAGTAATGAAATTACAGTTTGTCTAACATGCTTTTTTTTTGCAGTCAGAACTGTGTTTGCCTAGTTCCTCATTCTAGTTTTGAACTGCTGAACTGGACCAATCAGTGTGGGTTAAGGTAGCTCTAAAATGGTGCCTTGAACGAATCAGAACTTGGACTCATAATCTGAGCCAGCCACAAGAGGACTGTATGGGCAGTGACTCTGGGAGATGTAGTTTAGACTTCAGCGCCTTTTGGACCAACAAGGCAGTCTATTGTGAGTGACAGCCAATCCAGCCAAGAACTGGAGGAACTCAAAGGAAGTGCCCGGTTTTGTCTGCTGAAGTTTCAGTTGAGCTCTGGCAGTGAAGAGGGAAGGAGCCTTGTGCTTTTTTCGGTGTGCAGTTTTAGTCGGGAAACGTGTGTAAGGCCCAGAGTTCCGGTCTGCAGCTTGTGTAACTGCTTGTTAGGACTGAATCCGTCCTGTGAAGAGAATCAAAGGATATCTGAAGATTAGAAACCAGGCTCACCCTGTAGAAGACTGGAGAAATTGCTGAATTGCACTCGGTCTGTCAGGAACTGAATCTGCTGTGTGTTCTCCCGGGTATTGTGCAGTAATTGCGATCGGGATAGAGAAGCAGCCTGCCTGGTATAGTACTTTCTGTTTACCATATAAATGTGTGAGGAGGCTTGTGTAGCTTGAGTGAATCCTGCTGCCATTAAAGGACTTTTGCCTGTTACTGTTCACCATATAAATGTGTGAGGAGGCTTGTGTACCTCAGCGAATCCTGCTGCCATTAAAGGACTTTTGCCTGTTACTGTTCACCATATAATGTGTGTGAGGAGGCTTGTACCTCGTTAATCCTGCTGCCATTAAAGGACTTTGCCTGTGACTGTTTACCATATAAATGTGTGAGGAGTCTCGTGGAGCTCAAGAGTAGCCCTGCTGACATTGAAGGACCCTATCTTGTTTGGAGGTCGTGAGTACTAATTCAGGGTCGCCCCTGTTGAATTGCCACATTAAATCCAAATGGAATTACTGTACTGCTGACTGTTTAACTAATTTTTCTTTCTCTGTGGGAAAGGGCCCCTACCAGCTGCCACGGTTTGGACTAGCCACTAGGGCTTGGGTACCCAGGGACAGTACTGGTAGGGATAGGCCCTGCACAGAGCCATAGGTAGATGAGTAACGGATAAGCTAATTAACCTGATTTCCGTCCTTGTTATATTCCCCTAAATAAATCAGAGCTGCTTGTTTCAGCAAAGTTATACTGCCTGAGGTATTTGTCTATGTTAAAGTATTGTACTGTGATTGTTGCACTGTATCTTATTTTACAGGAGGTCCCAGTGCCTGACCCAGCCCTGGGGGTAAGTGTATACTGTGAAGGTAATTCTGATATATTGTGTGGGCCACTAGTGGGAAGAAAGGGAGGTTGCAGTGTCCCAGAGGGCTGTGACCAAGTTAGTTTAACTATTGCAAACCCTGACCTCTGGGTGGAGGCACCCGCCATCGGATCCAGGCCCCTCAACCTGTAAGTGGCAAATCAGGCAGGGGTAGTAGCCCCTGGGATAGCACCATCTAGGAGTTACACGTAATTCATGAACATTCAAGAACAAGCTGATGCACACCTGAGTAATGTTCATGGGATGAATTCATGATCTGATCATGAATAACTTGTGAACATTTGTCTTGAGGATGTTCTTGGTTTATGTATTTTTTTATTTATTGAAAATTTTGGAGAATACCTTTGTGCAAAAGTGCTCATTTACAATGGTTCCACGTCGGTGTCAGAGACTGCAAGGTAACATAACATACAAAAAGCATATTCCAGTGGAACATAGTCAAATAAGTATGTAACATACATGCTAGAGTAATGTATACACTTTACAATTAAAAATTCAACATTCACATCTGGAAATGAGCCTTGGCTCAGTCTGCCTCTCCTGGTTACCAAATTTAAAATAAATAAATAAATAACAAGACAAGTAAACAGAAACAGTGTAAGAAAAGCAGATTAACAACACATGGCCATAGAGCCTAACACAGTACAAAGTGTACACCAAGAGGGATGATGTAAGCAATAATCATCGACAGAGGAGGGCTCCACCGGTGGATTAATGCCCGCTGGGGGGGATTGGTGCACGAGGGCGAAGTCCGAGGGTTTCAACCCTCCAGCGGGCATTAATCACCGGTAGAGCCCGACTCTGGAGGTGATTAATGCGCTTGTAACATTGCAAGCGCGATGGGAGTAGTCTCGGAATACTGGGTGAGATGGTAATAAGGAGCGGTTTGCAAGACTGACAATGTTTGCAGGTTAACTGTGGTATCTTTGGCTGCTTTCAGCTGACTCTGCTACTGTGAGGACGTGCGCGGTCACGGCGCACACCACACATTCTTTTAGACAGTGTTGAATATTACTCACTTGAGACGAGGAGAAGATTCGTTCGAGACACATATCTTAGTATACTACTTTGTCCATTCCGACCGGCTGTTTCTTTGCTGCCCCATTTAATGCTGGCTGCCGATCCCGGAATGGACCAGTGCAGTCTGGGACACATACTCTCCGCCCCTACCCACAACCAGCTCACAAACGGCGCTGTTTTTTTCCCCTCCGTGGGTGACATCAGCGACGGTAGAAATTGCTGGTACTGCCGGTGAAGGGGTTGCAGTAGGTGATGGCTTGAGTGGCTGCTACCGGGTGCGAGTGTATGTCAGGGTGCTGGATAGTGGAGCCGGGTAACAGCGTTCCAGTGGGATATAATTGGTGCTGTAAATCAGGGTGTTGTATGCATGCACTCAGTTCGAGGGCTACCGATCCTGCAGGCTCAGATCCAAACAGGCTGCAGGTCATTTTATATATTGGGAGGGAGGGGCCAAAGCTGGGAGTCAGGAGTGAGGAGGGTAATAAAATGAGGTGGGAAGGGGCATCAGTACCGTTATAAGTAAAGTCATGGGCTTTAGGGTTCTCTGAGTAGAAACTATCTTGTATGGTTTGGGGTCTATCTTGATGTGTGGGCTGTGGTGTTTGACGAAGTGGTAACGTTTTTTATTTGCCTTTTTTTTTTTACTTCTGAGACAGACTGACTTCTCAGAAGACCAAATCACTGGTAAGTGACTTTTATAATAGTGATGGTATTGACTGTCTTCTGGTTTCAACCTCCTCCTTACAGAAAGTGAATTCTGCTGTAGTTGGGGCTCAGGTAAAACCGTCTGATGGTCACTAATTCACAAGACTTAGATCACTGCAGGCTCTCTTCTTCTTCTTTCATTTGAAATCTTATACCTCTGCCCCTACCCACAACCAGCTCACAAACGTAGCTGGTGCGGCGCAGTGCCTCGGAGGCGTAACAGCGGTGGGCTGCGGCTCTCGGCGATGCAGGTGGCCTGATGGGATGGTGAGCGGGCTGGTGCCCTCTACTGCTGCCGTGGCCAAAGGTGGTGCTAACCAAGCGGGCATTAACTGTGGGTTAATCACCACCGGTTGGTGTCACCTGTGCCACTTCAGCCAATGTGAATCCTCCATTTCAGTCCTCTCTTCTGTGCCGTGTTACAATAGCGGTTACAGTTGCATTGAACTGTTCGGGTTGCCCGTAGTGATCTCTTGAACTGGTCAAACTTAGATAGGTTAGGCAGGGTTTCAGGCAGCTCATTTAACCAGGCAGCGGCCCTAACAGCAAATGAACACTTGCCCAGCTACAGCTGCTGCTCGCATTTTGTTGTGAATGTCATTTTTATCAGCTGCAATCACATTGCCCTGTTTTGTGTTGTTGTCTTGTCACTGTTTTGTATTATCATGTCCACACTGTTTTTGTTATAGTGTACTCTTACAGGTAGTGCCTGAAAATATATATGAATATATGATGTTTACTGTGTGACAACATTTCTTACTGCAAGAAGATAGATGTAAGGAACAAAAATACACAATTCTCTAAGATCATTATTTACCAGACCTAGAAAAGATGACATACATGAGTTCATGTGGTTAAACGACTGTAATAACTAATTACAGAATTGGACCCTCCCTGTCCCTTGGGAAACATAATTGCTTATATCATGGAATGCTGGTGCATTTCACTCGGCATCAGAATGTTGCTCTTTCCCGAGAATACTGTAATTATTTATAAATAACATCAAACAGCGAATGCCTACTCATTTGTGGTTTTGTGTTTACACTAATACAAATTTTGTTTTGCTCCTCACATGTCCTCCAAGGATGGCTTGAGAATTCCCAGTGGGATGTTCGAGTTTGGCTGGACTAATCCCCCCCGTTTTATCTTGGATGTGTTTATTCAGTTCACCTATTGTTGTTACTAAAAAATCCTTTTCTGGCAACATGAATCCACCCTACATTGGAGCATGCATTTAGTTAGCAGGAGATGGAGAAGCCAAGCTGCTTTCCTCACCATTGGCCTGTTAAGAAGCTATGCAACAGGGGAGCAGGGAAGGCTCTGAGCAGTGGGCACAGGGGGTCTATTGTCACAGAGCGAGCTGTTTTTCTAACAAACAGCTCTGACTTGTCCCAGATCCTACACTGAAAAAACCAAAAACAAAGGGTCTATTGCCATCTGAAGAGGTGTCCCATCTCAGGTAGAAACAAGCCCTGTTCAGAACCAAACAGCTACTAATGCATTAGCCTGATAAAGGATACAGGATAATGCATGGATTGGACAGGTCCTGATGCACACACAAACACAGAAAAACACACATTTGTTTAATGAGTTACTTTTTATTAATGAGGTACACACACTAGACACGTCCATGCCTAATACACTTATAGCAAGACCAATAAACTCAGACACACACTTGCATATCTCTTGAACAGAGGCAGTAATGCGGTCATTTTTCACACATTTTTATTTTTACTTTGCCTGTCTTTATGCTCCACTGTTGGCTCTGGCTGGGGCTTCACACGGCAGTTGAATCTGTGACAATAGAGGCAGGGCTCGGGGAGGGTATTGGCAGAATGATGGACAGCAGGGGAACTGAGTCCAAACAGTGCTGACAACAAAAGTGTCAGCATGGTGCGCGCAGTAAAAATGGTGCCAATTTTTTTTTCTGAGGGGCTCTGCCCCCTGCATCCCCCAATGCAGGGGGCTCTGCCCCCTACACCCTCTGTCTTAGGATTCTCACCTGAGGGGAGCGCCCTCATGTAAAAAAATACCAAGTCCCAAGGTAGCTAAAAGTTGGAGACCAGGATTAGAACCCTGGTTTCTACTGCTACTAACCAAGCTCCTCAATGCCCCATCCCTCCACACCATGGGAGCAGTTCAGCCAGCATCCTGGATTCTGGTGCCCTTGTCTTTTTGGTACCTTGGACAGCGACCAGGGGAGCACTTACAGTAAGTGCTGTAAATCCCCCTCGCTGTCTTTGTGAGCTCACCGGACTAGTGTCGTGGTAGTGCGGGCACTATTCTGGTAGTGCTCACTTGTCAGGGTACTGACAGGGGATGGTGAGGCATACAGCAAAATGGCCTGATCTAGTGGGCTGAGTTTGTGATGAAGACCCATTCTTCTCTGTCTCAGTGGTGGTGGTGGGGTGTGGGTGCATAGCAGGCCAATTTGTTTCCCTCTCAACATGAATCTGACTGTAGGCTTGTATTGTATGTCGGATGACTGGGAGCATGTATTTGATCCACCTCTGCAGACAGGGTACCTCCCCAGCAGGCAGCATGTTGTTTGTTTGTTTAATTAATTAATTACAAATTGGTAACTGGGAAAAGCACACTGAGCCAAGGCTTGTATTCATGTGTGACCCAGGGATAGAGGGGAGAGGAGAAACACCAAACAAAAGCAGTAGAATAGAGTTTAGGGGACGCTGTGGAGCCCGAGCAGAGAAGCAGCAGTTCATTGAGTTCCTGAGAATTCTCCTCTATTTTGCCTTACAATCGCTATTTTACACCAAGCAAAGTTAATTTTGGTGTTACAACTGGTTTGGGCAACCTTGAAATAACAAAATGGGCAACCCAAAAAGAAAAAGCTGCAGGCTGGAGCGGATAGAAGCAAAGGATTAAGTGAGGCCTCATGATCTCAGTCTGTACAGCAGGCCGACGCGAGAAACCGGATCACAAGAAACCATTGCTTCAGTGGGGCAAAAGCTCCTAAATCTTATCGCTTCAGTCTCCACCCTAAGTCAAAAGGTGGATGACTTTAATAGTCGAGTTCTGGTTGTGGAAAATGCTGTGGATGGTCTTAAAATGAGCAACATGATGTCCGACGGCAAACGGATTCCAATACTACCACCAGTGCCCTCGTGGTGAAGGAAAACCAGCATCTTTGTGCATGTTTAGAGGCCCTCGAGAATCAAGCTTGCTCTGGGAATGTTTGGATACTAGGCCTTCCAGAGGGGAGCGGGGGAGATCATCCCATTATGTATTTACAAGAATGGCTGACAGAAAAGCTCGTTCCAGAAGCAGGTGATATTTCATGGGACATACAGAAAGCTTACAGAATTAATCCCAGGGGCCACTCCCAAAATTCAGAGGAACCCAGGACGCTGATGATCGTCACATCGGGAGTGGGCTCACAATGTTCGGATCCTCAGATATGCTCGGAAGGTAAGCCCTATAATGCAGGAAGCACAACATGTTTATTTTTTTCCTGACATCAGTTATTCTACCCGCCAGTAGTGTAAGCGTTTCGATGGGGTGAGGACTTTAAGAGATGCTGGGATAGTGTACTCCATGATTTTCCCCAGCCAGGCTCCAGATTACACATCAGGGGAAGGTCTTTCTATTTTCAGATCCGGTTGATGCTGGGAAATGGGCAATGCGTATGGCTGCAGTCTCCAGACACTGCGAAGAGACTGCTGACTCCAATGACTCTGATGAGGATACCTGAATGGGAGGCACTTGTATATAAGTCGCCTAAAATTTCCTCCAGACTTTCCAGATAAGTGACTCTGTGCATTGTTTGCTCTCTCTGCCCCTTTTATGTTAAGCAGACGATCAGCTTTTCACTAAGTGACTCTTAACTAGTGACTCATTTTGTTTGCCTGCTTTGTATGTTTTGGGGGTAAATCAAGTATGGGCTATTTTAAACATGGTTTGATGTTCTTCTAAATAGTGGTTGAGACTTATCATATTATCCCTGTAGTAATTTTAGTTTGAAACACTTAAATTTTGGTTCAAAGAAGGGGAGCTTTGTTGCAGGGCTAAATAATATTCAGGGGAACAAGATATTACTTACAAGTTGACTTCTCAGAGGAGAAACTCGTAGTTTAGGTTTAAAATGTCAAATGTTCATTGTTAAATGATTCTGCTGCATAATGATTAGATTTTAGAATTTATATTATCACCTTTAGGTAGTAACATGGCACCCTAAGTTCCTTTTGGGACTTGTTTCATTTTACAAGGCGGGACACTGAAGGACAATCCTATAATGTTAAGCTAGCCACGTAGCTCATGGGATCATTCCCATGGCATATTCAGGACTCTTTTTAGATGGTAATAAGAATGTACCCTCACGTGATGTAACACAGTATAGAGGATGCACTTTTTATATCCTGTATTGTAGGGGATTGTTTTATTCCCAATGGTGCTGAAATGCTCCATGGACTGCTCACTATATGCTTCATATATATTGTCATGATATATGGGAAAAAAAAGCAGTAGAATAGATGTTTACAAGTGAATAAGGTGCAAAGTGACAGTAGTGCAGTTTGGCAAATGTTCAACATTTTCAAGATATGGTTATCAGGAGCAAGAACACACTCTACATCCTGAACAAAATCAAGTAACTGGTAGAAAAACTTGTGAGAGTTCAGAGGGCATAAGGAGGAGAGGTGCAGGCCACCAGAAAAGCAGAATGGTCAGAAGCATCAACTGACCCATCAGTGAACATGTACACCTCTCTTGTTAGCCCCTCCCTCCACAAAGTTTGCTAGCTAGAAGCTTCAGTGGCATTGGGGAGGCAGTGAGTCAGCCAGAAACCACTAAAGAGAGAGTGATATATATATACAGTGAACAAATTCTGTCAATGCAATAAAAAGCTAAGGGAGAGAAAATTGGCCTTCTTCTTGACAACTTTCCAATCATCCTTGGGTTATGCAATGTAACTTTTCTTTTTTTCTCCTGCTCAGCACCACCTCAGTCATACAAGGTGTCCTCTACACATTTAGATCTGACTGTGTGTGCCAGAGCCATGAGGCCGAGGTATCCAGCTGGACTCTGCAGGCAAGATTGACAGCAATACAAGCTCAAATGGGCAGACTGGGTGGGCCATAGGCCCTTATCTGCCGACACTGTCTATGTATCTATGTAACTGTCCGCATGGAAACTATCATGCTGCAGGTTTCTGTCAGACTGGTGATGGGGCATGCTCGGGACGAGGTGTCAGCAGAGGCGATCGCTAGGGGTTTTAAAAAAAGATTGTTTTGCAACTGGATACATGGGACAAGAGCTCTGAATGCAAAGCTGTCCGCCATAAGTGGCTTCACTGTAAAGAGCACACTGAGGTAGAGGCTAAATCCTACACAGCTGTTAATGAACAGTAGTAGGAAGTGTCAAGAAGGAAACCAGTGGAGCCCTGTGACTGAGATGCTTGCACATGTCTAGCAGTAATGAAGTCTGCAGCACTGGGCCTAATGGTGTCTGACTCAAACAAATTGAGCAGTGGATAAAAATAGCAATTATTAAGGTGGAAGGATAAGTAAGGATGGAACTTAAAAAAGAAGAAAACCCTAATATTTGCTCATGTCTGCACCACTTTCCCTTATTCAGAATCCCTCATCATGACTGCAGAGTTTGGCATGGAAGGTTTCATGCAACCAAAGTAAATGGCAAAAATAAAGTGCAAGCTGCACTGGAATATATTACAATCCTTTCCTGTTGCCTTCCATGACATCGCCAACTTTGCTAGCATTTTATGAGAGTGCCTGGATAGCTCTGACATATCAGCAGCTGTTCTGACATTTGGGGGTTTCTAGTGCACTCGGGACATCACCAACTGTCGGATTCCATTAGTGAAATGAGTGAAGGGAATTTTAAAATCGGTCCAGTCCAATGTCAAAAGACTATAAGGATACAGAAATACAAACAACCCTCCCTCCCAATCCGATTCCTATGAGATATTAAAAGTCATCTAAATAACATTAAAGTAACATCTGTTAAACTCTTTAGGATACTTAACTGTTTTTGAAGCATAGTTTTAGCACTGCAACATTGGCCATAGAGAACATGCAGTTTGGTCTTAAATGCTCATTATGTTAATTGCGCGCGCATGCGCAAGAAACTTATTGCGGCAGCTTTCTCCACAGCAGGTTGTGGAGGCATGGCACTGTTGTGGCCAATGCCCCACAGCCTTTAAAGGCTTGTCCAGCATCCCCAATGTCATGCACGCGCTGCTGCTGACACTAGTTCAGCCAGCGTGCCACCAACTAGAGACAAATCAGCCACTGCAATCAGGGTCCGCCCGTCATTGCAGCGTAAGCATTCGATGGGTAATGAGGAGTGACCCGTCATTGCAGGGCAGGATCAGATATTAATATTGTTTGTGAACATGGCAGCAGTTTGCCGCCTTGTTCGCAAACAATAACTCCCTCCTGTGTTACTTGCCGTGAGGGCCCCAATCCCTGCTGGCTTCAGTGCCCGTGTTTCCTGTTGCAGACAGGAAACCCCTCCTATCGGCGTGGGTAAATCCCCTCACTTTTATTGTCTGCCGACTGGGTGCCCAATCCCGTCAGCATAATGATACCCCCTTTTGTGTGTGCCAACGGGTGCCCAATCCCCGCCGGGCTACTGCTGCCCCCAAAGAAGCCTCCGTGACATGCTGAAGCCCACCCCAGTGTGCCACATGCCCCTGAAAAGTAAAAAACGGTCCTGTGACGCCTTTTTTTTCCTGTAAAAGGAAACTGGCCTCGGCGCCTCCCTGCCTCCCACCCAACCCGGCCCCACCTACTGTGCACCCTGCCTCCACCCCTCACCCCATACTTACCTCCAGAGTAGCAAAGATCTTCAGTGGACCAGGAACATGTCTGCACTCTTCAAAGCCGAC
Organism: Neoceratodus forsteri; assembly: GCA_016271365.2. NCBI lineage: Eukaryota > Metazoa > Chordata > Ceratodontiformes > Ceratodontidae > Neoceratodus > Neoceratodus forsteri. The sequence continues at coordinate 72,967,716 of JADMNL010000036.1, forward strand.
CATGAACTGAGGAAATGCCAGTAAGCTGTATAATGGTAGAAATAGGGTTTTTTCAACTTTAATGCATATCTCACATCATTTTTTGGGAATTTTGGCACCAAATATTCAATATGGGGTTTGTGGGACCCTCCTCATGAATTCTCGACCTGTCATGGCGTTAATCGGACCCGAAAGATGATTTCATGGTCACTGGGTGGAATCACCTTTCAGTGCTGATTAACGAAACGACAGTGCCAGTGTTCATGAGGTTGGCTCTCAAAAAGCCTATATTGCAAATTTGGTGGAAAAAATCCCAAAAATGACTGTTTTATAATGCGTTCGCGGTTGTTACACGTACGTAAATTGCGCATTACAATATTTTCATGCCAGATTTTCAACATTGACATTTTTCACACCTCCTTGTGAACAGTAGAGTTGTCATTGTTCACATCCTGGCCGAAGTGTGTTTTTGCACTTCCGGCGCAGCCGTGTTTGGGACAGATTAAGAAAATGACAGTGACACTGTTCATGAGTAGCTGTCCTAAAATGCCTATGTTGAAAATTTGGTGATGATAACCCATCAAATGACTGCGTTACAAGTGTGCATTACACACTTTCCACACACTCTTGTAACCGCAGATTTGTAATATTGTCACAACAGATTTTCAACAGTGGCATTTTTTCACACCTCCTTATGAGCAGTACAGCTGTCATTTTTCACATCCTGACTGAAATGTGTTTTCACAGTTCCCGCGCAGAATAACGTGGTAGCTGTGGGAAATCAGTGTTCAGGACATATTAAGACAATGACAGTGGCACTGTTCATGAGCAGAGGTCCTAAAATCCCTATGTTGAAAATTTGGTGACTAAACTCATAACATGACTGTGTTACAAGCGCATTGAACTCTTTCCACGCACTTTTAACCGCAAATTTGTAATATTTCATGCCACATTTTCAACAGTGGCATTTTTCACACCTTCTTATGAACAGTACAGCTGTCATTTTCCACATCCTGGCTAAAATATGTTTTTGCACTCCTGCTGGAGAATTGCACGGTCACTGTGGGAAATCAGTGTTTGGGACAGATTAAGATTGAGTGAGTGAGAGGGGGGAGTGACCGAGCTCAACTGAGCTATGTCGGGACTGCTGCGGATTTGTTTGTGGGCAGAAAAAGGCCCCAATGCAAGAGGCCAGTACAAAAGGGAAGCCTGCAGCACTAGGAGAAACAGAATGAGAGAGTGAGTGAACGAACTCACTGGAGCGCTGTCAGGACTGCTGCGGATTTCTTTGTGGGCAGAAAAAGGCAACAATGCAGGCAGGAGCCTAGTATAAAAGGGCAGCCTGCAGTGGTGGGAGAAACAGTACGAGCGAAAGTGAGACAGGGGGACTGAGCTACTCAACGGAGCTCTATCAGGACTGCTAGCGGATGTCTTTGTGGGCAGAAAAAGGCGCCAATGCAGGCAGGAGCACTGTACAAAAGGGGAGCTTGCAGCGCCAGGAAAAACAGAATGAGTGTGTGAGAGAGACAGAGAGAGAGAGAGAGACTGAGTGACCTCAACAGAGCTCTTTTGGGACTGCTGCAGATTTCTTTGTGGACAGACAAAGGTGCCAACGCAGCCAGGAGCCCCGTGCAAAAGCGCAGCCTGCAGCACCAAGAGAAACAGAACGAGCGAGTGACAGAGTGGTAGTGAGCGAACTCAACGGAACTCTATTGTGACTGCTGTGGATTTCTTTGTGGGCAGAAAAAGGTGGCAATGCAGGTAGGAGCCCAGTACAAAAGGCCAGCTTGCAGCGCCGGCAGAAACAGAATGAGTGAGTGAGAGAGGGGGAGTGAGCGAGCTCAACGGAGCTGTATTGTAACTGCAAATTTCTTTGTGGGCAGAAGAACACAGCAATGCAGGCAGGAGCCCAGTAGAAAAGGGCAGCCTGCAGTGCTGGCAGAAACAGAATGAGCAAGTGAGAGAAGGGGAGTGAGCGAGCTCAATGGAACTTTGTTGAAACTGTTGCAGATTTCTTTGTGGGCAGAAAAAGGCACCAATAGAGGCAGGAGCCCAGTACAAAAGGGCAGCCTGCAGCACCAGGAGAAACAGAATGAGCGAGTGAGATGGGGGGAGCGAGCGACCTCAATGGAGCTCTATCATGACTGCTGTGGATTTCTTTGTTAGCAGAAAAAGGCGGCAATGCAGGCAGGAGCCCACTACAAAAGGCCAGCCTGCAGCGCTGGCAGAAATGGAACAAGTGACTGAGACAGGGGGAGTGAGCAGGCTCAACAGACCTGTGTCAGGACTGCTGCAGAGTTCTTTGTGGGCAGAAAAAACCACCAACAGAGGCAGGAGCCCAGTACAAAAGGGCAGCCTGCAGCACCAGAAGAAACAGAACAAGCGAGTGAGAGAGGGTGAATAAGCCACCTCAACGGAGCTCTGTCAGGACAGCTGCAGATTTCTTAGTGGGCAGAAAAAGCTGCCAACGCAGGCAGGAGCCCAGTACAAAACAGCAGCCTGCAGCACTGGGAGAAACAGACTGAGCGAATGACAGAGGGGCACTGAGCAAGCTCAATAGACCAGTGCAATCAACATTCGGCACTGACAAATGCTTGTTTTTACATTACCATAAGCCAGACCTGCACAATATACTTTTTTGTGTTCACATTCATCTAGGTAGGAATTAATTTGGACACAAGCACAGGTGCATCAACATTGACACTTATTTCTCTCCCCACCCATCAACCTTTTCTGAAGAATATAGTTTTACTAAATAAAAACAACATCCCACCAGGTCTGGGCACCCATTAGAATACTTTGTATTTTGAGTCAGGCCTTTACATATTTGATTTATAATAGAAGCACAGATGTTGGTGGCATAAGTAGGCTCCAGGGCCTGTCAAGTCTGCCATTTATTTATTTATTTATTATTCGGAAACAACCTTTGAGCAGAAGCTCTTTTACAAAGGTTCCATGTCAGAGAATAAAAACAAATAGTTGAAAATAGATATTATACAGCACATGATAATAAACAAACAAACAGTTCACTGAGGTGCAGCAATAACAATTAACATAGAGAGATAGTTAAGGAGACAATTGATCCTTGGCAGTGAGGAGAGTAGACGGGTTCAAGTCAGAACCAGGGGCAGGTGGGAGGAGAGAGGTAGAGGTGAGGGGAAAGGTGAGCAGTCTGGTAGAAACCTTTGTCAGAAAAGAAAATTGGGGGTGGGATGTGAAACAGTGGGGAAGGTTGGAGAAAGCATGAGGGTCGGTAGGGTGGGGGGGGCCAATGGTGATGGGTGATTACAAGAAGTTGTGGGGAAGGGGAGGGAGAGGAGTGGGTATGAGGTGTGGTCTGCAAGGAGGAGAGGGGTAGAGGTGAAGGGAAAGGTTAGCAACTGATAGAAAGACTTTGTCAGAACAGAAACACAGGGAGTGGGATGTGGAAACAGTAAGGAAGGTTGGAGAAAGCCTGAGGGTAGGTGACAACAGAATGGGAAGGGGGCCAAAAGTGATGGGTGATTGCAAGAAGTTAAGGGGGAAGGGAGGGAGAGGAGGGGATCTGGAAGGTATGAGGTGTGGTCTGCGAGGACAGGTAAGGAGGTGGGAGGACTGTGGCAGGTGTGCAAGGGGGAGGTGAGGTTGAGGGGTGGACAATATAGGCTGCTTAGAGCGAAAATTGAGCGATGGATGATGTAGGTAAGTGCCGAGACATCTTTGAGGAGTGTTCGTGGGGCAAGAGCCATCTTAGGTACCATTAGGACAGTCACAAGCATTCCAGGAGAGGAGTTGTTTTTTAAGTTTAGATTTAAAGGCTAGCAAGCTTGTAGTTCCTTGTGAGACTATCAGGCACTCTCTGAGCCATAGTGGGGCTCTATATGCAAAGTGCCTAGTGCCTACCTGCAAGCACGTCCAGCCTTATGTGGAAACTGAGCCAGTCCACCTATGGTGCAGACTGTATTTTGACACCCGCTCCCTAGCCCACTAATCCTTTCCCTTCAACTGACCACCCACTATCAGTTTAGATCATTCCCCACAGTGGGGTGGCTAGGAAAATATGGTTTGTAAGCTAGAACCCTTTGTGACTTTCTGCCCTCCCCACCATTACAAACAAGCACATATTTGTTACCCAGACTCCTTGTATACTCCACAGTGTGCTTCAGGAACTGCGTAATAGAAGAGCAAAAAAATAAAGCAATACTTTTATGCATTTATCATGTCCTATCATGTTCTTGATGCCCTACAGGGGGCATGCCTCAGACAGCTAGTATTGGAACCCACTCGGGAGGGAGCAATCTTAGACCTGGTACTCTCAAATGGGGATGGAGAAAGAATCTCAGATTTAGAAGTGGGTAGCCATCTGGGAACAAGCGACCACCAAACAGTGTGGTTCACAATAAACACAGCCACACAATCAAGCCATACAAAAGCAAGAGTACTGGACTTTAGGAGGGCTGACTTTGGGAAAATGAGAGAGTGCCTCAGAAAAGCACTAGCAAACAGGCAAGAAGGAGGGGTGGAGGAACAATGGGGAGTGATCAAAATAGCCATCACAGAGGCAACAAGCCTTTGTGTAAAACAAATCAATAAAACACAACGAAGGAAAAAACGTTATGGTTCTCAAAAGAGGTGGCAGGGAAGATTAAGGAGAAAAGGACAGCATTCAGGAAATATAAGGAAACACAGAAGGAGCAGGACAGAGAACTTTATCAGTTAAAGCAGAAAGAGGCTGGGAAGGCAGTCAGAATAGCAAAGGCCCAAACCGAGGAAAGGATAGCCAATTCTGTTAAGAAGGGGGATAAGACCTTTTATAGGTACATTAGGGAGCGAAGAAAGACCAAAGGAGGGATACTGAAGCTTAATAAAGGGGAGGGAATGTGGGTAGAGGGTGACAGTGAAAAGCAGGGATACTGAACGAATATTTCTGCTCAGTATTCACAAAGGAAGAGGAGGGGAGTTACCTAAACCAAACAAGAGAAACACTCTGAAGATGGGGGTCGATACCAGTCCATTTACAGAAGAAAGGGTTCTGAAAGAACTAATAAAATTGAAGGTGGACAAAGCAATGGGGCCTGATGGGGTTCACTCAAGAATTCTAAAAGAACTAAGGGTAGAACTAGTGAGCCGCTGACTACTCTGTTTAACAAATCATGGGAGGATGGGGTGGTACCCAAGGACTGGAGGAGGGCAGATGTGATTCCTCTTCACAAAAGTGGGAGCAGGACAGAGGCAGGAAACTACAGACCAGTTAGTTTGACCTCAGTGGTAGGGAAAATGATGGAATCACTTCTGAAGGAAAGAATTGTTGAGTACCTAGAGGCCAGTGGGGCACAGGACCCAAGGCAGCATGGATTCACGATGGGAAGGTCGTGTCAGACGAATCTAATAGATTTCTTTGACTGGGTTACCAAAGAAGTAGACCAGAGAGGGGCTGTGGACATGGCCTACCTAGATTTTAGCAAGGCATTTGATACAGTCCCACATAAAAGATTAATACACAAGATAGCCAGCCTTGGAGTGGGTCCCAAGGTGGTAGCCTGGATAAAAAATTGGCTAGACAATAGGACTCAAAGGGTAGTAGTAAATGGAGTGCACAGTGACGAAAGGAGGGTTACTAGCAGGGTACCGCAGGGTTCAGTACTGGGACCGGTCCTTTTTTAATGTCTTTATAAGTGACATTGCAGAGGAACTGGAAGGAAAAGTATGTCTCTTTGCAGATGACACAAAGATCTGCAACAGGGTTGATACACAAGATGGAGTGGAAAGGATGAGAAGGGACTTGGCAAGGTTGGAAGAATGGTCAAATGTATGGCAGCTCAGATTCAATGCAAAGAAGTGCAAGGTAATGCACATGGGGAACAAAAACCCAGGGGAAGCGTACACAATGGGGGGTGAGATACTGACAACAGTAAAAATAGAAAGGGACCTGGGGGTAATTATATCAGATGACCTAAAGGTGGGCAAGCAATGTGAGAAGGCAGTAAGGAAGGCTGGGGATACTGGGATGCGAGGAAGAGGCATCAATAGTAGAAACAGGAAGTTGTTATCCTCTGTACAGACAGTTGGTGAGACCCCATCTGGAGTACTGTGTGTAGTCCTGGAGACCCCATCTCCGAAAGACATAGACAGAGGGAGGCTGTCCAGAGGAGGATACCAAAATGGTGCAGGGTCTGCACCAGAAGACATACAAAGAAAGACTAAAGGAGCTTAATATGTATACCCTTGAGGAAAGAAGGGAGAGAGGGGACATGATAGAAACTTTCAAGTACCTCAAGGGAATTAACACAGTCCAAGAGGGTAGCATCTTCCAGAAAAAGAGATGTGCAAGAACAAGGGGGCACAATTTGAAGATAGAAGGGGACGGCTCAGAGGTAATGTGAGGAAGTATTTTTTCACTGAGAGGGTTGTGGATGCATGCAACAGCCTCCTGAGGAGGTCGTGGGGTCAAGAACAGTGGGGACTTCAAGAATGCATGGGACACGACAAGGCAGTCCTAGTGGGGGTAGGAGGAAGTCAGCTGTTGGTTAACTAGGATCTGCAGCTTATCTGTTAGGTAGGAAAATGGGCAGACTAGGTGGGCCAAGCGGTCCTTATCTGCCATCAAATTCTATGTTTCTATGTTGAATTCTAATAGAGTGCAGTGTTTATATTATAACACCAGTAGAGGTGGCTGTTACACAGAAGGAGTAACCAAAATAATTGGTCAGGGCTCATAATGCCAACCGCTCTCCAGTCAACTTGTAAACCATGGCTAACTTGGCATATACGTTGCTACATCCATGTTCTGCTGCACCTATCCCACCTGTGTTTAAAGAAGCTGGCAACTGACTGCATATCCACTGCTTCTTCTGTTAATGCAATCCACTTCACCACCACCCTTTCTGCATAGAAGAACTTCCTTGTAGCCTTCCTGAAGCTCCACCCCACCATTTCCATCCATGGCCTGTTGTTACCTTACCCTCATTTCTTGTGTACAGGGTGCTGCTGTTCACTTTATTAATCCAGTGACAGGGTTGGATAAGATCCTGTCCCATTTGTTATGCAGAAAGAGTTAAAAGCAAGGATCTGTTCTATCCTCTTCTTTTCTGTCTCTTGTCTGTCTGATTGTACAGTCAGATTTTCTTGTGGGACCTAGGAATTGATCATTCTGACAGTCTCACAATTCTGACCATCCCCTTATCTCCCTGCCTTCACTTGCTGTTTCTATGTTGCTTATCTGTGGTTCTAAAATATATGTAGCACAGTCTTGCATATTAAACCACACCTGGATAAGGTTTGGTGCTGTTAAACGATAATTGTAGCCAGTAGGAAAAATAATAGTACCCAAACCAAGGACACACATGTTGCAAATGCATTATATCAAAAAGTGCTTCAGTGCAAGAAGGCTGAAACCACATAATGTGGCAAAAACAACAAGCAGCTTACATTTCGCTTGGATCCATGCCAAACTTCAGCACAGCATTTAGCTCATCAAGGAGCTGTATGAGGCAAAATCCTCTCCTTCCTTCTGCTAGCAACCCCCTCCCTATAAACTAAAACATCCTATTTGCAAGGTTACTGGTTTTAATTTCTTACCTGAAAACCTAGTACCATTTCTGAATTTGGATAACCTGCACAGTGGTAAAAACAAAGAATGTTCTATTGTTGCTTCCTAAACTATTATTAAGTTGCTTCATTAAATGCTGTTTATATCGAATCTTCTTTGGCAGTAGACTATTCGTAAAATCCCCAGAATTAGACTTACAGTCACCAGTGCAATTTTCAGACTTTCAAGTCTTTTTTTTTTTAATTTTGTTTCCCTCCCATTGCCTCTTGCAGGGGCCCCATTGGTCACCCCACCGTATCCCGCCCTGCTGTGATCCCCTCTACTGGAGATCCTGTTTCTCCAACTCACCCATGGCATACCTCACTGGCACCCCTCGGTCTTCCCCCCCAAGGCAGAGTTGCCTTCTGTGCTGCAGCAATCTTCCTACTTGTATTATCTAGTGCCAAGGTGGGTGGAGGTGAAGGAGGGAGGTGGTCCGGATTTGGAGAGGAGTGACGTCTTCCTCACAGCGAGAGGGGTGTTTCTTCTTTTACATGTTACCCCAGAGGAGCGTACATGCAGTGACATCCAGTGTGGGTACGAACACGCTCCTGCACTCATGCCATGGATGTCTGCCATCGCCTCTCCCAATGCCTTATGTGGCCCTGGCTGTTGGACAGCACGCCTCCACATGGTGTCACTGCTGCTAGGGATCCACAACCCACCCTCCCTGAGAGAGGAGAGCTGTCCGTTGGATGCTCGATCCTCTTTCCTGGCCAACCCCTGGCAGCCTGAGTTCACTCCCAAACCAGGGTCACCAGCGTAGGAGAGGTAAGGCACCAGCGCCTCAGCTCTCTACATCACCGGCAGGCTAGACTTTCAAGTCTTGAAGACAGAATTCCATTACTTTAATCACTGTAAATCAGTGCCTCGCCTATTAGCTTCCCTGCTGCCTTCTGACACTGGGCATGGGACTTTAAGACTGTCACTAAATAGTGATCCCCAGATCACTTTCCTCTGATATCTACTCTGCTCTCACTCCCCAACCAGTACTTTTGTCAGTGTGCTTGATGTTGCACTTTTTTGTTTGCTTGCATGCATGTGCAAGAAATATAGTGCCATCATCCGAGTTTTCAGAGGTGTGGCAGCCCTTTTCAATTCAAGCAGTGTGTTTGCAGGTGCGGCCGCAGTTCTCCAATGCCTGCTTGAGCTGTCTATGACAGCTCCAAAATGCAGTGGAGTACAGTTGAAAGGGGGAGCTACACTTCAGTGAGCAGCAATAAAATATTGCCTGCTCATGCGCGCTCCCCCTACATACACACACACATACACACACACCCACATACTGCGTACTGACCCCCCCCACGCACACACTGTATAGCCGACGGGAGTGCCCAATCCAAAAGCCTTCCACATGCCATGCTGGGTGCCCAGCCCAGCGTGGCTACACATGTATAGCCTGACGGAGTGCCCAATCCCCTGTCGGCTCCAGTGTCTCCCCAGAGTACAGGGTGCCACGCTGGGAGCCCACCCCAGTGTGGCAACAGATGCTGTCGCTGACGGGGTGCCCAATCCCACGCTCGTCTACTGTCTCCCGCCTAGCAGCCAGGTGCCATGCTGGGAGCCCACCCCAGTGTGGCAAAATGTGTTATAGCCGACGGGTGCCCAATCCCCATCAGCTCCAGCCCCCAAACAGTTTTTCAGCTGCCACGCTGGGAGCCCACCCCAGCATGGCAAATGTCCTCGTCATCTCTGTAAAAATAAACCTGCAAAAAAAACTGTCCTCGGAACTTCTCCTGCCCTCCCACAACCCGCACCCACCACTGTGCACCCTACCTCCTCCACACCCCTCACCCCATACTTACCTCTGGACCTCAGCGCAACGATCTTCGGTGGACCGGGAACACGCTGCACTCTTCAAATCGATCGCGAACTAAGGAAATGCCGTAAGCTATATAAAGGATACATAGTGTTTTTTCAACTTTGCTGCATATCTTAGGCATTTTTGAATTTTGCACCAAATTTTCAACATGAGGTTTTGGGACCCTTCTCATGAATGCTCTCACTGTCATGGCATTAATCGGGTCTCAAGGGTGATTTCACAGTCACTGTGCAAAATCACCTTTCGAACCAAGCACCAAATGACACTGCCACTGTTCATAAGGTGGGCTCTCAAAAGCCTATGTTGAAAATTTGGTGGAAAATTCCTAAAATGACTGTTTTACTGGTGTGCATTGCACAGTTCCCACGCATGCTCGTAAGTTCGCAAATTTTCAATATTTTCACCCAGATTTTAACACTGCCATTTTACCACACCTCCTTATGAGCACTACAGCTGTCATTTTTCACATCTTGCCCAAAACGTGTTTCTGCCCATGTAGTGCACGATGGCGCAGTCAGTGTGTGAAATCAATGTATGGGACACATTAAGAAAATCACAGTGACACTGTTCATGAGCAGAGGTCTTAAAATGGCTGTGTTGAAAATTTGGTGAAAATATTCCTAAAAATGACTGTTTTACGAGCGTGCGTTGCGCAGTTCCTACGCATGCTCATAAGTTTGAGAATTTTCAATATTTCACCTGATTTTCAACATTGCCATTTTATTATACTTCTTATGAACAGTACAGCTGCCATTTTTCAGACATGTCGCCAAATGTGTTTTCAAGATACGTAGCGCATAATGGTGCAGTTGTGTGCGAAAGCAATGTTTGGGACAGATTAAGAAAACCACAGTTACACTGTTCATGAGCAGAAGTCTTAAAATGGCTATGTTGAAAATTTGGTGACAAAAGTCCATAAAATGACTGTGTTACGAGTGAGCATTGCACAGTTTCCACGCACCATCGTAAGTTTATGACTTTGTAATATTTTCAGTCCAGATTTTCACCAGTGGCATTTTTCCACACTTCCTTATGAAAAGCTGTCATTTTTCACAACATGGCCGAAATGTGTTTTCACACTTTAAGCAGACATGCGTGGTCGCTGTGGGAAATCATTGTTCGGTACAGATAAAGAAAATCACAGTGACACTGTTCATGATCAGAGGTCCCAAAATGTCTGTGTTGACAATCTGCTGTAAAAAATCCCCAAACTAATTACATTATGGGTGCGCGCTGCACAGTTTCTATGCACGCAGGACTTCCAGTTTTTTAATATTTTACTGCAGATTTGGCAACATTGCATTTTTACACTTCCCCATGAACAGTACAGCTGTCATTTTTGACATCCTGTTCAGAATGCTTTTGCACCTCTGGTGCTAAGTGCCGTAGTCACTGTGCATAAGCAGCTTTCGGCTAACAAACTGATATTGCCACTGTGCATGAGGTGGGGTCACAAAAAAACCATGTTGAACATTTTGAGTGAAAATACCAACAAATGCCTGAGGTATTAGGGTTTCCAACCATAACGCCTAACCCTGTAGAGAATGACAGGCATCAGGGGTGTGACTTGGGATTCTTGCCTGTCATGCTCATACCATTCTACACCCTGCAGCCAGTGAGAGGCATCGAGGTATGCCTTGGACTCTTCGGCCCCAAAGTTCACCCCATTCTCCTATACCGCACCCATCTCACCGTATTTCCTGATGGAATGGGGTGCGCATAAGGGCCAAAGACCCCAAGGCACACTGTGACACTTGTCAGTGTCTGCAGGGTGGGGTGTGGTGAAATGGTGTGGCTGTTATGCCTGATGACCCAAAGGCACACCCCAATGCCTGTCACTCTCTGCAGGGTGGTGGTGGGGTTGGCTTCAGTTCAATACTTCACTGCCATTCCTACTACGCAGCTCTGTAACTACTACACTACCACTGCCAATTCCAGCAAGCAAACATTCGGCATTGACAAATGCTTGTTGATCTTGCATTTGTATTGCCTTCTCTTGCTCCCTTTTTCCAGTCTGTCCCCATCCATTTCCTTGCCCTGTACTCACTTCTCTGTATCCATACTGCCACTGATTTTGGTATCGTCTACAAAGAGACTGATTTCACCCTGGATTCCTCCCCTAATATTGCACATGGTTTGTAATTTGTTAACCTGGTAGGACCCAACAGCATTGGATCCCCATTTTCAAGAGGAACCCAGAGATGTAAACAAGAGTAACAATACAGAATAAATATGCAGAACAGAATAATTATGCAGAACAGAATAAATATGCAATACATCCATGTACACAGTAATCAGGGGAAATTACACTTCCACATAAACAAGTCCAAACAACATTGTTTAACACTGTTTTAAAAGTATTCTGCAAATGGATAAAGTGTAATGAAGCAGGTAAATTATTCCAGAATGTAATGGCTTTATAAATAACAGAATGTTGGCCTGGGGAATGGAAGAGTGGGGGTCTTGTGAAATGAGTATGAGCAGATCTAGTATTCAGGGAGCCAGCATTGGGGCTAGCATCAGTCATTAACAGAAATTTAATTGGGCCTTTTAGGAAATATTTAAAACTGATGAGGGTAAAATAAGTAATGCACAAGTCAAAACAAGGCCAACCAAGGTTTTTGTAAACAGTGCAGTGATGAGAAACTCTGGGGCTGGAGGCAACGGATCTGCATATGGAATTGAATAGAATTTAGCTTTTTGAAAAGGATCAGCCTATGAACTGCGCATCCTTAAGGAGATCGTTTTCTTTTCTGACTTCATTTTTTCAGTTTTTTTAATAACATTCATTTTTTTTAATATTTCTTCACTAAATTTGAGGGAGACAGTACTTAGCTCCCCTCCATATGAACATCCAACTGACAGGTTTCATGCCTGTTTGGGGGTGCTGCTTTGTGTAGGGCCCACAAGTCCCTGCTTGCAGCAAGCTACCAGTCCAGTGCCATATCTAACAGCTTTGCTGCTTCATGTAGGGCCTGCAGGGCCCTGCATAAAACAAGCTACAGGTTCAGTGCTGTGCCTGAGGGGTGTGCTGCTTTTGAGTACCCACAGGGCCCTGCACAAAACAATCTACATGTTCACTGCCATGGCCAACGGGTCTGCTGCATCATGTTGAGCCTGCAGAGCCCTGAACAAACAAGCTACTGGTCCAGGGCCATATCTGATGAGTGTGCTGCTTTATGTAGGGCCCAGAGGGCCCTCTGTGAAGCAAGCTACTGGTCCAGGGCCATAAGTGACAAGTGTGCTGCTTTATGCAGGGCCCATGGCCCTGTGTAATGCAAGCTACTGGTCTGGGGACACACCTGATGAGTGTGCTTTATGTAGGGTGAACAGGGCCCCTGTGTGATGGAAGCTACTGGTCCAGGGCCATACCTATTGAGTCAGTTGCTTTTTGTAGGGCCCACAGGGCCCTGTGTAATGCAAGCTACTGGTCTGGGGCCATACCTGATGAGTGTGCTGCTTTATGTGGGGCCCACAGGGCAGTACATGATGCAAGCTAGTAGTCCAGGGCTGTAGCTGATGAGTGTGCTGCTTTACGTAGAGCCCACAGGGCCCTGTGTAATGCAAGATACTGGTCCAGGGTCATACCTGATGAGTGAGCTGTTATATGTAGGGCCCACAGGGCCCTGTGTGATAAAAGCTACCAGCCCAGAGTGATACCAGACATGTCTGCTGCTTTATGTAGGGACCACAGGGCCCTGTGTGAAACAAGATTCTGGTCTGGGGCCATACCTGATGTGTGTGTTACTCTATGTAGGGCCCACAGGACCAAGCAAGTGAAACAAGCTACCAGTCTGGGGCCACACCTGGTGCATGTGCTGCTCAATGTAGGACCCATGGGGCCCTTTGTGATGCAAGCTACCAGTCTAGGGCTATACCTGATGAGTGTGCTACTCTATGTAGGGCCCACAGGACCAAGCAAGTGAAACAAGCTACCAGTCTGGGGCCACACCTGATGAGTGTACTGCTTTATACAGAGCCCACAGAGCCCTGTGTGATGCAAACTGCTGGCCTGGTGCCATACCAGATGAGTGTGCTGCTTTATGTGGGGCTTATTGGGCCCTGCATGAAGCAAGCTTCTGATCCGGAGCCATACCTGGTGAATACGCAGCTTTATGTAGGGCCCACAGGACCCTGTGTGATGCAAGCTACCATGAAAAATGTGTTGCTTTAAAAAGGGCTTACAGGGCCCGGTGTGATGCAGGCTACCATTCAGGTCCATACCTAATGAGCGTGCTGCTTTATGTAGTGCTGTCGGGGCCTTGCATGAAACAAGTTACTGATTCAGGGCCATACCTGATGAGTGTGCTGCTTTATTCAGGACCCACAGGCTCTTTGTGATGCAAGATGCTAGATGAGGCCATATGTGATGAGTGTGCTGTTTTATATAGGGCCCACAGGGTCCTGTGTAAGTAGCTACCAATCCAGGGCCCTACCTGATGATTGTGTTGTTTGTGGGCCCACAGAGCTCTGCGTAATGGAAGTTACAGGTCTAGGATCATACCTGATGAGTGTGCTGTTTATTGGGCCCACAGGGCCCTGTGTGATGCAAACTACTGGTCCAGGGCCATACCTGATGAATGTGTTGTTTTATGAAGGGCCCACAGGACCCTGTGTGAAGCAAGCTATCATGATGAGGTGCTGCTCTATGTAGGGGCCAAAGGACCCTGGTGAAGCAAGCTACAGGTCCAGCCCCCACCCGACAGGACTGTTGCTTCACATACAGTCTGCAGGACCCAGCAGGAAGCAAGCTTCACATGTGGTGCAGTGAACATCATTATAAAGGTGCTTTATGGTGTACAATGTAGGGAAATGAATACATTATGGATCAAAATCTCTAGTACATTGGCAAATGAAAGGTGTATTCGTCAACGTTTGAGTGATCATGCAATGCAGGGTTGTCATTACCCTAATATCAGTACTATCTGGTAAACACAGCAGTATAATTTACTGTATGTAACAAGACAGCGCTGATACTAGGGTAACACCAACCTCTTCTTGGTCTGTATGCAGCCTGCTTTCTACTGGTTCCCCCAACTCTACTGGTCCTTGTACATATGCATCATGCTATCTATTTACATAGAATAGATGGATGGGTCACATCACTGCTAGTAGTTAGGGTCTTTTGGGCAGTTTGGACCTCGGGTCTTGTGCCTTTAACATATTTCTATGTTTCTATGTATATTTTAAAATAAACATTCCTGAGGGGACACGGATAATTTTGAAAGCTTCATTGTCACACTATGTTCATTTTTTGTACTCTACAGAGTTGCTCATTTTAGCACACATTTTTATGTTGCTTGCATGCATGTGCAAGAAACATAGTGCCATCATCCGAGTTTTCGGAGGTGTGGCACCCCGTCTTCCAATTCAGTCAGTGAATTTGCAGGCGTGGCCGCAGTTCTCCAATGACTGCTGCAGCTGTCTATGACAACAGTCCAAAATGCAGTGGCATACAGTTGAAAGGGAGAGCTCCGCTTCAGTGAGCAGAGCTCTCCCCCCCCTATAAACACACATATTGCGTGCTGGCGCTACCCCCCACACACTGTATGGCGGCGGGGTGCCCAATCCCCGTCGGCTCCGCCTCCCACAAAAGCGTTCAGGTGCCACGCTGGGAGCCTACCCCAGTGTGGCAAAAAATGTTATAGCCCACGGGGGTGCCCAATCCCCCATTGGCTCCACGGCTGCATGACCCCCCAAAAAACCTTTCCAGGTGCCACGCTGGGAGCCCACCCCAGCGTGGCAAATCTTGTTATAGCCCATGGGGTGCCCAATCCCCCGTCAGCTCCAGCCCCCACAAACAGTTTTTCCAGCTGCCACACTGAGAGCCCACCCCAGCGTGGCAAACGTCTTGCGTCATCTTCATTACAAAAAAAAAACCCTGGCCGGCCCGTCGGCGCAGCGGTTGGATTTCCGTTTGCGACACGGTGACCTGGGTTCGAAGGAATGGACTCGGGTTGCTGGAGGGCCGGCTGGGGAGGATAGAGCATCCGGGACAGCTCTCCTTCTCCGAGGGTGGGCAGGGTTGCATACCCATGTGAGCTGACTCTAGGAGGCTGGGAGTGCAGCATGCAGGCGAGAGCCGCGTGTACTAGGGGCGGTGGCAGATGTTGGCGACGCCTTGACGCCAGACATCACTCCCCACAGGAAAAGTGGAAATCGCTCGCTGCCCGCCAAGATGATGGCTCTCCATTCCGGAGTGCCTCAGTACTGGCCAGGGCTTCTTGTCTTCAGCAGCATCCCTGGACCCTAATGGAAGTGTGTGCTGGGGTTCTTCCCTCCCTGGTGCCCTTCCCCTCAGAGGAGGGGACCCGCCTGGTGATAGGGATACACGGGATATCCTGGGTGTCGGCTGCGATCTGAGGACCAAGAGGGCTGGCCAAGGTCAGTGGGGACGAAGGGAACTTGCAGAGCCTGAAGGAGTGGGGACAGTGAAGGCAGGAGGGGGTATAAACACATAATGCAAAAAAAAAAACCCTGGAAATAAAAAGCGGTCCCTCGGTCTCCTGCCCCACCCGCACCCGCACCCACCCTGTGACCTGCCTCCCTACACCCCTTCACCCCATTCCTCCGGAGCTCGGCGCGACGATCATTGGTGGACCGGGAACACGTCTGCACTCTTCAAAACCGACCGGGAACTGAGGAAATGCCGTTAGCTGTATAATGGAATAAATAGGGGTTTTTCAACTTTGTTGCATATCTCAGGCATTTTTGGGAATTTTGGGCCCAAATTTTCAACATGGGGTTTTTGGGACCCCTCCTCATGTATTCTTACACTGTCATGGCGTTAATCGGGCCCGAAGGGTGGTTTCACAGACACTGCGTGAAATCACCTTTTGGGACCGAGTAATGAAACGACAGTGCCAGTGTTCATAAGGTGGGTCTCAAAAAGCCTATGTTGAAAATTTGGTGAAAAAATTCCTAAAAATGACTGTTTTACGAGTGTGCGTTGTGCAGTTCCTATGCACGCTCGTAAGTTTGCGAATTTTCAATATTTTTAATCCAGATTTTCAACATTGCCATTTTACCACACCTCCTTATGAGCAGTACAGCTGTCATTTTCACATCTTGCCCAAAACGTTTCCGCCCATGTAGCGCACAATGGCGCAGTCGGTGTGCGAAATCAATGTATGGGACACATTAAGAAAATCACAGTGACACTGTTCATGAGCAGAGGTCTTAAAATGGCTATGTTGAAAATTTGGTGAAAAATTCCTAAATGACTGTTTTATTTAGCATGGGCTATGAGTTCCCACGCACGTCAGAAGTTCACATTTTTCAATATTTGCACTCCAGTGACTTCCAAATACCTAAACAGCACATAGAAGCAAGCAACATTCGGCATTCACAAATGCTTGTTATTCATGTCACCCTCAGCGCTAGAATTTATACAGAAAAAACACATTCATTTGGTATAATTACAGCAATTATTAGTATTTGTAAAATTGCTGCCATTTACCACTGCCTGTTTAAAATAATGTTGGAATGTGTTGTACCATGTTGCTGAGAATGTTCCTTTGATTTACAGGAAAGTATTGCAGAAACTTTCAAACCCTCAGGTTCTACAGTGCTCTAGGTGCTATCAGAAGTGCAGTTAAAAGGTGCTTTAAACAACCTGCTCTGCACCTTTGCAAGCTGTGTGGATGAGTTTCACTGGTGCACATCAGGTCATGTAAACAGCTTGCGAAAGTGTTGCAGGCCTCCATTGTGGTGCATAGCGGACAGTGTTTCGCTGGGGAGTTGTTCCGTGCAGGCATTTTCTGCTACTGTGTAAATGCCCCTGACAAAGACTCTGAGTTGAAGCGCTAGGTATGGCTTTGGCAGTAAAGTCTGGTGATAGTATTTGTACTTTGTATCTTTATCACTGTTCGAGTCCACTTGGAGTGGTGTTGGAACTGAAGTAATTATTAAACTTGTATTAAAAGCTCCTTTTTTGAACAAGCAGAACTTTGTCTATGGACTCCTGGATTTTCAGCACAGAATGCTCAAGGATTTTGTTTGGAACTGAAACACACTGCTCTGCGTGATAGGGTACAGCTCCATGATACTCCGCGCCAACAATTCATGCCCTACAGTACTGAGCCAAGTCCCCCCCAGACCCAGGTGGAATTAAAAGATTGCAATGCAGGTAGTTCAATCCAACATCGGAACTAACCCTGCAGCAGTCCACAGGCAGCTGCATGTAAACGCTGGTGGCAGTGTTTCCAGAGGAACGGTGGGGAGAGGTGCAGTCGAGGGCGCAGCAAACGCAGTATGTGTAAATGTGCCTAAAGATTGTAACAGAATTTATCATCCATTCTCCCAATGTTTTTTTTTTAGTCAGTCATTTTTCTACCTTGGCTCCTGGTCTGCCATCTGCGCCCAGGCATCCAATTCCTCCGTCTGCGTCTAGATTATTCTGGCTCCAAATTGGACCCTCGCTGCTCTACTCCATGGCTTGCCTCCCACAGTGGGGTGGTGAGAGCCTTGCTCTCTCCTCCAAGGACCGGATCCAGTACTCGCAGCGATGTCCTCAAAGCCGAGTGTCCCGTGGAACGGCCATCATGCCACCGTGACCAGTCACCATTTTCTCTGTTCCAAATTCCCTGTGAGTAGGGCATGCAATGACACCAGTGGAAGGAGTGTGCACGCTTCCGGAGGCACTCCCTTCCAGCCCCGTGCCCCAACACACCCCTTCTTTTGCCTGTGCCACTGTAACACCCCCAACCTCCTCTAGGGGCCACAAGTGCACCGACAGGTACAAGCCCCCCATCCTGGAGAGGGAAAGCAGTCCCTCGGATGCTCAATCCCTCTCCTCCCTGCTGACCCCTGATGACCCGTGCTTGTTCCTGAACCTGGGTCACCAGCATGGCATAAGGTGTGGCGTCCAACGCCTCAAACCTCAGCACCACCGGGCCGGCCCACTCTCCCAATGTTGATCTATACTGACAGTGTCCAGCTGTGCAAACTATGAAAGTGACTGCTATACCTTTATAGGTGATCAGACACTGTTTTTAGACCTGTGGAGGATCTCCTTTTTTCCCCTCTAGTATCTGTTTTATATTCTGCTCAGTTTTTTGCCATTTTTTTGTTAACGGAATATTCTCATTTGTATTGCCTTTGTAACTACCTTGGATCCCTGTCTTCTCAGCAGCAGCAGCTACTGATCATCTTTATGACCTGAAAATTCCATGGCTATCGGTGATGCCATTCCGGTCAGTTCAGATGGATAGAATGAAATGGTGTGACTGATGTCATGCAGTGCCTTGGAAATAGAAAAAGAAAGAGCAGCAACAACTGAGGAGAGGGGAGCACAATATAGAGCTGAGGACACTACTACTCTAGTTAATTTATCAAAATATGGCAAAGCAGATCAGAATGCATGGCTGACATGAAAAGGAAAGCAGGAGGGCATTTAACAGTATAAAAAAAAATTTTATGTCACCTTTAGCAGCAGATAATGAGACCAGGATTGTAGATATTGTTTGCAAAAAAACTGCGTAAATGCAGCAGTTAGGGTTCAACTTAATGCAAGAAAGTAGGGAAATGTAGCGTCCCCCTCCCCAACACCAAAGGGACAAGACCACACAAGCAACCACAAACGGCCATCATCAGGTAAGACAAACATACAAATGTTTCCAGATGACACAAATGCAGCAGCACTGATGTGCTACCTTTGTGGATTTGCATCTGTGGCACGCACACTGCAACACATACACACACACACAAGTGAAAACAAAAACTGAGACACTCATCAGAGCTGAAAAACGGCACTGATACTAAAGATAAGTGTCAAATCCTTTATTAAAGTGCACAGAAAACCACTTAATGGTTTACTTTACAGCTTCATCAGGAGTGTAAGAAATATCCCGAGCAGATCACTTATATAGTGGCACTTCTTAAAGGCATAGTGCAATAAAATCAAACAACGTGAGGAATAGTGACAGTGCTCAACAAACATATATTCAGGGGCCCAGATATTCAGGCTAAGCGGTCTGAGGCGCAAGCCCCTGCGCTGCTCAAAATAGTTGCGCAGGGGTGTGGCCGGGGTGATATTCAAAGGAGTTGCGCTGTTGAGCAACTCCTTTGAATATCACCCCCGAGCCACAGCACTTGCGCATGGCGCAGTGGAACTTGCGCTACCTCAAGTTGCCAGAGTTGAGCATTCAGCTTGCGGTGGCATGATACCATTGCGCCATCGCCAAATTTCGATATTCAAAGGTGACATGCAAATGGGGCCATAATTTATGCAAAGGCGCAGGGGGCCATTTGCATCTTTATAGTCCCATGCATGCCACCATTTTGCATGTAGGTGCGCCGATCCCCGGACTTGTCCTGGCCCACCCTGCGAGGCAGCATGCGTCGGGGACCGGCGCACACTGCAGCTCCGATCGCGGGCATCACAGTTACATGCCCCCCCACACCTCCCACAGCCCGATCGCGGGCAGAACACATACATGTCGCCCCCCCACACCTCCCACAGCCCGATCGCGGGCAGAACCTGTATAAACCCCCAGTGCCCGATCGCGGGCAGAACCTGTATAAACCCCAGTGCCCGATCGCGGGCAGAACCTATATAAACCCCAGTGCCCGATTCGGGCAGAACCTGTAAAACCCTCGCCAGTGCCCGATCGCGACAGAATGTAAATCTCCCCAACTCTGTAACTCCCTGGTGGTCCAGTGGACTGAGAATGATCGCGGGCAGAATGTCACAGCAGAATTTTCTAACATCTTTCGGTTTGCAATTTCTCACCTCGTTTTTCATTCTTTTTGCGAGAGATCTATTCGCCATTTGCCGTGCCGAGCCGATTGTTCGGTTGCACGCTTATTGCGTGGCTTGCCAGCCACGGCGTGGTGCCTGCGCATGATAGTCCAGATTGTGAATGATCATTCGAATCTGACTGTCATAACGGTATGGGCTGCATGCCCATTGGCTGTAGCTCTGCACCACGGGCGCAGCCCCACCGACAGTCAGTCGGGGCGGCGGGCGGCAGGCGGTGGATGCTGCCGCCGCCGGCGCGGGGGGAGCGTGGTGGAGGGGCTTCGGGGTGGGTGGGGGGACACTGACACCAGGGAGATGTTTGGGGGTTGTGTTGGACATTCTGCCCGCGATCGGGCACTGGGGGTTTATATAGGTTCTGCCCGCGATCAAGTACTGGGGGTTTATTACAGGTTCTGCCCACGACCGGGCACTGGGGTTTATACAGGTTCTGCCCGCGATCGGGCTGTGGATGTGTGGGGGACATGTATTGTACTCGCCCTGATCGGGCTGGTGGGGGGCACAGGGAGGTTAGCTAGCTAGGTGGCAGCTGCTGTGTTGCGCCTCGCAATGCAGCAGCTCACCTGTGGGTGGCCCTCGACTTAAGCCTTTTTGGCTCAAGCTTGTGCGGCACAGCTTGGTTGCGATGCACAACTCTGCGCAACCCGACTGAATATCGGCCGCGAGGTTATGCATGGATCCTCCCCTCCTGTTGAGCATGCATTCATTTGCATTGCTCTCTTGCGCAACCTGGTGCCAGTGGCGTAACTGCCTCCTGCTGAATATCGCAGAATGGCGCATTTTGGACTTGCGCATGGCGCAACCCTGTTGCGCATGGCGCAACCTTTTTGAATATCTGGGCCAGTATCTACAACAATTCAAAATATCATATCTCAACTATCTTGATAAATACCAACATAATTTTGTAGAAAAACACATAAATATGTTGGAATAAATATGGACTCAATAAATATGCTAAATGATTTTATGCAATAGGTGTGAGTCTCAAACTGGTTAAATAAATCCATTTATTTTCGTCAGTGTTAAATAAATGGCGGTTCTAACATTTATTTAACACCCTAACATCAGTCAGCCACTGTTTATTTCATACCCTGCCATCAATCATTACCCCTTTTACCAGCACTACTTCCAATTACTTTTATTTTCTTTCAAACACCCCCCAACTCGTCCCCTCAAAAAGTCCCTCTATAGCAATTCATAGATTAACAGCATAAACAAACCATCACTACAAATCCAGAACAACTCTACTTAATTCACAAACATTTTTTCCTTTTTAAAATAATATTCTGCTTTCCCGATTAGCATCAGCAATGTTGATAGTAGCTAAATCTATTGCTATCTTATCAGCTAATAATAATATACAATAATCATACAACTCCATCCCAACACTATCACATACCCTTTCATTTTTCATAAAATGGGGGTTATCTCAATCTGATCATTCAGGCCTGGCAATAATGTGGCCTGCATACAAGGCCAAGAAGATGAGATACAGAATTGATGTTGGCAAAAGGAAAAAATTATTGAATTTTCAAGTTGCAGTCCACATCTTTTCCAGGCCTGAATGATTGGACCGAGATAGCCCCCTTTTTTTAATAAAACATTAAGGGTATGTGATGGTGTTGGGATGGAGATGTATTATTATTATTCGCTGATAAGATAGCAATGGATTTAGCTAATATCAACGTTGCTGATACTAATCTGGAAAGTAGAATATAATCATTTAGCATATTTATTGATTCCATATTTATTCCAACATATTTATGAACTTGTGTATGAAATTAAGTTAATAATGATCCTCAGGTCCCTCTCTTCCTGCGAGGTGCTCAGTTTAACCCCATTGAGACAATATTCTGTCCCTGGCTTCCCTTTACCGACATGCATCACTTAGCACTTTTTTGCGTTGAATTTCAGCTGCCACAGATTTGACCACATTTCCAAGTTTTGGAGGTCTTCTTGTAGGGCCCAAACCCCTTCAAGAGTTTCCACCTGCCCTCCAAGCTTGGTGTTATCTGTGAACAGGGCTAACTTACCCTGGATACCATTGCCAATGTCACTGATGAATATGTTAAAGAGAACAGGACCCAACGCAGATCCCTGTGGAACCACACTAGTAACCGTACCCATGGTTGACCTCATCCCATCTCGTCTGAGTATACTTTTTGTGGCCCCTGTGTCTTCTAGCTTCCTCAGCAGATGCTTGTGTAGTACAGAATCAAATGCCTTGCAGAAATCAAAATAGAGAAGGTCCACTGCATGTCCCCTATCCAATTTCCTTGTCACTTAGTTGAAAACGGTGAATAGATTTGTCTGGCACAACCTTCCTGCCATGAATCCATGTTATTCAGTGTCCTGGAGACCGTTCTCCTCTAGGTATTGCACGAGGTCTTGCTTAATCAAGGTTTCCATTAGTTTTCCCACTACAGAAGTGAGGCTAACTGGTCTGTAATTCCCCACCGCTTTCCTGCTCCCCCCTTGTGAAACAGCACCACATCTGCCACCCTTCAGTCCCTCGGAATCACTCCCATACTCAGTGATCTGTTGAACAGGTGTACCAGGGGACCAGCTAACTCTTCTGTTAATTATTTTAGTACTCTCAGATGCAATCCATCTGGTCCATGTGCTTTGTCTGGCTTGAGGGCTGCCAGTCCATCTCTGACCCTATCTGTGCTATATTACCGAAGTTATGAGTGAGCAGGAAAAAAAATCAACTTACATTCAGAACTTTGTTGCTTTTTAAATATTTTGACGCTCAAGATAGTCATTTTATGATTCCCCATTTGTAGAACAGTAGGCAAAAGGTCATTTCTTGTCACAAGTGTGAAAAAGGCACAGTACAATAAAATCCATGTGACGAGTGTGTCAGTGCTCAACAGACATATACACAGTATCTACAACAATTTAAAATATCACATCTCAGTTATCTGTGCATCCTTTGCTGCAAAGTTCTGGTTTTGAACCCTCTCCACTTACCTCTCCTCCCGCCTCTCCCAAGCTGACACCTCAAACTACTCCCTTCACCACAGAGATCCAAGCACCTTTTCTATCCCTCACCCCCACTTGGCTTCTGGTCAATCTGCTTTCTTCTTTCATTTCCCTTTTCTCTGGAACAAACGTCCCCCTGACCTCTGACTATCCTTCTCCCTCGTCTCTCTCAAAAGGCTCCTCAGACATCTACCCCATCCGCAGTGCTTTCAGTGCTCCCAACCCTCCCCTCCTTAAATACTGAAACTGTCTTCCCCTTTAGCTGTCAATTCCATTTAGTTCCGTGCTTCCTATCTTTATTTTATTTTATTAGAATTTTGGTAACCGGGTAAGTCCACTGAGACCATACAGTCCCTTTTTCAGTGACGACCCAGGTGTCAATGGTGAACACAGTACAATAGGTAAATGCAATAATAATATACAGAATACAGAGAGACTTAACAATGTTGCAAAAATTATTACACTGGAAAGCCAGGTAAGTAATTTAAAATAGATCAGGCATTAAGCTTATATAAATAAACAGGATAACTTATATTATACAATATATATATAGCAGGAACACGAGAGCAGGTGGATTACAAGATACATCTATCAGAATAACATAGACTAGGCATTAATGATGCTATAAGGGTTATTTAAAGCAATTGCAGAGGAGAGATTCTCAGTTCTGAACTGATTACATTGCCCCTGCGAATATTTGTCCTGACTCCATCTTTAGTTTGTGTCACCGTAGGTCCTGCGTCTGTACTAGTATTACAACTGAGGATACATTAGTACCTTTATTTGCACGCCTGTATCAGGCTGTCTTACTTTCTGCTTTGGGTCTTGTAATCCATGACCCAAGTTTGCTGATGTTGTTTTATGTCATTGTTTCTTGGGGTCTTGTAACCGTGGCCCACGATTTTGCTAAATTGCCAATGTTTTGTTTTATGCCACTGTTTTTCCCTATGTAACCCTTTTCCCTGAGTCGCATCTGGAAACGAGGGAAAGGGAACATTGTTTAACCAGGAGTAGCACACTAGGCCAAAGCTTGTTTCCAGATGTGACCTGGGAGCACAAGGAAGTTATGTGACTTGCTCAGGATCACACAGTATGCACCTAGGCAGCTGTGGGATTCAAACCTAGGTTTCCAGAACTGCAGCTCAGAACCTTAACCCACTGTGCTATACTGCCTTCAGCAGTACTAGAGCAGTATTTAGTACTCTCAGATGCAATTTATCCGGTCCCTGTACTTTGTCTGCCTTGAGGGCTGCCAGTCCATCTCTGACCCTAACTGTGGTAAAATATCAAAGTTTTGAGTGAGCATGAAAAAATGTCAACTTACGTTCAGAATTTTTTTTTTTTTTAATATTTTGACCCTCAAGATAGTCATTTTATGATTCTCGCTTATAAACATGACATGTGGCATTTATAGACTATCAAAATCAATCTCTCTCTGCAAACAACAATTTTCTCGCAGCCCTTTAACTCCATGTACTATCACAGCTAGAACCACTTGTTTCACCTCTCAGCCCCCTACTCTCACATCACTTCTCCCCCGAGAGCAATCCCTTACCCACTATATTGTCACCTCGCTCTCACCTACCCTCCTCTGACAAGTCCCCCGGCCCTCACCTGCCCTTTCTACTTCCCCTCCTCTTACCTCATGCTGCCCTTTCCCTTTCTACCCCCTCTCCCCAGCGAACTATCGCTCACTCTAACAAGAGGTGCTTCCTGTCTCTCCTCACTTGGTAGCACTTTTTTCCCCATCTTCTCAAACTCAAATCAGCTCTTTCCACTCTCTCTTCACTCATCATATCTCCACAGTTCTGCAGCCACCACCTGATCTTAGCCATTTTTGAACTGTTATTTACACACCGTAATTTTAAATTTGTAAAATGTGACTTGTATAGCAAATTGTTTTTTTTTGCCATAATAGCTTTTAAGTTTTTCATCCATACAATACAATTTGTAAAATGAGCAGATCCATGTAATTACCCTTATTCATACAACATTCATTAAGTTCATTCCTATAATAACTTAATTTATAAAAGACTAATTCTAACATGTTTCAATAAATATTCTTAATATAATAAGTTTTACCATGTGTCACAGTGTACAAATTCCAGACCAGAATCAACTTTCTTAGGGGTATCCCATGTCATATGGGAGTAAAGGCCTAATAGTCTCACAGTCATTCCAGAGCAATGAATGGTGACCAAACACTATTATAATCATCCAGTTTATCTAACAGCTGATAGTGAATTCTTTCATTACTTGAGACAAATTCTATCTGATTATACCGTTCTTATACTGAGGGGGACTCGTTAACTTTCCAGTACTTTAATGTAAGCCTCTTTATACTGAGGGGGGCAATATACAGCCAGACTTTTGAGAATTTGCTCAGGTCTAAGCAATCCAAGAATATCCCCAGAATAAAAATTGGGGATCTCAACCCCTGTAACTAAATTGCATACCTTAAACACCTCCACCCATAGTTCTTTTATCTTTTCGCAATCCCAGAGCATATGTAACATTTCAGCTTCCCCCCTGTTACATTGCCAGCAGTCAGCACTTCCCTTAGCACCAATTGTAAGCAATCGCTTAGGACTTAGGTAAAACCTACGGTATGCAATATTTTAAATTGTAGAAGCCTACCTTGTGGTTCCTTTATAGATTTATTACCCGTTCTCCATGTGGATTCCCAATCCTCCAAAGAGAGCGATATTGTGAGCTCCTCTTCTCAGGAACACTTGGCCTTAAGTGTCGAACAAGAAGACCAACTGTTAGCGGACAGCAGTTTATAAAAAAATATTAGCTCCTCTTCTGAGTGAGCCCAACTTAACTAGCGGTTCCCACTCTTCATTTTGTGGTAAACTATAGGATTCTGCCAGACAGGTATTTTTTAAAAGCTCTCTAAGACCTAAATAGTAGTGGAATTTGGTAGTTCGACAGACCAAATCTCTCTCTCAGTTCTGTAAAGGATACTAGAACCCTAGATTTCGCATCTATTAGCTGGCCCAGGTTTTTGATTCTTGCCTTCAACCAGTCTGGGTTGAATAGGCCTTTCTTGTTTCTCATAATCATGTGAGTTGTTCCAAATGGGCATGTATGCAAGGGAAATCTTTTCTTTGTTGACTATATTTAATACTCTTTTCAGGGTTGTTACTGATCCTTGTATGAATGGGTTCCCTTTAACATGCAGGGGTAATGTTACATACAGAAAATCAGTAAGACTATGAGATTTGAGCTGTTCTTTTTCCAAATCTGCCCAAAGAGGTTGTTTTTGGCCCGCATTGTTTGGACTGACCACATGTTTTATTACTTGTTTAAAAATGAATGCAAGCTGATATTTTTCCCACCAAGTGAGTGCAAATTACCCTTGTTCTTTTGGACATCTCAGCTTAAATACCCCCAATCTTGGAGGGCTGGATCCCCAAAGAAATAGCCTAAACATTTTTTCTCGGCGTCCGAAATAACTAATAGAGAGCACAATAGGAAGGTTCTGAGATAGGTAAAAAAATGTTGGTGCCAGAATCATTTTAATTGCACTGATTTTACCCCCAAATTGATAGATTGAGTTTTCCCCACCTGTCTAAATCTAGGTCTATATCCAATAATACTGGGTCATAATTGAGTTCTACCAGCTTCCCTATATTTGTTGAAATCTTCAATCCTAGGTATGTGATTACTGCTTTAAACCAGTCCAGCAAAAGGTTCTTCATTAGGTCCTCCCTATCTTGGTCTGTTAGGTTATTATGCAGAACTTGGGTTTTCCCCCAGTTAATTCTCAGGCCAGAAATCAATTCAGATTCTTTCAAGACCAGTTGCACTTTAGAGTAGGTGAGCTTAGAGTGAGTTCGAGATCATCCACAAAGACAAATGATTTGTGTTCCGTATGTCCTATTTTCACTCCTTTTATATTTAGATTATCATTGATTAGTCTAATTAGGGGTTCAAATGCCAAAATAAATAGATTAGGAGATAGTGGACCGCCTAATCTTTGGTCATACGTTATTTTCTTCCCAAATCCCTTGTTTTATATTTCCAGAACATTTTATTATTTTTCTCAAACAGCTTATCTGTCTGCTGCACTTTTAGCTGATGCCTTGCTGAGGAACTCATCCTTCTAAAACACAGAAGGCTTAACTTCAGTAATTACAGCTCCCTTTTGAATAAATGTTTGACACTTACAGAACTCCAATTAATCTGCCTGTTGTGTTTTAATTATACTCTCTTACTTTAGCCCATTTTCAAGTGTTTTAAAAACAAGGGTACATGTTTCATTGATTTGGGGCTTATTAGAATCAGCACCATCGCAACCAAACACAGTTGCTTTTATTTCCTCCTAAATTTAAACTTAAATGTTTGGATACATAGGTATTAAACTCATACAGACATTGTACAGGTTCTATAGCACTTTCCTGCAAACCTGTACTTTGTGTTGCCTAAAACATTTTTTCCACTGTTTGCAACAATTTTACAGTCTCAGCTTTCCTTACTCACTAATTGAAATGGTAGCTGAAGGCTTTTTCCACAACCCAGCCCTCTACTCATTTTGGGGCTTCTTTTAAGTGACACAGCTCCTTTTTTGAATATATTGTTTTTTTTTTATTCTGGAACACAGGGCTCCTATCTTATATGCCCTTAGTGTCCTTGATTCTATTTCAGCCTCTATTTTTAATATATTATAACAAGATGTAATTTTTTAATACCAGAGCAAAAAAGTGACAGTAAAAGCAAAGTAGAAAATTGCCAGGTAGGCCACACTGACAAGAAAATTAGGATAGATAAGAATAAGCAGAAGTAGATAGGATAGAGTGAAAGTAAAAAGGAAAGGGGGGGTTATTGCATCTTCTCTGTGTCAGAGTTATCCTTCAAAACTGGACCTCCTGTTACACTCCTCCCACCACAAGAAGTCAACATAATATTTGTTGTGTTGACTGAGACCCCTCACCCTGTGAATGGTTGGAAATTCAGCCCACCCACTCCAGAAGTTCCCCCAGGGACCCTTGAAGATAAACAACATTCAAAACACTACTTCAAATCAGACAATACTGTTTACAAGTCATACTTTTCCCTGGGGTTGTGCCATCTTGGCACCTTGTGATACACATACAATTCCATTATCTATATCTGGAACAGAGTTACTAGCTGGATCAGCACCAAAGCATGATAAAAAGATCAGTGTTCTGATGCTGAGAACCAGCTCTATGTCATACAGTAAACTTATAAGGTTGTAATGATAAATACCACCTTAAAGTATGGGCATTTTTATCTTTCATCAAATTTAGCCAGCATAAGGGATTATGATCTGTTATAATCGTAAACTGATTTCCCCAAAGATAATATCTCAGGGCTTCTACTGCCCACTTGATGGTCAGACATTCTTTTTCCACTGTAGAATATCTTCTCTCTCTCTTTCATGTAATTTTCTGCTGAGGTATAAGATGGGGTGTTCCTCCCCCTGGCTATGCTGGGTCAATACAGTGTCAGCAGTGTCAGTGGCTCAGTAGGTAGCACACTCGCCTCTGAGGCCGGGAGATCAGAGGGCTGTGGGTTCAGCTCCCACATCTGGCACTTGGGTTAATATCCCAGTACTGACACTATAGTGCAGCATGAGAGGGGTGCTGCACTTCTGAGGTGCCGTCTTTCGGATGAGATGTTAAACCGAGGTCCCATCTGCCTGGATTGGTGGTAGTTCAGGTGGATGTTAAAGATCCCATGGCACTTATCGAAAAGAGTTGGGGAATTTCCCCGGTGTCTTGGCCAAATTTCCCTCATTCACTAAAAATACCACCAACAGCTTAATCTGGTTCAAGGTCAGTTGGCATTCATCCATATCCCCCTCCCCCGGGTCATGCCTGAAAATAGGCAGGATTTATCTAGTGCACTTACCCGGTCAACAAAAGCTAAATAAAATAAATACTGCCCCTATGCCTGTGTCAGAGGCATCCATCTGTAATTCAAATGGTTTAGTGAAGTCAGGGCTACATAACACCAGAGCTTAGCATAGGATGGCCTTGATTTTGTTAAATGCCTCATCACAGGCGGGACTCCACTTTACTTTATTGGGAAAATAGTTTTTGGTCAGATCTGTGAGAGGAGTAGCAATGGTGGAAAAATCCGTGATGAAGCGTCTATAATAACTTGCCAGACCAAGGAAAGACCTGACATGGCGCTTTGTCATGGGTAGGGGACTGTTAGCCATACCTTCAATTTTATCTACTTCTGGTTTAATCCTCCCATGTCCAATAATGAACCCCAGATAGCGTGTTTCTGTCTTAGCTATAGTACATTTGGATGGGTTAATGGTCATTCCAGCATCCTGGATGCTTTGTATCACAGCACTAAGCTGTACTAGATGAGTCTCCCAGTCGGGGCTACGGATGACCACATCATCCAAATAAGCAGCACTATAGCCCTTGTGAGGTCTCAAGACATGATCCATGTACCATTGAAAGGTAGCCGGGGCTCCATGCAGGCCGAACGGCATCGTAGTGAACTGATATAGACCAAGAGGGGTACAGAAGGCAGTTAATGCTTGGGTTTTTGGGGCCAATGGAATCTGCCAATACCCTTTTGTTAAATCTATGGTACTTATGTATCTTGCAGACCCAATCTGATTTAGGAGATCATCGATGCGTGGCATCGGATACCCATCAAACTCAGATACTTCATTAATTTTCCTAAAATCTAAGCATAACCTGATGCCCCCTTCCTTTTTATGCACGACCACTAATGGAGAGGACCAAGGACTGCGTGAAGGAACTATCACTCCTGCTTGTTTCATTTGTTTTATCTCAGCCACTACTTCTGGCCTGATCTTTTCTGGTAATCTATATGGCTTCTGATGAATTGGTTTGGTTCGGGTAACTCTGATCTCATGGACTACACCTTTGGCTCTCCCTGGATTCTTTGTGAATGTACATGCAAAATACTCCAAGAGATGATCAATCTCTAATCTCTGTGCAGGGTTTAAATCAGGATTGATATGTACTTTAGTGTCAGTAACAGATTTATCAATCCTGACATATACTATATCTAGCTCTACCCTATCAGGATCGGTCTGGATATACAACACTGGGGTTTCTGTTTTTTTCTGCCCATTTTCTCAGCAGGTTGGCATGGTAAATTATTTTTACCGGTCTATGCCCTGGCATCTCAATGGCATAGTTTACCTTGCCTACCTGGTGTAAGATCACATATGGTCCTTGCCAACGCATGAGCAATTTATCTTCAGTGGAGGGCAACAATAACAACACTTTTTCCCCAGGTTCAAATGCTTTATGCTTTAAGCCCATATCATAATGTTCTTTCTGTTTGAGTTGTTTCTGGTCGACATTTTGATGGGCTATAGTCACATATTTCACTAGCCTTTTCCTCAATGCAGTCATGTATTCAAGTATATTTTTGCATGCTACATTAGACCCCTGTTCCCAATGCTCCTTTAGCACATCTAAGGGACCCCTAGGGTTACGCCCATATAACATGGTAAAGGGGGATAACCCTGTAGTAGCCTGAGGCTCCTCTCTATAGGCAAACAGCAAATAGGGCAAAAACTTATCCCAGTCCCGGCCTTCCTCCTGCACATACTTCTGAAGCATACATTTCATTGTCTTGTTAAATCTTTCCACTAACCCATCGGTTTGGGGATGGTATGGGGATGTTCTAACAGCAGATACCCCTAGCAATTTGTATAGTTCTTCCAGCATGGTGGAGGAATAATCACTCCCACGGGCTGTCAGGATAACCTCGGCTATTCCCATCCTGCTGAAGACTTTGGCCAGTTCTTCTGCAATACGAGGGGCAGTAGCCGTCCTCATTGGTATTGCTTCTGGGTACCTGGTTGTGTAGTCACAAATGACTAAAATATACTGATTCCCCTTAGAACTTTTTAATAAGGGTCCCACCAGATCCATTGCCACCCTGTCAAATGGAGTAGTTACATATGTTATAGGTTGTAGGGGCACTATATCTTTCTTCCCTCCCTTGGCAACCAATTGGAACTGGGGACAGGACCTACAATAGGCCAGGCTGCAACATCCTGGTGGACCCCTGGCCAACTGAATAGAGATAGAATACGTTGTACTGTCTGGTCTCTACCTTCATGACCAGCCATGGCATGAAGCCATGAAGGGGGCATCATGTGCCAAGTGCATTATTTGTTCCCTACATTTACTTGGTACCACTAACTGTTCATGTTCCTCATTTGTACCAGGCTCTACAACAACTCTATACAGGATATTGTTTTTGATAATAAATCGAGATTGTCCAGGATGGTCAACCTTGTCCACCTGTAAAAATAAAGATGTTAAAGATTCATTGCATTTTTGGTCCTGTACAATATCTTGCACTCGAGTCTCTGGGATATTAAGTTGACCTTTAGCCTGATGATTTTCATTCCAAGTCTTCTTTTCTCTTCACCTAGTCTTCTTGGACTTGTCCTTACTGACAGTCTCAAAATAACCATTA
The DNA here is from genome assembly GCA_016271365.2 of Neoceratodus forsteri. Taxonomy (NCBI): domain Eukaryota; kingdom Metazoa; phylum Chordata; order Ceratodontiformes; family Ceratodontidae; genus Neoceratodus; species Neoceratodus forsteri. The sequence goes on from JADMNL010000036.1 coordinate 72,999,282, forward strand.
TCAAAAGGAAAGACTTCCTGTAAGTCTTATGTTTTGGCCTGGGACCTAGTAACCACATTAACAGTTCCTGTAGAAGTTGTCTGCTGCTGCATTAAAAGGTCAAAATGAGGACAGTCTTGCCCAACAATGACAGGTACTGGGAGTTGTGGAACAAGGCCTACCAACATGTCATGGCTTTCTGTATTTGCAGTTATATTAAGACATGCTGTAGGGTATTGGTGTATGTCTCCATGTACACACTGCACAGTAGTACTTGAATCACTCTGGGGCATATTCAGTGCTAGATCAGCCCTGATCAAAGTTTGTATACTGCCTGAGTCCGGCAAACCCAGAATCTGTTGTTCTCCAATACCCACAGAGGTCACATACCCAAAATTTGCTAGGGCAAGATGTGCTAAATCAGATCTTTTATTTGGGCAGTTCCTTACAATGTGCCCTTTTCCAAGACAACCATGGCATATTATTTCTGTATATGGAACTCTTCCCACCTCTCTTCCTTTGATAGAACTGTCTCTGGTTAGTAGAAGCATTAAAAGGTGGTCTTACCAGTGTGTTAGATGGTCCTGGATTGCCCTGGTTACCTCTGGCTCGGGTGCTTCTTGCTGCTCGGTAATCTTCTGCCAACCTTATGGTGTCTTCGGCTGTCTCGGGTTTATGTTTCTTTACCCATAATTGCACTTCCACAGGTAATATCTGGATGAATTGTTCAATTATTATCAGTTCCATGATTTGGTCTACAATTTTCATGGTGGGTTGTAGCCATTTTCCACAATAGTCCTTCAAACAGGCATAGGTTTCCCTTGGGGTGTCCAAGTTAGCCATTTTCTGGGAGCGAAACCGCTGTCTATACGTTTCTGTATTTATATTATATCTGCAAAGAATTTCTTCTTTAACTCTGTCATAATTTGAGCTATTAGCTCCACTTAGCTGGCTGTAGACTAGTTGTGCCCATCCACAGAGGTATGGGACCAAACGAATCACCCATTGATCTCTGGGCCAGTTACAGGTTTGAGCCACCCTCTCGAAGGTTGTCGGGTAGGCCTCTATGTCATCAACCTCCGTTAATTTAGTTAATTTTATGTCTCTAGGGACAGTCCTCTCCATCTGCCCCGTGTCATGTCCTGTATTGCTTTTAGAGTTGCTGTCCATTTTTCATCCTGTCTCCGTCTTTCTTCTGCCTGTATCCTCCGAACTTCATCCCTCTGTCTCTGGTCTTCTTCTCTCTGGTGCTCCATCTCAATTTGGTGTAGACAAAGCCATTTCAATAATTCACTCGGGTCCTCCAGTGCTGGAGTCATCTGGCTTTCCTCCTTCTTTGGATTACCAGCCACAGCTGTGACTCCTTCTTCCATCTTTCTTTGTCTGGTAGCAGGTTCGATCCCTGGCAGCAACTGGACACCAGTCTTCAATCTGACAGAACTGGTCAGATGTAATGCATTCAAATTCTCTGCTTCTGGTTGTTGCATCTGTCAGGGTATTTTCAGTGCAACACCCCCTCTGAAGTACCTTCTGGCACACCAGAGGTTGAAATCCCACTGCTAACACCAGTTGTAAACATGTGGGTCTCAATAAACAGATCGTACAACCAGATTATGATGCATAAAAAAACACATACTTCTGCGTTTATGATTTTATTTTAGAAAAACACAAAACCAAAAAAAAAAAAAATCCAATATTTACAGAAAGGAAACATATGATGTTATTTCTTCACATCAGTTCAAATGTCAGGATATATTTCTTGCTTTAGATGCTGTAAAGAAATTCTTGTGTTCTCTCCTTCCTCAGTTAATATGAAAGCCTGCACATTACCTCCTTGCTGAGATCCTTCTCTCACCTTGGTCAGAACCCTACTGACCAATCTATCTATCGAAGCCTCCTAGTGGAGGGTTTATATAGTGAAGGAAAGGGGTGTGGTTTTCACTGAGCCCCTCCTCCTTTGTGACATCACATTCCCTTGCATCTATAAAACCTGCCATTTCAGGGGCAGCTTGTCCTATAGTAGGACCTTACAGCATGAGACAGACCTCTAGATAAAACAACTTTTCTTTACAAATGTGAAAAACTATAAGGATAAACCAAACCTGTTTAAGAACGACTAACAGTCTATAACCTTAGCATAGAAAAGAGAGATGAGGGGCGCGCTCCCAATCTGCCTCCATATAAGGTTATAGCTTTTTATTTGTCTTTTTGTTCATATAAGGAAAACATACATAAGTGAACCACTGTAGTATCTATATTTTGTTTCACATAATATGGTACTCTAATCTTTGGACATGCATTACTTTCTTGCCAAATCCCTTGTTTTATATGTAGTAGTAGTAGTAGTAGTAAAATGTTTATTTTTATACAGGATAGCAAACTTTAGGTCACAGACCTATTTTCAAAGTTGTCCTGTGTCAAGAACAAATTACATTCAATATAACATACAAAAATTCAGACTACATAAAACAACTAATAAATAATTTTTGACATTATACAAGACAAAAATCTTCAATCAGAACAACTAGCACATTTATCCACATTTTAAAAACAAGTACATTCATCATAAAATACAGTGCCATATTTCCAATGCAATATTTCCAGAACGTTTTATTATTTTTCTCAAACAGCTTAACTGGCTGCTGCACTTTCAGCCGACGCCTTGCTGAGGAACTCCGCCTTCTAAAACACAGAAGGCTTAACTTCAGTACTTACAGCTCCCTTTTGAATAAATGTTTGACACTTACAGAACTCCAATTAATCTGCCTGTAGTGTTTTAATTATACTCTCTTGCTTTAGCCCATTTTCAAGTGTTTTAAAAACAAGGGTACATTTTTAATTGCTTTGGGGCTTATTAGAATCAGCACCATAGCAACCAAACACAGTTGCTTTCATTTCCTCCTAAATTTAAACTTAAATGTTTGGATGCATAGGTATTAAACTCATACAGAAATTGTACAGGTTCTATAGCACTTTCTTGCAGGAAACCTGTAGTTTGTGTTGCCTAAAACATTTTTTCCACTGTTTGCAACAATTTTACAGTCTCAGCTTTCCTTACTCACTATTTGAAATTGTAGCTGAAGACTTTTTCCACAACCCAGCCCTCTGCTCATTTTGGGGCTTCTTTTAAGTGACATAGCTCCTTTTTTGAATATATATATATATATATTTTTATTCTGGAACACAGGGCTCCTATCTTGTATGCCCTTAGTGTCCTTGATTCTATTTCAGCCCCTATTTTTAATATATTATAACAAGATGTAATTTTTTAATACCAGAGCAAAAAAAGTGACAGTAAAGGCAAAGTAGAAAATTGCCAGGTTGGCCACCCTGACAAGAAAATTAGGATATACAAGAATAAGCAGAAGAAGACAGGATAGAGTGAAAGTAAAAAGGAAAGGGTGGGGTTATTGCATCTTCTCTGTGTCAGAGTTATCCTTCAAAACTGGACCTCCTGTTACACACAGGACCTCCTTCTGAAGGGGCACTGGGAAGGGTCAGATGAGGGCAGCTGAGTGCTGCACAGCGAACTGACCCTACCTTGCAAAAATTGAGGGAAATAGCTCATAGAGCTGAGCGTCCTCAGGGGGGTAAAGAGTCCATTTACTGGGACAATGGGCTGTTGTACAGAGAATGTACAACAGGGGAAGGGCTAGACGGTGAGGTACTCCAGCAGCTGGTAGTCCCTACGGTTCACCGTTGGCAGCTTTTGGCCCTCACCCATGATATCCCTTTTTCAGGGCACTTGGGGTGAGGCGCATGAAAAAGCGTCTAACCAACAATTTCTTCTGGTCTGGTATTGGCAAGGATGTGGCAAATTATTGCAGGACTTGTCCACAGTGCCAATGGGTGGGGAAAATGGAGGACAAGGCCAAGGCAGCTTTGGTGCCCCTGCCCATTATTGATGAACCCTTCAAGAGAGTAGCTGTGGACATAGTGGGGCCATTGAGCACCCCAAGTCACACTGGCAAGCGATATGTCCTGGTAGTTGTAGACTATGCCACCAAATACCCAGAGGCAGTGGACCTAACATCCTCTGAGGCAGAACCAGTGGCAGATGCACTGTTGGGAATATTTAGCTGGGTGGGCTTTCCCCAGGAGATACTGTCAGACCGGGGTGCCAGTTTTATGTCAGGGTTAATGAGTAGTTTGTGGGAGAAGTGTGGGGTGAAGCAGCTCAAAACATCCCCATACCATCCCCAAGCTAATGGTCTAGTGGAGCGATTTAATTCAACCCTTAAGACCATGCTAAGAACTTTTGCTGACCAGCATAAGTGGGAGTGGGACAAATATTTTCCTCATTTCCTATTTGCATACAGGGAAGTCCCCCAGGAGTCCACAGGGTTCTCACCTTTTGAACTCCTGTTTGGCCATAGGGTGTGGGTGCCCTTAGATTTGATTCGGGATGAATGGGAGGGTGACTGTGCCTCCCAAGGGGGTCTGTTGTGGAGTAAGTCCTGAACTTCAGGACCTGCCTTAAGGAGCTCATGGGGTTTGCTCAGGAGCACTTGGCCACGGCTCAACAGTGGCAGAAAGTCTGGTATGACCGTGGGGCCCGAGCCAGAGAATATGAGGTGGGACAGAGAGTGATGGCACTCATCCCTGTCCAACAGAATAAATTACAGACAGCATGGGAGGGGCCATTCTCCATTGTCCAAAAGGTTAGTGATGTCAATTACATGATGCAGCTACCGGACAGGAGATGCAGGCGGAAGGTGTATCATGTTAACATGCTGAAGCCCTACCATGACAGGGAGGAAATGGTCCTCACTGTATGCAGTGACCCAGAGGAGGAAACTGAGATAGATCCACTAGTGGACCTGCTTGGGGAGGCCAGGGTTGCATCCTCTGTGGACAACCTTACCCTCTTGGAACAGTTGACGCCAGCCCAGGTACAAGCAATTAGGGGTGTGCTGAGAGAATTTGAGGACATGTTCACAGGGAAACTAGGGTACACCATGATGGCAGAGCACTATGTGGATACAGGGACCCAGGTTCCCCTGAAACAGTCCCCCTACAGGGTACCTGAGCACGTTAGGCAGACTGTGAAAGAGGAGATCAAGGAGATGTTGGAACTTGGAGTAATCCAGGAATCTAGTAGCCCCTGGGCATCACCCATGGTACTGATCCCCAAAAGGGATGGCACCACACGATTCTGCGTTGATTACTGGAGGCTTAATAGCTGCACAGAGTCTGATGCCTATCCCATGCCCAGAACAGATGAGACCCTGGAGCGACTGGGGGAACCAAGTATTTGACCACAATAGACCTAACAAAGGGCTATTGGCAGGTACATCTGACCCCTGCAGCCAGGGAGAGATCAGTTTTTGTTACTCCATTTGGTTTATACAAATTCAAAGTAATGCCATTTGGATTGAAGAATGCACCTGCAACTTTTCAACGGCTTGTAGATCGTATTCTGTCTGGGGTAAGTGAGTTTGCATTGGCTTATATGGATGATATAGCCATATACAGCCAGACCTGGGATGAGCACATCAAGAATGTGCAGGATGTGTTCCATAGGTTAAAGAAGGCAGGTCTGACAGTCAAGGCAGAGAAGTGCCAGATAGGTATGGCAGAAGTGTCCTACCTTGAGCACTGGGTGGGTAGTGGACACATCCACCCAGAGCCTGCCAAGGTTGAAGCCATCCTGGCCTGGCCTACTCCTACCACAAAGAAACAGGTCAGGGCATTTCTAGGGACAGCAGGGTACTACCGAAGGTTTGTTCCCTGCTACAGCAATCTGGCTAAGCCCCTGACAGACTTAACCAAGAAGGGAAAGCCAGATACAGTGAAGGGGTCAGAAGGCTGTGAGGTCGCTTTTCAGGAGCTAAAAAAGGCCTTAAATGGCCCACCTGTATTGGCCAGCCCCAATTATAGTTTAAAGTTTATGGTCCATGTGGATGCCTCAGATCATGGGCTGGGGGCTGTGCTGAGCTAAGTTACCCAGCAGGGGGAGGAGAACTTGGTTGTGTACCTCATCCGGAGGCTTTTGCCCATAGAGGAGACATATGCCACAATTGAGAAGGAATGCTTGGGAATAGTGTGGGCCCTTCCTATATGGGAGCGAATTTACTGTGGTCACAGATCATAATCCCCTGATTTGGCTTTGTAGGTCAAGTGGGCAAAATGGAAAACTACTACATTGGAGTTTAGTACTGCAGGCATACAACATGACCGTCCATACAGCATCGTAGTGGCAAACAAAATGCAAATGCAGATGGGCTCTCTAGACAGGGCTAATGGCCTGGCTGGATACTTTTGGGTACTTCCCAGTAATTGCATGAACGGCTGTGTCACTTGGGGTGGCCCAAGGGACACGCCTTCATTATCTGGGGGGGGGGGATGTGACAGAAATGGGAAGGAAAGAGTTAATGGTTTGGATTCTGTAGGTGCCTTATTTTTTTAGCAGTTTGAAAAAAATACAGTCAGGCTGAAATCCTCTGTCCAGCAGTATCCAGCTTGTGGAATTCCTAGCTGCAAGATAAGAGCTGGGTCATAAATCTCGAGTGGACATCTCCACACACACACAGACCTGCAGACACATACACAGGGCAGTTTGAATGGATTGGATGAAAAGGGAATATAATTGGTCACTGATAGGTGTTCACTGTGATTGGGACAATTAAATACATACGTTAGTTGGTTGGTGCATTCAAAGGGAGAACATGAATAACCTTTTCTCCAGAGAGTATATAACCTTCTGAAAGACAGAGAAGGCTCTCTTTTGCTTTGGGAAGCTGGATGGGGAAACATAAGTTTGGAGCCTACCTTGTAGCTATGTCCGTGGGAGCTGGCAGTTACAATAGGGTTCAGAGCCTCTTGTAAGGACAGGAAAGGGTAAGTTTAATATTAGCATATGTCAGTAATAGCCTTCTTCTTTTGCCATCTTTTATTTAAAAACATTTGTTTACTTTTCCTGTATGAGTGTTATTCTCTTGTGTTATAAATATATATCCTGTAAATGCTCAGTGCACTTTCTGTTAAGTAAAAAGCTATTCATTTGCTCAACAGTTGTGAATGTGATGTTATTTTTCTAACGTAATATTTGGGTTCCACTGGCTAAGGTAAACTCTGTGTAGCATCTGCCACCGGAGAGAGACACACTACCAGACTTTAAATTGTGCAATTGCACATTTAATTATTCAAGTTTGCACACTTGAAAGAGGTGCCGGAAGGAAAGTCCGGCTGGTGGCAGCGAATACCCGAGGACAGACACCTCTCTAAACAGTACAGTAGCAAATTCCCAGAGGGCCTGGGTGCAAGGGTATGTTATAGGGCACCCCCTGGTTTTGAATAGACATCAAAATTATGATTTGGGCCCCTAAAACCTCATGGGCCTGGGTGCAACTGCACCCCCTGCACCCTTGTAGCTATGCTCCGTCTCTAAAAGCTGTTTCAGCCCAGAGAGAGAGATGGGTTGTCACAGCCTGTACCTTTATCTTAGTCGTGCGTGTGGCCCATTCCTGGATTGCCTTAGTTTTAACTGGCTCAGGCCAGACATACAGATAGACAGAGTTGAGGCAGTCTAGATGAGGGCAACTAAAATGGTGTGGGATCTGCATCAAAAGCCTTATGAGGAGAGACTGAAGAACCTCAATATGCATACACCGGAGGAAAGGAGAGAGAGAAGGGATATGATAAGAGACTTACAAATACTGCAAGGGTATAAATAAGGTTAAAGAGGGAAGCCTTTTTCAGAGAAGAAGATACACAAGAGCAAGGGGTCATGCGATGAAGCTGGAGGGGGTAGAATCAGGGGAAATGTAAGGAAACACTTCTTCACAGAAAGGGTGGTGGATGCCTGGAACAGCCTCCCTGAGGAGGCGGTGGGAGCAAAAACTGTAATGGGATTTAAAAAGGCATGGCAGAACCTTGGGGGATAAAGCCAGAGATCAAATAGGATCTGTGGTGTGACAGCAGGTAGGAAACTTGTGTAGACTAGGTGGGCCAAATGGTCCTTATCTGCTGTCAAATTCTATGTTTCTGTGTTTCTATGTACCCAATCCCTATCCTGTGCCAAAGGTATGACACTTCTGCCATTCCTATTGGCACTTCTGTGCCTTGACTGTCAGCCCAGTGGACTGCAGACAGTGAAAAGCCTTGGTGACATGCCTGACGTGATCCTCCTAGGTCTGGCTATAGAGGTGATGTTATCCATGTTGGCCAGCGCAAAAGCTCCTGCCCCATTCAAAATGTGGTCCACAAGCTGGTGAAAAGTGGCTGGCACATTCTTCATCCTGAATGGCATTGCTCTGAACTCGAATAACCCAAACGGGGTGATGAATGCCGATCTCTCTCTGGCTTCGGGTGTCAGGGGCACCTGCCAATAGCCCTTTGGCAGGTCTGTGGTGTTCAGGTACATCACCCCCCAACCTCTCTAAGACCTCACCTGTCCTGGGACCCTTGCATTGGATTCAGTAGTTATTGAGCTTGTGGTAGTTAACACAGAACTTCGTGGTCTAATCCTTTTTGGGGATCAGTACCACTGGTGAGGCCCAGGGACTACTGGACTCCTGGATCACCCAGAGAGTCAGCATCTCCTTGATCTCCCCCTCTGTGGCATGTTTTATACCATCTGGGACTCTGTAGGTACACTGCCAGTGTGGTATACCTCAGCTTCCCTGTGAACATCCCCTCAAATGTTTGCAGCACCTTCACATTTCAGTTGCTTGGGCCTGTGTCAGCTTCTCAGGGAGGGTGACAGTGTCCACTGAGTATTCTCCTTTAACTTCTCCAAAGAGACCCACTAGTGAGCCTGCATCTGTCTCCTCATCTGGGTAGCTGCACACAGCCAGGACTACCTTGTCTTGGTCATGGAAGGGCTTCAACATGCTAACGTGGTAGGTCAGCTTCTTGTGTCTCCTGTTGGGCAGCTCCACCACATTGTTAACATTGTTCACCCTCCTGATCACTGAGTACAGACCCTTCCAATCCACCTGCAGTTTATTCTGCTGGACAGATATGAGCACCATCACCCATTGCCTGACTTCATACTCCTTGGCTCTGGTCCCACGGTTGTACCATGCCTTCTGTTTCTGTTGTGCAGAGGCTAGGTGCTCCTAGGTGAACCCCATGAACTCCTTGAGCCAAGACCCAAAATTCAGGATATACTCCACAACAGACTCCCTTGGGGGGGGAACTCATCCTCCCATTCATCCTTTATCAAATCAAAGGGGGTCCTCATCCTGTGGCCAAATAGGAGCTTGAAGGGGAGAACCCTTTGGACTCCCGTGGGACTTTCCTGTATGAAAATAAGAGATGGGGTAAATACTTCTCCCACTCTCTTGCAGCCAGCAAATGCACTCAACATGATCTTAAGAGATGCGTTAAACCACATGACCAGACCGTCCATCTTAGGATGGTATGGTGAGGCCCTGCATTTGCCTTACTCCACATTCCTCCCAAAGACTAGTCATCAAATCTGACATTAAACTGGTGCCCTGGTCTAACAATCTCCGGGGAAAAACTCGCCTGGCTAAATATCCCCAGTAGTTCGTTGGTGACTTTCTCAGCCTCAATGGAGGACAAGGGCACTGCCTCTGGGTACCTTGTGGCATAATCTACAACCACCAGGATGTATCACTTGCCGGTGTGACTTGGGATGCTAAGTGGCCTCACAATGTCCACAGTAACTTGCCTAATGGCTCTTCATTAATAGACAGGGGGAATCAAAGCTGCCATAGCCTTGCCCCCAACATTTCCACCCTCTGGCAGTATGGACAAGTCAGGCAGTAGTTTGCCACTTCTTTAAAAATACTACCCAGTAAAAATTGTTAGTCAGCTGCCTTTTTGTATAGCTGACCCCTAAGTGTCCAGAAAAGGGTATGTCATGGGCTAAGGCTAGAAGCTACTTCCAATACTCCCTAGCAACCACTGTCTGCTGGAGTACCCCTTATTCCAGTCCACCATTAGGAACCCACTCATGGTACAGGATCCCATTCTCTCAATACACCACCCTTTTTTCAGAACTCAAAGAGTCATCTTTCACGCGGGTGGCTAAGTCCCCTTAATCTCTGGAGGGATGGATCAGCCTGCTGAGTTCTTCCCAGCTCTGCACGCCAGACCTTCCCCAAAACACACTCTCCTGTGGGAGAGTTGCCCATGGCTGGACTGTCCTCTGTTTGTAACTGTGGCTCAGAACCGCTTCTCCTAGCATGTCCCTCAGCTACAACTTCCCTTGCTACTGACATAGAGGTGGCTTCCTCTTGCATTGCCCCTCTGCATCTTCAGGAACCTGTTCTGTCACCTTGCTATGGGCAGTGATGCACATTATATTGTCCCTGCTATCAAAGTCATTCTCCATGATCCATCCATGGGCAGATGTGGTCCAACACCCACATCCTGTATGCCCTGACCACCTGTCCAGCTTAGGAAGAACTGGACCATTGGCACTGAAACCGCCGGACCTGTCACCTTTCTAATCTGAGAAAACTGGCCAGGTAGGATCTGCTCTTCATGAATCAAATCCTGCTTGTCCATAGTAATGAAGGCCCCAGTGTCCTGAAATCCCAGGGGTTACGAATCCATTCACCACCACTGGGTGGATACATGCAGTGGAGTTAGACAGAACTGCAATCTGTGTATAGGCCACTATCTGCTGAGAGCTCACCAAGCTACACCCTCCCACTGCACTAGCCCCTTTTGTTATATTTTTCAGGCAATCATATGACACATATCCCAGTTTCTGAGAGCTATAATACCTGTGTTCCCCTGAGCCTTTACTTCTGAAACCACTTGGCTTCCCTTTTGGGTCAGGCACAGGCTGGTTTCCTTCAGGTTATGCCCCCGGGTTCCCCTTTAAACACCTGATGTCCCTCTCCCTTTACCTGTGCGATGAGAGGATGGTCGTCTGGATATGAACTGATCAGCTCACTCAGCAGTCTTCCTTGCAGAGTTCTGTCCAACAACCATATTTCTCCATTCCTCATGTACAGTTTTTAGGAACTATTCCAGAAGAAATAAATCTTTTATCTCCTCTACCGAGCAAGCTTTTGCACCCTCCACTCAGCGTTCCAACAAATTACTTAGATGCACACTTATTTCAGCATAGCTGCCTCCCATTGCTTTTCTTATCCCTTTAAATATTTGCCTGTTGGTCTCCGGGGTTAACTCAAAATGCTTTAGCAAGGTATTTTTCACTTTATCATAGTCCATGTAGTCCCCATTGTCCATTCTGGCAAAAGCTTCTAATGCCTTGCCTGTAAGCAAGGGCAATGGGCGGGTTGCCCAAGAAGCCCTGCCCAATTCAAATTGCCCACAGATTCTCTTGAAGAAGCTTAAAAACAAGTTAAAATCATCCCTTTCCTGTTAACTGGGAAACATTTTAGGACTAATTTTGGCTTCCTGGGTCAAACCCATCATGCTATTACTCAGTTTGTGGTTTTGTCCTCTGGTGCAGAATCTTCATCTTTCTGTCTTCTCATCATGCTCTAGCAACTGGATCTTGTACCGGTGTTCTCTCATATGCTCCTCTCACTCTTTGTTTCATGCCTGTGCTTCCAGCTGCATCTCCCACAGCTCTACCTCAGCCTTTGCCTGAATCAGGGCATGATCCAGCTTCAACTTCTGTACCTGCAAAGTTCCTCCAGTTCTTGGCTCTAGCTCACTTTAATGTTTTCAAGCCTCTGTCTTTCGACTTCGGCTAGCAGTGATCACTTTTACAGTGCTTCCTTGGCTATTTTCCTTGATGTTTATGAGTTCTGCCCTTGATTTGCTTTTCTCATAACACACCCCTCTCCTTTTGCACAGCTCTTGCAAGTTTAGCAAAGTGCACTTTTCACACGATCCAGATGTAGGGCAGGATTCTCAAAAGGGATGCACTGGCGCATCTCCAACTTGCGCACTGGTGTGATTTTGTCAGGGGGCCGATGTACCGGCACATCTCCGATGCACCAACGCATCACAGATGCACTGCATACCACCCATAATGATATGCGGTGCATCTGGAGGGGCTGTGAAGGGGTGTGCCCATGCATATGGTGTACAGCCCCATTCACAGCCGACCAGAAGATGCTTGTCCAGGGCAAGTCTGAAGATGGGCCTCCTAGAGATATGTCTACAACAAACAGACTTAAGTTGTTTGCCACCCACAGGCAGGCTGTCGTACTGTAGACAGCAGCATGGCAGCCTGTCCACCCTGGTGGTCCTGTGTGCCCCCCACCCTGCTTGAATCCCTGCTAGAATGCCACTCCCTGTGGCGGTAGTGCAGGATATGCAGATCCCTCCATTCCCTGAGACATGCCACCCACTGCGGCTGTAATAATTCTGTAAGGGACCCCCCCACTCTGAACCAGTTGAAACACGGGCAAGGGTCACACCCCTCCATGGTAGTTCAGTGGACCCCCCTACCCACTCAGGCACCCCCAACCCACCCCGCTCCCTCGTTCCAGCAGGCCCATCACTGGTAGCACAGTACCTGTGTTCCATACAGCCTGCTCAGGTGAAACAGCACAGTGCAGGAAACAGTGTTAGAGAGCACCCTGCCCTACACATATATCTGCTGAGCATATGTGTCATATCAGCAATTGACACTGTACCTCAGCAGTCATGATGGCATACAGAATTTGGTTTCTGATTGAGCCCCTCATGGCACAATAGTAACGTTGTATAAACATATCCTTGAAGGGGCAGATCCAGTGGCCCGATGGAGAGCACACATGTCAGAGGGCTCCCGCAGCACTGTGCGCTGCTTTGTAGATCACCCAGGCAGAGTGGTCTATTCATAGATCACAACACAGATAGTGCCATGGGATAGCATCAGGGGCATACAGGGATACAATACGTATACTACTGGGACCTGACCAAACAGCGCTGATGGACCCCACACACAATTCCATCCACCAAGCTGAACATGACCCTACCTTAGTGGCAAAACCTCTGGACACCAAGCTGAATCAGCATGTGGGCAGTCAGGATGTGGCTGAGGCATGGCTTTATGGGGTGCTCACACACCCAGGGGAAGCAGAGAGGGCAGCCACGATAGCACTGGCTGTTGCGACCACCACTAGTACAATGCAGGCGGTCATGCGGTCACAACATGAACAACCGGAAACAGTAAGTCCTGCAAATGCCCACATTGTAGGGGTCCCAGTAGGGACTGCTGGAGATACTGTGGGGGTGTACATTGACAGGTGGCTTCTAGGGGCTGTGGGACATGGCTATGCTGTGCTAGTGCTCGACTCGAACTGCATAACCCTCGATGAGCCGTTGCAGTGGACGCTGGACCCAGACCGTTATCGATGGCGACTGCATCCATGGGCACATCAGATGTACAAGCGGCTGAGCACCAGCAACAGGTACTGTTGGAGGATTTGTGGATTTTGTGTTTCTGGGACAGTGCCTTTGTAACACACCACTGGGTGGGAAGGGGGATCCATTATCAGTACAGTACAGTACCGCCACAGTGAGCAGAATGACTCAGGGGTTGAGGGCAGGGTGGGGGGTGGCAATACAATGACAGGGGTTCTGGGATGGTGGCTGTACCACCACTCTTGAAGGGCACCCAGTGCATTCTGCCGGGCACAGCCCTGCATGGCGCATGCAAATGGGGCCATAATGACATGCAAATGGCCCCATTGTGCCTTGCATGCCTGATGGACCCATTTGCATGTTGTTGGCTCTGAATGGCACATTTGGGTACAGCACATTGTGGGAATGTGCTGTATTGGATTCCTAGCCCAACCAGGGGGTTGCACCAGTGCATCCAGGGCTAGGCGCAACTCTGGTATTCACAGTGGAGATGCATCAGGAGCATTCCCTGGTCCATTTTCTGTGAATGCCACAACTGGTGCTTGGCACATCTCATTTGTGCCGGGGCATCTGAGATGTGCCAAGTGCAGGGTCTTTGTGAATCCTGCCCATAATGTGTTCTCGCTAACTACTCTTGCTCAAAACAAAAATAACAGTAGTAGTGTACATCGTGTTCCCTTATGCAACATCCCATTCTGTGACTGGATCGTTAGGGAGGCAGTATAGCACAGTAGTTAAAGGCTCTGAGCTGCAAATCTGGTGACATCCAACAGACCAGACCTAGGTTTGTATCCCCAGCTTCCACTTGCATACTGTGTGACCCTGAGCAAGTCACTTAACTTCCCTGTGCTCCCAGGTTGCACCTGTAAAAAAGCTTTCAGCTTAATGTGCTAGTCCTGGTTAAATAACTAACAAAAAAAAAAAAATAGGTTATTGACAATCCTTTTCAAATTCACATCACTGGCTCCAGTTTGTCACAATTTGTCCACACTCAGGATCAAGTCTGCAATAGGTTATCAAGTTTCTCAACCCACAACACTTGTAAGGGTACTTCTGTGGCTGCCACCACCCAGAAATGATTCTCTTACCTGGGGACTTTCTTGGTCTGAATCCAATCAGAGCCACTGCCCACACAGTACAGTGCTTCTCTGGCTATGGGCAAACGGCCTTCCCCTGTCACTTACTCCTGAAAAAACACTTCACTACCTTGAATATGGTAACTGTAGCCATCTTCTCTCGCTTCAGAGACAGACAGTGGATTTGTAAATACCAACAGTTAACAATTCCCCCCAAAATATTCAGCCACAGAGGCATGAAGTATATAAAATAGTATTTACTGCCTCACACTGTGTACACTGGGCCAGATATTCAGAAATGCGTCAAAGGCAGGCGCAAGTCCAGCACAGCACAGCACAAAGCCGATGTGCCATGGCACAATGGGTGCCATATTCAGAGGTTGCGCATGCCAAACTGCACCAGCGCAATGTGGCTGAATGTGGCACATATGCGCCATGGCGAAACAGGAGTTACGCCATGGCGCAGCCACGGCTGCACCATGGCACAACCAGAGAAGCACCGGCGCAACCGCAGAAGCACTGAGCAAAGCAGAGCAGCAACGGGTGCGGGGCAGCACAGAGACATGTGACCCAGGGACACAGCTGGGGAAGGACAGTGGCAATGGGCACAGGGCCTGGCCAGCAGGGCACACCAGTGCACACACAGGCACAGTGCATGATGGTAGAATGGAGCACATGTGAGGGAGCATAGCCACTCACAGTGGTGCCATGCACCACAGTTCCCAATGGCCGTCCACAGGTGGTGGACAGGGGCAAGCCTAGGAAACGGAACACAGAACACAGACATGGCTTGGGCAAGAGGTGACAGGATGGGAGGATGGCCAACACAGGGAAGCCAACGGCACCCCCAACAACTAGGCTACCGTATCCGCCACCATGCTGCAATGGACGGCCAGCCCCAGGACCATGGAGCCAAACACACCCAGGCCCAACATGCGTACATGCCGCCCACATGCTAGGCAGTGAAGAAAACAGGGCCCAGGCAGAGTGACTGCCCACATGGGACTGGGAACACAACAGGGGATGAAGACACCCCCACCCCAGTGGGAGGACAGGGCCAGATGGAGGATCATGGCAGTGTGGCAACACCATGCACACACCCGCTGCCCACCTCACACCACAGCCCCATGGTGAGCCTGACACCACATGGCAAACCCAGCGAACTTGGCGATGACCACAACACAGCGCTACACAGCACTGCACACAGCAGGGAACCACAGAAACAGCACACAGCCCCACCCCCAAACACCAGCAACAGAGACAAGTGCATTGTGGAATGGCTCCACATGCCACCCGTGAAACAGACATGGAGACAGGCATGTAGGTGAAAAAGCTTTATCTAATAGAAACATTAAAACAGGAACAAGAACAGGGTCAGGGACAGGGAATGTACAAAGAGGGATGGGGACAGAGAGCAGGGGCTATACAACGGGACAGGGGACTGTGGGGGAACAGGGCTAACAAGGGTAAAAGGGGCTATGTACAGTGCAGCTATCTGTGGCCATGGCTGGAAGCCCCACCAACATGCTGTCTCCGTCCTCTGGCCATCAAAACACGGTGGATTGCCACCACCACATGCAGCACCCTCGTGACCATGCAGAGTATCCTGCGCAGCAGCCTCGTCTGCACCCTCCATGGTCTCTGACCCGCAGTCCTCCTGACACCTATGGCAAGGGACAAAACAGGTAATCAGTGACACGGGCCAGGGAACCATGCCCACCCACAGAGCATAACAGGCAGCACGTAGACACACCCCTGGAGAGGCCTGCATGGGCTCCTGTGGGGTGCAATGGCTGCCCATGTCACAGAACACCACGTCAGTGCAGAGAGGCAGACGTTGGCACACAGCGGCCATGGGACCACACAGTGTCAGCCACATGGCACACAGCAACAGCAGTACCACAGCACAACTGGTGGCATCCGGGTGCATGCCCACCCCACCAACAGCCGGTACACGTGGCCAATGTCCAGGCCACTGTAGCATGCACGATGGACCGTGTGCCACACACAGCTGTCAAGGCACAAGGCACAGTTGGCCAGACACCTGCCCCAATGCCCCCCCACACTGATGAATAACAGGAGAGTACTCACCCACACCGGACTCCACTGCTGGTGCTGGTTGTCCTCCATCAGTGGTCCGCATTGCCCTGGCCTGCTCTGCCACTGCCCTGGCCCTCCTGTGGTCCTCCGGCCCTGATGTGGGAGAGATGAGAGGTGGACATCAGTACACAAGCATGGCAGCAGTGCTCCCTGCCACTGCCTGCTGTGCGCATGGTGTGCCCCTGTCCACCCTGTGGCCTGCACACCAGCATGGCCGCAGCACATGCAGTGGCCAGGCATGACACGAGGCGCATGGCTGGACAGCTATGTATCCCACTGCTGCCCATACCAAGCAGCAGTGCTAATGGGACACTTATGTATCTGGTCTTATGGCCAACATGCAAGAACCTACCCGGCTGTGGCACTGCAGCATGCTGCATGCGTGCCTGCAGCCTCATGAGATGCTCTGGTGCCCTCCTCCGTAGATCACCATATCTGTGCCTGCACTGCTCGGCAGTGCGTGGCACACCGGTCCTCCACTCCAGGGCCTCAGTAACCCTTTGCCACACCTCTCCCCTGGCCTGCCACAGGGGCACCAACCCATATAGTTGCCCCTCAAAGGGATGGATAACTGCCAGCAGATTAATAAACTGCACCTCACTCCAGTTCACTGCCCTGAGCTGCGCCATGGCTACTACCCAAGGTGGCACTGTAAATGGCTGTGCATATTGCATGTGCCTGCCACATGCAGGATGCGCAAGATGCAACACACTGCCTCAATTGCGCAGCACGTGGATGTGCAATGTATTGCGTAATGTGGGACCATTGCATAATGCTAGGCATGTGCACAATGCCGGGGTCTAGCGGGGTCATGTAGTCGACCTGTGGGTCAGAGGTCATTGACGTTCACACAGTGCACTTGTGCGCAATAGGGTGCATGGCATGATGCGTGGGCATGCGTGGCGCTGCACCTGCACCACATGCGCAGTGTTGATGCCTTGCGCATGCTGTGTGGTGTGCGCGATTGGACTGTGGGATGCATAGCACACGTGTGCTGCAGGTGTGCGGATCACGCATGCGCGTGTTATGGGCTACAGGCTTGCTCCAGTGCACCACAGCTGCACACAGTGCAGTTCTGCAATATTCAGACACACTATGCAAAGGAGCTTATCAGCCCGATAAGCAGCACAGTAGGAGACATTAGCATATCATTACGGTTGCGCACAACCTGATTTGCATGCATTGCGCCTTATAAGCGCCACTGTACGGCACAGGCCATGGAGTGGTATTGCAACCTGGACAGGTAAGTGGAGGATGCTGTAACTTTGGAGGGTGACAGCAGCACAGCAGGGTAGGACTGCCCATGACTATGCTGCCACTGACACACTGTGCTGTCCATGTTCACAGGAGGCAACATGTCGGGACAGGATGAGGGCGAGGAGCATGGGCCTGCATGCAAGCGCAGGCCCAACTTCACAAAGGGAGAGACTGATGCCCAGTTTGAGACCTACCTTGACAGGGGAGGCCCTGTTAAGCGGTGCCATGGGCACACCACATGACAGGGCCGTTGGATGGGATGAGGTGGCGGCCTACGTCAACCAGCACGTCAGCCACCAGTGGTCAGCACAGGAGTGCCACAAGAAGGTGGGGCTGGACAGGCGGCGCATTAAGGAGAAGGTGGCGACCATCAGAGCATCCCAGAATGCCACTGGCGGGGGCCACAAGACGCACCCACACTGACGCTGACAGAGGAGTTGGTGGCGGCCTCCATCCTCTGCACCTTGGTAGAGGGTTGTCTGACGGGGTGATTCCAGACAGATGGCAGCCCATCACTGCATGGTATGTATGTCAGCAATGCACGGGTAGTGGGTCAGGGTGTGTGTACACAGGCATGCTGGTGTGCATGCTACCAGCACGCCATATGCGCATGTGTGCACACACGCGCAGGAACACTGCTGCCCACATATGGCGGCAGCGTGCACGGTGGGGCCACATCACTGACACTACTTCCTTCTCTTGCAGCTCAGCTCGGCTCCGTGCAGAGAATGGGGTGGCAGTAGCTGCAGCACCTGTGGACAGCGCACCAGCCCCTGAGGATGGACCATCCATGTCCACTGGCATCCGTGGTCCCGACAGCCTGTGGCTGGGCACCACGGTGCCTGTGGACATTCTAGGCCTGGGGCGGATGAGGCCCTGGATGTGTTTCTGTAGGATGGCATCCTTGGTGTGCTGTGTGCAGAGACACAGTTTGGGGTGGGGTCCGACTCCGATGACGATGTGACATTGATCCTGGACGGTATGGGTGACATTGTGGGTGTGTTGCCCCAGCCAACAGCACAGGCTGCATCAGGGCAGAGTGGCATGGTCACATCTGCACAGCCGCCTGCCCGCTCTGTGGGTGCAGCAGTGTGTGGTGCCACTGCTGTGGCCTGCGTAGGTGGTGGTGTGGACGTGCAGGTGCAGGGTGGCAGTGGGCAGCATGCTGGGTGACAGCAGCAGGCTGCAGGTGCCACAGGGTGGCAGGGCACAGGGTCTGCCACCGGTACACCTGCCGAACACCTTCCCCCAGTGGACCCCACTGTGCAGCACCCACCAGAGCGTGGTGGCTGGACAACGTGGCAGGTTCCCCCTGCCGATCAGTGTCCCGGCCAGGAGACACAGGATGCGTACCAGCTGGTGGTGCACACCCTGCTGTTGTGGGCATCCGTCGAGCAACAGGTACTGCTCATCGCTGGGGTGCATGCACTGTAAACAGAGGTGTGCCAGCTTGCAGAGCAGCAGGACAGGGGCACTGTGCAGATCCTGAAAGGGGCTGCAGCACATGTAGGAGGCCATGACTGCATCTATGGATTGCATTGCTGGTGCAATTGTGGATGGCTTTGCATTGCTCCCTGCCACTGGGCACGGGCATGCACAGGGGACCTCCCCCACAGTGTGCTGCCCACCCCATGGACCTGGCGTCGGGTGACCTCATCACAGTGGATGCTGGGTTCAGATGTAGGCATCTCCAGCATGCCTGGGGCTGGCCTGTTCGGCCACCTACACACCCCTGTGGGGACACGGTCATGGTCCTGCACATCCACCCCTGGGGGGGCCTCTAACACCCCCAATGGCTGATGCGCAGCCTGCAGCTGCCGATCGGCCATGGCACAGCTGCCCACATAGCCGTGGGTCCATGCGGCTTCCCTGAGGTGTGTGCTGCCCTGCCCACAGTCTGCTGCTGCTGCCCTGTGCACTCATGGGCACTGTGTGTGTGTTGCACATCTGTGTGGGTGCCTGCGTGCCGTGCCGCATTCTGCTTGTGTGTAGGGCCGCAGTAATGGGGGGGAAGTGGGGAAGTTGTCCAGGGCCCCGAGCTCAGGAGGGGCCCACCTGAGGAGCTGGCATTACCTTGGCATTAGCTGATTTGGGAAACAGGGGCCCATTTCGATTGACTTGTCCTGGACCCCAAAATTCATAGCTGCAGCCCTGCCTGTGTGTGCCTGCCAGCTGCTGGGGTGTGTGGTGTGGGCTTGATGAGGGAGGACTGGCACTGGTTGTGCCTGTGCACCGGTGCACTGCATCTGACCCACGCCACCGTCCACTGTGTGTGTGTGTGCGTGCATGCATGCATGCATGTGCATCATGTGTGTGTCTTACTGTGTGTTGGTGTGTTCCACTCTCTCCCCTGCTTTGCACCTCTGTCTGTGCATGCCCCTCACCGTGCATGCCCCTGCATGTGTGTGGTGTGCTGGTCTGTGTGGCCCATGCATGTGTGCCACAACACCTACCTGCGTTCTCCGAAGTGTTCCTGTACAACTGTGTCACGGTGGCATTGGGCCTGCTGTATCAAGTTGGGGGTCCCTCCGCTCAGGAGGAGGCTGCACACTCCCCTCTGGTCCATTGTCACCATCATCCCCACTACTGTTGCCCTCCTCAGCCTCGACAGCTATCCCACAGTTGATGGCCATGTTGTGCAGTATGCAGCAGGCCAGGAATAGGCTGCAGGTTTTTGAGGGGCTGTACTGTAGGGCACCACCTGACCTGTCTAGGCAATGGAATCATGCCTTCAGCATGCCAAAGACACACTTCATGATGTTGCATTTGCTGGCATGTGCCTCATTGTAATGTTCCTCTGCAGGGGACGACAGTCATTGGTAGGGGGTGAGCAGCCAGAGCCTTAGCGGGTACGCGCTGTCACCTGTGTAAAGAGTGACATGGTTAGCCCTATGCTATGCTGTTCTGTGCCCGTTGCCCTGTCCATGGCACCCACACCACCACACACACCCTGCCTCCCCCAACCCCAGGTCTGCCATGCCACTCACCCCTGGCCTGTGCCATACTCACCCACAAGGTGGCCCATGGGGATGTCTCCATGTTCAAACCTGTGGCACAGCACAGAGCTGTGCCAGATGAATGTGTTGTGTGGACTCCCAGAGTGTGTGGTGCACACATTGATGATGCGCACCGTGGCATCGCATGCTACCTGGCAGTTGATGCTTGGGCTCCCCTTCCTGTTGATATACGTCATGCCTTTGGGGCCAGGTGGCATGTGGATGCCCATGTGGGTGCAGTCAATGGCTCCAATCATGTCAGACATGCGTGCAACCCTGTGGAATGCCTGAATGCTTGCTGTACACTCTGCCTGTGTGCTGGGGAACCATATGGACTACGAAGCACATGGCAGCAGGGCATTGAGGAACTGTGTGAGGAGGCAGGATGTAGCCAACTGGGTGATACCCGTGGTGTCCTCTGTTGGTCATTGGAAGGTGCCCGTGGCAAGCAAGCACTTGATGGTGGTCACCTTGGTCTCCACGGACATGGCATGGCTACGTCTGGTGGGTGCCTGCATCTCCTCACTGCACAGCTCACAGAACTGCCTCAGAATGGCCCTGTTCAGGAGGTACCAGCCCATGATCTCAGTGTCAGTATAGTTCTCGAATGTGATGCAGGCATGGTACCACCTGTGTTGGGTATACCACCGCCGGGCCCTTCGTCGGCCACGGAGCTGTTCCCCCTGCTTCCTCACATCTCTCATTACTGCCTCCATCAGAAATGGCTCACTCTTCATCCCTCCTTCTCTTTGTGTGTCCCTCTGGGTGGATGGGTGGCTGTGTTTGTCTGTCTGTCTGCCTCCCTGGTGTGCTGTTGGTGTGTGTCTCTTTCTCTCTTTCTCTCTCTCTACCCCTCTCTCCCTTTCTCACTCCACCTCTCTGTCTCTCTCTCTCTCTCCCTCTGTGTTTCTCGGTATGGGGTTGCGCATCTGCTGTTTGTGTGTTTGCACCGTTTTTATGTGAACAAGTCTGGGTGGTGCATCTCGGGTTTGCTTCGGACTTGTGCCATGGCTTCATGGTTGAATATCCCGTTGTGCTGCATATTCATGGGAATGCCCCCTGCACTTGCGCTGCATACATTTTGGTTGTACATTGCAGGGATTTATTTAACTCTAAAAATTGATTAGCGTTTTGCTCATAAAAGTGCTAAATCTTTGTGAAAATGCATAGCTCTTGCCTCACTGTGTTTAACAATCACAGCAATTCTAGAAAATCTATATAAATACTTTCTGTACAGTTAGTATAGTCCCAAGAAAAAAACTGCTTATCAATTATTTAAAACCCTGCATTGGTGCAATGGGATTTGCGCTGCGTCACGTCTCCCTTTGAATATTGCTTAGTGGCACATCTTCGTACTTACACTGGTGTAACTCAGTTGTGCCATGTGCAGGTGCTCTGAATATCCAGGCCACAATCTACAGGATATTATAATGACACAAAGACTATGGAAATTACAGGGTTAATGCAGAAATTGGAAATAAATGGCTTGCACACAGCAGGTGAAATACATAGGAAACCCTACCTCAACCAACAAGCCAAGGTCAGAATTATTAGGGCAATCCAGGTAGGTATCGAGGAGTAGCTGTGGATATGGAGGAAATTAATGACCAGCTTAAAATATTCTATGAAAAATTAAATGCAGCAGAGGGCAGCCCAGCAGAAACCAATCTGGACAATTTCTGGGGAGATTTAGAACTCCTGAGTTTTGAACAAGAGGAATAAGATAGGCTGGAAGCACCTCTAATGGTGGGAAAACTGGGCAGGGCACTGAAGGGTATGAGTACTGGGAAGGCCCTGGGGTCTGGCTGTTCCCCATGGAATTTACCGGGAATCCCTACTTCTAATACTGCACAAAGTCTTAGAGGAGGCATGGGAACAGAGAGCACTACCCTCCCTACCATGAGGGATGCTCTTATAGTAGTTCTGCCCATGCTGGGTAAACGGACAGCCACTGTGCCAATTATAAGCCCATCTCCTTGATTTATGGAGACAATAAAATATTTGCTAACGTCATGGCACTGAGGTTGTAAACAGTACTACCCCCCGCATGGTGACCAGGAAGGCTTCATTAGGGCTGACACTTGAAGCACCACCTTCATCATATTCTGGTAGTAATACATGGTATCTGCGATGCCCCTCCCCATCAGGGCCGTGTTCCTAGATGTGGAGAAGGCTTTCAATTGGGTAGAGTTGGCCTACCTGTTTCCTGTACTGACTAGGTTCAACTTTGGCTCACAGTTTTATGACATTATTTAACTGCTGTATATTGAACCCAGAGTGATGGTTATCACCAGTAATGTCATCGCAGCCCCACTTTGAATTGCCCCATGGTATGAGGCAGCGGTGTCCTCTATCTCCACTACTTTTCATTCTGGTTCTGGAACCCTGGCAGCCAAAAAATGATTACATGACCAAATAAGGGGGGTAGAGTCCAACTTGGTCCAGTTGAAACACCTATAAATCTCTATGCAGATGACATTGTTTTGACAGTGACAGACCCAGAGGTGCCTATTCCAACAATGATGCATGTTGTTTCCCAGTTTGGGGAGCTATCAGGGTACTAAATCAACTGGACTGAGTTGTAAGGTTTCCCATTGACTTCCTCCTGCCCACAGCAACTGTTTATAGATTGGAGATTCAAATGGTACCTGGACAAAATTAAATAGTTGGGTATCTTTTTAATGTTTTATTTATTTATTTATTTATTTCTTGAAATGTTTCACCAGGAGGGCACACTGAACAACAAGTTGCCTGTCTCATGGTGCAATCTGGGGGGAGGGGTTACATAGGGTTGTGAAGGATGATCAGTTACAATAGTATGTGGGTAGTACAAACAAAACAACATTGTAAGATTGTGCAACAGCTGGAACACAAGATATTGTCCAATAAACAGTAGTGGAACATTGGGTAAATTACAATACATGTCCAAAATCATACCAAAGAACATATAAATGTACAAAACAGTAATAATGTGATAGAACCATTTATAGTGCATGAGTGTACCAGGAACAGACTCGAGGAAGTATGCAAGTGCTGTTGGAGTAAAAAGGATGGGGTTAGGCTGTGCACACTGGTGACCCAGAAGGGCAGGTGGAGAAGAGAGGGGGAGAGGCAAGAACTGAATATGAGGAGAACAGGTAGCCATTTTCTGATTTCCCCCTTCAGGAAGTTGAGAACCCTGCCGGGGCGGGGGTCATGGTAGGAAGGCAGAAACTGGGGATAGGTATTAAGGTGGGTTAAAGGAGGAACAGCTGAGGGAAAGGTAATTGTGTAGGGCAGAGGTAAGTGAGTAGTTGGAGGAGGAGTCTCGTATTTCAGGGGGAAGGGAATTCCAGATTTTAGGGAAACGATGGGCAAAACCAGTCTGACCAATGAGGGTGAAGCGGCGAGGAACTGTCAAGGTGCGGGTGTCCTTTGATCTGAGAGAGTGGGTGGGGGTGGAATGGAGCTAAAGGAAGAGAGATAGGAGGGGAGCCCCACGAACCAGAATTTGGAGGTTAGTTTGGCACAGTGAGAGATGCGTCTGTGAGATAGTGGAAGGAAGGTTAGAGAGTGATAGAGTTCACAGTGGTGGTAGCGGGAAGGGGTCTCAATATCAAGGCAGCAGAAGGAGTTAAAGAGAGTATCCAACTTGGTCAGGGAAGATTTGGGAGCAGCACCATAGATTATGTCACAGTAGTCAAAGATGGGAGTATCATCTTCTGGACAATTTCGCGCCTCACAGTCAGCGGGATGCAACTACGATTCCTGTACAAAGCACCAAGCTTGGGGCGCAGTTTCTTCAGGATAGCATCGATATGCACAGAGAAGTTGAGGTGCTGGTCCAGCCAAACTCCCAGATATGTAAATGAGGAGGCATCCTCCAAGATGGTCCCATCAAGGGTATGGAAGGTGGGTAGGGCTGGGAGCCTAGAGAGTCTCTGCCTGGTACCAAAGGCAATTGAGACTGTCTTCTTGGTATTTAGAAAAAGCTGGTGAGAAGCAAACCAGAGCTGAACTTGGTTGAAGTCATGCTGTAAGCTGGTTTGTACAGCAGCAGGGTTTTTGCCGGAAGTGCCGGAACTGTACAAAACAGTATATTCAGCGTACATGTGGATAGAAGAGGATGAGCAGGTTGTGGGAAGATCATTAAGGAAAATGGAGAAGAGTAGGGGACCAAGCACTGATCCCTGAGGGACACCAGTGTTGATGGGGAGTGGAGGGGAGATGGACTCAAGGATTCTCACTGACTGGGTCCTGCCAATGAGGTAGGATTTAAACCAGTTGGTGGCTGATGGAGCAAGGCCTGCTGAGAAGAGTGAATCAAGAAGCAGGGGATGGGAAACAGTGTTGAAAGCTTTGGCTAGGTCGACAAAGATGGCCGAGGTGATCAGGCCATCGTCCATCCCTGAAAGGATGGAGTCAGTAAGCCTGAGGAGGGAGGTGGTTGTTGAGTGGAGTGAATGTATATTGCATCAGACACCATACAGAGGAATTATAATAACCTGCTAGCAGCCAATCAGGTATTAACAGAAAGATGGCAGCAACTTAATTTAACATTATGAGGATGAGTAGTGCTGTTAACAGTGCCCTAGTGAACCTAGCCCCAAAAATGCATTACTTCAAGCAGTGATTCCATTTACTATACCAGAAACAATCTTTCAGAAATGGGAGAGACAATTAAAGTTCCACTTGTGGAATAGGAAATGGGCTGGGCTGAAACTGGACATGTTATACCATTCAGCAGTTAGTGGAGGGCTGGGCTACCTAACCCAAGGTTGTGTGCACTAGCTTTTCACTAGTGGCAATATGCAGCCTGGATATTTGCTACGCCTGAGACAGCCCCACTACATACAGAGACAGCACATATTGCACCCTGTCCCAAACAGATATTCCCAGCTCCAGTGCATGTCTCCCCAGAAAGAACTTAGCGCCTGCAGTCAAGGATAGCCAGCAGAGTTGGCAGTGGTTGGCATGATTGCTGGGAACAAACTTCTAATGGAATTCTGTAGCTGCTTCAAAATCAAGGTGGAGAAAAGATGATTTTCTGGAAGCAGTGGGCACAAAAAGGAACTAATAAAATTGGGGACTTATTCACAGAGGATGGTTTTATCATGTT
Organism: Neoceratodus forsteri; assembly: GCA_016271365.2. Lineage (NCBI taxonomy): Eukaryota > Metazoa > Chordata > Ceratodontiformes > Ceratodontidae > Neoceratodus > Neoceratodus forsteri. Next base: position 73,025,039 of record JADMNL010000036.1, read on the forward strand.
TCGGAGACTATCAGCAATGTACCACTTGCCTAAGTCACAACTGTGGAGACATTTGCAGAGTAAGGGTGCCACTCGCATGGGCAAACCTGTAGACACACTGAACTTTCAGTAATTTATTGGGAATTGGGGGTCCTCATGCTGAGAACATACAATAACAATAATTATCTCACTAAGGGATCAGCATTACAATGTATTTGGACCAGGAACTTAGAATGCGAGGACATGTCAGAGGGAGAATGGGACTTGGCCATTGAAGAAGCAAGGGCATCACCCATAGAACTGAGTGTTAGGTTAACCCAGTTTAAAATTCAAAATTGAATGTACTGGACGTCTAGCCAAGTTTAGTAGGGGATGGGGCTCAGGGATGCTGACCCATGCTGAAAATACCAGGAAGACTTGGGCACACTAGTCCATATATTTTGGCATTATCCAGTAATCCATCCTTTTTGGAGGGAAGTAGAACTTAAAAAGATCATCTTGGGGCTTGCCTTCCTAATGCCTGCTTATGCAATCTTAGGGTTCCCAGAGGGTGGTAGTCCCCCAATTTCACAAGTAGCTTGGACCTCAAACCTCTGTTGGAAGAATTATAACACATGCCTAGAAGGAAAACCAAACCCCCTCTATGAATTCATGGAAAAACCAACTGACTGATCAAACTCATTTGGACAAATTGCTTATTGTACTAGACAAAATATGAAAACATATAAACAACTGTGACCCCCCCCTTTTTAGCCTACCAAGGTATCAATCACGAGGAAGGCAACCAAGAACTTAAAGGAAATACCGAACATGTTATTATTTGCTTGTGAGCCTCATAGTCCCTTACCTAATGGCTGCAAGTGTCATTCCCTGTAAAAAGTTTAATTTTTTCATCAGTCTATTTTGGTAGGGAAGGGATCATGCATCTCACTAAATGAGCAGTCACAAACTCCCTTCCACGTCCCTGTCCGCTGGCCCCGCCCCCACAATCAGACATTTTATGATGCCCAACCAGGGAAAGCACAGGGACATGCCCCATTGTAGTCTATGGGAGCATTTCAAAAACATTTTTATATATGTTGAAGCAACATTTTATATAAATGAAAGCTACTGCTCAGCTGATGGGGACCCGATCAGTGGAGCAGTGGCTTTCATTTATATAAAACATTGCTTCAACATATATAAAAATGTTTTTAAAATGTCCCCCCCCCCATACAATGGGATGTTTCCTCACACTCTCCCTGGTTAGATGTCATAAAATGTCAGAGCACAGGGGCTGGGCTGGTGGTCAGGGAAGTGGAAGGAATCGGGTGACCGCCCATTTGATGAGATACAAGATCCTTCCTTCCAAAACAGACTGAGGCAAAAATGAAACTTTCTGCAGGGAATGACTTTCATGGCCATTAGGTAATGGGCTATATAGCCCATAGGCACATTTTTGAAATTCACTTTAAATAAGGCTGAATAAGCTTAGATAATATGTTATGCTGTTACCAGTTGTTGTGTAATGTTCCCTTGGAGAAGACATATAGGGAGGGTATAACCTGAGGAACACTATGACTGGTTTGCACCAGAATTGGCTAGTGAACCCAGTTGTGGGTTCAGGTTTGGGCTTGTTAGCTTGAATGTATTCTTTAAACATTGTTATAAGCAAGGCCCCAAGTTTTCTGTGATTCTGCGGCTGTGGAGGTTGCCGGGGAATTTAATGTAAACCGTAGAAAACTGTGTGATATTACTCTGCCGTTTACATGTACTGAGGAATATTATTCCATGGTTTCCATGAACTGCGGAATATTATTCCAAGGTTCACATGAACTGTTGAATATTATTCTGCAGTTTACATGAACTGTGGGATAATATTCAATGGTTTATATGAAATGTAGAATATTATTCCACAGTTTATGCTGAAGAGTCAGTATAAACTGTGAATAAAACACATCTGTAGTTTACATCAACTCCAACCAAGGAAAATTATTCCATGGATCATATAAACTGCAGTTATTCCATGGCTCATATAAACCCTGGAAAACTATTCCACAGTTTATATTAAATTTTGCAGAATGCTTTTTGGAATTCTGTGGAATTTAACAGCAAATATCTGAAAAGCATTTTGGAACAGCTCATGCCCATTTGTTTGTCTGCTAGGGCTTTACCTTAAAAATCAGGTAAATAAAAACAGTTAAGTCCCCCCCATCCAACTTAGCTCCACCAGCCACCCTACTCCACCCAGAGAACCTCCTTGAGTCCCTTTATTTGAAGTAGAAATATTTTTATCAGGTTCCGTACTGTGCAGTGACCCTTATCCCTCTAATTTCAACGCCTTGCCCAAATTCCGGTGTCTTTCTTTTTTTTTTTTTTTACTTTCTTTCACTCCTGTCATGGCCCCGTGGGTCCTCTCTCAGGTACCCTGTCCTTGTCCTGCCTGCCTGAGGATCCTCAAACTGTGCCTCCCCTCTCCCCCCCTCTCCACAGCCAGCACCCCCCAGTTTAACCCATCCGGGGTGGGTTGCCCCTCCTCTTGGGCACTCCTAGTAAGGACTGTTCCAGCTGTGGATGAGGGCCCATGGGGGAACTGAAAGGCCAGTCGAGGGAACCTGGCGTAGGGCATGGAGGATAGGTGCCGTCGCCTGATCCACGGTGCCGGTGTTTTCCTTGTTCTTCGAGACTCCCCCCCCCCTTGCATGGGCACCCCTGATGCAATGGTGCATGGCAACCCTGCCTGCATCGGCCAAGTGGAGCTATATGTAGCCCAACACACTGCAGTGTCCCCATCTCCACCTGGAGCTGCTGGTACACCAGGCTATCCCTCCCCCTCCCCCCAGGGAGGAGTGCTGCCTGACGGATGCTCAATCCTTTACCCGCCCCTGCCAACTGAGCTCGCTCCCGAACTCAGGTCGCTGGCATGGTGCGAGGTGTGGCATCCAGCACCACCAGGCTGGGCCAAAATTCCAAAAAATGTCTGAGATAAGCAGCAAAGTTGATTTGTCACAAGTTGGTGTGAATGTTCCAAACTTGTGTCACCAGCAGCCTGCCATGGCATTGGGGGAAGAGGGACAAGCCTTTGCAGGCTGTGGGAGCATTGGCCACAACAGTGCCAGGCCTCCACAGCCTGCTTCTGAGAAAGCTGCCACAATATGTTTCTTGCGCTGTGTGCAATCAACATAAAAATGGTAAAAACAAAAGTTGTTGCGTTTGGACTTATAATCTTATAAACAGCCTCAAAGCCAGTCATTTCCTGGAATAATGACTGTCTGGAGGGAATTGGCCTCAGTAGTGCCTCAGGCTGCCCATCCCCAACCGGTCATAACTCCCTCAGAAATGACCGGCTTCTCAGTCATTATTGCTTAAATGGAAAAAGGGAAAAATAAAAGTCAAGACTCAAGGTATGAATGAATAAATGATGGCCAAGATCTGACATGTAATTCCATCATAGTTGTGGAAAAGATGAAATGCATTAAGAGAAGATGCATTGAGCATTTACACTTTACTGGATAAATAGGTTTATCATAAAGATGGAAAGTAGAATGGGGAAAGTGTAAATAGCTTTTGTACCGTTTATGTAACTGATGATGAATTTAAAAACAAGTTTGTGGTAAGTCCATGAATGTATTAGAAAAATATGATTTGCACTGTCTGCAAAGGCCAATGGCACATTCATAAGGTAGAAAAAGAAATGAGCAGACTGGATGGGCCTTGAGGTCCTTATCTGCCGTCAACTTCTGTGTTTCTATGTTTCTGTGTATCTGCTGTGGGATATGTCAGGCCTCTTTTAATAAAACTAATTCCCCTCAAAAACAAAACAAAAAAAAAACAAATAAACTCTTAACTTAAAAAAAAGTTTAAAAGCAGTTTGAAAAAATACTGATACACTGTATTGACCTTGATGAAGTGGGGAAGGGTACCCCGTAGAACGTCGGCATATATTTGGGTGGCACTCACAAGAAAACAAATGGCTTTTACAGTCAGGAGTTGAACTCTCATTCTTTCTTGTGGAGAGTTTGCTCTTGGTAGACGTTCCTCTGACTTACAGTGCTAGTATTACATCAGGAGTCTGGCCATTCTGGAACCCTTCCCCCTTGTATTAGGTTATTCTAGACTTCTACAATTCTTTGTGTGAAGAAAAATTGGCTTTTATTTGTTTTAAATCATAACTTCCATTTGCTCGTTTTAAATCTGCCAATTTTCATTTGTCTAGTATGCCCTCTGGTTGTTTGTGTTTTTTTCCCTTCTGCCCTGTATGCAGCATAATGTTTACATTTTCATCCCTGCCAATATCAAAAATGCAAAGTAGGCCCCCTCTTTAGGTATCTGTTGTTTAGTCTCACCTTTTCTCATGCTCACTTCCTAGAATCTTTCCTCATAGCTTAAATTCTCCATGCCCCAAATTATTTTGTTTCCCTTCTCGGTACCCTCTATCTCTTATTAATTACCTTTGAAATATAGTTGTAGCTTATGTGACATTATAAATGGCGCATTCTTTTGATAGGTGTGAGCATGCGGCCAGAGTAGAATGGGTCTAGGGGATGGTAGTTCTGCTTCTATGTTGGCTTGTATGCCTATAGTGAAGGGGGGGGAGAGCTAAACATTGAACATATATGCAGTCTAAGCCAAACTGTGCAGACAGATTGTGTTTTCAATGTTTATCTTCAGATGTCTGGGGCTCTTTAAATGGCAAGCTGTCACCAGTCTGACTTGAAGATAGTAGCTAGCTGTGTTCAGTCTGACTTGGGGTAAGTGGTGTCACAAACATACTCAGCAGGTCAGGCCCTCTGCTCCCACAGTGCCAACCTCCAAGCAAAGTAATGTGAAAAGTAACAGACAGGGTAACCCTCCTGTCTGCTTGTGGGTTCGAATCACCTTTGGTCTCAAGTTCTGGGGGGATTCAAACTGTGAAGCTTATGCTAGCATACCCAATGTACAGGCGCAGATTCGTACTCTCTTCTGGGGTTATGGTACAATCTTATGCGAGGGGCACCAAGCCAGGCTTCCAAAATGAACCATTAAAACTCTATAAAAGACCTTAGGTATATTCTTACCTTTTTCTAATTTGGTAACACCATCAAGCTTTTGAACAGTTTTTGTCAGTCTTAACTCTCTATATGTCACATGCAAAAAGAGAACTGGCAGACCCAGGCAGTCTTTCAAAATAATATATTTACTAAGATGGATAAAAATATGTAAAACGTAAACATAGAACACTATATTAAAGAGCATACAGTCACTTAAAATAACAAGGGCAAACTACAAAAGAAAACCTCCTTCCACAATACAATTAGACTTTTTCTATCTAATGTATTACCTCTGTACAGTGCTTAAGTTAGATCAGAGATTGTGTTTCTTAAGAGTCCAAAAAGAAATGTCCCTTAACAGTTTAGACTCAGTACAGTTTAAACTGTGTCTTTCCACACCCTTCTATGAGTCATCTAGCTCCTCCTTTTAGAATATAAAAAAAAAATTATAAATAGGATGTCCTTATCAGGAGGTATATTAAATAAGGTGATATCAGCACAAGCTCCACTTCCTAAATATGACTCCTTAATTAAACATTCTCTCTTTGATCTTGAGCAGTTCCTATTCCCAAGGCACATCAAAAGGTTTTATAACTTTTAGCACCATGGTGGCACAACATGTTCTTCCTCTTAAGACGTCATAGAAGTTTATTAGACTCATCCTCTGGCAGACTTATAAAGTCCCATTTCATTTCCACTTCAAAGATTCTAGGCATATCATGATAAGGTAATAAAATGCCATTCTGAAGTAAGTCAGTTAATTAAATGGCTTCTGCTTCACTGAAACCTGGGGGGGGGCACCAATGGAGCACAGACTGACATACTATATTTTTATATTACAAATATCATAGAACAATCATAACTAGCTGGCCAAGCATCACAATTAGCACTCTTGAGGTGCTGTCTTTCAGATGAGACATTAAACCAAGGTCCCATCTGCCTGCTCAGGTGGATGTTAAAGATCCCATGACACTTCTCGAAAAGAGTAGGGGAATTTTTATTAAACAAAACATCAGCTTTCAAATGTACAATTACTTAATCAATCATGACCTCATACAAGTAAGGCAAAGAAGAATACATATACAAAAGTTCAATTTCTTCAAGAATTAACTTTTCAAGAACCAGGTACAATTTTTCCAATAAAGATAAAAAGTGTCTCATGTTAGTATTCTTTTTTCTGTATAGTACCTTTTATCTAAGAATCCTTTTATTTGTTGCAATACTTGATATACAGTGTACTGTTTTGTTGTAATAAAAGAGCACACCTAGCCCGCCACAAAAATATCTACAAGTTGCAACTATGAGTCTTAATGTACTAGGATGGAACTTCTGCAGTCTGATAGGGTACAGACCTAGCACACGGATTTCATAAATAATAGGATGAAGTAATGGGTCCTCCCATTCTTTTGCTAATCCCCCCAAAAAATGTTGTGCATAAGGGCACAATAAATACAAATGTTCCTGAGTTTCCAGAATATGTGTACAGGTCTGTCTATGACACATTCTTTCATCTATTGACTTATGTGTACGTCTAACCTCTAACCTCCCATAACAGGATAACCAGCTAACATCCCACAGCTGTAGGGGGATACGTTTGTCAGTAAGTTGAAGGAAAATTGTGTTTCTTTTTTTTTAACTTTATCTTTTTCCTCCTTACCGCACCATCACTCCACTCATTCAGACACCCTCTATTATGGCCATCCACATGTCTTCCCGTGGTACACCCAGGAGTCTGCTCCTAGAGTGGTCGCCTTGCTTGTGAATTCTTCAGATCCCGGTACACTTCGGGGTGGGGGCAGGCCCAAATCCTCCCCTATCAATGGTAGAGCTTGGCGATACACATTGGAGTCTGCCCCGGTGAGCGCCTGGTGACGTGGTCTGGCGTCGGAGGAGTCATCACCTAGGAGTGGTAGGCTCCATTTTTTCTCCTATTCTGCCCTATCTCCCTGCACTGCTGGCACACTGGGAGAGCCAATGAGGAGGCAGGCGTGCACACGCCGCTCCTCCTCGGGTTCTCGGCCAGCACAGCCCCTTCCCGTTGTGCGTCCTGACCCGCACCGCGATTCCCGGGTTCACCCAGGAGATGGTGATATGGTAGTGGGACAGACTAGTAACCCTCCCAGAGAGGGAGAGGCCATTGGCGCCAATCCTTCTCCCCTGCCGACCCCCGATGGCCCGGGCTCGTCCCCGAACCCAGGTCGCCGGTGTGGAGTGAGGTGTGGTGTCTAGTGCCTCAACCCTCAGCACCACTGGGACGGCAGAAAATTGTGTTTCATTGATCTGGTGTACAGTTTTTAATTAGTGAGATCTCATAAAAAATGTGTCAACAATAGCAGTGTAAAATTGCTTTCTAGAGTTATTTGTAATTGTAAAATGTGAAATTTTCCAGTGGTCTAAGTTGGTATACTGTAATGAAACAACAAATCCCTGCACCACACAAGCTGAAGTATCAAAAAAGCAGCCTTTAATGTATAACAAAAACGCCAGACAGCACCCGCTCACAATACCTCTACCGGTTTCACAAAAGTTGTGTCATCAGGAGGTGACCATTGCATCTAAAGTGGATCCTTAAATATGTGCAATTACCACAATATACTGAAATTTAAAGTGACAGTACCAAATTTGTGCAAAAGTACAAACAAAACACACACAAATTAAACTGTTAAAAAATAAACACATAATTAGATCCTATTTTGTGTTTTTCTCAAAGACAGGGAGAACAAGTAATACTTAGTAAAAAGAAATATTTTAGTCCTACTTATTCTGAAGAATGGACATCATTATAGTGCTATACCATTCTGTTCTTAAATTTCAATAGATGGTGCTTGAGATACCATGGTATTCCAATGCACCCTAGAAAAAGAACATAAGCACATGATCATGTTATTATACAAAACTAATGGAGAAAATAATATAAGAACATTGGTACATGTATAAATATGTGCAACAGGTTGCCATATGTAGATCTCAAAACATTATCTGTTATGTCCAATGCATGGCAACAGTTCTATATGGTCATTTAGACCTAGAGGTTCCATAGCACCCAAAGAGAAAATCCAAAAGGATTCGTGGTATAACAGTTTATTATCTAAATTGCCACCATGCGACCCTACTCTGATCTTTTCAATTGGACAAAATATAAAAGCATGATGGCTAGTTTTATTGTTTTTTACATGACGTGCCAGGGCTTTCTTTTCATCGCCCCTAGTGATAGCCCTCAGATGTTCCCCTATTCGCATCTTGAAAGGTCTAATAGTTTTCACTATGTAGAATGAACAACATTCACATGTAGCCAGATATACAATGTTGTCAGTACTGCAATTAAAAAACTCATTTACTTTAAAAAAGTTTTTGAGTATTGCATGTAGTGAAGGTATCGGTTCTCATGATACTTGAACAAAATCTACATTTCCCACATATGAAATTACCCATAGGTAATGGGGGCAGCCAGGTCTTACTAGTCTGTTCTTTGTTCTCCAACTTAACATGATGACTATGGACAAGTTTATTCCTTAGATTATGGCCCTTACGAAAAAACATCCTGGGTTTATTCTTAACAATCTCAGTGAGCAATGGTTCATTTTCCAAAATGTGCCAGTTAGTGTTAATGATGCCCTGTATTGCATGTACATGTCATGAGAATTTTGTTATAAAACTGACTCTATTGTCTATTTGTCTATTTCATCTATATGATGTTTATCTTGAAATAGACTTCCTCTATCAATGTGCAAAACCTCTTGGTATGCTTCCTCCACTATTCCTGAACTGTAACCTCGTGTCTTAAATCTATTGCATGTGTCTGTACCTTGAACCACATAATTAGCCCCTTCAGAACAATTCCTATGAGCTCTTAGCATTTGTGCCTTGGGAATATTATTTATCATGTGGCGTGGATAGCACCTAGAGGCAAGCAAAATGGAATTTCTATTTGTATCCTTTCTAAATAGATTAGTTCTGAGAGTACCATCAGGTTTCATGGATACCTTCAAATCAAGAAAGGAAATTTAAGCCAAATCACATTCTACTGAGAATTTCAAATTTGGATTGCTATTTTCCAAATAATCTATGAATTCCTGTAGCTCTCCACATGTGCACTTCCATACTATAAATATATAGGATGGGATATTCAAAGTGGATGCACCATACGCAACAGGGATGCGCCACGAAAGTGCGGAAATGCGTCATGGTGCGATATTCAGCAGGAGTGGCAGCGCAGCACAACATGCAATGCGCCATAGCGCAACAGTAATGAATGCATGCACAACTGCAGGGGGCGGAACCAGGAATAACATGCGAAGTGCGATATTCATCAGTATGCGTGCAGTAGCGAGCGAGCGAGCGAACAGCAGAAATTAGCCAAAATAAAAGGGGACAAGAGAGGGAGGAAGAATGCGCCACAGAGGAGCCATAGGTGGGAGCGTGGAGACAGAGTGCCAGGGAGGCAAGGCAGGAGACAGGGGGCAGATGTGGCCGGGAGTTGGACAGGGCCCACTGGAGGTGTGCCTGAGTGAGGGTAGGAGTGGGTGTGCCTGTGCCAGTGTGTGCGAAAAGGCCTGAGAGTGCCGCAGTGGATGGAGGGCAGTGGCAAGAGGCAGGGCACCCAGAGGTGAACAGCCGGAGGTGAACCTGGTGCAGGGGCAGCACCAGCAACACACAGCGGGGGGAACAGGAAGACAGCCACCTGGGGGGGAACACCAGCCAGGGACATGGCCAGTGCCACCTTCCAGATGGAGGCGGTAATGAGGGGTGTGAGAAGGCAGGCAGCAGGGAGGCGCGGCCGTGGTAGGGCCCGTCGGCGGTACACCCAGAACAGGCAGTACCGAGCCCACACCACCTTCGAACAGTACAGTGACACTGAGATTGTGGGCCGGTACCGCCTGAACCAGGAAATTCTGAGGCAACTTTGTGAGCTGTGCAGTGATGAGATGCAGGCACCCACATGATGGAGCCATGCACTGTCAGTGGAGATGAAGGTCACAGCCGTCATGTGCCTGCTTGCCATGGGCACCTTCCAGAGACCAACAGGGGACATGACAGGCATAATCCAGTTGGCCGCATCATGCCTACTCACACAATTCCTCAGCGCACTGCTGCCACATGCTGCAGAGTACATCCATTTCCCCAGCACACAGTGGAGTGCACAGCACACATACAGGAGTTCCACAGGGTAGCATGGTTGCCTGGTATGCCCGGGGCCATAGACTGCACCCATGTAGGCTTCTGCATGCCACCTGGCCTGGAGGGGGTGGCGTACATCAACCACAAGGGCTACCCAAGTGTCAACTGCCAGGTGGTGTACGATGCCAGGGGATGCATAATCAATGTCTGTGCCATGCACCCTGGAGGAGCACATGATGTCTTCATCTGGCACCAGTCTGCACTGTGCCACAGGATCGAGAGTGGGGACATCTCCACTGGCCATCTGATAGGTAAGTATGCATAGCACGCTGGACGATGTGTGCAGAGGTGGGGGTGGGTGTGGGGCATTGTCAGGGGTGCCATGGGTAATGGCCATGATGGCCCATTGCATAGTGATGCAGACCACCATGCTAATGACTCCCCTTTACACACAGGTGACAGTGGATACCCGCTATGACCCTGGCTGCTCACACACACCATACCGGCGCCCCATGACCCCAGCGCAGCAACAGTACAATGAGGCACACGCCACAATATGGAATGTCATCAAGTGGGTGTTCAGGCTGCTAAAGGCACGGTTCCATTGCCTACACATGTCAGGCAGTGCCCTACAGTACAGCCCTTCGAAGGCCTGTGGGCTATTCCTGGCCTGCTGTATCCTGCACAACATGGCCACCGACTGTGGGATAGCCATTGAGGTCAAGGAGGGGGACAGTGGTGTGGACGATGAGGATGTCGGTCCAGCTGGTGTAGGGCAGCCACCCCTGGGCGATGGGACCCCCAGCTGGCCCGGATGGCACAGCAGCACTGGGACACCATCACAGAGGAGCACTTTGGACAACACAGGTAGGCAACGGGGCCATGTGCAACCACCAAGGGCAAGGGCACAGCCCACAGACAGGCAGGGGTGGACACCAGGGGTGGATGGCGTAAAGGGAATGAGAATGGGCGGAGGACCACACACGGTGGCAGGGATGGGCAGGGCTGCACACGTAATGCGCATACACACGCACACACACCACAACACATGCCCAAAGGGCAACAGGCATGCCCACCCCAACAGGCACCCCCACAGGACCACACTCAACCATGCCCAGTGGCTGGCACTGTGCATGCCTCAGACGCTGAGCACCGTTGCACGGTGGCGGACAGTGCTACACAGGCATCATCATGCACACGCCACAGTGGCCAGCAGCTGGGAGGGTGTGCACAGGGACCATGTGTGTGCAGGGCTGGGAACCTCATCCATGCATCACACAAAGAACACCACAGTGCACACAGGGCAGCAGCAGACAGTGGCCATGGTGGGAGACAGGTCAGTCATATGGCACAGTACCACGGCCACCACGGATGTGTGGGCAGCCCCGCTGAGACCTGCCAGCCATGCCAGGCTGACCAGTGGCCTCATGGGGTGGCACAGATGGGCCCCCAGGGGTGACGCTGCATGAACACGACCGTGTCCATGCAGGGGTCTGCAGGCATTGACATAGCAGGGGTCGCATGACGCCAGGAACGGGGTGTGGACATCGCACCCTGCGGGTGTGTGGTGGCTGGGCACCCAACTGGGTGGCCAGTGTAGCCATGACAGTCGCCATTGCAGTGGTCTGCCTATCAATGGCAGCGGTCACATCCACCCGCTGCTGGGCCAACTCTGCCAGGAGCAAGCCATGGTCCCTGCTGCACCGCTCCTCTGCCTGGTGCAGAACTGCACTGAGTGCATCCACCGCCGCCACGAGCCACATCTGCTGATCTACTGAGGCCTGGAGAAGATGGCTGTGGTTGTCCATGGATCATCTGCATGTCCAGCATGCTGTCCCCCGTGGTGTTCTTGGCTCTGCTGCCCAGCACCCTTGACGGTGGGTGCTGCACAGCACTGCCATTCTGGGGTACGTCCACATGTGGTGCACTGCCACTGCCCCCGTTCCTGTCCCCCCATTGACATTGGCCATCTGCTGGCACTGCCCCTCTGGCTGCCGATCGCCTGGGGACACCGGCATGGCCACAGCAGCCATAAAGCCCCACAACCCTGGCTGCACACCAGTGCTGCCCCACTGGAGCATGCAGACACAGGCTGGGAATGGCCTATTGCACAGGCAGCCACGCCAGCATCACCCACGGAACCGTCCGGGCGGTTGCCTTCTGTGGGACCATCCTATGTCCCACATGCATCACTGTCCAGGACGTGTGTCACGTCATCATCAGTGCGGATCTGGCCCCGATCCATGTCCCAGCACACTGGACACCGAGGGCGGTGTCCTACTGGGACACAGGCAGGGCCATGTCCGCACCCGCACTACCGGCATCAGTCCGGACAGACATGTAGGTATGTAGATGGACGGTCTCTCAACACCTGTGGAGATGGATGGGCATTCCTCTGTGTCCAGGGCCACCTCTCGGTGGACACACCCACCACCCCTGCCCCATGTAGATGCTCAGGAGCTGTAAAGGAACACAGTACCGTTAGTGGCTCTGCCTGGCCCTGTGGCATGCCATCCTACCACCCACACACTGCCAGCACCAGACCTACCATGTAGTGATGGGCTGCTACCCATCTGGAAGCCACCACCAGAAATGCCCTCGATGGCACTACACCGCATGCTGCTGGCCACCCGCTCCTCCCGTGGCGTCAGGCGGGGTACATCCTGCTGGCCCCACCGGTGGCAGCATGTGCCGCCCTGATGGCAGCCACCTTGTCCTTAATCCACCTCCTGTCCATGTCAACCTTCTTCTTGCACTCCTGCATGGACCGCTGGTGGCTGCCCTGCTCGTTGACGGTACGTGCCACCTCACCCCACGCCGCAGCACGGGCCTGGGGCGCCTCGCTGTCCGCTAAGCAGCGGTTCCCTGTTGAGGTATGCCTTGAACAGGGCATCAGATTCAGCCCTGGTAAAGTTGGGCCTCCTCTTTCACACCCTTCCCTGCTCCTCCTCCTCTTCCTCTCGCTCGGTCATGCTCGTGCCTGGGGATAGACAGGTGTTACCTTGGACTGTGCAGTCCCATACAGCCCTCCCAGACCACTGTCCCCACATCCCTACAGCATGCCACCTACCTCAAAGGACTGCAATACCGATCCTTGGCCCATGCAGCCTCAGGTCGCATATTTATAGTGTAATGCATGCAAATGAGAGCAGGCGCATCTGTAATTGGATGCTAATGCAGTGGATGCGCCGTGGAATGGCTCATGAGCTGATTTACATATCCTGGTTGAATATCGTGCTGTTGCACCTTGTGCAATGGTGTTGAGCATGCTCAGGCTATGGTGCACCACTGGGACGTGCGCAATCAGCACCGCACCACGCATGCCTGGGGTGCTGACACCGATGCTAGTGGCGCTGCTGACGTGCTGTACATGGGAGGCAGTACAGGGCACGGCCACCACTGTGCCTGTGGTGCAAGTGCGCTGTATGCTCAGGGGGCACTCGTGCCATGGTGTGCCATGGCACCATGGCACCACAGCGTGGTAGGCCACTGCAAGAGATCACACACATGCACCCTACCGCGCCACATGCAGGGCTTCCCAATAGCACTGTGGCGCTCTGTGTGCGGACAGACCCTTGACCCTGCAGCCGACCTTTGCCCCCTAGGCGCCATGCGTACACATGGCTGTACCCCTATTGCTCAGTCCGGTGACAACGTGACAGCGACTGGCAGCGCAGTACCGCGCTGCCTCTGCACATGGGGCACGTGCGCTACAGGGTGTCATTTTGTTGTCGATTGCCACTACACTATGCCACGCACCAGAGCGCCTGTCTGGATGGCAATTGAGCTTGCAAACCTGGTGGCCTTGGTACAGCCCCATGCAGGTGCCCTCTTTGGCCAGGTTCCCCTCCTGAGGCCACGGACAGCAGTGTGGCTGGAGGTGGTAGAGGGCCTGGAGGAGGCCACAGGGTGCAGTAGGACAGCACAGCAGTGTCACCACCGATATGGTGACCTCCAGCGGGTGGGACCCCGACCGCCTAGGGCGACTGCAGGCACGTGCCCGTTGGGGTGCCATGCCATGGCCAGGTAGGTGCTCCATCACATCACTGGTAATATCTCTCTGTCCAGGTATCACGGTGGCCATCAGGCCATGCCGCGGGGGGGCCTACCTGTTTTGATAGTGTTGGGGGTGCCTCACATACACCCTGTGCCACCGCGTCATGGCTGGGCTGTGTGGGCACGCACACAGCAAGGGGGGGCTATCTTACTGGCCTGTACTGATGTTACCCTCTCCATGTTTTCACCCTAGGCCTGGAGGATCACTGTAGGGCCTGGTTGGCCCGTGAGCAGGGATGGCAGGCCGGAACAGGTGGTGTGGCCTTGAAGCCGGGGCACAGTGGTGGTGCTGTGTGTCAGCAGTGCCCTGCTGACCAGGACCCAGGTGAGTACCGTGTTTCCCCTTTCATCTGTGCATGGTGGGTTGCAGGGGTGTTGGTGGGGCATGGCCCCCTGCACATGGCCCCACTGCCGTGCACGCCCCATGGTGCACTCCGCACCATCCTATGGGACTGCATGTGTGGGTGGGTGTTGCAGGTGGGCTGTGCGTGCACTGGGCACCTGGCTGTGCCACTGTCATCACACTGCATAGCCATGACACTGTACGGCCATGTTGGTGCTGTGCAGTGCATGAGCAGTGGGGGTGTGCAGCGGTTTGCATGGCTATGGGTGCCTGGGTAGGTGGGTCTTGTGGGCACACCCACTGTGGGTGGTCGCATGCCATCACAGGGGTGAGGCCCACAGCTGTATGCCATGCACATTGGGTGGGCTGCGGGGGTCTGGTCAGTCACACATACTGACTCTGCTCCCTTGTCCTAGGTGGGCAATGCTGGATGACCCTGGAGTGTCACATCCAGAAAATACTGCCAGTGACCCAGGCCACACTGGAGCTGCTGCAGGGCATGGAGCAGAGTGACCAGTGGCAGCACAGAAGGTGCCACAGAGTGCGCAGGGACGAGAGGGGCCACCAGTAGGGCCTGCGGCACCCACGCTGTTCCTCCCCCCCCGGACTGTCCCTCACACCCCTTGTCCCACCTCTGCTGTTCCCTCTGCCCCATGCCCGCCCCTGAGAGTTGTAGCCTTGTACCCCCTCACTTTTGTATATAGTTATGTAAATAGTTATTGTTAATATTGTTACCTTTTGAATTATATACATGTTTCATACAACAACTGTGGTGGTCTCTGATTTGCACCGGGCGCCTGGTGCCTTGCTGCAGTGGTGTGCATGGCATCTGGGGGTGGTGCAGGCCTGGTTGTGTGTGTGTCTGGCAGGGCCCCTCCACTGGTGTGGGTGGGGGCCATGGTCCCTGTCTGTGGTATGTGTGTTATGCCCTGTGCACTGGATGCCTGTGTGCAGTTGTCCCAGGTGTATGCGCTGTGTCCCAGTCGCCCCTGTCAGTGTGTGCCTGGCCTGTGTGGCTGAGCCCCTTGCATGTCTGTGGTATGCATAGTCGTGTGGACACCCCCAACGCATGCATGTCTGCTGGCATGACATTGGTGGCTGTCCATGCCAGCCACCCTCTGGGCATGGCGCCATGGCAGCTGGCATCCTGTCTCCAGGTCTATTGCATATCTGCCTCAGGTGACACTGTGGGTGGTGCTGTTGTTGTCTCTCTCCATGCTGTCGCTGGTGTCTGTGGTGGTGCCACCAGCTTTGATTTTCTGCATCTTTCCCGATAGGTAACTGCTAATCCACTGGATGGTAGGAGGGGTGGCACCTATTTTAGCGAGGCTGTTTTCAATTAGGTTGTGGTCTACAGTATCGAATGCTTTACTAAGGTCTAGGAAGACAGCTCCCCTGGCCTTCTTTGAGTCCATAGTGGAGATCCAGTCGTTGGTTACTTTAGCCAATGCAGTGATATTACTGTGGTTAGAGCGGAAGCCATATTGAGCTGGGTTTAAGAGAGAAAAGGTTTCTATGTGGTATTTTAATTGTGCATAAATCAGTTTTTCGGAGACTTTGGAGAGGATAGACAAGATAGAAATGGGTCTGTAGTTATTTAAATCACATGGATCCCCCGATTTAAATAGGGGGAGGATGTGAGCTGATTTCCAACATGAAGGGACTATGGAAGAAGAAATAGAAAGGTTTAAAATATGGAGGACTGGAGCAGTAAGGTAGGGGTGCCCAAGTTTTAGGAAAAGCGGTTCGATTCCATCATCCCCTGAACTTTTCTTAGTGTCTAGATTAATGAGAGAATCTTCAACTTCTTTGAAGTTAAGGGGAAGCAACTGGAAGGGATGGACCGAAGTTTGAGGGGTAATGTTTGTGCAACCCTGACTATTGATGCACACAGCATATGGGGAGGAGTTGAAAGCTAGGCCAGCAGTGACAAAGTGTGAGTTGAATTCTTCGAGTATTTGGCTGCTGCTGCTTTCCACAATCATATAATTTTTTGAGGCTCTTTGGTGGTGGTGGTGGTGGGGCACTGGCTGCCCTTCAATGGACTTAAGGGTCTTCCAAATTTTTTGGGAATTCCCTTTGGCCTGCTCTAGGGTAGAGACATAGAAGCTGGCTTTGGTGGAGAGAATACGTTTAACGCAGGCATTCCTAGCAGTTCTAAATGCCTGCCAATCCACCGGGCTGTTAGTGTGTCTGGCCTTGGCCCATAGTTTATCACGGTTTGTGAGAGCAGTCTTGAGCAATACGACAGTTTACCGCAGTGCAGAACTGCCGAATATGGTCATGATATGGGAGTGCTGGTCAAGTGTAATTCTCAAGTATTTGAAGGCACTGACTTGTTCAAGAGGTTGTGAGAGTGAGGTATTTATGTGCAGAGGGGATTGCCTGAATTTATTTTGGTGGTGGGAGAACAGCACAACTTTAGACTTTTTCTGGTTTAGGATGAGTCTGTATTTGATAAACCAGGCCTCAGCCTCAGTGAAAGCAGATTGAAGGGAGCACTCAAGTTCCTCCGGGGTGGCATGGGATGCATAAAGGACTGCATCGTCCACATAAAGGAGGATTTTACCTGAGCAGGCCTTCAGGAGAGAGTTTCGGTAGAGGCTAAAAAGTAGTGGTCCCAAAATAGAGCCTTGAGGGACCCCAGAGTGTACAGGGAGTGGATTAGAGTGGATGGAGTTGATCCTAACTTTCTGGAAGCGGTTTGACAAGTAGTCAGAGAACCAGGCATTGGCATCCTGGGAGAGGCCAACCTGGGAGAGAGCAGAGATGAGTAAGGGGTGATTAACGGTATCGAAAGCCTTGAACAGGTCAAGAAATACTGCGCCTGCCAGTTTACCTGTATCAAGGGCAGAGTACGTAAAACTTGTGAATTCTAAGAGGGCTGTGGTGGTGCTATGACCTTTCCTGAAGCCGTGTTGTTCAGGGGAGAGTAGCTCATACTTGGAGAGATACTCAGAGAGCTGGTTGGCAACAATGCATTCCAGGGCCTTAGAAGAGGGGGGATGGATATGGGGCGGTAGTTTCCGGGGTTGAGGCGGTCACCCGCTTTGTGGATGGGTGTGATGAGGGCCATTTTCCAGACAGTGGAACTTACCCAGGCAAAGAGAGAGAGGTTAAGAATGGTGGTAAGGGGGGAGATGACTTCATACAGGGTGAGTCGCAGGATTTTTAGGCCCAGAGTGTCTTGGCTGTGGCGGGAGCCGGTGAGTACTTTGAGAGGTAGGGTTTAGCATCACGAGTGGAGATGGTTTGGAAGTGAAAGGAGGGGTAGGGTTGAATGGTTTGGGGGGAGTAGTCTGACTGAAGAAATTTGCAGGGAGAGGGGAGCTGAGGTCTGAGAAGGCTGTGTTGAGAGTTTCAGCAATCAGCAGTGGGCTATTTGTAATACAGCCATTGACATTTAGTTGGACGGGGGGGTGGATTTGCCTGTAAGGGTCTTTAGGTTATCCCAAAAATTTCAGCCACTTCCTCATGTTTCAGTCAGGGTGGTTTTAAAATATTCTGCTTTCGCTTTGCGAATAGCCCAGGTACACTTGTTTCAGGTGGCACGGCAGTGCTGTCTGTTGGTGAGGCTGCCCGAGTCAAGGGCTTTTTTCCACAGGTTATCCCTTTGGTGCATTCGGTCCAGCAAGGGAGTGGTTATCCATGGCGTGTTGTGTCCCTTGAGAATTTTTTTGGATTGGGGAGCAAATCTATCGTAGGATTCATTAAAGACGTTAACAAAGTGATTTAGTGCGGCGTATACTCGACATATAGACCATGTCATTAGGACAGTAATTAAAAAACTTGGGGTTCTATACAGACACAAGCACTTTATGACACCTGAGACTAGGAAACTTGCTGTAGCTTCCTTGGTTCTCTCCACCTTGGATTATTGAAGCAATAATGCATGACAGGGAGTGTGTTGTGAGATTCACACACGCCTTGGGTATGGTGTGGCATGAGGCTACAGGCCGGATGCCGTTAACCACTAAAGGCGTGTGTAAATCTCACAACAACATACCCCCTGGAGTGCATTATTGCAATTATAAAATGTGCTAAAAAATATTATTTTTTTAACTGATAATAAGTCAATATTTTTATTATTTTAATAGAACTGAAAACTTTATTCATCTGCCAACAATGAAATAGTCCCAATAAGACAGAAACATAGCATATTAATTTGAGGTACCACCCTGTTCAGAGTATCTACTTCTGCGACAGTGTGTGAGGGAGGAGTCATTTATACGGATGTCGGCTGACTTGTCAGGAAGAGAAGGGGAGGAGGGTTCTACAGCCCTCCCCTGCTCTACACCCAGTAGCTACACTTCCCAAGTGCCGTGAAGACCCATATTGCCCCTTACTGGGGAAACAAAAACTGAAATAGTAATCATCCAATGCTGAGCATAGCCAGGGACTGGAACTTTGCAATTATTTTATGCATAACTCACACAGTATTACCTGTCTTATTGTATCACAGTCTAGCAGTACTGAATATTTATTCTGGCACATATTAACTTTTAATAATGATGACCGGATCTATTTTGAATTGCAAAAAAAAAAAAAAATAATAGTGAAGTGAGGGATACCTGCAAGTGTTTGAGATGCCTTCCCAGTGCGAACAAATGGCTAACGCTGAATACTAACTGATTCACTTTCCCCTCCCATCATCACTCCACTGTGTAACTATAACAGTAAGGTAGAAAACTGCAACATATGGGGTGATCGCTGCCTATTAATATGCATAAAAAGCGAGTTAAATAGTTTCAATATTTCCTGGTATTTAGAAGAGAAACCTAGCCCTGACAGTAAAACAAAGCTACGTAGTCCACATACATACGTGATAGTCTCAGCCTTCCGGAGTAGTCCTAGTGCTGGCAAGTGTTAAAGGGGCACTGTCAGCTTTGCCCCTCGTTTTTGGAAAATTTACCATCACTAGCTTGCTATGCACATGACTGCTGCATGGCTTCTGAGGAATGCATATAAGTGAAGCACAAAGGATTCCGCTTACCAATTTTCGCTAAATATGAATTAGTTGTACTCCTGCTGTCCCGAGTAAGAAAGTCTCCGTGCACGGAAGTGAGTTTATGAGAGAAGGTGCTGGGGAACGCACGTCTACCTGTAAGCTGTCCCGACATGCATATTTTATCATGCCATTGAAAAAAAAAAACTCTATTGCCCCATAGTTCCTCTAAACTTCTCTTGGTATCTGATTCCAAAAACTGAGGGCTCGTTCTTATGTAAAACACTATTAAACACTGGTGCAACTCAAATCCCATGCGCAATGCTTGACCAGTTTAAAAGATCCGTGCATGCGCGATAATGTGCTGCTACTGCATGCAGGATTTGGTACCAGTGTTTAATAGTGTTTTACACAAGAACGAGCCCTTGGTTTTAAGTATAAGATACCAAGAGAAGTTTAGAGGAACTAGCACTAACAGAGTTTTTGTTTTTTTTACAATGGCCATGATAAAATATGCATGCCGGGACAGCACTACACATAGACGTGCGTTCCCGGCACCTTCTGTACATAAACTCACTTCTGGTGCATGGAGACCTTCACTCGAGACAGCAGGAGTACAACTAATTCATATTTAGTGAAAACTGGTAAGTGGAATCCTTTTTGCTTCACTTATATGCATTCCTCAGAAACCATGCAGTAGTCATGCGCATAGCAAGCTAGTGATGGTAAATTTTCAAAAAACAAGGGGCAAAGCTGACAGTGTCCCTTTACAATCAGACAAAAGAGTCAGCTACTGGAGAAATGAGGAGCTGCTGATCAGGGCTATGCTGGCAGTGATTTCAGCCCAAGAGGTTGCTGGCTGGATCGGAGCAGGTAGGAAGGCAGATTCAGGTGAGTGGGGAGGGAAGCCAGTGAGACTGCTAGGAGATAGTCCACTGAGGACTGCGAATTCATTGACTTCAGTGAGGAGGAGAGAATCCTCAGATATTCAGGATGGGTGTTCAGTCCACCACATTGTCTGCTAGATGCTGATACATTTAGATGGGTAACACTGTCTGAGTGATGAGAGAAAAGTACCGATGAACGCAAGTGTTTCTTTATGCTCACAAGCGGTTTTTTCATGCGCTGCTTTTAACAAGCACAGAACTATGAGCGCTCTCACAGTTGCATGGTATTGGGAGCCACAGAGATTGCTACGCAATCGGGGTTA
Source organism: Neoceratodus forsteri (assembly GCA_016271365.2). Classification (NCBI taxonomy): domain Eukaryota; kingdom Metazoa; phylum Chordata; order Ceratodontiformes; family Ceratodontidae; genus Neoceratodus; species Neoceratodus forsteri. The sequence goes on from JADMNL010000036.1 coordinate 73,045,699, forward strand.
CTGACGTGAAAACAAAAACTATCAAGGAATGCTTCAACTGAGCCTCAGAAGAGGCTGAAGCAGGTACTCTCAATCATAGAAAATCTATTTCTTTATTGTGCTTTCTTGTACTAGGTGTAACAGTTTCCGCGTTTTGAGGAAAACAGTGTCTGGCAGCAGTACTGGTGACTAATAATAATAATAATCTTTATTTAAATTAAGTGCCTTTCAAAATATCAAGGCGCTGTATAATAAGGTTAAAACAACAATGATAAGATCAACAAACACAACAATACAGTAATCTGCCGGGGTCCCTTCAGTCCATTCCATCAAAGGCCTGATGCCATAAAAAATGTTCAATGCCTGTTTAATTCCCCCCCACAGTCGCACACTCCCACAGCTGATGGGGTAGAGAATTCCAGAGGGTAGGGGACATGTACATCAATGCACAGGCCCGAGAAGATTTTAAACACACCCTCGGAATCTCCAGCAACCCCTCATCAGCCGAACACAGCTGTCACTCAGAGCAGTAAGGTACAAGAAGCTCTTTCAAATAGTCAGGGCCCAGTCTGTGTAGGGCTTTATAAGCCAGTAATCCAACTTTAAAGGTGATCTGCCACCAAATCGGCAGCCAATGCGGATCGCTCGGCACAGGGGTAATATGGGAAGATTGAGAAGTCCCCGTCAACAATCACGCTGCAGCCTTCTGCACTAGCTGCAGGCGGTGGATATCAACCCCAGGTAGTCCTAAGTACAGGGAGTTGCACTAATCAAGACGCGAGGTCACAAAGGCGGGACCAGGGTAGGCAGATCACTGGACGGAACAAGGTGCCTGATCCTGGCGATGTTCCTAAGATGGTAAAAGGAAGACTTGACGACTGCCGACACCTGAGATCGTAGTGTCAGACCATCGTCAAGCACCACCCACAGGTCTCACACCCGTTCAGAGGAAGGGACCTTGGAGCCCCCCAGATGATATCCAGAGGGCTGACCAGCCCTCATCCCCTCTATCCGGTGACCCGGATCCACAACCATCACCTCGGTCTTTCCCGCGTTCAACTTTAGCCAACTTGAATTCATCCAGTCCTGGATTTCAGCAAGACAGTTGTTAAATATCGAGAGAGCACCATCTTGATCAGGTGCAAAAGACAGGTAGAGCTGGGTATCATCAGCATAGTAGTGAAACCTCAGCCCATACCATCTTACAATGTCTCCAAGGGGCAGCATCTACACTTCAAACAACATGGGGGACAGCATTGAGCCCTGAGGGACCCCACATGACAGAGAGAGTGGGTCAGAGGAATAAATCCCAGACACCACTCTCTGAGTTCTGCTAGTGAGCAAAGATGTAAACCACCTGAGACTGTACTAGTCAGGCCACAGATGGACCTCAGGGACCCAAGCAGCACCCATGGTTCACAGTGTCAAAAGCCGAAGAGAGATCAACGAGCCAAGATGAGCCGTTTCTCCAATCTCTTGCTATCAGGAGATCATTGAGCACCGAACCAGCTCAGTTAGGTACCGTGCCTCTTTCTAAAAAACTGGATTGAGAGGTTCATAGATGTTATGGATGGTCAAGTGGTTCTCCAACTGTACCGCCACTACTTTCTCAATAACCTTCCCTATAAAGGGGAGGCTTAAGATTGGTCTGTAATTGGCCAGAGAGTCTGGGTCCAAAGAAGCCTTCTTCAGGAGGGGTGTCACCACCACCTCCTTCAGGAAGCTTGGAAACTCACCCGAATTAATGGAGCACTGGACTATCTGTACCAGGACCGGGGCGATAATATCACAACAACCCATAATCAGGGATGTTGGGCCCGGATCCAAACTACAGCACATAGGGTGTATACGATAGACAATCCGCATGACATCCACGAGCTCTGGCTGGTCAGAGGTACTCCAGGAAGCATGAGGTGAGGTGACCAGGCACCGATCAACAGCATCCTCCACAGAGCGATTCAAGAGGCTCTCCACCCTGATGTCAGCCACCTTATTCGCAAAGAACTGAGCAAGCTCATTGCACTCCACTATGCAGAAGACTCTTCGGAGCTGCAGACAGGCTGGGTTGCACAGCCTGTCCACAGTTTGGAAGAGCTGAGCCAGTTGGTTCTGAGAGGCAGCAATCTCCCCAGACAGGAATTCTACCTTCTTATGGGAGATCGCTGATTGGTAGACTTGATAATGTTCTACCAAGCTAAGGTGGTTGTCCTCCTGGGCAGATTTCCGCCAGCGCCGCTCTAACCTTTGTCCTAGTTGCCGCAACTCTCTCAGGGTCCCATCAAACCAAGGGGCCTGAGGGCGAAGGGAGAGAGGATGAACACGGACTGGAGCAATCAAATCCAGGGCCATGGAGATGGTCTTGTTATAGGCCAGCACCAAATTCTCTGGATTTGAGCTGGCCACAGGAAACTCCAAGAGGTGAATCACCACCACTAGGCCTTCAGGGCTCATATTCCGTAAAAGGCAGTAACTGACCATCTCCACAAGGGCAGGCCTACGGAGAGGGGTGCAAAAATTGAACCTCACAGTGTAATAATTGGATCAACTGACAGGTTCCATCCCCAAATCGGAGGCTTCAATCCCCAGGAGGAAAACCAAATCAAGAGAGTGACCATATTTATGGGAAGCAGAGGTAACAATTTGTGTGAGGCCCAGCGATGTCATCAACTGGAGGAAGTGCTGTCCAAATTGCGAGACTTTCATTGACCCAGGCATTAGTGTCGCCCAGGACCATCAGTCTGGGCGACTCAAATGCCAGGCTCCATCATGAATTCAACATTCCTGTAGGAATAGCTTCTCATCTCCGGGTGGACGGTAGACAAAGCTATCCTACAGCTAACACCTGCTACCGCGAGTACACTCAAAAGATCTCGGGTCTCCCAACTGGTACGCTTGGAGGCCCAACTCGTCTTGAAACAGAACGCCTCCCCACAGTCCAATCAGCAGTGTATCGCTGAGTACCCAGCCGGAATTGCAGCCTCCAATGCAGGGCCAGCATTTTCAGCCAGCCAGGTCTCGGTGATGTAGGCCAGATCAGTTGTTCCAACAAGATCTGTAATAATTGCAGTCTTATTCTTAACTGATCTGGCATTGCATAACACCATGAACAATTTGAAAATGGCAGTTTTTGGCCACACAAACATTCGGTCAGTTGATACCTGTCTCATCATCTGTTATCCTGTCAGCAGTGGTCAGCTGGAACTTTATCTGTGTGTTTGTTGTGAAAGTTACACACAGCTAAAGCGTCAGTCTTACCAATCAGCTTGCACCATTTTTCTTGACCATTTTATAATGACTGGTAATTTATGGAGCTACAACAGACACCAACCTCAACAGAATCAGGACCATCCTAAGGCCTGTCACCTCGTCCTTGATGAGGACAGGCTCACACACTCGTGCAACCTCTATCTGGATACAAAATGGCTTCCACTAGACCTCAGGATAAAATTCCAAACTTGCCTAATTGGGAAGAAAGCCCTACTAAGGCTCATCCCCCCGTCTGCAATCCCTGCTACATACCTCCTTTAACCACCACTCTACTAGGAATGTAGTAAGAAACACCCTGTACATCCTGCATTGTAGGACCAGTCAAGCCATGAGGGCCTTCCCTTACCAAGCGCCAACCTGGCTAAATGAACTCCCCACCACACTGATGGAGTTACCCAAACTTGAGCCAATTTAAATTGTCCCTGAAAAAATGCCCAGCTCAACGACATGAATGGCTGTGCAATCAATAATCAGCCCTTGCTCTGCTCCTTTGGCATGCTTAAAATATTGTAGACAAAGTTGCAATCTGGCAACGGCCCTAAGCTCTAACCATGGTCAATGCAACACCTGCTGCTCCTGCACCTTTGTATCATGTTTGTTTACAGGTACTCGTTTGTGCTAAGTTTATGTAGCCCTGGCGCTGTGTACCAATGAGCTACCCCCCCCTTGCCCACTGTTTCTGATACTGGGCAAGGGGCCTGAGTCCTGCTACAGTGACAATTGGGGGTTTGTTCCCTGTAATATTGAAAATAGTGTGGTACCTCCATCCACAGTAAAGCATTAGTGGGCCAGATATCTGCTTGGTACAGCCCCCTGGGATATTGTGCCTACCAACCTCCCCAACCAACCATTTTGCACACTGTGTCTTCCCAAATACCTTTTTCCACCATGAACCTTATAGTTTGGCAATAAGTGCATGCAATGAAGTTCACAAACACAGCAGATTCAAATAACAAATTCACAGCTTTTTTCAGGGGTAAGGATAGGGAAAGGGATACCTGGGTAGATGTGAAAAGAAAAGAAACGTTAGTGAAATATGCAATACGAACATATGGCACCATAGGCCAAACACTCCCACTGACACCAGTGCCCCGAAATTGTCCCTAGGGGTGCCCGTTAGATTCAGGCCTGGTACAGTGCCAGGGGTTGGCCGGCTGTTGGGACCCTGAAATTGCAGAAACTTTAGTTTGAGAACAGAACAGAACAGTTAAATTCCCCTATCTCCTCCCTGGAACCAGGTCCAGGATACTCACGGTTTGAAGATTTCGGCACCTGGGGAAATGGAGCTACTCAATCTTGTGCAGCATAAATGAAACCGGCTGGCCAGGATTCCCCCATTCAGATGATACTTGCTCGAGGATCTGATAGCTGTTCACCTTGATTGTAGTTCTAGCCACTTGTCACCTTCAACTGCTTCTGGCCTGCTGCAGAGCACTGTGGTAGGACACACCAGCTCCAGAAGGCCAGACCCAGGAGTGGCTCGACAGTCTGGCTCCCATGATCAGAGCGCCCTAGCACTCATGTGCAAGACCCATGACCTACTGAGACAGTGAGTCCCACTTGAGAGGGGTTAGCAAGTTCCCTCCTTGGCTCTGGGTGAGGACTCCCAAACAGTGGGGGTCCTCCTGCAGTCCCTGCACTGAGCTCTCAACAATCATAGATTTAGGCAGTTGCTCCAATGAAGTGCAGTACCAATTTGAGCGGGTGCTAGCCTCTGATTCTATCAGTGTCAGTGCAGTTTAACAGGGGGGTAAATCAGCAGCAATAGCCCTCCTGCACACAAGTGCACACTCAGTTTAGCAGTGCCCAAACCCTTTCTTCGGCTGCAGCAAGATCTCAGCTCTCAGCCACTTTAACCAGTTCACTCAGGACATACACAATTCCTGGCTAGCACCCTCATGACCAGAGATGCTCTGCTTCTTCAGGAAAAATGCAATTTTCAGTCCACACAAGCAAACGACCTTTCAGCAGCAACTGTAGTACTCAGATAACGTGCTCAGTCCTTATGTCTAGCTCAGTTTCTCAGTGAAGGGTCTCTGCTACATTTAGTTTCTTCCAGCGCTCATCAAGCAACTTATCAGTACCTGGAGAAACAGGATCACAGTTCAGTCTCTTTTCTCTTTCCCCTTTGCAAACTCAGTCTTGCCTCAAGTACTTGGGGAATCCTTCAGCAACCACAATCCTCAGATTAGGGCCTGGGTAAGCCCCTGAAGTCAAATGTCCGCTCTCACAGCACAGTACTGACTTATACAGAGCCCAGCCAAAGACTGACCAAATCCCAGAGAGTCCCCACTGTATCAGTCAAAATCCCAGTGTTCTGATTAGCTGTTAAAGCCTTTTAATAATCGAATTCCATATTGATCAGTATTTCTTGCTCATTTATTGGGGCATGATCTAGGCATCAGAATTAGTCCCGTCCTTTTCCTAAGAGTCACTCTATCACAGTTTTGGGCACCTAGATCACTGATTGGCTAAAATAAAGGGGTTAAATGTCACCAACATGTCAGCTCCCATGCAGTTTAATGGAGTCCATTTCAGTTTTATACAATCTACCTCCTTATAACATCTGGTGCAGCCCAACACTTTATCCCATCAGCACCATCTCCCCCACCGGATTGTAGCCCCAACTATCCTCTGTTAAACAAGCCCACTTGCAGGGTTCTTGCCCCAGCCATTTGGCCTTCGCTGTGGCTGAAACTATGCCCCCCCCCAAGGCGGCAGGCAGCAACCTCATTAATATGTATAGGGGATGTTCATTAGTATTCATGAGCTTCGAGAGGCTCCTGTTATTCCGGGCAGTCCAAGGCTCCTGAGGGCAAATGTCTGAGCCCCTCCAGGTGTCCGGTCCCCAACAACACAAGGACTACTGTGAGACCAGAGACACACCTCCTGGCCGACACAACCGAGCGGTTGGCACATCAAAATGCAAGCCATGCTTACACAAGTGCCGGCCCCATACCAAGCCGCCGGTCGCTCGTGATCCATGATCCACGCCTAACGGGGCTGAAAAGAGGCAGAATGGCAAGGGAGATGGGGGAAACTGCCTCCACCACGTAAGCCCCCAGAGAGGGGTTTCATTTGTGTTTAAACCCCTGAATTGTAAATATACTTAGGACCTTGCTTGGTCCTTGCCACATGTATTACTTTGAACTGTATCTGTACCCTAACCTGCATTTCTGACGCGGAACCTTTGCTAACGAGCTCTGCTAAAAGGTGTCACTCCAAATAGTCCCATAAAATTAAATAAATAAAAAAATAAAACTCAGTCTCATTTAAAGCTAATTTGGTCTCATTTAAAGCTAGAGATTGGAAACTTGGTAAACTTCTCCATGTGGTTTGGTAAATTCCCTATAACAAATGTAATACAATTTGATATGTAATCTTTTTAAATTATATGGAAATAATTGAAGTTTAAATTTAGACAACATTTCACAAAATTTTCATGGAAATTTTGTGATATTTAATGGAAGTGAAATCCTAATTTTGCCAGAATTCTGCTAGTGGAAGATATATTTTACTCATTTCTAGTAAGTGGCTACCTATGATCAGTCTGGCCTGAGGTAGTGTCGCTCAGATAGTGTCCTAGAAATCAGGATACCAACAGATATCTCCAATTTGGCCAGATAGTTGCTGTGGTAGGGTAGTAGTGCTATCTGACCATGGATCCTACCAACTAGGATACCTGGATCCTAACCAGGATCCTAACTATCTGACCCTGGATCCTAACTATCTACCCTAGGATCCATGGATTCTAACCAGGATACCTGGCTCCTAACCAGGATCCATCACTATCTGACCCTGGATCCTATCAACTAGGATACCTGGATCCTAACCAGGATCCATCACTATCTGACCCTGGATCCTAACTATCTGCCCTAGGAGCCATGGATCCTCACTAGGATACCTGGATCCTAACCAGGATCCATCACTATCTGACCCTGGATCCTAACTATCTGCCCTAGGAGCCATGGATCCTCACTAGGATACCTGGATCCTAACCAGGATCCATCACTATCTGACCCTGGATCCTGCATCTGTCTTTGGCAGGATATCTGGTAGGATCCAAGTCAGGATACCAGCACTATCTTGCAGATAGTGGTAGGATCCACAAAAGCACTATCTGAGCAACACTAGCCTGAGGTACTGTGAGCGACTAGTTACGCTCAGTCTGACTTGGGGTAAGTAGTTAGTTGTGTTCAGTTGGTCTTTGGTTAAACGGCTAGGTATGATTAGCTTGACTTGTGGTAAGTAGCTAGTTGTGATTAGTCTGTTGAGGTGAGTGTCTAATTGTGATCAGTCTGACTTGAGGTAAGTGGCTAGCTGTGATCAATCTGACTTGGGGTAAATGGCTAGTTGTGATCAGTCTGACTTGAGGTAAGTGGCTAGTTGTGATCAATCTGACTTGGGGTAAATGGCTAGTTGTGATCAGTCTGACTTGAGGTAAGTGACTAGCTGTGATTAGTCTGTTGAGGTGAGTGACTAGTTGTGATCAGTCTGACTTGGGGTTACAAGTGCTAAGAGGGTGTGGGACAGACACGTGAGGGTGGGTTAATGAAAATGATAATTAGGGAAAGGGGAAAATGGGGGCAATGAGGCAAAGCAAGTGGAAATTCGAGACGGGAGCACCACACAGGACATGCCAGTGCTAAACTGGTGGGCACTTAGGTAGGCAAGCTGGGCCGGCTGGATGGGCCGTGAGTCTTTTTCTGTCCATAAATGTCTTATGTTCTTATGGTGATCCAACCTGTGAGCCATAGTTTATGTATGGTCTCACCAAGCTCCTATACAAGGGTGCTACAATGTTGTTTCCTCTCTGAATAATGTTTTGTGCCTCCCATGATTCTGTTTGCCCTGCTTACCACCCCCCGCAATATTCCAAAAGTGTAGCTTGTCAGTTATTCTAATGCCTGGGTTCTTCTCCTTGTGTGTCTTCTGCAAAATTGTCTGCAGTGCAGGGCAACCAAATGCAAAATCATGAGAGGTCTGGGTACAAGTGCTATAGGAGCGGCTAGAGGCCCTTAACGTGTCACCTTGCAGGAAAGAAGGCTAAGAGGGGGATATGATCTCAGTATTCCACACACTCAAGGTTATTAACAAAGTCAAGCAGACAGAGATGAGAGAGATGTTTGATCTGTGGCCCTTTAGAGGGATGCAGGGCACACCCTGAAGCTCTGCTGCAGTTTATGCAGGGGTAACATTAGAAGGCACTTCTTCTCCCGTGGGGTGAATATATGGAACAGACTACCAGAAGAAACAGTGGACATGAAGACAGTAGAAGCCTTTAAAGTAAGCCTGGAATAATTTCTATTTATTAAGGGAATCACAGGCACACTGGATAGTAGAGTGGGTAGGGAAATCTCTTAAAATCAAAGTATCCACAGCATAATTATTCAACCCTACTTATGAAATTTTGTGTGTGTGTGTGTGAGGGGGTGGACATGATGGAACTAGAGCCCTTTCCAGCCTTAATATACTATGTTCAGGGATCAGTATTGGGGCCGGTCCTATTTAATGTGTTAATCTCAGACATCGAGGTTGGAGTTAGGAGCAGGCTGGGTCTGTTCGTAGATGACTCCAAGCTGGGAGATAGACACAGAAGAGGGGAGTAGGATGCTGCAAGAGGATTTGGAGACACTTGAAAGGTGGTCACACACTTGACAGCTGGGTTTCAATGCCAAGAAGTGCAGTGTACTCCACTTGGGGGCCAGGAACCCTCGGTACGACTACAGTCTTGGAGGGGTAAAGCTGGCGGTCTCCAGGGAGGAAAAGTATCTCAGGGTGGCAACAGACACCAAAATGAATACTTTTGAGCAGTGTAGGAGAGCAGCTGTGAAGGTGAATAGGATGCTGGAGTCATAGCCAGAGGGATAACATCAAGGAGGAGAGAGATCCTACTGCCCCTGTACAACTGCCTGGTTAAATCGCACCTGGAGTACTGTGTGCAGTTTTGGCACCCATGCTTGAGGAGGGATGTTGCCCTTCTTGAGAGGGTCCAGAGGAGAGCATCTTGGATGATTCACGGCCTGAAGAACCTGTCCTATGAGGAGAGACTAAGGGATTTGAACATATATTTCCTGGAGGAGAGGAAGGATAGGGGGGTTATGACAGAGGTCTTTAAATATTTGAAGATGCTTAACCGGGTCAGCTCAGATGGACTGCTCCAGTTGAGGCAGGACAGAGCCATGAGGTGGCATAGCCTGAGACTGGTGGTGGGGAGGTTTAAGGGGGAGATGAGGCGTCAGTATTTCACTGAGAAGGTGGTGGCGCCCTGGAACTCGTTGCCCGTCAGAGTTGGTGGGGATGGAGACAGTAGGTGGGTTCAAGAAAGGGTGGGGCAGACACAGGGGTCTTGTCCAGTTGGGGGGAGAGCGGGGAAGGTAATGGGTCTGCAGGGGGTTACAAAAGGGGAGGGGGCAGCCGCAGTGAGTGGACTATAGGCTATTACTCGAGTATACTCGATAGACCACTGGGCCAAATCTACTGGCATTTTAGTAAGTATGTTAGTATGCCAGAGCAAGCGTCACTTCAAATCTGATGCTGTATTCCAGGCCCTGTTTCTAGAAGTGCAAGGGCAAACATGTGTGAGTATTGTACATTACTGTACCAGACAAAAGCCCTGCTCACTCTTTTTCAGTGAAGGAAAGAGCCTCTTGCTGCGAGTTGGCAATACCAGTAAACAGGAAATGAAAAGGTGTGCTGTGGGCTGAGCAGGAATGGGCTGACAGTGTTGGGGGCTCAGCAGGAAGGGAGGTGTATCTGCTGCATTTAGAAGTTTTGCAAGTCACAAGTTCTCAGCTGCACCTGGGGCTTCATGATCAATCTTTGCAGATACAAAACTGTCTTTAGGTAGTATCACTCAAGTGCAGAGCTGAAATTAAGCCCCCCAAAAACAAGACAATAGGCAAGGGCAAGGCAATCCATTTGTTAGTCGGCCATCCCAAAGGCTTTGGGCACCATTTATTTATTTATGTCTTTGTTTACCGGGTAAGGGCACTGATCCAGAGGACTGTTTTCAATCACGACCCCGGCCACAGAGTGGCAAGCAACACAGAGAAACACAGCAGCACATACAGGGAAATTCAATTTATACTGTAAATTCACACCTCAGGCACAAATTGGTGTGGAAAAAAGGAAAAACAAATAACGTAATAGTACAATGGAGGCAGGGGAAGGCAATGGCCAGACACACATAGTGTGAAACGTGAGCCATACATAGCAATAGAAATAACATGAGATACAGGAGCCACGTTATGTGGTACAGGAGAACATATGTAGCATTATAAATACAGTACGACGTGAGACCAGTTTAGTACAGTCATCAGTAAAGTTGTGCGAGTTCATATAGTCAGATTCTCACATCAGTTTCAAGTGTAACCCCTAGGTGGCACTATCCCAAGGGCTACTACCCCCTGCCTGCTTGGCTAGTAGCAGGTTAAGGGGCCTGAGTTCTGAAATGGGTGCCTCCACCCAGAGGTCAGGGTTGGTAGTGGTCAAGCTAACCTGGGCACAGCCCTCCAGGACACTGTAATCATCCTCTTTCCCCTCTAGTGGCCTGAACACTGTACAATAATCACTTTCACAATACCCCTGGTACACCACACAAGTACCCACTCTGTTTGCACTTACCACCATGGCTGGTTCCTCTGGTTTGACCCTGGGGACACCCTGTAAAACAAGGTTATGCACAGCAAATAGCAACAGTACAGTACTTTGAGCACAAACTGGAACCACAGTCAGATTACATGCAGAAAATGTTAGATCTGATTTATTCAGGGGGACTTGAACAAGGAAGGAGCAAAATCAGGTTAATTAGCTTGAAGATTATATTAATCAAGCAGTTATGCATGCAGTTTGAGTCCCCCCCCACACAGTCACACCTCTGGGTACCCAGGTGGAGAAGAGATGGGATAGCCAGAACTGTTGCCAGGGGTTGCAGCTGGTTGGGGCCCTGTGACGGAAAACACAACACGCACAGTACACAATATTTGTAATCTGGAGCCAGAGGGCTCAGTTCGTAAAGGAAATGAAACAACAAGACAATCAGATGACACACTCAGATTAAGCTGTTGTTTGAGGGAGCTACCCTGGTATTTACTCACGATACCCAAGACTGGACATAGGCTGGACAAAATCGAGACTGCAGGTGGTTGATCTGGAATGCCAGGAGAAGCAGGGCCCACATGAGTCGCAGAGGCATCGTTCCTGTTCAAGCGTGGAACAGGGGGCTGATCCCCAGGCAGGTCTCTCGTTGATGGCTTCTCTGTGCAGTGGGTAGTCTGGCTGGGTCAGTCTGGCAAGGCCCAGACCGCATGGAGACAAATTTGGTGCAGTCCGTTTTGGGCTGGGTACAGCTTCCAGCAAGCAGAACACAGTTCACACAGTGGGGAACTAACTCACAAGCCCCTAGCAGCTCATAGCATGTTTACATGTATGGGAATTCTACTGTACCAGGCAAAGCGCTCCCCAGTCACAATCGCAAAGTCTCTGCACACAGCGAGAGCTTAGGGGTAGCTGGAACTCCTGACAGGCTGATCGCATTCAGCAAAATCTTCGGTCTTCTTCAGGTTGAGCCTGGCCTTACTTTAGTCACACAAACTTGGATTTAGTCCAAAATAATTATCTTCTGTCCCTCTCAGGAGTAGCAGCAGACACTCGGCCCTTTCACAGTTTTCCCATGTGAATCCACTCAGGATTGCTGCCCAAAAATCACCTGAGCTCTTCTCATTTCACTTCCCAGCTCAGAAATAATTGAAAACTGCCAGCAGCCCAGGACTTCCCCAAGATCCAAAAGATTCAGTTGGCTGATTTGGCTGTCAGTGAAAGCAAGAGCTCCCCCTTCAGTTGCAAAACAGACGCAAAAAGTTCAAAACTACAATTCCTACAGATTTTGACTTCAGACAGCTCCTGTAATCCGGCTACATTTTAGGTCCCAGCAGAACTGATCGGTCCCATTTGCAGTCCAGGATCAAGATAGTGGAGACAAACAAAACAGTCCTTGCTATAAAGAAGGCAGGTTAGACAAACTACATTATCATTATCACTCTAAATGATTTTCTGCAAATTGCTACATTTTTTAACAGAGCTCCCTCTCAGATTACTTAGGCTGCAATAAGGCAGCTCTTAAAGAGACAGTACACAGAGGCTATACAGGCTCTGGTAATCACATTTAAACTGTTAAAACACAGGACGCCAGCCTGGCAGTGAGCATTTAGGCAAGCTCAAGGAAGACTTTTTGGGAACCCACCCATTTGTAGGGGGGGTTACACAAGGATAAGCGGTAATGAGGGAAGGAGGGTTATAGACAACTACAGAGATGAGGGAGGAGATAACAGGAGGGCAGCGGCAGTGGAATGGAGACACTGGCATTAGGTTGCCTTAAAGTTACTTACTGGGAGCAGTGACATTCAGCAGCTGCTAGAAGCCAGGTTTTCATGGCCTGTTTTAAGGCAAGGTGTGTGGGGAATGTGCAGACAAACTGTGGGAGCTTGTTTCATTGAAGGCAAGGTGTGTGGGGGATGTGCAGACAAACTGTGAGAGCTTGTTCCACAGGGAGGGTGCAGAGACAGAGAAAGCTCTACTTCCCATTGCCGTGGAGATGCAGGGTGCCTCCAACGGGGGGGGGGACTGAGGATGCCCTAAGTGTCCTAGGAGCCACTCTGTCTGTCAAGAGGAGAGGAGAGTAAGGGGATAGGTGTCAGTATCTTAGTGCATTGTCCATTAGGCAGCCCAGTGCATAGTCAAAGCGACTTGACAGAGAGCCAGCCCAGGGACTGGTAAAGAGTACAGTGGTGGGTCCAGTGGGGAGCTTGAAGGATGAAACAACAGATAGAGTTATAGGTAGTGATTAGTCTTGATTTCAAGGTGGGGGATATGAGGGAGTTGACAAGGGAGCAGTTGTCAAGCATAGGCAGTAGGTTGCCCTGGGCGATGGCAAGGCGTGCTTCAGCCGATAGAAGGTATTTGAGTTTGTAGGCAGTGCCATGTTTTTGGTGAATTCTCTGCACAGTGTTGTTAACATGCTCAGTGAAAGAGAGGGAGGGGTCAAGAGTGACACCTAGGTATTTAAAAGATAGGATGTTTTCAAGAGGGGGCCTGCTGGGGTGCGTAGAAGAGGGAGGAGATGGATTTGGCAGTTTTGGCGAGGAAAGGTTTACAACCAAAAAGCATGGACTTAGTCTTCTTTTCATTGAATAGCAGCCTGTTGGCAGGGAACCACTTATGAGCAGAGCCATGTCTGTGTGTGAGGACGGAGGAGATGGGCTTGATGGATTTATCACTGTGGTAGAGAACCAGGTCATTTGCATAAAGGAATGCTTGACAGCTGAGGCTATTCCTTGGGAGTGCATTAATGAAAACAGAGAAGAGCCAGGGTCCGAGTATGGAACCTTGGGGGACTCCAATACATACAAGGAGGGCAGCAGAGGAGGCATTGTTGATGATGACAGACTGAGACCAATTGGATAGATAGCTGCAGAACCAGGCTGCAGTTCCGCTGGAGCAGCCAAAGAGAGACAGGGTTGAGTGGAGGAGGTGGTGGTCGACAAGGTCAAAAGCCTTTGATAGGTCTATGAAGACAGCTCCTGTGGCTTTGCCTTGGTCCATATTTCTCAACACATGATCAGAGAAAAGGGCCAAAGCAGAGGAGGTACTGTGGTGCTTACGGAAACCATGCTGGAGAGGACATAAGAGGTTATACTTTTCAAGATGCTCTGAGAACTGGAGGTGCACAACTTTCTCAAGCAGTTTGCTCAGGTGAGGGAGTAGGGAGATGGGCCTATAATTAGCAGGGGATTGGGGGTCGCCGCTTTTGAAGATGGGCATGACATTTGCATGTTTCCAAGAGTCGAGAACCATAGAAGATGTAAGGGTGAGGTTGAAGAGGAAGCCGAGGGGTTTAATCAATGCAGTGCAGATGAGTTTAAGAAATGCAGGGTATAGTCTCTCACTGCCAAGGCTGCCTTTGGCAGTGACAGACTACAGGAGCTTAATAGTGTCTATATGCCCAATGACTTTGAAGTGGAAAGATGGGGGCAGGGTGGTAGCTGAGGAGGAGGGGTGGGAGGTGGGTGGTTTAGAGCTGAGGATGCCTGTGGTGGGATAAATCTGTGAACTTTGTGTTGAAGATATTTGCAATCTCAGTAGGGTCTGAAATGGGACCAGTGGGGGGATGTAAGCTGCGTTAATTGTCTACTGGACTTGGGGTTAAGGATAGACCCAATAGACTCCCAGAACATGCGTGGATTGCCAAGGCTGTCTTTCTGTTGATTAATGTGGAATTTGCACTTGAGTGATTTTGCAGACTGTTTGCAGGTGTTGCGTAGCTGTCTGTAAGCATTCCAGAGGTGGGGAGAGGGCCTTATAGGCTTTTCATTTGTTATCCTGGGCTTTCATTAGTGCCAGCAGTTCTTTGGAGAGCCAGCGGGTACAGTCCCCTCTTACCCTTCTGGTTGTGATGGGGAAATGGATGCCCTGTAGGTGGGAGACTTTGGATGTAAAGTAAGTGACCGCATCGGATAAGCTGCTAAGATGGTAGAAGTTCGACCAGTCTACAGCCCTTACATCACTAAGGACAGGGCTAGGGTCCGAGCAGTTAAAATTCCTGAAGGACAAGAGTCTGTGAGGGGGCGGACGGATTTGGTAGACAGTATAGCATAGGTAGGAGTGTGGTCACTTATGAAGTCAGACATAGTACCTGCTTTGAGGACTGAGTCAAGCCGGTTTGTGATGACCCAGTCAGTCAGGAAGTGATTATGCGTATGAGCGTTATGTCTAGTGGGGGAGGAGATCATTTGCTCTAGGTTTTGTACTTTTAGTGCATTAGAGTAGTCTGGTAAATTGTTATCCAGCCAATTGAGATTGAAATCCCCAAACGCAATTGTGTCTCTTAGGGGTGCTGTACGCTCTATGCCATTTAGGAAATTTGATAGACCTGGTATACCTCCTGTGGGGGGGTTATAGCAGCAACCCAAGTAAAGTTTCTTGGATGCACCTAGGATTACCTCCATGAGAAGCCACTCACTCTGAGAGGTGGGAGTGGAGCAGCTGACGATAGTGGCAGTAATGTGGTCTTGCACATACAGTGCCACACCCCCTCCCTTCTTTCGTCCTGATCTGTCCAGTCGTAGGAGTTAATAACCGTCCAGGTTGAACAAGGAGTCAGGGTGGTGGGGTTTCAACCAGGTCTCAGTGAGACCTAGTGCCATGCAGAAGCAACAAAATAAAAATTATGAAATGGGTAGAAAGAATGCTGGGTTTTGATTGGTAAAGAGGTACTTTCAGCTGGGCCATTATCCCAGCACAGTAGCCTGGTTGAAAGTAGCTCAACAAAAATATGTTTAAAAAATACATCCAATTTACTAAAAAGGACCCATTTCATAATTTCAATAAGGCACTCGGTGGGGGGGGGGGGTTGTGGTGGGCTAATGGCTGTTCTTGGGCGATGGAAGCACTTGGCTTCCCCTTATGCCTCAACCCACCCGAGGCAGGCTATTATCCCACTATAACACACCTCCTGTCATACCTTATTTCTTTAAATGATATAACTCAGAATACAAAGCCTAACTTACAGGCAGGTCATGTGTGCCATAGTAATATTTAAGAATTAAAGTTAACATTTTAATTAAAAATCAGATGGCCCTAAATGTTAAATTAAAAAGGTAAGTTTATAGCATTCCCTTGAAAACTTCCACAGATGGAACTCCTCGACTATATCCAGGCAGAGATGTCCGCCTTAAAGGCACTGCAACACTGAATGCTGTATACCCTGAAGATTTAAGACAGGAGCATAGAAAAACAAGCATCTCTGCCTTAGAGCATCAAAGTGGGCGGACAGGTGTGTACTCAATTAGAAGGTCTTTGGGGTAGCCAAACAAAGGCAGAGAGAGAGAAAGAGAGAGGGCTAGAGCCAACTAACTTTCATATAGGCTTATTTGGTGGCATTGCCTCAAGGGTATGTTACGGCCACTACAGTTTGCGAGAGGCTAGAGAGAATCAGTATCATTTGCATATGTAAAGAGAAGGGGATTACGTCAGCTCTGTGGTGCTGAACAGTGGCAGAGCACTCTGGTGTGCTGGCAACTCAGGTGCATGACCTAACCCAGGACAGAGACCATCTGGGCAGACTGAGTGGGCCAAGCAGTCCATTTCTGCAACAGATTCTGTGTTTCTGTATTTCCGTGCAATGCCCAGATATCAGGAGCAGAGGCCTACAAGGCAAGTTATGATCAGTCATGCATATGGTCTCCTCTGGGGTGGGGGGTGTTCTCCTGTGCCACTTGTGTTGTGACAGCTGGTGGGGCTTGTGGAGGGCTATAGACGCAGTGGGTGACCAAGCAGCGTTAGGTCCGTTGCAAGCATGCACTGTAACAAATCAGGCTGGTGGGTGGAGACAAAACATGACCTAAATTACCTTCATTAAAGCAGGATGAAGCCACCTTACAGAAAGCCACCTATGCCCAAAGAGCACATAAATGGGCGAACTCTTCCCCCTCCTCCACGCTACAGTTCATACTGGATACATGCTTCCTATCATGGAGTAAACAAAGTGGGGTATTGTGGACATGAGAGATGAAGCCATCTCAGGGGTTAAGGTACGGGAGAACAAGAGTCCGGCACAGAGATAGGATTTGGTCTAGCAGGAACACCAGCACCAACAGTGGGGTCCCAGGACATAAAGTGATTCAAGCACTGACAGTCAGATGGAAGCGGGGCAAGGGGAATAAAGATACACAGAAATATAGCAATGTAGAATTTGTCAGCACATAAAGTCCCAGCGGTCCATCCAGTCTGCCCATTGCCTGCCGCAATCTGTGTCCTTGTTGATGCTAGACTGGATTTACTATACTGACTGTCCTAATGGAATCTCAATGCCCATGTCCCAAGGTTGTCTACATGCCCCCCTACCCACAGATCTTGCAGTCCCTTGTGTCTGTCCCATCCATGTCTGAACCCTGGCACTGAATTGCATTCAACCACCTGCTTGAATAAACGATTCCATACATCCACCACCCAATCCATGAAAAATAACTTCCTTGCATCCTTTTTGAATCTATCCCCCAAGTTTCATTCATGCTCATTGGTTGTGGTGCTGTTGGACCTCATGAACAGATCATTGCAGCCTCGTCAAGTTTATTTCACTCAAAAACATGTACTCTAAGTCTCTTACATGTCCCTGTCCCTATTTACAGTACATGTCCAGACACTCCAGCCTCACCTCGTATGTCTTCCTTAGCTGCCCCGGTATCATTTTTGTAGCCCTGATCTGCACAGTACTCCAGCTGTGACCTCACTGAAGACCTGTACTTGGGCAGTATTGCCGCTTTTCTTCTGCTAGTAATTGTCCTACCTATACACCCCAGCATCCTACATGCCTTGGGCCTTTTTTTGTAACCTTGTGAGGCCCACTGGGCACAATACCGGTTTTCTGGGGTGACCGGGAGCACTGGGGAGGTTAAGTGACTTGCTCAGAGTCATACAGTATGCAAGGTGAGGTTGTGGGACTCAAACCCAAGTCTGATTGCTGTATCAAGCTCATTCACAGTTCATCGCTCTAACCACTAGGGTATACTGTCAGCCCCCTAGGCTATACTGCCAGCCATAGACTTGAGGCAGTCACTGATAATGACTCTCAGGTCCCTTGTAGCGGAGGTTTGAACCAACCTTACTCACCCATCTGGCAGTCTGTTGTAGGACTTTTATTGCCAATATTCATAACCTTACACTTCTTAGCGATATATGCAATTTATTTATTTATTTAGTTTTTGTTGACCGGGTAAGTGCACTAGACAAATTCTGCCTATTTTCAGCCATGACCCAGGGAAGGGGGATACAGATGAATGTCAACTGACCTTGAACCAAATTAAGCTGTTGGTGGTAGTTTTAGTGAATGCTATGACAGGGTGTGCATTATAGGATTTTAATGCATGCTCCTGGGTTGTAGTAAGGCATGAAGCCGAAGGATGACTGCCCTTATGCCCTTGGGACGTGCATTAAAATCCTAGGATGCGTACCCTGAAGGGGCTTATTACACTTATAAAATGGCTCTAAGTAATTTTTGTTTGAGGAGGAAAATGAGATTCAGCACTTGACTGTGCGTGTCTGGAGATTTAATGCACAATCAGGTGATGTCTCTTAGCCAGTGACATTCCTAGATGTTTTCTTGCCATTTTATAAGCAGCGTACTTCAAACCACCTATCTAGCTTTTCTAGATCCTTTTCGATATCCCTTCCTGCCTCCTCTGTGTCTACTCTACCCCAAATCTTGGTGTCATCTGCAAGAGAAGGGTCTTGCTCTGGATACCTCCCTTATGTTATGGATGAAAATATTGAATAACACAGGTCCCAGGACCGATCCCTACTGCACCCTAGTTGGCACATCCCTGATCCTTGAGAATTTGCCATTAACTACCACCCTCTGAGTTCTGCCCCCAACCCAGTTCGCTATCCATCTGATGAGTTTGCCTCCCATCCCCAAGTCATACAACCTTTTAGCCAGCCTTCTGTGTGGTCATGGGTGGCAGAGTGGTCTGAAAAGTGGCAGGGGCCAGGATGTAAGCGGTAAATCCACCCTCCCCTGTGCATGGGTTCACCCACAGTCTCATTTTTTTTCATCCAAATTTGTAATCTATGGAGTAACTTCCCTTACCCCACTGACTGACACCAGCTGCCAGTGTCTAGTTCCTCAATGTCTACATGAAGACCTGCCCCTTCCTTTTCATCTTTAAAATCTGACCACTGTGCCTTAACTCAGCAGGCCATGATGTCAACCCACCCCCATTAACACTACTCAGGCATTCACTTTTCACAATTCTGCTGACACCCTGCAAGTCACAAAAGGAGTGATTAGAAAGCAACACTGCTTACTGCACGTACTGTGTTTTAAAGGCACAGTCCTCCCTAGTTATACATTACCATGACTGCAAAAACTGATAGGGTCAGACCCTGCCACTTATGAAAGTGGAAGGGCCAAGGCCATAGTGCCCCCCCACCATTCCGGTACCTATGTTAGTGTTACAGAATCAAAGGCCTCTCTGAAGTCCAGATACAGCTCAGCAACTGGCTGGCCCCCTTCCACCACCTTTGTAACTCAATCAGAAAAGTGAATCAGGTTAGTCTGACACAATCTGCCTGCCATAAATCCATGCTGCTTGCCATGAATCCATGCTACATGCCACAAATCCATGCCTGGAATCCATGCTGAATGGTATGACTCCATACTGCCTGCCATGAATCCATGCTTCCCACCACAAATCCACACTGCCTGCCACAAATCCACACTGCCTACCACAAATCCATGCTTTCTGCCACGAATCCAAGCTGCCTGCCATGAATCCATGCTGCCTGCCATGAATCCATGGTGCCTGCCACAAATCCATGCTGCCATGAATCCACACTGCCTGCCACAAATTCACCTTGCCTGCCATGAATCCATGCTTCCTGCCATGAATCCATGCTTCCTGCCATGAATCCACGCTGCCTGCCATGAATCCACACTGCCTGCCATAAATTCACCCTGCCTGCCATGAATCCATGCTTCCTGCCATGAATCCATGTTGCCTGCCATGTATCCACACTGCCTGCCATGAATCCACGCTGCCTGCCATGAATCCACACTACCTACCATGAATCCACACTGCCTGCCACAAATTCACCCTGCCTGCCATGAATCCATGCTTCCTGCCATGAATCCATGCTGTCTCTTGTCCTGCAGCCCATTTGTCTCCAGAAATTCTACAAAGCGTTTCTTTATCTGGTCTCCGGCAGCATGCCAACAATCGGCTTCAGACTTATTGGTCTGTAGTTTCCAGGATTGTCTCTGTCTCTACTTTTGTGGGGTGACAGTACATTGGCCAGTCCAATGGTGCCACCCTCTTTTGCTAGGGAGTAATTAAGTAGCTCAGCCAATGGTGCAGTCAGATTCTGACTCACCACCCTAGGATGATGCTCTCAGGGCCTGGTGCGTTATTCCCTTTCAGGGTCTTGAGGCCCCTGAGCACCCTCTTCTCTGATAGCAACCCCACCTCTAGCCCTTACCTCACCCCTCACTGCTCCTGGGGACTCAACTCCACGGTCTGGAAGTAGCACATAATGCTGGACAAAAATATTCATTCAGGATACCTGCTTTCTTGCTGTCTTCTTCCACATGTTCTTCATCACGTCTCAGTCTATTTCCTGTTTTGTTTTCCTTAAAAAGAATATGTATAATCTTCCTTTTATCACCTTAGGAATATAGCCAGGGTGAAGCACCTGGTCCTGCCTGAAGATCTTCCTACCTTGGTCCACGCCTTTGTCGCCAGTCATTTTGATTACTGCAATGCCCTGTACCTAGGGCTACCAGGGGTGGACATCCGCCGTTTGCAGCTAGTGCAGAATGTGACAGCCAGGTTGTTAATTGGAACCCCTAGATCCAGTCACCTAACACCTGTGCTGTGTGAACTGCACTGGCTGCCAATACTATGGCGGATCACCTTCAAGGTCGCATTGCTGTCCTATAAGGCCCTACATGATCAGGGACCCTTCTACCTGAAAGAACTCCTGTCTTCCTACTGCCCCATCCACTCACTCTGATCCTCCAGTGAGGGACTGCTAGAGATTCCCAGGGTATCCCTAAAAACATCAGGAGGAAGATCGTTTGCCTTTATGGCTCCTACCCTGTGGAATTCTCTACCATGCCAGATACGAGATAGCCTGACCATGGAAGATTTAAAAAAAATTTTTGAAGGCATACCTGTTTCAACAGGCCTTCAAAGGTACTTAGTAAATTACTGTAAAACAGGATGTATATTATTGCTGTTTTAATGTGTGAAGGAGACTTATGTTTTCTGTTTGGTTTTATTAATGTCGTTAAGGTGCCCTGAGCTTTGGAAGGACACCTCCTACAAATAAAGTTTTACTTACTTACTAATAACAAATTCACTAAAACAAACAAAAAAATGACACAGGGATTCACTTTTGTCCAGCAACTCAATCCTTCCATACTCTGCAATGTGGTACACTTGGAAGGACTGGTAGCATGCCAATACTAACTGAATGGTGGTCCTTTCAAGAGATGTTTATTGCCTCAAGTCCGACTCTCAACTGGCTTAAACAGGAAGTAGAATTTCCAGTGATGTAAGCACTGGCCATAGGGTAAACTGAGGACAGCATCCACTGAGAGAGGACAAACACATATTTCCATGCAAGCATTATTAGGGATGCAAGAGCTGGGTTGGATGAATTCAGAACCTTCCAGAGCATCTACCATTTTCTGTAAAAGAACCTTACCAGAACATTTTTCAGGTTCTGATAAGGTTTAGATCATTTTTATGTTGATTGCGCGCATGCGCAAGAAACATATTGAGGCAGCATTCTCCAGAAGCAGGTTGTGGAGGTGCGGCACTGTTGTAGCCAATGCCCCACAGCCTGTAAAACTTTCAGCCTGCTTCTAATGCCGGTGCGCTGCTGCTGACACTAGTTCAGCTAGCGTGCCACCAACTTGTAAAAAATTAGCCGCTGCAATCAGGGGCCGCCTTGTCATTGCAGCATCAGCCATTCGCTGCAATGAGGGAGCAACCTGTCATTGCAGGGCGGGATCTTAAAACACTGATAATGTTTGTGAATACGGTGGCAGCTTGCCGCCGTGTTCAAAAACAATATTCACCCGCCCCTGCTGAGGGGGTGCCCAATCCCCCTCGGCAGCATGTGCCCCCCTCCCCCATGTTTGTTTGCCGACGGGGGTCCCAATCCCCATCAGCTTCAGTGCCTAATGTTGTCGACGGAGAGCCCACTCCCGTTGACATTATCTCTTTCCCCCTCTGTTTTTCTTGCTTTCTGCCGATGGGGTGCCCAATCCCACTGGCATAATGTCACCCCCTTTTTGTTGTCTGCTGACAGGCTGCCCATCCCGTGGGTATGCTGTGACACCCCCGCCTCCCTTTTTCTTGTGTGCCGACAGGGGTGCCCAATCCCCCGTCGGCTACAACTGCCCCCCAAGCAGAACTCCATTGGCATGCTGGGAGCCCACCCCAGCATTCCACATGCCCCTGTAAAATTAAAAAACCGTCCCGTGATGTCATATTTCTTTTTTTCCTGTAAAGAAGGAAACAGTCCCTCGGCGGTCTCCCTGCTCTCCCCTCCCACAACCCGCACCCACCCACTGTGCACCCTGCCTCCCCACACCCCTCTCACCCCATACTTCCCTCCAGAGTCCGGCACGATGATCTTCGGTGGACCGGGAACACATCTGCACTCTTCAAAGCCGACCACGAACTGAGAAAATGCCGGTAAGCTGTATAATGGAATAAATAGGGTTTTTTTCAACTTTGATACATATCTCAGGCATTTGTTGGAATTTTGGCCCAACATTTTCAACATGGGTTTTTTTGGGACCCCTCCTCATAAATTCTGTCACTGTCATGGCGTTAATCGGCCCCGAAAGGTGATTCCGCGGTCACTGTGCAGAATCACCTTTCTTGACTGATAAATGAAATGACAGTGCCAGTGTTCATGAGGAGGGCTCTCAAAAAGCCTATGTTGCAAATTTGGTGGAAAAAATCCAAAAAATGACTGTTCTACAAGTGTGCGTTGCGCAGTTGCTATGCACGCTCGTAACTTTGCGAATTTGCAGTATTTTCATGCCAGATTTTCAACATTGGCATTTTTTCACATCTCCTTGTGAACAGTATAGCTGTCATTTTTCACACCCTGGCTGAAATTGTTGTACTTCCAGCGCAAGAGTAAGCCGTTGCTGTGGGAAATCAGTGTTCAGGACAGATTACGAAAATGACAGTGACACTGTTCATGAGCAGAGGTCCCAAAATGCCTATATTGAAAATTTGGTGACAATACTCTGTAAAAATGACGCTGTGTTCAGGCGTCGTTGCACAGTTTACGCGCCGTACATGGATTCAGGTTTATAATATTTTCACTCCAGATTTTCAGCATTGCCATTGTTCTGCACCTCCTTATGAACAGTACAGCTGTCATTTTTCACATCCTGGCTGAAATGTGTTTTCGTAGTTCCGGTGCAGAATAGCATGGTTGCTGTGGGAAATCCATGTTCGGGACATATTATGAAAATGACGGTGACACTGTTCATTAGCAGAGGTCCTAAAATGCCTATGTTCAAAATTTGGTGATGGAAGTCCATAAAATTAGTGTGTTACAAATGTGCATTGCACAGTTTCCACTCACGCTCGTAACTTTGCAATATTTTCACTCCAGATTTTCAGCATTGCTATTTTGCCTCACCTCCTTATGAACAGTGCAGCTGTCATTTTTCACATCCTAGTCAAAATGTGTTTTCGCTCTTCCAGCGCACAATAGCGCAGTCGCTGTGGGAAATCAGTGTTCGGGACATATTAAGAAAATCACACTGACACTGTTAATGAGCAGAGGAGCTAAAATGCCTATATTGAAAATTTTGTGATGAAACTCCATAAAATGACTGTGTTACGAGCATATGTTGTACAGGTTCCACGCACCCATGTAAGTTTGCAAATTAGTAATATTTTCATGCCAGATTTTCAACACTGGCATTTGTTCACACCTCCTTATGAACAGTACAGCTGTCATTTTTCACATACTGGCCGAAATGCGTTTTCGCACTTCTGCCGCAGAATACCGCAGTCGCTGTTGAAAATCAGTGTTTGGGACAGATTAGCATCGAGCGTCTGGGGGGGGGAGTGACCAAGCTCAACTGAGGTGTGTAAGGACTGCTGCAGATTTCTTTGTGGACAGAAAAAGCCGGCAACACAGGCATGAGCCCAGTACAAAAGGGCAGCCTGTAGCGCCGGGAGACACAGAACGAACGAGTGAGGGAGGAGGAGTGAGTGAGCTCAACGGAGCTCTGTTAGGACTGCTGCAGATTTCTTTGTGGGCAGGAAAAGGCTGGAATGCATGCAGGGGCTGAGTACAAAAGGGCAGCCTGCAGCGGTGGGAGAAACAGAACGAGCAAGTGACAGAGGGGGAGTGAACGAGCTCAACGGAGCTGTATCGTGACTGCTGCAGATTTATTTGTGGGCAGAAAAGGGTGGCAACGCAGGCAGGAGCCCAGTACAGAAGGACAGCCTGCAGTGCCGGCAGAAACAGAATGAGCGAGTGAGACAGGGGGAGTGAGTGAGGCCAACGGAGCTCTGTTGGGACTGCTGCAGATTTCTTTGTGGGCAGAAAAAGATGCCGACAGAGGCAGGAGCCCAGTACAAAAGGGCAGCCTGCAGTGCCAGGAGAAACAGGATGAGCGAGTGAGACAGGGGGAGTGAACAACCTCAATGGAGCTCTGTCAGGATAGCTATGGAATTCTTTGTGGGCAGGAAGAGGTGCCAATGCAGGCAGGAGCCCAGTACAAAAGGTCAGCCTGCAACGTGGGGAGAAACAGAATGAGCGAGTGAGAGAGGGGGAGAGAGCAAGCTCAACGGAGGTCTATTGTGACTGCTGCGGATTTGTTTGTGGGCAGGAAAAGGCAGCAATGCAGGCAGGAGCCCAGTACAAAAGGGCAGCCTGCAGGAGACACAGAATGAGCGAGTGATGGAGGGGTAGAGAGTGAGCTCAACGGAGCTCTGTTGAGACTGCTGCAGATTTCTTTGTGGGCAGAAAAAGGCAGCAATGCATGCAGGGGCCCAGTACAAAAGGGCAGCCTGCAGCGGTGGGAGAAACAGAACGAACGAGTGAGAGAGGGGGAGTGAGTGAGCGAGCTCAACGGAGCTGTATCATGACTGCTGCAGATTTCTTTGTGGCCAGAAAAGGGTGGCAACGCAGGCAGGAACTCAGTACAAAAGGGCAGCCTGCACCGCCGGCAGAAACAGAACGAGTGAGTGAGACAGGGGGAGTGAGTGAGGCCAATGGAGCTCTGTTGGGACTGCTGCAGATTTCTTTGTGGGCAGAAAAAATTGCCAACAGAGGCAGAAGCCCAGTACAAAATGGCAGCCTGCAGCACCAGGAGAAACAGAATGAGCGAGTGAGACAGGGGGAGTGAGTGACCTCAACAGAGCTCTATCAGGACAGCTGCAGATTTCTTTGTGGGCAGGAAAAGGTGCCAACACAGGCAGAAGCCCAGTACAAAAGGGCAGCCTGCAGCACTGGGAGAAACAGAACAAGCGAGTGAGAGTGGGGGAGTGAGCGAGCTCACACGTGGAGTCTACGTGACTGCTGCAGATTTCTTAGTGGGCAGAAAAAGGCGACAATGTAGGCAGGAGCCCAGTACAAAAGGCCAGCCTGCAGGCCCGGCAGAAATGGAACGAGCGAGTGAGAGAGGGGGAGTGAGCGACCTCAACGGAGCTGTGTTGGGACTGCTGCACATGTCTTTGTGGGCAGACAAAGCCGGCAATGCAGGCAGGAACCCAGTACAAAAGGGTAGCCTGCAGCAGCGGGAGATACAGAATGAGTGAGTGAGGGAGAGGGAGTGAGTGAGCTCAACGGAATTCTGTTGGGACTGCTTCGGATTTCTTTCTGGGCAGAAAAAAGCAGCAAAGCACGCAGGGGCCCAGTACAAAAGTGCAGCTTGCAGTGGTGGAAGAAACTGCTGCAGATTTCTTTGTGGCCAGAAGAAGGCGGCAATGCAGGCAGGAGCCCAGTACAAAAGGGCAGCCTGCAGCGCCGACAGAAATAGAATGAGCGCGTGAGAGAGGGAAAGTGAGCGAGCTCAACGGAGCTCTGTCTGGACTGCTGCAGATTTCTTTGTGGGCAGAAAAAGGCACCAACAGAGGCAGGAGACCACTACAAAATGGCAGCCTGCAGCGCCAGCAGAAACAGAATGAGTGAGTGAGACAGGTGGAGTGAGCGACCTCACCAGAGCTCTGTCTGGACAGCTGTGGATTTCTTTGTGGGCAGAAAAAGGTGCCAACGCAGGCAGAAACCCAGTACAAAAGGGCAGCCTGCAACGCCAGGAGAAACACAATGAGTGAGTGAGAGAGGGGGAGTGAGCGATCCTCTGCCTGGTCCTGGACGTTGTCCTAGTCCCCGTGATGGACATACTCAACCGGTCCCTATGCCTTGGACAGTTCCCCAGTGCATGGAAAACTACTGAAATCACTCCAGTACACAAGAGCGGTGATTGATCCGCCCCCAGCAACTATCGACCAATCTCCATCCTCCCCCAACTCTCCAAAGTCCTCAAAAAAGTGGTGTCTATCTAACTATCTGAGTACCTGGCTAAGGATGACATTATGTACCCAGAGCAGCACGGCTCCCACCCAGTACACAGTACAACCACTGCTCTCCTGGAGTTCTTCCAATACCTGCGCTCTGCTCTCGACTCCAGCAACCTGGCCGGTGCAGTATTCACTGACCTCTCCAAGGCCTTTCACACTGTCTGTCACCCCCTCCTACTTGACTCTCTCCAGCAGCTCGGTTTCTCTGCTGGTCCTCTTGCCTGGTTTTCCAGCTACCTCTCTGCTACATCTCAGCATGTAAAGATCAACGGCTCCCTCTCCAGCACTCGACCCATTAGCTCCGGGGTCCCACAGGACTCAACCCTGGGTCCCATTCTCTTCAGTCTCTACCTCAACACTCTCCCCAGCTCCTTCAATAGCAAGATGCTCCTCTATGCAGACGATGCAGTTCTCTTTGCCTCACACCCAGATCCCTCCACTCTCCAATCATCCCTTCAACTCGCCTACAACCAAACAGAAAGGTGGTTTCTTGATCACAGACTAGTCATAAACCTTAAGAAAACCAAATCAATGCTCTTCTCTCACCACCAAAATAAAGCTAGAAGTGCCCCCCTCCTGATTACCCCCAACTCTCAGCTCCCTTTAGAGCAAGTGCCCACATACAAATGCCCAGGCATCACTTTTGATACTGCCTTCACCTTCCACACTCACATCAATGCTCTTTCATCCACCATAAACTCTCGGATCGGCCTACTTTACTGCCATAGGGATTGCCTGCCCCTCGCTGCCCTCTGGCTGGCCATCACCTCCTCCGTCCTGTCCCTAGTGGACTACAACTTGCCCAGCTGTGCTGCAGCCGATTACACCACCCTCTCCAAAATCCAGCTCTCCATCAATAAGGCCTGTAGGCTCCTGGCTGGAGCCTCCAGCTGCACCCGCACCTGCCTGCTCTGTTCCTCCGCCAACCTGCTCAACTTCGAGGAATGTCTGCAGTACCAGACCTGCCTTCTTGCTAAGAAATCCCTGCGTGGACTCTCCTCCCTCGGAGTCTCTGACTCCCTTCCAAGGTCATCCTCATCCGTTTCCATCCGCAGCTCTGTTAAAGCCACCTTCAAAGTGCCCAAAACCAAGACCTCCCTCGGTCAGAGGTCCTTCTCTTATCAAGCCCCTGCCTGGTTCAACTCCCTCCCTACCTGCATCACCAACACTGCCAAACTTGGTCCCTTCAAAACTGCTCTCAGGAACCATCTCTTTAATATCCACTGCTGTAGATGTAACTAACCATGCCCCCCTCCAATCCTACTACAGGATCTTTCCCAGTCTGGTCTCCCTAATCTCGACAAGGTCCCCTGGACTGCCGATCCATCTTTCCCCTACCCCTTTTTACCTACCCCTTTACGTTTATACAAGGATGCATTCCACTGCAACTCCAGAAAAATTGTATTTCTTTAATTGTAAACCTGTATTTTTTACTAACATGTAACTAAGTGTATTCTGTGTTCAATGTCTGCACCTGTAATGTTGCCCAATGTTGTATCTGCACAATGTTCTATTGTCTTGCCCTCCCTGCGACAAGGTGCCTTTGTAAATGAATCCCTGACTCAAAGGTTGTAAATCTGACTTGTACAAATAAATAAATGAGTGCGTCTCTGCTGGTTAAACAATTGGAAAAATAAAAACATGAGCTCAGAATGCCTTTCCTAGTTAAACTTTTAAGGTAACTAAGAACATGGTATTGTGTTTAATGTTGCCGCTCGTGCCATTTGTCATGGCCTGGGTTGTGCCTGAAAACGGTCTCTGGGATCAGTGCACTTATCCGGTTATCCAAGTTATAAATAAATGGCACCTGCACCTGCTCTGGATGCCTTTGTAAATGAACCTGGCTCAAGGGCTTTCCAAGTCTCACTGAGTAAACCAAACGAATGAGACAAAACTGCTACTGTGCTACACTAAAATGCAAAACATTTTTGTTTTAGTGTATTTTCTAAATGGGCACCACACTTGCCCTAAGGGAAACAGAAAGGCTGGACATCACTTTGATATTCCTAGGGATGGAGCTGGATTCTGCAGGAATTCCATCTCTCCTCCCAGATGACAAGATTAGGAAGCTCCGAGCCTTGCTAGCTCACTCAATGGAGGTCCTCAGGCAATAGCTGTGCGAGGACAGCAAATGCTGTGCCTGCTTAAAGAGCAACTCTCTATCATAACAGAAACTTTACAACACTAGATTTACGCCAATCATTGTTTTAACATTATTGTTTTCTAGTTCTTTATTTTTTTTTTACTTCCACCTGCTGTTGGTCTTCTAAATATAGTAGATCTTTCTAAAAATCAAAAGTATGCGCAAGGCTGGTGGTGCTCCTGACAGACAGAAAACCAAAGACATGGAATCAGGCACTCACCACTCCAGTGAAAGGACACCACACAGTTCAGGCAGTTTCTCAAATAAAAGTCATTTTATTGACATAAAACTGGGCATGGGGACTAACACCACATGTACTTGCCCGCCTTATGCGTTTCAAACTACCTGTACTTTATCAAAGGCTGAGACATAAAACACACAACACCATGAAATAGTACTAACACCATGACATCACTATGACAAGGCAGACACAAATTCAAATTCATTGGATAAATACAAACACGAGAGAATTACTTCATAAGGTCATGTGACCAACCCTGTTGTTAAATACTAGACTAGAAATCTTCTCTTTATGACAATGCTCACTGAGCGGCTCCCTCCCCTTCCTTTCCCTACTAATTCCCCTATTTCCCTCCCTGCTACCCCCACCACCTATCCCCTAACCTTAAGTCTTGCACCCCTGGTGGTGATTAAATATATTGTAACTAAATTGTAAATGAACTGTAACTTTTCTGTTTGTATGTATTTTGTCCCCTGTACTATTGTTATGATGTCCTCTCTGTGACGAGGTACCTTTGTAAATGAGCCTCTGGCTCAAAGGTTTCTAAACTGATGTTTAACTAAATAAATAAAATAAATAAATAGATACATAGAAATTGCCAGCAGATAAGGACCGCTACGCCCATCTAGTCTGCCCGTAAGCCCTATACTTGTATATAGTCGCTGACCCCAAGTAATCAATGGCTTTTCATCACTCCCTTCCCACACAATGTTCCCTTGTGCCTCACTTTATTCCACACTCAAAATGTACTACTCCTGAAAAGAACACAGGAGGATAGTAGTAGGAAGACCATTTGGGGGGGATTGGAAAATTGGTAAAACATTTAACATAGAAGAGCCATAAATACTGTTATTAAAAACACATCTTGCTATAAATAAGTCAAAATGTATACACTACATATGAACAACACAAAAAATTATAATACCATATACCACATAATACCGAACAATAACACACAACACATATTACATGATAATACATAATACCACACTGACGGTACAGCAGCCTGTGGACACTTTGTTTAGAGATCCGCTGTTTTATTTATTCATTTATTTCGTTGTTCAGACATATGCTTTGAGCAAAATTATCTTTTTCAAAGGTTCCACGTCTTGACAAGAGGACAACACAGAAAGATAAGTTACAGGGTATGGGTGCTCAAGTACAGAGACAAAAAAACACAAGAAATTACAGCAATTGGTCTGACGATTTACAATTGCAGGCTGTATCATACAGAGGTACAGCATATTGCAGTTAGTACAGCACAAGGTACATGGTGAGTGTTGTAGGTTTAAGAAACAAATTTCGTAGTATGTAAAGCAGCCATGGGAGGCATTGTCGTTATTTAGTATAAAGTCGGGGGAAGGGGGGACTCTAACATAGGCTTTCACCCCCCTGTATATTAAAGCAGCCATGAGGAGGCTTAGTCATTAATTCTAGTTGGGGTTGGGGGGTACTTTTGTGTGCAGGACTGTCCTAGTAGGAACATGTTAGAGAGCAATGAGGGAGGGCCGTACTCAGAATAAGCCGGGGGAAAGCAGAAGCTGTGAGACAATCACCTTTGAGCAGGTGTAGTGGCAGGGGAGGGAATTAACCAGAGTGCTGAGTTAAGGGCAGTAGATAGAAGGCTAAATGATACGGTGCCAGCTGACTTAACAATGAAAGGTCTTGAGCTAGTGCTTCCACACATTTATTTTGAATTTGACAATGAATACTGCCTCCAAAACTGTGGCACAGTCAAGGGGGCTTGGCTTTCATGGCCCTCTCATTTTCAAACTTTTTCCTGGGGTGTTGTGAGGAGGATACAGTCCTTAGTAAGAGAAACACCCCATTCTTTGAGAAAATAGTCACAGGGTATAGATTCACTGATGATGTGGTATGCGTTTGGAATGATTCTGAGCCTGAAGCAGCCCTATTCTTAAAATGGCTTAACAATAGACTAAACTTACATTTTACATACAAATTAGACCCCACCTCTATTGACTTTCTTAATGTGGCCCTGATTGTGGGTATAGAAAACCAACTGCCACTAGTTCACATCGCTAGTCCCTCAAAGGCTACATTCTTTACAATCAGTTTTTAAGACTCAGAAGGAATTGTTCAGATTTGGAGGAACGGCTCTTAGAGTAGGAGGAATTAAAAGCAAGGTTTCTTACAAGGGGATACAGTGCCAATGCTGTAGATACTGCATTGGCCAGAGCCAAAAAGACTGAACACAGTACTCTTTTAAAACCCACCATGAAGGACACCAGGGAAAATGAGATGGCTTGGTCCTTCACAGAATACAACATTGTGCCTGGCAAGACTGGTAACGTTGTTACAACACACTGGCCTATACACGTGAGGGACCAAGGATTAGCAAACGTATTTGGACTAAAGCACGCATCACATTTCGTAGAGGGTCCGGTCTCAGAGACAAACTGGTTGAAGCTGATTCTCTTGCAGCTTTGCAGGTACTGGTCCTTGGTTACCAGTTAATCCACCAGGCATGCTCAGATGTGGCAGTTGTAATGTGTGCCCTATGTGCACACAAGGACCCTCGCTTCAGCTGCCCAGCTGTGAAAGAACTATCAGAATCAGACACTTCATTACGTGCAGCACTCCTTTTATAATATATGCTCTTTCAGGCGCTAGCAACTTACTTTAGGTAGGCTGCACTGTGAGACAGCTGAAACTGAGAATTCATGAACATGTCAGAGACATTAAACACATCAGTCTAGACAGCCCATTAACTCAACATTTATTGTCTCATCACAACGGTGATGCCAGACTTCAGGCGGGGCCCACAGGTACATTCTTTAGCCGAATGGTATAGACTGATAAGCCTCGCAGTGAACAGTGAGAGAATTAACCATTTATTTAAAGACAAAACTGACACTTTTCTTAAAATATGGGGACCATTCTTTCAACTAAACAACCACTGAACTCCTTTGCTTTTTATC
The DNA here is from genome assembly GCA_016271365.2 of Neoceratodus forsteri. NCBI lineage: Eukaryota > Metazoa > Chordata > Ceratodontiformes > Ceratodontidae > Neoceratodus > Neoceratodus forsteri. The sequence continues at coordinate 73,077,391 of JADMNL010000036.1, forward strand.
TGTTTTATTTTACCACTTGGTTATTAGTTAATACATAGTCTGGCATTATTACCCACATTTTCTTTGAATATTTGAAAGCCTGCTTATATTTATCCTGAATTTCTATAGTACATATTTAATATATAGTAGTTTTTTTATCTTGTTAATCTATTATGTTGGTATATTGTGAGTTGTTTTATTTGTTGTATTTTTGTTTCTTGCAACAATAAAAATGATTATGCAAAAAAAATCACAACAGTGACGGAAGGGAACTTAAGTTTATGGGCTTGGAACAGGTCAGGGTAGGGAGAAGGGATGGACACAGACTGCAAAGACTTTTACAAAGGGAGAGTTACCGGAGAGTCTCCCTTAAAGCATTAGAACCATATGGTTTGAATTTGGGTGGGATTTAAAACCATTTCTCTAAGAGATTGTACCACTCACAATTACTTTGTGGGTGCTAGATGTAGGATTCTTAACTAATTTTTCGTCTTTCTTCTGCCCCCAACTACCATGATAATTTTGGAGGTAAGTTACTTTAGAATCTGGGAGGCAGTATCGCGCAGTGGTTTAAGGCTCCGAGCTGCAAATCTGGAGACCTGGGTTTGAATCCCACAACTCCCACTTACTCCTAGGTAGCACCTGTAAACAAGCTTTCAGCTTAGTGTGCCATTCCTGGGTAAACAATTGCAGCAAAAAAAAGAATCATTTACCTCTGCCACCCCAACCCCCTCCCATGAGGTAGATTTCCAAACCATGGCATAAATTATGGAATTCTTCCAGATAATTTTATTTTGTCTACACCTGGTTTAGAAGCCCTAGAATGTTATCCATTGAATTTTTCATGTTTTCTCTTTTTTTTTATTTCTGTTTCTGGTTAAAAAGTAATAGTGTAACCCCCTCCTCTCTCAACTTGTCTAGGGGTTCCGATGGTAACATAAGGGGAAGAGGGCCCAGAACCTGAGTCCTCCAGCAAAACAACAACATCCAAGATAATAATTTTCAAGCCTTTCCTAGCCGGTGGCACTTTAAGCTCTCACCTCACCAGGCTGATGCTGTCCCAACGCAGTGGCACCCCTCTGCTGGGCTTTGAGAGGAACAAGGAGGCAGGCAAACCTTCTTTGGCGGGAACATTTAGGTTTGTTCATTTTATGAAATAACCCAGTACCGCCATGTAAGAAGAAAATATAAAGCATTTAATTTGACGTTATTAATGATTTTTTAACAATAAATATAGGAGCAGCTCCATGGGACTGAGAGCATACGGCAAAGTCTGGCTGGCACAAAAAAAAAAACACAGAACAGCTGGAACGACAAGGTCTAGAAAAACAGACCCGAAACAGTCTCCATGCTGGGCTGGACTCAAGGCTTACACCTGTCAACTGCACTTTTTTCCAAAATCCATCCTTTCCCGGGAGGAGTGCCTAACCCCCCCCCACCTCTGGTTCTTTTTGAACTGAGGCCTACTGCAGCCTAATACCATGCCGTGACTGCTCCATTTCCCTTTTTCTCACAGCCAACACAAACACTGTTCCCACCTCTGATTAGGGTACACTCAGTGGCCTGTAAACTATGAAACTGGACAACGGCTCCCTTACTTTTTCGTTACAACATTCCCACTGCATTCCTTTATGGCACAGCAGGCCCGATAAAGTGAATCACAGCGTGCAGGTCCTCCAGCTTACCTCCAGCAGTGTGCCACATGGGAGATGACCTTCTTGAAGTTGCCACCTACAAGGGGTCCTGACAAGGCCCTGCCACCACCACACCAGCCCCAATGCCATTCCGTCCCAAGTATTCGAGGTACGGGGGACCCCAGCATCCTGATGACAGAGACTTGCTGTCTCCTCCAGTCTCCTGCCCACCACAATGGTAACGGCTCCCCTGACCCCCTAGGTCACCAACTCCTGCCACCCTCCCCCATGGAAATGCCACCCATGCTCCTCCACTGTTCAAGCCGTTACCTTGAGGGTTGGGGTGGGGGTTAGGCCTCGACCACACTACCCTGCCAAATCACCGTCTCTCTCCATTCTCTCTCTGCTACCCCCACTTATATAGTAGGCACAAATACCACCCTCTGGGGCACAACACAGGAAATGCCCAAAGCTAATGCCTAAAGGGAGGTGGGGAGAGAAGAAGAAAAAAGGATACAAGTAGTAAGCCCACCCTGCGAGGGGGCTTACAATAGAATCTGCAAAGATAGTGTTTCATTTTACTTTTTCTATCTTTTATTTTTCTCAGCTGGAGGTATGGACAGCCCAGGAACTACCTGTACACACACAAACATCCCAGTTGGCTGTAGTTTATTTTGAGAAGCTCCTGACTCTGGTATGACTCTCTCTTTTTGTTCTGTTTTCTTTAAAAAAAAAATAATATGTGTTATAATAAACTGAGACATAACAGCCAGTTTTGCTGGTTCTTTCAACATTTGTCTTTGTTATGGAAACTCAAAGTCTTGTTTAATAATCAAGGCTGTGCCAACAACAAGGGCCCTCCTGCAAAATATTTTGTGAGGCCTACCTCCCCACCAATAAGCATAAAATAACCATTAGCAAATATAAAATACTTATAGCGTAAGTTCTTTTCTTTTTTTTTCCCTGTAGGTGCTTTGTGGTATTTACCTTTTTTTTCCTCCCCAGTCCCATCCGGCACGTCCCTGACCTGGTGCAAGTGTGTGGAGGCATGCGTACATCAAGCCCTATGGGATGCCCCACCCAACTAGTCATTCCATTACCGCCTAAGCCTGCCACTGAACCTCCATCTTGTGATGGCGGGACTGTGGACGAGTGACCCCCCCTCCTCCTGGGAGAGGAGAACCAATGCTCAATCCTGCTCCCACCCTCCCCCCTGTGCCAATGACCCGAGGTTGATCCTGAACCCGGGTTGCCAGCATAGCGCGAGGTAAGGCATCCAGTGCCTTAGCCCTCAGCACCACCGGGCCGGCTAGCATAAGTTCTTTTCTATCTGTCCTGCTGAGAATCCATAGTTTGTTCATGCTGTCCACACCATCCCCTTTGCTGGCACCTTGATCAAGGAACTGAACAATTTAATTTGTCCCTGCTCCACTTGGGGACACCAGCACCAAGATTAGATGTTTTGAGTAATCTGCCCTGCTGCTTCTTTGTTCTATACTCCCCCATCCTAGAAACTGGAGTTGGAATCCCCAGCACATGTCCCACTGCTGACAGTCTATATTTTAGATGCATAAGCAATGTACAAAGAGAAAGTTGCAGTTTGTCTGTTATAAGAAAAGGTTTTGGTAATGCCGAGTTTAGAGGCAGTGGGGTCCTTGACAGTGTGGGCCCTACTGCACCTGCAGCACTTGCACCCCCTGGTCACGGCCCTGTTAATAATCTGACTAGGGTGTATGTGTATATTACAAGACAAAGATTTTTTTTTTGTCTTTTGCCCTTATATTCAGTTTACTGTGTAATACCTCAGGTATGATCAAGGCCCCAAGTTTTCTGCGGTTCAGCGGCCACGGAAATATCCATGGAAAATCGCGGAATTGCTCCTCTCCCTCAGAAGTCACAACTGGCCACAGAACTCCCGCAGAAGTTAAGGGGGGGGCCGCAGAACCCTAATGGAAAACAATTGAAGCCCATCCTGGGCAGAGCCGTGCTGTGAGCAGAATTACAAAATAGCCCACAATAGCAGTACATTAAAGACCTAGTGTTTTGAAAAAGCCTTAAAGAGCAGATATCCACTTATTTTTATATTTTTTTTCTTTAGGTCCTGACCTGTTTACTTCGTTGTGGATCTGATGACAACTGTTCCAGAAGGTGGTCTGAATCATGTTCTCACCATTTATTCAGTGTACTGACGGCCAGACCATCGCGGTGAACATGCACAAAAAAAAAAAAAAACTTCAATTACCGATGGCCACGGACAAGCACCAGTGACGTCAGTTACAGTTTAGCATTAGAACTCCATGGGCACACATGCTAACTATGGTAATCTACGGTCGTCCCTGAATGTATACATGGACACGCGAATCGCCAGTGGGTGCTATCATGGATGAGATCAGCAGGAGCTCTATGGGAGGTGTTCTTTTCTTCACTGAGCTGACTGGCCTGGCGTTAAGTGGAAGTTCTAAGTAGCTAGTTTGATTCACTGTGCTTGTTAATAAATTAAATAAAATTTCAAGCAAGTTTTGAAGTAAGTAGTATGTGTTCTTTGTGCTAGTGTGTAAATTAAAATTATGTATAGACATCTGTGGGATGGGTGGTGTTGCACACTCTTTTGGTTTGGGCTCTGTTACTGACTGAAAATGAAGTGTTTCCACTAATTGCTGAGAACTGATTCTCCATGCCCTAAAAGTTAGATTCTGGATACAAAACAAATATTATAAATTGTAGAGGTAGTCCCTGGTGACCACAGTGCTAAAATAATGATTCCCTTATACAACACAGGGTTAGGGAGAGTCACATCATTGGATTGCGCCTACTCAGAAGTCTAGAACAATTGTTACTCATATTTTACGGTAACAAATGAGTAAGAAATGGGGAAAGTAAATTGCATCATGGGGATCCCGCCAAGTCAGAAAGTGAAACAATTGCTACAGTGGTCGAGTTAGGGAAGCAGCAGCAGCTGATGTGCCAATGCCTAAATTGAAAAAAAAAAATTACATTTAACAAATCAGTGCTGCTGCTGCTGCTGCACTGTCCAATTAATGGCAGTGTCGGCAGATATATTTCCAAAATGGGGATTCAGACACCCCCCCGCCTTATGACCACAATTGACGATCTGAAAGAAAACCTATAAGGCTGCAATAAGAGGAATGTTGCCAGTACATCAAAGGGCTTTGCCTCAGATTATGCATGAACTAATTTTTTTAAAGGCGATGTGCTCAGTTCAGAGGCAATTCTCATCCTACTGCTAGCAAGCCACTGACAGCTGGTACAGCTTGCTGAATGATGGCAACAAGACAGACAGCTGATAATTGTTTGGCAAATCAACTTGTTCCTATGATCCGTATAAGGGAATCATTATTTTTGCATTGTGGTCAACAGGGACTACCTCTACAATCCATCATATTTGTTTTTTTATCAGGACTCTAAGAAGCAGTTCTCAAAAATTAGTGGAAACACTTCATTTTCAGTAGTAACAAAAAGAGTGTGCAAAACCACCCGTGCCACAGATGTCTATACATAATTTTAATTTACACACTAGCACAAAGAACACATACTACTTCACTTCAAAACTTGCTTGAAATTCTTTATTTAATTTATTAACAAGCACAGTGAATGAAACTAGCTATGAGAACTTCCACGAACGTCAGGCCAGTCAGCTCAGTGAAGAAAAGAACACCTCCCATAGAGCTCCTGCTGATCTCATCCATGATAGCACCCACTGGCGATTCACGCGTCCATGTATACATTCCGGGACGAGTGTAGATTACCATAGTTAGCATGTGTGCCCATGGAGTTCTAATGCTAAACTGTAACTGACGTCACTGGTGCTCGTCCGTGGCCATCGGTAATTGAAGTTTTTTTTTTTTTAAATGTGCATGTTCACCGCGATGGTCTGGCCGTCAGTACGCTGAATAAATGGTGAGAACATGATTCAGACCACCTTCTGGAACAGTTTTCATCAGATCCACACCGAAGTAAACAGGTCAGGACCTAAAGAAAAAAATACAAAAATAAGTGGATTTCTGCTCTTTAAAGGAGACAATAAATTGTCAGTTATGTAAAATTAATAAATGAAGAACTGTCAGCCTCTGATTAAATCAGTCCCTTAACAACTGGCAATTGATTGCAAACTTTCTGGTTCTTTAGTCCACCGCTCTCCTCATATTAAAGGCAGCCCGACTTACTGAATACTTCATGTGTTGTCTCCCTATGTGTGCTCCAACCCCACACTGAACTAATATTCATCCCGCTCCCTCTATTACTTTGATCCTGAGCCACCAATGACTGCTGTGGGTGTCCTGGCTACCTCTCATGGCTCTCAAATGCAGCAGAATGATGCAGCAATTGTTTATCTCTTTCGAACTGCCACATGTGGCAATTAACTGTCTGTATGTAAGCCCCTTTGTGGATCCCTGGGGCTTGGTTCCACTACTGAAGGCAACAAAAAGGATTTAAATTTTAACAGAAGCCTTAATGGCTCTACAGTGCTTGAGCCTGCTACAGGCAGAACAAAAATGTCGAGTCTGTTACACCTTAATTTTATTCAGATAAAATATGTTCTGAGCTACTTCTTACTGGGGGGGGGGCTGCAATTTAAAAAAGGTAGATTTATCCAAGATATTTTTTATGTAAATAAGTTCTTAATGAGGAGCGATTATTAGTTATTCAAATATCCAATCAGATTGATTAGTAAAAATATGAATTCTTAATACCTGAAAAGGATCTACTAAAGATATTTTTTATTTTATTTAATTTAACTGTGTAAGAACACAAGGGCAGCAAATTCCCATTTTCATGGGGACCCAAAAATTGCAGTTACAAAAGGTACAATACAAACAGGTACAATACATAAAACATCCACAGTAAGGCAACCCTAAAAAATAACTTTTTGAATGGCTTTTAAATCTGTAAATTAGTTTTATTGTTTAGCATTTAAGAATGAACTACGGATGTGTACTGATTGATGCTCCTGGATACTTTTCAGCATAACTACAAAACTCCTGACTATACTTGGCTGGTTCATTTATATAGACTTTTTTGACTTTTTTTTGTTTTGCTAGTCTGCTTCTGTTTGTGACTTGTCTACATGAACCAATGTGACAACCGTGATTTATTAAACTTAAGGTTACATACACATAAAGATATATGGAACATAATGAACTGCTCATGGGGTGGGTGTGTGTGTGTATGTTTTCCAAGCAGCATTATTTATAAATGGTCTTTATTATGTGTCATGCATTACCCATTCATCATTGCTTGAAAAGATGTGAAGGGTGGTATCTAGCACAACTGGCACTTTAATTGCATCTTGTCACTGAACAAATAAAACAATTAAAGAAGACACACACCCAGTTTGTGAAAAGGTTTTATTTGCAGCTGAATAATTTTCTTCTGTGCAATCACACTACAGGTACCCTCATGTAGTTTCTGTAACAAAAGCGTTTCACAATAGGTTATTCTAAATGTAATTATTGTTGACCAGAAACAAATGAAGTGAAATTAACACAGACTTTAACAAAAGTGATAAATAGATCAATCAGCAGATTATTTGAATATATACATAGCAAACATATATGTGTGTGTCCATGTGTCCATGTGTCTTGTCTGTCTGTCTATCTGTCTGTCTATCTATCTATCTATCTATCTATCTATCTATCTATCTATCTATCTATCTATCTATCCTGGAATACTGATCTAAATCCATCAAGAAGCTAAACAAATCATTTCACCCCAAGAGCTTTATGTCCTGGCTTTCCCCCTAAGTGGGTTTATTCCCTTTTACTCCACACTAAGCAGTTTATTTTTCAAGTTAATAAAGGATGAAAGCCTAGGGTTAATGTTGCAATATACTAAGAAAATGTCAGCTATGAAGAAGAAAACAAAAAAAAGTGTAAAAATATGGCGAATAGTGTGCAAATTATGTGCCTCAGAATTGCCGCAGAAATTGGTGTTGAGCGCCGCAGAAGTTCTGTGGCAAATGAGAACCCTGCCGCAGAACTTTGCTCTGATGTGCCGCAGAAAAATCGGGGCCCTGGGTATGATGTCATAGATTACAATGGTATTTACAGGCATTGGGTCCTCCAGGTAGCCTCCCCCTGAGGAAGCTGTAATTGAGCGAAGTGCCAGGGCACCTGGGTAACAGTCAGCCCGCTCACAAACGTCCTCAGATGTGTTGTGGAATTTTGTAGTGGAATAGTGGTTTAAATACATTTTTTGGCCACCAACTTTGAGCGTTTTAGTGTCCTATGTAACTGCACTTAGAACAACACATCAGCACCAGGAGTGCGGTCAGTGTCCTATTTTTGGGTTAGCAAAACCCACGACTTGCACCCCACCCGGCACTGGTGAGCGAGCGCAGTACATTCTTGGACAGTTTCTTCTAGACTGTCTTTGTAATACAGCTAAACTGCACTGCCTCCGTACATCCTTTAGCTGGTTCCTCATGGTTCTGAAATAAGTTAAGGCATTCTAAAATTTGGCTGCACTCTTGCTGGACCCCCATTTTCCCCCATCATAAAGTCCCAGCACCCAGCTGGGTTTGCTGCAGTAAAGGAAATGGGGCATCCAGAAGCATTTCTGACGGATCAGGCATGTCCTTGGCCAGGACAGTTCCCTTAGTCCTTGGGACAGCTACAGAAATGGTCATTGTGGAGCAGTCTAAGTAAGCTGAATGTTGGTGTGATTAGGAGAAAAACAGGGCACAGTGGAGGTTGTAGCTGCTTCAGCTGGTGCTGACTGTATCAGTACAGATTCCGATCTTGAAGTAGCAGGGGTTACAGTAAAATCAAATACAGTCAGCACACTGAGATTAAACTCTCTACCTGCAACAGGTTCCTGATCTATTTACGGCTCTCCCAGCAACGGAATTCAAAGCCCATTCCTACAGTTCTACCACCAGTGGCATCAGCACCTATGTTAGCCCACATAGAGAGTTTGTCCACCCAGTATTCAAAAGAGCCTATTTTGGGGACTAGTCCGAGTTTCATCAGTTTCAAGCAGTCCATGGACTCAGCAGTTCAACAGACATTCTGCCCTGTCATCAACCTGCTTCCTGTTGTGGCTGATGATAACAGCTGGGTTGGGGTGAAACTGACAATGACAGCTCCGGCTCTGACAATACAGCTGTGGGTGTCTGGGACTGCATCAGACTGAGTCACTTTGCTTTCAGTCGCTCTTCTCATATTGGCATATCAGTCTCCAGGTGCTAGATCAAAGCTCTCTGACTCACCAAACTCTACCTGAAGTTACCAGGTTCTTTCTAGAGACAGTATATTTTGCTAATCATGCTGTTGAAAGCTGTCCTAGTAGAATGGAGTGCCCCTCAAATAGAAACATGGTCTAAGTAGGGGGTGCTGTTAGCACAGATACCACTTGGGAGCCTCTAACACCATTTGGAATTCTATAGTTTGTGGATACATTTAAATGCCCCTAACTCCCGGGTAAGTGGGGATGTGCCGGGGTGGGGGGGCGGAAATGTATTCATTTATTGAGGCGGGGTGGGTGGGGCTGGAGGCTCTGCCTTTTGGGGTGAGTGATCCATCTGGGGGGGTGCTGGGGCATGCTGCGCAAGTTTCCAGAACCACTTTCACATGTTAGCCTTGGTCTTCTGATCTTGCCTTTGGCCTCACGTATATGTGATGTGTGGTTTCAATCCTCACAGTTCTATAATAAGGCAGACTGGTGTTTAGATAAGACTTTGTGGAGATCTGTCCATACAGACAGACTTTGACTCCGATTCTTTCAGATGGAGGTGAAGAAAGCCTATTATAGGCTACTTGGAGCTTCCCTGATGTGGTCTGGGGGATGCAGGTAATGGAGATACAGCAAAGTAAGGGAGGTTACTAAAGCCTTTATAATCAAATATGCCCAACGGACTGTGAAATCTCTGGCCTAGGTGGCTAGGAGGAGTGATCTGGAGGGGTTTCCTTCCTGGTGGATGGCCCATAAACTTGCATCTTAAACATGTCTTGACTCCTTTAGTGTGCTCCGTCCTGCGGCCTGCTCAGACCCTAAGGGAGACATGTGGATTCTAACAATTGTGGCTGGACGGATTTAACAATGAGGTCAAGCTCCTGTCTATCTATTTACTTTTGTAGTTTATTTTCTTCTTTTCTCTGCACTGATCTTTCTGTACCAGGGACAATCAAGGTGTAAAAGTGGCTGCTGTCTAGTGGCAATTGCTCAGGGCTCCCTTGGATGGGCCCCGGGGGGGGGACCCTGATCTCACCTTCCCTGCCTCACAGCCCTCGATAATGGTCTCTTCTCATTGGAAGATTTTGTATTAAGTCTGAGACCCGTTGTGCCTTGTCCCGGGTTCCCCATCCCTCCTTCCGGGGACGCCTCCCCTAATTAAAAGTAGGGGGATCTATGTTTACTTGGGCTGGGAATAAGATACCTCCAGCTCTTTTTACAGTGGTTGTTAACTGCTGTTGTTACACTATTACACTGCCACACTGATACTCCCCTCATCTCTTTGAGAGGGAGTCTTATTTTGTCTGATCTCTCCCCAGTTAAGGTGGCAGAGTGAACTGGACTGGGGGTTCAAGAAAAGTGACCCCTCTCCATTCCCCAAAGTGCAATCATTTAGAGGGCATGGGCTAGAGGCTCCAGAACATTTTTCCTACCCTGCTTTTGTGCTAGTGATAAGCAACACAATATCAGATCTGGCAAACATTTTGGGAATTTGGTGGTGAGAGCAAAACCCCAAATCGTGTCTTTGTCCCAGTTTGGTGGGAGCTAACTGTGGAAACTGTCATCTTGGCAGAAACTGACATTGGATTAAAGATCCTTGCTGAATGTAAACTCTAGGAGCTTCTGTTATATTCAATCTGGTTTCCACAGCACTAGCTTCCTAAATCTTCACCAAGGGCAGAAACCTGGTTTAAGGTTATTTTATTATTGGAGTAAGGAGTGCGAGGCTTTGGGGGGTATTATCTAGTTTTGCGTAAGGGGTGGATGTGTATGTGTATGCGTGTCAGTGTGATTGTGTTTAGGCTGTTTTTGTATTTGGGTGGTTGTGAGCTTCAAATGTGATAAGCTTAAATAGATTTAGCAGGTGTGGAGCTATTTTTTAGTTCTGGGATTGCTTCGGTACTGTGGTTAGTACTGGGATGTGCCAGAGCCTTTGACCCGCTCGTACTGCCTATGTTGCATCTCAGTTGCACGACCTCCACCCGTTTGCTGACCTCCCTAATTCAGCTGCAGCAGTTAGGTACTGCAGGGAGGTCGGCATTACTAGGGAGTGTGTAGGTCGGCGATGGCGGGGTGCAGCGGGCAGGACAGAGGTGAGAAGCATTGAGGTGGTTAGGTGCAGGCGATGCCTTGGGCTTTGACAAAGCCTAGAGAGAGGCCCAACATGTTTGGTCTCCATTCCCAGGGTTCCCACTGGATTGAGTGGGAAGGTAGCTGGTGGGCCTAAAGCATCCACTAATCCCCTTCGGGCTGTGCTGTGCAGTGCCAGATCAATGAGGAACAAGACCGCAATTATGGTGGACTTGATTTCCTTGGTCAATCTGGCATGCATTATGGTGACCTGATTGGGTGATGACACCAGACCAGTATTGGAGGCAGCCGTCCTGTCCGGGTACTCCATGGTGCACTGCCCGAGGAGGGAATGCAGGGGTGGGGGTGTGGCCATCTGCTTTAAATCTGGCTTGGGCTTCTCCGTGTACCCAGTTGGGACAACCAAGTCTTTTAAGTGTGTGGCGGTGCATGGGGATCCAGGTGCAGGCTGCAGGATCCTCCTCATTTACCGCCCTCCGGGGTCAGGAGGAGAGCTCCTGCAGGAGGTCATGGATTTCATCATTGACAAGACTTTGGAGTCCCCAGATGGTTGATTCTGGTGGACTTCAATGTCTGGATCGATGACGAATCCTCGCAATTTGGTTCTGACCTCCTCCAGTTGATGTCATCCCTGGGCCTGACACAAGTGGTTATACTGCAAGCCCATTGGTCAACAGTGTCAACCAATAGGATTGTAGTAGGTACAGTATGCTGTCATTCATGACAGTTCAGTTGGCGGGCAGCCGTGGTGGCATGCGGGTGGGCTGTGCAGCCCGCTGACTCCTTGCCACTGATGGGATGGGGGAGCAGGGCGGGATGTGGGTGCTGAGTGGGTGGGGGCCACTAGACTACCAGGGAGGGGCAAGTAATGTATATTGTCATGATTGGGGCACAGGAAAGGGAGGGGGGGCCACTGGATTGCCAGGGTGTGTGGGGGTACTTATACTTATACGGTCGGGATTGGGAGGGGGGACACTAGACTACCAGTAATGTGTCGGGTACTCAATGTATTGTACAACAGGGCTGGGGGGGACATTAGACTACCAGGGAGATGTATTGTGCATTGTTTGTTAAGATGAACAACTCAGAGACTTGTAGGAGGGCAGCGGCAAAGGCCAACAGGATGCTTGGATGCATCGCTAGGGGGCTCACCTCCAGAAGGAGGGAAGTGATAGTCCCACTGTATAACTGCTTGGTGAGGCTGCACCTTGAGTACTGCATGCAGTTTTGGAGGCCACATTTAAAGAGGAACATTGAACTCCTGGAGGGGGGTCCAGAGGAGGGCAACCAAAATGATTTGGGGCTTGGGGGATAGGACCTATGGGGAGAGGCTCAAAGAGCTAAATATGTACACATTGGAAGAGAGAAGGGACTTGGGGGGACATGATAGAGGTCTTCAGGTACATGAAGGGGTAAATAGGGGAGGAACAGTCAGGGTGCTTTGAAGGAAGGAGGGGGCAACTAGAGGGCATGGGTGGAAGCTGGAGGGGGGAGATTCAGGGAAGAAAGGAGGAGGTGCTACTTCACTGAGAGGGTGGTGGAGCCATGGAATGCACTGCCCAAGGGGCTGTTGGAGGCAGAAATGGTTGAGGGGTTCAAGAGGGAGTGGGACAGGTACAGGGGAAGGGTTCTGAAAGCAAAAAACCAGTGCAGCGAGAATATCTGGGACTGGGACGGGAGAAGCCAGAGAGGGTGAGGGGGGCAGCAAGGTCAGCTCCCAGGGTGGGGGCTGACCAAATGAGCAGACACGAAAGACCGTTAGGCCTATTCTGCTGGCATTTTAGTATGTTAGTATGTTTACATGCCGATTGCAAGGCACCAGGTGCATTCTGCTGGGTGCATCCCTGCCCGTGGCATGCAAATGGAGCCATAATGACATGCAAATGGCCCCATTTGTGCCTTGCATGCCTAATGGCTCCATCTGCATCTTTGGGTCTGATATCTGGAATTTGCACCTGGCGTATCTCCAAGATACACTGTGCACTCTCATTCCAGGTATTCAAACTTGATAGGGGGATGTGACGGTGCATCTTCGGTGGCCCCCATTTGCATCACACACATTTATTGATATATTCAGACAGGATGTGCAATTGTACATCTCATTTGAATATAGCACTTTTGCACTCCGGTGCAACTCAATTGCGCGGAGCAACCACTTGCGTCCTTTCCAGTCGTAAGTTTAAATATCAGGACCAGTATGTACAGACAATGCAGTGCAGTTTGCATACAGTTTTAAAAGTATGCGTACACAGGAATTAGCAATTGATCCAAGGGATCATATATAATGAACATTCATTTACATATTCGTGCCTGTGTAGTACAGTATGGGCTGCATGCCCATTGGTCCACACTGTGGACCAATAGGCATACAGCACATATTATACGCTGTCATTTGGCAGGCGGCCGGGTGGTATGCGGGCGGGGTGCTGCAACCCGCCGATGACTGGGAAGGGGGAGCTGGGTGGCATGGGGTTCTCTGAGGGTGGGAGGGGAGGAGGACCACTGGACCGCCAGGTAATGGAATTCTCTTACTGATGCCCACGATCGGGCATGATGGGGGGGGGACCCACTAGACCACCAGGTTATTATTGCTTGTACATAAGCCCATGATCAGGCATGATGGGGGGGGGGACCCACTAGACCACCAGGTTATTATTGCTTGTACATAAGCCCACGATCAGGCATGATGGGGGGGGGGACCCACTAGACCACCAGGTTATTATTGCTTGTACATAAGCCCACGATCAGGCATGATGGGGGGGGGGACCCACTAGACCACCAGGTTATTATTGCTTGTACATAAGCCCACGATCGGGCATGATGGGGGGACCCACTAGACCACCAGGTTATTATTGCTTTTACATAAGCCCACGATCGGACATGATGGGGGAACCACTAGACCACCAGGTGGGATTTTAATTCACTGATGCCCACAATCAGGCATGATGGGGGACCCACTAGACCACCAGGTTATTATTGCTTGTACATAAGCCCAGATCGGGCATGATGGTGGGGAACCACTAGACCACCAGGTGGGATTTTAATTCACTGATGCCCACAATCAGGCATGATGGGGGGGGGACCCACTAGACCACCAGGTTATTATTGCTTGTACATAAGCCCACGATCGGGCATGATGGTGGGGGGGAACCACTAGACCACCAGGTGGGATTTTAATTCACTGATGCCCACAATCAGGCATGATGGGGGGGGGACCCACTAGACCACCAGGTTATTATTGCTTGTACATAAGCCCACGATCAGGCATATGGGGGGTCATATTGGGCAATGGGGAGGGTGTGTGTGCTACTGGATGGTATCCCTGCTGGGCGGGTGGTCACCCATGGCTGGCTTGTGCTGTGTTGCGCCCTGCAATGCAGCAGCCCACCTGTGGATGTTCAGGATTTGTTCCTCCTTTTCATGGGCTTAACATTGCACCTCATACGCGGCGCACATCATGGTTGTGCCAGCATATGCGCCACACATCCTGGGCTGAATATCGGGATGTGCCGCATATGCATGGGCACGCCCCCTGCATTTGAGCCGCATACATTACCATTGCGCCCCGGTGCATCAGGATTTGCCCTGCGCCTGACAACCTTTTGAATATCTGGGCCTAGCTATATATCACAACACTAAGGAAAAGCCCAACACTAGTGAAAAACATTGGACATACTATATAGTGCCAACCTAACACATTATATAAAACAAAAGCTAAAAAAAGGCTGAAATAATACAATATTGGGGGCTAATGAGCTTCACCAAGACCACTCGCCCTTTGGGCTTGTAGCTTTATGAGCTCATTATCCCCCTCAATGGTATTACTTCCTTGTACAAATCCCTTTTCTAGTATTTATTCTCTCTCTCTCTCTCTCTCTCTCTGTATGCAAATGTAACCCTTGTCATTTCCAGTTCAGTTATTTTAAAGTCACAGTAACATAGTAATGAGATGACAGAAGAAGCTTAGGGTTCATCCTTTCAGACCCTTTTTCTGCACAGCAGTGGCTAAACAAAGTTTGAGTATTGGCACATCCAAGCTGGACAGCCAGAGTGCCACACCTCCATGCTGTGTAAATAAACCCTCAATATCATGTTCCCTCAGCAATCTCTCTAGCCCTGCTTTGAAAGACTGAAAAGTGCTAGCTTCCACATCCTGACTGCTATTCCATATGTTAAGCAGCTCTCTGTGAGAAGTAATGCTTTCCATTGTTCCTCTTATGGTGCCCTGTAGAAGGGGTGGTCATCCTACTTTGAAATTAAAGGGACTCTTTTTTAATTTATTTTTCTAAAGCCTGTTGCAACAGCATTCTAACTGTTCTATACTGTGCTGTCTTTCCCTGTTCTGTCAGGATAGCCACCTATAGAACCTCCCCCTTTTTTCTTCTTTACTCTATTTTTCCTTATCAAGACCCTTTAAAATGCATCCTGCATAGCTCAAAGTGACAAAACAATGTAATAGCTAGCTAGAACAGTTTCTTTTCCCACTATAAAAACCCATTGTTAAATATTTGCACATTTAAAATACGAGCTATTTTTTTGCTGTATTGTTGTTATGCAGCAACATATACCACCTCCCCCTGGCCTCTGTCAAAGGTGATCATATTCCACTCCACAGACTCTCCTGATTACTGCATCCAAAGCACTTAACTTAACAATGCTCTCAATGTGTGCACTTACTATTGTAATTCTCAAAACATATTGTCACATGACCTGCATTTGCTCAGTGCTACTGTACCCTTCTGTTGTTTATATAACCATGCTGTAATGTTGTCTGTTCTTTGCTAATGTATGTACTTCTGTTGTTTATATAACCATGCTGTAATGTTGTCTGTTCTTGCTAATGTATGTACTTCTGTTGTTTATATAACCATGCTGTAATGTTGTCTGTTCTTTGCTAATGTATGTACTTCTGTTGTTTATATAACCATGCTGTAATGTTGTCTGTTCTTGCTAATGTATGTACTTCTGTTGTTCATATAATCATGCTGTAATGTTGTCTGTTCTTTGCTAATGTATGTACTTCTGTTGTTTATATAACCATGCTGTAATGTTGTCTGTTCTTTGCTAATGTATGTACTTCTGTTGTTTATATAACCATGCTGTAATGTTGTCTGTTCTTTGCTAATGTATGTACTTCTGTTGTTTATATAACCATGCTGTAATGTTGTCTGTTCTTGCTAATGTATGTACTTCTGTTGTTCATATAATCATGCTGTAATGTTGTCTGTTCTTTGCTAATGTATGTACTTCTGTTGTTTATATAACCATGCTGTAATGTTTGTCTGTTTTTTGTTAATGTATGTACTTCTGTTGTTTATATAACCATGCTGTAATGTTGTCTGTTCTTTGCTAATGTATGTACTTCTGTTGTTTATATAACCATGCTGTAATGTTGTCTGTTCTTTGCTAATGTATGTACTTCTGTTGTTTATATAACCATGCTGTAATGTTGTCTGTTCTTTGCTAATGTATGTACTTCTGTTGTTTATATAACCATGCTGTAATGTTGTCTGTTCTTGCTAATGTGTGTACTTCTGTTGTTTATATAACCATGCTGTAATGTTGTCTGTTCTTTGCTAATGTATGTACTTCTGTTGTTTATATAACCATGCTGTAATGTTGTCTGTTCTTTGCTAATGTGTACTTCTGTTGTTTATATAACCATGCTGTAATGTTGTCTGTTCTTTGCTAATGTATGTACTTCTGTTGTTTATATAACCATGCTGTAATGTTGTCTGTTCTTTGCTAATGTATGTACTTCTGTTGTTTATATAACCACGCTGTAATGTTGTCTGTTCTTTGCTAATGTATGTACTTCTGTTGTTTATATAACCACGCTGTAATGTTGTCTGTTCTTTGCTAATGTATGTACTTCTGTTGTTTATATAACCATGCTGTAATGTTGTCTGTTCTTTGCTAATGTGTGTACTTCTGTTGTTTATATAACCATGCTGTAATGTTGTCTGTTCTTGCTAATGTATGTACTTCTGTTGTTCATATAATCATGCTGTAATGTTGTCTGTTCTTTGCTAATGTATGTACTTCTGTTGTTTATATAACCATGCTGTAATGTTGTCTGTTCTTTGCTAATGTATGTACTTCTGTTGTTTATATAACCATGCTGTAATGTTGTCTGTTCTTGCTAATGTATGTACTTCTGTTGTTCATATAACCATGCTGTAATGTTGTCTGTTCTTGTTAATGTATGTACTTCTGTTGTTTATATAACCATGCTGTAATGTTGTCTGTTCTTGTTAATGTATGTACTTCTGTTGTTTATATAACCATGCTGTAATGTTGTCTGTTCTTGCTAATGTATGTACTTCTGTTGTTTATATAACCATGCTGTAATGTTCTGTTCTTGCTAATGTATGTACTTCTGTTGTTTATATAACCATGCTGTAATGTTGTCTGTTCTTTGCTAATGTATGTACTTCTGTTGTTTATATAACCATGCTGTAATGTTGTCTGTTCTTGTTAATGTATGTACTTCTGTTGTTTATATAACCATGCTGTAATGTTGTCTGTTCTTGCTAATGTATGTACTTCTGTTGTTTATATAACCATGCTGTAATGTTGTCTGTTCTTGCTAATGTATGTACTTCTGTTGTTTATATAACCATGCTGTAATGTTGTCTGTTCTTTGCTAATGTATGTACTTCTGTTGTTTATATAACCATGCTGTAATGTTGTCTGTTCTTGCTAATGTATGTACTTCTGTTGTTTATATAACCATGCTGTAATGTTGTCTGTTCTTGCTAATGTATGTACTTCTGTTGTTTATATAATCATGCTGTAATGTTTGTCTGTTTTTTGTTAATGTATGTACTTCTGTTGTTTATATAATCATGCTGTAATGTTGTCTGTTTTTTGTTAATGTATGTACTTCTGTTGTTTATATAACCACGCTATAATGTTGTCTGTTCTTTGCTAATGTATGTACTTCTGTTGTTTATATAACCACGCTGTAATGTTGTCTGTTCTTTGCTAATGTATGTACTTCTGTTGTTTATATAACCATGCTGTAATGTTGTCTGTTCTTTGCTAATGTATGTACTTCTGTTGTTTATATAATCATGCTGTAATGTTGTCTGTTTTTTGTTAATGTATGTACTTCTGTTGTTTATATAACCATGCTGTAATGTTGTCTGTTCTTTGCTAATGTATGTACTTCTGTTGTTTATATAATCATGCTGTAATGTTGTCTGTTTTTTGTTAATGTATGTACTTCTGTTGTTTATATAACCATGCTGTAATGTTGTCTGTTCTTTGCTAATGTATGTACTTCTGTTGTTTATATAATCATGCTGTAATGTTGTCTGTTTTTTGTTAATGTACTTCTGTTGTTTATATAACCATGCTGTAATGTTGTCTGTTTTTTGTTAATGTATGTACTTCTGTTGTTTATATAATCATGCTGTAATGTTGTCTGTTTTTGTTAATGTATGTACTTCTGTTGTTTATATAACCATGCTGTAATGTTGTCTGTTTTTTGTTAATGTATGTACTTCTGTTGTTTATATAACCATGCTGTAATGTTGTCTGTTCTTTGCTAATGTATGTACTTCTGTTGTTTATATAACCATGCTGTAATGTTGTCTGTTCTTGCTAATGTATGTACTTCTGTTGTTTATATAACCATGCTGTAATGTTGTCTGTTCTTTGCTAATGTATGTACTTCTGTTGTTTATATAACCACGCTGTAATGTTGTCTGTTCTTTGCTAATGTATGTACTTCTGTTGTTTATATAACCACGCTGTAATGTTGTCTGTTCTTGCTAATGTATGTACTTCTGTTGTTTATATAACCATGCTGTAATGTTGTCTGTTCTTTGCTAATGTATGTACTTCTGTTGTTTATATAACCACGCTATAATGTTGTCTGTTCTTTGCTAATGTGTGTACTTCTGTTGTTTATATAACCACGCTGTAATGTTGTCTGTTCTTTGCTAATGTATGTACTTCTGTTGTTTATATAACCACGCTGTAATGTTGTCTGTTCTTTGCTAATGTATGTACTTCTGTTGTTTATATAACCATGCTATAATGTTGTCTGTTCTTTGCTAATGTGTGTACTTCTGTTGTTTATATAACCATGCTGTAATGTTGTCTGTTCTTTGCTAATGTATGTACTTCTGTTGTTTATATAACCATGCTGTAATGTTGTCTGTTCTTTGCTAATGTATGTACTTCTGTTGTTTATATAACCATGCTGTAATGTTGTCTGTTCTTTGCTAATGTATGTACTTCTGTTGTTTATATAACCATGCTGTAATGTTGTCTGTTCTTTGCTAATGTATGTACTTCTGTTGTTTATATAACCATGCTGTAATGTTGTCTGTTCTTTGCTAATGTATGTACTTCTGTTGTTTATATAACCATGCTGTAATGTTGTCTGTTCTTTGCTAATGTATGTACTTCTGTTGTTTATATAACCATGCTGTAATGTTGTCTGTTCTTTGCTAATGTATGTACTTCTGTTGTTTATATAACCATGCTGTAATGTTGTCTGTTCTTTGCTAATGTATGTACTTCTGTTGTTTATATAACCATGCTGTAATGTTGTCTGTTCTTTGCTAATGTATGTACTTCTGTTGTTTATATAACCATGCTGTAATGTTGTCTGTTCTTTGCTAATGTATGTACTTCTGTTGTTTATATAACCATGCTGTAATGTTGTCTGTTCTTTGCTAATGTATGTACTTCTGTTGTTTATATAACCATGCTGTAATGTTGTCTGTTCTTTGCTAATGTATGTACTTCTGTTGTTTATATAACCATGCTGTAATGTTGTCTGTTCTTTGCTAATGTATGTACTTCTGTTGTTTATATAACCATGCTGTAATGTTGTCTGTTCTTTGCTAATGTATGTACTTCTGTTGTTTATATAACCATGCTGTAATGTTGTCTGTTCTTTGCTAATGTATGTACTTCTGTTGTTTATATAACCATGCTGTAATGTTGTCTGTTCTTTGCTAATGTATGTACTTCTGTTGTTTATATAACCATGCTGTAATGTTGTCTGTTCTTTGCTAATGTATGTACTTCTGTTGTTTATATAACCATGCTGTAATGTTGTCTGTTCTTTGCTAATGTATGTACTTCTGTTGTTTATATAACCATGCTGTAATGTTGTCTGTTCTTTGCTAATGTATGTACTTCTGTTGTTTATATAACCATGCTGTAATGTTGTCTGTTCTTTGCTAATGTATGTACTTCTGTTGTTTATATAACCACGCTATAATGTTGTCTGTTTTTTGTTAATGTATGTACTTCTGTTGTTTATATAACCATGCTGTAATGTTGTCTGTTCTTTGCTAATGTATGTACTTCTGTTGTTTATATAACCATGCTGTAATGTTGTCTGTTCTTGCTAATGTATGTACTTCTGTTGTTTATATAACCATGCTGTAATGTTGTCTGTTCTTTGCTAATGTGTGTACTTCTGTTGTTTATATAACCATGCTGTAATGTTGTCTGTTCTTGCTAATGTATGTACTTCTGTTGTTCATATAATCATGCTGTAATGTTGTCTGTTCTTGCTAATGTATGTACTTCTGTTGTTCATATAATCATGCTGTAATGTTGTCTGTTCTTGCTAATGTATGTACTTCTGTTGTTTATATAATCATGCTGTAATGTTGTCTGTTCTTTGCTAATGTATGTACTTCTGTTGTTTATATAATCATGCTGTAATGTTGTCTGTTCTTTGCTAATGTATGTACTTCTGTTGTTTATATAACCATGCTGTAATGTTGTTCTTTGCTAATGTATGTACTTCTGTTGTTTATATAACCATGCTGTAATGTTGTCTGTTCTTGCTAATGTATGTACTTCTGTTGTTCATATAACCATGCTGTAATGTTGTCTGTTCTTGTTAATGTATGTACTTCTGTTGTTTATATAACCATGCTGTAATGTTGTCTGTTCTTGCTAATGTATGTACTTCTGTTGTTTATATAACCATGCTGTAATGTTGTCTGTTCTTGCTAATGTATGTACTTCTGTTGTTTATATAACCATGCTGTAATGTTGTCTGTTCTTTGCTAATGTATGTACTTCTGTTGTTTATATAACCATGCTGTAATGTTGTCTGTTCTTGTTAATGTATGTACTTCTGTTGTTTATATAACCATGCTGTAATGTTGTCTGTTCTTGCTAATGTATGTACTTCTGTTGTTTATATAACCATGCTGTAATGTTGTCTGTTCTTGCTAATGTATGTACTTCTGTTGTTTATATAACCATGCTGTAATGTTGTCTGTTCTTTGCTAATGTATGTACTTCTGTTGTTTATATAACCATGCTGTAATGTTGTCTGTTCTTTGCTAATGTATGTACTTCTGTTGTTTATATAACCATGCTGTAATGTTGTCTGTTCTTTGCTAATGTATGTACTTCTGTTGTTTATATAACCATGCTGTAATGTTGTCTGTTCTTGCTAATGTATGTACTTCTGTTGTTTATATAATCATGCTGTAATGTTGTCTGTTCTTGTTAATGTATGTACTTCTGTTGTTTATATAACCATGCTGTAATGTTGTCTGTTCTTGCTAATGTATGTACTTCTGTTGTTTATATAACCATGCTGTAATGTTGTCTGTTCTTTGCTAATGTATGTACTTCTGTTGTTTATATAACCATGCTGTAATGTTGTCTGTTCTTGCTAATGTATGTACTTCTGTTGTTTATATAACCATGCTGTAATGTTGTCTGTTCTTGCTAATGTATGTACTTCTGTTGTTTATATAATCATGCTGTAATGTTTGTCTGTTTTTTGTTAATGTATGTACTTCTGTTGTTTATATAATCATGCTGTAATGTTGTCTGTTTTTTGTTAATGTATGTACTTCTGTTGTTTATATAACCACGCTATAATGTTGTCTGTTCTTTGCTAATGTATGTACTTCTGTTGTTTATATAACCATGCTGTAATGTTGTCTGTTCTTTGCTAATGTATGTACTTCTGTTGTTTATATAACCATGCTGTAATGTTGTCTGTTCTTTGCTAATGTATGTACTTCTGTTGTTTATATAATCATGCTGTAATGTTGTCTGTTTTTTGTTAATGTATGTACTTCTGTTGTTTATATAACCATGCTGTAATGTTGTCTGTTCTTTGCTAATGTATGTACTTCTGTTGTTTATATAATCATGCTGTAATGTTGTCTGTTTTTTGTTAATGTATGTACTTCTGTTGTTTATATAACCATGCTGTAATGTTGTCTGTTTTTTGTTAATGTATGTACTTCTGTTGTTTATATAACCATGCTGTAATGTTGTCTGTTCTTTGCTAATGTATGTACTTCTGTTGTTTATATAACCATGCTGTAATGTTGTCTGTTTTTTGTTAATGTATGTACTTCTGTTTATATAATCATGCTGTAATGTTGTCTGTTCTTTGCTAATGTATGTACTTCTGTTGTTTATATAATCATGCTGTAATGTTGTCTGTTTTTTGTTAATGTATGTACTTCTGTTGTTTATATAACCATGCTGTAATGTTGTCTGTTTTTTGTTAATGTATGTACTTCTGTTGTTTATATAACCATGCTGTAATGTTGTCTGTTTTTTGTTAATGTATGTACTCCCCTGTCCCCTTCCCCTGGGTCGCACCTGGAATTGAGCCTTGGCTCAGTGTACCTTTTCCCGGTTACCAAATGTTTAAATTAATAAGTAATAAATATAGAAACATAGAAACATAGACTTTGACGGCAGATAAGGACCGCTAGGCCCATCTAGTCTGCCCATTTCCCCACCTACAGGATAGGCCGCAGATTCTAGTTAACCAACAGCCTATTTCTTCCTACTCCCCACAAGAATTGCCTTATGTCTGTCCCATGCATTCTATAATTCTACCACAGTTTTAGACCCCACAACCTCCTCAGGAAGGCTGTTCCATGCATCCACTACCCTCTCTGTGAAATAATACTTCCTCACATTGCCCCTGAACCGCCCTCCTTCTATCTTTAAATGGTGTCCCCTTGTTCTTGCAAGTCTCTTTTTCTGAAAGATGCTACCCTCTTGGACTTTGTTGATTCCCTTGAGGTACTTCAAAGTATCTATCATGTCCCCCCTCTCCCTTCTTTCCTCAAGGGTATACATATTAAGCTCCTTTAGTCTCTCCTCATACGGCTTCTCTTGCAGACCCTGCACCATTTTAGTTGCCCTCCTCTGGACTACCTCTATCCTGTCTATGTCCTTGCGGAGATGGGGTCTCCAGAACTGGACACAGTACTCCAGATGGGGTCTCACCAACTGTCTGTACAGAGGGAAAACAACTTCCTGTTTTCTACTGCTGATGCCTCTCCTATACATCCCAGTATATCCCCAGCCCTCCTACTGCCTTCTCACATTGCTTGCTAACCTTAAGGTCATCTGATATGATTACCCCAGGCCCCTTTCCTTTTTGTTGTTACTACCTCCCCACCCATTGTGTATTCTTCTCCTGGGTTCTTGTTTCCCAGGTGCATTATTTTCACTTCTTTGCATTGAACCTAGCTGCCATACTTCTGACCATTCCTCCAACCTTGCCAAGTCCCTTTTCATCCTTTCCACGCCTCCTGTGTATCAACCCTGTTGCAGATCTTTGTGTCATCTGCAAAAAGGCATACTTTTCCTTCCAGTCCCTCTGCAATGTCACTGATGAAGACATTAAAAAGTACTGGACCCAATACTGAACCCTGCGGTACCCCACTAGTAACCCCTCTTTCTTCAGAGTGGACTCCATTTACAATTACCTTCTGTGTCCTGTTGTGCAGCCAGTGTTTTACCAAGGCTACCACCCTGGGACCCACTCCCAGGCTGGTTAATTTGACTATTAATCTTTTGTGTGGGACTGTGTCAAATGCCTTGCTAAAGTCTAGGTAGACCATGTCCACAGCCCCTCCCTGGTCTACTACTTTGGTCACCCAGTCAAAGAAATCTATTAGATTCGTCTGACATGACCTTCCCGCTGTGAACCCATGCTGTCTTAGGTCCTGTGCTCCACTGGCCTCTAGGTACTCAACTATTCTTTCCTTCAGAAGTGACTCCATCACTTTCCCTACCACAGAGGTCAGACTGACAGGTCTGTAGTTTCCTGCCTCTGTCCCACTTTTGTGAAGGGGAATCACATCCACCTTCCTCCAGTCCTCGGGTACCACACCATCCTCCCATGATTTATTAAAAAGAGTAGCCAGTGGTTTCACTAGTTCCTCCCTTAATTCTTTTAGAATTCTGGGGTGAATTCCATCAGGACCCATTGCTTTGTCCACCTTCAGTTTTAGGAGTTCTTGCAGAACCCTTTCTTCTGTGAATGGACTGGGATCAACACCCCTATCAAGAGTGCTTCTGTTAATTGGATTAGGTACTTCCCCCTCCTCTTTTGTGAATACTGAGCAGAAATATTTGTTCAGTATCCCTGCTTTTTCACTGTCCCCCTCTGCCCACCCACCGTTCATTCTATTCAGCCTCACTATCCCTCCCTTTGTCTTTCTACACTTGCTGATGTACCTATAAAAGGTTTTATCCTCCTTCTTAACTGAGTTGGCTATCTTTTCCTCAGTTTGTGCCTTTGCTATTCTGACTTCCCTCCCTGCTTCCTTCTGCCTTAACTGGTACAGCTCTCTGTCCTGCTCCTTCTGTGTTTCCTTATACTTCCGGAATGCTATCTTTTTCTTCCTGACTTTCACAGCCAGCTCTTTTGAGAACCATAGTGGCTTTTTCTTTCATTTTGATTTGTTTATTTGCTTCACACAAAGGCTTGTTGCCTCTGTGATGGCAGTTTTGATGATTCCCCATTGTTGCTCCATACCTCCTCCTAGCCTGTTTGCTAGTGCTTTTCTGAGGCACTGTCCCATCTTGCCAAAGTCAGCCCTCCTAAAGTCCAGTACCCTCACTTTTGTATGGCTTGACTCTGTAGCTGAGTTTAACGTGAACCGCACTGTTTGATGGTCACTTGTCCCCAGATGGCAACCCACTTCTAGATCTGAGATCCTCTCACTGCCCCCGTTTGAGAGTACAAGGTCTAAGATTGCTCCCTCACGAGTGGGTTCCAGAACTAGCTGTCTAATGCCTGCCACCTGTAGGGCATCAAGAATGGCCCTGCTCTTGGATGTGGCTGCAGCAAATGTGCTCCAGTTAACATTTGGCATATTCAGGTCTCCCATCAGCAGTATCTCCCCTTTCTCTGCCATTCTAAGAATGCCTTCTATCATATCCTTGTCCATTCCCTCCCCCTGACATGGGGTCTGTACACAACCCCTGTATGGATTGTGGTGCCCTTTCCAGTCTCCAAGGTGACCCACAGTGCCTCCTCTCCTCCCTGTTTACTCTTTTGTTCAGTTGGTTTTATCCTTCCTTTACATAGAGAGCTACTCCTCCCCCTCTTCTCCCCTGCCTGTCTCTCCTGTAGGTTATGTACCCTGGTATGTTAACAACCCAGTCATGGTTCTCTGTGTACCATGTTTCTGTGACTGCTACGATATCCAGGCATCCCTCTTCCATCAAGGCCACCAGCTTAGGGAGCTTGTGCCCAGACTACGGCATTGGTACTCATTGCCCTCCATTTCCTGATGGCCTTACTCCTTTTTGCCCCATCCCTGTCCTTCTTGCCTTTGTCACTTTCTCCATTTACCCCTGCCCTTCTCCCTATTGACACCTCTATGTTGGTGTTTGCCGCACTTACTACTGTGATTATTTGGGGGCTAGGATTTCCCTGCTCCTTTCCAGTGCCTCCTCCCTTGGCTAGTTTAAAAGCTTGCCAATGAAGCATTTAAACCTATCACCTAGGATCCTGGTTCCCCTCCCGGACAGATGCAACCCATCATGCCAGTATAGGCTTGCATCACTCCAGGTGGACCCCCAGTCCCCAATGAAGCCAAATCCCTGAGCTCCACACCAGTTTTTCAACCACTGATTGAATCTCATGGTGCGGAACACCCTATCCTCTCCTATGCCATAGATGGGCAGCACCTCCCAGAAGGTTACCGTGCGTGCTACTTGACTAAGGCCCCTCCCCAATTCCACACATACATATAGTATAGAATATGTTTGATTGCCTGAGTACATTGAAAATGTTATATACTACATTGCGGTTTGGTATCTGAGAAAACCAGAGTTAGTATAAATGAAAAGTTCCTCTCGATAGGAAAAAGGCTGGAGGATTATATAAAAAGCCATTTTTTAGGCTGCTGAATAAGAAGATGGACGTTTTTCCTTCTTGTTTTATGGAGAATGTATTTGTTTTATTTAAAATACATAATGGTGTATGATATAAACAGCCTTGGTTTTTCAGTCTGCCCGGAGCCAGTTGCAAACAGCCTTGGTTTTTCTGTCTGCCCAGAGCCTTGAAAACAGTTGCAAGCAGCCTTGTTTTTCAGTCTGTCCAGAGCCTGGGAGAGGAAAGGTCATACAGTTTTATTTATTTATTTGTTTTATTTATTGAAGAGTTTCACCTGAAAAAACACGCTGAGCAACAAGTTACTCATCTCACGGTGCATCCTGGGGGAGAGGGAAGAGGGGAACATAGGCAGTACTTAATACTTTGACTGTTTTGTTTTCTGTGATGTATTGCTCTCTTGATGAGGTGCCTTTGTAAATGAGTCTTTGAC
The DNA here is from genome assembly GCA_016271365.2 of Neoceratodus forsteri. NCBI lineage: Eukaryota > Metazoa > Chordata > Ceratodontiformes > Ceratodontidae > Neoceratodus > Neoceratodus forsteri. The sequence goes on from JADMNL010000036.1 coordinate 73,103,879, forward strand.
TCAAACGTCTGTAAACCGATGATCAAATAAATAAATAAAAACAATACAGTACAGATAAATCAAATGTACATTTTCAATTACAGTTTGGCATGGCAAATACATAGCAAAACAGTGCAGATAAAGCAAATGCACATATGCAAAAATGGTTGGATAAGACATAAACATAGGTATAAATGAAATAAATATGTTTACAAGGTTATACAAATACTACAACAAAGCAAAATATGCTTGAAGTGCAATAAACATTGTGAAATACAGCAGAATCTTCATTGACGAGTGCAGTTCGAGGAGTAAACATTGTGTAGGGCCTGAGAGATGGAACAGGGGGATGAAGAGTGTCGGATGGACATAGGTAGTGAGTTCCAGAGTGTTGGGAAGCAATAAGAGAAAGCTCCTTGGCAGCTTCTAGTAGTATTCTGGAGGTCAAGGGTGAGGAGCAACAGACTTCTAGGAAAACATAAAGTGAACTTACAAGCTCAAATGGGCAGACTGGGTGGGCCATAGGCCCTTATCTGCTGACACTGTCTATGTATCTATGTATTTGTGGAATAGCCAGAGTACGAGAGTCAGTGGATTTGAGAGAATGGTGTGGGGGAGGCAGAATGGAAAGGGAGGAGGATAGGTAAGAGGGGAGAGAGAATCAAACCATAATTTTGAGATAAATTTCACGCAGTGCAAGAGTCGTCTGCACTCCAGGGAGGGGAAAGCAAGGGAGTGGTAGAGAGGGCAGTGGTGGGTACGGGGGGTAGTCAAGAGCAAAGTGACAAAATGTATTGAAAAGGGAATCCAATAAGGATAGGGAAGGTGGAGGAGCAGCACAATAGACTATGTTGCAATAGTCAAAAAATAGGGACAATCATTTTCTGAACAGGGTCACGCCTAGCCGACAGAAGTAAGCAGCTGTGGTTCCTATAGAGGGCACCAAGCTTGGGGCACAGATTCTTCAGTGTGGTGTCGATATGTTCAGAAATGTTTAGATGTTGGTCAAGCCAAACACCTAAATATCTGAAAGAGGCAGTATTCTCGAGTGTGGTCCGGTCCAGGGTGTGGAACGTGGATAGGGAGGGAAGCCTAGAGAGTCTCTGCCTTGTGCCAAAGGTCATGGAGACTGTCTTCTTGGTGTTCAGGAAAAGCTGATGTGACGTTTCATGTCCTCAAAGCAATCTGAAGCACAGATAAGAGAAGGATCCCAGCGATGTTATGTGATTGTGACTGTTGCATCCTGACAAATGCCAGATGCTATGTAATGCTTTATTTTCTTGTATTTATTTTTTATTTCCTGATGTTTTTGTTCTTGGAACCTTGTTGAAATAAAATCATGCAGTAAGCATGTTGTACCTTGCATGAACTGAATCAGTGTCTATCTTTTACAGCCACACCCTGGGACACGTGGTATTAACAAAGGGATTCTGACTGATGTTCTGGTGTTCAGGGGAACATCAACCAGCAGATACCAGCCCTGGTATCATGATAGACCTAAGGTACGTCTCAAGACCAGGAAGACAGCCTAAAAAGAGCATTAAGTACCCGAGGGGTAAAACAAGGGTCATCATGGCTGAAGAAATTGGGGAAAAGCCACTGCCTGGTCTGGAGCCTGGAGCCAGAAGAAAGACTAAGCTTGCTCCCTTATTTTATGCTAGTATGGGTGAGACAAGTGAGGAACTGGCCAATGAAACCCCAGAGAATATAAATGAACTGTTGTGGTAGTTGGCTGTGAAGTAGATGGTGATGGAGAAAGAGAAAGAAAGCCAAGAAAGAGAGAAGGAGAAAAGAAGATGGGGTCAAAGGTAAGCTGATACAATGCGAGCACTCTAGATCATTGGGACCAGTCATCCTACTGGTGGGACTGGTATGTCCCCAAAAGACCTAAAACGTAACCAAAATAACTAGTACAGATTATATATATTTTTTTAAATATAGCTTTTTATTTTATTTTGAGGTAGAACATCACATACATGATCAAATTTTATGCAACATGTTAATTGTTGAGGTTCCATAATGCAGCTCATACAGGCAGTTAATTTGCAAGCATTTGATTAATACACATTGGACTGTATAACATATCCCTGTGGTAGCATTTTATTGTCTTCCATTATTTGGTTCTTAGACCAAAATAAGATCTCATAGACTATAGTCTTAAATAAATAATAACATTCCCTTGCTTCCCCTTCCCATCTTTTCCAGATCAATGTCTCTCCGGAACTGGGTCTCCTCCCCTTAGCATCAGAAACCCCATAATAATATACTATCCCAACTGTGATTAGCATGAAATACATAGGATAATCCTTTTTTGGTTACATGGTACAAAGTCTGAGTAAGTCTCTAATTGGTAGGCAACCCATAGTCCCCATCTGGCATTAAAGGTGTTAATCCTGTTATTTATCTTATATGAGAGACGTTCCAGGTTATAGACTTCATAAGTGAGGTTTCTCCAAGAGGCCTTATCAGGAACCGTTTTAGTGAGCCATGATCTGGTAATAACTTTTTTAGCTATTAGGATTAAAAGTGTGACCAGTTTATATTTAAGCCAGCTAATCTGTATGTCTTGTGGAGGTGTTGCTGTCAGGATAAATCCTGGAGTAAATAGATCAGGCATGCCAAAAATATTGTTAAGTTCCACTATGATATCTCTTCAAAAGCCTGATAGGAGGGGGCAGGCCCAAAATATATGTTCTTGGCCTGCAGGAGAATACCCACATCCTCTCCAGCACAGACTACCATTTGGTGCTCCCAGTTTTAGCTGAATATCTGGGGTTCTAAAGAATCTAACCCTGGTCTGCCGGGCAAACTCCCTCCAATAAGATGATGATGAGTTTTTAGAATAAAAGTAGGTAGACTGTAACCATCTGTCTGGGTCTAGTTCTATTTTAAGTTCTCTTGCCCATCTGGCTCTCACTTGGTCATGTTCCTGTGCGGACATAGGGTGCATTGCCATATAAATATTACTAATAATGTGTTCCTGAGATCTACCCTCTATAGCCTGGATAATCAATTGTACCTTGTTAGAGGGGGATTTTGCTATCTCAGTTAAGAAGTCAACCATCCCAACTAAAACAGCATGTAGTCCCTTATAAGTTGAGAGTTCTCTCTGGGGTAATCCATGTTAGGATTGTAAATATGTGAATGGATGAATTCCTGCAGGGCTTATCAGTTGGAATACATATCTGATGGAATAGTGTCCCATCTTAATAAATCTGTCTCCAATGAGGAGGGAAAAAATGTCTGTATTACAAGTTAAGGCATTTAAAAAGTATTTTTCTTGAGAGATTAATATGAACATATGAAATTTGCCAGCAGATAAAGGCCTAGAGGTCTATTAAGTCTGCTCGAATGTGCAGCTAGCACCCCTTATTCTGCAGCCGCCCCTCCCTTCCACCCTTCCCCTTCATTAACCCTCCCCCTTGTCCTGTCCCATCCTCATTTGAAGCAGTCCACTGTTCTACTGCGTACCACTTCAGCAGGTAACGCATTCCACCCAGCCACCACCCTCTCTGTAAAAAAGTGTCTCCTCATCTCCTCCTGAACCTTCCTCGCTCCAGTCTCATATCATGGCCCCTGGTGGCCCTCCCTCCTTACTTTGAACAGCCCTCTGTACCGTCTTATTTATTCCTTTCATGTATTTAAAGGTTTCAATCATGTCACCCCTGTCTCTCCTCTCCTCCAGTGAGTACATGTTCAACTCCTTCAACCTCCTCTTATATGATAAGTCCCCCAGCCCCTTGATCATCTTTGTCGCTCTGCGCTGCACCCCCTCCAGTTACTTAATGTCCCTCTTCAGATACGGACGCCAGTACTGCACGCAGTACTCCAGGTGTGGTCTAACTAATGACTTATACAGTGGCAGAATCACCTCCTCGAGGATATACCCCTTGCAATACAACCCAGCATTTTGTTGGCCTTTGCAGCTGCCTTCCTACATTGTGCCGAGTTGTTCATTGACCCTGTAATGAGCACACCCAGATCCTTCTCCTCCTCTGTCTGGGCTAGCTGCACTCCCTAGCTGGTAACTCCTCCTTTGGTTCTTCATCCCAAAATGCAGCACCTGCACTTTTTGGCATTAAAGCCTAGTTGCCAGGGTGTCTGACCAAGTTTCAAGCTTTGCCAGATCATCCTGCAACCCTGCCATCCCCCTAGGTCATCCACACCGTGCCTACCTTAGTATCATCAGCAAACAGACTGATCTTGCTCTTGATGTCCCATGATATGTCTGCAATGAATATCCCAAACAACACTGGTCCCAACACCAAGCCCTGTGGAACACCGCTCATCACTGCCCTTGGGTGTGAGCTCCCACCACCACCACCCTCTGTTGCCTTCCCTGCAGCCAGTTTCCTACCCATCTCACCAGCTTTGCACCCGCCCCTGTGCCTACTAACTTCCTTCCCAGCCTTCCATGTGGCACTCAGTCAAATGCCTTACTGAAGTCCAGATACAGGACATCCACTGCATGGCCCCTGTCCAGTTGCCTAGTTACCCAGTCATAGAACTCGACCAGGTTGGTTTGGCAGGATCTGCCATGTATGAAGCCATGCTGTCTGCTGTCCTGTAGTCCTTTGGCCTCTAGGAGGGCCACCAGCCTCTCCTTCAGGATAGTTTCCATTAGCTTACCCATGATGGATGTGAGGCTCACTGGTCTGTAGTTTCGGTTCATCCTTGGGGCCACTTTCATGGAGGGGCACCACATAGCCATCTTCCAGTCCTGAGGTACACACCCTGAAATGTAGTGAGGCATTAATAGGGTCTGCTAAAGGTCCTGCAAGGACCTCTGCCAGCTCCTTCAGTACCCTGGGGTGGATGCCATCTGGGCCTGGCGCCTTGTCCACCCTCAGTGCTTTCAAACCCTCTCGAACTCTGCTCTCCATGATTTCCCCATCTGTCACCACTTCTCCCCCCCGCTTCTGCCATTTCTCCCACCTTGGGTGTCACCCCCCTCTTCTCTTTAGTAAATACTGAGCAGAAGTACTCATTTAGTGCTTCCACCTATCGTACCCTGCTTCCACCCAATCCTCCTTCCTAATCCTTACTATGTGGTCCTTACAGCCCTTTTCTCCCTGATGTACTTAAAGAAGTCCTTCTCCCTTCTTAATGCCTTGTGCCAGCCTGAGTTCTGTAGATGCCTTGGCTCCCTTACTGCCCTTGTCACCTCCTTCGATTCTGTCAGTACTCCTCCTGTCCTCCCCATCCCTATTTTCTTGTACTTCCTAAAGGCAGCTCTTTTCCTCCTTACCTTTTCCCTGACCTTCTTGCTAACTAGATCAGTTTTTAGCCCTAGCCTTCTTGCTCTGGGCTTTGCAGCAGGTTTTGTTGCCTCCACTATCCCCAGCTTTATGAGCTCCCACCTCTGGTTAGTGTCCATACTAGATTGAATTCTGGCCAGGTACCCTTTTACCAGTTCCCCCATCCTCCCAAAGTCGGCCCTCCTGAAGTCCAGCACTATTGTGCCAGATTCCACTCCTTCCTTGCCCATATCCAATGTGAGCCATACTGAGTGGAGGTCACTCCCTGACAGTGGTTTCTTCACTGTAAGTTCTCTCACAAAGTCCCCATTTGCCAGCACAAGGTCAAGGGTATTTCCTAACCTGGTTTATTCACTGACCATTTGCAGCAGGAAGCTGTCCTGGAAGGCATCCAGCAGTACCTGCTCTCTTCTGTTCCTGGTTGTTGGGGTGCTCCAGTCCACTCCTGACATGTTGAAGTCCCCCACAATCACCACATTACCCTTCTCGCAGGTCCTCCTGATCTGTTCCGCTAGTTCCCTGTCTAACTCCTCCATCTGAGATGGTGGCCTGTACACCACTCCCATTCTAAGAATCCTATTCTTGGAATCCTGGATTTGAATCCAAAGTGACTCCATACTACCCTCCTCCCCTTCCTCCCTTACACACTTCAGTCCTTCCTTCACATATAGTGCCACCCCCTCCTTTCCCAGTCACCCTGTCCCTACGAAATAACCTGTACCCTGGTATAGACAGGTCCCAGTCATTGTATTGGGTGGCCCATGTTTCCGTGATGACTGCAATGTCCACCTCCTCCTGCCATGAGCACCTGTAACTCTGCAGTTTTCCTCCCAAGGCTCCCTAGCATTAAGGGTAACCACCTTCCACCCTCCCCCTCCCATCCTGCCCCCTTTCCTAGCATCACCAATAGTACTTGCCATTTGTCCTTTGTCACTGTTAGGGGGTAAGCTCATAGTTTCCCAACCTGCAGTCTCTGCATATCTCTTCCCCAACTGCCACCCCCGCTCCTAGTTTAAATTCCCAACTTCCTCTATGTACTCCTCCATCCTCTGTTTCAACACTTTCTTTCCCTCCTCACTCAAGTGTAGTCTGTCCTTGGCATAGAGACTACTGTCCTCCCAGGTCCCTCCCACCCCCCAACAGCCCATACCCTTTAGCACAACACCAGGTTCTTAGCCATCTGTTAAATTCCTCTATTCTCATCTTTCTTGTTGTGCTTGCCTTTGGCACGGGAAGTATCTCTGAAAAAGTTACTGATCTTCCTGCCCCCTCACATAATTGTGCTAGTTCCTCAAACCTCCTCTGGACTGTATCTACTGTCTTGTCAGCCAGGTCGTTTGTCCCAAGATGTATAATTAAATGAGGCTTGTCCCTACACCTTCTAGCATATTTCAGAACAGACTGTCCCACCCTTTCCGCTGTCATTCCTGGCATGGTCTCCACCCAAATGCGACTATGCCTCTCCCCCTTGCTACCCCACCTAACTCCTCTTAGTATTGAGTCCCCAGCACTAAGATTCCACCCCTCTTTCTCCCTGCTTGCTTCCATTCATCTCCCTCTCTCATTTCCAGCTCCACTTCTTCCTCCTGCACATTATTTCCCCCTTTTACCCCTGTTGCAATTCTCCCAGCAGAACTTCCCCCGCTCCAGTTTGGTCCAGGCATTTACCAATTACTCCTCTAATTTCATCATTTCCCTCCTCCACCTTCTTCCTCTCTAGCAGTGCACAGCTATTTTCTGAAGGCCCTTCACAAATGCCCGCTCCCTCTCTCTCCATAGTAACCTGTTCTCTCCTTTCCACTCCATGACTTTTGCCACTTCTTCGCCTCCCCTCACAAGTCCTTATCTCCTCCCATTTGTCTTTTGTCTCCTGACCTGGTTTCCCCGGCAATTGTTCTTCCTGGCCTGGGCCGCTTTGTCTCTGCTTCCCTTCTTCTGACCCTCTCCTCACCACTGTTGGCTTAAATCGCCCTCCCTCATCTCCTCTTCTTCCTCCCTCCAGTATTGGGCTAAACCCACCCCCAATCCGCCTTGCCTGTCTTAGTTCCTCCTGCAGACCCTCAATCTCCTTTCTAAGTTTTTCTCTGTGGTTGCACACTAAACATCCTCCCACACTCCAGGCAATTTTTAGAAAGATTGGTGCACCGCAGTTGTTGCAGCTTACCACCCTACCCATTGCTGTCATTGCCCACCATCGACCCCCCACCCTTCCAGATGCAGGATACCAAACACTCCCCCAAGTCTCCCCTCTCCCTCCTCTATCAGTGCAAAACATTTTATTTTCCTTACCTCCTTTGTTGCACACGTTTAGATATATTAGCAACTGCTTTTTATATTCCTATCCTTCCTATCCACACTCCAAAACAGACTAAGTAGCCACTGCACAACCTTCTTCAAACTCCTACCCCTCCTTTCCCCAATGCAATATCAATGCGAATAAGTAATAATGAAAGCTCCTAGATTTGCATTTACTTCCCTTCCACTGAGAGAGCAGTCTCCTCTTCACTTGCTGCTGTTCCTTTCCTGGATGTCTGCTTTTGCTATGACAGGTGCATATCCTTTGCCTGTTTGAGGAAGTGATGTAAGAACCCCTGGTATAAAGAAAATAATGGACCAAGGGTGAGACCAGCCCAAGTCTTCCAGAAACAATCAGGTAGCTGAGGCCTCTGGTCAGACCATTAGCACCCTTCCCCCACTCTGCACTCAAACTTTGCAGCTAGTCTATATCTATACTGAGTGATATAAAGCCAGTTTTTTAAGAATTCCACTGTCATTTTGAGAAACCTGTTCAAGGGATAACACTTTTTGTGGTCTCCCAATAGGTACGCTGGTAGGGATTCCAGTCCTTTTAAGGTTATCTCTATTGTTTTCCAGTGTGCCCTATAAGAGAGATTAATGAGTAGTAAGGCTGTGCGGGTTTGAGTTGCTCTAGAATATTCTTTCAGGTTAGTTAAATTTAGCCCTCCCTGAGATCTAGGAAGCTGTAATAAAGTGTAGTTTAGCCTTGGGGATTTTCCTCCCCAGATAAACCTTGAGATACGTTTATCCCAGGATCGAAAATAAAAGTTGGCAGAGTTTGTAGGAAAAATAATAAATGAGGAAAAATATTTTGTTGGATTGTTTCTACACAATTAATTAAGCCCAGGGGGAGTTGTGTCCACCTAGACATATCTGAGGTGATGTGCTGTGTGATTGGTTCCATATTTACCATTTCAAGATGTATTAGCTTAGCTGGGATTTTTATCTCTAGGTACCTCATTTCAAGTCTATGCCAGCGGAAGGGAAATTCCAGTTTCATTTGTGTGGATGGAGAGAAGGAAAAATTAAGTACTTCGGTTTTTGAACAATTTATTTTGTAGCCAGATAAAGTGCTGAAAAGTTGAAGTTGTTTCCATACCGCTGGGACAAATGTCTCAGGGGAAGTCAGGGTTAGCAAAATATCGTCTGCAAAAAGTATTATCACAGCCGGCTTACTTTGTTTAAAATATCGTAGCAATCTTCTACGCTTTACTGGATTGTGAATGCCATTTACATTAAAGGACATAAGAAGTGCAGAGTTAGCCATTGTTATTCCTAAAAAAAAGTAGTCTTTTTCTGAATATGGGCTCCCCTCTTTGACACTCCAACCCTAACAGGGTTATTCTGATGTGTATATGATCTAGTTCTAAATCTCTCATAGGATGTTCTTTGTCACTTTGACTAGCTCCCTGTAGTTCTCTTTCCAAACAGGACAAAAATATTAGATCTCCTGCCTGACATCTCAATAAGCTGTGTTGCATATGATCGAAGTTTAAGCCATAACTCATATGTCAACAAGGCATGGTTAAACATCAAGAACCTCATTAAGCCTAAAGAAAAAACTTTTTGTATGGTTGATTTTATTAGGGCTCTCACATACTGATTTGATGCAGTTATCCCTTTCACCATATTTCTTGTAAATAATATAACAAGCATTTGTCAATGCCGAACGTTCGCTTGCAGGTATTTGCAGTGGTGTTTGGCACGTATGGTGCTTTACCCTAATGCCCTGTGCGATTGATGGTATTTGCACAATAAATTGTCAGCATGACCTTTTTGTTACCCACATTGTGCGCTACATAGGCGGAAACACGTTTTGGGCAGGATGAGAAAAATGACAGCTGTACTGCTCATAAGGAAATTGGTAAAATGGCAATGTTGAAAATCTGGAGTGGAAATATTGAAAATTCGCAAACCTACGAGCATGCGTGGGAACTGTGCAACGCACGCTTGTAAAACAGTCATTGTTAGGAATTTTTTCAGCAAATTTTCAACATTGCCATTTTAAGACATCTGCTCATGAACAGTGTCACTGTGATTTTCTTAATGTGTCCCATACATTGAGTTTGCACACCGACTGCGCCATTGTGCGTTACATGGGCGGAAGCATGTTTTGGGCAGGATGTGAAAAATGACAGCTGTACTGCTCATGAGGAGGTGTGGTAAAATGGGAATGTTGAAAATCTGGAGTGAAAATATTGAAAATTCACAAACTTACGAGCGTGCATAGGAACTGCGCAATGCACGCTCGTAAAACAGTCATTTTTAGGAATTTTTTCAGCAAATTTTCAATATAGCCATTTTAAGACCTCTGCTAATGAACAGTGTCACCGTGATTTTCTTAATGCATCCCATACATTGATTTCGCACACCAACTGCGCCATTGTGCACTACATGGGTGGAAACATGTGTTGGGCAGGATGTGAAAAATGACAACTGTACTGCTCATAAGGAGGTGTGGTAAAATGGCAATGTTGAAAATCTGGAGTGAAAATATTGAAAATTCGTGAACTTACGAGCCTGCGTAGGAACTGCGCAATGCACGCTGGTAAAACAGTCATATTTTGGAATTTTTGCACCAAGTTTTGAACATGGGTTTTTTGGGACCTCTTCTCATGAATGATGTCACTGTCATGGCAATTCAGGCCGAAGGGTGATTTCATGCAGTGACTGCGCGGTGACTGTAAATACCCGCCGAGACTATCGCTCATGATAGTGACATCATTCATGAGAAGGGGTCCCAAAACACATGTTGAAAATCTGGTGCAAAATTCCAAAAATGCCTGAGATATGCACAAAGTTGAAACCCTCTATCTAGCCCATTATACAGCTTACCGGCATTTCTCAGTTCGTGGTCGGCTTTGAAGAGTGCAGACGGTTCTGGTCCACTGAAGATCGCCACGCCGAGCCCGGAGGTAAGGGGGTGAGGGGGTGGGGAGGCTGGGTGCAGTGAGTGGGTGTGGGTTGTGGGAGGGGGACTGGGAGAAGCGCCATGGGACCGCTTTTTGGTTTACAGGTGAAAAAGAAAAGACTACGTGGAACGTTTGCCACGCTGGGTGGGCTCCAGCGGCAGAAGCGATGGCTTGGGGGGCCGTGGAGCCGACGAGGATTGGGCAACCTCTGGCAACCAACGCAGGACGCTTGTCATGCTGGGGTGGGCCTCAGCGTGGCAGCAGAAGATTTGGGGCGGCGTGACGATGCTGGTGTTCAGGGCGACAGCGGTGGTTTTCTTGATGAAGACCACCGCTGTCATACACTCACTCCCGCACCCATTGGTGCAGGACTGCCACGCCTGCTCAACGGAGCAGTGGATTGAAGGGAGAGGCACACCCAAAGTGTGCTACTCTCCAAACGCCTTGCGCATGCGCGCAAGTGAATGTAAAAATGAAGACTGTAAAAGCTTCCAAGGTAGGGGAAACTATTATCCGTTTCCCTTTGATGGTTGTTGCATAAGAATGTTGTACAAAACTGCACAAAGTCCTGCTCTCAAACACCAAACCCCTTCCTGTATGAATTGTCCCTAAAGAAAATCAAAATATTTTGGGTCCTCATATTCCAGTACCCATCTTTAACAACGTCTCTGGTCTGCTTTTAAGTACTGTTTTGCCCAGAACAGTTCTTTAATATGCCCATTAAATAAGTATGGATATAGATGTGATTCCGCCAAATGCGTTCCCCGTATGGAGAGAAGTAGGATTTGATCAGTTCCAAGTGGTAACCTTGACTTGCGCTTCTTCTCAAAGCTGTGGGATGACAATTTTTACAAGCATCATATATTGCCCATATCAATTATGTTGTTGCTTCCAAAGGTTTGTTAGGAAGGGGAAGGCTAAGGGAAAAGGAGCTATGGTGGGAACAAGGCTGTTTGCATAACCCTGACAAGTGTCCAAGTGTCGCCCATATTTTAGAGGGCTTAACACCCGAAGCTAGAGTCAAGGGCAGAGACTAGGCCTAAATCGGAGGAATCCGAATTAGTTCTTCACCGCTTCCATCTCACCTCCAGCCCCCCACAGTCACTTGCGAATAATGTTACCAAAAAGTACCTTCAAAACATTTCAGGTTTCTCTTTCAAGGATGGTAGTAGTGTCTCAAACAAACTTTGCCAACTGTTGTTTAGGATCTCTTATATTTATCTGGTTTTTCTTTTCTCCTACTGCATTCGGTTTTGGTTGTGCTGTTTGCCATCGGAAGGTTGAGTGAAGCAGGATACACCAGGCTGTGGCCTTTCTGGAAACGACAGGCCTTTCGCCGTCAATTGCTCATGGGCCTCCTCCGCATTGGAGAATTCCATCTTTCCCTCAGACAAGAAGACAACAAGCCTCGCCGGGTAGGGGGTCTGGAACTTGATGCCCTGATTTTTCATCGTGGGAAGCAGTGGGAGGTAGGCTCTTCGCTGTTTCATTGTGCGAGGAGCATAGTCATGATCCACAGAATCTGGTTTGCCCAAAGAAGATCTTTGGTTTACGCCATGCTGTTAGTAGTGTATGTTCTTTCACTGCATATTTATTGAATCTGGCAATTATAGATCTAGGTGCAGCAGTCGCCGAGGATGGTTTTGGAGCTAAAGGTCATTGTACTTTCTTAAAATCAAATTGATAGTCCTCAGGAAAGTCTAAAGCTGAGCGGAGTCAGCTAGACACGGATTCTTTAATTTTGGAGCCCTCACTTCCCTCTGGTATACAATAGAGGCGAATATTTTTTCAATGTGCTCTGTTCTCAGCATCTTCTTGGCGTGCTTCTAAGAGGCCTTGTTGTTCTTGTATTTGTTGCATTGCATTTTCCGAGTCATCTACTCGATTCTCTGTAGCTGTAATTTGGCGCTCCGAGTCATCTGCTTGCTGTTCTAATTGCTGCACATCTCTGAGGCTTTCTGAGTACAGCTGTTTAACATCCACCCTAAATGCACACAGTTCGTGGTATATCGTATCCAGTTTAATTTTTTTTATTCTGTTCTTTGGTGTGCGATACTCCAGCTGGGTAGCCCTAGCAGGCGATGGCGTGCTTTGCCACAGAATCGACTCAGACTCTGAGATCTCAGACTCCGATCTGGGGTCATCCTCCATGGCTTCTTCCATTTTCTTTAGTTTTATAGATGCAGGACCCTTGTTCCCCCTCTTGTGCATATTGTATTTGTAATATTTTGAGAATTCTGGAAGTAAGAGGTAGGATTTTCTCGGAAGGTGTATCAGAGCAGTTGTCTTAGGCTACTATCACCATCAGGGGCAGAACTGGAAGTCAGTAAAGATGATATTGAGGTGTACATGACTACATTCAAAAAAAATTGAAAAAGCGACTTCCGGTTCCACTTACGAAGCAATGGCAGCCTAACCACTGAGCTCCATGAACCCTACGGAATAAAACCCCTCACAAAACACAGATTCTACTAAAATGTTAACCACACAGGTGTTGCTCAGGGGTAACAAAACCATTGAACAAGTACTTACCAAAGAAATAACAGAAATGGTAGAAGATGTTGACAGATCAATGTCCGAGGCCTCAGACTCCGAAACCAGGCCGTCTCAAACCGCTGCTTTGTCCGGCAAAATCTCGCTCTCCACGGGCCATATGCCCAAAATCAAAAACAAAAAAAATCTAACTGGACATGATCTATAATGAACTGTGTTCTTTCAGAGCAGAAGTCAAGCAGCTTTATGGGGAAATGAGAAAAGATCTTATACAACTAGAACAGAGAGCAGATGAGATTGAATGACAGGTAACGGCCGCAGAAAACTGGATCGATGACCTGGAGTCCGTGGTCCAACAATTACAAGCTCAACAATAGCTGATAGAGACATGGCAAGAAGATGACAAAAATAGGGCCCACCGAAAAAACATCCAGATCTATTGCATCCTGAAAGGTTCCGAGGGCACAGACATCAAGGACTTTGTCAATATGTTGCTGCACACAGCCCTTGAACTCCCCTTCCGAGCTGCCGCTAGACCTAGAGAGAGTACATCGAGTGCTCATGCCCAAGCCAGCCTCCCCAATGGCCACTCCACAGTCGATCATTGTACGCTTCCAGAGCTGTGCCCTTAAAGAGCAGCTCCTCACCATGACTTGGCGCAAACAGAACATTTTCTATGGGCAAAAGCGCTTCTATATAGATCATGACTATGCAAATAAAATGATGACACTGCACTGGGCATACCTTCCTCTGCTGCCTACTTTAAAAGCTAGGAGTATTAAATTCATGACTCCTTATCCCATGAGCTTGGCGGTAGTACTCCCGGGGGAGGGAGAATATGCCTCAGCCCAAGAAGCCAAAGAGGATCTCATTCACCAAGGCACTGAATTCCCGGAGAGGAACAACACATCCACTGCAGCAGCTATTGAACCCCCAAGATGACAAACTTCTAGCAAGCGCTCACAGAATCGCATGGGGGGACATACCACTCCTCAAGACCTAAAGCCACACCTGGCAGCATACCACAGACCGACAGCCACACAGAAAACATGAACCTGAACCAGGCTCCTTTGGTCATGGTGAGGCAGATTCCAGGTAGGGCCAGCGTCTGGCAATGGGGAGGGGTTAGGAAAGAATTAACACCACTTCTTAGACTGGTGCCACTTGCCCGACTCTGGGTCCCATTAGTTATAGGCCCTCTATATATGGGCACTTTGGGATCACTTGTCAGAAAGCACATAGGCGCCGGTCTCCCCCCCCAGTTGATAACCCTCTCTGACCTACACGGCCTGCCGGGATCCTATGACAGCAAGAAGACTCCTGGGGACTACAAAATAAAACAAATATTAATGTAAGCCCCCCACCCCTGCCTTTTGCAAATGACAGGCGGTATGCTGTTTGAATCTGACAGCATTACCAGGTGGGGACTGGGTTCGGGGAGGAATAGGATACTCGGCACAAGGGCTAGGTTTGGCTACTCTGCACAGGGGCACCCAAGTAACTCCGAGCACAGGAAGCAATAACTGTAATGTCCAATACCAGAAATGGGATTCTAAAGTGTGACTTTATTCACATCCAAACAGAACAAACAAAGCATAGACTGCCCCCCACGGGGTTACACTTCTGGTAATGCAGATTAAAAGGATCAAGAACACTTCCTCAACACTTCAGCCCTCAGGCTCTGAACCTACTGGGCACATAGCCCAGACTTGCATGCTGCTTTGGGTACACAGCCCAAACTTGTACACTATTCTGGATTTTCCCTGGCTCGGCTCCCCTGCCGGCCACTCGGACACCTTCCATTTGTCATGGAAACATTTTCTGGTGGCTCCCTAAACCACCTAAGAGCACCTCAGCTCTATCAGGGAATTCTCCTTTTAACCGAACATCTGGATACTTTCCTCAGGCACTGGCCAAGTACCTGAGAGAAAGTAAAGGTTCCACAGAGCAAATCTCTAGAGGTGAATTTAGTTACTACTGATGGGGGTCTCCCACCTCTCGCTCCCACAATTCATACCCGGCCATTTCTCTAGACAATAAACATCTCATTCTGTAAAACTTGGCAATGTAGATTAAGGCTAAATGTCTGTCACATTTCCTCTACTTGTCTTGCTTTCCCATTGTGCTGGACTTGAACATACTTTTACTTGGCTTAGCCCATTGCTCTAGGCCCCCCACTGATTAAGCAGTCCAATCCCCACTTTACTTCACTCTGTGTTGGACTTGAACCTACTTGAATTAACCAGCAATGTCTATTACACTAGACCTCCTACAAATTCAGTAGTCCAATCCTCACTTTCCAACAGTTCAGGTGAAAAACATTGGCCCTCTGTTAGATTGAACTCACCCTTTGGTTGCAGGTGCCCCACAGGCGATTCCTCACAGGAATTTCTCTCCCACAGCTTCTGGTGCAGCAGCACAACTTGAAATAGGCAGCTTCTTCCCTTAGCCAGAACCTGAAGGGTTGCCCCTGGAAAGCAGGCAAACCTCCCCCGCCCCATCTCCTCCGGGATGGGGCACTTAGACCAGTAACAGCGGTCTCCACCACTTCAACAATCAGCTTCTGTGTTCCTCTTACGGTGGAAACACACACCCTCCTTACAGTAGCTCTAAAACAGAGCTTAAGGCTCTGAGAGCTTGCACACAGACAACTGTGCTACTGCCTCTCACCAAGACTGCACACAGACTCTGTTGAAATTCCCTCAACATTCTATCCTAACTTCCAACTGCAGCATTCCAGTGTGGCTCATGCTGCTGTGAGAGTTCTATGGTGATGTCATCCCTCAGTCTCAGCTGAGACTGAGAACAGAGTGAGACAGTATGAAATCCATTTAACTGGAGTTTCACAAGCTGCCTTCCCTGCCTACCACTAGATCTTACTGGGATTCTAGTAACCCCGGGTAACGGGGGGGTTACATTTACAACAACTAACTGAACGCTTTACAGGTGCCCAACTCCAGCCCCCCTTTTTAAGCTGTAAACTTCAGCCTACTGCTACTGTGGGACTTAAGAACAGCCCTGCCTGAAAGAACTTTTACAGAGAGAAACGGGTCCAGTTCTCAAATACTAGGAATAAACGGACACTTACCTTGTGCCTGTTTAGTTTACTTTACTTTAATACTTAAGGGTTATCAGAACTGTATAAAAGTTATACAGCATAATCTAAAAGGATATAAAAACTGAGGATGGGGAAGGGGGGCTAAGGAAGCTAGGAAGGCAGTATTAATTATGTACAGTATCTGACTTTGGCTGATCACACCCCCTCTATTTGGTACGTGGTTTACTTTCATTATAGTGCAGCTAAGATGGGTTGACCCATCTGCTTGCTCTAATACTGTTTAGCTGAACTCAACTTGTCAGAATCTCAGATGAGACCATAGTGTAAGTACTCAAGAGAGCCTGACAATGACCTCACCGGAGGGCCAGGAGAGAACTGCACGCCATTGCCACTGGTTAATATGAGGCCACCATTGCTAGTTATTCATAACCTTACCCCTAGTCTTTGGTTGCTCTTCTTGTCTATCGTCTTTCTTTTGGGCCATTCTAGCCACTGGGGGGCCCAGGGTGAATGCAACCCTGGACATACCCCCTCACTTGTTGGACCTTTGCTAATCAGTAAACTCCATCGGGTATCTCAGGGAAGGCTTGTGAGCTTTCCCCTGCCTTGTAAGTCACCAGTTACCCTAGTAATGTTGTGAACCTGGACGGGGCACTGGTTAGAAACTCTATCCAGGTAGTTTCTATTTCTATAACATCACCTACTGTATGCTCCGTAACAGGTGCACCAAGACGACCCGGCTAGCCAAAGCTGAATACTTTAACTCCACCTTCAATGCCAACCTACGTAACTCTTCTAAATTCTGGAAAGTTATCCACTCCCTTCCCCCCCATCAGTGAATCCCACCCCCCTTCTACTCTCAAACAACGCTCTTCTCTCTGACCCACTCGCAGTTGCCTCTGAGTTCAATTCATACTTCACCACATGTGCTACTTCGCTCCTTGCCTCCCTTCCAGGTGCAGCTCCATCTTCCCACCATGCTGAAGCTGCTACTTCCCCCGGTTCCTACACCTTCCACTTCGGGAACATCTCCCAGTTGGAAACTCTTGATGCCCTCCTCTCCCTGAAACCTTCCAAGGGGAAGTCCCCTGATGGTTTAGACCCCAAACTATTCTATCTGCCCCTGCCATTGCAGCTCCACTAGCTGCCCTGCTAAACCTAGCCTTTGCCTCTGAATCAGTACCGGTGGAGTGGAAGCACGCTGTAGTCCTTCCACTTCCCAAAGGAGGAGACCCCACTTCTGCGGCCAACTACTGCCCTACCTCCCTACCTCCCTCCTCCCCACCTTAGCGAAACTCCAAGAGCACCTTGTGCTCTCTCAGCTCTCCAGCTTCCTCTCGGAATACAACTTCTTCACCCCCTTCCAGTCTGGATTCAGAAAGAACCACTCCACCGCCACTTCCCTCCTACGTCTCTCCGACTCTGTCCTCTCGGGTAGGGACAAAGGTCTCCTTACTGCAGTCATCTTTGTTGACCTAGCCAAAGCTTTTGACACTGTCTCCCACCCCCTGATGCTATCCTGCCTCTCTGAAGCTGGTCTATCCATGCCTGCCACAAACTGGTTCACAGCATACCTGGAAGGGTGAACTCAATCCGTAAAAATTGCTGATTCCACCTCTCCTCCTCTTCCAATAGTTACTGGCATTCCCCAAGGCTTAGTACTCGGCCCTATCCTCTTTTCCATCCTACTAAATGACCTGCCTCAAACCTGCTCATCTACCTCTATTCACATGTATGCAGATGACACAGTCCTCTTTTCCTCTGGCCGTACCCCTGATGAGGTTACTACCTCTCTTCAGGCTGATTTCATCAAAGTTCAGCACTGGTTTAGCTCCCACCAACTCTCCCTTAATGTCAAGAAGACTGTCTCCATGACCTTCGGCACTAGGCAGAGACTATCCAGGCTTGCTACTCCCCTGAACTTCCACACCCTTGACGGGTCTGTCCTTGAGGACGTGTCTAACTTTAGGTACCTTGGTGTCTGGCTTGACCGACACCTATCCTTCTCTGCTCATGGGGATGCAATCCTGAAAAAATTGCACCCTAAGCTCGGCGCCCTATACAGAAACCACAGCTGCCTCCCCCTACCTGTAAGATGTGAAATTGTGCAGAAAATGACATTACCTACATTCGACTGTGTCAGTGGCTCAGTAGGTAGCACACTTGCCTCTGAGGCCAGGAGATCAGAGGGCTATGGGTTCAGTTCCCACATCTGGCACTTGGGTTAATATCACAATACTGACACTGTAGTACACCACGAGAGGGGTGCTTCACTTCTAAAGTCGCGTCTTTTGGATGAGACGTTAAACCAAGTTCCCATCTGCCTGGATTGGTGGTAGTTCAGGTGGATGTTAAAGATCCCATGGCACTCATTGAAAAGAGTAGGGGAATGCCCTCAGTGTCCTGCCCAAATTTTCCTCATTCACTAAAAAACACCACCAACAGCTTAATCTGGTTCAGTTTCAGTTGCTTACCATCTGTATCCCCGTCGCCCCTGAAAAAGGGACTTCTAGGCCCAGTGGGCTTACTGGGTCAACAAAATTCAACAACAATCAACAACAACAACAACTACTGTGATGCAGTCTGTAGTGCCACTCCTAAGTCTACTCTATCCAGACTGGACCCCCTCTACAACGCCTTCTGCCGCTTTGCCCTCAATGCCCCCCCCCACACCCACCACTGTGAGCTTTATCATGCGCTAGCCTTCCCCTCACTTGTCAACCAACGCCTGCTCCATTGTGCAAAATTTGCTTCCAACCTCTGGCTCGGGTCCCTTCCCCCTACCTTACCTCCTCCTTGTCTCTCTCCCCCACCCGCTCTCACACCCTTAGATCTACAGACTCCTGACTGATGGCGATCCCTCACCGCTGGACCACAGCAAGCCAATTGGCCTTCTCCTATCACCTCCTGAGGCTCTGGAATGACCTGCCAGCACAAATCCGTCACTCCTCCTCTGGTCATTCCATCTCCTCTGCCCTGACAAATTACTACACGGTAAACTGCCAATGTTGCTGACCTCCCCTTCCCCTTCCTCTTGTCTTCAGTCTCCCTTCCCCCTTCATCTTCTCCCACTCCCCCCCAACTGTCCTATCCTAGATCCCATATGGCCTGACCAGTGACTTAGCTACGGCTACAAATGCTGGCATATATCCACCAACCTCTGCACTTACCCCCCTACTGCACTTCAAGCCTCGATTCTCTGCCTGCTGTGTTACTGTAGAGTAGTTGCTGACATGCATGTATTTATACCTTTACATCCTTGTCATTTAGATCCTTGTACAATTTTCTCTTACTCCATGTAACAATATATACAACTTCTTGTTCCAGTGTTTACTATGTTACCCCTGCTTCATGTTTCCAAGGTGTTTTACTTATGCTCTGATGTGTAACTAATTGTGTAACTTTTGTTTCTATGTACAACTGTATACAGTTGCTCTCCTCTGTATCCCTCCCCCCCGGTTGCACCGTGAGACGAGCATCTTTTTGCTCAGCATGCCTTTCCTGGTGAAACATTTCAATAAATAAATAAATTTCTGTCTTTCACTTTCGTTTTTTAATGTTTTGCAGTTTGCAGTCTTCAGGCCCGGTTGGCCAACAAATGTTTGTTAATGGAAACCGAGTTACAGTACAAGGCTTCTCTGAGGGCAGTGATGTTATGCTACAGGACTGTGTTTCAATAGGGTGCAACCTTCGAGCAATACTCTTGAGCAAAGATAGAAAATGCTCATATAGATTAGAAATTTTAGTTCGCCTTGTATACGCTTTAAATATTTTTAAACCACCAGCTTACATATGGATTAAGGCCACATCTGAAAATCCCAGTGAAATTAAGAGTGTTCTGTCCCACTCCCTGACCAGTACTAAACCTTTAATCTTCCCTAATTAAAATGCTTATACTAGGGAAGGGGGGATGCCACTTACAATCAACCTCTCCTAAACGCCCTAAACCATGGCTAATAGTTCGCTTATTCTTTCATTAAACATTAATGGGATTCACAGCCCCATAAAATGCTCCAGGTTACGGAAATTCCTGAAAACTGAAAAAACCCAACTTAATATTTCTCCAAGAAACACACTTGTCACAAGTCGAAGGTGCAAAATGTGAATCCCTGAGACATCATAACGTGCTTTCTTTCTCCCATAGCTTGAGAAGATGTAGAGGATGGCTATACTAATCCCGTGAGGGGTCCCACTCTTAATACAACAACATCTAGGCGATGAAGAAGGGAGATACATAAGGTTCCATGCTGCCGCAGTGACAGGAATGTCGGCGACCTCCCCTACAGCGATACATGGTTGACAACATCCCTGACGCAGCCGACTCCGTTCCCCAACCGGAAGATGCACTGACACACAATCGGTGTTCATGCGCGGGGGGGCTATGCCCCCCTGCCCCCCGCCACCCCTGACTTAAGGATTCCAACTCCGGGGGGGGGGTAGATCTCAGGGGACAGCGACCAAACTCTGGAGTCGATGACTCTGGCATTGCACCAGCAACCCGGTCGACACTGCAGGTGTCAGCGGGTTGCTGTCACTGTAACAGCATCACTGTAAGAGTGTCACTGTTACAACGGTATACTGATACATAATAGCAACAGGGAAATTCTATTCCACCCAGGTAACTCTAGCATCAGTTTACCTACCCCCAGGAACTTCCCCCTAAGGTAGCCAGGAAGTTTCTTGATGACCTTCTCTCACTCCAACAAGGGCAACTGATAATGGGAGGCAACCTCAACATAACCCTAGATACAGCCCTAGATTCCAGACCTGCCAAACATAGAATTACACCTCTCCAGAAATTTCTGAGGAAGACGTTGCCTGACATGGGTATTACTGACCTGTGGAGGCACTTCTACCCAACCACTATGGCTTATACACACTGCCCTCAAAAAACACATAGCCTCACGAGACTGGATTATATTTTCTCCATGGCAGAACACCTGAACTGTGTCCAGGATATCTGTCATGGCATTACTATTCTTTCAGACCACTCCCCAGTTTACACCATGGTAGCCCTGGGAAAGCCACAAAACCAATCTTTCTGGTGCCTAAATCTAGCCCATTTGCAAGATCTGGAATTTCAAGAATTAATTATAACATCTATCCCAAAAATAATTGCAGAAAATAAGGATAGTGCAGTGACGAGTGCAATAAATTGGGATGCCCTTAAGACAGTTTTAAGAGGGAAAATGATAAAATTCTCGACATATAAAAACGACGAGACACAAATATGTCAGAATATCAGAGTTAGTTAATAACCATCCAACACAGAGTACACCAAGGAGGCACATCGGTACAGGCACAACTCCTAGTAATAAAACAAAAAATGCAAAAAATAATAGAGCAGAAAATAGAACAGCAGCTAAGGTACTTAAAACTGAAGTACTATGAAGGGGGAGCCTGAGGGGCTAGAAACCTAGCTAAAAGGTTTGAGGGACACAGGTTCAAACCCATGTCTCCCACTTAATTGACCCAATAACGAGACGCCTTCTCCACCATCCCCAAGCAATTAGACAAGCAATGGCAACTTATTACAAAACATTATACTCCGAAGATATCAACTCTTCCCCCCATCTTATTGATACTTATCTGGCTAACCTCCCTATCCCAAAGCTGCAAAACCAGCAAGCCCAAACGCTATTAGCCCCTATCACTAAACACAAAGTCTATACAGCACTTAATCAGGTGAAATCCTTGAAGGCTCCAGGTCTGGACGGCTATCCAACTGAATTTTATAAAAAAAAATGTGTAAGCTTTTACTCTTTCCCCTTCTCCCGGCCCTGACTGAAATAAAGCAAGGGACCCCCCACCCTCCCAGAAATACGCTGAGATAATGGTAATCCCTAAACCTCTCAAAGACCCCAGACAGCCAGCTTCCTACAGACCTATCTGTAAATTAAACTGTGACTATAAACATTCGATGGCCATTATTGCCCATAGATTAGAGGTCTAATTACCACAAATAACAGATGCAGACCAGGTAGGATTTATGGAAAAAAAGGCAGGCCCACAATGCAGTCCACCGAGTCCTGCTTCTTCTGGAATACACAACACAGAAAAAAATCCCGATAGTCCTACTAGGACTAAATGCTGAGAAGGCATTTGGTAGAGTCTCTTGGCCATTTTTGTGGTCACAATGAAACACTTTGGCTTCCCGGAGAAATTTGTCACTCAAATCAAAAATATGTATGCCTCCCCTGAAGCCTACCTAAAATTGGATGGTTCCTTCTCTGAACCTTCCCCCTTTCTCATGGCACTCAACAGGGTTGCCCCTTATCCCCTTTATTATTTTCTCTGTATATACTGCCACTAGCAACAGCAATACAACATATACCTGCCATTGAGGGAATTTTGGTGGGGAAAACTCACACAAGATAAATCTTTTCTCAGATGATATACTACCGACATTAACAACCCCTGAAACCTCCATCCCCGCAGTGTGGCAACAGTTCTGATGTGGAACATGTCAACGAGCATCTGCTCACAGATATTATCCAAGATCTCAATAAATAAATAAGTTAAAAAAAAAAATTACATTGTTTTTGGACAATTGGCAGACTACAAATTAAATGACTCCAAGATGGAGGTCCTGAAATTTGGCTATGCACCCTCCCCTGCTCTAAAATTAAGGTACTCCTTTAAATGGAATAGAGTAGTGATGTGATACCTGGGAATTAAAGTACCATTTAATCTCTTACACTTAGATATAGTAAACTATAAACCAATTACACAACAACTGATTGTGGACCTAGCCCACTGGACATTACAACTCCTCAGCTTCTTAAATTGCATAGAAACAATGCAACAAAATATTCTCTCTAGGCTACTTTTCTTCCTGCAGATGCTCCCTATTACCCTCACAAAAACATATTTTCAATCATGGGATAAGTCAATATCGCATTTCATCTGGAGCAGGAAACCACCTACAATAACATATACCTCCCTTCAACTGTCTCGGGGAAAAAGGTGGCCTTAACCTTCCTAATATGACCTTATACGCACAGGCAGCGCAAATCCGAACCTTACTGAAATGCTGCACTAAAAGCTACCAAGCACATTGGAAATCCCCAGAGCAAACCCTGATGGGATCCCCAGATGTACCCTCATCTTTTTTGGGAACCCCCATCCTTCTTTCCACTAACCCAATACCCACAATATATAGTGGAACCTTATAAGCACTGGTTACAAGTACAGCATAAACTTCTCTCAAATATGGAGAATCTATATATGAGAGATCTCTCACATGGTACACTTTCTCTACCTAAACAGCTTCTCAAAAATATCTGGGGCTGGACCAGATGTGGCCCACACTGTGTGTAGCAACTTATAACCCCTACAGGCTTATCATCCCATGCTAGTCTACAAGCAGCCTATAAACTCCCGAATTCAGCATTCTCACACTACACTCAACTCAAAAGGCATCTTCAGACACGTGAAAAAGCATTAGAAGAAGTAGCAGAAACTTCTTTTGGTATGGATCCCTTGGTGGTGTCCTGTATAAAACACACTGAACTGGAACATCTCATTAGTATACTATATAAAACCCTTAAGGGATATTCTATGGACAATTCAGAATACATAAGACAGAGGTGGACTAAAGAACTCAGGGAAGAAACTGATAAAGAAATATGGGAGACCACTGCCCTACCAGTGCAGAAAATCTCCACCTCCCTTTGCTGGAAGGAGTATGCCTGGAAATCTAGGGCCAGGTTCTTTCGAACCCCTAATCTCGCAGACAAATTCATGGGACCTGACCAGGGTTTATGCTGGAGAGGTTGTAACCAGTTTTGGCCAGAGGTTCTAACTGAAATAAATGAAATATTTGAGACCCGTGAGCTTCTCACCCAGACCGACATTCTTACAGCGACACCACTGAGAAGGGTCAAGATAACTAAAATCACTTATAAGCAAACAACAATTCTTATACTGGCAGCAAAGAAAACAAATACTAAACATTGGTACACCACCACCATCCCTACTAAAGAGGGGTGGAGGAAATTAACTTCTGAAATTTACAACCAGGAGCATTTAACAGCTAAAACGGATTCCCATCTAAAGAGTGTTGATGTTAGGTGGCGTAAATGGGTGAACTACCAGTTGGAACACTGCCCTGACTTTGTTCCTTGATCACCATAAGATAGGGTAAACAGACCTTAAGTATAAACAAAAAACTACTATCAGAAGTGGTGCTATATGCCCATAGTCTCCCCCCCCCCTTTTTTTTATTTTTAACCTCTATTTATCTGCTCTTCCTTCTCCTACCTACTTCACCACTCTTTGGACTCACCCCCTTTCCTCCTTTGTAATGAACACTCTAATAGGACAGTCAAAAGACGAATAAATCTTACCTTACCAATACCTAAATCAGGACCAAGAGAAGTTTACTTAAGTATCTCCTAGGGGAAATATGAAACCTGGTGAATAACAGTCCAGACAATCAGGCCCTTCTATTTTTTTTTTATTATTATTAATAATTCTCCTTTATTATTATGATTGACTGCATCCTGTATGAGTATCTTTAAGAGCAGTACACTATCATGAATGTATAACATAGAGAATAATGGATGGGTAGCTGGTTATAACAAGGATTTTACACTCTCCCGAGGGGTGGGATGCCACATAAACCACTAGAGCGTATGAAGGTATCCCACCCTGAGAGGGAGTGTAAAATCCAAGTTTTTTAACAAGCTACCCAGCCATTATTTTGTATAATTTCTGGTTTGTATTTTTTTTGCCTGCTCGAGGACATATGAACCAGGAAGTCAGATTGGAATTGGTAACTTCCTCCGCAACAGATAAAAATAACGTTATTTAAAAAGGTAACTAAAAGCAGTTGGTATGCCTGTGTTTAGAATAAGTGGGGTTTTAAATACAGTTGAAAGTTTCAGCAAATTGTTGGATTTTTTTATTTTTCTTCGTGACGTTGCTATGGTGATCGTTATCTTGTTTTAAGGTCTCGCACTACCTCGAAGAGAGCGAGAGTTTACTACACGTTAGGGATCTTGTGAAATTTTAATAAGCAGGTGAAAGTAAACCTACCTTAGTCATCATCTTCATTGTCATCCAGCACCAAGGGTCTTCATCTTTTTTGGAGGTGGGCAACTGTGACCGTGAGTGTGAGCAGGAAGTGGTGTAGTGTAAGGTATGTGTGGCTCATGTTGCTGAAAGGAGAAAGCCAGGGCGTGAATGTTGCTATAACCAGCTGGTTATAATGACAGAATTATAACCGGTTTTCTCTATGGAAACAAATAGAAGCCAGTTATTATAAAGATATACAACTTTGTCAGACACCTGGACATGGATTGCATCACAAGTCCTATGAGGACAGGTTGAAGGAACTGAATATGTACTCCCTGGAGAAGAGGAGGGAGAGAGGGGATATGATAGAGACATGCAAGTATCTTACAGGGAGGAACAGGGTGCAGGAATACACTATTTTTAAGCGAAAAAGATGTTCCAGGACTAGAGGGCATGGGATGAAGTTGGAGGGAGGATGATTTAGAGGAAACGTGAGGAAGAATTTCTCCACAGAACGAGTGGTGGACAAGTGGAACACCCTGCCAGAGGAAGTGGTGGGGGCTGAAACAATCACGCAATTTAAGAATGCATGGGATAGACATAAAGGAATTCTGGAGGTCAGGGGTAAGGGGCAACAGACTTCTAGGAAAACATAAACTGAACTTACAAGCTCAAATGGGCAGACTGGGTGGGCCATAGGCCCTTATCTGCCGACACTGTCTATGTATCTATGTATATATGTACCTATCAACTTGCATGTAATGTAAATCAAAGCCTGTAACTGTTTGATCTGATATAAATGGAAAAATTCAATAAAAATATCAATTTAAAAAAAAAAATTACAAAAGCTGGTGAGTGGCCTCTGGCCCAGTGGGTAGTATGATTAACTCCGTATTTAACTGGTCATGCCCAGTTAGCCTGCTGGCATACAGACAGCAGAGATGCAGATGACTATGAATTAGTAAAGAAAGAAATCTTAAGACAATTTGATATTAGCACCGAAACTTACAGGCAAAGGTTTCATTCACTTTGTTATCAAAATGTGGATACTCTAAAAGAAGTGTATACAAAGCTAAAGGAGTTGTGCACCAAGTGGCTTCAACTGGAGGGGAAGACGGTTGCTCAGATCTTGGAAACCTTGATGATCCAACAATTCCTACAAATACTACCTCAAGATGTCAAGATGTGGGTGAGAGAACATTGACTGGAAACTGCGGAGATGACCATCATGTTGGCAGAGGATTTCCTGGCTGCCCAACAGTCTAGCACAAGAAGGTAGGAGGTACTGATTTTATGAACTCTACCACATCTAGTATGGTAACACAAACCCCTTTTATACTTTACTGGGCTCCAGTAAAAACCTCAGAGAAACCTGAAGGGAAACCAGGAAAAGGAGGGAGAAGTTTTCCACCTGACATTATTTGCCACAATTGTCAAGGGGTGGGCCATATAACTTACTATTGCCAGAAAAGGAAATTGGAGCCTACACATCTGGCCTTAGCCAACTGGGGACATTATTTAACTAATGTTAACGTTGATAACAAGCAAGTGATGGGGCTGATAGTTTCTGGCAGTAAGCAAGCGTTGATCTGTTTGGATCTCCTGGACAGTGTGCCAAACAGAGGTCCTTGTACAGGCGTCATTTGTATTCATGGGGACACACACCATTACCCTGCTGGGGTTGTAAATATGACCATACAGTGTAAGACAGAGTAATGGCAGGACTTGTGCTTAGACTTCCTGTACCTGCGGCTATTGTGCATAATTTCGCAGACTTTGGCATTTTGATAAAAAGGGATGAAACAGTGTCTTTGGTGACTACCAGGGCCCAGGCTAAGCAAGAAAAAAACCCTTAATGACACATTTCTTTTTGATGGAGATGTAATAAGGGCTCAAAGAAAGGATAACCATTAAAGAAAAGACTAAAGAAGAAATGAAATAAAGAACATAATGCACTGTCTGAGGTTCACTTAGACAAAATGTTTGAAGGGTGTGATATTGGGGTTGAACAAAAGAATGGTAAAACAATAACCACTTTTTTCCAACAGGTGGGGAAAAGCATGTGTCAAGGAACACCCAAGTATCAGGAGAAAAATAATATTTTATTAATCCAAACACAGAAGTAGTAGAGCGGTTGGTCATCCCTGAAAGGTTTTGTCCCCAGCTGTTATACTTGGCCCGTGAGTTACTGTTAGTAGGTCGTACTGGGAGGGATCATAGCTTGTTCACTTATTGCAAAGGTTCTTTTGGCCTAGTATGTGGGAGCAGGTAGTTGAGTATTGTTAAGCCTGTGCAGAATGGCAAACAGTTGCACAGCTAGGAAGGAAGGATATGGTGCTCCTAATGCCCTTTCCTTTGGTGACTACACCCTTTGAAAGAACAGCTATGAACATAGTAGCCCCGTTAGAGAAGAGCTGTTGAGGAATCCATTTCATACTGGTTGTGTGTGACTATACCAGTATGAAATGGAGGCCATGCCCTTACGAAAAATCACTACTCCCAAAATTGCAGAGGAGCTGGGAAAACTATTCAGCAGACTAGGCATCCCAGAAGTGATCCTGACTGATCAGGGAAGCAATTTTAACACTACATTGTTAAAAGAATTGTACCACCTGTTGGGTGTAGACATCCCCCTACCATCCCCAAACAGATAGGCTCAAGAAAAGGTTTACCCAAAACCTGAAATGAATGCTGAGAAAGTTTGTCCATGATGAAGGAAAGGACTGGGATAGGTATTTGCCTTTCCTGCTGTCTGTGTACTGTGAGGTGCCCCAATCTTCCACTGGTTACGCCACAATTTTGCTGTTATTTGGAGAAACCCTTGAGACCCATTAGATGTGTCTGACTCTAAGGATATTGGGAGGAGGGAAAAGGAATTGGACAGACAAGTGTAGGTGAGTATATGATACAGCTTCGTAAGCTGCTGATTAAATATACTGAAATGGCTGGCAGTATAGCCTAGAGGTTAGAGGAATGAGGTGTGAACAAGCTTGATACATCCAGCAGATCAGACCTGAGTTTGATTCTCACAACCTCTACTTCCATACTGTGTGACTCTGAGCAAGTCACTTAATTGCCCAGTGCTCCCAGGTCACCCCTGAAAACAGGCACTTGTGCCTAGTGGGTCTTACCCAGTTACCAAAGACTAAAATAAATAAATAGCATGACAACAGTGTACAGGCCCAGAGAAAGCAAAAGTATCTATGATCAGGGAGTGATACATAACGAATTAAAGGAGAACAAGTCTTGTTACTTCTACCCTCCTCTGAAAATAAGTTACTTACGAAATGGCAGGGGTCTTACCAGGTCCTTAGACAGACAGGTCCAGTGACATACGGGATAGAGACCCCAGAGAGATGCCAGAGTAAAAAGATGTATCATGCAAAGTGTCATGAGAAAGACAACCCCTCTGATGTGAGCCTGATAATTCTTCCAGACAGAAAGGACACAGAAATGGATTTAGCCTATAAAAGGTTAGAAGAACCAGAGCGTTGAAGGAACTGATACTCAACCTACACGGAAGTGCACACAACAGAATGAGGTAAAAAAAACGTTACAAACTTTTCAAACTACTTTTACGAGCATTCCAGGAAAAGCAGAAGGGGTGGAATATCAAATACTTGTTACCCAAGCACAACCTATAAGGACTCCCTGAGATGTTGAGAAGTGAGGTTATGCCAGAGACAAAAAAACTGGAACAGTTAAGTATCATAGAGCCATCTACTGATGCCTGGGCCTCAGTTATTGTAGTGACTGGTAAGAAAAAGGGTGGAATTAGACTATGCTGGAATTTCTGGAAGCTAAATGCTGTATCTCACTTTGATGGTTACCCCATGCCACAGGTAGATGATATAACAGACCGTATAGGAATTGCCAAGTATATTATTACACTGGATCTGACAAAAGGATACTGGCATATCCCTTTGGAAAAGAAATCTAGGTATAAGACAGACTTTATTACCCTACTAGATCTTTTCCAATTTGTAACCATGCTGTTTGGCCTACATGGTGCCCCTGCTACTTTCCAGTGGTTTATGGATCAGATTTTAACACCACACACAGGGCAGGATTCACAAAAGAGATGTGCCGGGCACAAGAGAGATGTGTCCATCAAATGGTGAGCAATTCACAAAGGGATGCACCATGAGTAACCCCACTGTGAATCATGTGGAAAAGGCAGGCACAAATGGAGATGTGCCAGCGCATCTGGGATGCGTACAACTACCCAGGAGAGCAACACAGTGAATATGGAGCAACCCAGCAAGGCATGTGGGAGCAACAGGGGACAATGCAGTGGGACAAAGGAAAGCGGGACATATGACCAAAGGGACAAACCAGAGTGGCCAAGGGCACAACAGTGGCCAAAACAGGCACAATAGTGAGACTGGGCATACAGAACAACACCCAGGGCCCCGTGCCACACCCCACACAGGCCCATGGCAGGCACACAGAACAAGTACACTGCAGCCGTCATGGTGCCACACAACAGCAGGCAAAAGCAAGGAGCAAGGTGGTGGCCACTGGACAAGGCCAACACCACAGGTGGCCAAGATTGTGGCCATGTGGGAGGTGACACAGGCCAACACCATGCCACAGGATGGGCAGTACACAGTGCCACCACAGTGCCACCACAGTGCCACACAGCCAGTCCAAACCCCCAACCACAGGACACCGCACACAGGGCCACAGACCAATACTGCAGCAGTGCAATTTATGCAGGCCACAAGCAGCGCACACAGACTGGGGGCAGAGACATGAGCAGCAGGACATGAGGTCCATGCACATGCCACAGGCAACAGTGGGGCCACACAGAGGCGGGACGGCAGGGGGGAAGCAGACTGTACAAATACGGGTGCACACAGGGGCATGGCAGAAAGGGGACAGTGAAGAGCCCATGATAGTACACAAACCCAAGACCATGGAACAGTGAAGGACCATAGACACCGTGTCAGAGAACAAATAATTTAATGCAAGAAACAATAACAAGAACAATTACAGGAGCAAGAAACAAACACAAAACAACTGTATACATGTGATGATACAAAAAAGGGACGGGGTGTGAGGGACTGTATAGAGTAATAGGAGTGCAGAAGGGGGTAGTGGGTGGGGACAGCAACATAGGAAGGGAGGGTGGGGGACATAGCAACAGCTATACAGTACTATAAACTATTTACAAAATACAGCTATTGGCGTGGCTACGCAACATGCCTTCACAAACCCCCATGGCTACATGCCGACAGCAGGCAGATGACAGCTGCCAATGTCCGCTGAAGTTGGGCCTGCACACGCAATATGGGCCACAGTGCTGCTTGAATGGCCCACTGGACACCTCGCCCACTGGCCTACTGCCACTCCAGGGGTCCTCCATCGCCAGCCCCAGTGCCACGATCCTGGGGACCTACAGCAAGAGCGCAGAGAGCACACACTAAGTGCCATTGTAGACACACAACCCCCCACCGAGCAGAAGGCCACCCCACAGACAGACACTGCACACACAAGGTAGCCACCAACCTGCACCCACATGGACACCACACCGCACACCAATTGTGGCCCTCCGCACATGCTCTTCATTGGCCTCCGCAGCCCACCGCCTGGCCTCCAGCTCTGTAAGACACAACAGACAGATACCACCATGAGTAGACACATTATTGCACAAACCCATCCCCAATACCAGTGTGGGCATGCAGTGATGGTGTACACAGCCAGTGCAACACGGCTGCCTGAATACCCAAAGTGCCCTGCCATGGTTATGCACCGCACATGGTAGTCCCACCCCATGTGCGGACACAGTGTACCTGTCCCACACACACACCACTGTAGAGAGACCCACCCCATGTGGCATGCATGACAGGGCACCACATGGCAGGTGCAGCCACAGTCAAGTGTGCGTGTTAGGGAGTGCTCATGTGAGTGTGATGTTGTGATGTGACCTATCCCCACCCCTCATGCACCTGTGCTGCACATGTATGCGCGCAACCTGCCTGGTCGTGGAAGTGCACCCTTGTGTGCACGCTCATGCAGCCACTGAAGATGGGTCCTATCCCTCAGCCAAGGTCACCATAACAGTGCCTGCACTGTTCCCCAGTGCGGGGAACCCCTGTGCACTGCACCAGCCGCCGGGCAATGGTTGCCCACACCTACACCCAGGGCACATGCAGGTCCTCCCTCCTAAAAAGCTTCCCCCCTCCACACACAGTACCAGGACCACCAGGTGGAGCAGCTCCACCTTGGACCAATTCATGGCCCTTGGTCTGGTCCTCCCTGCCCTTGGCATCCCAAAAGCAGAAACACTACACAACTGCATGCAAAATGCCCCTGCACACAGCATCATGAAGCACGATTGGTCCATCATGCGCCCACAGGCGCATGCACAATGTGAAATGTTAAGGCGTGAATGCAGGGTCATGGGTCATGACCAAGTTGCGCATGCGCAATACGTAGCTGTCCGCCATGTTACGTGTGACACGCACTATCGCATTACCAGCACCTGTGATGCGTGATAGCACAATGGCGTGCAATGGGCGATCCGCGTACAACAACTTGACAGCTGTTACAATGTCCACCATGCAGGAGGACGTGCGTTCATGGGCAGACTGCACCGCACAATGTGCACCATATGCATGTCCGCGATGCAAGTGTCAGACCACTCGCGCAACTGCAGTGCTGTGCCAGGGGTATAATGCACAATGTATGCATGCTGAATGCACCGAAGCACTTGCACCTCATTCAAGAAGATGCCCCGAACGCACCACGCATGCGCAGGTAATGCGGCATGTAGAGATGCACACACACCAGCAGATGTGACACGCTGATTGAGATGAGCTGAGGGCAATTATGCAATTCGCAGAAAATGCTCCCAAATCAGCCTAATAACATATTCAGGGGCATCACAGATGTTTAGCATCTCATTATCACTGCCCCAGTCCTCATTTGCATGCCCTGAGCCATAAATGCTCCCGACTCAGACCACACTGAGAATAGGTGACTAAGAGGATTCACAGCCTTGAAGGTGAGTACCATTTTACTTCTACATGTATTACTTCTGCTGCAGTGGACTGAGGAAGTTCCCTAGGCAAACACCGCCCAGACTCAGGCATGACCCAGGGGAGGGGGATACAGATGGCTGCCACAGGACTGCAGTATATAGCCATCCATTTGTGTACAAGGCCAGTACTAGTGCAGCCAATCCACATGATGAACCTGGCTGTGGACAGCCTTTCGCGATCCCGCTGTGTGCAGGGACAACTGTTGGGTGACATGGTGTGCCACACACTGTCCCACAGGCCACACCAGTGGGGGGGTACAATGGCGGCCAGTGTGCCTGCACCAACAGTGAGGTGTGCATAGTGTGAGTGATAGGCAGCCAGTTGCATGTGTAGCTGGACATGCATCACTAGTGGCAAGGCCTTGGCCATGCAGCTGTCTATGGTGAGTCTGCTGTATACGCCGGATGCAGCACCGACCGCCACAATACACTGTGCACCCGGACACATGTGCAATGCCTGCAGGCCCTGTCTGACAGGTGCTGGGGTGGCCAAATGCATCCACTGTATGTCAGTACTGGGCACATGGGAATCTACATGAGCATGACTAATGTCCGTCTGTACTCGTCCACAGAAACCACGATGTCAGGAGGCAACAATGTCACCAGCAGAAGGTGGCTGAACTTCACAAAAGATGAGGAGCAGGCTCTCATTGAGGCATACCATCTAAGGCATGATGTACTGTCGGGCAGGGGTGGCAGCCGTACGGCATGGGAGGAGGGCTGGGAGGCAGTGGCCCATCATGTGAACACCATAGGAAAGTACAACAGGACCCCCCTGGAGTGCAGGAAGCATCTAAATGATGGGAAATGGAGTGCAAAGGAGAAGGTGGCCCATGTAGAGGCCTCTCTGCTGCGGACAGGGGGTGGCCCGCAGGCTGATGTTCTCCTGAGCCCCAATGAGGAGCTCCTCTTGGCAACCATTGCCAGATCCACTGTGCAGGGTGTCCCAGGTGGGGGGTTCCAGACAGGTGGAAGTCCATCACAGCACTGTAAGTAGCCATGCACATGACTTGTGTCTGGCCACGTGTGTGCCCTGGCTGCCATGCCTGTCCCATTGTGTTATGCGACTGTGTACTCAGGGGATGTACCATGTGTGATGGTGGTGCATGTGTGGCTCATGCCGTGCTACACTGTGCCTGACAACCCATGTCCATGGTGGCACATGTGATGGGCCAGTACCAGTCAGGCTGGTGGGACACAAACACACTGTTGGATGGGCCTGTTAGCTACTGCCACACATGGTACCCTGTGGCCATGGCTTGTCACCACACAGTACAGGTCACAGCTGGTGCATGGCTGCAGCAGTGTTGTAGGCACTGCACAGCCGTGCCAGGGAATGTCATGCGCAACCATGGTACTACACTGTGACACATTGTACATATCTGTATGTTTGTCTGCATATATGCCACTGTATATTCCAGTGCACTAACCATGTTCTCCCTTCTTCTTTTCACAGCTCCATCACACCTCACTGG
The DNA here is from genome assembly GCA_016271365.2 of Neoceratodus forsteri. Classification (NCBI taxonomy): domain Eukaryota; kingdom Metazoa; phylum Chordata; order Ceratodontiformes; family Ceratodontidae; genus Neoceratodus; species Neoceratodus forsteri. The sequence goes on from JADMNL010000036.1 coordinate 73,137,415, forward strand.
TGCAGCCATGGGCACGGCTGCACAGGATGCCCTAGCAGGCGATGATGCAGGCCTGTTACACCGGGCTGTAGGCACTGCAATGGATAGTACCATCCCTGGACCATCCACTGCACCAGCCCCACCTGCCCCAGACCCAGGGGTGGCGGGCCCATCAGACCCCATGGCCAATGCTGCCACGGTGGCCGGCAATGACACCACATGGCTGGAGGGTCTACTGGGATTCTCTGATGATGACTCTGCAGATGCAGTGGACATCACTGATGCCCTCCTTGTGCTTGCATCTGGCATGCAGGGGGCATACAGCAATGTTCCTATGAATGGTGACGCCACCCAGATAGAGTGGAACACGGCCAACAGTAAGACACGCAGCACACAGGTACCTATGCAGGTGGCCCCTGATGCCACTGATGGCCCTGCTGCATGTGGCGTGGATGCAGTGGCCACACAGCTACCCATGGTGTTGGGTGCAGTGCCCCCTGCATCTAGTCCAGGTGCGGTGCCAGGGCCATCAAGGACATCCAGTCCAGGTGCTGTGGGACACATGCAGGCCCCATTGGAAAGAGACAACACCGGCCATGGATGTGTTGTGGCAGAGCATTCCCAAGGCCCACCCATGCCGCAGCCTGCTGTGGGTCACCTGTCACCTGGCAGGCTGTATCACCCCCCCGCTCATCAGCGACACCACCGTGACCCATCATCTGCCGATGACATGGAGGACTATGTCCGCCTCCTGCGTGACACTGTGGAGGGGCAGGCGGCCCTCCATGCGGAGTTCAGGAGCCACCAGATGGTGATGGTCCTTGAGCATGAGTCCGTGGCTGCATGGCATGCCCAGATGTTGTCCGAGGCATGCCTTCTGTGGGTGGGCATGACCGCAGCATTGGAGTGGCTTGCAGCCACTGTGGAGGTAGTGTGTGCATCCATTGCATGCCATGGCCATTGGGCATTCAGCTGGACACCCAGGAGCACCTCCCACACACACAGACAGTGGCATCACGTGGACCCAGTGCTGCTGACTCTGTCGCCCCACATTGTACTGACCTGCATCCCTGGCCCAGACATGGTTCGCGGGGCCACCACACCAATGAGCACCTGTCCACAGTCTTATTGCAGTACCCCTACAGGGGTGTTGGATACACCCCCTGTGGCTGGTGGTGCTGCAGCTGCATCCACCAGTCATGGCAAAGGCTGCCCATGTGTCCATGGCAGCCGTGGTGCTGCCCTGTGATGTCCATGTCCCCATTCCAACGGCAGCTGCATGTTCCATCACTGTATCCCACATGCCTGGATGATGATGTCTGGGGTGGCATGTGTGTCATGCACCTGCCCCAGTGCACTGCCATCGTGGGCCCCCATGCAGTGCCACCTGCATGTCTGTGTGCACTACTATTGTGCTGTGTGGCATGGGCATGATAAGTGTGGTCCAGTGTCTGTTGTGCCTGTGTGCCAGCAGCAGTGCACACTGATCCATGCCATCCTTGGCACTGTCATGGTGGCACATGTGTGTGTAGTGAGGTGTGTGTTTCTCTCTGGGGCTCGTGGTCCCTGGCATGTGTGTGGTCCACTGCTGTCCCACCTCCACGGTGTGGCATGTGTTGTGTGTGTGCGCCTGTGTAGGGCTGTTTGTGTGCTGTGCTGTGTCCACCGTGCAATGCACGGCTCTGTGTCTATCTGTTGTCACCATTGTGCACCTCCCAGATACATACCTCTGATACTCACCTGCAGTTCCAAAAATGCTCCTCCACCAGCATGCTACTGTACTGCCTTGCCCGTGCAGCCGGTCGTGGGTCCTGCTGGCCCACTGGTGGTCCAGTGTTTGGGCCCTGTAGCACTGCATCATCCTCCCCACCCTCTTTCCCCCCGGAACTGTCGCCCTCACTGGCCTCAACAGCTATTCCACGGTCAATGGACATGTTGTGTAGCATACAACAGGCCAGGAATATGCCACAGGCCTTCTCAAGGCTATACTGTAGAGCCCCACCCAACCTACACAGGCACTGAAAGCACATCTTCAACATGCCGAACACGCACTCGATGGTGCACGTAGCGGTGTGTGCCTCATTATAACACCCACCATTGCTCTGCCCAGTGTGCACTATGGCGCTGCCTGCTGTCTGCTTGTGTTGTATATGTCCCTGTCACACATGCCCCCATGGCACTGCACACTACATTCCATGCATTGCACGTGTGCCTCCCTGTACCTGCTGGTGTCTGCCTGTGTCCCCTTACACACCTCCTCTGTCCCACATCTGCTGCACCCTATGCGCATTTTGCATGGTACTATCTGCATACCCCTCCCCCATCCTGAGCTATGGTGCCTTGTTGTGTGACTGGTTGCCATGTCCCATGCACGTACTAAATGGCCACGTGGTATGTCTCCTGCCTGGAATCTCTGGCAGAGGGCGGACTGTTGCCATATGAAGGCATCATGTGTGCTCTCAGGGTGTATGGCACAGACATTGCTGATATGCCCTGTGGCATTGCACACCACGTGGCAGTTGACTGAGTGGTATCCCTTGCAGTTAATGTAGGTTATGGCATTGTCAACAGATGGTGCACGGATTGCCACATGGATGCAGTCAATGGCCCCTGTGATGCCTGGCATGCATGCCACCCTGTAGAACCCCTGCATGGCTTCTGTCCGATCTGCCTGTGTGCTGGGGAAATGGATATAATCTGAAGCATGTGGTAACAGAGCAGTGAGGAACTGTGTGTGGAGGCGGGAAGTGGAGGCCTGCAATATGCCAGTGGTGTCCCCAGTAGGCCTCTGGAAGGTTTCCGTGGTGAGCAGGCAAATTACTGTTGTCAACTTGGTCTCCACTGATATGGCATGACCACGTGCACTGGGTGCCTGGATTTCCTCATGGCACAGTTCACAGAGCTGCCTCAGAATGGCCCTGTTCAAGCGATATCAGCCTACTGTCTCCACATCTGTCAGCTGTTTGAAGGACAGTCTGGCATGATACTGCCTCCCCGTCTCCTCATCCTCATTAGTACTCCAACCATTACAAATGGTGCTGCATCCTTGCTGGTGGTGTGCTGTGTCTCTCTCTCTCTGTCTGTCACTGTGCTGGTGCTGCTGTTCTGCTGCTGACCTGCTGGTGCTGCATCCATGCTGGTGGTGTGCTGTCTCTCTCTCTCTCTCTCTCTCTCTCACTCACACTCACACTGTGCTGGTGGTGCTGTTCTGCCACTGATCTGCTGGTGCTGCATCCATGCTGGTGGTGTGCTGTCTCTCTCTTTCTGTCTGCCACTGTGCTGGTGCTGCTGTTCTGCTGGTGCTACATCCATGCTGGTGGTGTGCTGTCTCTCTCTCTCTGTCTGCCAGTGTGCTGGTGCTGCTGTTCTGCCACTGACCTGCAGGTTCTGAATCCATGCTGGTGGTGTGCTGTCTCTCCCTCTCTGTCTGCCACTGTGCTGGTGCTGCTGTTCTGCCACTGAACTGCTGGTGCTGCATCCATGCTGGTGGTGTGCTGTCTCTCCCTCTCTGTCTGCCACTGTGCTGGTGCTGCTGTTCTGCCGCTGACCTGCTGGTGCTGCATCCATGCTGGTGGTGTGCTGTCTCTCCCTCTCTGTCTGCCACTGTGCTGGTGCTGCTGTTCTGCTGCTGACCTGCTGGTGCTGCATCCATGCTGGTGGTGTGCTGTCTCTCCCTCTCACACTGTGCTGGTGCTGCTGTTCAGCCACTGACCTGCTGGTGCTACATCCATGCTGGTGGTGTGCTCTCTCTCCCTCTCTGTCTGCCACTGTGCTGGTGCTGCTGTTCTGCTGCTGACCGGCTGGTGCTACATCCATGCTGGAGGTGTGCTGTCTCTTCCTCTCTGTCTGCCACTGTGCTGGTGCTGCTGTTCTGCCACTGACCTGCTGGTGCTGCATCCATGCTGGTGGTGTGCTGTCTCTCTCTCTCTCTCACTCTCACACTGTGCTGGTGCTGCTGTTCAGCCACTGACCTGCTGGTGCTACATCCATGCTGGTGGTGTGCTGTCTCTCCCTCTCTGTCTGCCACTGTGCTGGTGCTGCTGTTCTGCTGCTGACTGGCTGGTGCTACATCCATGCTGGTGGTGTGCTGTCTCTCCCTCTCTGTCTGCCACTGTGCTGGTGCTGCTGTTCTGCCGCTGACCTGCTGGTGCTGCATCCATGTTGGTGGTGTGCTGTCTCTCCCTCTCTGTCTGCCACTGTGCTGGTGCTGCTGTTCTGCTGCTGACTGGCTGGTGCTACATCCATGCTGGTGGTGTGCTGTCTCTCCCTCTCTGTCTGCCACTGTGCTGGTGCTGCTGTTCTGCTGCTGACCGGCTGGTGCTACATCCATGCTGGTGGTGTGCTGTCTCTCCCTCTCTGTCTGCCACTGTGCTGGTGCTGCTGTTTTGCCGCTGACCTGCTGGTGCTGCATCCATGTTGGTGGTGTGCTGTCTCTCCCTCTCTGTCTGCCACTGTGCTGGTGCTGCTGTTCTGCTGCTGACCTGCTGGTGCTACATCCATGCTGGTGGTGTGCTGTCTCTCCCTCTCTGTCTGCCACTGTGCTGGTGCTGCTGTTCTGCTGCTGATCTGCTGGTGCTACATCAATGCTGGTGGTGTGCTGTCTCTCCTTCTCACACTGTGCTGGTGCTGCTGTTCTGCCACTGACCTGCTGGTGCTACATCCATGTTGATGGTGTGCTGTCTCTCCCTCTCTGTTCTGCCACTGACCTGCTGGTGCTGCATCCATGCTGGTGGTGTGCTGTCTCTCCCTCTCTGTCTGTCACTGTGCTGGTGCTGCTGTTCTGCCACTGACCTGCTGGTGCTGCATCCATGCTGGTGGTGTGCTGTCTCTCCCTCTCTGTCTGCCACTGTGCTGGTGCTGCTGACCTGCTGGTGCTGCATCCATGCTGGTGGTGTGCTGTCTCTCTCTCTCTCTCTCTCTCTCACTCTCACACTGTGCTGGTGCTGCTGTTCTGCCACTGACCTGCTGGTGCAACATCCATGCTGGTGGTGTGCTCTCTCTCCCTCTCGGTCTGCCACTGTGCTGGTGCTGCTGTTCTGCTGCTGACCTGCTGGTGCTACATCCATGCTGGTGGTGTGCTGTCTCTCCCTCTCACACTGTGCTGGTGCTGCTGTTCAGCCACTGACCTGCTGGTGCTACATCCATGCTGGTGGTGTGCTGTCTCTCCCTCTCTGTCTGCCACTGTGCTGGTGCTGCTGTTCTGCTGCTGACCGGCTGGTGCTACATCCATGCTGGTGGTGTGCTGTCTCTCCCTCTCTGTCTGCCACTGTGCTGGTGCTGCTGTTCTGCCACTGACCTGCTGGTGCTACATCCATGTTGATGGTGTGCTGTCTCTCCCTCTCTGTTCTGCCACTGACCTGCTGGTGCTGCATCCATGCTGGTGGTGTGCTGTCTCTCCCTCTCTGTCTGTCACTGTGCTGGTGCTGCTGTTCTGCCACTGACCTGCTGGTGCTGCATCCATGCTGGTGGTGTGCTACCTCTCCCTCTCTGTCTGCCACTGTGCTGGTGGTGCTGTTCTGCTGCTGACCTGCTGGTGCTACATCCTTGCTGGTGGTGTGCTGTCTCTCCCTCTCTGTCTGCCACTGTGCTGGTGCTGCTGTTCTGCCACTGACCTGCTGGTGCTGCATCCATGCTGGTGGTGTGCTGTCTCTCCCTCTCTGTCTGCCACTGTGCTGGTGCTGCTGTTCTGCCACTGACCTGCTGGTGCTGCATCCATGCTGGTGGTGTGCTACCTCTCCCTCTCTGTCTGCCACTGTGCTGGTGGTGCTGTTCTGCTGCTGACCTGCTGGTGCTACATCCTTGCTGGTGGTGTGCTGTCTCTCCCTCTCTGTCTGCCACTGTGCTGGTGCTGCTGTTCTGCCACTGACCTGCTGGTGCTGCATCCATGCTGGTGGTGTGCTGTCTCTCCCTCTCTGCCTGCTACTGTGCTGGTACTGCTGTTCTGCTGCTGACCTGCTGGTGGCTTGCACTTAAGTCTGCTTCTTTTATACTTATCTTTTAATGGTGCATTTAGTACTTGCGCCAGGTTTGCTCTCTCGCTGTGCCTTTGTTTTGCACTGTGAATTGCTTTGCACTGTGTATGCTTGTGTACGCCCCCTCTAGATGCACTACATAACATTAGTATGCATCTACAGTGCATCTGGTTCAGCACGGTGCTTCTGGGATGTGCCGGTGCATCCGCCCTGTCTGTGAATTGTTTCATGGCGCATTTGTGGGTTGCGCCAGCGCATCTCACTTGCACCTGGCACATCTCTTTTGTGAATCCTGCCCACAGAGTATTGTTCAGCCTACCTAGATGATGTGGTAATGTCTAGCCCAGACTGGAAGACACACCTTACACAGTTACCTGCTGTTATAACGTCTATAAAAACAGCAATGTTGTCCATCAACCCAGCTAAACACGATGTGGCTATGACTGAAACCAAGTATCCTGGATTTATGTTGGGAAATAGGCAAGTCAGGCCCGAAAGTGAGAAAATAGAAGCTGTGGCAAGGTGCCCTAGTCCCAAAACAAAAAACATTTTAGATTATTCCTGGACTTGGCAGGTCATTTTCAAAGGTTCATCTATAATTTTGCTGCAGTAGCTACCCGACTGACAGATCTGAGTAAGAAAAGGTGTTATAATAAAGTCAAATGGAGCCCAGCCTGTGAAGCTTTCAAGTAAATTAAGGCTGCCCTTTGTTCCACTCTTGTGTTAAAATGCACATAATTTACAGTCTCATCTAAGATACAGACACAAACTGTGTGAGAGGCCTTTTGGCACCATGCAATTCTCCTTAAAGTTGAACCAGCATAACATTCTGTGGTGATTTGCATATGCAGCCCATGATGCTTTGCATTGTGGGGGCATGTGTGACTTTGTATTTTCTTGAAACTTGGCTTCCCAGCCAAATGCCCTTTGGGGTAACCCTTGCCTCAGTGTTTGCGCACAGAGGTTCTTTGTCTTTTAAATAGTTTTTTATTTTAATGGGTTCACCACAACATAACCCAGACAGACTGTCTTAGGGTAGAGCTGGTTCATTCCACTGGGGTGTCAAACAGATGAGGCATACTGATGAGTCCTGGTAGGACGAAACACGTGTCTATGTCATCTGTTAGCACCCTTTGCAAACTGTGTGAGAGGCCTTTTGGCACCATGCAATTCTCCTTAAAGTTGAACCAGCATAACATTCTGTGGTGATTTGCATATGCAGCCCATGATGCTTTGCATTGTGTGGCCATGTGTGATTTTGTATTTTCTTGAAACTTGGCTTCCCAGCCATATGCCCTTTGGGGTAACCCTTGCCTCAGTGTTTGTGCACAGAGGTTCTTTGTCTTTTTTTTTAAGATACAGACAGATGCCTCTGAGACTGGTATCAGGGCTGTACTCAGTCAGGCAATACAGTGGGAAGAAAATCCAGTTTTATATATATATATATATATATATATATGTGTGTGTGTGTGTAGAAAACTACAAAAGACAGCAACAATATTCTACCGCAGAGAAAGAATGAATGGCAGTTAGATGGGCCATTGAAGCCACTATGATTTTATTTGTGGGGTGCTGAGTTGAAACTGATAACAGATCGTAACCCCATTTGCTGGATACAGCAAATGACATATAAAAATCCATGAATTATGCTGTGATATCTAGCTTTGCAGCCCTATCATTTTACTATGCAACACAGACCTGGTGCCCAACAGAAAAATGCAGATTTCCTGTCTAGGCATAGAACCAATATAAGGCATGTATAAAATAATGCGGTGAAAGGTATTTTGGATGGTAGATACTATATAACTTCAGGGTATATGTGTATGAATATATAAATAAATATATATATATATATATGTATGTATATATGTATATGTAGAGAGAGAGAGACAGAGACTTGAAGAAAAGTTTTTCTATTGTTTAATAGGGACCTTGAGGTGGAGCTTCTGTAGAGGGTGGGTGGAAGTTCCCATTGGTCCATTATGCCTGAGTGTATGAAAAACAGTTAACTAAAAAAATCACTGGTTTCCTCCTGAACAGGGGTGTGTGTGGTAGGGCTGGTAGTTGGAATTAGAGGGACTCTATTTTTTTTTTCCATATTCTGTTTCATACTCCTCGTCCCCCGTGCCCCCTTCAGACCAACCCTCCCAGCCCCAACTTCCTGGAATAACGGGGGCTTACCTTTCTGCCTGGCCCAGAAGCAGAGCCTGTGGAAAGTCGGGCTTCATCCTGCAACCAGAGGATTTATTTTCCTCAATTTTTCTCCCCGATCCCCATTGCTGGGGCGCACATGCCAGATGTGTGTGCGTGGAGGCATGCGCATGTCTGCGGAAGTCCTGCAGCAATCACCCTTTCTATGTGCCCTACAGACGTGCACTGCCCCCAGCCCTCCACCTGGGGACAGTCATTCGGTGGGAGCGCAACCCCTTCCCTCCCCTCCCTTCCTGGGAGAGGAGAGGAGAGCTGTCCTCTGGATGCTCAATCCTTTCCCTCCCCACCGACCCCCAATGGCCCGGGCTTGTTCCTGAACCCAGGTTGCTGGCATGGCGTGAGGTGTGGCATCCAGTGCCTCAACCCTCAGCACCACCGGGCCGACTAAGGGTCTCTATTCTAATTTATTTTTCTAAAGCTTGTCGCAACAACATTCTAACTATTCTATGCTGTACTATCCTCTCCCTGTTCTGTTATGATAGCCATCTACAGAACCACCCCCTTTTTCTTCCTCTTTGCTCTATGTTTCCTTTTCAGGTTCCTCTAAAATGCATCCTGCATGGCTCAAGGTGACCAAACAATGTAATAACTAGCTAGCACCATTTCATGTGCTAATATAAAAATAGATACCCATTATTAAATATTTTCACATTTAAAATATGAGCCTTTTTTTGCTGCACTGTTGTTATGCAGCACATATAGTATAAAATATATTTGGTTGCCTAAGTACATTGCAAATGTTATGTACTATGCAGTGGTTTGGTGTCTGAGAAAGCCATATTTAGTATAAATGAAAAGTTTCTCTCAATAGGGAAAAGGCTGGAGGACAATATAAAAAGCCATTTTTAAGGCTGCTGAATAAGAAAATATAGCGCTGCCTGAACAGCGCATGAAAAAACGTGCATGAGAAACCTTATTATTCTGACAATATGGTTGGGTAATTACATGCCTGATATATAAGCCATATATATGATATAATCTTAACGATTTATCACTCTTACAGGTTGGTACTGAGCATATACATGTGACATGAGCGCCAAACATTCGGACAGCCCACCTGCGGTAGTTCCCTTGTCTGGTATTCAGGTAAGCAAGGTTGTTGTAGGACCAGAAATATTCAGGTAGAGCTCTGTTTCCTTTATGTCTGAGTTACTTAGAAGAGGTACAGTGGTCAAATATACTTATGAACCTTTTGAGCCCCTTTTACTGCCTCAATTACAATAATCAGATAGGGGTTTAATCAGGTAGGGGTTTATCTAGATTGCTACATTCTGGTTTAAATATGTGCATGGTGGACTTTGCCTAGCTATCCATCCAAATACAGGCTTTAGTTGTTGGTAGATTCAATAAGATTGAATTACTAGGGGTATAAATTAATACTGATCTGTTCTTTTAAATGAGTAAGTTGGACTATATTAGACTAAGTTTTTTAAAATTACACGTGGGTTCTCAATGTTGTGCTACCATAAGTTGTGTGACAACATTTTGAGAGTTCTTCTCAGTGTGTAATCACATTTCTTTCTGCTGTGTCTTTTTTCTTCTATTTGTATCGTGTTGTTTGATGGTAGGTGAGTTAGCTGTGTGGCTGGGTGTGTGAAAGCTGATTGGTTCTATCTCAGGTGGAGATTTATAGTATACCTATTAGAAATATTGTTAAGTTACACTCATTGTTAATAGTGTACAGAGTTTACTTGAACTACTTGGTTACAAATTACTCTGATATTCAATTAGTCATCGTCAACAGTGTATAAGTAATTAAAGTTACGATGAGTTCAGTTTGTATTGCTTCATGGAATGTACAGCGGTTAGGATTGCCAATAAAAATATACACTTAATACTTAATCATTTAAGTAAACACAAAGTGGACATAGCCTTTCTACAGGAAACTCATTTAATTCCTGAAGAATCTGAAAAACTTGCTCACAAGTGGGTAGCTACTGTATGCCATTCATACTTTTCTACAAAGAAATGAGGGTTGGCAATACTAATCAGGAAGGGAATACATTTTGTAAAACATAACCACTTTACTGACCCAGAAGGCAGGTACCAATTTTTATTAGGCAATAGTTTTGGAAAAAAAATAGCTTTGTGTAATGTATATGCACCGAATTCCTAGCAAAAAGACTTTTTCCAGAAAATTGCTTATGCCTTAGCCAGTACTGGAAATTATGAGATCATTTGGGGAGTTGATTTTAATGCAGTCATGGACCCTACTTTAGATAAATCTCACTGCCCTAACCCTGGAAACTTAAGCTCAGTGCAAAAAGAACTTCATTTGGCACTTAAAAACTTAGGCCTAATGGATTCCTGGAGGCTAGTACACCCGCAGGGGAGAGATTATTCTTTTCTCTCATCATGGCATGGTACACTAAGTAGGATAGATTACTTGTTCATGCTGTTAGGTTTATGCAATGAAGTTAATCACATAGAATATGACAATATATTTATCATGGACCTCTCTACGTTGAAGAGCTCAGTATGGTTTGATAACAAGACAAGTAGATCTGCAAGCTGGAGATTTAATTCTGCTTTGTTACAAGATGAGGATTTCCAGACATGGGTAAAAGAGAAAGTGACTTTTTATTTCAAGAAAACCAGTAATGGAGAAGTATCAGATAAGATAGTCTGGGATACCTGTACGGCTTTTATTAGAGGGGGTATTATAGGATATGCCTGGAAGAAAAAGAAAGAAAAACTTAAACAGTTATAAACCTTGGAGAAAGAGTTGGGTAATGTTCTATCAGAACTAAAATGAAATATTTCAAATAAAGAAGACTTACTTTATGAAATTACAGGATTAAAATATGACATTAATAACATCTATACCAGTAAGACTGAGGATGCTCTTTTTAGAGTTAAACAAAAATATTGGGAATCAGGGGAAAGACCAGTAAACTTTTAGCATATAGATTGTGGAAAATGCAAAACCAAAATAATATTAATGGTATCAGACTTAAAATGGGGGGAATCACACATAATGTGGGGGAAATTACTGAAGCTTTTAAGGATTTCTATAAAAACTAGACAAATCTCAAGGCCAGGGACAGGCAGGTCTTATCGAGGATTTTCTTAAACAAGCAAATTTACCCTCATTGTCAGTGGATGATAAGCAACTTTTAGACAGACCTTTAACTTTACAGGAGATTTCAGAAGTAATTGAAAGTGCCCCCAAAGGTAAAACCCCTGGTCCGGATGGATTATCTAGTGAATTCTACAAACATCTAAATGGTTTACTGGCGCCCCATCTTTTAAGGGCATTTCAAGATTCCTTTGAGGATCGAGCTCTGCCAGATCCAATGAATGATGCTTATATATGCTTACTTGCTAAAAAAAGGAAGGATATATTGGACTGTGGGAACTACAGGCCTATATCCCTGCTGAACTTTGATTACAAAATAATTGCAAAAGTTTTAGCTGTTAGACTTTCTAACATTATGGACAAAATGGCGGGGAAGGAGCAGGTGGGATTTATGAAGGGCAGGCAGGTTGCTGATAATTTCCGCAGGCTTTTCTCAATATTGTGGTCTGCACAGACATCCCAAAATAGGAAGAATCCCTCATTAGCTATTTCTTTGGACATAGCCAAAGTGTTTGATTCACTAGCATGGTCTTATTTATGGTATGTTCTAAAAATAAATGATTTCGGACCTAATTTAATTTCATGGGTGCAAACATGATACGCATGCACTGGAGCATGCATGATCACAAATGGCCTCAGGTCCTCCCCTTTTAATTACACAGAGGTTCCAGACAGGGATGCCCTCGCTCTCTTCTTCTTTTTATTCTTGCCATAGAACCACTCATTAAAAATAAATTACAATCAAATAAAATTCATGGGATACAAACAGGAAAGTACGTTAAAAAGGTCCTTGCCTTTGCAGATGACATTCTTTTAACCTTGACTCAACCGGCCTTTTTTTCTACTGAATATCAAAGAAATGTTGGAAAAGTTTGGTGGCATATCAGGTCTTATTGTTAATTGGTCCAAAACAGAATGTTTAATATTTGCAGACACAAATTCAGAAAGAATCAAAATAGATATCATGATAAAAGTTAAATGGCCTACTGATGGTTTAAATTATTTGGGGATTAATTTATTTAGTTCTATAGGAAAGATCTTAGATTTTAATATGTCTAAAAAATTGGAGGAGCTCAAATTACATTTAGACAGATGGTTTAAATTGTACCTGTCGTTATGGGGCAGGATAAACTCACTAAAAATGGTCTTTGCTCCTAGATTATTTTATTTTATGAACAATTTTGTAGCAAACATACCAAAACTATGGTTTATGAAACTTGAAAAACATATCTCTTCTTTCCTATGGGATGGAAAGCCTCCTAGGCTGTCCAAGACTAAACTTAGGGCTCCAGTAGGTAATGGGGGGTTAGCAATGCCTTGGTGGCAAGGGTATTTCTGGGAATACAAACTTAAACAAGTTTCTACTTGGTTTCTTCGGAATAACAAGGCAGAGATGCCTTCATGGGTGAAAGGAAAACTGAAATATTCTCAAATTACCCACCCCTGCAAGCCTTACCCCGCCGATTAGGGGGTTTGCAAATAGGGCACCCTTTTCAGTGAATTTAAACTTACTTTATTTGATTTTTGAAAAGTCCGGCATTCGGCAAAATGGTGCATGCTCTGTAGCTCCATTTCATGACAAAGTGTGGTGCCGCACTGCTCAACTCCAATACAAGTGTATTGGAGTCGAGTGGTGCGGCACCGCACTTTGTCATAAAATGGAGCTACAGAGCATGCGCCATTTTGCTGAATGCCGGACTTTTCAAAAATCAAATAAAGTAAGTTTAAATTCACTGAGAAGAGCACTCTATTTGCGAAACCCCTAATCATGGGGTAAAGCTTGCAGGGGTGGGTAATTTAGGAATATTACAGTTCTCCTTTAAGATAGAAAAAGAGCTTGTAGCCCCTCTGGACCTGCCTGACTTCTTTTTTGTTGCCACCCCTTCTTATACAGTATTTCAAATCACCAAATACTTCAAGTCTCTATTCAAGTATGTAAAAAGTTTAACTGCATCAAAAAGGTTGAATTTGTTCCCCTGAAACCAATGTCTCTTTGGGGGAATCCTTTGATTACCCCTAATAATAAAGTTCTAAGAAACATATGCTGGAGAAAGAAATGAATTAAAACATTGGGTGATTTATCAGATGCTGATAATAGATTGGTTTCTTTTGAGATTCTCAAAAATATATTTCTATTAAATAGAAGTGATTTCTGTATATATCTCCAAAAAAGGAGTCACCTCTTAAATAGATTTCTAGACCCTAGCTACCTTCTGATTCCTAATCTGGAATGGGACTCACTACTGAAGTTATCTACCCATCCTAAAGGTTATAGTTTAATCTTTAAATTCTTGAATGTGGCAGAGGTCTCGCTGACAGAACATGTTAGACTTAAATGGCAAGATGATTTGGGACAAGCAACCCCAACATTAACTTGAACAAGGTGTGGGTAGATGCCTCTAAATCATCCAACGAGGTGCAAGGAAGTTTAATACAGTTTAAAATTCTGCATTATTATTATTCCTCCCCCAGACAACTATTTAGCTTAGGACTAAGTGACACTGATCATTGTTGGAGGTGTGGGATGCCTGATGCAGGATTAGCACATGTGCTATGGTTTTGCACAGTTGTACTGGATCGTTGGAAACAAATTTGTTCTCTCTGTCAAACTATTATAGGTCTCCCTATCCCCCTTTCTCCATTGATATTTATTATTGGCAATCTCAACATGTTAATAGAATTACCAAAATTAAAAATAATTTGGATATTGTCGTGTAACCCCCCCCCACTAATGGGGGTTCCTAAAAGCCTTCTCGGAGCTGCGTGGGAGCTCCTTGCCTAACTGGTGTCCTGCGTAATGCTGCTTGCATGTGGGCACAGTGAGTGCTTTTTGAGCCTCTGGTACTGTTTCTTTAAGAGCTGCCTGCTTGCAGGCTTGATCAGTTGCATCTGGGTGGAGGATTGCGGGTTTACTGCTCAAATCCCACTTGAGCTGCTGTTTGGATCGCTCCGTTCTGCTGTCACTAAGCGAGCAGAGGGAGCCTCATTGAAGAGTGTAACTGTTTTCTGGAACATATGTAGTGCGGCAGTAAAATTGCGTTTGTTTAACCTGCTTTCATTGCAGCTGGGACTTTGTGTGTTTGGCCCCTCCATTTTGGACCTGGACTTCAGTAATGGGCCAATTGGGAAAGGGGGGCCTTAAAATGGAGACCGCTTGAGCCAACCAGAACTTGGACTCCCACCGGGAGCCTGCCCAGAAGGGAATATATTGCAGATGCTCCTGGGAAGTGTAGTTTGGACCCTGGCGCCTTTTTTGCACCAATAGAGGGTGTGGGAGGTGATAGACAGCCTGAAGCAGCCAACTGGCACCCAGTGAAGCGAGAGGAAACTGACCTGCAACAGTCCTGAAGGGTCAGAGTCGTTGGTGATCGTGAAGGGGGAAGGAGCTCTGGCTCCTGCACAGCGCAAGTCTTCGTGCGGGAAGCACATGTGTTAGGCCAAGAAGGCGAGCGTCTACATTGCCAGTACAGCAAGCGGACAAGATCTGTGAGGAGTGCAGGCAGAGGAAGCTGTGTGAATACAGCTACCTACCAGGCTCACCCTGTAGAGGACTGGAGAATCTGCTGAATCCCGCTCGGTCTGTCAGGATAAGTGAAGCTGCGTAGTTCACCCGGTTTGTTCAGTAAACATGATCGGGAGTTTGGAGCAGCTGCCTGGTATGGTACCCCTCTGCATTACATATAAATGTGTGGAGTGGCATTTGGATCACAGACTAAGTCCTGTAGTGGTGTGAGAGTGATCTTTCTGCAGGAGTCATGAGTACTGAATCAGGGTAGCTCCCTGTCAAATGTTCTTTCTGAGGACCAGAGTGGTCTGGCTGTTTTATGGGCTGCATGAAGTGTGCCTGCGGGCTCTTACAAATCAAACCTAGGTATCAAATGCTTGTTTCTTCTCCAGGGCCCCAACCAGCTGCACCGAATAGGCTAGCCTTGTAAGGCCTGGGTACCCAAAGACAGTGCCTGATAGGCTTGGCCTGTGCACAGTGCCCTATATAGTAGAAGTGTTAAGCTAATCAACCTGATCTCCCCCATCCTTGTTACTTCCCCCTTAATAAATCAGATTTGTTGTTGCATGGTATACCGTTTGAACTGAGTGTTTGTGCCACCCTTTTGTGTATGGGCTATTGTATAACTGCATCTTATTTTACAGGGGGTCCTCCACACCAAGCTGGCTATCTCGACCTGGGGGTAAGTGTAAGTTATTACAGGTGGGTGGGAATTGCCGGTAAGCCACTAGTGGGAAGAAAGGGGGGGGGTTGCAGTGACCCAGAGGGCTGTGACCAACTGTTCCAACCCCGACCTCTGGGTGGAGGCACCCGCCATCGGATCCAGGTCCCTCAACCTGTTATTGGCTGAGCAGGCAGGGGTAGTAGCCCTTTGGATAGCGCCACCAAGGGGTTACAGTCAGTAGCCTTAACCTTTAAAAGGCTTCTCCTTGAGAAGTTGAAGGAAACAACAGTACCTACTATACAGCAATGGCTAACTCTTGTAGAAGGAGTAGCAAACAATGAATGGATTTGGTATTCATTGATTGGAAAAAATGATATATTTTTAGATATATGGGGTGTGTTCTTATCTTACTGTTCTACAAGAAATGTATAGGGATGAGTAGATTTTAGGGGTTAGCATATATTTACTCCTGTTCTAAACAAGGTCAGAATATTTTATTATTACAGTAATACAGTTATTGAAGTGACTTCAAGTTATTAATTTCATGAAGAAACTGTACAATCTTTTCAAACCTGATGGCTAATTATTACTTTGTAATGTATGTGAAACATTCTTTAACATTATGTAGTTCATTACAAAGATATTGTACAGTATTTTTGTAAAAATTAAAAAAAAAATCAATGAACTTTAAATGGGAAACAAAGGAACCTCGAAAGGAACTACAGCAACAGGGGTTTCTGAGTGTGTGGTGATAACCGCTACCCCTGTCACTGTAGTTTCGTACTGAGGAGTGTGAAGTACGCTGCTGGTGCAGTACCTGGCTGAGCCACTCCCATAGTGCAATGGTCAGAGCACTGGCACCTGGCGGTGTAGGGGACCTGGGGCTGTGGTTCAGTTCTCCCCAGGTCCCTTTGAGATACATTTTTTTTTTGTTTTCAAAACATAATTTTCCTGCTCCCAACCTGTGCCCTATCCCCTAAGTCCACACCCCCTCAGAGTTAGATATTTATATTCCGGGGGCTGGGGTGCGTGGGGCAAAGCCCACTGCAAAAACAAAGATATTCCTCCAGTGTGTGCATTTGTTTCCTGGTTGGTGTGTTGTGCCAATGTTATTTTGCTGCATGCTGGTTTGCATGCGGTATTCTTGATGTGTGCAGTTTTGACTGCGACATTATGATCCTGTGCCATAAGAAAATGGATGTTTTTTCTTCTCCTTTTATGGAGAATGTATTTGTTTTATTTTAAATGCATAATGGTATCTGAAATAAACAGCCTTGGTTTTTCAGTCTGCCTGGAGCCAGTTGCAAGCAACCTTGTTTTTTCAGTCTGCCCAGAACCTGGGAGAGGGAAGAACATGCAGTCTGCATGTCCTCAAAGCAATCTGAATTACAGATGAAAACAGGATACCAGCAAGGTTATGTGACCCTGACTGTTGCACCCTGACAAAAGCTATGTAATATTTTTTTTCTTTCTTTATTTTTGTTTCCTTGTGTTTTTTCATTTTTGGAACCTTGTTGAAATAAAATCACACAGCAAGCATGTTGTACTTTATATGCACTGAATCAGTGTCTGTCTTTTACACCCACACCCTGGGACACTCCCACCCCTCTGTTTTAGCTCAGATTCACATAAAGTTTTATAAAATGGGAAGACACAGTAAACAAAGTTGACTAGTTGCCAGCCCTTACCAGCTATGCCTTTTATTTTGGTTATACAATAGTAGAAAACAAGTGCCACCACCAGTGACCCACTCACCCAGGATATCCTGGTGCCCTGGATGATCTAATGTCCCTGACTGGCACAAACCTGGAAAATGCAGAGTACTGTTAGTTAAGGGAAGCTGTTGGAACATGCATGAACAGAACAGGCTAACAGGCTAACAATCAGGTAGGTTTATAAATAGACTGGTTCATTTTTTGATTCATTTTGTACCATCTCCTATTCTGGCCAATCAGCGCCACTCTTAAATAGACCAGTAAGTAAAGTCTGATGGGGAATGGAAAGACCTGCTGTCCGACAGTCATGGAGGTTACGCCTCAGGCCTTGGGGAAGATTCTCAATTAACTTACCGTTTAGGGCAATGGTGTCGGGAATTCAGTTTGACCAAACTTAAAGTAACGCATCAGATACAGCACTCTTAACGGACAAGCTAAGCAAGTGAAAGCCAGTGTGTGAAAAAGGAGGGGAGGCAGCAGATGTTCCTGGTTACATGGGAAGGGGAGCTCAAGAGATGGGGATGGAGGGTGAAAGAGACTGCCCACCGAGTAGCGCTGGAACAGGAGTTTAAAGTTATCACTTCCTATATCTGAAGTATTTTTTTTTATTTCTCTGTTTGCTAATTAGAAGATTTTCCACCTGGCTGTACTGGGCTGATGTGTGGAGCAGCACTCTGCTTGAATGCTAAAAAAAAAAGTCACTTCTGTTCCTCCCACTACATCATCAGAAATGTGACCAAACACACTGAGGCACCACAATCCTTGCAGTCTAAGCAGTGACTTTCCCAAGTTACCAATCAAACTTCAGGACATTGTGACATTGCTAGTAACCAAGAAGAGCCAGGCCCTGTTGCTTTCCATGTGAAACAGAATAATGTGGCAGTGAAAAATGGTTCTCCTTGGTTACTAGTGATGTCACAGTCAGTGTGGTCTCAATGTTGATGTAATGGGAGGAACAGAACTGGCTTTTTTTAGCCTCCAGAGAGAATGCTGCTCCACACATCACCCCAGCACTGCCAGGTGGAATATCTTCTAATTAGCAAACAGAAAAGAAAAAAAAATACTTGAGATATAAGAAGTGATGGCTGACTACATCTGAAAGTTACAATTAATTCCAGGCAGTACACTAGCTCTTTAAGAACCTGATGGGCCGGGATGTTGCGGTGGATCTGACAGCAGTTGGTGAGGTACAGGGGTTTGTTGTAATTTAATAATGTTGCAGACAAGGGGCTGGTCTTTCTGGGTTCCCTTGTACCAGGGTTCAAGAGAAAAGGGGAGGAACACTATGTTTGTAAGAAAGCAAAACTCTGGAACTCATCTCCCTCTCCAGTGCCCCTACTGACAATTAAAGCAGAGGGACTGTTTTACTTCAAACAGAAAAAAACTTTTAATGTTTGTCAATTTTTTAAAAAAGTTGTAATATTTCTCAACATATACCAATTTTATAAGCGCAATACCACACTCTGGTGTGTGGTTTATTCTGGATAAACCCACTTCTAGGGACAGTTAGGCACTCAGCCTGCAGCCTCGTGCCTCACGACACACCTAGGCATGTTTTTATCCAGAATAAACCACACCCCATTATGTGTTATTGCTTACTCTAAAGACATCACAGCATCATTTTACAAAATAAAAAAAGGCTGACAATATTATAAAAACACAAAGCATACAAGAGAGAATAGCTCAATCTGTTAAAAAAGGAGACAAGACATTCTATACATGCATTAGCGAGAAAAGGAAGGCGGGGATAGTTAAACTTAGAGGGGATGGGAGGAGTGTATAGAGGGAGAAATGTAAATAACATCTATCTTAAACAAATATTTCTGTTCAGTCTTCACTGTGGAAGGAAAGGGGCGAGGTCCACAGATGGACTTCAAAGGAACGGAGGGAAGAAGGTTGGCACCAGCGCTTTCACAGAGGAAAAGGTCCTGGAAGAGCTTACAAAGCTAAGGGTGACAAAGCCATGGGTCCACATGGCATACATCCAAGGATCCTGAAGGAACTGAGAACAGAGCTTCAACCCCTCTAGCAGACCTGTTCAGTGAGTCCCTTGACACTGGAATGGTCCCTGAGGACTGGAGAAGGGCACATGTTGTCCCCCTTCACAAGAGTGGAAGCAGGGAGGATGCAGGAAATTGCAGGCCAGTAAGTCTAACAGCTGCTGTCAGAAAAATCATGGAGACACTCCTAAAGGAACGAATAGTGGAGCACCTGGAAGCCATGGGGGTGCTAGATCCCAGGCAACATGGTTTCACATCGGGAAGGTCCTGTCAAACAAATCTGATTGATTTCTTTGACTGGGCGACAAAGGCAGTGGACCAAGGGGGGATGGTAGATATTGCCTACCTCGATTTCAGCAAAGCCGTTGATACCGTTCCACATAGAAGATTGGTGAACAAACTCAGTAAACTGGGTTACAAACTGGTTGGGGGCAGGAAACAGAGGGTGGTGGTAAATGGAACCCACTCAGACAAAATGAAGGTGACCAGCGGGGTACCTCAGGGTTCGGTGCTTGGGCCAGTCCTCTTCAATGTTTTCATCAGAGACATTGCAGATGGGCTGGAGAGAAAGGTTTAACTGTTTGCAGATGATACCAAGATCTGCAACAGGGTAGACACTCCAGAAGGAATGGAAAGGATGAGAAGGGACATGGAAAAGTTGGAGAGATGGTCTGAAGTGTGGCAACTGATGTTTAACACAAAGAAGTGCAAACTCATGCACATGGGGAGTAAAAACCCAGGATCAAGTTACAGAACTGGGGTGGGGGGAGCTGCTGACAGTTACAAGGGAGGAAAGGAGCTTGGGGGTCATTATCACAGATGACATGAAAGACGCCAGGCAGGCAGCCAAGGTAGTAGGGAAGGCTGGTGGGATGTTGGGTAGTATTGGGAGAGGTATCATGAGCCAAAGAAGGGACGTAATCGCTCCACTGTACAAAACCCTGCTGAGGCCTCATCTTGAGTACTGTGTGCAGTTCTGGAGGCCACACCTTCATAAAGACATCGACAAGATGGAGGCAGTGCAGAGGAGGGTGACAAAGATGGTCAGGGGGTTACAGCACAAGCCTTATAAGTAGAGAGCGAGGGACCTCATTGTGTACACACTGGAGCAGAGGAGGGAGTGGGGTGATATGATTGAAACATTCAAGTACCTCAAGGGCATAAACAAGGTTAAAGGGGAAAATATGTTCCAGTTCAAAAAGAATGCCGGGACCAGAGGACATGACATGCGACTGGAGGGAGGCCACTTAAGAGGAACTGTGAGGAAGTTCTTTTTCACTAAGAGGGTGGTGGATGCATGGAATGGCCTGCCCCAGGTGGTGGTGGACGCACGTACGATGGCAGGATTTAAACATACATGGGACAGGAACAAAGGAACACTAGTGGTAGGAAAGTTAAGCTAAAGCCAAGGACCATGAAGGGTCATGGGTTGCCTTTGCAGGAAATAAAATGGACAGACTAGATGGGCCTTGCGGTCCTTATCTGCTGACAATTTCTATGTATCTATGTGCATGTACAAAAACATTCCATTATAAAATTACATTTCGGCTGATATAATAACCTGATCTCTAGCTGCTTGTCTTCAGTTTTAAAACAGCTTTTAAATAATATCCCAATTAAAAGGATTTAAAGTCTTGAAGAATTGCACAAATGACAAAAAAGGGATGCCCTGTTTATAAGTACTTTTCCAATTATAGTCTCTAGCCACTTTGTTCAAAGATTAGTATAATGAGGACAAACTAATGCCACATGCACAAGGCCTTACAGCTGATTATAACCACATGGGCAGCTATCATTTACAGTTTCATTGGGATCTTTATTATACCTCTTCTCTAAGATTTTGTTGGGAAAAATAACAAGGCACAATTTTGTTAATGTTTTTCTGATTCCTACATCAGTTATTGCTTAAGACATGTTCCCTTCGCCGATTCATTTGTAAAGTGATTTTCTAACTTTGTGTACATCAACTACCACTCACACATTCTGGTATTTGATGCTGGCTACAAGTCATTCCAGCTACTTTTAATAATTTTATTTTAAATCGTTATGTTGTGGAAGGGGGCATAGTTTGGCCCTATGAGGAGCCCAGGCAATCCATTCCATTTTCTCCGATAGTTTGACACATTCTCAGCTCAGTATTTAATGACGTGACCTAGGAGACCGTGGGGGCGTGCCCCCCTGAAGTTAATGGGCCTCCAATTTAATGGCATTTTTATGTACAAGAATGGCCAGTTAGGGTTTAATGAAGGCTACTGCTCGAATAACAAGGGCCTTGTTAGTCAAGTGGTGACCTTCATTAATCTCTAGTTGGCTTTTATTATGCATAAAAAAGTAACTGAATGGAACCCCATTGACTTTAATGTGGCACGCTCAAGCTCTCTCGCTGGTCACACGTCATTATATGCCTGAGCACGGGAGATGTCAAAGCTATGGGGAAGAAGAAGGGATCAGCTGGCCACCTTGTATGGCCAAATTATGATCCCTGCCACAAACATAATGACTCAAAACTATTAAAAGTAACTGGAATGACTGTCATTAGCATCAGTTACCAGAATATGTGAGTAGGGGAGACTCCCTGAAAATTTCTTTAAGTGTAGCTAATATTGGATGGAATTAATTTTTTGATAACCTTTTCATTGTATTTTGTCAGTTCCATGTAAAAATGTTGACTGCTGAAAACAGCGACGGATTATGCTGAATGACATATTTGGCAATGTCTCTGTTTGTGGGGGGTTTGCCCTTGCCCCCCCCAACTAAATATACTAACTCAAGGGGGGGTGGACCTTGGGGAGGGGGTATGGAGACTTTGGCAAATTTGTCATTCCGCATAATCTGTTCCTGTTTTCAGCAGTTGCCATTCTTGAGTCGCTGTCTTCGCGGGTTACCTATTTTATCTGTCACTATCTAAAAGACTAATTTTAAGGGTAGCGCTATACCTCCTAGTGATAACATTATCAGGGATCAACCAGTGCCAAAGATACCCATTGCCGATTTTGATTAATGGGTCTTTATGCAATCCATGGCATCGTGTACTTCTTTTCTTAAAAATGTGTATAATGTGTATAAAAGGAGGCTGGGAAGGCAGTCAGAACAGCAAAGGCCCAAACCGAGGAAAAGATAGCCAACTCAGTTAAGAAGGGGATAAAACCTTTATAGGTACATCAGGGAGCAAAGGGAGGGCTAGTGAGGCTTAATAAAGGGGAGGAGGGTGGGCAGAGGGAGACTGTGAAAAGGCAGAGATACTAAACAAATATTTTTGCTCAGTATTTACAAATGAAGAGGGGGAGGTACATAAACAAACAGTAGTAACACTCTGGATACAGAAGTTGATACCAGCCCATTTACAGAAGAAAGGGTTCTGAAAGAACTCTTAAAACTGAAGGTGGACAAAGCAATGGGGCCTGATAGGATTCATCCCAGAATTCTAAAAGAGCTAAGGGTAGAACTAGTGACACCACTGACTACCCTTTTAACAAATCATGGGAGGATGGGTGGTACCGAGGACTGGAGGAGGGCAGATGTATTCCCCTTCGCAAAGTGGGAGCAAGGCAGAAGCAGGAAACTACAGACCTGTTAGTTTAACCTCAGTGACAGGGAAATGATGGAATCACTTCTGAAGGAAAGAATTGTCGAGTATCTAGAGGCCAGAGGGGCACAGGACCCTAGGCAGCATGGATTCACAGCGGGAAGGTCATGCCAGACAAATCTGATAGATTTCTTTGACTGGGTGACCAAAGTAGTAGATCAGGGAGGGGCTGTGGACATGGCCTACCTAGACTTTAGCAAGGCATTTGACACAGTCCCACACAAAAGATTAATATACAAGTTAGCCAACCTGGGAGTGGGTCCCAAGATGACAGCCTGGGTAAAGAATTGGCTGGAGAATAGGACACAGACAGTAATAGTAAATGGAGTCCACTCAGAAGAAAGGAGAGTTACTAGTGGAGTACCGCAGGGTTCAGTATTAGGACCGGTCCTCTTCAATGTCTTTATAAACGACATTGCGGAAGGACTGGAAGGAAAAGTATGTCTCTTTGCAGATGACACTAAGATCTGCAACAGAGTTGATGCACAGGATGGGGTGGAAAGGATGAGAAGGGACTTGGCAAGGTTAGAGGAATGGTCAAATGTATGGCAGCTTAGATTCAATGCTAAGAAGTGCAAGGTAATGCACCTGGGAAACAAAACCCAGGGAAGAGTACACAATGGGGGGTGAGATACTAACAACAACAAAAATGGAAAGGGATCTGGGGGTAGTCATATCAGATGACCTAAAGGTGGGCAAGCAATGTGAGAGGGCAGCAAGGAGGGCTGGGGGGAGACTAGGATGCATAGGGAGAGGCATCACCAGTAGAAAACAGGAAGTTATTATCCCTCTGTACAGACAGCTGGTGAGACCCCATCTGGAGTACTGTGTGCAGTTCTGGAGACCCAATCTCCGCAAAGACATAGACAGGATGGAAGCTGTCCAGAGGAGGGCAACTAAAATGGTGCAGGGTCTGCACCGGAAGACATATGAAGAGAGACTTAAGGAGCTTAATATGTATAGACTCGAGGAAAGGAGGGAGAGGGGGACATGATAGAAACTTTCAAGTACCTCAAGGGAATCAACAAAGTCCAAGAGGGTAGCATCTTTCAAAAAAAGAGGTGTGCAAGAACAAGAGGGCACAATTTGAAGATAGAGGGGGCGGCTCAGAGGTAATTTAAGGAAGTATTTTTTCACAGAGAGGGTTGTGGATGCATGGAACGGCCTTCCGGAGGAGGTTGTGGAGTCAAAATCAGTGGTGGAATTCAAGCATGCATGGGACAGTCATAAGGCAATTCTGGGGGGTGGGGGTAAGAAGAAGTAGGCTGCTGGTTAATTAGGATCTGCAGCTTATCCAGTAGGTAGGGAAATGGGCAGACTGGGTGGGTCAAGCGGTCCTTATCTGCCGTCAAATTCTATGTTTCTATGTTTCTTCTAGACAGGATCAAACCAGTCCTGACACATTTTGTATTAAGAGCTAAAAATGTAACAATCTCCAGATGGCAAGGGCTCTAACAGATATCTGACCCAGTTCCAGTCTTACATTGTATCCAGGAATGGATCTTGGAAGTTTAAGGAGTTTTTTGTAAAAGCTATCGGCTGGTTTTTCCATTTTGTCTTGCATTCCATGCCCTTGTACCTCTGTTCCGTAGAGGCACTGGGCCATTGACATAGCATTCAATACTGTCACTGCAGCTTCTACCATGTTGTGTTGCCACCATATTTATTATAAAATCTTAAATTATCTCTATTTGGTTGTATAACTTTTCTTGCATGTTTGATGTTTGCTGCTTCCATGTAAATCTAGTAGTAAAGGTTAGTGCCTGTGTATATTTCAAACGTATGTACACAGTGAACATCCATGTAAAATCTATGCTTAACATGATTAAACTGGGTTCAAACTAAGTTTTTAGATAACTCATTATTAAAAGTAGTAGAACATAGCTTTTTCAAGGAGCTCCTGCTCAAACAATTAGTGTAATGTTCTAAAATACATTCAGTGTCTCACTTAACTGTGAAGGAATATGCACTGTCTTCCTTATGTGGCATCTTTCACACATCCATTTACTAGTTAAATGACTGTTAATGAAGATACTAGGTGATGATTCAGCCCAGGCTTAGCACACTCGGCGGTGATAATGACCATCTACTACTACCTCTGGGGAAAAAACGTTCTTATAAAAGGGCTGATTGTTCTTATAAACGGGCTTTGCTGCCATTGAAAACAATGGACAAAAATCGGGACATCCAAACAATGTTCTTATAAATGGGATGTTCTTATAAGTGGGCTCCACTGTATTCCTTAACAGTCTCTAATTCAACACCATTAACTGTCCAGCAATGGCTTATCTTTTTACCCTTTTTATGTTTCCTTGTACGTGCACAAGAAACATTTTGCTTTGCTTCAGAGAACAGCATTTCAGAAGTGTGTCTCGGACTAGCCCAATACAGAGCGATCTACATTGGGCTCGTCCCTGGCAGATCAGGGACCACACAAGCAGGGTATGACAGTGGTCACAGTTTCATGGATGTAAACTTTGTGTACTTGAAAGAAATGAAGTTCTCCAATGAGACAGCGCTTCAGTACTTTAATTTGCATAAAACCAGCTGGCAAGCAGCAGAGCAACATTATGCTTTGCCCCGCCGTCCCATGCTAGTCCCCCTCTGTGTTCCTCATGTCTATCGCTTCCTTGCCACTGAGCTTCCCTTTGTGACTGCAGTCACTTGCTGAAATGCCAGCTGCAACGCCGTCCGGTCTGTCTCCTTCGCCCTGAAGTCTGCATGCTGCCATTCCTGGTTCCCATCCCTGTAATCTGCCTCAGTTTGTGCGCCAGTTGGACTGCTGCCTGGCTTGCTGCACGCCAAGTAATACCATCTGAAAGCTCCCATTGCCTGGCTGTACCTACAGGTGTTTTAAAGCTCACATCCAACTGCAGGATGATATTCCACTTACAAACATTTTTAAAAGGCGCAATCTTCGGGTGTCTGATGATGCAAGGGTGCAGGCTGGTAAATCTCATGGTCTCCCTAGTAGGGAGGGACCTTCATGCACAGCTGCAAGCAGTGCCTCATTGAGGCGGTGAGTCAAAAATATGAGTGAGTGTTGGTGAAGGAGCTGCAGGCTCCGTAGGGATGTTTCCCTGCATGAGGACTGAGCCATAGCATTAGATTTGATTTATAGGGATAGAGCTGCCAGACCACAGAGTGACGTCACAGAAGACACTTGGCGATGATGTCACATGGTGACGTAGCAGGTTTGCTGGCACCACGTGACCATCAGTGTGAGCAGACAAGATGGTGATGCATGAATAGGGTTGGATTTATGTTGTATTGTATTGTTGAGGTCCCATAAGTCAGCATTGTTTTGAATTACAAGCGTATTTATACCACTATTGAAATTCGACTGGCAATGCGTTTGCAGGTTTTTTGTAACACTTTCTCCTCCACATATTTACACACAGCTGTGGCAGTGGAGATTAACCTCTCTTCTGGGTGTCAGTGTATATCATTCCTGATCACAGTTACCTGTGTTTTGGAAAATATCGTAGAGACAGAAACCTGAAAACACATGAATACAAAAAATCAGTGAGCAAATTAAAGAATCTTTGATGCTCTCAGTGTAGTTCACATTTCTGGCACAGAAAACCACAATTCTCAATTGCAACACCACTTTTTTTTATATAGCTGTTAGTTCCCCATCACCTCCGCCCGCCAACTGGCGACTGGGACACATAGGTATTTTTTTGTGTTTTCCGCTTGTCCTCCCCCGAGACCCCAGCATACAGTCAAGGCGAGCATGTGGAGGCACACACACACCCTGTGGTGCCAGCTCATCCCCTTCCACCTCCCATAACTTTTTGCCTCTCCTTCTCCGCCTATGCTACCCACCAGACCTTCACCCGGTGGGAGCGGAACTACGGGGGGTGCCAACCCGTCCACACCACCCTTGAGAGGGGAGTGCTGTCCACTGGCATGCTCAATCTTGCTCCCCCCCCAACTCCGGCACCCCAATGTCCAGAAGTTGTTTCTGAAGCCGGGTCGCTGGCATAGTGCTAGGTAAGGTGTCCAATGCCTCAACCCTCTGCGCCAATGGGCCGGCAAACACCACCTTTCTAATATCATTACACTAAATTTTAAGAAGTCAGAGATAGCTGGAGCACAAAACACAAATCAGGTTTGAAAATGGCTTTAGCTACTGGAGCATCGGTTGGCTTTATGTGATATGCTTGGCAATGTACCAGGTACAATTGGTAGGGTTTACGTCCTAGCCTGAGCACACTGTACTGGGTAACCAGATCGAGCACAGGGGATGTATGTCAGGTTATGAATAATTGGGCGTGTGCATGGTAGATGTGGTGCATGCTGCCTCTTCCCCTGCCACAGGGACTACCAGCATTTCGAGGTGCCATGAAGACACAGAAACCCTAGAGTTTCCACAGGGGTTATGTTCCCATGGACTAAATGTACCTTAGGGAAGACAGGCCATAGATCCTGTAGGTGAGACTAGCGGAGGACAGGGGGATTGTGGGAGCAATGGAATGGGGTCTAAGGGATGTTGGATCGCTCATGGTCCTTAGCAGTGGGGTGTATATTGCTCACTACCCCACTGAACCACAGTAAGTCTATACATCACTACAGCATTGAGTAACTTATGGGACAAATGTATGCAAAGTAGATGGTCTGGTTGGTAGGATGATTGACATGTCAGATCATGAGCATGTTGTACTGTGCAGGATGAATGAGTTCCGCTGATGTACTGTATGCAGGTTATGATTCTTAATGCACTTGTGGAACATACTGTAGATGTGGCAGTCCAGCAACAGAGACTAACAGCCCCTTCATGATCCCATGAAGATACAAGGGGCAGGATTCTCTAAGACCGCCAAAAATCCCTCAGCTGCGGGAAAAAGGTCTGCAGCACTGTGGAAACGCTGGTGCGGGATATTCTGAAAGAAAAATTGCGCACATGTGGAAATCCAAAAAAATCCCTGCAGTTGCGGAAATTCTGCGAGTGCTGAAAATCCGCAACTGCGGATCCGCAGCTGCAGAAAAGGCTTAGGAGGCACAACGGTGATCTATACTAGCTGGGGCAGCAGACTTTGATAGTCCTGCCATAGATGTAGCTGAAAGTACCCAAAGAGAGACCAGCAACCATTCCCTCAACTGGGACCATTGCAGCACCACTGGTACCAGCAAAACCATGCACCACAGTGGCTGTCTGTAACTGATGGTCATGTCTCTCCCTGGAGTGTTCCTGTTGCCTGCTGAAGTAGCACTCACTGCAGGCTGTTCAGGCTCTACTGCCTGCAAGGCTCCTTTCTGGGCTGCACTGGGTTTGGCGGTTGTTGTTTGTTGTCTTTCAATGACAGCGTATGCTAGTGTTGCTGTAACAACTGCCACTGATATACACCCACTGGTTTGCTATTACTTGTGCCTGCCCTCTACTATTATTGTATTTCAATTGATGGAGCACTGCATTTTGCTCAGGGAGTGTTACACCTCACTCTCATGTGTGCAACATTTTTTCCACAACTGCTGAAAGAAACTGGCTGAGAATAGCCTTTAAGGGGTTGTGCCATACTTATCAATGACTTTTTTTCCCCTCAGAAACTTCTGCAGCTGTACTTTTTTCTGCAGTCTATAGTGTATTTTTTTCACAGCTGCTAAAATTCTGTGTATAGCACTCAGGACAATTTCCCCTTTTTTTCAACAGCTACGGAACTTTTGGGGACTTAAGGAAGGTTTTGCACCTTCAGAATGTTGTTGTGAATCCCCCCATGGTCTAATTAAGTGGGCATAGTTAGAAGGTTGAAAGATGGCAAATGTGGAGGAAGGCAACAGGGACTGGTGGATTTATTTTCTACTAGCATATTTTAGTCACTCTGTGGTTCACGTTTGAAGTTACCCCTCCCATATCTTTGTTTTCATGTGTGCATTGTATGTTTGCATGTACAGGGTATGCCTGCACATACTTCCATTTGGGGCGTGTGTGTGTGCATACTTACATGGTCATCCTGGCTGCGTGCATAACCAATATAATTTCCTCCATGTATCTCTGTCTCCTCCCCCCACATTTGTCACCTTTCAGCCTACTGACTATGCCCAATTAATTACACCTTACTTGAGGACCCCTCAGCTCATTCATTCCTACTATACCTCTCCCTCCCCATCATTGCTTAACTTACCTATTATCACTTTTTCTGCTATATCCACCCTCCTTTTTTCCTTTCTCACATATTTATCCCTTATTTTCCCTTACCTCTCCATTAACATTGCTATTTTCTCTTTATAGATGATTCTGAAAGAAGCCTTATAGTTAAACCGTCTATTCCGACTCTGTTTTCTGTTTTTAGCAGCAATTAATATTACTTTTTTGTTTTCAGTCCGTATCACCTTTTTTTGGTTGTTTTTCATACAAAAATGATTGTAAGAAGAAAAGATACGCAGCCTTGAAGAAGGAAGTAGAACAAACTACAGATGCAGAACTGCACACCTCCACCATCCACACTCAATTCACAGTGGGATTATATTGTTGCAGGATTCTTTTGGATAATGAAATTATTGTAATTGTACTAAGGAAACTGTCCAGGCTTAAACTGCAAATATGACCTTTTTCTTTAACTAATGTGGATGTTCTGTTGCTGGTGACTTGAACACAGAATTGAATTATTCCTTCCTACCCCCCACTGCTCCTTCCTTGCATTTTCACCCCACCCCACTATCTCTGCTTTAATTCTTATGTAATTCCTTGATGCAAAATCTGTTTGCTTTACTCTGGTTCCTGTAATATTTTGATCATAACTTCTCTGTGAAATTACTTTATATGACAGTGATTGCATTTCATTTGTAGAGAATGTATTTTTTCTATATGTGTATTGTTTTGCTGCTCTCTGTCTCTTTCACTATCTCCCCCACACCCCCTTCCCCATCATACTTGGAAATTAGCTGAAGTTCAGCTTGTCTTTCCTAGAGAGAAACAATCTTAATAACAAGCATTTGTCAATGCCAAATGTTGATTGCGCTGGTGTGTTGAGCTCGCTCACTGCCCCTCTGTCACTCGCTCAGTCTGTTTCTCCCGGTGCTGCAGGCTGCTGTTTTGTACTGGGCTCCTGCCTGCACTGGCACCTTGTTCTGCTCACTAAGAAATCCATAGCTGTCCTGACAGAGCTGCGTTGTGGTGGCTCACTCCCCAATCTCTCACTCATTCATTCTGTTTCTCCTGGTGCTGCAGGCTGCCCTTTTGTACTGGTCTCCTGCCTCTGTTGGTGGCTTTTTCTGCCCACAAAGAAATCTGCAGCAGTCCCAACACAGGTCTGTTGAGCCTGCTGAGTCCCCCTCTCTCACTCACTCATTCCAAATCTGCCGGCGCTGCAAGCTGCCCTTTTGTACTGGGCTCCTGCCTGTGTTGGCACCTTTTTCTGCCCACAAAGAAATCCACAGCTGTCCCGACAGAGCTCCATTGAGGGCTCTCACTCCCCCTGTGTCACTCACTCATTCTGTTTCTCCTGGCACTGCAGCCTGCCCTTTTGTACTGGGCTCCTGGCTCTGTTGGCACCTTTTTCTGCCCACAAAGAAATCTACAGCAGTCTTGACAATGCTCCGTTGAGCTGGCTCAGTCCCCTTCTCTCACTCGCTCATTCCATTTCTGGTGGCGTTGCAGGCTGCCCTTTTCTACTGGGCTCCTGCCTGCGTTGCTGCCATTTGCAGCACTTACAATACAGCTCTGTTGAGCTCGCTCACTCCCCCTCTCTCACTTGCACATTCTGGTTTTCCCTGCCATTGCAGGCTGTCATTTTGTACTGGGCCCCTGCATGAATTGCTGCCTTTTTCTGCCCACAAGCAAATCTGCAGCAGTCCCAACAGAGCTCCGTTGAGCTCACTCAGTCCCCTTCCCTCACTTGCTCATTCTGTGTCTCCTGCCGCTGCAGGCTGCCCTTTTGTACTGGGCTCCTGCCTGCATTGGTGGTTTGTTCTGGCCAGAAAGAAATCTGAAGCAGTCCCCACACAGCTCCATTGAGCTCAATCACTCCCCCCTATCTCACTCACTCATTCTGTTTCTGCCTGCGCTGCAAGCTAGCCTTTTGTACTGGACTCCTGCCTGTGTTGCCGCATTTTCTGCACACAAAGAAATCTGCAGCAATCACAATAGAGCTCCGTTGAGCTCGCTCCCTACTGCTCTGTCATTCACTCGTTCTGTTTCTCTTGGCGCTGCAGGCTGCGCTTGTGTACGGGGCTGCTGGCTGCATTGGCACCTTTTGTCTGTCCACAAATAAATCTGCAGCTGTACCCACAAAGCTCCATTGAGGTCGCTCAGTCTCCATCTGTCACGTGCTTATTCTGTTTGCCATGGCGCTGCAAGCGGCCCTGTTGTACGGGGCTCCTGCCTGCATTGACGCCTTTTTCTGCCAACAAAGAAATCTGCAGCAGTCCTGATAGAGTTCCGTTGAGCTCACTCAGCCCCCCTGTCTCACTCACTCATACTGTTTCTCCCACCACTGCAGGCTGGCCTTTTCTACTGGGCCCCTGCCTGCATTGACACCTTTTTCTGCCCAAAAAGAAATCTGCAACTGTCCTGACAGCATTCCGGTGAGTTCGCTCACTCCCCCTCCCTCACTCACTCTCTCGTTCTGTTTCTCCCAGTGCTGTAGGCTGCCCTTTTGTACTGGCCTCTTGCGTTGGGGCCTTTTTCTGCCCAAAACAAATCCAGAGCAGTCCAGACAGAGCTCAGTTGAGCTCGGTCACTCCCCCCCCAAAACAGTGATTTCCCACAGCGACCGTGCTATTCTCCGTCAGGAGTGCAAAAACATATGTAAGGACCCCACCCCTGCCTTTTTACTAAAATGACAGGTGGCATGCTGTTGGCGTTGGCAGCAATACCTGGTGGGGGACCTGGGTTCGGGGAGGATGAGGTTACCTGGCACAAGGGACCTAGGTTTGGCTACTCTGCACAGGGGCACCCCAGTAAATCCAACTACAGGAAGCAATAACTGTAATGTCCAGAACCAGAATTGGGATTTTTCAGTGTGGCTTTATTTATTAACGAACTGAACATACACAAAGCATTGCATGGTCCCCCAAAGGGCTACGTTCACTGTATGTGCAGATTAGAGGTTAACCAAGCGGTCCATTTGAAGAATGAACACATTACTACTGTTGTCTGGCTTTGGACCCACCAGGCACTCAGCCCGGACTTTGCATGCGCTTTGGATACATAGCCCGACTGGCCCGGCTCCCCTGCCGGCCACTTGACTGACGGTCCACTTGAAGAATGAACCCAAACTTTACTTGGAAAGACATCCCATCAAACAAGGAGACTCCCAAACTGT
This sequence comes from Neoceratodus forsteri, assembly GCA_016271365.2. NCBI lineage: Eukaryota > Metazoa > Chordata > Ceratodontiformes > Ceratodontidae > Neoceratodus > Neoceratodus forsteri. Next base: position 73,169,392 of record JADMNL010000036.1, read on the forward strand.
GGCTCCCCACACCACTTAGAGTCTGTGACTCCTAGAAAGATTTGTTTTCTTACTTCCAATCGAACTCCCATCAAACAAGGAGACTCCCATCCAACAAGGAGTAATTTTCCCATCCTGTGGCTCCCCACACCACTTAGAGTCTGCGACTCCTAGAGAGATTTTCAAGTTGCGACCCACGTCTGGGTACCCACCCCATCACTGGCCAAGTGCATGAGGCAAGTAGCAAAACACAGAAGAAATCCGTAGAGGTGGACCTGGTTACTAAAGATGGGGGGTTTTCCCACCTCCAGCTCCCACAGCCCATGCCCGGCCATTTCTCTGGATACACACAGAAAACTTAAGACTTTAAAATGTAGATTGAACGGTGGATGACCTGAAGCACCCCCTCTACAGCATTACTTGAAATCAATAAAACTTTAGACTGTTTGACTGCTCCATTTGTTCGTCCTAGTAACATAGTCCTCCCAAATAGCAGTCCCATTCATTTCCCAACTGAAGAAAACAATTTGTTTGCCCCTTCAAATGGAGCCAAACACTCACCCATTCGTTGCAGGTGCCCCACAGGCGAAGTACTATAACCTTTGCTGTTATACAAGAACAGACTAAATAAAACCAGGCAGCTTCCTTCCATGGTGGGAGAAGGGGATTGCCCCTGGAACCCACAGAGAACTTCCCCCCCCGGAGGGGGGCACTGAGACCGGGGGAGCGGTCTCCACCACTTTAAAAAAAGGTAAACACAGGAACACTTCCTTCTTCTTTGAAACAAACTGAAGACTGACCGACTTCCTTCCTGTTTGCTTTAGGACAAACTGAAGAAGAATGACTTTGAAATTTCCCAAAGTTCTAAACTCACTCCCTGAGCTGTAGATTCCAATGTGGCTCATGCAGCTGCGACAGTTCTATGGTATTGTCATCTCTCAAGTCTCAGCTGTGACTGAGGACAGAGTGAGACAGTGTGAAACCCATTTAACTGGAGTTTCACAAGCTGCCTTCCCTGCCTACCACTAGGTCTTACTGGGATTCTAGTAACCCCGGGTAACAAAGGGGTTACACATATTTTAGCCAGGATGTGAAAAATGACAGCTGTACTGTTCATAAGGAGGTGTGAAAGAATGCCACTGTTAAAAATGTGGCATGAAAATATTACAAATTTGCGAAGTTACAAGGGTGTGTGGAAACAGTTGAACGCATGCTTATAACACAGTCATGTTATGGAGTTTTTACACCAAATTTCCAACATAGTGATTTTAGGACCTCTGCTCATGAACAGTGCCACTCATTTTCTTAATTTGTCCAGAACACTGATTTCTCACAGCGACCACTTTATTCTGTGCCACAACTGTTAAACCACATTTCACTCAGGATGTGAAAAATGACAGCTGTACTGCTCATGAGGAGGTGTGAAAAATTGCCATTGTTGAAAATGTGGCATGACAATATTACGAATCTGCAAAGTTACAAGGGTGTGTGGAAAGTGTGCAACACACACTTGTAACACAGTCATTTGTATGGGCTATCATCACCAAAATTTTCAACATAGGCATTTTAGGACCTTTGCTCATGAACAGTATCACTGTCATTTTATTACTCTGTCCCGGACAGTGATTTCCGACAGTGACCGCTCTATTCTGCACCGAAACTGCGAAAACACATTTCAGCCAGGATGGAAAAAATGACAGCTGCACTGTTCATAAGTATGTGTGGAAAAATGGCAATGTTGAAAATCTGGAGTGAAAATATTATACATTCGCGAAGTTAAGAGCATACGTGCAAACTGCGCAATGCACACTCGTAACACAGTCATTTTATGGAATATCGTTACCAAATTTTCAACATAGCCATTTCAGGACCTCTACTCATCAACAGTGTCACTGTCATTTTCTTAATCTGTCCCGAACACTGATTTCCGACAGTGACCGCTTATTCTGTGCCGGCAGTGCGAAACACATTTCCGCCAGGATGTGAACAATGACAGCTGTACTGTTCACAAGGAGGTGTGACAAAATGCCAGTGTTGAAAATCTGGCATCAAAATATTGCAAATTCACGAAGTTACGAGCGTGCGTAGCAACTGTGTAGTGCACGCTCGTAAAACACTCATTTTTTGGATTTTTCCCACCAAATTTACAACATAGGCTTTTTGAGAGCCCATCTCATGAACACTGGCACTGTCGTTTAGTTAACTGGACCCCAAAGGTGATTCCATGCAGTGACTGTGAAATCACCTTTCGGGGCCGACTAATGCCATGACAGTTGAAGCATTTATGAGGAGGGGTCCCAAAAACCCCATGTTGAAAATTTGGTGAAAAAATTCTGAAAAATGCCTGAGATATGCAGCAAAGTTGAAAAACCCCTATTTACTCCATTATACAGCTTACCGGCATTTCCTCAGTTCGTGGTCGGCTTTGAAGAGTGCAGACGTGTTCCCGGTCCACCGAAGATCGTCACGCTGAACTCTGGAGGTAAGTATGGGGTGAGGGTGGGGAGGCAGGGTGCACAGTGGGTGGGCGCAAGTTGCAGGAGGGGGATCTGGGAGACCGCGAGGGACCATTTTTCTTCTGGGTAAAAAAAAAAAAAAGACAGTGCGGGATGGTTTTTACCTTCACTGGGGCATTTGGCACGCTGGGGTTGGCTCCCAGCGTGCCACTGGAGTCTCACTTTTGTGGGGGGCACTGTAGCCAATGGGGAATTGGGCACTCCTGTCGGCAAACAACAAAAGGGGGGATTCCTTTCTGCCGACGGGGATTGGGCATCCCGTCGGCAAATAACAAAGGGGGGGATCCGTTCTGCCAATGGGGATGGGGCACCCATTGACAAATAAAGGTGGGGATAATTCTTTTTCACTGACGGGGATTGGGCACCCCATCGGCAGACACTGAAATGGGGGGGGCACATTATGTTGATGGGGAGTGAGCTTCCCGTCAGCAGATAAACATTGTGGGGGGGTTATATTGTTTGTGAACTGGGCGGCAACCCGCTGCCATGTTCACAAACAATATCAGGGTTGCTAGATCCACCCTGCAATGACAGGTCGCTCCCTCATTGCAGCGGATGGCTTACGCTGCAATAACAAGGCGGCCCCTGATTGCAGCAGCTGATTTGTCACAAGTTGGTGCGAATGTTCCAAACTAGTGTCACCAGCAGCCTGCAGTGACATTGGTGGGAGTGGGACCAGCCTTTGCAGGCTGTGGGGGCATTGGCCACAACAGTGCCGTATCTCCACAGCCTGCTTCTCAGCAAGCTGTGCCATTACGTTTCTTGCGCTGCATGCAATCAACATAAAAATAAGGTGTTGGATCTCTCAGAGAGGTCCAGTTTTTTAAAGAAAAAAATAACACAGGGTGCTGTACTGATGTGGTAACTCCAAAACCCATGTGCCCCGTTCACTTCCACTGAGTGCGTTCCAGACATGTAAATGGTCACTGAAGTTATGCACTAAAATGACAGTTTATGTTACAGTTAGACCTTGTTGGAAGTGTCTCAAATACATAGTTAATTTCTTTGTCTGTGTTTTATCTGTATCTCTAAAACATTTCTTTTTAATATATCCAAACTCCTGAAGTGTTCTCGCTACCTTTCCTGCCACAGTTTAGATGGCACAGATGGAGACTGAGCGACCTCAATGGAGCTTTGTCGGTACAGCTGCGGATTTATTTGTGGACAGACAAAGGTGCCAATGCAGCCAGCAGCCCCGTACACAAGCGCAGCCACATCTGTCTGCGTGGCTGTCATATTTTTAAAACGTATCTTTCTTACATATAGCACTAGCGCTGCCTCTGTTATTTTATTTTTTTTTTTAATCTGTTTTTCCTCCCTGGCCACGACAGGGTTAGGTTTCCTTCTGTCAGGCTCCACCATCTCCCACCATCCAGCACTTCCCCAGGCTTACCCGGCACTCAGTTCCCTGTCATCGAGACACAGGCCAGGAAGCATAGAAAAAACAGAACAGTTTCAAACTTCGCAAATAGCATTTTATTTTTCTCAATAACAGCAAAATAAAAAATGACAATTATTCAGTATAACTATTTACAAAAGCAGTACAAACAGAGTAAACTAAGTTCTTATTCCAAGTTTCAGTCTCTCATTCTCTCCCTCTCCTTGTTTCTCTAGTGAAAACATAGCTGCTCCTACAAAAACAACACATTGACAAGGCATATGTATGTTGGCATAACGCCTTTCTAACAGGGTGTCAGTGAAGAGCGACCACAGTATGTACACCTAGTAATGTCATTTTCCCTTGCAAAACTGCTGCAACTTCACTGTACTGCAGTGTGAGTCACTCCTCTATCATATAGTGATGTCAGCTAGTACGCCCTGGGTCTACAGCAACACCAGCCTTGCTATAGAAGCTCTGGTACAGCCTGCAGTTTTTAGCAGCTCAGAATGCAAAAACTAACTGCAGAGAACAGTAACAAAATACAATTCCAGGATCAATGCAAGAAGAGATCATTTATGCACGGACGTTAAAAGGACTGGTAAAGGTGCTGACAGCAATTCGATCTTCTCTCAATCCCCATGCTTTGTTACAGAGGCAGAAGTAAGTCAGTTTTACAAAAAAACATACTGACAAGGCATTTGGATTTTGGCGTAATGCATTGCTAACAGAGTGTCTTGGGGAAGGGGGAACATAGTATGTACACCTAGTGCTGGTAGTTTTCCTCTTGCAAAACTGCTGCAACTTCACTGTACTACACAGTATGAGTCACTCCTCTGCTATACAGTGATGTCAGCGGGAGCCAGCAGCGCAGCAGCTAAATAGCAAAGACAAGTGCAGCAGGGCTCATAAACAAATTTGTAACATGGCAATGTAAGTGTTAGGGCTGATGACCCCAAGACACCCCCCCATGCCTGTTGGTGTGTGCAGCGCGGGGGTGGGGTGTTACGTTTGGAAACCCTAATGCCTCATTTCCCTACTTTTGTGGCTTTAACCCTAATTAGAGCATTAACAAAGTTTTTTTACAAATAAATAAATAAATAAAAATATATATATATATATATATATATATATATACACACACACACCTGTACATATAAAATAAAATATGAGCAAGGATGCAACCTTGATTAACTCCCACATTTATTTTTATCTTATCTGTGAGGTTGCCAGATTTGTCATGTCTTATATTGCGCCACTTGTACTGATAAGCAAGCAATAAGACATGATGGTGTGTGTGTTAGACAGTTCTAATGTGTGGCTGAGGGGTGTAGTAAGGCAGTAGGAAAGTTCTAATGGTACGAGGCCACAGGTTGAGTGCATCCAACCCCTAACCATGCATAAGAGCTAACGCACACCCCAGAGTGAGTGTCTTATTGCACTTATATAATGGGGTAGTGTACTTTACATTCATGTAGAAATTAAAATATTATGTTTACATTGAAAAGACTTAAACCTTTAAAGCCTTTTGTTGTAAAATAGTTCCTCCACCTGCAGAAGCTTGGTGTATTTTTTTTTGCCATTATCCTAGGACTTTTGTCCTACAGTGACCACTATTCCTGAAGTTGTTGTCATGGTTAATGATCAATACCCCCCACACCCCAATTACCGTTTTCATTATATTTTTCCTTTGTTGTATGTTTTTAATGTTTTATGTTTACTTTTTTTTTGGTCCAGTAACAGTAGGTGTGACTGGTGTGGGCAATTGGGAGGAAAGGCAAGCAGGAGGGTGACAAGAAAGAGTGAGCAGTGCTGTGCTGTGCTGTGACAGTGTTTTTTACAAACAGAAATAAAACTGATGAAGTTGATGTGGGTGTTTTCTTTCTTTTTTTAACCCTTTCTGAATTCCTACAAGTGAGTGGCAGATAGTGACAGGAGCAAGGGAGTGGACGTGGCATCCATGAGAATCAGGAAGTACAGAAGATGCGGGTATTTTCTTTTCTTTTCTTTTTTTTTTTTATGTCTGAATTCATAGGGGTATGACTGTATGAGCAGGGGCTGAGCACAGAGCTCCATTTTTGTCTGGTAGCCAGGAACAGAGTGAGTGGGCGGGTGGCAAGAAAGCTGTAGCAGTATAATGGAGACACGATCTGAAAGCACTAACTTGGAAGTGACTTTTAAACTGAGTACATAGAGGTCACAGTAAGCAACTTAAAAAAATATGAATAATTAGATTTGTATGGGGGGGTGCTTGGTACGCAGGAGCAGAGACGCGAAATGTCTCATGGTTGTTATGGTTATAATGCACCCCCCACACACACACTCACATGGATGGAATTAGAGTAATCATTCATATTTTTTTTTAACTCTTTGCTTATTTTGTTTTCTAAATAATCATTTAACTGAATCTGGATTCTGGGAGGTGTGAGTGGGGAGTAAGATGGGCTGAGCAGTGGCAGCATCATCAGGCAGCTGCGTGGGGGGGGTAATCGGGGAAACGGGCTTCCAACTGTTTAAACGGGTGACCAAGCAGGGGTGAAATGAATCTGAAAGATAGGGGAATTATAGTTGGAATTTAGAAAAAGGCACTACTTAAGTTTGAAAAATTAAAAAGATCTACATGTAGAAGGTTTTTTTTAAAGAGGAACCATTGAGATTACTTTCTCACTGTCAGTGGCTATTGAGAGGGGAAAATTGTGTCTATTTCATTTCTGAAAGTTTTAATGGCACAAGAATGTTGAATATGTACTGTGTCCTTGTTGCCAGGACTAATCTTTAGCCATGCATTAGACATTTCTAACGCATGGCTAACAACCAACCAAATTGCTTAAAATCCTTTGCCCATTTTATAAAGTTCATTAATGATTTTAATTTATACTGTATCAACTCCCGGCCATATCTAATAATTTATTCCCAAGTATTTTACGGTTGAAAGAATCAAACGCATTAGTCAGGTCTATGAAGGCAATATAAACTGTTTGTGACCTAACCAAAACATATTTTCAAGTGGGTGATGAAGAATGAAACATTGATTTAAGGTAGACCCCCCCTTTCTGAAACTCACTGATGTTCAGAAATTAAGTTGAAGTGTTCCAGATGATTTTTAAGTTCTGTACAAATAATTCAGTAATTCTAGTGAAGATCTTGGAGGCTGAGGTCAACTGGCTTATAGGTCCATACATTGCAGGGTCATTTGTACAACCGTTTTTAAATATTGGAAATACCACTGCCCTTTTCCAGGACAGTGATAAAAATTTATGGAAGACAAAGTTATTAAAAAGAGATGACAAGAGTGGCGTCCAATATGGGGTCAATGTTAAATAGGTCCAAGGAGGTCCCATCTGGGCTTGGGGCTTTTCAGGGTAATACAATGACACTATTAATATCTTCATCTGAAATAAAAAAAAACAACTCAATTTGCTTGTCTGGCTTTTACAGTTTTGGATTAACGTCCTTATTTTTTTTTTTAAAGGAATAAATATAATCAATCCAAGTTGCTGGGTGGTTGTGAGAATCTATGTTGTGGTGTTAGTTGCCTGTGCCACAGGCCACCAGTTTCCAAAAAGTTCTATAAACCGTTTCCTTTACCGCCTCCAACATCTTAGTCCATATATTTTTATATGACATGTTTCTGAACATTGGGCAGTTTTTATATTCTTTTCTTGTTTTATTTAACTGTCTTATGTTTTTTTTTTGGATTACTGTGAATCTTACAATTTAAGTTTCTTTTGGCCTGTTGCATTCTTTATCAAATCATCCTGTAGCGCTGGTTGGTTTAATTTCTCTATAATACATAAGCATACAAATCCCCAAACTGGTTACAGAGATTAAATTGATTATGACACACTTCCTCCTTTAAAATTCTCTCTCCTAATGTTACACCATTTCTAGTAACTAGTAGCTGTTGAATCTTGTTCCTTTGTGTATCATTGCAGATGACGCTATGTTTATTACAAAATTTCCAAGGTTCCCCCATCATTTAAATTAAGATTATTCTGACTAACACATTGTCTTCTCAAGCATAATGGTAAGTGACCACTTTCTGGCCTGGTCAGTACACACACACCAACACATTTATGCACATTCAGTGCTGATATAACATATTGTATTACAGAAGCATAGCTTCCGGAGAGATGAGTAAAAGATCCTTCTGTAACTCCATTTATTCTACCATTCAGCATCCACAAGTTAAAATCATTGTGTATAGAGAGAAAACCTCTTCCCTGCTTAATTGACATGTTTATCTTGTGATTTTCTGGTACATGCGCAACTATTATACAAGAAGTCCACATCCACGGCAAAGCAGTTCAACAGACAGACTCTAGCATTCAAATTCCCTGTTCAAATTTCCCTCCACTGCAGCAAGCTGGGGTTTATTTCCAAGTTGACAAAGAAATTGGGGTCAAAATTCTTAGTCCCACAAGGGGGATTATACACACGGCATAACAGACAATTTGCTCCTTTGAGTTTTAATCATAACATTATCATATTAGGACTTTGATATAACACACTGACTAGATTAAGAGCAGGATGAATTCTTACCTCTATTATCGGTCCTCCCATAGGTCTACCTCCTATTTCCCCTTTAGTAGCTGGTATTAACAAGCATTTGTCAATGCCGAATGTTTGCTTGCTGGCATTGGCAGTGGTAGTGTAGAAGTTACAGAGCTGCGTATTAGGAATGGCAGTGAAGTATTGAACTGAAGCCAACCCCACCACCACCCTGCAGAGAGTGACAGGCATTGGGGTGTGCCTTTGGGTCGTCAGGCATAACGGCCACGCCATTTCACCACACCCCACCCTGCAGACACTGACAAGTGTCATGGTGTTCCTTGGGGTCTTTGGCCCTTATGTGCACCCCATTCCATCAGGAAATACGGTGAGATGGGTGCGATATAGGAGAATGGGGTGAACTTTGGGGCCGAAGAGTCCAAGGCATACCGATGCCTGTCACTGGCTGCAGGGTGTGGAATGGTATGAGCATTACAGGCAAGAATCCCAAGTCACACCCCTGATGCCTGTCATTCTCTACAGGGTTGGGTGTTATGGTTGGAAACCCTAATACCTCAGGCATTCGTTGGTATTTTCACTCCAAATTTTCAACATGTTTTTTTTGTGACCCCACCTCATGAACAGTGGCAATATCAGTTTGTTAGCTGAAAGCTGCTTATGCACAGCGACTATGACATTTAGCACCACAGGTGCAAAAACATTCCGAACAGGATGTAAAAAATGACAGCTGTACTGTTCATGGAGAGGTGTAAAAAATGGCAATGTTGCAAATCTGCAGTAAAAATATTAAAAAAACTGGTGAAGTCACGAGCGTACATAGAAACTGTTCAACGCACACCCGTAATATAATTAGGTTGGGGATTTTTTACAACACATTGTCAACTCAGGCATTTTGGTGCCTCCGATCATGAACAGTGTCACTGTGATTTTCTTTATCTGTCCCGAACAATGATTTCCCACAGCGACCACGCATCTCTGCCCTGAAAGTGTGAAAAGACACTTCGGCCATCTTGTGAAAAATGACAGCTGTACTGTTCATATGGAAGTGTGGAAAATGCCACTGGCAAAATCTGACTGAAAATATTACAAAGTCATGAACTTATGACGGCGCGTGGAAACTGTGCAATGCTCACTCATAACACAGTCATTTTATGGACTTTTGTCACCAAATTTTCAACATAGCCATTTTAAGACCTCTGCTCATGAACAGTGTAACTGTGATTTTCGTAATCTGTCCCAAACATTCGCACACCAACAGCACCATTGTGCGCTACATGTGCGGAAACACATTTTGGGTAAGATGTGAAAAATGACAGCTGTACTGCTCATAAGGAGGTGTGGTAAATGGCAATGTTGAAAATCTGGAGGAAAATATTGAAATTGCAACTCACGAAAGCATGCGAACTGCTAACGCCGCTACCGTAAAACAGCGTCATTTTAGGATTCTTTTCACCAAATTAACATAGCCATTTTAAGACCTCTGCTCATGAACAGTGTCACTGTGATTTTCTTGATTTGTCCTGTACATTGATTTCGCACACCAACTGCGCCATTGTGCGCTACATGGGCGGAAACATGTTTTGGGTGAGATGTGAAAAATGACAGCTGTACTACTCATAAGAAGATGTGGTAAAATGGCAACATTCAAAATCTGGAGTGAAAATATTGAAAATTCATGAACTATGAGCGTTAAGGTGAGGAACCGCGCAACGCTACCAGAAAATAGTCATTTTTGGAATTTTCCACCAAATTTTCAAAATAGATTTCTTGAGAGCCCACCTTATGAACACTGGCAGTGTCATTTGGTTAATCTGTCCCGAAAGGTGATTTCATGCAGTGACTGCGAAGTCACCCTTCGGGCCCGAATAATGCCATGACAGTGACAGCATTCATGAGAAGGGGTCCCAAAACCCCCCATGTTGAAAATTTGCTGCAAAAATTCCAAAAAATGCCTGAGATATGCAACAAAGTGGAAAAAACCCTATCTATCCCATTATACAGCTTACTGGCATTTCCTCAGTTCGCGGTTGGCTTTGAAGAGTGCAGACGTGTTCCTGGTCCACCGATGATCATTGCGCCGAGCTCCGGAGGTAAGTATGGGGTGAGGGGGGGTGTGGGGAGGCAGGGTGCGCAGTGGGTGGGTGCAGGTTGTGGGGGGTGCAGAGAGACTGCATGGGACCGTTTTTCTTTACAGGTTTTTTTTTATTACGACCACGCGGGACATTTGCCACGCTGGGGTGGGCTCTGGCGTGGCACAGGATGGCTGGGGAAGCGTGAGCCGATGGGATTGGGCACCCCTTGACCGCCGTATCTATTGCCACGCTGGGGTGGGCCTCAGCGTGGCACCCTGTACTCTGGGGAGTGAGGACAGTGGAGCCGACGGGGACTGAGGCACCCCGTCAGCTGTACCATGAGTTGCCATGCTGGGGTGGGCACCCAGTGTGGCATGTGGAAGGCTTTGGGGGAGGGAGTGAAGCGTCGGCTATACAGTGTGTGTGCGTGTGGGGGCAGCACGCGGTATGCATGTGTGTGTATGTGTGTAGGGAGCGCATGAGCAGGCGATATCTGATCGCTCACCGGAAGCGAGCTCCCCTTTTCAACTGCACGCCACTGCATTTTGGAGCTGTCATAGACAGCTCCAGCATGCATTAGCGGACTGGGGCCATGCCTGCCAACACACTGACTGAATTGGAAGAGGGGGTGACACACCTCCGAAAACTCGGATGATGGCACTATGTTTCTTGCACATGCGCGCAAGCAAACATAAAAAGAGCTGACATCCATCCAATATGTATCAGTAGCAATATTCTTTATTTGATCAACTTCTAATTATTACAAAAGGTTTAACAAACACCCAACAACATTTGTATTGCACATCATACATAGTTGTTACACTACATGAGACAAGAATATACAATTAGTGAGTAGCAGCAGTCTTTAGCCTGTGCCTTAGCACAGCCTCAATAAATTGGGGCAATATCTGTGCTTCCCTTACATGCATAGGTTTAAGTAAGATTTCCATACAGTCCATAAATGCACAATCACACCTATTAATTAAACCTGACAAATACTTTACTCACCATTTCTGATGCAAGGGACAGACAAATGAAATCTGGTACACATTTTCTTCATTAACATTTTTACAGAAACATTTAAAATTGTTCTTTGCACATTTCTCATATCTTACATCCAGTTTTTTAAATGGGAGTAATTCATATTGTGATAGAGTGATAATTCTACGACGCTGATGATCAGTGACAAAGTTAAATAAGGCTCTAAACCATGATGTAACTAGCGCATCAATGAGCTAGTTTGAGAAGACATATTGTACATATCCTCATCACGTAGTATCATGGAAATATACGCAATGCTCATACATTAATTTGGACTGGCTCAACTTTAAGCAGAATTACATGGTGCCAAAAGGCCTCACACTACAATCAGCAAAGGATGAGAATAGTATTGCCTTTGCTGATTGTATTGTGAGGCGTTTTGGCACCATGCAATTCTGCTTTGAGCCAGTCCAAATTAATTCACAGGCATTTGCATATGCTTCCCATGATACTTTGCATTGTTGGGGTATGTGTAATTTGTGTTTTATTTAAAATTTGGCTGTATGGCCCATATCCTCTGGGATAACCCATGCCCCAGTGCATGCCTGGTGGACTAGTGGACCCCCACACGAAAGTGCCTACCGCCCCACTCCCCCCATCTCATAATCGAGCCAGTGACTAGCTCAGCCCTGCTCACCCCTCTGTCTGGACAGCCATGAATAGGCTCTGAATGAGCACATACTGCATGTATACAGTATGTGCTCATTCAGAGCTCAGCTGGTGGCTGGCCACGGAGGTGAGAGGCAGCAGGCTGAGCCAGTCGCTGGGCCAGTGTGTGGATGGGGAATGGGGTTGCAGGCACCGCGGTGTGCAGGGTCCACTAGTCCACCAGGTATTTGGGTTATCCACTTTACAGTGGATTGGGGCTAGAGTGGTCCACTGGACCACCAGGGAAAAGTGACTTCTTCTTGTAGGGGATTGGGGCTGGGGTGGGGTAGACTACACTACCATATGTGGGATTTCACTACCTACTTGTGTCAGCAATCAGGGTTCAGGGTTGTGGGGACCACTAGACTACCAGAGTAAGGGATTGATTGATTCATACATTACATCTGTCGGTGATTGGGGTTGTGGGGGGACCACTAAACTACCAGGGTAAGAAATTGATTCATACATTACATTTGGCGGTGATCAGGGATCGGGTTGTGGGTGGACCACTAGACAATCAGGGAAAGGGAATGATTTGTATATTACATGTTTCAGGGATCATGGCTTGGGGGGAGGGGGAGCCACTGGACTACCAGGGACAGTGTGTGGTGTTTGTACATGTGTTGGGGATAGGGGAGGGTCATTTGAGCATGTTTGCCCTGAGTTACCACCACCTTTTCATAGGCAGCAATTCATGCTGCGCTACATGTGGCGCTAACCCCCATTGCTTGGTGCTACACTTTTAAATATGGCAGTGCACCTGTATGCAGGTCCTTGCCCCCTCACTCCGTCCCCTGCATACATTATTTTTTAGCACCAGTGCTGTTTGCACATTTGAATATTGCAGCTCAGCACAAATGCGGCAACATTTCTGTGCAAATGTTTTGCACCTGACTCAATGTTTTGAATATCTGGCCCCGTATCTATTGCTTAGGGGTACTTTGCTTTGGGAACATTTGGTAAATCAGTCTCAATAGCAATACGATCTTAACTATCTTCCTTTTTTCTCTCCCTTAACAGAACACTTTGTGATTTCATTCTGAGGTGCTTCCTCAACCCTTTCTTTGATGATTGTTGTAGTGTCTGTAGTTCAACTGTCTTTAGTTTTTGATTAACTGCTTCTTTTTAGATCTAACTTTCCTTGTCTTGTCTATTCTTATCACTTAGGTCCCTTCCTGGTACAACTGTATGACAGATACCTACTTTCTAGAGCCATTTCCATACTCTCTGTGTTCATCCTTAACTACTCTAGAAGATTACTGGTTAATTTGACCTTTTTATGACTGGCCTTTAATTCAGACTTAAATAAGTGCACGTATTCCATAATTAAATTGTTGGCCATATGAGGATGGCCAGCTGGGTTCGCCATGTCTATTGAGAGATTGTGGGATATTTATTGTAAATAGAGAAGTATATTGTTATGCGAAGCACCTCCATGTTAATCTCTCTCATAATGTCTCTAGGAGTTAATTTGTCTTTTGACAAAAGCTTTTGTGACTTAAGGAGCAGCCAATGTCTCCTAGAGAACATTGTGAAACATATTATCCAGACACAATCCACCTCATATTTCACATTAGTTCTGTATTTCTCTTCCCCACTATTTATTACTAAGGTTATTTGCAAAAAACATGATCTCTGCTCCTTCAGAGTTCATCTGTTCCCATTGCTTATCCCCCACCTGATGTCATAATACTCTGCTTGTGACATCACAGCCATTGTTGTGGCAACAGATTGTGATGTCACAGTAGAGGGTTATGACTTCAAGTAAGGAATGAGCTGCTGAGACAAACCAACTCAAAGGGATAACAATCTTCTTTTTGTGCAAATTTCCTCTGTAATAAATAAAGGGAAGGAGAAAACTAACAAAGATACATGAAATAAAAGCTGAACTGTGTCTAAATATTACGTTTTTCAGAGTTTTCACAGAGGCGTAAGCTGCTCTTTAAATATTTCCTCAGGTGAGAGCAGAGTAAATAGTTCAAGCCTCATGCATCTGTTTTACTTTGAGATGCATATTGTTATCCTGGGTACCTAATTTCTCAATATATGGATCAAGGACAAATTGTGAGTCTATCATTATGAGTAATCCCTGGGGAACTACCAAATACACTCTTACTTATTTCTTCATTGCCATCAGTCCCCTTATTTTCTAAGAATTTGACTATTTCCTGCTGAACTTCCTCTTTTTTTAACTTTATCCTGGATTTTATCTACTTCTTTCTTGTTCTGCTTACTTTTAGTTTGCTTCTTTGGTTTTTGCTTAGTTCTGGGTAATCTTGCAAACTTGGAGCTCACTATGCTTAAGCAATCTACATTTATATTACTGTAGTATAACCGTGGGTTCTGCTCCTCTTTTAGTTCCTCTTTCTCACCTTCTACATTTTTAGTGTGTTGCAATAAATAATTATCTACTTCCTTACTTGCCATCTGGCCATCCATTGAAATTTTCAGAATATTTAAGGATTTCTTATTAGTTGGGGTGGAAGCCCTAAGTTGAGATGGTTCTCTTGTTATTTGCACAATAATAGTCCTTTCACTTTTAGAGGATGGGGCTTTATTAATTTCACTGGGTTAGTTCATTGAAAAACACCTTTCTTCTTTCTCCTTCTGTTTCTTTGCATTTCTGGTCTCCATATTAAAAAGGAAAAGTTAACCTGCAGCAATATCAAAACACTGAGGATGAGGAAAGTACAATAATCAGACTGTACCAAAATACAAGAACTGACAAAATGGAATATAAATCTTGCACAAAACGTGTGTAAGTTCATAGAAACATAGAATTTGATGGCAGATAAGGACCGTTTGGCCCACCTAGTCTGCCCATTTTCCTACCTAACAGATAAGCTGCAGATCCTAGTTAACCAACAGCTTACTTTCTCCTGCCCCCCACTAGGACTGCCTTATGTCTGTCCCATGCATTCTTGAATTCCCACTGTTCTTGACTCCATGACCTCCTCAGGGAGGCTGTTCCATGCATCCACAACCCTCTCTGTGAAAAATGCTTCCTCACATTACCTCTGAGCCGTCCCCCTCTATCTTCAAATTGTGCCCCCTTGTTCTTGACGATCTCTTTTTGAAAGATGCTACCTCTTGGACTTTGTTGATTCCTTGAGGTACTTGAAAGTTTCTATCATGTCCCCCTCTCCCTTCTTTCCTCAAGTATACATATTAAGCTCCTTTTTTAGTCTTTTTCAGAGTGTCTTCTGGTGCAGACCCTGCACCATTTTGGTTGTCCTTGTCTGGACAGCCTCCACTCTGTCTATGTCTTTGCATAGATGGGGTCTCCAGAACTGCACACAGTACTCCAGATGGGGTCTCACCAACTGTCTGTACAGAGGGATAACAACTTCCTGTTTTCTACTATTGATGCCTCTTCCTATGCATCCCAGTATCCCCCCAGCCTTCCTTACTGCCTTCTCACATTGCTTGCCTACGTTTAGGTCATCTGATATAATTACCCCAGGTCCTTTCCATTTTACTGTTGTCAGTATCTCACCCCATTGTGTATTCTTCCCTGGTTTTGTTTCCCATGTGCATTACCTTGCACTTATTTGCATTGAATCTGAGCTGCCATACATTTGACCATTCCTCCAACCTTGCCAAGTCCCTTCTCATCCTTTCCTCTCCATCTTGTGTATCAACCCTGTTTCAGATCTTTGTGTCGTCTGCAAAGAGACATACTTTTCCTTCCAGTTCCTCTGCAATGTCACTTATAAAGACATTAAAAAGGACCGGTCCCAGTACTGAACCCTGCAGTACCCCGCTAGTAACCCTCCTTTCTTCACTGTGCACCCATTTACTACTACCCTTTGCGCCCTGTTGTCTAACCAATTTTTATCCAGGCTACCACCTTGGGGCCCACTCCAGGCTGGCTAATTTGTGTATTAATCTTTTGTGGGACTGTATCAAATGCCTTGCTAAAATCTAAGTAGGCCATGTCCACAGCCCCTCCCTGGTCTACTACTTTGGTCACCCAGTCAAAGAAATCTATTAGATTCGTCTGACATGACCTTCCCATCGTGAATCCATGCTGCCTTGGGTCCTGTGCCACACTGGCCTCTGGGTACTCAACAATTCTTTCCTTCAGAAGTGATTCCATCATTTTCTCTACCACTGAGGTCAAACTAACTGGTCTGTAGTTTCCTGCCTCTGTCCTGCTCCCACTTTTGTGAAGAGGAATCACATCTGCCCTCCTCCAGTCCTCCGGTACCAACCCATCCTCCCACGATTTGTTAAAGAGAGTAGTCAGTGGTGTCACTAGTTCTACCCTTAGTTCTTTTAGAATTCTTGGGTGAATCCCATCAGGCCCCATTGCTTTCTCACCTTCAATTTTATTAGTTCTTTCAGAACCCTTTCTTCTGTAAATGGACTGGTATCGACCCCCATCTTCAGAGTGTTTCTCTTGTTTGGTTTAGGTACCTCCTCCTCTTCCTTTGTGAATACTGAGCAAGAAACATTATCGGTATCCCTGCTTTTCACTGTCCCCTCACCCACATTCCCTCCCCTTTATTAAGCCTCAGTATCCCTCGTTTGTTCTTTCTTCGCTCCCTAATGTACCTATAAAAGGTCTTATCCTCCTTCTTAACAGAATTGGCTATCCTTTCCTCGGTTTGGGCCTTTGCTATTCTGACTGCCTTCCTAGCCTCTTTCTGCTTTAACTGATTAAGTTCTCTGTCCTGCTCCTTCTGTGTTTCCTTATATTTCCTGAATGCTATCCTTTTCTCCTTAACCTTCCCTGCCACCTCTTTTGAGAACCATAGCGGTTTTTTCCTTCGTTGTGTTTTGTTGATTTGCTTTACACAAAGGCTTGTTGCCTCTGTGATGGCTGTTTTGATCACTCCCCATTGTTCCTCCACCCTTCCTTCTTGCCTGTTTGTTAGTGCTTTTCTAAGGCACTCTCTCATTTTCCCAAAGTCAGCCCTCCTAAAGTCCAATACTCTTGTGTCATGTGTTAGTTCGAGTCACCAGTTCAGATTATTGTTGTTGTTTGCAGAAGTGAATTCAATTAAGAGAGATTGTGACTTGTTCACAATCAAAATCTTCTATTTAAATATAGTTCATACATCCAGGTCTCAGGGAGCAGCAATGTCTATGCAGCACTACAAAAATAGTTAAAATGGCCAGTTTTTACCAGTCTCTCCTTGTCTCAGTCCCACTTGATACACTTTCTGTTGAAGCAAATCTGGAAAAAGAACTCCTGGCCAGTGTTCTAGACTCTAATAACAGAACCAACAGGCCACCCGGCGTAGCCAGTAGGCCCACTTTAGAAGCTGTACTGGGGTTGAGAGAAGTTTCTAAAACTTTAAAATCTTAAAAGGTGTAGAGAAAAGCAAAACTGCCAGTGTAATGCACTATACATCAGTGTTGCTATAGATTTGCTGTTTTGATGTGGTTAAATGTATAAGTTTAGGTTCTACTGGACAAAAAGAGCTCCTCATATAGCTTTGCTGAATCAGCTGGGATTATAAATATATCTATTACTTAATATGTTTCACATCAGATGTCTGGCTGCGTGGTTCCTAAAGAGGTGCAAGCTGTTTGTTTGAGGTTAGACACTGCAAGTCTTTTTTTTAATGACTCTCTTTATTCTGCTCTGGGTGGCTAGTGGATAGAAACACAGAAATGTAGAAACTGTTGGCAAATAAGAACCGCCAGGACCATCCAGTCTGCCCATATACCCTGCCTTTATTAGTGGCTGCTGTCCCTATCTGGTCATTGGCTTTAGCCTTTTCTTCCCACCTCTAGGATTCTCTTATGCTTATCCTATGCGTGTTTGAATCCCTTCCCCCCACTGTGCTTGCTTCCACCACCTCCTGGGGCAGGCTATTTCATGCATCCACTACCCTTTCTGTGAAAAAACAACATCCTTACATTTCCTCTTATCCTGCCCCCCTCTAATCTCATATCGTGCCCCTCATCTTTGTACCTCTCCTATACTGAAATATGTTGCCCCCTTGTGCCTTGTTTATGCCCTTAAGATACTTGAAGGTTTCTATTATGTTGCCCCATTCCCTCCTGCCTTCCAGTGTATACACATTGAGGTCTTTTAATCTCTCCTCAAGTGTCTTCTGGTATAAGCCCTGTACAATCTTAGTCACCTTTCTCTGAACCGCCTCCACCCTGTCTACGTCCTTACAAAGATACGGCCTCCAGAACTATGCACAGTATTCTAGATGAGGCCTCACTAGTGTTTTGTACAGTGGTATCACCACCTCCCTTCTTCAGCTAGTGATACCCCTTCCTATGCACCCCAACATAACACAGGCCTTTAATACAGTCTTTATACTCTGATTGGTCACCTTTAGGTCATCTGAGATAATAATCCCCAATTCCCTTTCTTCCATGGTGACTGTCAGCAACTCCTTCCCCCATCCAGTAGTCTCCCCTTGGTTTCTGTGCCCCAGGTGCATGATTCTGCACTTCTTCGCATTGAACCTTGTGACGGGGTTGAATAGGACCCTGTCCCAGTTGTTATGGAGTGTTTGAATGCAGGGATCTTTTCTGTTCTTTCCTTTCCTTTCTCTTGTGTATCTGGTTGCACAGCCAGATTTTTCTGTGAGACCTAGGGCTTGATCATCCTGGATCCATGATGGGTGCTCAACAAAATTTTTGTCGAATGCCCTCAGTGACACTGGCAGGTCAACCACATTCTGCAGTCAGCTGCTGGTTCCCACAGGCTGACTGTGTTTTCTTCGGGGTGGCTGTGCCCCCGAACTCCCCTCTTAAGGATTATCAACTTCGAGTCAGAGCTGATTGGGGGAGGTGCAGGACCCCCGACAGACAGCACCTGGTGCCAGCAGGTTTACCACAGTGGCATGGTGCTGTAGTCGCTGTGGTGGACCTCGCTGGTGAAATGTCACTGTTGGGAGGGGTAACCAATCATCCCGACAGTCTCACAATTCTCTGCCTCTTGCTATCTCTCTACCTTCACTTGCTGTTTCTGTCTTTTCCTCCCTTGCATATCTGCTGGTATAAAAATATATGCAAATCATTATGTGGAAATGTAACTGATATTGGGATCCCTTTGTTTAGAAATTATATATTGTTACTGCTGAAATGTATATAATTATAGTTTGAGATGATTGCAAAAAGCTATTGAGAACTTAAAGGGTTAAGCTGAGAACAGTTATTAAGCTCTTTTTTCAGAAGTTGTGGCTAAGGGGCCTCAGTTCTGGGACATTGTGTTCTTGCAGCACCTACCTGAAATTTATAAAAACATATTAGAAAAATACAAGATGCTTTGTTAAGTAGGGGGGGTTGCAAAGACTTATAAGAGAGAGAGACACACACAGAGATTGAAAGAAAACTCAGATGAACGTTTTCTTTTTATTTTGCCTTTGTAAATAGTTATACTCAACAAGTTAATTTTTTATGTTACAGCTAGTACTAATAAACACTTTTTGTGAATATTACAACTGCTCCTGTTTTTTCCTATGCTTTCTGACCTGTGCTTCGATGACAGATGGTGTCAACCTAAGTGGGATTACACCATACATACACACTCTAAGCCAGGAGTTTTGTGTGTGGGTACTGGACCTAGTACCATGGAAGCACAGAGAAAAGTATGGATTCTGCAGCAGCAAATCCAAGAGTGGTTACCAGGAGAATGGCAGCCAAACTAGCAGACAGAAGTCCAAGGTGAGATTGCACAGCCTGCACAAGTTATGGAAAAAGAACAGGCAGTGACAGAACCTGAAAGCCTGATGGACTTTTTCAAATGGTGGGCTATACAACAAAAAGAGATGGAGAAACAGAGAAGAGAAGAGAAGAGAAGCAGCAGATGAGAGCAGAGATGCAGTGTCAGGAGCAATGATGACTGGATGCCTTGCAAGCTATCAAAGGCAGAGGATCTGGCACAGATCCAGATGAGCAACAAAACACAAGCAACTTAAAAGCCATTAAACTTACAAAGTTGTGTCCCTCAGATGATATTGAGGCATACCTGACAACTTTTGAAAGAGTTGCCACAGCCTGCCAATGGCCAAAACAGCAGTGGACAATCAGACTGGTACCCTACCTGACAGGGAAAGCCCAAATGCTTACAGCAATAGGGACACTGCACAGTCAGAAAACTATGACCTGGTGAAAAGCAAAATCCTGAAAATGTATGACATTTCAAGAGAGACCTACAGGCAGAGATATCAATTTCTGATGAACAACTCAGTTGACAATACTCGAGAAGCCTTCACCCAACTCAGAGAACTCCTGATAAAATGGCTCCAACCAGTGGGCAAAACAGTCCCACAGATCATCGACACATTTGCCATGGAGCAATTCATCATCCTGCCTACAGATGTGCAGCTGTGGGTAAAGGAACACCGACCAGAGAGTGGGGAAAAGGCTGTTTTTTGTCCAAAGACTACCAAATGGCCAGACAGATGCCACAGCAGTGAAGAAACAGCAAAGCACCAGTAAGACACTCTTTTTCCCATTTAAACTCCAAGCCTGATAAGAACTCTGGTAGAGGTAACAAATCTGTGCCGAAGATGTTGTTTGCTATAACTAATAAGCTAAGTCACATTGCAAGAAATTGCCGTAAGAAGAATGACACTGGAGCAGATTTGTCCTTGGCAAATTGGGACAAGTGCTTAACAGATGTGAACATGGGGGATAAGACTGTAAAAGGACTCATTGATTTGGGAAGCAGACAGACCATAGTGCACGTTGAAGTGCTGGTAAAACACTGCAAAAGGACCAGGTACTGGTGTTATCTGCATCCACAGGGACACTCGATACTATCCCACTACCCAAGTGACTCTGACCATTAAGGGTGTATCACATCAAATGAAAGTGAGGGTAGTACCTAAGTTACCTGTACCCGTGATCATTTGAAATGACTGTCCAGGATATATTGTGCTAATCTCAGAGGAACTGAACCCTGCAGTTTCAGCAGCAGTGGTAATAAGAGCTCAGGCAAAGAAAATCTCAAACAGTGGAGACACTTTTCCTTTCAGTGACTTTGATTTGGACTTGTTTGAGCACAGCTCCAAGATCCAGAAATCCAGGAAAGAAAGATGATGCCTGAAGAAACTGTGGCAACAAATGACTGATGGACATAAGGGGTTAACATATGAAAATGCTGAAACTAAACTGATCACTGATTGTGACTTTCTTTCCGAACAAGCTAACAATGTCTCTCTCCAGGGTTATTTTAAGCAACTGGGGGTAAAACCAAAACAGGGTGAACCAATGTTTAAAAAATGTAATGAGTTACTGTACAGAGTTTGGTTAAACCTCAGACACAAGAACAGACGGAACAATTGGTTATATCACAGAAGTATAGAACAGAGTTGTTACAGACAGCACATGATAGTCCTATGGCTGGTCACTCACGGAGGATCACACCCTTGCCAGATTGCAATATAGATTTTACTGGCCTGGAATTCATGAAGCTGTTGCTACCTAATGTAATTCCTGTGGTGAGTGTTAGAAAGTAGCTCCAGTCACTCGAAAAGACAAGGTACCCCTGGTGCCCCTACCCTTGATAGATGTGCCTTTTGATGGAATTGCAATGGATATGATTGGCCCTTTAGACAAAAGTAAAAAGGGTAATAGATTTATCCTGGTAGCATGTGACTATGCTACTCGATACCCAGAAGCAGTTCCAAGGCCTACTATCACAGCTTCAAAAGTGGCAGCAGAGCTTGCAAAACTTTCCAGCAGAGTGGGCATACCTAAAGAAGTTATTACCTATCAGGGTAGTAATTTTCATGCTGCATTACTTAAGGAGCTGTATAGACAACTAGGTATCACTGCCATAAGAACCTCCCCCATCACCCTCAGACAGATGGTCTTGTTGAGCGTTTTAACCAAACCCTAAAATGCATGTTAAAAAGGTTTGTAAAAGGGGAAGGGAAAGATTGGGACCAATATGTGCCTTACCTACTTTTTGCTTACAGAGAAGTGCCACAGACATCAACAGGGTTAATCACCATTTGACATGCTGTATGGTAGGCAGCCAAGAGGGCCACTGGATGTGATAAAAGATATGTGGGACGATAACCCCACTCAGAAGCAATCTATAACATCTTATATGTGTGCCCTGAGAAAGAAGCTGGCAAAATATGTTGAAATTGCCCATAGTAATCAGGAATAGGCTCCAAACCAGCAGAAGGTATATTGTGACCATGAGGTAAAAGAAAACATTTTTGAGCCTGGTGAAAAGGTTTTGCTACTGTTACCCACAACAGAAAATAAACTGTTAATGAAGTGACAAGGGCCTTATAGAGTGCTTAGACGTACTGGCACCGTTAACTACGAGACTGAGACCCCTGACAGGAAAGATCCTATTGAGATATACCACGCTAACCTCTTCAAGAAATGGGTTGAAAAAATGCCAAAAGCTGCTTTGCTAGTTTTACTAGAAATTGATAAAGAAGATATTGATGTAGCTTATGATAGACTGGAACAAACTGCAACTGCTGATGCTGTAAAGGTGAATGTTTCTTTAACCTCAGAACAAACTACAGAAATTCTTAATGTGCTAAAGACATTTAACAGTACTTTTAGCACAGTGTGAGGCTGAGCAAAAGGGGTCCAGCACGTAATAGTGCCAAGGAATGCTTGCTCTATTAGGTAAAAGACATACAGATTACCACAGCAGTTAAGAACTGATGTGGTTAAGGAAATTATACAATGACAGAACTGGGTATCATAAAAGAGTCGAGGAGTGCTTGGTCATCACCAATGGTAACTGTAAACAAAAAAGAAGGGGTGTAAGACTATGCCTTGATTTTAGGAAACTTAATCTTTAAGTGTCAGAATTTGACACTTATCCTATGCCCAGAATAGATGATTTGGTGGACAGACTGAGGAGTGCAAAGTATATCAGTATCCTTGATCTCACCAAGGATTACTGGCAAATCCCTTTAGCCAAAGAATCCAGAGACAAAACTAAACTGCATTTGCCACTCCTGTTGGATTCTATCAGTTCACCACCAAGACATTTGGTTTACATGGTGTGCCAGCTACATTTCAGCAGTACATGGATATCATTTTATCACCTTACACTGGTTATTGTGCTGTGTACATGGATGGTGTCATGGTGTACAGTCCAGACTGGAAAAGCCACTTGGAACACCTATGAGCAGTTATCCAATTGATCAAAAAGGCAGGTCTGACAATTAATCCTACCAAGTGTGCATTGGGAGTGCAGGAAACCAGATATTTGGGCTATGTTTTGGGAAATGGAGAAATCAAGCCTGAGGTTTCCAAGATAGAAGCTGTAGCTAACAGCCCTGTCCCTAAAACCAAGAAACATGTCAGGTCATTTTTAGGGCTGGCTGGTTATTACCGGAGATTTGTTCCCAACTCTGCAGAGTTAGCTACTCCCCTCTCAGAACTCATGAAAAAATGGTACCCAAATAATGTGAAATGGACCCCAGAGTGTGATGAAGCTTTTCAAGCCATTAAGGCTGCATTATGTTCAGCCCCTGTTTTGAGAAGCCCAGATTTTGAGAAACCATTTTTGTTGCAGACAGATGCATCAGAGGCTGGCCTAGGTGCAGTCTTGAGTCAGCATATAGATGGGAAAGAATATGGGATTCTATACATAAGTAGGAAATTGCACGACAGAGAGAAAAGGTACTCCACCATTGAAAAGGAATGTTTAGCAGCAAAGTGGGCCATGGAGTCCCTTAAGTTTTATTTGTTAGGAACTGGTTTTGTACTTATAACAGATCACGATCCTCTCTGTTGGCTTAACCAAATGAAAGATAAAAATTCCAGAATCACAAGATGGTACCTGGTGTCACAACCCCACTCAGCAGGTCAGGCCCTCTGCTCCCACAGTGCCAACTTCCAAGTGCAGTATTCTGAACAGGGTAACCCTCCTGTCTGTTTTGTGGGTCTGAATCACCTTTGGTCTCAAGTTCTGGAGGGATTCAAACTGTGAACCTTCTGCTAGCGTACCCAAATGTACAGGCTCAGATAATTCTGCTCTTCGGGGAAATGCCAGATATCTTTCGCCAATGGTACCTAACCAGGTATACAAAATTAACCATTAAAAACTCTATGAGAGACCTTTGATACATTCTTACCTTTTCCCAGTTTGGTATACCATTAAGTTTATGAACCGTGTTGTCAAAATCTTAACCATCCATGCATCACAGGCAAAAGAATTTCAAAGACAGAGGCAGTCTCTTTAAAATAAAGATTTACTTAGAAAATGGATAAAAATAGGTAAAATGTAACCACAGAACAATATATCACAAAGCATACAATCACTTATAAGAATACAAGGAAAAAATGTGCAAACAAGCTTCTACCATAATACACTTAGACTTGTCTATCTAATGCATACCTTCTTACAGTGCTTTAAGTAGCTGTTGTTTCAAGAGAGTCCAAACAGGAATGTCAGTAAGTGGAAATACAGCATACAGTTTAAACCCTGTGTCTCCACCTTTCTATGATGCCATCTAGCTCCTCCTTTTAAAATGTTAAAAATTATACAACCAGGATGTCTCATCACTCAGGAGGTAAATTAAATAAGGTGATATCAGCAAAAACTCACTTCCCAAAATGATGATACTCTTTAAATCACATCCTCTCTTTGATCTTGAGTGGTTTCCTGCTTTTCAAAGACATCAAAGAACTTTTACAACTCTGCAGTTTCTCACTTAGCTGTCATATAGTTTCTTTTAGCACCAGTTGAAATTAACTGTTCTTTCCTCTGAAGACATCATAAAATGGATATTTTAGTTCCTGGCTTCAAAGAAGCACAGCTCAACAACAAGACCATAAAATGTGAGTCTTTGGAAGTTAATCACATTACAGAGATCTGCTGTTTAACATATATCCTGTCCTTTGAACTGAAACCTGGGGCGGGGGGGGTCATCCCAGGAGCACAGAATGTATCATGAGAAGCACTCAATAACACATTTTTCTATTACCAAAAATCATAGAGTGATCAGAACCAGCTGTCCAAGTGTCACACCTGGCACTACAGCCATTTAAATTCAAGGTGATACACAAATCTGGTAACGAGAATAGCAATGCTGATTTTCTGTCAAGATATGGATCAGGAATTGAGGGTTCTAAAAGTTGAAAAACAAATGTATGAGTTTAAACTTTATTGTTTGCTGCACTGTTATAGAAAAAGGATACTGCACATGTGCTTAATTTTTGAAATTTAGAAGCTAATATTAGTAGAGAATTGATAGAAGGTTTTGGAAACCTGTTTAATACAACTGGTTCCCTCTTAAGGAGGGAAGTGTATGTGATGGGGTTGAATAGGACCCTGTCCCAGTTGTTATGGAGTGTTTGAATGCAGGGATCTGTTCTGTTCTTTCCTTTCTAGTCTCTTGTGTGTCTGGTTGTGCAACCAAATTTTCCCTTGAGACCTAGGATTTGATCACCCCGACAGTCTTGCGATTCTCTGCCTCTTGCTACCTCTCTACCCTCACTTGCTGTTTCTGTCTTTTCCTCCTTGCATATCTGCTGGTATAAAAATATATGCAAATCATTATGTGGAAGTGTAACTGATATTGGGACCCCTTTGTTTAGAAATTATATATGTTACTGTTGAACTGTATATAATTATAGTTTGAGATGATTGCAAAAAGCTATTGGGAACTCAAGGGGTTAACCTGAGAACAGTTATTCAGTTATTTTTTTTCAGAAGCTGTGGATAAGGGGCCTCAGTTCTGGGACACTGTGTTCGTGCAGCACCTACCTGAAATTTACAAGAATGTTTTAGAAAAAAAAACAGGATGCTTGTTAAGTAGGGGGGTTGCAAAGACTTAGAGAGAGAGAGAGAGAGCTGCAATGTTTTGGGAGACACACAGAGATTAAGGGAAAACTCAGATGGATGTTTTCTTTTTATTCTGCCTTTGCAAATAGTTATACTGAACACGTTTATTTTTTATGTTACTGCTAGCACTAATAAACACTTTTTTGCGAATACTACAACTGCTCCTAGTTTTTCCTATGCTTCCTGACCTGTGCCTCAATGACAAACCTCAGTTGCCACACTTTAGACCATTTATGCAGCTTTCCTAGGTCCCTCCTCATTTTCTCTATCAGATTTGTTTGACGTGACCTTCCTGCTGTGAATCCATGCTGCCTTGGATCCAGTGCTCTGTTGATTCCAAGTGTCCAACAATCCTTTCCTTAAGCAGTGCCTCCATCTATTGAGGTGAGGCTGACCAGCCTATGGTTTCCTGCCTTCTCCCTGCTACCACTTTTGTTAAGAGGGACTGTGTGTGCCCTCCTCTAGTCCTCTGGAACCACTCCTGTGTTGAGTGACCCACTGAACACTTCCTTTAATATCCTGGGATGTATGCCATCCGGTCCCATTACCTTGTTCACCTTCAGCTTTGTGAGTTCCTCTAAGACACTCTCTTCTGTAAATAGACTGGTGTTCACCTCCCTCTCCCTTTGTTTCTGTTGCCCAGCTGAGGTCCTTGTCCCTCCCCTTCTTCAGCAAATAATGAACATAAGTATTTGTTCAGTATTGATGCCTTTTCTAGGTCTTCTTCCACACACTCCCCTTTGTATCTTACATCCCCTTTGAACCTTACATCTCCCCCGACTTCCTTCTTTCACTGATGTACCTATAGAATGTTTTATCCTATTTCTCCACCATCTGTGCTAATCTTTCCTCTGTTTGCACCGTTGTGCTCCTAACAGCATTCCCTGCTTCCTTCAGACAATTTAGGTATACCACCCTATCCTTTTCTTTCTGAGTCCCCTTATATTTTCTGAAAACCAACCTTTTGGCCCTTACTTTCTCTGCTAAATCCAAGACCCTCGCTTTTGTGTGGCTTGACTGTGACCCTGTACTCATGTTAAACCACACTGTGTGGTGGTCACAGGACCCCAGGTGACCTTCCAATGGGACTTCAGTGATTCTGTCTCCATTTGTCAGTACTAGGTCCATAATTGCCCTGTCCCTGGTGGGTTCTTGCACTAGCTGTCTGAGGCCTGCCCCCTGCAGGGAGTCCAAGATGTCTTGGTTCCTGGCTGAGGCAGCTGCTGGGATGGTCCAATCCAGGTCTGACATATTAAAATCACCTAGCAGCAGTACCTCCCCTTTTGTTGCCATGTCGTATTTGCTCCACTAGCACTCTATCCACCTCCTCCCCTGAGCAGGAGGCCTGTAGATCACCCCTGTGTGAATTGCTGTGCCACTGCCTGGCTCAAGGGTGACTCATAGTGCCTCAGCCTCTCCCTGCCTACCCTGTACCGCAGTTGCTTTTATAATCTTCCCTGGCATACAGACCCCCCTTTGCCCTCCCTATCCCTTCTGAATAGAGCATAACCTGGTACACTTACCTCACAATTGTGGCTTTTGGTGTTCCACATCTCGATTATTGCCACTATGTTGAGGTCAGTCTCTGCCATCAAGACCACCATGTCTGGGATTTTATTTCACAGGCTGCAGGCATTTGTATACATGGCCTTCCACATATTACTGCCTGACCACATTCTATTCCCACATTTGCCCTCTTGTTTCTTCCTTCCAACTCTGGTTTCCTTCTTTCGCTGCCTTCTT
This sequence comes from Neoceratodus forsteri, assembly GCA_016271365.2. Taxonomy (NCBI): domain Eukaryota; kingdom Metazoa; phylum Chordata; order Ceratodontiformes; family Ceratodontidae; genus Neoceratodus; species Neoceratodus forsteri. Next base: position 73,197,031 of record JADMNL010000036.1, read on the forward strand.
TCCTCTGCCATACCCTTTATAACTGGTTTGGGTGTATCTGACAACAACTTAGCTTCCTAAACCTCCTTGCTGACTGCTCTAACCTGTGGGGGTAGGCTGCTTGAGACTCTGTGCTCCCATTGCCCCCTTCCTTGGCTAGTTTTAATGCAAGGTTTGTGGTGCCTCCTTTAGTCAGAAATAATCAGCCCAGTACACAACTCTCCCTCTGGCTTCCTGTTTTTGTTTTCCTCACCAGTGCCTCTCTCCAGCAACCCCACATCAGTCTGCTGGGTCCCTGCAAGGAACCTGGATTTCATGCTGCTCATCATCCAAGGGGGTTTCTGCATATGGTTCTTCCACAGCCCACCTTGATGAAGGTGTGCATGCAATGACCTCAGTGCACGATGGGGTGCGCTTCCGCCCCTGACGTGCATACGCCTTCTGCATCCATCAGTCTGGTGTACTGGTCCCGCGCTCATGTAACTCCAGCCATCACTATGGGTTGGAAGATGCTGGGCACCAGATCCTTTCCATCCCCAGAGAAGGTGAGCAGTCCAATGGATGCTTAGCCTTCTCTCTCCCCCAGCTGGAACTCTGACAACTCTGGGTTCACTCCCAAACCCAGGTTGTTGTAAAAGGTGTGGTAGCATTACTGTTGCACTGGTGGCTGGCTTTCTGCAAGTCTTTTGACTTAAGCATATTAAAGTTTTTTATTGTAATGGCTTCTGATGTCAGTGTGAATTTGTGGTGGTTCTATAACAGGTCCATGCAGCCGCCCCAGAGAGTTTGGATTGCTTCACAGAATGAATGCAAAAGGCTGAAAGGCTGTTTGCCTAAAAAGATGCGCTCTGATATTACTCCATCTTCTTGTATGTTGTCTGAATTGATTTAGCTATAGATTTTCTATTTTGCTGTTGTTAGTTCACCCACTTTAGGGTGGAATAAAAAAGCACACAGAAAACAGGAGCACAGGCAAAAGAGTGAGACCAAGATGCGCGACAGGGAATTGAGTTGCACCCTCCCCCAGAGCGTATACCGTATATAGCAATGACACCCTCCCGGTGTCACCATAATTTCCCAGAGGGGCTCCAGCCCTGCACCCCCCATCATAGGGGGCTTTGCCCCCTGCATCTTCCCTCTAATATACAGTATATAAACAACCCCCATCCAACACACATTGACGGGAAGAACAGGAGCACAGCTCTGGCTCAATCCACCCTACACATATTGTCGGCAATGGGCAAAAAATCCCGATCGCCCACACCACTTTCACCCTAATCCCGATGCCCACTTCACTTTCACCCTAATCCCGATGCCCACTTCACTTTCACCCTAATCCCAATGCCCACATCTATTGATGGGATACTACTGTGGTTAAAAGTATAATTGTAGCTTCTACTGGACAAAAACTTCCTCATATATCTTTGCTGTATCAACTGGGATTATAAATATATCTTTTACTTAGAATGATAACAAGACTCCAGAAGTTCCTCAATCAGTAAAAGAGTGTTAAAGAAAAAAAACTGATTTAATTCTTTAGAAGTAAAGTAAAATTGGCCAGCACTTACTTCTGTGGCATTTTGTAATTTAGGGCATTCAAGAATATCAGTGGCTCAGCAGGTTGCACACTTACCTCTGGGGCTGGAAGATCAGAAGGTTGTGGGTTCTAGTCCCAAAGCAGGTGCGTGTGGTAAAATTCCAATACTGACACTTTAGTGCAGCCTGGGTGTGTGTGTGTGTGTGTGTGTGCGCTGCACTCATGAGGTGCTGTCTTTTGGATGAGATGTTAAACCGAGGTCCCATCTCCCTGTCTGGGGTTGTTCAGGTGGACTTTAAAGATCCCATGGCACTTCTTGGAAAGAGTAGGGAATTTCTACAGTGTTCTGGCCAAATTCCCCACTTCAGTTAAAATATACCACCAGCAACCTAATCTAGTTCAATTTCTGCTGTTTATCATCTGCATCTCCCTTCCAGGTTGAGGCTGAAAGTAGGCAGAACTACCTAGTTCTCCTTTTCTGGTCACCAAAAACGAAATAACTAACCTTAAATCCTGCAAGACAACAGAGGCCCCACTCTGCTACCTGGAATTCAGTGGGATACCTTTCAGGCAGTGATGAGGGGCACGCTGATTGCGTATTCCTCATGACAGTGCAGTGAGAGGCAGCAGCAACTACACTGCATAGCCTTAAAACACTGCAGGTCTCTCACACGCAGCGAGATAGTTCAGTGCTCCCAGAAATGTTACCTCTAAAACAGGATATCCTGGGTATTAGATCAAGAAGAAGAACAGGCCTTTTTCTACTTGAGACATAAATCTAGTATACATGGGCAGACTAGATGGTTCACACGGACCCCATCTGCCAACACTTTCTATGTTTCTAAATACTACGAAGGTGGAGCACGTGGGGCATGTACTTTAGCCTGTTGACCCTGCTGTGGCAAAGCACAGTCATATATTACACAAATAAGGAACCCAGCCACTAAACAGTCTGTATGCCACTCACAGGGCATGTCTGCAATTTTTTAGAACATCCTGACAACAACTCTATAAGGGGGAGGTTGATCCAGATCCACTGAAGTTATAATCCTCCCTTTCTCACTTACAAATTCATAAGTTGAGGCAGTACTGGCCCCTATTTCTTCATCTAAAATCCTAGAGATTTTTAAGAAATCCAGCATGGGGAAATGTCTAGGGCCAGATGAGAACCTGGCAGAATTCTACGAAACGCATTATGAACTCCTATTGAAACCGCTCCTTTGAGCATAAAGATCGGTGCAACAGGGAGACCCCTCAACCTCTTTCCTGGAGATATGCCACAATTTTGGTGATCCGAGAGCCAAACAAGGATCCTAGTTTACCTCTGCCATCTAGACCAATATCAGTTTTGAACTATGATTATAAGGTCTTTATAGCAGTTTGGGTGGCCTGTCTTGATGCTCTTCTCCTGTTGTTGCTGAACATGGACCAGGTGGGATTTGTCTGCCACTGCTGGGCACACAACAATGTTAAGAAGACATTGCATTTAATAGATTATTGTTAATGCCTGGACAACCCCCATGGTCCTGGCCAGTCTCGACGTGAAAACATCACAAAACGGGGAAGCGCGGCAGCAGAGCAGGCGGACTAGGAAGTGGGAAGAGATTGTCTGGCTGGCAGTTTGGCCACAATTACGATCCCATCCCAAACTTGTAAGAGTGCATTAAAATTAAAACTTTTACCACAGAGGGGATATTGCAGCCCCAGGGTAGCGGGCTATGAAGCCCAAAGTGTTGTACAAAAATATCACACTTTTACTTTAAGCTTGCACTGAAATAGATTAAATGTGCAGTATAAATGCTCTTTAAACAATATCCACATTAAGAGGCCAAAGCTGCCTTTTCAGGGACTATGTCCTTCTCCGTCTGCCTGAACTGTGAGGACTCTAGCATCTGGCATCTAATAGTGCAGAGCCAGGGGGTCACTATATTTATTTATATACTGAAAAATGGTAACCGAGAAAGGCACACTGAGTCAAGGCTTGTTCCCAGGCACAATCCAGGGAAAAGAAAATACGGGATACAAAATATAGAATGTATAGTCAAAATATATGACTACCTCTACCTTTACCTCGCTCAATAAAGCCTGTCGACTCATCACTGGAGCCCACCGTCTCACCCATACTTGTGACCTCTACTCCCAAACTGGATGGCTGCAACTTAACAACCGAATAAAGTATCAAACCTGCATCACAGCAAAGAAAACAGTGATGGGCAATGCTCCCCTTGGAGTCTGTTCCCTCTTCAAACCCAGAATCAACAACTGCAACACCAGGAGCTCTGAATCCGAAATCCTGCAAATCCCCCACTGTCGCACAACCCAAGGCCAAAGGTCCTTTCCATATAGGGCTCCCAACTGGCTGAACAGTCTCGCTACAGACATCTCTAACTCACCAACACTGGGCACTTTCAAGGCTAAGCTCCACCTCTCCCTACTAGGCTCAAGCACCTGTGACTGCCCAGCTTAATGCAGTATTCTCCTCGTTACTGCCCATAGTCCCTGCTGCCTGCTGTTGTCCTCTCACCTAGCACTTCATCTCTCCTATGCCCATCAACTGCTCTTAGCCCTGTTCTGTCATGACAAAGCCTCTTAGGCTGCCATACTCAGTCCCACCTGCCCCATGCCCCTCCTCCTCACACCCCCATTTCCTTTGTTGCTTACATCTCCTAGAGCCAGATATTCAAAACTTTGCCCCAGGGCTAAATTAGCACTGCCCGGCGGGCAAACTTAGCACGGAGCACAAAGTAAGCCATATTCAAAAGGAATAGCCCAGGGCAAACAGATTCTGAATATAGCATGGGAATGAGGCCAGGCAAACTGGGCTGGGAGTGCAGGGCAAACTTAGTCCTGGAATAAGACAGCTCTGAATATAGTAACCAGGAAGTGCAAACCACAACAGCAACACAGTGCACAGCGATGTGAAGGTAGGTAGAGGTGAACTATGTGGCCAATGTGTGTGGCAGCAAATGCGTGGACCCAGTACAGCTGCAGGCACAGCGTATGTGGAGGTACAGTGTGCAAAACTGTAAAATATTTCCTGAACTGTTTGTGCAGCGCTAACACGTTTGCACGGGTTTAGTGCAGGGCTAAATCATTAGCCTGGTGCAAACATGTTTGCCCGGTGCTAAACTTTGCCATATTCAAAAGTGACATGCAAATAAGCCTACTTAGGTAGTCTCTGGGCAAACATCCAGATTAGAATCTCATTATGCCCTGATTTACATGCAGTTTGCACCGGGCTAACGGTTTAGCCCTGCGCTAAACCCACGCAAACATGTTTCCTCTATGTTTGGCTTTGTCTATGTGTCATATTTATTTGTTAGGGTCGCACAAAGCTGCGCAAAGCCGCACAAACACCGCGCAAAGCTGATTGCCCAGGGTTAAGACTACTTTTTCCTGGGCAGTAATATTCTGCCGTGCTAAGTGTCGCGCTAAGTCACACAAAATCACTACTTGGCGCACTAGTCGCTGAATACTAACATTAACGCCTATATTACACTCAATTATTACTTGCCATACATAATGAATTTTGCCAGTGCTAATACAGTTTGCCTGCGCTATTGGACTTTTGAATATAGCAGACCCACGCTAATCCCGCGCTAAACCTGCGCAAACGTTTTTTGCCCGGTGCAAAGTTTTGAATATCTGGTCCCTAGTGTTTTATGTATAGTCCTTGTAATAACAAGCTATGATGATTGTGTTACTGATTGTTTTACTGTATTTTGAAACCTCTATTATTTATTTATTATTAGGTTATTTATTTATTAGATCATCGGTTTACAGACCTTTTGAGTCCTTGGGTGGGATATTCAAAGCGGTTGAGCATGGCACAAGTGAGATGCGCCAGCGCAATAGTGGACATGCGCCAATGAGTGATATTCAGTGGGCGACATTGCGCAGCGCATATAGCAGTGCGCCAATGCGCAATCCTACTGAATGCATGCACAAGTGCAGGGGGCATAGCCATGAACAAGTTGCACAGTGCGATATTCAACAGCAAGCCGATGGCGCAAGTGCAGAGCAACAGGGACATGCGCGGAGCAAAGTTGAGCCTACAAAAGGATGCAGCAAGCAGGGGATGGAGGCTTGTGCCCAGGGGAGCAGGGGTGAGAGAGAGAGAGAGAGACAGAGACAGAGAGAGGGCCAGTGGCCAGGCAGGACAGCACCAGGGGTGCAAACAGCCACAGAGGCAGGAGCTGCAACGGGCTGTGGGACAGGGAGTGCGACCCTGACTGTGCCTGTGAGCGTGAGCTGACCATAGTGTGTGTGTGTGTGCGCGTGCGTGCATGCGTGTGGGTCCCCAACACAGGAGTGCTCCCAGTGCAGGGGCCCAGGCAGCAGCACATAGCCGGGGTAGCCCAGGGAGTCAGCCACAGAGGGGTGGGGCAGGACAGGCCAGGCCATGGCCACTGCAATATTCCAGATGGAGGCAGTAATGAGGGGTGTGAGGAGGCAGGAGGCTGAGGGACGCGGCTGTGGAAGGGCCCGGCGGCGGTATGCCCGGAACAGGTGGTACCATGCCCGTACCACCTTCAAACTGTACAGTGACACCAAGATTGTGGGCCAGTACCGCCTGAATGGGGCAATTCTGAGACAGATCTGTGAGCTGTGCAGTGATGAGATGCATGCACCCACAAGACGGAGCCACGCCTGTCAGTGGAGACAAAGGTAATGGCTGTAATGTGCCTGCTCACCACGGGCACCTTCCAGAGACCAACAGGGGACACCACAGGCATAACCCAGTCAGCCGCATCATGGCTCCTCACACAATTCCTCAACGCACTGCTGCCACATACTACGGAATACATCCACTTCCCCAGCACACAGGCGGAGCGTACAGCAAACATGCAGGAGTTCCACAGGGTTGCACGTATGCCTGGTATGCTAGGGGCCATTGACTGCACCCATGTAGGCATCCGCACACCACCGGGTCTGGAGGGGGTGGCCTACATCAACAGAAAAGGCTACCCCAGTGTCAACTGCCAGGCGGTGTGCGGTGCCAAGGGGCGCATAATCAATGTCTGTGCCACACACCCTGGTGGAGCACAAGATGCCTTCATCTGGCACCAGTCTGCACTGTGCCACAGGTTTGAGAGTGGGGACATCCCCACCGGCCACCTAGTAGGTGAGTATGCAGCTGGGATGGGCAGCCCTGCACAGCAGGGCAGGGTGTGGGAAGGAGATGCTATGCTGGGGGCGTAGAGGGTCTGGCTGTGTAGGCTGGGGGGGGCAGCCACACAGATCAAAGTGCTAACCCATTATGTCCCCACACAGGTGACAGCAGATACCCACTCCAGCCCTGGCTGCTTACCCCGTACTGGTGCCTGTCGACCCCAGCGCAGGAGAGATTCAACAAGGCACACGCCAGCACATGGAACATCATTGAGCGTGTGTTTGGACTGAAGGCACGGTTCTGTTGCCTGCACAGGACTGCGGTGCCCTACAGTACAGCCCCTCGAAGGCCTGTGGCCTATTCCTGGCCTGCTGTGTGCTACACAACATGGCCACTGACCATGGGATAGCTGTTGAGGTCGAAGAGGGAAACAGCAGTGGGGACAACGTGAACACTGGGCCACACAGTGGTGGGCAGCCCCCCCTGGATGATGGGAACCCCGGCTGCACAGGATGGACCAGCATCAGTGGGACACCATTGCAGAGGAGCACTACAGTACATGCAAGTAGGTGAACATGACCACATGCATGTCCCAGAGACCAGGGCACAGTATACAGGCATGCCTGGCTGGGCCCCACAACAGACATGGCTGGAGGGCAGTGTTGATGAACATGGGACAGGACACCGGGGAAGCACCCCTTATGGCACTGTGGACCCCATCCACACAGCCCCACACACACAAGCACAGTCACACGGGCACCCACATATACATCTTGAAGCTGCCACCAGGCGTGTGTCAGACATGGAACACCAGTGCACAGTGGCAGTCGGTGATGTGATGGCATCATCATGCACATGCCACTGTGGCCAGCGGCCGGGTGGGTGTGCATAAGGCGAGCATGTTGTGTGGTCCATGGACCGCATGGCCCTGGTACACACACACACACACACACACTGTGCATACAGGGCAGCAGCAGGCAGTGGACAGGGAGGGTGGCGGATCATGACTGCCATGCAGTTGCATGGCCACCACGGACACGTGGATGACCCTGCCGAGACCACCCAGCAGACACAGGCTGTGCAACAGCCACAGGGGGTGTCACAGACGGTCCCCCAGGTGTGTTGCTGTGGGAATGCGACTGGTCCCTCGCAGGCATCTGCAGGCCCCTGAACAGGCCCACTCCAGGCGTGCCTGGAATGCCCACAGCGGATCCTGGTGATGACAATGCCAGGGTCACATGACACCAGGACCGAGGGGTAGAGAATGCACTCTGTGGTGACTGCTGTGGATGGCCCTGCACCAGGGTGGCCAGTGGTGCTAGGCTGGCCGTGACTGCAGCGGTGAGCTGATCCAGGCCTGTGGTCATGTCCTCCCACATGCGTGTGGCCTCAGCCAGGAGCTGCTCAAAGTCCTGGTCACGCCGCCCTGAGGACTAGCGCAGCTCAGTGCAGAGTGCACACACCCCTGCCACAACCTGCATCTGCTGCTCCATGGATGCCCGGAGCAGAAGGGTGTGCTGGGTTAGAGGGTCGGTGCCCTTGGAGGATTGGGCATTATGCTGACCCACGGGAGTTGCGTGGCTCCATGGCACAGCCCCCCACGCAGGTGGGAGCTGCACAGCGGGGCCCCCTTGGGTCTGTATTGTCTGCGGTGCAATGGTGGTGGCCACTGCACCCGGACCCCCCTCGGCACTGTCCTGCTGCCACTGCTGCCCCTCCGGCCGCTGTGTGTGTGTGACAGTGCCAGAGCGGCTGCACCACCACCGCCACACAGTATGGTCTGCACCGCAGGTATGCCATCCACCACCTCACCAGGTGGTGTGGCTGGAGGGTTGACAAGCGCCACCTGGGCACCATCAGTGCTGCCGTGTCCGGTGCTTGGTAGGGGTGCCTCCCCCCAGTTGGCATCACCACTGTCCAGGATAGTGGTCATGTTGTCATTAGACCCTGACCCCACCCTGATCAGTGTCTCAGCATACTGGACACCATGGCTGGCATCCCACTGAAACACTGCCTGGACCTCGTCCATGCCCACACCACAGACATCTGGTCAGACAGTGGGGAATGGCCGGCAGCGGTCCGGACCCTGAACTCCAGTGGAGGTGGATGGGCACTCCTCCAGGTCCACGCAGCCTCCAAGGTGGGCACTGCCACCCCTGCAGCTGCACGAAGGTGCTCAGGATCTGTAAGGGAACACATGCACGTTAGTGCTGCCACCACGCACCCCTGCCCCCTTGCACCCCTCACCCCCATGCGCCGCTGTACCTATCATGCAGCGATGGGCTTCCCCCATCTGGAATCCACCGCCGGGAACACCCTCAATGGCATTGCGCCACATGGTTGCCGCCACCAGCTCCTCCTGCGGTGTCAGCTGTGGCACCTCAGGCTGTCCACCGCCCATGGTGGCATGTGCAGCCCGGATGGCAGCCACCTTCTCCTTTATCCACCTATGGTCTGTGCCCACCTTTTTCTTGCACTCCTGTGCTGACCTCTGATGGCTGTCCTGCTGGCTCACAGCCCTGGCCACTCCCTCCCATGTCTTCACCCTGGCCTGCGGGGTGCCTGTGGAGCCACTCAGAAGGGGCTCCTGGTCCATGTATGCATCAAACAGGGCATCACACTCTGCCTTATGAAACTGGGCCTGCGCCTCCATTCAGGCCCCTGCTCCTCAACCTTCTCGTGCTCAGACATGCTCATTCCTGTGGGTGAGGACATGTGGGTAGTGCTGGCTGCCACACACGAGGCGCTCCCCCAATCCTCTGTTCCGACATGCCCACTGCTGGGCGTCTTAACTGTGAAAGATGCTATACCGGTCTGGTGCCTGTGCAGTCCCATGGCGCCTTTATAGCACATCACATGCAAATGAGGGAATGTGCAACTGTAATGAGATGCAAATGCCTCTGATGCGCCGCAGATATGCTGATCAGCTCATCTGCATGTGCAGGCTGAGTATCACGGAATTGTGCATGGTGCATTGGAGATGCGCATGCTCAAGCCATGGCACAACTGTATGACGTGCGCAGTCCACCTGACACAGCGCATGCGCGCACTGACATTGTGTGCATCGGTAGCGCTTCCTACGCACAGTGCGCTATACGTGGTATGGTGCTCTGCTGCTATTGGGCATGTGGTGCACGTGCGCTGTACACCCTATGGTGTCCATACACCATTGGCACATGGCCCATAGGGCACACTGGACTCTATAGCGCACCATGCCTTCCGTGCTCTGTCACGCATGGTGTGCATGCCGACCTTTGACCCCTACATGTGTCCCTTGACCCCTGGATGCCTGAGGCATGTGCCAGCACTACCCAGCTGTATTGCGCCGTGGCAAGGCATGTGCGGTTGGGGATGGCAGCACATTGCCAGGCGGGTCGCTCACCCATTGCACATGCGGCTCGTGCGCTCCTTGGTGCCATTTGGTCTCAGCGGTACAGATTGCAGCATGCCTTGTAGAAGCACAGCAAGGGTTCCCAATTGGAGTCGGGTCGAGCTGGTCAACCTGGTGGCACTAATGGAGCCCCATGCTGGTAGGCACCCTATATGGGCAGGTGCCCCTGGACAGTCCACACACCGAGGTGTGGCAGGGGGTGGCCAAGGGGTTAGAGGAGCCCACTGGGTCATGGCGTAGTGGGGAGCAGTGCTGACACAGGTATGGGGACCTGCAGCGGAGGGATCTGGACCGGTTGAGGACACTGCAGGCATGCATCCAGAGGGGCGCCATGCCACGGCCAGGTGAGTGCACATTTCCACGACTGTGCCTTGTCAGTGTTCTGTGGGGTGCCAGCAGGTGTCATGCCATGCTGCCGGGGGTGGGGGGCTGTGGCTGGGAATGACGACGGCCGTGGCAGCACACCGTATGTGTGCTGTGCCATGGCAACACCACTGCGCAGGGGACATGGGGTATACCAGTTGAGGGGTGGGGTATGTGGTTGCTGCCTGGTGCTGATGTCTGCTCTCTCACTGTCTACCTACTAGGCCACGAAGATCGGCACAGAGCAAGGATGGCAGGAGCCACTGCCAGACAGCAGCAGGCCAACAGTGGCGCATGGGTGAGGGATGCTGGCCATGCGGGAGGTGCTGGCAGACAGGCACCAGTTGTGCTGCAGCATGCAGGTAGGCACTCTGTCAGTGTACATTTTTGTGTGGGGTTGGGGTGGGCTACAGACCCCTGTGCACATAGCCATCACAGCCGTGCATCACTGGCATGGTCCATTGCACCATGCCATGCCTTATGCATGTGTGTGTGGCCACTGTGGGTGGGCTGTGGGTGCATCCGGGTCCAAGCCAGGCCCCTGCCATCCCCCCGCAATGGCCATTTGCCTGGCTGCCATGGTTGTGGCATGCTGCACATGGTTGGTGGTGGTGTACAGTGCTGTGCATGGCTGTAGATTGTCAGGATGGCGGCTCATGTGGGCATGGATGCTGCGGATGGTTGTGTGCCTACTACAGGGCACATGTCACTGCTGTTCTCTGCGCATGGTGGATGGGCTACAGTCATATGGGCATGCACTCATCCTTGTCCCCTCCTTTGTCCTAGGTGTCCATCAAGTGGATATCCACACCAGGCTGCTGGAGAGGATCCTAAGGGTCACCACGGCCACCCTTGCGGTAGCCCACATCATAAGGCAGGCCCTGTTCAAGCCACAGAGGTGACAACGGACAAGGCGCCGGTAGGGCATGATCATCACATGGGGACCATTGGCCTGCATCACCCTCCCTTTCCCTGACCCCCCTCCCCTTCCTCCATTGTAACCTGCCTAGCCATGTCCTCTGTCCCCCGCCCCTTCCCAGCCTACCTTCTTGACTGTGGCCTCCCTGCTCTCTGCCCCCATCCCTGTTCCTCTGTATATAGTTTCAATTGTTTGTTACTTTTAATACAGTTCTATTTTGGTAGCCATCCATGTCCGTGTCTGCTTTGCAGCTGGCGTATGGAGCCATGCTGCAGTGGTGTGCATAGTGGCTGTGTGGTATGTCTGGGGTCGACTGGGGCTTGTGTCTGGCGGTCTGTGCCCAGTGGCCGATGTGTGTGCCCTGGGGTGTACGTGTGATACCTACTGGGCTGTGTGGCCTGTGTGTTGTGTGCTATTGGCATGTGTGTTGTCAGCTATGATCCCAGTGGCATGTCTCGTACCATCCTGTGGGTGTTGCCATGACTGCCTATCAGTGGTTAATGGTGTCATGCCACCTCCATGCACTGCTGTGGTTCGCGTGGTCAGGGCCTGCGGCTGTGTGTCTGCCTTGTCTCCCTCCTGACATCCCCTGCACCCTGGTGGTAGTATGTCCTGCTCTTGTGGCCTGCTCCACACTGTGCCGGGCGCCCTGTGCCATGGCCCATGCGCCTCTGGCCCTCACCTGGCCAGTGTTGTGCTCTTGCGCTTCCTGCCTTGCTCTGTTGCGCAGCCCAGGTTGCATGATGGCACCTGCTGGCTTGCTCTCTGGTGCATCCCTGCGATATTCAGCCATCTTGCGCTGTCACTTGCCGTTGTGCTCAGCCTTTGAATATCGTGTTGGGTGCACACTGGCGCAGCGTACATGCGCTGCGCAGCTGTTGCACCTGCCTCTGGCACATTTTTAAAAATCCCACCCCTAGACTCATTTACAAAGGCACCTCGTCAAGAGAGCAATACATCACAGCAAACAAAACAGTACAGTACATAACGCTTAGATTAAAAAAGCAACCGGTGTTACAGGCATTCACTGGTGGTACATGCTTGGTAATAGGTAGATCACAGTAGTCATAATACAGGTACATGGGTACCACGTCAGGTAGCAACCAGAGATATTTTTCCTTTATGCCTGTACTTACTGACGTGGAACCATTGTAAAAGAGCTTCGGCTCAAAGGTACTTTGTAATCCTAGAACCAAATAAATAAAATATAAATTTACATGGTAAAAAAAATGTAAAGTGCAGCAAAGATATAGTATTTAAACAATCACTATACAATGGCAAGAAAAAATCCTGGACTCTGATTGGTCAGTCTTGGGCTAGACCTGTGATGTAACCCAGTACAACATCACGGGTCTAGTCTCAGCCTCACTGTGAACCTGCAGATGATTTTATGGCAGATGAGCTTTTTTTGCATCTCCTCTTAAGAAACAAAAATAGTTTTCCACACTAATAAAAACATTCTTTAAAATTATTTTTTTACTTTATATATAACAACGAGCCACTGTATAATAGCAATAATGCGCTCCAGTGTGTGTGTGTCGTTTGGGATAACGTCATGCCTCAGTTGTTGGATGCACTCAGCCTGCGGCCTCATGCCCAACCACCTGAGGTGTGACGTTATCCCAGCACGACACACACCCTGTTGGGCATTATTGCTTAATTATGAACCGGCGATCATAATTCGAGCAACCTGATTGGTCGAAGTTTCGCGCGTGATGATATCGGGCTACATCATCACGGCTCGAAAACCTCCGCCACCAGCCTGCCTACCCTCACAGCAATCTTCTCCACTTCCCCACAAGCCGGGCGTCGTAGACCTCCACCAAGGCACAGGCCAAAACAAAACAACACATCCTCACAATTGCCCCGGTGCTTGAAACCAGACGCCGCTACAAACACACAAAAACTCCCTTTCATTACCGCAATTGCTTCCTATTCCGTGAGCACCAACTACCGTCACTTCACTGCCACGCTGCTCGCGCTAAACGGCAAAAGCTACAACCCGCCTCAGGCTTGACTTACCTTCTCAATTTCCCTGTAGTAGGGCATGACTCATCTTCACTTCCTCAACAAAAAACAAATATTAAGGTACGTCAGTAACCAAACTTCCGGGGAGCAATACCACAACAATTAAGCCTGTAACAAAATCCTCCTGCAACAGCACCACCTACTGGCCAAACATGAAATACACAAACTTTTTTTTAAATGTACCTACACTCATATAAAACAATATTAAAATATTTAAAAACTTTACTTTTTGCATTAAAGGCATAAAATCATCAATTAATCCAGTTCATAATATAATAATGCACTCAGGGTGTGAGTATATCGTGGATATCATCACTTCTCGGGTTGTTGGGCGCTTTCGGCCTGCGGCCTCGTCGCCCAACCACCTGAGGGTGACGATATCCCACGATATACCACACCCTGTTGGCATTATTGCTTAAATATAATACAGTAAACATTGTGCTGGTTAGTATATAAAAACTCAGTGACTCCTTAAAACAATCAAACCAGTGTAACTAGGCCTGCAGTAAGGGAAACAGGATGGTGAGGTGAATGGGAAGGGGTAGTGACAGCAGAAGGGAGACATTACTACCTCTCTATAGATCACTGGTGCACCTGGAGTACTGTGTCCAGTTCTGGAGTCCTCACCTACGGAAAGATAAGGACAGGCTGGAGATTGTGCAACACTGGGTGACCAAAAATGATTCAGGGCCAGCAGGGCAGGTCTTATGAGGAGCGGCTCAAGGCACTGAACCGGTACTTGCTGGAGGCCAGATGAGAGAGTAGAGATATGATAGAGACCTTCAAGTTCCTGAAAGGAATGAACAAGGTAAACTGTGAGGAGTTATTTAACATAAGTAGCCGATCAAGAGCATGGGTGTATGAGTGGAAACTGACGGGGGAGATTTAGTAGGGAAGTGAGAAAGTTTTATTTTACAGAAAGGGTGGTGGAGCCATGGAACAATCTGCCAGGGGATGTATTGGGTGCCACAACTATTGATGGTTTCAGACAAGGCTGGGACAGAGTGACGGGCTTAGTGGTTGCTCAGGGCAGGGAGCATGGGGGTAGATAGTGTGGGTTAGAACCTTGATGGACAATAGGTCCTAGGTTTGCTAGGGTTTATGGGCAGACTGGAAGGACCAGTGGGCTTTTTCTGCTATCACTGTCTATGCTTCAAAAACTGAAGCAATGGAACGGGAACACTACGGCTGAGGAGAGTATCATGACAAAGTTAACTATGGCCAAGGCAGGAGCAGTAGGAGGTAGCAAGCAGTTTGAGCTGCCGTCTGAGGGAGGCGGGGAAGGAGAGAGGCAGAGAGTGGGAGGGAGATTGTTCCAGATGGAGGGAAGATGTGAGGAGAAAGCAGATTTCCCAGCAGCAGAGTTGGAGTATGGTATGGAGAAAGCATGTTTAGTCTTGAGAGTGAAGAAAATAAAAGGAAAAGTGAATAGGGGAGAGGAAACAGTAGAGACAGGAGGGCAGAGAGTCTAAACAGTACTTGGAAACTAAAGACACACAGTGCATTAGGTGATGAGAGGGAAGGGGAGAGACAGAAAGGGAAGTGTAAAGGGTGCAGTGATGAGTATGAGGAGGAACATTAGCAGCAAATGGAAGGAGGCATTGCAGAGGGTGAGGGAGAAGATGGGGCAGTGCCAAAAACCATATCCACATAATCATATACCTAGGGGAACATAGAGATCAGCTGACAGTGGACTATGAATGAGAGACAAAGTTTATTGCAGTAGAGGGCACCAAGTTTGGGGTCGGAGCTTGCTGTGGATAGCATTTGTAACCCCCTTGCAGATGGGGGTTCCTGGGGGCCCTCCGGAGCTTGGGTAAATGCTCCGTGCCTGATTGGAGTTCGGCGCTAAAGCCATTTAACTAGGAAGCCAGTGAGTGCTTTAAAAAGCCTCCGTGAGCTGTCCCTTTAAGGGCTGCCTTTTGCAGTCAAAATTGGTTAAAATGGAAAGGGGTTTGAGTGTTGTCATGCTCGACTCCCGCCCAGGCTGCCAAGTGAGCGCTCCATTCTGCCATCGCTAATAGTGCAGGGGGAGCCCTGATAAAGGATGTAGGTGGTTGCTTAAATAAGCTGTAAAAATAATGATAATGTAGTTGTTCTAACCTGCTTTGCTTTGCATCACAGAGAGTTTTGATTGCCTCCTCCATTTTGGTCCCGAACTGCAGAATTGGACCAATCAGTACTTGGGACCTTACAGAGTCGACTGACCAATGGGGGAGCTTTTCGTCCTTTGAGAAAGGTATTATGGGCTATGGCGGTTTTTTGCACCACTGAGAACCGGAGAAAGTGACAGGCAGGTGTCGGCAGCCAATTGGATCGGGTCCGAGAGAGTGCCTCAAGCTGTGGAGGAGCTAGATGCATTGTGGCTGGTGAGGAGAGAGGAGCTGTGTGCTTCTAGCAAGAAGAGTGTTCACGCGGAAGTCGCGTGAAGGCCTGGAAGCGCCGCTTTGTGTTGTCGGCTCCAGCGGATGAAACCCGTCGGTGGGCAGTCAGAGGAGGCTGTGCTCTGTACAGCTACCCACCAGGCTCGACCTGAAGGAGGACTGGAGAAAATTGTTGAATCGCGCTCGGTCTGAAGACAAGTGGAAGCTGCCATTTGCAGTATCTCAGTGATGGTGAGTCTGTGGGAGCATTGGAAACAGTTGCCTGGTGTGGTACCCCTCTGTTGCTGTTTACCATATAAATGTGTGAGGAGGCTTGTGTAGCTCAAGTAAATCCTGCTGCAATTAAAGGACTTTTGCCTGTTACCATATAAATGTGTGAGGAGGCTCGTGTAGCTCAAGTTAAATCCTGCTGCCATTATTTTTTATTTAGTTGTTTAACCAGGTATAGCACACTAAGCTGAAAGCTTTTTTACAGGAGCGACCTGGGAGCACAAGGAGGTTAAGTGACTTGCTCAGGGTCACACAGTTTGCAAGTGGAAGCTGTGGGATTCAAACCCAGTTCTGGTCTGCTGGATGTCACCAAATTTGCAGCTCAGAGCCTTAGACCACTGTGCTATACTGCCCATTAAAGGAGTTTGCCTGTTGCAGTTTGTCATAAATGTGTGAGGAGTCTCGTGGAGCTCAAGAGTAGCCCTGTTGACGTTTAAGGACCCTATCTTGCTTGGAGGTCGTGAGTACTAATTCAGGGTAGTTCCCTGTTGAATTGCCACATTGGAACCAAATGGAATTACTGTACTGCTGACTGTTTAACTAGCTTTTTCTTTCCTCTGTGTGAAAGGGCCCCTACCAGCTGTCACGGTTTGGGCTAGCTACTAGGCCTGGGTACCCAGGGACAATAATTGATAGGGATAGGCCTGTGCAGAGAGCCCTAGGTAGATGAGTATAGTGATAAGCTAATCAACTTGATTCCCCCTGTCCTTGTTGTTTCCCCCTGAATAAATCAGATTGTTTTGTACAGCTACATCCTGGCTACTGTGTACATTAATGGTGAACTGCTGCTTGGTGATTGCAACATAACTGCGCCTTACTTTACAGGGGGTCCCCAAAGGGAGCTGGATTATATTTTCCATGGGGTAAGTGTACTGGTGAACAGAATTGTTGCAGGTACCCAGTGGGAGTCACTAGTGGGACAAAGAAGTTGCAGTGTGAGGCTGTAACTGAGAGTAGTCTTACTTGGGCTAACCCCGACCTCTGGGTGGAGGCACCCATCCACGGATCTGGGCCCCTTACCCTGCCTCAGAGGGGGCAGACAGGGGTAGTAGCCCTAAGGGTAGCGCCCCCTAGGGGTTACACATTAATATGGATAGAGATGTCGCGTCTACTATCTAACCACACACCAAGATATTTCAAACATGGGACTGTCTCAAAGGAAGTGCCCTCTAGGGTGGAGAAAACAGGAAGAACAGAGAGCCTGGTGAGTTTTTGGCTTGTGCCAAAGGTTATGGAGTTTTCTTTGTGTTAACCATTAGCTGGTTAGAGTGGAACCATTGCTGGATATTGTTAAAGTCATGCTGTAACAATGATTCCAAGGTTGAGATTGAGGCACCCGAGACAAAGAGTACAATGTCATCCACATAGATGTGAGTATACAAATAAACATGGATGGGAGGTCGTTAAGAAAAATGGAGAATAAGCTGGGATCATGGATGGAACCCTGTGAGACTCCAGACTGGATGGGAGGAGACATGACATTGCTGATGGCTTGAGAGGTAGAATCTGAACCAGTCAACTGCTGGTACAGAAAGGCGTGAAGATCTCAACTTCTCCAGAAACTGGGGGTGAACTACTGAAAAAGGCCTTAGCAAGGTTGTTGAAGACAGCAGCAGTGATGTATCCCAGATCCATCCCAGCGAGGAAGGAGTCAGTAGCATGCAGTAGGGAGGATACAGTGGAGTGTTTTTTTCTGAAACCAGACTGGAAAGGAGAGAGGAAATTAGTGTAGTAGATGAAGTCAGAGAGGTGGGAGTAGACTTGTTTTTCTTGTAACGTAGCAAGAGTAGGGAGGAGGGAGATGGGATGACAGTTGCCAGAATGACACTGGATTGGTCACGTAATAACATTTTGGCATGAAAAGGGGCGGGACTGACTTTATACATGTTAAGAAACACCTTAAATGACTTCTTAAATGGACAAAAGTGAATTATAAATTAACAGTTTCAACAGTTATAATGACTACTATAAAAACCCACAGCTGACAGTGAGTCAGCACACAGAACAAATGTTCCACCAGCTGCCCAGGGTTTGAATCCTACTCCTCATAATCTAAATCATGTAGGTTATAATTTTTCTGTAGTTTAGAATAAGAAGTTGTATGATTTTTAAAGTTATTAAAATCAACACATTTAGAAACAACTCTGGTTTAAGTCTCCGAGTTTGGGGTTCTTAGATTCTCCACATTACTTGAAGTAGAAGTTCAAACTTCACTGCAGTTTTCTGTAATGTCCCTCCTAAAGTGGTGAGGCTTACTTTAAGTTGTCTCCCTATGCTCTCCTTTTGCCCTCTGTCTGGCCATGTTCTCCAGTCCTGTGTTCTGCCTTTGAACCTGTGCTAAAATCCAGCCTTAAGTTTGAATCCAAATAAGGTGTTGCTGTTTCCGTGGTTCCTGTGAAAGTGCAAGCTGGTGCCGTCGCCTTATAGCATTAAGGAGCTCAGTGTCTGTATATAGTGTGCATAACCTGTGCGGGGTCTGTGTAGTCCGAAGCTCGCAACCAGCTGGGGAGCTATCGTATAAACTCCACTTCTGTACCAGATAATAGTGCAGAGGGAGCCCTATTAAATGCTGTAAATGTTTAAACTTAAAACTAAACAGATTGTTTATAAAAATTAACTGTAAAGTTGGACTGCTATCTATGTGTCCTCCGGCAGCCATCTTGGTACTTTGACCTTGCATTTCAGCCAGTCAGAACTCAGTGGGTCCTAAGGGGCCCTTCAACTGTAGCTGCTGGAAGATATAGAGAACTATGTGTTTGGTACCCTTTATTGGCCAATTGGAATGCCAGAACTGTGACTGACAGCCTCATCTCTCAATCGGATTACAGGATTGTGCTCCTTCAGTTAAGGAGGGACAACTGAACAGTGCAGTTCTGAGGGATCCTCCAGAGAATCAGGAGGCTCAGACTCTGTGCTCTGAGAGAAAGTTTGGAGGCCTTTATGAGTTTCCATAGCTAAACTGCCCAGGACTGGTCTGTTTGAACTCCAGTATCTGCAGTGGCTGCTGAAACTCTTGAGAGGAGAGAAAAGCTTTTCCTGTAAGCCAGATTCTGCTGGTTTGCCTGAACTGTGTCAGAGACTGTTTGGTACAGCGAGGCCCAAGTGAATAAACTGCTGAATCCTGATTCAAGCTGCCAGAACTGAAGTTGGGCACCAAGCCTGTACAAGTGGTTCCACTACCAAGAGAACTGTTTTGTTCAGAGCTACACCTGCCAGAGTGGCACCTGTTATGAAAAACTGCCCAAGTGAGTTTGTTAAAGCCTCTTTGATCAGAGACTGCATTTTGTTTGCCAAACCAAAATATCAGAGACTGTATCTCCAGCTAAAGCTGTATCTGCATCTGAACCAGCATGGGGAGTCAGCTACTAACACAACAGTTAACGTTGGTTTGCTGCCACCTCGGGGGTTATGCCTAGATGTTGGAGTGAGTCATTCCAGCCTGGTCCTTTCTGCTGATCCTGTCTCCGGAAGCCAAAAGCCTGCGGCCTGGCACTGAGACTCCAGAGGTTCAAGATTGTCCTAGGGAGCCATCCGTCTTGACTACTCGTCAGAACCTAGAAAGCTGCAGAGTCTTGAGTAATTTTAGGGCTTGCCCTGCAACAAGTGTTTCCTTGTTTCAAGAGTTGTTAATGTGTTTTGCAGGTCGCTGGGCCTGGGAATTACAGTTGCTAATTCTCTTAACATATTCTGCCAATTATTCTACTGTACTGTTACAGAAATAAATTGTTTGCTTAAGTACACCAACGCCATCCAAGCAGCTGCAGCATGCCAGGCCTGCAACGGTTCTAGTCTGGGTACCCAGTGATGCTAACTGGTTCCACCACTGGAATGCACCCACGATCTGGCAATGGGCAATTAGGGTGCCAACTGGCAATGTTACCGATCATGGTTTGTTTTCCATCTGTAATTTGTATGCATTTTTCATTTTTCTTCCCAGTCCCTGAGTCCTCGTGTTCCCGATGTGACTCATGCATGTGGAGGCACATACATATCACACCCTATGGGATGCAACACCCTACTTGCTCCTCCATTGCCGCCTCCATCCAGTGATAGTGGGACTGTGGGCGGGGGACCCACTGACCAGGAGAGGCGAGCCAGTGCTCAATCCTGCTCCCTCCTTCCCCCCGTGCTGGCACCCCAATGACCCAAGGTCATTACCGAACTTGGATCGCCAGAGTAGCACGAGGGGCGCATCCTGCATTTGGTGCCCTAATTGCCCAGTGCTGTGTTGCCCATGCTTGCACCACTACCAAGCCTTACATCTGGGGGTGGTCTACAGCAGGGTGGCCAATGTCCCTTCCCCGGGTGAGGAGAGCAGTCCTCCAGACAATCAATCCTCTCCCCCCTGCTGGGTGCCAGAAACTCAAGTCTGCTCCCAAACCCGGGTTGTTGGCATGGCAGCAGGTGTGGTGTCCAGTGCCTCAACCCTCTGCACTACTGGGATGGCCTCCTTTAGTATTTTGAACACTGTGATCAGATCCCCTCTTAGAGCTTTCTTCTTCTTCTCTAGACAGAATATTCTGAATATGCACAATCTCTCCTCTAAGCTCTTGTCCCCTAAGCCACTAATCAGCTTAGAAACCCTAGGACAGACCTTCTCAGTCTCTTCAATGCCCTCTTTGCACTATGGTGACTAGAACTGGAAGTGGTAGTTTAGGTTTACTCTAGCCAAGACCTTACACAGGGGTAGGAAATACCTTCCTTAATCTGTTCCTCGCTCCCTTTTAACGTTACTAATAGAGTGAATGTCTTAGCTATCTTTCATGGCATTGAGAATTTCAGTAACTGCACACTTTTTTTGGTCACAGTGGTTCTCCATATCATGTGTCAAAATAATCTGTGTATCATTAGTATTACTACAGCCGCCAGCATGACTACGTCACTAGCCGGTGCTACAGCAATCTATTCAGAGCCTGCTCCCAGGCTTAACGTCGGGTGGCAAAAAATATTTATCTAAGGGTCTAAAACAGAAAAAAATGTTGCTTCCGAACATGCTGAAACATTTGATTTTCTTTTCCACTTTTTTTTTTTTTTTGAACACTTCACGAATTTGCGTGTCATCCTTGCAAGGGGCCATGCTAATCTTCTCTGTATCATTCCAATTTTAGAATACGTGCTGCCGAAGCAAGTACTCTTTTCCACCTTTTAAATCATGAAAAGGAGAAGGTGCAGAAAATGGTAAGCACACATTGGTCTAGATTCCAGGACACAGGACTTAAAGCAGCCTGCATCCATCCACCACCAGCGTATCTCTCAATATCACATTCATTTTCATCTTAACTATCCAAAATTACCCCTCGATTCTTGTCCTCTGTTAACCTGTTCCCAGTTATACTGCACTGAGTATATCAGGGGTTGAAATTTAGTCTTGCATCCATTAGCCAGCAGGGCTAGTGACTGTGAAAATCCACTAGCCCCACAGACATTTTCACTAGCCCAGCTGATGTACATACTGAAATGTTACCTTGTCTAGTACAAGTTGGCAGGGCTAGTTAAATGATAATCTTACTAGCCAGTACAAAATCTACCAGCATTTGGCTAGCGGGCCAGTGCCAGTTTCAACCCCTGTGTATGTGTAACCTGCTGTAGATTCTGTGCTGTTAGGTGTAGTGCCTTTCACACTACCATACATTAACCTAGATCACCATTTCCTAGCCCATGGCAATAATGTGTGCAGGTCCACCTGCAATGCAAAAAGGCAGCAGCGAAGGTGAACAGAATGCTGGGATGCATATCAAGGGGGTTCACCAGCAGAAAAAAAGAGGTCATTCTGCCTCTGTACAGATCTGTGGTGTGACTGTACCTGGAGTAGTACTGTGTGCAGTACTGAAGGACCTACCTCAGGAGGGACATAAATCAGCTGGACGCAGTGCAGAAAAGGGCTATCAAGATGATCGAAGGGCAGCAGCATGTCCCGTATGAACTGAGACTAGTGAACTTGAACACGTACTCACTTGAAGAGAGAAAGGGGAGACATGATCGAGACCTTCATATACCTTAAAGGCATAAACAAGGTCAACCTTGGGGATCTTTTTAGCCTAAGGGAAAACAGAAATACCCACAGACACAAACTGGCAGGGGATAGGTGCTGGAAGGAGGCCAAAGACACTCCTTCACAGAAAGAGTGGTGACAGTATGGAATGCATTACCAGAGGGGTAGTCAATCCCAAATCAGTTAGGGGTTTCAAAAGGGGGTGGGATAAAGTCAAGGGGAAGGTTAGGGTGATGGGGGGGTGAAGCAACATGTAGAAAACGCGCATAAGCTTAGCAATGAGCAGACTTGATTGACCTTTTGACCCTTCTTGTACTGGCATTTGTGTATGTTTGTATGTAATGCATCCCCATGGACTATGTCCCCTCTTTCTGCCAACTTCTGCAGCCTTTTGCTGACTATCCTTACCTACAGTAGGTCATAAATAAATGTGTTAATGTGCAATGGACCCAGCGCTGACCCCCGGGGTACTACACTCAGAATATACCCCTCTCTGACTGGTGACCATGCACCACCGCTCAGCTTTCTATGTGTAAGCCAATCTTTTATCCACTCTTTGTGCATTTTTTTAACTTCATATTGTTTTACTTGCTTCATGAACTTTCTTGTACCACTCGACAATCAACTCATAACCAGAGGGTGTAAAAACTACGTGAAGAAGAATCAGCATTTATATAGCGCTCTTCATACACAATGTATCCCAAAGTGCTTTACAAGCAATGCTAGACTGATAGTGAAGTGACTGAATGTGTAGTGGCAGCCATATTGCACATCAGCACCCACACACAGCCTGGACACTTGCATGAACCAGTCTTATGGGAAGGGGAATATTAGCCAAGACACGGAATTTCCTCTACTCTTTGCGAAGAACGCCTTGGGTTCTTTTACTTCCACCTGGATACCCACCAGGACAGCACCAGGATAAGTAGAAGGGACCTCGTTTTAACATCTCATCTGAAGGACGGTACACCCCAGCAGTACAGCACCCCCCTAACACTGCACTCGGGTGCGAGCACTGGATTGCTTTTATCAGCATTTATTAATGTACTGCTTGGCATGAAATCAGACCAATGAAAAGTTTAAAAAAGCAAGTTTCAAAACATTCTGATAAGGGTCAGATAACTTTAGAAAGTTTTCTTGGTCTTTCAGAACCTTAGACCCTTTGCGGTCTCCCATCCCTAGTGGAAATAAAGAAAAAAAATAATAAAAACAAATGTTCCCTGTTGGTTACAGGACTAATGTGCTTTTACATGTCTGGCTGTCTATCAGCCGATATCAAACCACTTCTAACAGTCGAGTCTGCTGCTGATTTAGCTATATTTTCCAGTTCGAAATGGTTATCTTTTTGGCGTTTTGCCTCCTCTGTGATCTAAACCATCAGACCATAGCCTGGCTCTAACTCTCAGATCACTTAACTAACTCAGGCAGGAATTTCGGAATTCACATCCTCTTTGCCATGCCCAATTAGGTGCTTTATGGCATCCCAGCCATAGACCAGCGTTCCTTTGTCAAATGTCCCAAGTTAAATATTTAAGAAAAACATTAACTCTTCCTGAACCCCTTGACTCTGGTGAAACATAAGAAACATTCTAAGCATATCTTTCACTTGGATGGACAGTTAGGCTCAGCGTCAGAATGACCCACCTGGATACCTGGAAATTTCCAGGTGATCCTCTCTTGGATGGGCTCTTCATCACACTTTGATCACTGAAAATCCTTTCATATATCAACAATATTACAATTATTGTTTATTTAGAATTGTTGTCCAGGGAAGACACACTGGCCCAGATATTCAAACTGTGCCACAAAGTAGCGCAACTGCAGGAGCAGGCGCAAGTGCAGTGTGCCCCTGTGCAACACGCGCAATATTCAAACACAGAGCAGGCCAAGGTGCGCTTGCGCAACACAACTGAATATCACATCCACTGTGCCATGGCTCAACCAGGGATGCGCAGTGGTGCAGGGCTGATGCTCAGCAGCACAACCAGGGATGCGCAGGGAGAGGATGCAGGGGTGCACCACCCATGGAAGACATGGGCAGAAGAGCACGCAGCAGACCAGACAGCTTCCCTCACACCCCATGAACTTCACAACCTGTGGTGAGCTGGATGAACCACCAGCCCATGAACACCAGCACCGAATCCACAGCTGGGGCATGGTGCCCTAGCACACCCCCTGGCAAGCAGTGACCATAACACAAGGCGGTCCGGCCACCCTATGCCACCCCATCCCACCAATGCAGAGTACACCCTGCACAGCGATCCCCAGACACTCTGCCCAGGAGCAACGCCCAACAGAGCACTGCACTGTATGCATGCCACCACCCCCACTGTGACAATGCAACCCTGTGCACCATGGAGCCATGCATGGCAGCCCCACCGTGAGCACCCTGCAGCAGGTGGCAGCAGCAACAGAAGCAACAACTGCTGACACAGTGCCGCTCTGCATGGCCCCCCTGTGGCACAGCCGAGAGGTCGACCCTGCATCGGCACACAAGGTACCCCGTATGTGACAGGGCCTACCCTGGACCCCACAACCAGCAGGACAGCACCCCACACACCCACCCAAGCACACACCCTGTCCCAGCACTGGCACCAACAGCCAGCACAGATGCCCACAGTGGTGCATGGAAGCATGCGCCACACAGGATGCAACACAGGGCACGGACAAACACCCACCCAGACCCAAGAGCACCCCAACACAGGGACACAATAGCAGGGCAACAAACCTGCTGGTGTGTGACCACAGCAGCCGTGTACCCATGGCCAGCACCTCTCCATGGCACAGGTGTACCAGCCACCTTGCGCATGCATCATGAGTCTGTCCGCCACTAGCATGCGGTTGGAGCACAAGTGACAGACATCAGAGCACAGACCCTGCAACAGACACCAGTGACAGCATGGAGGGGGGACAACAACAGCAGAGACCACAGTGCCACCCGAGGCAGATGTGCACCATACCAGTGACAGGAGGGAATCCGCCATTGCGCTGGGTGCAGGGGGTGGCCAGCATGGACAGCCACCACTGACATGCCAGCAGACCATGCATAGCACAGACACGCAAGGGTGTCAGCTGCACGGGCCATGGAGATACTGACAGGGGCGCCATGGACACAGTGCATGCACCAGGGACCACTGCACACAGGTGGCCAATGCACAGAAAACAACACACATACCACAGACAGTGACCGAGTCCCCCACCCACACCATAGGGGTCTCCCTGCCGACACACACACCCCAGGCCTGCACCACTCTGACACCATGCACACCACTGCAGCCAAGCACCATTAGCCCACAAAATCAGAGACCACCACAGTCGTCATAACAAAATGTATATATTAAACATATTTTGAAACACAAACGGTGTACAACTATATAAGGGGGGCAACAAACCAGGTGGGGCGGCATGGGGCAGGGGTGAACAAATGGGAGAGGGAAGAAGGGGCGTGAGGGTGAGTCCGGGGATTCAATAAGGGGGCATAGAGGGCCTATCGCCTGCCCCTCTCACCACTTCTGTTCCTTCTCCATCCTCCACGGCGCCATACCCCATCCTGCTCCATCCTCTGCAGGATCTCTAGGATGGCTCTGGCAAGCTGCAGCAGCTCCTGCAGCCCTCTCTCCAGTGCCGTCCAGTGTTGTCCACCTAGGACAAGGAAGCAGAGTCAATATGCGTGACTGTCCAGACCCCTGTAGCCCACCCATTGTGCATGGCATACGGCCGTGGGCCACGCCCCTGTGATGGCATGCGACCATCCACAGTGACTGCGCCCACAAGACCCGCCTATCCAGGCACCCACTGCCATGCGGACCGCTGCACACACCCACTGCCCATGTCCCGCACAGCACCACCGTGGCCGTACAGTGACATGGCTATGCGGTGCGAAGGCAGTGGCACAGCCATGTACCCAGTGCACGCACAAACCACCAGTGATGCTCACCCACACATGCAGTGCCACAGGACAGTGCTGAGTGCACCATGTGGCATGCATGGTGGTGGGGCCAAGTGCTGGTGGCCATGCCCGCCACCAACCCTGCAACACAGCATGCAGAGATGTGAGGGGAATAAAGGCACTCACCTGCATCCAGGCCAGCTGGGCACTGCTGGCCCATGGCCCCTCCTCCATGAACCTGCTGTGGTGCACCAGTCCTGTCCCACTCTGCTCGGGCTTCCCTCACCCTACGGTGCTCCTCTGGGCCTAGGGTGCAAACACAGAGAGGGGAACATCAGTACAAACCAGTAGCAAAGCCCCCCCCCCAGTGTGTGTGTTCCCATACAGCCCAGCCATGCTGCAACCACACCACCACCACTGCCTCCACTAGACGGCCCCCACCTCCCTGCGGGGTGGACACATGCACACTGCGATACCCGGATGGATGGACGCTACCAGTTCATGGATGGAGCACCTACCTGGCCATGGCATGGTGCCTCGCCTGGTGCATGCCTGTAGACGCCCCAGTCTGTCCGGGTCCCTAAACTGGAGGTCTCCATACCAGTGGCGACACTGCTCACCAGACCGGGCAATACCATTGGCCTCCTCCATGCCCTCAGCAATCTCCTCCCACACGGTGCTGCATGGTCTGTTGAGTGGGTCCTGGCCAAACAGGGCCCCAGCATGGGGCTCAACAATGGCCACAAGGTTTGCCAGCTCTACTGTGCTCCACTGCTGAGCTCGCCTGCATGACATCCTTCTGTGGGTACAGATAACAAAATGGCGCTCTGTAGCACACGTTCCCTACTTGTGGAGGCAGCGCGGTACAGCGCTGCCATTCCCCATCGTGCTGTCACTGAACTGCATGATAGGGGTGCACCCATGTGGACGCATGGCACCTAAGGGGCAAAGGTCGGCCACAGGGTCAAGGGTCTGTCTGCGCACGGAGTGCCACAGCACTATTGGGACGCCCTGCATGTAGCGTGGTAGGGTGCCTGTGTGTGATGCCCTGCAGTGGCCTACCACGCTGTGGCTCCATGGCGCCTATGGCGCACCAGAACACCAGTGCTACATGGGCAAACAGCGCACTAGTGCCACTGGCACAGTGGTGGCCATGCCCTGCACTGCCTCCCGTGCACAGCACGTCATCAGCACCACACGCATCGGCATCAGCACCCCAGGCATGTGCCATGCAGTGCCTACTGCACACATCACAGAGATGCACCATTGCCTGAGCATGCTCAACACAATTTCGCAAGGTGCAACAGTGCGATATTCAGCCAGCATATGCAAATCAGCTCATTGTCAATTCCATGGTGCAACCACTGCATTAACATACACTTACAGTTGCGCCTTGCCTCATTTGCATGCACTGCGCTATAAAAATGCGACATGGGGCTGCAGAGGACATCATTTGGTATTGCAGTCTATTGTGGTGGGTTGCATGCTGTTGGGATGTGTGGACTGTGAGCTGTGAGGGCTGAATGGGACTGCACATTCAAAGGTAACACCTGTCTTTCCCACGGACTCGATCATGACCGAATGCAAGGATAAGGAGGAACAGGGACTGGTGAGAAGGAGGAGGCCCAGCTTCACCCGTGGAATCAGATGCCTTGTTCGAGGCATATCTTGACAGGGAACCACTGCTCAGTGGACAGCGGGGAGCGCCACAGGCCCGTGCTGTGGCGTGGGGTGAGGTGGTGCGTGCCGTGAACCAGCATGGCAGCCACCAGCGGTCCGTGCAGGAATGTAAAAAGAAGGTCGGCACGGACAGGAGGAGAATCAAGGATAAGGTGGCTACCATCAGGGCAGCGCGTGCTGCCACCGGTGGGGGACAGCCGGATGTGCCATGCCTGACACCACAGGAGGAGCGGGTGGCCAGAAGCATGCAACGTTGTGCCATAGAGGGCATACCTGGTGGTGGCTTCCAGATGGGTGGCAGCCCTTCACTGCATGGTAGGAACTGTGCTGTCACTGTGTGGGTGGTGGGGGGAATGCCACAGGGCAGGGCAGAGACACTAACGCTACTGTGTTCCTTTACAGCTCCTGAGCATCTACATGGGTCAGCGGTGGTGGGTATGTCCACCGAGGATGAAGCCCTGGACACAGAGGAACAACCATCCACCTCCACAGGTGTCTGAGGGACCGGACCAGTTCATACCGGCCTGTCTGTCTGGACTGAAGAGGGTGGTGCAGGTGCTGACGAGGGCCTTTCAGCGTCCCAGCGTGACATCGCTCGCGGACTCCAGGGCGCTGGGACATGGATTGGTGCCAGATCTAGCACCGATGATGATGGATCACACGTCCCGGACAGTGATACATGTGGGGCGCAGGATGGTCCCACAGCAGGCAAGGGCACAGGCGTTGCCGTGGCTGGTGCCGCCGTGGAGGCCTGCATAACATCACACTCCCAGCCTGTGCCTGTATGCCCCAATGGGGCAGCACTGGTGTGCGTCCAGGCCAGTGGGGCTGTTGCGGCCGCTGTGGCGGCGCCTGTGAGCCCTGGCGATCAGCAGCCGGAGGGGCAGTGCCGGCAGTCGGCCAATGGCGACGGGGGACAGTGTCGGGGGTTGGTGGCAGTGCACCCCGTGTGGACGTGCCCCGGCATGGCTCTGGTGTGCAGTGCCCATCATCAAGGGGTGCTGCCCAGCAGGGCCAGGAACACCACGAGGGACAGCATGCCGATCCGGCGGATGATCTCTTTGATGAGCTCAGCTGCCTACTCCAGGCTTCCGTGGATCAGCAGTTGGGGCTTGTGACGGCGGTGGATGCACTCAGTGCGGTTCTGTGCTAGGCAGAGGAGCAGCACAGCAGAGACCATGGTCTGCTCCTGGCAGAGATGGCCCGGCAGCGGGAGGATGTGACCGCTGCCATTGACAGGCAGACACGTGCATTCATAGCTGTCATGGCCACATTGGGTACCCAGTTTGGTGCCCGTGCACTGCAGACACTGCGCAGTGTCATGTCCACCCCCCATTCCCGGCGCCATGCGACACCTTCCATGTCAACACCGGGTTCAGCTGTGGACATACCGAGCACGCCTGGCGCGGGCATGTTCGGTGAGCTGCAGACCCCTGCATGAACACGGTCGCATTCACACAGCGTCACCCTTGGGGGACCGTCGGTGCCACCCCATGAGGCCAATGGTCAGCCTGGCATGGCTGGCAGGTCTCAGCGGGGCCACCCACACATCCATGGCAGCCGTGGCACTGTGCCGCGTGACTGACCTGTCTCCCACCATGGCCACTGTCTGCCGTTGCCCTATGTGCAGTGTGTTGTACCTCGTGCGATGCATGGGTGGGGTACCCAGGCCTGCACACACACGGTCCCTGTGCACACCCTCCCGGCTGCTGGTCACTGTGGCAAGTGTATGATGATGCCTGCGTTGCGCTGTCTGCCAGTGTGCAATGATGCCCAGCGTCTGAGGTGCACACAGTGACAGCCACTGGACGTGGTCGTGTGTGGACCTGTGTGGGGGTAGGGGTGCCAGTTGGGGATGGTGTGCTGTCTACCCCTTGTGCATGTCTTGTGGTGTGTGTGTGTGTGTGTGCGCACACGTGTCGTGTTTGGCCCTGCCCATCCTTGTCGCCGTGTGCGATGCCACACTCAGACCCAGTCCCTTACCGCCATCTGGCCCTGGGGTTCTTCCCTGCCTGTCTGTAGGCTGTGCCCTTGCCATTGGTGGTTGCGCATGGCCCCATGACCTACCAGTGTTGACCAAAGTGCTCTTCTGTAATGGTGTCCTGGTGCAGCTGTGACATCTGGATCAGGCGGGGGTCTCTTCACCCAGGGGGTGGCTGCTCATCACCGGCTGGACTGGTGTCCTCATCGTCCCCACCGCTGTTCCCCTCTTCAACCTCTACGGCTATCCCACAGTCATTGGCCATGTTGTGCAGGATGCAGCAGGCCAGGAATAGCCCACAGGCCTTCTAGGGGCTGTACTGTAGGGCACTGCCAGATGTGTCCAGGCACCGGAAACGTGACTTCAGCATCCTGAACACCTGCTCAATGACATTACATGTGGTGACGTGTGCCTCATTGTACCTTGGCGCGTGGCTGCGATAGGGTCGAGGGGCGCCAGTATGGTGTGAGCAGCCAGTGACGGAGTGGTAGCCACTGTCACCTGTGTGTAGAGGGTGGACATTAGTATGGTGGTCTACGTCACTTTGCCATGGGCCGACCAGGCCAGTACCCATGGCACCTCTGACTATGCACCCCCCCACGTCTGCTCATGTTGTCCTGTGTGATATGCATACTCACCCATTAGGTGGCCAGTGGGGATGTTCCAACTCTCAAACCTGTGGCACAGTGCCAACTAGTGCCAGATGAAGGCATCATGTGCTCTCCCAGGGTGCGTGGCACAGACATTGGTAATGTACCCCCTGGCATCGCACATCACCTGGCAGGTGATGCTCGCATACCCCTTCCAGTTGATGTAGGACACACCGTCTGGGCCAGGTGGCATGCGGATGGCCACATGGGTGCAGTCAATGGCCCCGAGCACGCCAGGCAACCATGCTACCCTGTGGAACTCTTGTATGTGTGCTGTGTGCTCCGCCTGTATGCTGGGGAAATGGATGTACTCTGCAGCATGTGGCAGCAATGCGCTGAGGAATTGTGTGAGTAGGCATGATGCGGCCGACTGGGTTATGCCTGTTTTGTCCCCTGTTGGTCTCTGGAAGGTGCCGTGGTGAGCAAGCACATGATGGCTGTCACCTTCATCTCCACTGACAGAGCATGGCTCCGTCATGTGGGTGCCTGCATCTCATCACTGCACCGCTCACAGAACCACCTCAGGATCGCCCGGTTCAGGTGGTACCGGCCCACAATCTCTGTGTCAGAGTAGTGTTCAAAGGTGGTGCGGGCTTGGTACTGCTTGTTCTGGGTGTACTGCCGACGGGCCCTTCCACGGCTGCGCCCTCCCTGCTGCCTGCCTTCTCACACCCCTCATTACCGACTCCATCTGGAAGGTGGCACTGGCCATGTCCCTGGCTGGTGTTCCCCGGTGCTGTTATCCGTTCCCCCTGCTGTCCATTTCTGATGCTCTCCCTGCACTGGGTACACCTCCAGCCTTTGGCTGTGGCTGTCCTGCCTCCTGCCACTGCCCTCAGTCCACTGTGGCACTCCACTATCAGTCCTGCATAGTGGCACAGGCTCCCCACTCCTATCCTGTTCCTGTCTCAGTTCAGGTGTGCCCTGTCCTGCTCCTGCCCAGTCCTGCTCACTGCTACCTTCTGTACTGCCCTTGTGTCTGTCACCACGCTCCCACCTGTGGCTTTCCTGTAGCGTTCTTGCACCCCTCTCTTGCTCCTTTTTATTTTGGATAATTTCTGCTGTCATGCAACTTCCGCTAGCTCCCCTATTGCGCATGGCGTATGGTTGCGCATGCATTCATTTACTATTGTGCATGGCGTGCGGTTGCGTACATTCATTACTATTAACGCTCTTGCTACTTTGCCACTGCTCAGCAGCCTCCCACTGAATATAACACAATGGTGCATTTCTGTACTTGCACTGGCACATCTCTGTTGCGCATGGCGCAACCCTTTTGAATATCCGGGCCTCTAAGTCAAAGCACATGTCCAGGTGCGACCTGTGGGAGGGAGCTGACAACAGATAGGGAAACCGGTATCTATTCATAAATGGTATAGTGGAAGAAACATAATCCATATTCAGTAAAGTTCACTTAATATAACAAAGGAAAAAAAACACAATCTGAGCTTATGTACGTTCATTGAAAAGATGGAAGAAAAATATGAACCAAAGTAATTAGTGATGGAATACCTGGTTTGGATAAGTTTAGAACCACCCAGATCCTATGTCAGTTTCTGTAGAAGAGCCACATCAAAACCTGTTTTCAGGTATGATAAGGTTCTGATAAGTTCTAAAACATAAATTTTGAAGTTTTATATACTTTTCCTGCAGTTCATCTAATAAGAAGGCTGGTAGAGAGATCCAGAAGAAGGCTAGAGGTAGTGTAGTACCACTCCAAGATTATTTATTTATTTGAAT
Organism: Neoceratodus forsteri; assembly: GCA_016271365.2. Classification (NCBI taxonomy): domain Eukaryota; kingdom Metazoa; phylum Chordata; order Ceratodontiformes; family Ceratodontidae; genus Neoceratodus; species Neoceratodus forsteri. Next base: position 73,228,947 of record JADMNL010000036.1, read on the forward strand.
TTTGATGACCAGGTAGGCCCACTGACACATGGCAGTCTCTTTTGCAGGGGTGACCCGGAATTAGTTACATACAATAAATGAGAAACAATAAATACTACTAAAGCTGCTTCTTGCACCGTTGGAGGAGTCCCGACTGACAACAGCTTCACAGTCTAACCAGAATATAAGAAGGAGACTCAGGAATGGAGGTGGAGATCAGATCGCGTGATCGGAACTTCGGAGTAGCTCGCTTGCCGAAGAGCTCCGTTCTGCGCCCGTCTGACGTCTTTTTGACTCCTTCTGACCTTAATTTCTCCTCATAAGCTGCCAGTAATAAGGAAGAGGCTCATTACAAGATGGGTTTATGGAGGTGGAAATGAAACCTCCATATAAAGTATCACCCCGCAACCCCAGAAAAAGGCAGCTAAAAAACTAAAGCCTCAGCCTAAATCACTCAGCCCAAGGGGCGGGGAGACTTGCATCATGGAAGAACCTCTCACCCTAATGCGGTTTTTGGAAGAAATAAGACCGCTAAGGGACGCGGTCCAGGATTTGTCCGGTGATGTTAAAAATATCACGTCTGCCATCGAGGAGCTGTCTCGCAGAACATCCGACGGGGAGGCTCACATTAAATCACTGGAGGGCCACACAGACAGAATGGATTCCACAGTAAATAAGATGGCACATCGAATTCAGAAGCTGGAGTTAAAAGTGGAGGATTTGGAGGGTCGTAATCGGCGCAACAATGTTGTCATTATTGGGCTGCCAGAAAAAGCTGAAGGTACTGATCCCATTAAGTTTGCCCAAAAGTTAACAGAAAAAAATTGCAGGACCCTCACTGTTTGGTGCAACCTACGTCATTGAAAGGGCCCACAAAGCTCTACGCCCAGTTCCTCCCCCGGATCGTCCTCCTAGAGTATTTATTTTCACATTTTTAAATTACCAAGAGAGGCAGCTTCTCATTGATAAAGTGAGGGAGGTTAAGGACATATTTTGGGAAGGTTCCAAAATCAGAGTGGTCCAGGATTTGCCACTCTCCATTCGGCAGAAGCGTGCCGCCATTCCATCCACTGGTTAAAAAATTAATAGCGGCTGGAATTAAGTTTCGTATGGGATACCCGGCAAGACTCCAAGTCTGCATAGACAACGAATGGAAGACTTTTGAATCCCAAGAGTTGGCTGCTTCTGCCCTCCGTGAAGCTTTCCCAGCATTGTTTAAGGACCCTTGAGATGGAGTGCCTGTCTGGGTTACAGCAGTTTTTTCCTTGATTTCCAAAGAGTAGTTTGATGTTTAGCAATACTGGATCAGGTCACGAAGACCCGGACTAGGCTATGGGTTTGGCTCTCAGGATACCGAAGATCACTATGTGTTTTTGTCCAAGAAGACTCTACCCTCCCGGGATTTAATACTGGACCTTATGTTTTTTCAGAGGGTCCCATAGTGGTCCCTCTTAAGCATATATATATATTTTTTTTTCTTTTTTTTTTATATATACTAGTCTTGTGTAGTCACCCGGCCTCCACATATTAATGAAGGCCTCTGTTGTTACTTATACTGATTGTATATCAGTACTTCCATATTCGACAGGGTGTTCCCACCCATAAAGTGTTGTTGTAAATTCTGGACAGTTACTGTTAAATTGGCAGTGGTCCACCATGTGGAGGGATAACAGGCGGGCCGTCTGATGCTTTTTGCTTCTTTCTAGCTTGGACTTGGATTTAAAACAAATAAGGGAAACCGGGTTTTTGTAAGAGGGAGTGTTCCTCTAAGATTTGCGGGATTGTACTTCCTGGGTTCTTGCCATTCCTAGAAGGGATTTTTGTTTACTGAAGGGCATTTTTGGTTTTCTTTTTGGTTATACTAAATGCATAAAGCGATGGGGGAAGGAAATGGTTTTAACGCCAATCTCAATTTAAGTTTATATTGGGTAGCTAAATAGGGTTCTCATTTTGTTGTTGTTCCTAGTGTCAGAGGGGGCGTCATCTTTTACTGCTATAGGGGAAACGCGGGAGGACTCTGTTGGTGGGCTGAGTGGGCTGGTGTCACAGGCCGTCAGAAGCTGGAAATTGGGAAGGGTGGGTTGGGGGCTGTTGGGATCGGTATGTAAAAATGGGACAAAGAAAGGGCTTGGGGGAGGACAAGTTGGGGTGGTATCGTTCAAGGGATAACGGGTTTTTTGTTTTAAGGGGGAGGTGCACAAGGCCTGTAAGTTTATCTCTTCTTATTGGTTAGTAATACGGTCACAGGATAATATAACGGTGTGATAAGAAATGGGGACGGATATTGCTATTAAGTTCCTTACGTTGAATGTCAGACAGGAATAAATCTAAACAATTTAGGATATTGAAACATATAGAAGCAGTGAAGGCTAAAGTAATATTCTTGCAAGAAACTCATTTATTGCAAGATGAAGTCAAACTATCTATGGAGGCTTCAGATAGGGAAGATTTTCTGTCTCAGGGTAATACACAAAGCAGAGGGTTATGATATTACTTTATAGATCATTGTATTTTACCCTTAAAAGTAATTCAGGACAATGAGGGTAGATATATCCTGGTGAAGGGCAAGCTACAGAACATGATTATTTTGATTGGGGCAGTTTATGGTCCCAATACGGACTCCCATGATTTTTTGGTTGAATTATTAAAGGCTCTACAGCCATTTAATTATCTTCCCATGATACTGGGTGGGGATTTTAATACGGTGCTAGATCCCTTACTTGATAGATCCTCCAGGACTCAATTATATCCAACACCTGCCTCTCGTGCTTTTGGTGAGTTGGTAGACCAGTTGGGTCTGGCAGATGTTTGAGGGTCCTTCATCCTGAGGAAAGGGGATACACTTTTATTTCTCAGACCCATAGATCTGGTTCTCGGATCGATTACATTCTCCTTTCTCGCACCCTGCTCCGGGGGACTCTTAACTCAGCAATTGTGGCTGCCCCTCTCTCAGACCACTCTGCAGTGCAGCTTACAATTTCCTTCCCCTCTCTTACCCGTAAAGGTAACAGATGGAAGATAAACAACCAAATTTTGAGGATTCCTAAAATAATTCAATCTTTATCAGCACAAATGAAGGAGTTTATTTCATTTAATCAGAAAGATGAGGTCCGTCCGGATATCTTTTGGGGTACATTTAAGGCTTACCGAGAGGTTTACTAATTAGTGAGCGTTCAAAGAAGAAGAAAGAAAAGGAGGCTACCTATGGCGTATGCGATTATTCCAAATTAGGTCTCTGAAGCTAAGATACTCGTACTCTCACGCGAGGAGGATAAAATAAACCTAGTGAAAGTAAAGGACGCATATCTCAAAATGTTAGGTGAGCAGGCCGAATTAGCTATTATCAAAACTAAAGCAAAATATCTGGACCAGGGGGAAAAATCGGGTAAGTTGTTGGCTAGACGTATCACACAATTTGAATCTTCCCACTTAATTGAAGGGATTATGTTGGAAGAAGATGGTACCATTAAAACCGCCCCTGAGGATATGGTCCAAGTTTTCCAAAAATACTTTGAATCTTTGTATCGTGGTATGCAGTCCCCTCCAGCTGAAGTTGAGATCTCGGCTTTTCTTGAGAAACTACCCCTTCCCAGATTAGATGAATCAGATCGTGGGCTTCTCAATGCTGAGATAACACAGGAGGACATAGTAACTGCCATTAAAATTTAACATTAGACAAACGCCCGGGCCCGATTGGTTCTCAGCTAATTTTTATAAAACATTTTCTCCTCAGCTCTCCCCATTGTTACTTAGACTATTTCAATATATTCTATCAGGAAAAGAAACAGATAATTCCCTGGCCGAAGCACTTATTGTTCTGATCCCTAAGCCTAATAAGCCACCTGAAAATCCTGCTAGTTACAGACCCATTTTGTTGCTGAACTACGATATTAAGACCCTGGCTGAGATACTGGCTGATCGAATTAACCAAATAATCTCAAAATTGATAGGGGTAGAACAAGTAGGCTTTATGAAGGGTAGATCCCCATCGGACCATTTTAGAACATTGGCACATGTCTTCTCGGCCTCCGAGGGGGCCGAACTCCCGATGGCGTTGGTCTCCTTGGATGCCAAGAAGACCTTTGATAAGGGTCCACTGGGCCTTCTTGTTTCGCGTGTGATGGATAATTCGGCTTTCCAGAAAATTTGTGGCTTGGATCAGGCACTGTACACCAATCCTCGTGCTAGAGTTGTGTGCAACGGGGCTATATCTGCACCTTTACATTACATGTTGGTGCTAGACAAGGATGCCCCTTTCACCCTACTATTTAATTTGTATTTGGAACCCCTTATAAGGTGCATAGTGTATCTCTGAGATTTTGGGCATTAACATCAGAGGGCATACTATCAGGTTACGGCTTATGCCGATGACCTGCTAATTTATGTCTCAAAGCCGATAGATCCATTCCGGTCTATTAAAGGTAATACAGAATTTTAGTGCCTTAGCTAACTATAAATTGAATCAAGACAAGACGTTCGTTTATCCTTTGAATAACAGGTTATTTAGGCGGACATGAAGATTTAGGATTAGGATGGAATGCTAAATCCCTCAAATATTTAGGCCTTACCTAACAAACAGTCCAAGATAGATTACGTCAATTGAATTTAGACTCTTTAGTTCATAACATCCGATTAGATCTAAAGATGGGTATTAACTCATTGTCATTATAGGGGTAGAATCAACATCATAAAATGAATATATTTCCTAGGCTTTTTACCCCATTTGTATGTTGAATGTTTGGATCCCCTTTCATGGTTCAAGAAGTTCCATGGGAAATTGTTTGACTTTGTCTGGGCTTACAAAAAGGCCGGATGTTGTACCCCAAGTTAGCTCGGCAAGAACTTTAGGAGGTTTGAGACTGCCTCACTTTGCGCTTTATTTTGGGCAGCGCATTTGAATAAGTATGGGAGATGGATGCACTGTGAGGACAATGTCTCAACCTCTGGATACATTCCATTATGAGTTAGACTTGGAAATTAGCCTTATTAAGAGCTTTGACATTAATCCTAAAGCCTTACTCCATGTACCTGCCCACCTACTTCCCTCTCTGTTAAAGAATCCCCTATTAGGGTGTCTCTAAGAATACATAATCAGTTATGTAACTTCTTGAAATATGAGCAAACTCTAGGCGGTGCACAGCCCATTTGGGAAACTTCAGTGGCGGATAGGGCATAGGACTATTAAACATAATTGGTTACCTTTCCGGCTGATTGTTCCTTAAAAGAATTCATAAATTCAGATGGTGGTGTAATTTCATCTGTGGAGATCATGAAGAAGTTTGACTTGACACCCAGGGATAGTTTAAAATATTTCAATTGGCCATTCATTGGTTCAGAAAATTGGATGTCATCCAATTCACCCTACTGCTATCGCATTTGGGCGGATCTGGGTCCACTAGTGGGAATGCCACAGGCTATTTCTAAGGTCTACTTAGTGTTGTTTCAATGGGCCTTTGAAGACAATCTAACGCAAAGTCTATACTGGCCAAAGTATTCCCTAATATAACATTAGACTGGAGTGCATTTGGCAGAACTGCATAAACTTGTTAGACAGGATCATCTTAGACTAATGCAGTTAGATATTGCATAATTTTTACTACTCGCCTCAGAAGTTGGTGGATCTAAATATAATAAAGGGTTCTGAATGTTACAGATGTGATATGGTGGAGACCTTCTCCACATCTTCTGGTATTGCCTAAAAATTATTCCATTGTGGAATGAGATAAAAAGTAAGGCCAACCCATTACTGGGGCTAGAGGATATGTTTTGTCCTGAGGTGTGGTTTAGTTAGGAGACAATGACAGGTTTCCTCGTTAGAGGAGGAAATTTCTTATAACTCTGATCTCAGCACAGTGAAAAATTAGTGTTAAAGTATTGGAAAGACGTCGAGATTACTTACTCTGAGTGGTTGGCGGAACTCCTCTCGAACCTTAGGAGCGGAGAGGATGATAGCCACCTTAAATAACCAGTTACCCCTTTTGAGAAAATCTGGACCCCATTGGTGATAGTATATACATAATATTATTATGTGGTTTAGTCTGTATTGACCGTATCCAGTAGTAGGGCCTTGTGCGGGGAGGTTGAAGGGGGTGTGGGGGGGTCTTGCGGAGGCTATCTGTGCTTGTATCTGTTACGGAACTCTCTGTTACATGTTTGTTTTTCTTTTTTCTCTTATGTGCTGTATTTGACATTCACAACTTGTCTCTGCAAGATGTTATTTGTAAAAGTTTAATAAAAAGTTAATGGCAAAAAAAAAGGAATGGAGGCGGAGATGAGAAACGCTGTACTGCAGCATACTCCCCCAGCTTCTCCGGATAAAACAGCTAAGAAATCCAGGCAACAACCAACAAAACCAGCGGTCACTTCAGCACTCAAACTGGCTGCAGTGCCACTCACGGAAGTACATTTCTTAATGGAGATGAAGCCACTGAAGGAAGCCCTGCTAATGCTGACAGACGATATTTCTACCTTGAAAACTGACCTGAAAGATGTCTCCAGGCAGGCCAGAGATACAGAGGCAAGGGCAGTCTCATTGGAGCGGTGGAGAGCAACAATGGATTCAGAGATGGTAGCCCTCCGAAAGCAAATGACCAGAATGGAGCTAAAGCTGGAGGATCTCAAGGGATGTAGTCACCGAAACAACTTAGTGATTATCGGCCTCCTGGAGGGCGAAGAGGAGCCTCCCCCATAACCTTCATGCAGAAGTTGTTGGATAAAGTAGCAGGCCCCTCACCAAATGGGCCTACATATGTAGTGGAGCGTGCCCACAGCGCTTTATGCCCCAAACCAGCTCCTGGTTCTCCCCCTCACCCCTTTCTGCTGAAGCTACTTAATTATTTGGATCGCCAGCATATTCTACTGCAACTACGGGGCATCCAGACCTTGCTGTGGGAGGGAAACAAGATCAGAATCTCTCAGGACTTACCAGCCTCAGTTAGACAGAAGAGGGGCACATTTCACCCCACGATCTCCCACTCATTCTGGATGGAATCCTATTTCAAATGCTGTACCCAGCGCAGTTCCAGGTTAAGATCCATGACAAATGGCATTCGTTTGAGAACAACGAGCAAGCAGTAAAAAGGCTGCAAGGTTTGTTGCCAGACCTGTTTCCAAAATGAAAAGCTCTTTGTGATTGTGTGCTTGAGATCTGGTGAACGATCACCTTCAGGGGCATGAAGGGGGACTTAGCAACTAGTATGGTCCTTGGTTTAGATAAAGAATCATAACAGCGAGCAATTGATCCAGAAATACCCAGCAAGTTCAATTCAGTTATCATATTCTTCGTTTATTTGGAAAGCCGGCGGGTTAAGAGCGGCCCAATTGTAAGGACTAACCTCTTTCTTTGACTGATGAAGCGCTACAGTACTGTGCTCAGAATTGGTCCCCTCGATGGTGCACACAGCTGAACAGTTGCAGCAGCTCCCTTTAGATAGGCGCCACGAAGATGCGCAATATCGCGGAGCTGCAACCCGTACTGGACAGAGCTGTGGGAACTTCCTGGAAGATGTATCCCTTCAGAACGCATCCACGGTTTTGAAAGTTTTGGCAGTTTAACGCAGATGGGACATGTGCTTTTCTTTATTGGGGGATAGAATTCTTTTACTTATTAGTTTTTCAATCATAAATAATTCCCCTGGCTTAAGGTGCATTAGGATGCCATATTTGTAATTTAAAGATTTCCTGGCAGTTACCCACAGCAAGCGCAAGCATATGGTAGACCTTACAGAGTCCAACCCACCAACAGTTACCTCTGTCAGATTATTCAGAATTGGGGATTTTTGGGGGAATGCTCATCTCGAGCGACAGAAGAACAGTTTAAAGGCTTTTATACTAGGTTACTGGTTCTAGATTGTTGAATATTTCATAATTCTGGTTATAAATTAACATGTTTTTTAGGGGAGAGACGAGAGTTTTTATATGCTTTAACTGGAAGTATCTCGTACCACATGGAGGGGGGTGGACCTCTCATTACTGTTAGTAGTTAAGAGTTGTTTTGCTCAGAGGTAAATCAAGAGGAGTCCTTTTGTACGCTTCAGACCAGTACCCTAACCGGTACAAGAAGGGGCTACAAAAAGGAAAAGGAAAAGGGAAATGGTGGGAGGTAAACAATGCGCTAAAGGTGGGGGGGGGGGCACTCATGGCATCAAAACAAAAGATTTAATTCCGGAAAGTATAAGGTATTATAGAAACCACGAGGCTACAGGGGATTATGGCTAGAAATGTGAATGTGTGGTCATGGAATGTCAAAGGGGCATGCAACAAGCTGAAAAGATACAAAATCCTGAAACAGATGCAAATAAGCAGGGGTCAAATTTTCTTCTTACAAGAGACCAACCTCCACGAAGCTGAGGCAAATTTGCTAAGGCAGCTGCACGTTGGGCAAGTCTTTGCTGTGGGATCCAGCTCCCAAAGTTAAGGGGTAGCAATCCTGGTATCAAAAAATGTTAGTTTCAAATGTAATCAGTGTATTGCGGACCCCTTGGGCAGATACGTATTCATAGTGGGGACACTGGAGAGGTCTGAGATGCTTCTTGGCTCTGTATATGGCCCGAACACAGATACCCCCTCCTTCTTTATGGAGCTCCTTAATCTCCTGTTGCCTTTCCTTTCTGTACCTGCCCTACTGGGGGGATTGGAATCTCCCCTTTTCCCCAGACATATATAGAACTGGCAAACAGAAAGCAGGTTTATCACCAGCTCAAAGGGCCATCAGAGACCTGATCGACAATTTGGGATTATGTGATCCATGGTGGTTTCTTCATCCTAATCTGAAAGAATATACTTTCAGGTCTCCAGTACACGGGTTCTCCACCTGTACTGATTACTTCTTAATGAGCAAACAACTACTGCCAGGCCTTATGGCAGGCCAAATCCTACCAGAAGCTATCTCAGACCACTCCTCAGTGTCCTGCACCATTTCCATCACACCACATCAAAAAATAGAAACGGTCTGGAGACTTAACAACAGACAAATGGTTGTTGGATCAAGTGAAGGCTTGTATAGAACAATATACACAGAATAATTGGGGAACCACCAGTCATCCAGAAATGGAATGGGGGGGGGGCTAAAATGTTATATTAGAGGCGAACTGATTAGGATTGCCTCTGTACAGAAATGCAAGAGGGAAGGACAAGCTAAAGACTTATTGACACAATCCGACAGATGGAGACGAATATCTCTCCATCCTCCACAGAGACGTCCCATCAAAAACTGATCAGGGCTAAGGCACAATATAATGAGATAATGGTGGCCAAGGCAGAATATGCAATTCTTAAAACAAACTCCGCATACATTGAACATGGTGAAAAGGCTGGGCGGGTATTAGCTATGAGGGTCAAACACCAGGAAACCTCCCGATTGGTAGATGCAGTCGGTTCTAAAGCATATAATCTACTTCTCACTAACCCCAAAAAATCGTGGCAGAATTTCATACCTTTTATAAACATTTATATGGAGCCAGGTCTGATCCCCCTTCAAGAGCTAAGATAGAGGAATATCTGGAGTCTATCGAACTACTGGTTTTGTCTACGGATCAGCAAACCCTTCTGAGCTCCCCACTTTCAGAAGCTGAAATCAGGCAGGCTATAGGCAGTTTGTCACTCAATAAAACCCCAGGGCTGGATGGCTTCTCTGCCAATTTCTACAAATCACTAACACAAGATCTGATGCCATGGTTGTTCTGTTTATACCAAACCATCCTTTTGGGTGAGAGCCGTGACCCCAGCCTTTTCAAGGCTCTAATCATAGCATTGCACAAGGAGGGGAGGGACCCAGAACATGTCTCAAATTACCGCCCTATCTCATTATTGAATTATGATGTTAAAATTCTGGCTGAAATCCTAGCAAACAGATTAGGACGGGTCATTCCCTCTCTAATCTGCACTGAACAAGTGGGTTTCATGACAGGTAGATCTGCCTCGGACCACATACGAAAATTGGACCATATTTTCTCTGTTGCCCGAAGTGAAGAGGCTCCTGCGATACTGATGTCTCTGGACACTGAAAAGGCGTTCGATAGAGTAGATTGGTGCTTTCTCTTTCGGACTTTAGTCCGGTTCGGGTCCCTCCCCTCTTTGTGCAATGGATACAAACCCTGTATACTAATCCACTGCGCACATATACTGCAACAGAACCTTCTCCTCTCATTTCTCCCTACACTCAGGTACTAGACAAGGATGCCCCCTATCCCCAATATTATTTAACCTTTACCTAGAACCCCTTCTGAGGTGGATCAAAACAGACCCGGGGGTTAAAGGGGTAATGGTAGGAGGGTGAGAGCTCAAACTATCAGTATATGCAGACGATATTCTTCTCCATATGTCGGAACCGAAGACCTTGGCTATCAGAGTCCTGGATTTAATTCAGGAAATTGGAGTCCTGGCTAACTATAAACTAAACATAGACAAAACCATAGTCTTTCCTCTAAATTTCTGCACCTATAGAATGGAAGTGGAGGGCCTAGGGTTGAACTGGGAACCTAAAACACTAAAATATTTGGGAATACACCTATCCAGAGACCCCAAATTACTGAAAAGACATAACCTCGATGCACTGGTACAAGTAATCCAACAAGACCTAAACAGATGGAGCTCACTGCCAATATCACCATGGGGAAAAGTGAGCATAATAAAAATGAATGTTCTACCCCGGATTTTTTATCCACTTAATATGCTAAACATTTGGTTACCTTATACCTGGTTTTCCAAGCTCCACTCAATGATCAACCAGTTCTTATGGAAGGACAAGCAAGCACATAGAGCCTGCAGGAAACTCACTCTACCTAAAATAAAAGGTGGACTGAGACTCCCCAACTTTAAATTTTATTACTGGGCGAGCCATGTGGCAAAATATATGAAATGGGTGGTTAGGCCGGACAATCCAGACCCACACTCATATGTTACCTATTTCATTAGAGCTGGAGAAGGAGCTTACCTCCTCAGCTGACATTTCTCCCCGGCCCTCTATCACATCCTAATCAAAATGCTCCCCCAAACATTGGCTGATACCCCGGTCGGTACTTCAGTCAAAGTTCATGCCCAGCTATGCACGTCCCTCGCTTATAAACATACAAGAGACCCTGCTCAACCTTTGGTGGGTAACCCAAATTTAAAGATAGGTGGAAATGTGATCAAAATTTCCTGGCTTCCCCAACTGGCACTTGCCAAAGTACAAGATTTATGGAGTGAGGGCCAAGTCAGAACAACAATAGACATCCTCAATAACTTCAAATTAGGCCCCCACTGCAGTTTCAAAGTGTTCCAGCTCAGACACATGCTGCTGGCTTCTCACATAAAACAACCCCCAGAAGATGGTTGTAGTTTCCTGCAGCCACTCAGTCTTTTAGTCACTCAACCACATGCGGTCTCTGGCATATATAAGACACTAACAGACAGTGCCTTCACTCACCAAGATGGATTCTCTCACTGCTGGAATTCTCAATTCCCAGACGAGAGAATTGAATGGGAGAAGGTCTGGAGAGACATTCACCGGTTGATCTCACAGGACAGACTCCATCTGATGCAATTTTAGGTTCTTAATAACATGTATTACACCCCGGTGAGAATGGCCAAAATGAATAAGTCTCTCTCACCGAATTGTAGAAGATGTATACAAATGGAAGGGTCCTTATACCACATAATTTGGGATTGCCCCAAAGTCGCCCCCTTATGGACCCTCATCAGGCAGATGGTACACCCATTGTTAGGTATCACGGAACATATAGAGCCCAGAGCATGCTTAGTGGGTGATTATTCAAATGTGAATGTCACAGAAAGGAAATATCATCTAGCAATGATAGCAATGTCGGTAAAAAAGCCAGTGCTTAGACATTGGCTGGACTCGGATATATTATCCTATACGGAATGGCTGCAGGAACTTTTATTTAATTTATCAGTGGAAAGAATGATTGCTAGCACACAAAACAAAATGCCTAAATTTCAGAAATATTGGAGTAAGTTATACACGTTGTACTCCCTATGACAAGGATCAGGAGTTTAAGAAGGTTCCTCTTGGAAATGGAAATGGGAATACTGCTGTATTCGGGATGCCATGAGTGGGGAGGTATGGGGAGGAAGGGAACTGTTAATGTATTGTATAGTTCCTTTTACTGTACTCACACAGTGTAATAATGCGGCCTTTTCAGGATGAGTGTGTAAAATAAATAAAATATACTGAATTTAAAAAAAAATGAGAAACAATGTACCCAACATTTACAGAATAGAAACTAACCATTCGAGAGGTAATCGTACATACAATGTACAACATATTAGTTACAATCAGGAGACTCACGAAATAAACATTCAGAGTCATGGAATATACATTCAGAGACACGGAATATACATTCAGAGAGATGTTTAAGGGTGGACAATGAGGGTCAAAACAGTTTTTGTACTTTAAACTAAAAGGTTCTGAACGGTCTGGTAAGTATAAAGGTTACAGCAACGAGCTGAGAATGAGCGTTGTACACCTAGCAGACCTGTGTTTGATTCCCACAATCTGCACTTGCATACTGTGTGACCCTGAGCAAGTCACTTATCCTTCCTGTGCTCCCTGGGCAAACATGGAAATAGGTTTAGGCTCAGTGTGCCTTTCCCAGCCCAAACTGATAAAATATAGAGAAAACATTATCAGAACCATTTATTGCTGATCAGAACCTTTTGTGTCCCATCCCGAGAAGTAATATGTACAATATGATACAACTGTGACTCAGGAGGGGCTGTATGGGCAAAAAGAATAGAAGCAGGAACCCACTGTCAGTGCAGTAATGTGTGTGTCTCTCTCAGGGGAGTAGTCGTAGGGGCAAATATGGGTGGAAAAGTCCCAGAGGAGAGCTTTGAAGGGGAGAATGTGGACGAGCTGATAGCAACTTGGAGGATATTCCAGAGGTGAGGAAGGTGAAAGGAAAAGTGGGGTGCTCATTCGAGGTTTTATTGTTGTGGACAGAGAAGGGGCAGGATTCAGAGGGGCAGAAGAAGTAGGAGAGTGGAGGGAGGAATGATAACAGACAGTGAAGGGAGTTGAACAAGAATTTGGCTAAGAAGGAAGGACAGTGGAAGATCAAACCCGAGCTCCCATCCCTGTTAAGGGAGGTAGGTAAGCCAGATGTGGTAGTTCATTTGGAAACCAACATCTGGAGAGATGCAGTGTGGAGGTGGTTAGTTACAAACTGTGTCGTTTCTAGGTAATTGACCAATGGTCAGATGATGTCTTTTGACCAATGAAGATGTTAGATTTGGTCAGCTTGCTCAACCCCATTTCATAAGAAATAGGGGTAAAATTTTTTGTAAGTGTAATTAACTACACTGTAACTACTGTGTAGTTACATTTCACTACCAAGTAGCTGAGAACTAGTTTCACAATTATGCGTTGCGTACTTACACAGTTTGCATGAAGAAATAGTTAAATGTGCAACTACTACTGTCTCACTTTTGGCACAAATCAATTAATTCTGGCTAGTGTAACTACACATTTAATAGCTGTTGCAAAGTGTAACAGAAAATCTGTTGTGCAGCTACCATTGTATGTCTTTTTGCATGATGCAGTTTGTTCTGACAATGGCAACTATTTCTCTATTACAGAGAAGAAACTGCACAAGGACAAGGGAAATAACATGAGGCTGGAGGGAGGCTTAGGGGGAACGCTAGGAAGTATTTTTTTCACAGAGAGGGTGGTGGATCCATGGAACAGCATACCAGCAGAGGTGGTGGAAGCAAAAACAGTATGGGGATTCAAAAGTGCATGAGATAAGCATAAAGACACCCTGCTGTACAGCAGAGTGGGGGAAAGGCAGTCCAGATAAGAGTAGGGATTACCAAACCACGTAGGGAAATGGGCAGACTAGGTGGACCGGTTGGTCCTTATCTGCCATCATATTCTATGTTTCTATGTAACTATACATTTAGTAGCTTTTACAAATTGTAACAGCAAATCTATTGTGTAACTACTAAATTATTACTTTTGGTATTATTAATTTTTTTCTAACAAGTGTAACTACTTATGAATGCAGGTTTGTGCATTGTTTCAACAGAATGTCTATCTGACATTTATTTATAAGGTAATCACGTAGAAAAATTAAAGTGTAATCAGAATGGTAACTAAAATATGATTACAATGTAACTTCCATCTGCTACGCTTAAATGCACTGATTGGCAGCTCTTTAGATGATGATGATCTATGCCTGTGATCTAGTTTTTCATGAACTTACAGGTCAGTAAACATGAAGCCTAATACTGCGAATTGATGACTAAGTGTACACAAAAGATTTACTTTGCAGAATTACTAATTGGCATTGTAACAATATTGTGGACACGAAATAATGGTATTGTTTTCAGAGTGAATTCCTATGTAACACACATTTGCAAGTGCACACATTTACATTTATCAGATGTCAATATTGTAGTTGTGATATCAGTTCTCATTCAGAAATCAGCACCTCATAAACTTGCTGCTTAATAAACATGCAGTTTAATATTGGACCCTATTCCTGTACGTGGTTGGGAAATGTGACAAATGGGCATACCCAGGCCCGGTGATCAACAGTAGCCTTCCAATCAGATGGCCCTTCACCAGCAGACTGGGTCCTGCACTCTGTGTGGAGTGGGGGATTGTGGGATATGACTGGTCCTCCCAGTACTGCTGTTTCCATTAAGGTGACCTACTGATCTGGCTGTGTTCCCTGCTGTGCCCCCAACCCTCACAGCAGGGCTGCAGCTATGAATCCTGGGGCCCCGGACAAGTCACTTGGAATGGGCCCCCGTTTCCCAAACCAGCTAATGACAGAGGTAATGCCAGCTCCTTAGGAGGGCCCTCCTGAGCTCGGGGCCCCGGACAACTTCCCCACTTACCCCCCATTACTGCGGCCCTGCCTCACAGTATAGTCAGAGGGCTGTGGGAAGGATAGCGCCATGGCCACCATTCTGTGCAGCCAGTGGGAGGGGCACATAATGGCTGAGGAAGGGTCCATGCCTGTGTAGCTGGTGCCCCCCCCCACTACTACGCACAGCAGATTGGGGATAAAGCCTGGCATGTAGCCATACCCCACCCACAGCCACCCAACTGGCCAGCAGCAGAACAGGGGTGTTGGTCCCCACATTAACTATGCTGGGGTGCGACGGCACCCCCTTGCATGGCTGGGGGATGTACAGTACTGAAGCCTATGCATCTCCTATATGTGTATGTTCCCCTTCAGGAATAATTTCTCCATGAACATACTGCTTAATAAACATGCAGTCTAATATTAATTGCTAAGAAATCATTTGTTTACATAATTACTCACTGGCTTGTAACAGTGCTGTAATTACTAAGGAATGTGCTGCTTCTGTGGCATGGTTTCCACAGTTGAAGCCTAAATAACATGTATTTGCAAAGTAAGTATGCAGAAACTGACACTTAAAGTGTAAGAAGAAGGGTAACTATGTGATGACTACACTGTCAATGCTGTATTTCTGATACATGTTCTCCTTCAGAAATCATTCCCTCATGAACTTGTTGCTTAATAAACATGCAATCTAATATTGTTAATTGCTATACAACTACATTGTTTACTTACACTATAAAAATCAATCATTTACATAATTACTTCATAACAAAGGTATGGACGAGGGCTTGAGGAGGGAACAGCAGACATCAAGGAGAGCTAATTAACAACAGGAGTTTAGGCAACAAAGTAAACAATGTCCAGACTCTGGTGGCAGAGGCCCACCTGGACTTAATGGCCATCATGGAGACCTGGATCTCTCTTAACCACCACTGGGACCTCATTATATCAGTATACGCACTTTTCAGGAAGGATAGGATGGGGGTAGAGGTAGCACTATATGTAACAGAGGGCATAAAGGCCACAAGGAAAGTGGTAGGTAATGGATGGACAGAGACACTATAAGTCCTGATAGAATCAAATAAAGGTATGGTAAAAGTTGAGGTGGTCTATGCAAGCAATAATACCCGACAGGGTGGGCGGTATTGGGCAATACCGGACTGTCCAGGGGCGTAATGAGACCCGATGCCGCAGGCGGAGGGCCTTAGAGCCCCTGGAAGGTCCAGTATTGCCCATACCGCCCACCCTGGAGGGTATTATTGTGCTTAGAAAATGGGATTCTGTGTAAATTCAAATTAACTAATACAATAGGAGAGGACATGAATTTAAAACAAATATATACATTAGAAAAACACTTTTTGGGATAAAATAGTCCCTACATTCCTGTGATGTTCCATCTTCTGTTGCTGCCCCCCCCAACAGATCCATTCTCTTCTACTTATCCCCCCCCTTCATGTGGAAGAAGAGAGAATGTTTCGCCCCAGCAGTTGTTGTTATCATTTTTGTGTCACATTTCTGCCCTTCCTGCAATTATTTTTTTTCCCCCTCCGGTGGGTAGCTGTAGCTTCTAGGCACATGACTGTGCATCCTTAAACCATGAAATGAAGAACTACAAGTACTGTGTAAGATGGGAACTGTATAAATTATTTCTTTAAGTTTAACCAGCAGCGCTCTGAAGTTAATCAGCTGCTTTGTAACATTACCACTCACCACCCCAGGGACAGATTCTCCTGATCCTGTCATTTTTATAATGGCAACAGCGCTATAACAGCGCTACTGCAACAAGTCTTCTCAGCTTGCCCAGGCTGTATTCTCACTCCGTTTCTCCCCCCCATATCCATGTTGCTGCTCCAAAATCACCCTACATTTCAATTTAAAAATAAATGGGGGTGGATACCGGAAAAGTCAGCGATGATCGTGGCATCAGTTCACCGCTTTTGCTCCGTTCTGCTCCTGATGTCTTGAAAGTGTAACCACTCTCCTGGCTGACCATGTTTAACTTATGGCAACGGTAAAACAAAGCAAAAAAAAAAAAATAAAAAGTACTGCTAGTCTACGGGGCAGTGTGTGGGGTACTGATGATGCTAGGGATACAGTTTTGAAGTATGGTATGATGGGGAATCAGCAGCGAGATAGGATCAACTGTCTCTTTCCTCCCGACTGCAAAAATAACAACTGGAGTGAATTTTTTTGCCATTTACAAAGCTGGGCAAGCCTTGCACTGCTGGTTGAAGCTTAGGACTGTTGTACATCAGCCGGGGGATCGGCATCTGAAAAAGGGGTCGTGAGACTGTGGTCGGAGAGTGCTGCCGTTAGCCATCAGCGTGGTTGGCAGAAGTGATCAACTGGCTCTCTCTCTCTCCCCGACTGCAAAAGTACAAATGCACTGTGTGTATTTTTTTTTTATGACTTTGATACTGAACTGGTCTGGGGGGACTTGGCTAATCACTGAGTTACTCGCTATGCGAGAGAAAAATAGCGTAGCTTTCACCCAATGAGGAAGCAGGGTGGGCACCAGGATATCAGAGAGGGTGTAGGGGCCAGTTGGGCTGGGACTTTTTATTTGGGGGGCATCTACTGAAAAATAGATGCCCACCTCAGCCAATCAGCTTCCAGGATTTTTCTTTGCCATTTTCTAAAGATCACCAGACCAGAGTGAAGGGTTAGACTGGGAATTAGAAGGCAAAACAAGAAGGGTAAAAACCCAGGGGGAGGTGGTGATCACGGATGACTTCAGTCTACTAAATGTAGATTTAAGTGTCCTGTTGGCCAGCAGTGGCAGATACCATGCACTCCTGGATGCATTCCAGGATGGCTTCTTAGTCCAAGAGGTCAGGAAACTAATCAGGAAAAATGTGACCCTTGACCTTGTGCTAATACACAGTGATTATGTCAGGAACATCAGCAAAGGCAAGCTGTTAGGAAATAGCAAACACATATTAGTGGGGCTTGCTATGGAACTAGGCAGGGAGCACACAAACTCCAAAATGCACGTCTTTGATATCAGAAGAGCAAATTTCAGTGACATGAAGGAGAAACTTAAAGTAAAATTGGAAGGGTCTAAAGGGGTGGGAGTGGAAGGAATATGGGCCATTATCAGAAACAGCCTGGAAGTCATCACCACCTCCTGCCTGAGGCAGGTGGGAAAATGAAGAAAGCATAAGCAAATAATATGGCTCACGGGGGAGGTGGAAAATGCAGTGATGGGGGAAAATTCAGGGTGAGCCAAAAGCAGGAGGACAAGATGTGTACCTTGTCCGACTGAAGGAGTCCAAGAGGGTGTTGAGGTGGGCCTAAGCAGACACAGAGTTAAGGATAACTGAAGGAGTCAAGAAAGGGGACAAGGGCTTCTTTCGCTATATCAGGGAGAAGAGGCTCATGAAAGAAGGCATTGTCAAGCTGAAGTGAGGTGAGAGGTGGGTGGAGAAGGTTCTATGTGATAACGGCGACTGCAGAATAGCGATCACCATTCACAGCGAGTGTACATGGCGAAAATGGGTACAGTGATGCACACTGCATGGCGAGGAAGAAAGGTGCCCGAAACCCCACAGGGCTCTGTTTAATGTGGGGACTGTGCCCTGCACTCCCCTTCTTTAGATTTTCAACTCCAGGGGGTGCATGTTGGGGAAGGGGGTGAACACTTGTGAAGAACATTAAGCCGCTCGGTGGCAAAAAAAAAAATCTGCGCTGGACCGGACCCGAACCCTGTACCTGTACCTCCCAAGCGAGCACCCACCCCACCATGCCAGCAGTCCAGCTCGACAGCTGCCTGCCACACCCCGTCCCACATACCTTCCCTTCCTCTCCCTCGCACGCATGTATACATGCATACATCCTGTCTCGTACCGCCTCTAACCCAGTATCCGCTGCTCCTGCCAGGTAGCTATTTACAGAGGCGCTTACCTGAGCTGCCCAATCACAGTCGCCCTGTACACGGTATACCATGGTGGAATAGTAAAGACAAGATAGAAATACTGAGCAAATGCTTCTGTTTAGTATTCATGAAGGAGAAGTAGGGGCCACTATCATGGGGAAGAGTTGGCACAGGGCTGGAAGGGGGACCAAAACTGTGTGTAGAATCCATTGCCATGGACAAGGTACTTAAATGGATCTTGGCCTTGAGAGTAAATGAATGTCCAGGATAGGACAGTTGGCACCCCAGGGTGTTGAGGGAAATGGTGCAGCCACTAACTGTACCCTTGGCAGGCCTTTTCAGTGGCACCTTAGAGTCCTGAGTAGTGTCTGTGGACTGGAGAACAGCAAACGCAGTAGCCCTACAGAAGACTGGGGTGTGGGATGAGTTAGAAAATGACAGGCCAGTTAGCTTGATGCCAGTAACTGGCAGACTGATGGAAACCATACTTAAATAAACACTGGTAGAGTTCCTAGCAGCTAATAGTTTGCCAGATAGTAGATGGCATGGGTGTGTGGTACGATGGTTGTGTCAAACAGATTTGATCGACTTTTTTGATTGGGTAGCAAGAGCTGTTGATAAAGTTCAGGCAGTAGACATACTGTATCTGGACCTTAGCAAAAGTTGCAACTCTGTTCCACACAAATGATTAAAGAGCAGGTTCATACCTTCCGACTTCTGGCCCCCCTAAACATATAAGGAGGCTTACTTGGCCCCTAGTTGTCTGCTTTGAAATGTTCAGTTATGTCTGCCAGATTTAAAAAATCCAGAAGATCTTATTTGACTCCATGGAGCCAAAAGCCAAAACTCTATAATTTAAAGTTCCGATTATAACAAATCACGGCCACCGTTCAACTAACAAGGACTCTGTTAGTGGAGCCGTGCCCTTGATTTGTTAAAATCAGAACTATAAGTAAGCATTAACCCGACAGGATGTGTGGTTATTGTGGATTAATCAACACACCAGGTGTGCTGTGAGACATGAGGCCGCAGGCCAAGTGCCCTCACAGCACCCAGAGTGTTGATTAATCTATCTTTCCACACACCTAGAGTCTTGATTATTCGCTTATAACATGGGTTCCACTGTGTGAAACAAGTCGGATTTTAGGAAGTATCCTTCCTTCACACAAAACAGTCCCATTGTTGCAACTGCATGATATATACAGCACAGCAGAAGACAAGCTGCTGCTACTACTACAATGGGTGACCTCTGCCACTTTGTGCTGTCACCAAGTTTCTGACTGTGGCTGTGGCCAGCAGCGGCATATGGTTGATGCATTTTGCACTGCTATGCTGCTCTGTGAAATGATTGCTACACAAAATAAGCCACAGACAGAGAGGGGGAGAGAGAGACAGACAGACAGAGATGACATTTGCCTTACATTCTCTCTCTCCTGGTCTGTTGCACTGCTGCCGGACTGCACAGTCTGAAAATGGACAGCCTACTCCCAGTACACAAGACAGTTGGAAAGTGATGTTACACTCCCTGTGAGTCCCGCAGCCACTCTCAGCCTTTTCTCTTGCTCGGGGCACACACTGTCACTGATAGCTGTGCAGGGAGCTCTGGGCTCAGGGAAGAGGTATGGGCTGGAGGGGAGTACCGGCAAGGAGCTTCACTTGCCTCTCTCTCTCTCTCTCTCTCTCTCTCTGCTGCTGTTGATGTGGTGCTACAGTGCAGCATAAAGCTGATGACTCTCTACATGGGGTGCAATGTACAGCGCGGGGGTGGTGGCCTGCAAGGAGCTTCACCTCTGTTAAACGATAACCAGTGAACAAGGTGACTGAAACTGGGTACCTACAAAAACGGCGACTCAGTTATGGCACTTGTGTTCAGGACTAACTGGCAGGGGTGGTGACCGGATACTGGGGTGAGCGACATACGGCGACAGGAAGTATGCACGTATACGTGCATGTGGGGGGGGAGAGGCAGGGGAGGGATGGTATGTGGGAGGGGCTGTGTCGGGCAACTGCTGAGCTGGTCTGGTAGCGTGGTGGGGAGGGTGGTCAGCTGGGAGGTGCAGGGTGCAGTGTTCGGGTCCGGCTTTGCGCGTTTCTATTATTTTTTTTGCCGGCATGCGGATTTCAATATTTTTAAGTTTTAACCCCCCCCCCGACATGCACCCCCTGGAGCTGAGAATCCATAAGTAGGGGCACTGTGAGGGGCACAGCCCCCCACATTACAAACAAAACCCATGGGTCGGGCACCCTGTTTCTGCTCACCACGAATGTGCATCACCGAAATTCATTTTTGACGATGTACACTTGCCGTAACAGCGATCGCTATTCCGTGATCGCCGTTATGACATGGAACCCCATTAAATGATTGATGCACACGTTAAGCCACAGACACAGAGAGTGATACGCAGACACAAAGATGAGATTGCCCACCATTGCCTGACATTGTCTCTCTCCCAGTCTCTCTCTCTGCCACCAGACTGTACAGTGAGATCACTCAGCTTGTCTCCATGGTACTTCACCAACTCGGGGACATAATGCCACTCCCAGTCTCTCTCTCTCTGCTGGTGGACTGCAAAGTCTGAAAATGGACTTGGAAAACAGACAGTGCAGAACGGGGGCACATCAGCTACAAATTCTCTGGGACGGGACTGACAGTTGGGGTGGGAACCAGCAAGGAGCTTCACCTGCCCCTCTCTCTCCCCACTGCTGTTGATGTCACCCGTAGTGGTTTGTGCAGGGGCCACTAGTGCAAAGCAGACCTAGCCCATGGAGCCAGTTTCCAGACTTAGCTGCTGAGTTTACAAGAGGCTGGAGGATGACATGGACTGAGAGGACAGGAGCTGCCACTGCGGAATGATGCACTAAGTAGCACAACTCGGCTGGCATAAGCCTTGGGACAGTAAGAGAGACAGAGAGAAAATACTCAGTTGTCTGCGGCATCTCCCTATCACAGAGACACAAACTTAATTCTCTTTCGGATGACCACCTTGCTCTCTCTCTCTCTCTCTCTCTAATGCCAGTCGTGGAGATGACTGGGGAAATGTTTCAGTACCTCTGTCACTCGCTGTCTCTCTGCTGTGTTTGCCTACTGTGTGCTACTTGCTCTCACTCACTTTCTTGTGTGAAGTCAGGGCAAGCAGCAGCACAGACATCACAACCCATTAACCTGGACATAGTAGTGGCACCAAACTGTTTCTTTCACTCTCTCTCTCTTTCCTCTCTCAGTGTTGCCCCACTCTATGTCTCTCCCCAGCTGTCTGAACATACTGCATGTTGTTTAGGGGGAATGCACATCATCTGGAGCAGCATAGAGGACATACTGTGGCTCATTGGGGGGGGGGACACACAGTGGACCCTGGAAAACTGGAACCTGCAGATAGGACATGGTACAAAGAGCCACAAAAGGGTATGGTGGGGACAAATGTTAACTTTCATAACGGGACGTGAGGGGGAACACTAACATCTGGTTGACACACCAGTATGTGGGCTCTCCCCACTGCTTGCTATGTCCAGGAACTCAGACTTACACACACACACACACACACACACACACACACACACACTGTGTCGGTGTTTCTCTCTCTCTCTCTCTCTGTAAGCTCTTGTGTTCTATAATTACCACCCACTTAGGTAACCATTTCAATGGCTGCCATGTGGAAATAATTTTGCCTACACAAAATGAGTGCAGGTCTGCCCCAGGATCTGTCTTCACTGTCCCTTCACAACTAACTGTGCGTATATGGGGAATTAGTGAATAATCAGGTGATACCCCTGAACCAATCTGCTCTGTATATTCTCCTACCCCATGTTATAAATCATAATAAAATGCATGTAAAAACATCCCTATAATACCTTATGGTGCACGCGCCTGCGCTCTTCATTTATTGACATCACAAAACGTTCGAATGCCGGGGCATGTCTCAGCAATATGGAAGCAGCACCGTTTTGGCTTTAGGTTCAATGGAGCTAAATATGATCTTCTGGATTTTTTAAACCTGGCAGAAATAAATGGAAATTTTCATAGCAATCAACTTAGGGCCAAGTTAGCTTTCTTATATGTTTGGGGGTGAGAAGTATGAACTTGCTCTTTTCTGTAGAAACTAGGGAACACTGAAGTGCAGGCACACTGAGCAAGCGGCTGTGAGGGAGGATGCATAGGGTGGTGATTAACGGGGAATCCTCAGGGACAAGGAAGGTCACTCGTAGGGTCCCACAGGGATTGCGACTGATCTGGTGACATCTTCATTAGTGATACTGGAGCCGACATCAAGACAACAGTCTGCCTTTTTGTAGATGACACCAAGCCCTGTGGTAGGGTTTATATGAGGAAGGGATTCAAGACATGAGGGAGGCCATGGAAAGCTTTGAGAGGTGGTCTGGGATCTGGCAACTGGGCTTCAGTGCCAAACAAATGCAAGGTGATGCACATGGGAAGCAAAACTCTGGGGATGAGTACAGACTGTGGAGAGTGGGTGTCACAGTGACCAAGGAGGAAATAAATCTTGGGGAGGTGAATAACCTTAAACATCTGCAGAGTGTAGTAAAGTAGTGGGGAAGGTGAATGACATGCTAGGACACATAGGTAGGGGGTTCTGCAGTAACACAGAAACAAAGAACTTGTCAGCAGAAGGGGCTTTATGGTCCATCTAGTTTGCCCGTTGATTGTATTTTAAGCTACCCCCCTATTTATTTTGTGCTACCCTGTACCTGGATTCCTTTGTATCTGTCCCAAGCTCTCTTGAACCCATTTATTGTTTTTGACTCCACCACCTCCCTTGGGATCCGGTTCCATGGGTTCACAACTCTCTTGGTGAAGAAAAACTTCCTTGTGTTTCCTCTGAGTTTGTCCCCCTTCAGTCTTTTTTCATAGCCTCTTGCTCTAGTTTGACTGTGTATCTGAAAGAGATCAGTCATTTCTACTCTATTAATGTCTCTGAGATATTTGAATGTCTCTATCATGTCCCCCCGTCCCTCCTCTGCTCCAGCGTGTACATATTCAACTCTCTCAGTCTCTCCTCATAAGGCTTCTGGTGCAATCTGCTCACCATCTTGGTCGCTGTTCTCTGGACCACCTCCATTCTGTCATTGTCCTTCCTGAGGTAGGAGGAATGAGGCCATCTTGTCCTGGTACAGAACCCTGGGGAGGCCACACCTGGAACACTGAGTGTCATTTTGGAACCCTCATCTGAGGAAGGACATTAATAGGTTGGAACTGGTGCTGAGAAGGGTCACCAAGATGATACCAGTCCAGGGAAAGGAATATGAGCAGAAAATGAAGAACCCCAACATGTACTCACTGGAGACCAGGAGGGAGGGGAGAGGGACATAACTGAAACATTTAAATACATGACAAGTATTACTAAGGTGGACTTAAGTGAACTGTTCAAGATCAGTAGTAATAATAAAGCTACTAGGGAGAACAGCAGCAAACTAGTAAGGGAGGGGGTAGATTCAGGGAGGACACTAGGAAGTATTATTTTATGAAAAGGGTGGTGGAGGGTGGAACAAGCTTTCAGAGATGCTAGCCAGTGCAGAAACAGTGAAGGGTTTTAAGAGAGGGTGGGATCAGCATAGGGGCTCATGAGGCAGGCAGGGTGGATGGACATGAATCATTAGTGTGCATGCACCACCACAGGACAGACTAGATAGATCATAAGGCCTTCTTCTGCCAGCAAAAGTCTATGTTTTGGAGTAATCCTTTGCCACGATTATACTTTTTATTTTAGTTATTTCAAGAGTGTTACTCCATCTCCTCCGAGTTTTTGTAAATGAGATAAAATTATTTCAAGATTTATATGGGAAGGGAAAAGACTGCAACTTAAATATACTGCATAAAGAAGGGTTCTCCCTCCCCTGCTTAAAGGATACCTAACCCATCTTTTTACACATTTTTTTTTTAAATGCTTATAAAGGAGAGGCTGTTGTTTACATTTATGCTGAAACTGCATTTATTAAAGTAGCATCTGAAAATTGTAAACACAGCTTCTCCTGATTCAAACATCCTGCTCTTAGAATTCTAAGATGACTGCTTTGATGATGTCAATCATGAGAGAGCTGCCGGCTGTGCCGATGTATTCTAGCTTTATTAACCGTATTGAAATGCAAAAACTTTACAATGAAAAAGGATAGCATGGTACTGTAAGCATAAAAGTTGTTCAGCACAAAAATGTCTACAAAATGAGTGGTGTTTCATTTATAGAGACCTTTTAGTTTTCGCTTCGCTCTTGGGGTTCATGTGGCACCCAACAAATTGGGTGTGTGTAAAATTTTCATTACACACACCATCCCATAGTTTATTCTTTTTGTTATTAATGGTTCTCGCCTCACTGTTTATTGTATCAAACTATATGTATTGCCTTGTTTATCATTTTGTGTGTAACCGCCTGGGTCGTACTTGAAAATCGGCATTTGATTGCCTAGTGTACTTACCTGGTAAACAAAAACTAAATAAATAAATATTTTGGCACTTATGTCCTGAACCTGTAAATACCTAAAGGAATGCTGAAAATTGTGCCACTGGAGATGGTATGCTATGTATTTAACTAAAGAAGCCTTGTACTGTTTAACAGACCTTGGGCTCTCAGAATTTTGTGGTGAGAGCTGTGATTGCTCAGTACTTTGAATTCTTAAAAAAAATTACTTGGTCTCATAGCCTGCACTTCTTCTTTAGTTGTTGAAAGGTCTTCCTTTACTCAAAAGCTGCAATAATGATATAAGCAGCCTCTTTTCTCAGCTGGCTCGAGGTAGGTTGCCAGAGAGAACTCGAAGGGTTAAAGAGCAGTTTCTTACTTTCCTACTGCTGCCCCCTCCCCAAATATATAGCAGCAGCTACTTGGCCCCAAGTGGTCTGTAATACAAATTTTCATTTATTGCTGTCAGTTTTCAAAATCCAAAGGATCATATTTGGCTCTGTGGGGCGAGCAGCTACGCTGCCTTATTGCTGAGACACTCCTCGCAGAGTGCACTTTTATGATGTCAGTAAATGGAGAGTGTGTGGTGTGTGCTTCCACAGAGTAGCACAGGGACATTTTAAATGCATTTTATTACAATTTAGAGTTCTGATGATGGCAAATCAAGGTCACCGCTCAACTGATAAGAACCTTGTTAGTGAGCGATGGCCTTGATTTGCTATCATCAGAATTCTAAATTGTAATAAAATGCGTTTAAATAACATCCTATGCTCTCTGTGGAGCAGCACACGCTTCCATTTACCGACATCACAAAACGTAAGTATGCGGGGTGTCTCAAAAATAAGGAAGTGGCACCGTTTTGGCTTTCGGCTCCACAGAGCCAAATGTGATCCTTTGGATTCTTTAAAACTGACAGCAATAAATGAAAATTTGTATTGCAGACCATTTGGGGACAAGTAGGCTTTGTTATAAATTTGGGAAGGGGGCAGCCGTAGGAAGCTGCTCTTTGAACCAGACCCTGAGAGCTATTCTCTGGGGGAAAGTGCCCGGAGACAGGATGTCTGGATGTTCATGCTGAAGTGGTCTGACTTAGGTAAGCATAGAGAAACTGCAGCATGACTATGCATAGTTCTGCTCTTCCCCGATACTGTATATATGGGGAAGGCATCAGTGGACTGGCCTGACCAGCCAGGGTTTAGAGCCTGGAAAAGAGGAGCAGTCCAACCTCTCTGACTGTGCTTGAACCTTGGGGCCTGTGGTCCCAGGGATGGTGGCAGGGTCCTTGGGATAGGGTGGCACTGATCCCATTGTGTCTGGTCTTCAGAGAAGTAGAAGAACAGCAGAAGCAGCTGGAGGGATGGAGCCCCAAGGATTCACTTCTGCAGCACCAGAGACATCAGCCTGAAAAGGTACAGTGGAGTCAAAAAAAGTGGTGGAATTCAAGCATGCATAGGACAGTCATAAGGCAATTCTAGGGGGTGGGGGTAGGAAGAAGTAGGCTGCTGGTTAACTAGGATCTGCAGCTTATCCATTAGGTAGGGAAATGGACAGACTGGGTGGGCCAAGCAGTCCTTATCTGCCATCAAAATCTATTGTTTCTATCAGGGAGAGTGGTGGGCCTCCCCTCAAGGGAGATCACCAGAACTCTTGCGGATTCACTCCTGGTAGAGAGAGAGAGAGAGAGAGACAGAGAGAGAGACAGAATGTAAGTTCACCTTGCTTGATAGAATGCTCATTGTGTAAAGTCCTAAGCAGTTTATATTGAAACCCCTTGCAGGTAGCCAAATGAATGGGCATCAGGTAGGAGGGGGCCTCCACATGTGAATGGCCAGACATGGGAGTCTGTTTTTTGTGCCACTGGGGCTATCAGTGTAGTGTCAAAAGGCAGTCTCCAAGAAAGCACTCCAACAAGGACATGATTCAATCC
The DNA here is from genome assembly GCA_016271365.2 of Neoceratodus forsteri. Classification (NCBI taxonomy): domain Eukaryota; kingdom Metazoa; phylum Chordata; order Ceratodontiformes; family Ceratodontidae; genus Neoceratodus; species Neoceratodus forsteri. The sequence continues at coordinate 73,255,950 of JADMNL010000036.1, forward strand.
AAAAAGCTTTTGCTGTTTTTATTTGGACAATGCCAGACACTGGTCACTGGCCAGTGACCACTGTCTGGCACTGTCCAAATAAATACAGCAAAAGCTTTTTGGATTGATTTGTGTCCTTGTTGGAGTGCTTTCTTGGAGACTTTCTACTGTTGCACGCTTTTTGGGCTAGCCCCCTTTCTCTCAGCACCCTCCCACCCCACAGCTCGCAGCATCTTGTTTGGATTCTGATTAGTGTCAAAAAGAGGCACACACAGCTGGACCAACCATTCTTTTTTTCATTTAGTAGTGATATCATAATGATGATATGGGTTTCATACTTGTTGTCCTACTGGGCACATTTTGACATGTGCCGGCACAGCTTGCCTCTCAGGTAAGTGCTTGCTCTGCCTCAGGAGTGTGCCACCGCACAAATAGTCCTGGCAACGCCAGAGCTCCAGGGACCCTGCACAGGAGGGTAAGGTTTTGTACGGTTGAAAGAGACCCAGTAATTATGTAATGTGTAATTAACTCCTTTAGTTTAGGGGTAAACCTGGAACAAATGTAGCAATGGATGGGCAAATAGGCCCACCAAGCAGCTGGGCACCATCTGTCCAGTGTTTAGTAGCAACAGTAGAACTGGATGCATATTGGTGGTTGAGGAAATATGTAAAAGTCCCAGGAATATGTGAAGTAGTGCATGTGTAAGGCTTGGCCCAGCTAAAGAAGTTGTAGTATGTGCAGGTACCATTGTGAAAAGATTTATGGCCAAGGAATGCATGGTGAGCTGTGTGCCATCTGGCAGCTACTTAATACATACCACCATGCTTGATCCCATCTCTGGTATGGACAGTCTAGTTAGTTTGTGGTTACTTGTTAATGGTGCCCCAGGTTATGGTTTTGAGGTGCCCCATATCCCATCGCCACTGACCTGTGATGGCAAGGTGACTGATGTTGATACAGTACTGGTAGTCCTGGTGTGAGACAGATGCTGTCCTGAATGAGATGCCATTATATACCCCTAGACACAGGATGGTGACTTGGCCATTACACGTGGGGGCTCATCCGGGATCTGGTGGATGGTGGAATTAGGGTGTACCTTGCTGTAGGTACCCAGAGACTTCCCGCACCTTTTGCAGTTTTATTTGATGCAAATCAGTTCAGAAACTGCCAAGTTTTGGGCCCTGAAAGTTTTGCTGCCTTTGAAAAAAAGAAGTCTCATTTTGGAATGGCATCATGTGATTGAACCCTGAAGTCTGGAAGCCTGCCCTACTATTCAAATGAGCAGGGCTAGAAGAGAGTCTGCACACTGGTTGGATGTGTGAGGAGCAGCTTGCACATTGGAAATGCAGAGCAATGATTTTGGCAGCCACACAGAGATCGAGGAGGAAGGTCCCAGCGGGTTGGCAAAATCAGTCAGACAAAGCAGCAAGATCAGCAAACAGCAGTATACACTGTGACCCTTCTGACTGGCCCCCGAGGACAGTGAGAATCTAGCATCTGTAGCAGCTGTGCCCCAGGAGTCATTGGGCACCCCCATTGCTCCTTATCCTTGCCATTGCTTGCTCAGAAGTGAAAGGCCCACCTGAGGACCCCTGCCAACCTCTGTTCTGCATCCAGGACAAAGGACTCCTGCCTCAAATCCACCCTGTGGGGATTTGAACTGGGCACCTATTAAAGTTGTAAAGGGAGACAGAGTAGGGACTCAGGCTGAAAAAGCAAGAAAAACAGGTTGCTCACCTGTAAAAGCAGTTCTAGGAGTGGTATATGTTGTTCATCCACACTTATTAGCATGTCCCTTTCCCCTTTAAGAATCACTGGAAGGTCTTCAAGCTGGCTGCTCCCACCCACGTGGGTGGTATAGCCCTTGGTTCCGCCCCATGATGCCAGATCTTAGCCCGCTGGATGCCAGGTTTGCGCGTTACAGCTGGGGCGGTCGGGTGGGTCTGTGTAGATTAACAACATATACCACTCCTAGAACTACTGTTACAGGTGAGTAACCTGTTTTTCTAGGATCGTGGATATGTTGTTCATCCACACTTATTGGCAGACTCCTAGCAGTTCTCCGGGAGGAGGGAGGCAAGGCACACACATCCTACTTTGGGAACAGAGACTGAAGAACTAAGGCCCCAAAACCAGCATCCTGGCATGACTCAAGGTCGATGTGGTAATGGGTGATGAAGGTGTTTGCTGTCTTCCAGGTGGCAGCCCGACAGATTTCCTGGATAGACATGTCTCTGGAAGCAGCCACCGACGCAGAGGTATGGTTTGTAGAATAAGCTATTAATCCTCTGGGAGGCTTCTCACCCACCAACCTATAGCAGAGATCAATGCAAGATGTAATCCATCTTGCGATCATCTGCTTTACTGCAGGTCTGCCATAGGTAACAAACAGCTGGTGAACCTCGCCTCGAATTTCTGCCATCCTCTCCTTATAATAGGATAGAGCTTGTCTCAGATCTAGAGTATGGAGCCTGTACTCGGCATCTGAGGTGTAGTTTGGGTAGAACACAGGCAGATTCAACACCTGGTTAAGGTGAAACTCTGACACCACCTTCAGGAGGAATTTCAGGTGGGGGTGCAGGACAGCCTTGTCTCTGTGGAAGACCAGATAAGGAGCGTCCACCGAGAGCAGCTGGAGCTCCCCTGTCCTTCTGGCAGATGTGATAGTCACCAGGAAGGCCGTCTTCCATGACAAGTGTGACATCTCACACTTGTGCCTCGGTTCGAATGGCTTGCCCATGAGCTTTGCCAAGACCAGCAGTAAATCCCACGGAGGTGGAGGTTCACGTACCGGAGGGGATATGTGATCAAGGCCTTTGAAAAAGCACCAGATCACTTTCTCCTGTGCCACCGTCTGCTGACTGGCCCGCACTCGGTAAGCAGAGATGGCTGCCAGGTGCACCTTAAGGATCGAAGACCGAAGACCTCCTTTGGACAGAGACCAAAGGTAGTCTAAAGTGCTAGCCATGTTACAGGACAGAGGGTTCATGCTCTTGCCCCGACTCCAAATGGAAAATCTTTTCCATTTGAAGGCATAGCACTTCCTGGTCAACTCCATTCTGGATGCTTCCACTACTGTGAGTACATCCTCTGAGAGACCCAAAGCCTGGAACTCTAACCGCTCAGGTACCAGGCTGTCAGGTGCAGGTATTGAAGATCCAGATGGAGGACCTTCCCCTGATTGACAGAGATCGGGTCCGGGCGTGCTGGAAGACACCTCGGGAGCCTGTTGCTGAGGCTGAGGAGATCTGGGTACCAGAACTGGTGTGGCCAGTCTGGGGCTACCAGGATCATGTGCGCCTTGTCCCTCCTCACCTTCAGGAGCACCCTGTGAACCAAGAGAAATAGAGGGAAGGCATAGAAGAGGCCTGGGGTCCATGGCCTTGAGAAGGCATCCCCATGCAGTGATCCCTGCTGGGGGGGGGAATGAAACAGCCTCAGCTTGGTGTTTTCCTTGGAGGCAAACAGGTCCACCATCTGTTTACCCCAGTGGGAGAACAGGCTGTAAGCTACCTCTGGGTAGAGAGACCACTCGTGGAATGTCTCGCCTATGCGGCTGAGGGCATCAGCCAGTTGATTTGAGTCTCCTGCCACATGGATGGCTAGGAGATCTGCCTCCAGTTGGCTCATGAGTGTCCAGATGTGCAGCACTTCCTTGCACAGCAGCCGGGAGTGCATGCCGCCCTGCTTGTTGAGGTAGTACATGGTCGTGGTATTGTCTGTCTGGACTTGAACCACTTGACTCAGAAGCTGCTGAGCGAATGCTGTCAGTGCCAGTCTGACTGCTCTGAGCACCATAGGTTGATGTAGTAACGGGACCCTTTGGGGGTCCAGAACCCATGGGCCCTATTGTCACCCATGAGAGAGGCATCGGTCATGAGGATGACCTTCGGCTTGGGGCAGACAAATGGGATCCCTTCCTGCAACTGGTCTAGGACAGTCCACCACTGGAGAGCGTCCCACATCTTCTGGGTCACAGTGATCAGCTGGTCGAAATGACCTAGGTGCTGAGTCCAATGGGCAGCCAGCTCCCATTGAAGGGGAGGCATATGCCACCTGGTCCAATGGACCACAGTGGTGCAGGCTGCTATGTAACCCAGAAGACACAGAAGGTCCTGGGCAGGGTGCAATTGCCCAACCAGAAATGATTGGGCAAAGGAGGAGAGAACCTCTGCCCTGTCTGCCAGGAGCCGAGCTCTGGCTCGGTGAGAGTTGAGCTCTGCCCCGATTAAGCACACCACCTGAGAAGGTCACGAGCTCGACTTGGTCTCATTGATCAGGAGGCCAAGTTGAGAGCAAGTCTGGAGGGCCAGGCCCCTGGACCTCTCCACCTCTTGCTGGGTGGAACCTGCTAAGAGCCAGTCATTGCGTTAAGGGTATACCCTGACCCCTCGATGCCTGAGGTGGGCTGCCACCACTGCAATGCATTTGGTGAAGACCCACGGGGCTGATGACAGGCCAAATGGCATGGCTTGGAACTCGTAAAGGGTTCCCTCTACTCTAAAGAGGAGGAACCACTGGTGAGATGGATGGACTGGGATGTGAAAGAATGCATCCTGAAGAGCCAGTGAGCAGAACCACATGTTTTGCTTCAGGGATGGTATGATCTGGGACAGAGTTACCATCCAAAAGGTGCATGGCCTGAGATACTGATTCAGGTCGTGCAGATCTGCAATGGGGCGCCAGCCTCCCGTCTGCTTCGTGACCAGGAAGTAACTGGAAACAAACCCTGGGTTGACTGGAGGATCTGCCACACAGACTACTGCCTTCTTGAGGAGGTGCTGGGCTATGTCATCTCTCAGAGCCAACTTAGTGTTGGCTGATACTCTCTCTCTCTCTCTCTCCCTCCCCGGGGCGTGGGCTCAGCTGGGTGGGTACTGCTCGAATTCTAGAGGCAGACCCTGGCCAACCACTTCTAAGACCCACCTGTCCATGGTGACAGCAGACCAAGCGGAAAGGAAGTGGTGGAGCCCACCCCCCTCAGGAGGACCCAGAGCTGGCATGACAGGAATAGGGGTGGCCACCCCTATTCCTGTCACTGGGCAGGCTTGGAGGAAGAGGGTCTAGGGCCTGAACCCCGACCTCCTCTGTGGGCCTGGAGAGGTCCGGGCTTGGACCGGGGGAGATGGGAGGCCAAGCCTGTGCCTGCTGATGCTGTGCTCCCTGAAGGGAGGACTGCTGGGCTGCAGGAGCAGAGTGCCAAAAAGGCTTCTTCTTCTGCTGCTTTTTAGGGCCAGAAGCACTTTGAGCAGAAGTAGCTGAGTCCAAGGTGGCATTGGACTGTTCGATTCACTGAAATTGATCATCCACACCTGGACTGAAGAGATCGGTGCCCAGGAAGGGAACATCAACAAGTTTGTGCTGGGTATCTGCCATGAAAGGTGGAAAGCCTCAGCCAAGCCCTGCAGCATGAGGCAACCACGACTGCCACTGAACAGGTGCATGAGTCCCCAGTGTCCAGAGCTGTCTGAAGCTGCTGCTTGGCAACAGCACAGCCTTGGTCCCAGACCTGCTTGACCGTAGTCTGAAGGTCCTTGGGGAGATGTGGGAGAACTTTGTCCAAGGACCCCAAAAAGGCATGGGAGAAGTGTGCCTTGATGACGGCCGAGCTTGCCTGATGGAGGCCTAAAGAGGAGGCCACATAGACCTTCCTGGCAGAGTGGTCCAGTTTCTTGGACTCCTTGTCCGGGGGTCTATCAGTGTCAGCAGAACTGCCTGTACATCTGAACACAGTGGCGGCCTCAAGGCTCTCAGGCGAGGGATGTTCTGTGAACCCCAAGAGGGACCCCATGGGCATCACATACTTACGGGCCATCTGGGCAGATGGCGCTGGGCAGGAGGCAGGATGCTGCCAAAGCTCCAAGGCCTGCAAACAATGGCTTCGGCCCCAGGAAGGGCTTCCGTCAGGGTATCCCCTCTCTTGAGAATGTCAGTGAGAGGATACTCTGCCCACTTCTGGATTGGTTCCAGGGGCATCCCCGTGGATTCAGAGATAAGGTGGAGAATCCCTTGAAAAGACGAAGGGCCTTCCTCCATCGACAGATCACCGGCTGACTCATCATCCCGAGGTGAGAGTGAAGGTCGGTGTCGTCTGAATCCGCGGTGTCTGGATATAATGGTCGGCCGCCAAGGTTGCCCTCGATGTGCCTGGGATGATCAGGCATGATGGTGACTGAGATCCTGTGAGGAAGACCTGGGGTTGACTGAGCTTCCTTCGTAGGAGCCCCTCCCAAAGACTGTTTAGGCGGCGGCTCCACCACAAACGGCGGAAAGACTGATATCGGCCGAACTGGAGTGGGTTTAACCGGCTTTGTGGTTGGGGGAACCGATTTCACTGGTTCCAAAGGAGTCGGCTTTGGCCTAGGAGGTGAAAGCCAAGTAATGGCCAGAGTAGAGACCATGGTCGGCTTCTGCCCAGACAGGATCAGCTGCTGCCACATCAGATCCTTATAGCATCGGCTGGGGCTTCTGCCGAAGCCTCTCCTCATCCGAGGAGGACGAGGATGACTGATGGCGTCGCCTCTTTTTGGAGTGCTTGTGCACCTTTCTCGGCCTGTTGGTTGAGGGGACCTCGATCGGACTGTCCATGTCAGTCGCTTGGGAGACATTGGTGAGACTGGTGACTTCCCAGGATTAGGGACCGGTTCCACGATGGCATCCCAAGCTGGCTGGGTCTCCTTGTCAGGAAAAGACAGGACCGGGGTCCTATTGAGAGACTTGTCTACTGGAACTGGTGACAACAGATCGATGGGATCGAAATGAGCTCAACCTCATCAATCGAGACCTCGGTTGACTGGCCAGATGGCAAGGCCAAAAAGCCAGCGGCCGAGGAGGCAATTTCAACCAAAGTTGATACTGTCGGCTCCTGGGACCGAGAACGCTCATGATCCCAAGAGCGTCTTCACCGAGACGAAGACTGACTCAGATCCTTACCCCTCTCATGGGACCGAAAGGAGTGAGAGCCCACAGGTCCCTCGCCCATAGTGGGGAGAGATTGGCACAACTCTAGGAAGGAACCTGAAAAGGCAGAGCCCAAGTTGAGAGGAACAGAAAATGACCGAGAGGAAGAGTCTGCTGGCCCGCACTGCTCCTTCTTCGAAGGCCAGCATTCACTCCAGCTGTTCGGCGGATCCCGCAGCCGCGGAGACCGCCCACCAGGCCTCTTTAGATTTCACTGGAGGATTCCGTTTTTTGGGCCTGCCCAATTTGAGGCGTTGAGATGATCGTCAAGGACGTTTGGGTGAAACGCGAGACACATCTCGCAAGTCTTGGTGTCATGACCAACACCCAGACAGTAAACGCATGTGGTATGTGGATCAGTGCATGACATTTTTTGGCCACATGGGCACTGGTGAAATCTGGGGGAAGATTTATCTTCCATGATGGAATATGAGAATCACCATCGCTAACTCGAACGAGTCGAAGTTTCGGAATAACCAAAGGTTTTGAAGCCAGGGCCTACAAAAATTGACATCAAGAAGGAGGCTACCTGAATCTTCCAGCGGAAAGGAAGATCGGCATCATGGGGGAGGACAGAGGGCTATACCACCCGAGTGGGTGGGAGGAGCCACCTTGAAGACCTTTCGGCGATTCTTAAAGGGGAAAGGGACATGCCAATAAGTGTGGATGAACAACATATCCACGATCCTAGAAAAGTAACTTTGCAAGTAATTGCGCTGAGCCCCTGGTGTGTGCATGGTACTACGAACTGTGTAAACTGTACTTTATTGAACTTTAGCAAAAAGAAACAAAGTCAGTATGTCAGGGGAAGTGGAATAACAAAAGGAACTGCCAGGCCTTGATGACAGTATTGCCGGGTGGTTGTGCCATCAATCAATGAGGGCCCTCCGCATACAGGGAAAGGTCCTAGAATGTTTTCTGGAAGCACAGACTTCAGGCCGGGGGGGGGGAGCGGTTGCTAATGCATCACCTTCAATGTACTGTTGCCACTGTTTGGTCACACGTGCAAGGTATGAACAGTTAAAATACGTGACATTTGTTATGAATATGCCATACTGGGAGTGAATGTCACCACTGCGCCTTGTTCCCCTTGAGGAATGCCTAAACTATGGACACTGAGGCCCTGTACACACTACAGAACTGTTTTTGAAAACCGTTTTTAAAACTAGTTTAGCTAAACCATTTCAGTGCATCCACACTACTCAGTAACCATTTTTGATAACAGTTTAGTGTGTCCACACTGCTAGTGTTAAAGCAACACACAGAACTGTACTTGCCTGTACACACTGCAGCTAGAACTGTTTTAGGCCCTGTACGCATCAGGCTAGTTAAAACGTTTTAAGGTGCTTAAAACGTTTTAATTAGCGCAAACACGGTGCCCATCCACATTTTAGCACGGTTTCAGAGCATGTTAGGAAACCGTGCTTAAGCCCTGCTGGGAGCTAGTCTCAGGTCTGTTTTTAAACACAGTTTAATGAGGGAAAGTGTGTTACCCTGTAGTGTGGATGGGCATCTGCATATTGCTCCTCCAGGAGAGCATGTTAACAGTCACGGAGAACCCGTTTTTAAAAACGTTACTGGAGGCAGATGCGGACGGGAGTCGACTGTGTTACAACTGAGTTCAAACTCGGTGAAAAATAATGTGGATGGGCTGCTGTGGTGAGTTTGAAAACATTTTTAAAACGTTTTTTTAAAAACAGTGCAAATCTTCATCTCTAATGTGTGCCGGGCCTTAGTTAAACCATTACAGTTTAAAACATTTTTACTCCTGTTCAGACCTGTGAGTAAAACCATGCTAGCTCTAAAACGTTTTTAAAAATGGTTTGTAAGGCTAGGTTATCTAGCAGGGTTTAAAAGTGTTTTTGTTAAAATGTCTTAAGGGGATTGTAGTCTGGATTCAAACAGTGCTAGGGGGATTTAAAATCGTTTTAAGGCACTTAAACCATTTTAAGTTCCTCAGTGTGTACAGGACCTTAGAAACCATGGCCAGAGTAAAACAACCTCTTTGGCCCCAGCTACTACAAGGCTGACCCGTAACTATTGGGTTGCAGGATGTGAAGCCTGACCATCTCACTGGTGATTGGGTATGGTCCTGGAGGTGGTCTGGAGCGTCCTCCCTGGTTGATTCTGAACTGGAAGGGGAGCGTGGTGAATTCACCAGTGTGAATGACTTGTCATCTGAAACGAGTCTGGCTGGCAATCTGGAGTGCCGTAGCCGCACACTGGGCCTAATGATGCCCTCTTGATTTCATGGCCTTGTCCATGGGTCCAGCTGCCTTCCTGTGACTGGTAAAGAGTTGGTCCCCTGTCAGCCTTGCTGGAGCTTGAGAAAAAGATTGATAGCAGTCAGGCTGTCACTGAAGAACCAGATGTGGTTGTGGAAGCCAAAGAACTACATGACCAGGGCAACGAATCAAAGCCTGTTTTAACAAATGCTCTGCTAAGAGCACCTATGTCATCCCACTCATCATTTTCAAGTACTGACACCCCAGAAGTCTCCAAACAAGTGCCTGTGACATGTAAAAGTATGCCCCCAGAGCCCCAGGTAGTATAAAAGACAGGAGCAATTGGTCTTAGAGGACGAAATGATAAAGTGGAACCATGGACCTTGGTTGTCATCAGGCTGTGGAGATATCTGCAAGCTTGGAAAAATGTGTCAAGCTGACAGAGTCTTCAAAAGATGGGTGGCGATAAAGTATGGATTCTGCTTCCCATATATGCCTGCCTGGGTCTAGGACATTGTGGAAGCTCCCCTTGAAAGAATTTTGCTCACAATTGCAATGAAAGACATTGCTCGAGGGGACGATATGTACTATTTGGCCCACAAAGATCAAACAGATAGAACTGCTAAAGCTAAAATTTCCACATGGGACACTGGAAGGACTATCTGTAGGCATGAGGTCATCTACACTGACATGGATGAACAACAAACTGGATATTTTGTTTGGGTAGTCAGACCCGATGGAGAGCGAGTCAAAAGCTTCATTCCATACCACTATGTGTGAACAAAATTATGGATTTTTATGAATACAAGCCACTGTGTGTCTACAAATCAGTAAAAGTCGGAAAGTTATGGACCGCAGCCGAGGAGCAACAAAGTTTGTAATGCTGCAAGTTTAAATATTGTGCCTTCCTTTAAGCACTAAAAAGGGAATGAAGAACTTTGTTACTCCACAGTGGGAGTAGTTTATGTGTGGCCTTTCATTCCTGGTGACTACGGTTTGACTGGTGTATCCACTCATCCTCCAAGACTGCAACTCCAGGGTTGGGGGTGTAGCTATGTACATCACATCCTCTATCAAATACTCTATCTGCTTATCTGCCACCTCCCCCTCTGCCTATGAACTGCTACTAATAATAATATCCCTTCCCTGCTCCCTCCCGCCCTTCATTGGCGATGTCTACTGCTGTCCCAACCTTTCCATCTCTGCCCTCTCCTCAATCTCTGATCTTCTTTCCACTATCTCATCCCTCGCCACCTCTGGAGAACTGTATCTCCTTTGGGATTTCAATATAAATTGGCTTTCAAATAAACAGTCCAAAATCTGCAACCACACTTCATCCCTGAACCTAAAGCAATTAATAGCTGACCCAATGTGCCTTAACCACAAAATAGGTAAACATATCCTCATAGACTGGATCTTATCCTCACACCCCCATCTCTCACCATGTGAAAGTCTGGTATACTCCTTGATGCACTTAATGACCATTACATGGGCTAGTGCATGAGCAAAATCCACCATACAAAATCCCCTCCTATCACTCTTGATCTCCGCTCTTTCTGTTCTCCTGACCTGTCCACCATCCACAGCGAGCTGACCAATAACGACTGGTCACCCATCTCATCTGTCCCCTCTGTGGATGCAGCCCTGCCCTTCTTTAGCACACAATTCTTATCTGTCTGGATCTGCCACGCTCCACTAAGAAATGCAAGGGTCCGAGGTAACCACCTACCATGGGTCACCGCCAAACTCATTGCATGTCAACGTGACTGTGATCAAGCATGGGCTGCTTATAAGACCTCAGAAACCCCCCCCCAAGATCCGCAGCATTACCGCTCACTCTGTAATGCACGTACCCATGCCATCCATCTTACCAAGGTGGACTATTTCAATGCCTCCTTCCAAGAAAACATAAACATCTCCTCCAAATTCTGGAAGGTTATTCATGCCTTGTTTTCCCCACCCTCCCATCCTCCTTCTCCAGTCCTAAAAATTGACTCCCGCATAATAGATGTCCAACCACTGTGGCTGAAGAGTTCAACAACTTCTTTACTGCTAGTGCCTCCTCCCTCCTTGCCTCTCTTCCCCCTATCGCCCCTCCACCCCAAAATGCTCCCTCCTACACTCAGTCCCCCACCACTATATGCTTCACCTTTAAGCCTGTCCTCCCTGAAGACACCCTGTGTGTATTACTTGCCCTCAATCCCAACAAAGGCAAAAGCCCTGATGGTCTTGACCCTAAACTCCTTTTCTTCTCTGCCTAGGCTGTTGCCCTTCCACTGACCTGGCTTCTGAAGTCCTTCTCACAAGCGATGGTACCTAAGACCTGGAAATCTGCTACTGTGGTCCCTCTTCCCAAAGGTGGGAACCCCTCCAAATCTAGCAATTTCCATCCTATATCCTTGCTCCCCATCCTTGCTAAGGTCCAAGAACACCTGACTCTGGAGCAACTCTCCCTTTTCCTTGACTCCTGTTCCTTCTTTACCCCTTTCCAGTCTGGATTCCATAAAGCCCACTCCACTACCACCTCCCTCCTCTGCCTCACTGACTCCATTCTCACTGGGATGGATCAGGGATGCATCACCTCTGCCATCTTTATCGACCTGGCCAAAGCCTTCAACACTGTTACCCACTCAATTCTCCTCCTCAAGCTGACCGTGGCTTGTCTCTCTGATACAGCTATCAACTGGTTCCAGTCCTACCACACGGGCTGGTCCCAATCTGTCAGAGTCAGCTACTCCACCTCCCCCCCTCAATCAACACAAGTGTTCCCCAAGGCTTGGTACTTGTATCAATTCTGTTCTCCATTTTCCTGAACGATCTCCCTGATGTCTGCACATCTGCTAGTATCCACATGTATGCAGATGACACCATGTTATTCTTCACCTGGAGCTCCCCAGTGGAAGTGACTACCAGCCTTCAACTGGACTTCAATAATGTCCAGCGCTGGTTTAGTACTAACCAGATGCTGCCCTATTTGCAGACAACTCTCTGCCCTAAGGGAGGAAGTTGCCCATCTTCAGGCCACACTGGACAGTAGTAAGGGAACCTCTCTCATCCAGGGAGCACCACCACTACCTCAGAGGTTGCAAAGAAAGCACAGCAGTTGGACCACAGTGGGCTCAGGGAGGGTGAGGATGGTGGAACAGAGGCACATCCAGTCAGTTGTTCCACTCCACAATCCATACACCATTCTGGGGGAGCATAGTTCCCCTATGGATGCACCCACAGAGGAGACTAAGGAGGTTGAGGACAACTGTCACAAGGGAGGCCCACAGGTAGGAGGTAGAGGACACCACAGGGAACGGAAGCAGCTCCTAGTGGGGGACTCAATTATTAGGGGGGTATAACTGCGGGGAGCAGGGAAAACTGAAGTAAGGTGCCTGCCTGCCTGGTGCCATGGCTTGGAGGGACAGGAAGCGTATCCTCAGGATCACGAGAACAGCTGCATGGGAGTCTGAGCTGGACGTCATTGTCCACCTAAGGACAAATGACTTGGCTCATCATGAGATTAGAGCAGTGCAGGAGGACTTTGTAGAGTTGGGGAGGGGCCTAAGACAAGTAGCACACACAGTATCCTTCTCAGAGGTGCTGTCTGTCAATGGCATGGGTGAAGCGAGGGTACTTTGCACCATGCAGTTTAATGAATGGTTGAAAAAATGGTGTGGAGCATGGGGTTTGGCTTCATTGGGGACTGGGGTTCCACCTGGAGGGACACCAGCCTATACTGGCAGGATGGTCTGCATCTGTCCAGAAAGGGAACAAGTCTTTTGAGCAATCGGTTTAAATGCTTCATTGGCAAGCTAGTCAAGGGGGGAGGCACTGATAAGCAGCAAGAAAATCCCAGCCTCTCCCTACAAAACAGGGTACTAAATGAGAAAAAGACTGAGGTAGAAAGGTCAGTGGGGATGCTGCCACAGAAGGTAAAGCTATCAAAAATGGAGAGCATGAGTACCAATGCCCGTAGTCTGGGTAACAAGCTTCCTGAATTAGTGTCCTTGATGGAGGAGGAACATCTGGATATTGTGGCAGTCACAGAAACATGGTACACAAAACCATGGCTGGGACGTAAACATACCAGGATATACTATCTACAGGAGGGACAGGGAGGGTAAAAGAGGAGGAGGAGTAGCTCTTTACATAAGGGAGGAATCAAAGCAACAGAACAAAAGGGTAAACAGGGAGGAGAAGAAGCACTGTGGGTCAATTTGGAGACAGGCAATGGCACCACAACCCGCACAGGGGTTGTATACAGACCCCCTCTCAGGGGGAGGAACTGGACAAGGAAATGATAGAAAGTATACTTAGAGTAGCAGAAAAAGGGGAGATACTGCTGATGGGTGATCTGAATATGTCAGATGTTAACTGGAGTGCAATTGCAGCAGCCACTTCTAAGAGTGGGGTTATTCTAGATGCCCTATAGGGGGCATGCCTTAGACAACTAGTATTGGAACCCACTCGAGAGGGAGCAATCTTAGACCTGGTTCTCTCAAATGGAGATGGAGAGAGGATCACAGATGTAGAAGTGGGTAGCCATCTGGGAACTAGCGACCATCGAACAGTGTGGTTCACAATAAACACAGCAATAGAGTCAAGCCATACAAAGGCAAAAGTACTGGACTTTAGGAGGGCTGACTTTGCCAAAATGGGTGAGTGCCTAAGGAATGCACTAGCAAATGGGCAGGAAGGAGTGGTGGAAGAACAATGGGGAATAATAAAAATTGCCATCACAAAGGTAACAAGCCTTTGTATGAAGCAAATAAACAAAACAAAACGATGTAAGAAACCACTATGGATCTCAAAGGAAGTGGCAGTGAAGGTTCAAGAGAAAAATAAAGCATTCAGGAAGTACAAGGAATCACAGAAGGAGCAGGACAGAGAATTGTATCAGTTAAAGCAAAAGGAAGCTGGGAAGGCAGTGAGAACAGCAAAGGTCCGAATCGAGGAAAAGATAGCCAACTCAGTTAAGAAGGGGGATTAAACCTTTTATTAGGTACATCACGGAGAGAAGGAAGACCAAGGGAGGGTTAGTGAAGCTTAATAAAGGGAGGGGGTGGCAGAGGTGACTGTGAAAAGGCAGAGATACTAAACAAATACTTTTGCTCAGTATTTACAAATGAAGAGGGGGAGGTACCTAAAACAAACAATAGAAACACTCTGGATACAGAAGTTGATACCAGCCCATTTACAGAAGAAAGGGTTCTGAAAGAACTCTTAAAACTGAATGTAGATAAAGCAATGGGGCCTGATGGGATTCATCCCAGAATTCTAAAAGAACTAAGGATAGAACTAGTGACACCACTGACTACCCTCTTTAACAAATCATGGGAGGATGGGGTGGTACCTGAGGACTGGAGGAGGGCAGATGTGATTCCCCTTCACAAAAGAGGGAGCAGGGCGGAAGCAGGAAACTACAGACCTGTTAGTTTAACCTCAGTGATAGGGAAAATGATGGAATCACTTCTGAAGGAAAGAATTGTCAAGTATCTAGAGGCCAGAGGGGTACAGGACCCAAGGCAGCATGGATTCACAGCAGGAAGGTCATGCCACACAAATCTAATAGATTTCTTTGACTGGGTGACCAAAGTAGTAGATCAGAGAGGGGCTGTGGGCATGGCCTACCTAGACTTTAGCAAGGCATTTGACACAGTCCCACACAAAAGATTAAATATGCAAGTTAGCCAGCCTGGGAGTGGGTCCCAAGATGACAGCCTGGGTAAAGAAATGGCAGGAGAATAGGACACAGAGAGTAACAGTAAATGGAGTCCACTCTGAAGAAAGGGGGGTTACTAGTGGGGACATGCGGTTCAGTATTAAGACCGGTCCTCTTCAATGTCTTTATAATCGACATTGCAGAGGGACTGGAAGGAAAAGTATGTCTCTTTGCAGATGACACAAAGATCTGCAACAGAGTTGATGCACAAGGTGGGGTGGAAAGGATGAGAAGGGACTTGGCAAGGTTAGAGAAATGGTCAAATGTATGGCAGCTTAGATTCAATGCTAAGAAGTGCAAGGTAATGCACCTGGGAAACAAAAACCCAGGGGAAGAGTACACAATGGGGGGTGAGATACTAACAACAAAAATGGAAAGGGACCTGGGGTAGTCATATCAGATGACCTAAAGGTGGGCAAGCAATGTGAGAGGGCAGCAAGGAGGGCTGAGGGGATACTGGGATGCATAGGAGAGGCATCACCAGTAGAAACAGGAAGTTGTTATCCCTCTGTACAGACAGCTGGTGAGACCCCATCTGGAGTACTGCCTGCAGTTCTGGAGACCCAATCTCCGCAAAGACATAGGGGGATGGAAGCTGTCCAGAGGAGGGCAGCTAAAATGGTGCAGGGTCTGCACCGGAGGAACTTATGAAGAGAGACTTAAGGAGCTAAATATGTATAGCCTCGAGGAAAGGAGGGAGAGGGGGGACATGATAGAAACTTTCAGGTACCTCAAGGGAATCAACAAAGTCCAAGAGGGTAGCATCTTTCAAAAAAACAGGTGTGCAAGAACAAGGGGACACAATTTGAAGATAGAGGGGGAATGGCTCAGAGGTAATGTAAGGAAGTATTTTTTCACAGAGAGGGTTGTGGATGCATGGAACGGCCTTCCGGAGGAGACTGTGGAGTCAAAAACAGTGGTGGAATTCAAGCATGCATGGGACAGTCATAAGGCAATTCTAGGGGATGGGGTAGGAAGACGTAGGCTGCTGGTTAACTAGGATCTGCAACTTATCCATTAGGTAGGGAAATGGGCAGACTGGGTGGGCCAAGCAGTCCTTATCTGCTGTCAAATTCTATGTTTTGATGTTAACCAACTCTCTCTGAATGTCAAAAAACGGTCTCTATGACCTTTGGCTCCAGACAAAAGCCGTTCAGATTAGACTTTATCCCCACATTTAATATCTTATCAGGTTCTATACTGGACGATGTCCCCTCATTTAAGTACCTTGGGCTGTGGCTAGACAAAACGCTAGACATCGGTGTATACATTGATGCCATACACAAAAAAATCCTCCCTAATCTTGGTGCCCTGTACAGACATCGCAGCTGCCTGCTCATGCAAGCTAGGTGTGAAATGTTATTTGATTTATTTAAACAATTGGTAACCAGGAAAGGCACACTGAGCCGAGGCTTGATTCCGGGTGCGACCTGGGGTGAGGGGTTGGGAGTTATATACAAATTAGCGTAAAACACACACATTTAGTGTAGAATACATGTTTTCAGTGGGTTACAATAAGCAAGTGGTACAGTTGTATATACACAGAAAATATAACAAGAACAGATTGATTTTGAGGAATACAACGATAATCAGTACAGTTGGATTTACAGTAGTTATAGCTGATTTTTAGTAGTAGTACACATGGGTCATTGCACAGTTCAGGTCATTTGAGAATACTTGGTAAGAAATCAACGGATAGTAAATGCATATAGAAGGCGAGTAAAGAAAGTGCTTAGGTGCAGAACTAGCGAGAGCCTGAGGGTTGTTGAGTTAGCCTTCTGGAGCAGAGGCAGGGGGATGGTGGTGAGGAACGAAGTTGATTCTTGCAGGAGACGTAAGAGGAGGAATTCATGATGGAGGGGTAAGTCTGTTCCACAAACTAGGGAGCCAGAAGGAGAAAGCAGCGAGGCGAGTTGAGGAGGATGGGGGAGGGATGCTGAACGAGCATACATTTTGGTACCTCAGCTCGTATGGTGTGATGGCTGTGGGGGAGAGGCAGTCTGACAGGTAGGAGGGTAGCATGTTAAACCAGAACTTAGATATAAGGTTGAGGGAGTGGATAGAATGCCTGTGGGACAGTGGTAAGGCCAAGGAGAGAATACAGGTCACAGTGATGTGTTCTGAGGGGAGAATTAGTCACGAAGTGGCAAAAGGAGTTTAGGAGGGTATTAAGCTTGGATAGGGTGGAACCACAGGCTGTACCGTAGACGACGTCAGCATAGCTGAAGATGGGGAGGATCATTTTAATTAGGATCTGCAGTCTGGTTGGGAGTGGGAGGGAATCCCAGTGCTGATAAAGCATGCCCAATTTGGGGTGCAGTTTGACGACAGTTGCATCTATGTGGGATATGAAGGAAAGGCGGGAATCAAGCCAAACACCAAGGTATTTGTATTTTGTGACCTGGTCTAATGGGGTTCCATCCAGAAAGATGATGAAGGGTGGGTGGGATGATTTGCTAAGTTTCTGAGCAGTGCCAAAGATCATAGATGCGTTTTTGGTAATGTTTAATTTTAGTTGGTTTTGACAGAACCATTGCAGAATATTATTGAAGTCACGTTGGAGAGTATGTTGGACGATGTGAGTTGATGGTCCTGAGGTAAAGAGGATGGTGTCATCTGCATACATGTGTATGCTGGATTTTGTACAGGCAGAGGGAAGGTCATTTATGAAAAGGGAGAAAAGGATGGGACCAAGGACAGAGCCTTGTGGTACACGTGCTAGGATGGGGAGGGGAGTGGATGAGACATCCAAGATTCTGACCGACTGTGATCTGTTTGAGAGGTGGGAGTTAAACCATTGTAACGTGATGGTGGCTAAGCCAGCTGCCTCTAATTTGGATAGGAGGAGAGAGTGGGACACGGAATCAAAGGCCTTGGCAAGGTCAACAAAAACAGCGGCAGTTAGCAGGCCTTTGTCAGAGGCAGTGTGAATGAGGTTTGTGACCCACAGGAGTGAGAAGGTGGTGGAATGTTGTTTTTTAAGACCTGGCTGGTGAGGGGATAGGAGATTGTATGCAGTAAGATACTCTGATAGCCTGGAGTGAGTGAGGGATTCCTGCAGTTTAGCAAGGGCTGGGACAAGAGAGGTCGGCCTGTAGGTACCAGGCATCGATGCATCACCACCTTTGTGGAGGGGGATAACGGAGGCAGATTTCCAGGCCTTAGGGACTGTGCCTGAGGAAAGGGAGAGATTGAGTAGATAGGTGAATGGCTTGAAGTTTGCAGAGGCAGAGATCTGCAGGAGCTTGGGGTGGATTCCGTCTGGGCTGGATTTACTGGTATTTAAAGAGCGGAGGGTGGTGAGGACCTCATGTTCGGAGACGGGTCAGGAACTGAAATAATTTTGGTGATAGGGAGGTGGGGGGGAAGTAGCAGTGTTGGGTGGAGGGCTATGAGGCACGATGCAAGAAGTGAAGAATTTGTTTAGGGTGTCAGCAATGTCGCTGGGGTTGATGATAGGCTGGTCATGTTGCATGAGGGCAACTATAGTATAGTTTTTATCGTCCAAAAGATGATTGTCCCCGTCTTCGACTTTGGGGACATTGTTTACAATTCTGCCCCTAAGGCCACCCTATCCAGACTGGACACGTGCTACAATTCCTTCTGCCGCTATGTACTTGGATATCCTCCTCTCACTCATCACTGCAATCTCTATACCTAGCGCTCCTTCCCTTCCCTCTCTGCCAGATGCCTGTCACACACTGCTAATCTAGTTGGTAAATATTGGCTCAGCTCCCTGCCATGTTACTTGTTCTTGCTCCTGTCCGTCCATCCCTCCCTCCTTCTATTCCCTACATTCCTTCACTCACAGAACACTTGCCCTCCCTCGTCAGTGTATACCAGCTGGTCATACAGCCTTCTCATAAATTCCTAATACAGAACTCTCTCCCTCGAAATTAAAACATGCTTAATCTGCGTCATTCACTTCGTTCCTCCTTTCAATCGCTCTGTTTACAGCTCAATTAACCCATACAACCACCAGTTTACTTCCCTCCTTATTTCATCTACTCCTTCCACCTATTTGCTTCCTTCCCCGCCAGTCTCCTACTTCCTACTAGTCCCCTCTTTCCTGTCTTGCCAGACTGGTCCTCTCTCCTGTTCCTTCACCACTTCCTCCAATCTCCCCCATCCTCCCCTAAATTGCCTCCCCTCACCCCTTCGGCTCACCTTGCCTGTCAGCATCCCCACTATATCCCTCCACTCACCTGCCTTCCGTTCCACCCATGTCACCCCTACTCCTCAACCTCCCACACCCATGGCTACCTTACATTTCACCCCTCGCCATCTTGCCAGTTCCCCTCGTCCCCCGGCAGGTTTTCAGCATCCTGAAGGGGATTAGGTTTTTGGCTACCATACTTCTCTTTCTCCCCAAGCTACCTCTCATTTTTCCTACTCATCATGGCTTCCTCTACCCCCCTGTTTATCCCTCTCCATCACCTCGCCAGTGCCCAGTCCCCTTGCAGGGTTCCCAGCATCCTGAAGGGGAGTAGGGTTCGGCTTCTCCTCCACCTCCTTCTCCTACCTACTTCATCTTACTGGTTCCCCATCCCCTTGCAGAGCTCTTGGCATCCTGAAGGTGAGAAAAGTTTTAGCTTCCTGCCTTTTCCTCTTACCCTCCATTTCCCTCTCTCCACTGCCACCTCTTTCAATATACTTCCCTCTCTCCATTATCTTGCCAGTGCCTCATCTTCTTGCAGGGTTCCCAGCATCCTTAAGGGGAGTATGTTCCTGGCTACCTTCCTCCTCCTCCCCCTACTCCATCTGTCCACCCTGCTCACTTACTCTCCCTCTCATTTCATTGTAGCACTTGTATCCACTTCCTCTGCACCCTAAGCACTTGGTTTTCCACATGCAAATTTTCTGTATACTTATATAATCCTCGCATACTTAGCATTTTACGCTCCTTAAAGTCTTCACCTAATTGCTTATGCTTGTATTTATGCTGGTATTGTCTTAATATGATTATTTCACATGCTGAGTACTAAAAGTATTGCTCACAACTGTCTATGTTTAGTGTTTGTAATGAGCTCGCTTGCATTGCTGTGAGACAAGCAATTTCGATTTCTGGTGAAACTTTTCAATAAATAAAATAAATAAATGAGTGTTGTATTGGATGTATGTGACTCGAACTATGTTCTTTATCGTTTGACTTTTTTGCTACTCCTCTCTATGTAACCCCTTCCCCCCAGGACGCTTCTGGAAACAAGCTGTTCACAGCTCATGATGTCTTTCCTGGTGAAACTTTTCTAAATAAAGAAATACAAGACAAAGTAGCAGGTGGTCACTTTGAACTACCTCTTGCACGTCATTTGAAGCACCTACTGATCTCTCAAGGGAGATCATCCTGAAGGGAGTTGTTGCACTCACATAGACTGTGCTCAGTAATGAAATTTCTTGTTTACCTAGTTTAAACTGAAAGATTTTATAGTCTGACAAAATAATAAGAAAAGTATTTTAGGATTTGCTGTGTGGGTGTGTTTTAGTTCTGTTTTCTTGGAGGTGGAGCTGGGCCTTAGCATCGTGTTCCTGGAAGGTGTGCAGGAGAAATGGAAAAGAGGGCAAAGGGAAGAGAGGCAAAAGATGTAATGAAAGTGAAGAGTGCTGCAGATCGGCGTAGGAACTTAATTGCTGATTTAAGTGTGTTAGAGTTGTAGATCAAGTAAAGTAAAGTGTTGTTAGAGAGTGTGTAGTTAGTATGTGCCCTACCTCTCCTCCGTAGAGGACTTCTTGTACATTGGCCCATATGGTACACTTGTACGGCCTCTTGAGTGGTCTAGCCTGGGCTGATCACAAGTGGGGGGAGACTTAGTGCTACCTCCCTCATCAGGGAACCCTTGGGCAGTACCACCCATAAAAAGGGAGATTGCACCAGTTTTGGGAGATAGTTGTGGGGACACAAGGATTTTTTGTAGGGGGGAGTGTAAGCAGCCTCTGTCCTCAGATGGCTCGAGGCAGGTTACCTGAGAGCTGAATGGTTAAACCAGGCCCTGAGAGATGTTCGGGGTTGGGGAGAATTGCCTGGCAACAGGATGTCTGGATGTTCAGGCTTGAGTGGCATGACTTAGCTAAGTACGGGGAAACTACAGCATAAATATGCACAGTTCTGTCCTTCCCCTAATACTCTATATGAGGGAAAGGCACCAGGACACTGGCTTGGCTAGTTAGAACCTGGGCGAGAGAGGAGCAGTCCAGCCTCTCTGACTGTGACTGGGCCTTGGAGGCCTGTGGTCCCAGGGATGGTGGCAGAGTCCTTGGGATAGGGTGGCATTGGTCCTCTTGTGCCTGGTCTCCAGAGAAGAACAGCAGGGGTAGCTGGAGAGATGGAGCCCCCAGGACTAACCTCAAGAGGAGTAGAGACATCAGTCCTGAAAGGCACATCATGGAGACTGGTGGGCAATACCTCAAGGGAGTTCACCATAACCCTCGTGCACTGACTCTCAGCAGCAGGAGAGAAAGAGAGATGGGAGAAGTCTGTGTTCAGAGCAAACTGTAAGTTCAACTTACTTAACAGAATGCCCACTGCATAAAATCCTAGGCAGTTTCGTAATGAAACTCCTGGCGGGAAGCTGAATGAACGGGCATCAGGAAGGAGAGGGCCTGACAAGGGCTGGGGTCAATAAGACCCCGTGTGTGAGGGGCTACACATGGGAGTCTGTTTTGTGGGTCAATAGAGCCATCAGAGTAGTGTCAAAGGGAGGCCCTGACAGCCTGACCAACAATGTTTTATGCACTTAGCAGTGATATCATAATGCTGATAATTTCTTCATAATTGTTGTCTCGCTGGTTCATTGAGACACGTGTCAGCACAGCTTGCCCTCAGGTAAGTGCTTGCCCTGCCTGAGGTATGCGCCACCACACAAATGGTCTTGGGAGCACTAGGGCTCCAGGGACTGCTCAAGAGACGTTAGGGTTTAGTAGAGTTGAAAGAGACTCAGTAATTATGTAGTGTATGATTATGCCCCTTTAGTTCAGGGGTAAACCTGGAACAAACGGTGTCATGGATGGGCAAACAGGCCCCAAAAGCAGCTGGCTACCATCTGTCCAGTGTCTAGCAGCAGCAGTAGAACTGGATTCACACTAGTGGTGGGGGAGATGTGTAAAATCTCCAGGAATATGTGTGTGGTCTCTTGTTAATGGTAACCCAGTGTAGGTGTTTGAGGTGCCCCTGATCCTCAACACCCCTGACCTGTGATTGCAAAGTGACTGATTTTGGTGCAGCACTGGTAGTTTTGGCATAAGGAAGGCATTCTCCAGAGTGAGATGCCATCATATAACCCTAAAGGCAGGAGGGTGACCTGTCCCTTATACTGAAAGGTCATGTCTATATGTGCTGGGGTAAATTTTCGATGTTTTATAATGGGTGTTATTGGTATAATAGTATCTACCAACTCCCATTCCTGTTTTGTCTTGTTCAATGGACTTATTTCTGTAGCAATATTTTATTGAGGTTTCAGATTTATATGTGCAAACAAGGTAGATAAAACTATCCAACATACATACAGGAACCTCCAGTCCATTTAATCAGAGGGAATCAAGAATACACGCTAAACAATGTATAATCCAAAAATTTATCTGCAGAACTTTCTGCTTGAATTAAATAATATCTTAACACAACAATCAAATTACTCCTATAGGTACAAGCCTACCTACAGCTATGAGAGAAACAAAATAATGCAAAACTAAATATTTGAGTCGTAGACTTACAAGCTATTTTCCCTTTTTGTATTTAACAGTCTGATGCAGTACCTTTTTACAGTTAAGTTTAAGATGAAGATGCCTATATTTTCACACAAGCAGTAGTCAGTATCTAAGTTACATTATACATATATACAAAATCTATAAGGTCATTTTAAATTACTAGAATGACTTGCAGCCATTACTGTCAACGTATCACAGTGCAAACTCAATTACTGATCTATGGACGAAACAGGTAAGTTATTCCATACACTTAATAACTGTTTTATCCATGGGTTGGTAATTGCTCTTAACTGATTGTTTGGCAGGGTTACTAGTGGTGTTACCTAGTGTCCCTCATGCTCCCTTGTTACCTCATACCACTGCACTTTGTTCCCACCTTGTTGCCAGTAACTTGGAAGAGGTACTATCTGCACTGCTTGGCAGTATTATTTAAAGGTGTGAAAACATAAACCTCCCTGGGTAACATCAGTGCATTCCACTTCACCCATGGCTTTTGTTTCCCCTATCAGAATTTTAATAACAGCCTATATACCTTTTTCTAATCTGTTGCAGGAATTGCTATTGGGAGGGTTTGCTATAAAAACAAGAACCAGGGTAAAACGCTCATTAAGATCACTTCTATTTTGCTCATCAGGGATAGGTGTAGTGTCTTCCACCTTTTCAAGTCCAACTGTATTGTCTGCATCAGTACTCCATGATTTAGCATGGGCTCCCAAGTATTTGATACCTTTTGTTGTCCATCGGTAGGGTATAAGGTCCTTTAACTCCCTTGTCACTGTACCACTGTGCGTCAGGATTTCTGCTTTCAAGTTGTCCACCTTAAATCCTGCTATGTATCCATGTTCTTGTAGCACTTTGAATAAATATGGAAATGTCCATAATAGATTTATTAAGTATATCATGGTGTCATCTGCATCAAGGAAATACGGTTATTAATCCCCCCAGTCCTTATCCTCAGATATGTGGATGTGTACATATTTGTTTTGCTAAGGGTTCAATGCTCAGAGTGAATAGCAGGGGCAATAGGGGACATCTGTGTTGGGTTCCTCTCCGGATCTGGAAGGTATCTGATAAGGTGCCATTCATTTTTACTTGAGACCAGGGGACTCTGACTAGGTCTTGGATCCAGAGTATAATCTGATTCACAAAGATACATTGTTAAGCGTGTTTAGCAAAAGTTTCCCCTCCTAGCCTATGCATCAGTGGTTCTGGTCACCTGTTGTCATTGTATGGTGTGTGCCCCTGAAAAACTGTTAAGACACTGGTGGACATTATTCATAAGGTGTCTCCTGGGTATTAATCTCATTTGATCATCTTCTATTAAGTTTGGGATGACCCCTTCACTCTTCTCCCCAAGATTTAGTTTAGCAATTTTAAGGTCCGAGTGTAACAGTGCTATTGGTTGGTAGGGCTCACACTGATTGGGGTTATCCTCTGATTTAGGTTTTACTGAGACAATATGTGCTTGTTGCCACATGCTGGAGAAATTTCCACTATCTCTATTACTATTACATACTTTTGTCAATGGGGGGCTAGCGGGGGCAAACATTTCTTGCAAAAGTCTAAATTAAAGCCATCTGGGCCTGGAGCTTTCTGAATGGGTAAAAATGTTATCACAGAATCTCTTCATCTTGTGTGATGGACCTATCAGATTGATCTTTTTCTTCATTAGTTGATGTGGATGAACATCAAGGTTCTAAACATTTTTTGTATTCTACAAATCATGTCTAGTTTATCTGTGTCCTCCTGGTAAAAAAAACCCTGAAAATACATTTCAAAACAGCAGGCTATCTCTTGTGGCCTAATGTGATGATTGTGTCTGTGTACTGGGGGCTGGGTTTTCTTTACATATAGCTCTGCCTGCTTTTTCCGGCGCCGGAACGCTACAAGTCAGTCTGCTCAGTTTCCATGTTCATTGTATACTGTACTTGTTTAAAATACCTCAGCTTCCCTTCTGCTTTCCTACTGAGCAGTTCCTGTAATTCTTGCTTAGTTTCCTTTGCCTGAGTTTCTGTGTGCCCATCCCTGTTTACTATATGTTGTGTCAGCAGCTATCTCAGCCACTCCTCTAAATCTTGTTTTCTGTATTTGATCTGCTTGTGTCTTTTTGCCCCCTGATGAGTAGGCTATAATTTGCCCTCTCAGAACTGCCTGAAGGGTGTCCATTGAAATTCAGCCTTAGTGTTTGTCCGAGCATGTATTTACTGAAACTCTCTAATTTCATCCTCAATTAGCTGTTCAAAGTTGTCATTATTTACTAATGACGAGTTCACCCTCCACTCTTTTGTTGGGTGCCAGGCTCCGAAATCTAGCTGCATTATTACTGGAGCGTGGTCTGAAACCACAATGGGCTCATTTCACAAGAGTTATTTATTTATTTATTTTGAAATGACTACAAATGGGACAACCCCATGAGATACAGCATCCTGTTTTCAGGTGGACCCCAGGGAGGACAGCAACAGTCAACAGGTTCACATAGTCCAGCAGGAATAGTTACTTAAAGGCTAAAGTACGCATGGGAAAGGAAAACTGCAAAGGCAAGTGCTTCCAAAGAGCAATTAAAGCAATCGAGTAAAGTGGGGGCGCAGCAAACAAAGAGCGTGAGCAGTGTCGGGCAACATAAGCACGGTCAGGGAGGGTGGATTCTGGACCAAAACAAATACAGGGAGTTCTAAGGTGGCTGGAAAGACTGGAGCTGAACCCTTGCAGGCTAGAAGCATTCCCCAGTTTGAGAGGGGCTTTGTTCCAGGTGTCTGGTGTTCCAAATGCAAAAGCCTTGCTACCAAATTCACTCTCGACAGTACGGTATTCAGTCCTGATTAGGAATGTACAGTATTTTGTGTATATGGGTCCCACAGTAGTACGTCAGTCCTGGAACAGGCTTTGTGGACAGGAGAATAAGAACAGCAATTTCTGACTTTATGGTTAAATTCCCCCCAGACACAACCATACCTGATTCTCCCACCCCTGCCCTCAACATCCTAAGCATGTTCTAGTTAAGAGTTTTTATTACCTGTAGGCCAATGTAACCACACCTTCCCTTCTACATGCACACCCACCCATGGGTGGTACTGCCACAGGGAATAAGGGTTGGCACCCGGGTTCATCGGTAAAATTGGCTGTGTGATTGGCGCGGTGCCTCCACCTATGGGGATCCTTCCAGCAGCGTACTGCCAGGGTACTTCCACACAGGAAATTATGTTCAGCCCCCTCCCTTGGAAACAACTAAGACAATATACAGTCACCTCCCCACTTATAACTCTATGCATGAAATATTACACTACACAACAATACAATGGCTATGACAGTTTTCAGAAAACAACAACAGGGGGTTTATTTTGGGGTGGATAAAGAGGTAGGAAGCAGTGGAAACAAAGGGAAATAAAAGCATTCAATAATGTTCTAAACTCTATGCAAAATAGTAACATCAAAACACAGACATTCAGGGATGGTACAATGCAGTTCAGAATTACCCGTCACAGGTCTACTCCACCCACTGGTGCACCAGTTAATCCCACAGTCCCTGTGAGAGCTCTCAGTATTGGTGTGCACACACTGAGTAGTTGCAGGCCTGTGACGTGGAAAAGCTGGGTTCAGCACAGATGAAATACTGAGTGACTGCAGAGTAAAGTACCAACTACACCAGGGGGTGCAGTGAAACAGTTTATTCATGGCTGTACTAGTTGCTAAGGTCATGCAGGAAGCCCAGATATAATGTTAATAAGCTAGCTAACTGAACAATTAGGAAAGTGCTTGTGATGGTAAAACCCAGTCCTCTGGACCTTAGATGAAAAGATGCAGGATGTTGGGGGACGTCTCACCTTTTCAGGCAACTTGAAAGAACAGGCAGGAAAGGCTTGGAATGCAGGCAATGATCCTCTTCACCCCACAAAGGGACTTGTCTTCACCCACCTCTACTGTAGGTAGGCAGTCTTCAATTTAAGCAGTAGGCAGAACCTCAGAGCATAGATCCTGCACCAGAAGCTCAGTCTCTGAACAGTTCTGGACTTGCACAGAAGGCACCAACCACAGGATCTTCTCTCTGGTCACAGCAAAAACAGATACAAATATACCCTCTGCCTTACAGGTCCTTGGAAGGTCTTTCTCTGTTTCCTAGCTTGCACAGAAGGAACAAAATTGCAGTATTTTAAATTATCAGCAGCACAGGCTGACAAGAAACACTCCTTCTCACTTCAAAACCTCATACAGAAGTCATACATACCAATTAATACTCAGGTTCAAAACTCAGTCATTGATTGGTTCACATGACTCATGGGCTTTTCATCCTGACTGGATGTACTGCAGCTACCAATCGGATCCTACACTGTTGTCCAGCAGCCTCTGCAAAGATGGCCACCATCCAACAGTTCTCATAGCTCAGTCACTTTTCAAAACATGTAAAAATATAAATGGTCACTGCTGGCAGCATTTGGCTGCATGGCTAGCCCCTTCCTGGTCCCTTCTGAGGGTCACTAGGGCCAGGGGGTACATTTATGGGGCAAGAATTGAGTCGTTGGCTCCATTTTAAGGGCTCCCCTGGTGGAGCTGAATCTAGAAATGGCCGTCCATGACCGCTAAGCATCGTGGGACATGTAGTCCTGATGGCCACCATTTTCCCAGTTACTCACCGACCCACTGGTGGCATTTTCAGGGTCGAGAGTGCTTTAAAAAGTTTATTTTTCCTCTTCTGGCTCTCCCCAGCCCCTTAGGCAGTCTGGTGGGGCTGGAGAGAAGAAAGTCACCCCTGCGGCACTTCTGCCACATCTTGCGAGTGCCTTGGGAGGTGCTAGGTCACACAAGCGGCCTCTCCTGGATCTCCCTGCCCCACTGTGTGACAGTTCGGGGGGGGGTGGGGGAACAAATGAACCTTGCTGCACACTGGCTGCTACTGTCTAGGCACAGGAAGCACCAGAATAGACTTTTTTACAATTCCCGGCCCCAGTTGCAGTTCAGGGAGCCAGGGACATGAGAGACAACAAACGGCATAACAGCCACACTGAATCAGGTGCAGAAGGCACCTGAATAACCTTGCAGTACTCCCCGGTCCTTGGGCAGTCCAGGAATGGGCCGGGGGGGGTGAAGAAATGGCAGCTGAGGAGGTAGCAGGAGCACAGGTAAGCTCCCGACCTTTGGGGGGGGTTACACCTATTTAACTGCAGATCAAGGACACAGTTGAAGTCCCCTCCAAGCATCACTATAACATCCGGCATAATTGTCACCTCATCAAAAATCGAATCCTTTCTTGATGAATACTGGGGAATCCTGGATTGGAGGATATGCATTAGCTAAGTTCAGTCATGTCCCACAGATTTCACCTTCCAACCTACTTCACTAGCCTACCTTCTGCATCAATCTCTCTGTGCTGATAATTTCCAGTGGGGGTCTCTTTGCCCCTGCTATTTTGGGGTAAGAGGCTGCTACTACTGACCCTACAGGACTTTCTCAATTTAAGTTGCTCAGCATTGGTAGATTAACGTGTCTTGTGGATAAGCCCTAAACAAATTCTTCTGTTCAGTAGTCACCAAGGAGAAGCATGGTCCACTGCCAGACAGTAGTATTATAGTCTCAGCTAGGGGAATCCTGGGAGTCACGTGATGGCTCAGGGTAAGTGGTAACTTCTCCTGATGCTCTGAAACTGTGGCTTATTAAATCATGGCAAAATCTGAAATAAGACTCTTATCTGCGAATATTCAATAACTACTGAACAGAGAAACAGCTCTGGAGCAGATTGATACCTTTTTCTTCAGGAATGGCAGTGTTTACACAACTGATGGAGACCTCTTCAGCCCTGCCAGTCCCGCTGTGATCGATGCCCATCAAGTGTCAGAAACCAAAATTTACCTCCGACTCCTCTCCAGAGGCGGATGTCAGGGAGCACCCATCGGAGAAAATGGATCGATTTTTCAGCGAGTTGGCCACAATAAAAATTGCCATGCTGGAGGTGGCAGGAGACCTCCGGACCCTTAAACTTATAGTTGAAGCCCTCACAAAGAGGGTCAGTGACACTGAAGCTCAAATTAGCTCCATTGAGGACCAACAACATAGAGATGGCATAGAAATTCAAGCCCTGAAAAAAAAGATAGCAAGACTTGAAGACCACATCGAGGACCAGGAAGGATGAAGCCAGAGAAAAAGCAAGGGGAATCACAAGGATGAACAGTCAAGAATTCACTACTGGCAGGGTAAAAAAGGCCTCTTGGACATCAGACCAGACAAGGCCCCAGACTCAGATGGCTTACATCCAAGAATGCTGCGGGAGCTAGTGGATGAGCCTGCAGATCCCCTGACATGCTTATTCAATAGATCACTCATGACAGGGGTCATATTGATGGATTGGAGGGTGGCTGATGTAGTGCCACTCCATAAGGGAGGTGACAGGGAGGAGACAGGAAATTACAGACCAGTTAGCCTAACATTTGTTATAGGCAAACTGATGGAGCCCCTTATCAAACAGGATCTTACAGAGTACTTAGAAGCAAATCATCTACAGAACATCAAACAGCATGGATTTGTGGCAGGTAGATCCTGTCAAACAAATCTCATAGTGTTCTTCGACCAGGTGGCCAAGGAACCAGATAGGGGTCTTGCAGTCAATCTGCTTTACTTTGATTTCAGCAAGGCTTTGATACAATCCCATACAGGCGCCTTCTGCAAAAGATGGAAGACTTAGGTACAGCAGAGGAAATTGTTAGATGGGTGGGAACTGGCTGGTGGACAGGAAACAGGGCGTAGTCATTGATGGGGTCAAATTCTCAGTAAAGTATGCCACTAGTGGAGTGCCTCAGGGGTCAGTCCTTGGACTGATCCTTTTTAATGTGTTCATCAGTGACATAGGTGTAGGTATAACGGGTAACCTTGCCCTATTTGCAGATGACACCAAGCTCAGTGGCAGGGTGGACAACACTGAGGGAGTCAGGGACATGACCGAGGACCTCAGGACACTGGAAAAATGGACACAAGAATGGCAACTAAAGTGCAACGAGAAGAAGTGCAAAGTGATGCACTTGGGAAGGGCAAGCCCCAGAATGGAATACTACATCAACGGGGTCCAGCTGACCTCTTCCTCAGAGGAAAGGGACCTAGAGGTCATCATTCACCCTGACCTCAAGCAGCAGGGTCAGTGCAATAAGACCTATAGTAAAACAAATAGAATGTTGGGCTGCATAGGGAGAGGCATAAATAGCAGAGACAAGGAGTTGATACTTCCTCTTTATCGATCCTTGGTGAGGCCGCATGTTGAATATTGAGTCCAGTTCTTGAGACTGCATATTAGGAAGGAGGTGGGTAGGTTGGAGACTATCCAAAGGAGAGTAACAAAGATGATTCATGGCATACAAGGGTTTGCCTATGAGGAGAGGCTCAGGGCATTGATGAAGTATTCACTGGAGACACGTAGAGAGAGAGAGAGAAGACATGACAGACATTCAAGTTACTGAAGAGTGTGAACACACTGTCATACAAAGAACTGTTCACTAGGAACACAAATTTCTTTACACACAGTCACAACTGGAAACTGAAAGGAGGGGCCTTCAAAAAGGAACATCTGGAAGTATTATTTCACAGAGAGGGCGATGGAGCCATGGAACATGGTCACACACAACACTGCAACTACAGGCCAATATCTATCCTCCCTCCATTATTGAAAGTCCTGGAACGTATAGTAACCAACCAACGGGTTGACTACTTTGAGAAGTGCACCCTATAATGCCCCCAACAACACAGTTTCAGGAAAAAACACAGCACTGCCACGGCTCTTTTCGAATTCACCAGTTACATCCATCAGTCCATCGACAATAACAATCTTGTTGGAGAAGCTTTCATCGACCTCACGAAAGCGTTCAACGCCGTTAATCACGAACTACTCCTTGATCAACTGGCAACAATCGAACTCTCACCAAATATGCTGATGTGGTTCAGAAGCTACCTTGAGGATAGGACACAACGAGTAAAGATATCCAACGTTGTCTCTGAGCCACAAAATGTCTGATCTGGTGTCCCTCAAGGGTCCATTCTTGGTCCCCTCCTGTTTAGCATCTTCCTAAACAATCTACCGCATGCCTGTCAACTAAGGACACTACTTAATGCCGAAGATGCTGTCATCTTCGCAAGCAACCCCGATCCCTCCACGCTTGAAGACAACCTCCAACTTGGTTTCCTCGAAAGTTAAAAATGGTTCCAAATGCACAAACATGTCCTGAACTACAAGAAAAACAAACTCCTGCTGTTCTCTTCCTCTCGCTACAAGTATAGGTCGCATGCACTGACAGTCAAAAATAATCTTGGAGCCACCCTTGAACAAGTTAAACAATTCAAATATCTTGGTGTAACAATGGATAGCCACCTTTCCTATGTACCTCACATTGAAATTGTTGCTAACTCTGTGAATGCAAAACTCGGCCTGCTATTCAGGCATAGAAGGAATCTGACCCCTGAAGCACTTAAATTTGCTGTCTACAGTTCGATACTCTCCACCCTTGATTATGACTTTGTAATTTAAGAAGCAGCCTCCACTACATCCCTAAAAAGGCTAAATATTACCCTGAACAAAGTCTGTAGGCTCATCACGGACGCTGACTGCCTCACCGACACGTGTGATCTGTACGCACTAACTGGATGGCTAAATCTCCAAGGACGAATCAAGTGCCAATCTTGCACACTAGCTGAAAAGGTGCTCCTTGGTGCTCTGCCAACTAGAATCTCCTGCCTTCTGCCCAGATCCCTCAAGGCTCGTCTTACTTGGGCCTCTGTCACTGGACACCTACTTGTTCCAAGGTTCCGAACCATCCAGTGCCAGCAGTCTTTCCTCTACAGAGCCCCTAGCTGGCTAAACAGCCTGGACTATGAACTTAATAGCCTACCTCATTTGACCCAATTAAATGCCTCCTTCATCAGCACATTATAAATGAAAGCACCTGCGACTGCCCCAAATAATCTCTGGATGCGCCCCAGTGTGCACCTAGTTCTGACCTCTTACATGACTTCCCCTTCCCCTCTTTTAACCCCCCCGCCCTCCTCTCCCTTATGCCCTATTGATCACTCCTCCAGCCATGCCAGGCCTCTGGCTTATAGCGGCTGTCTCTGCAACTTCTCTCTTTCCCTTCTTTCCTCCCCCCTTGTGCCCCTATCACCCACCACTACCCCCCTGCTACTCTCCCTTTCTACCCTAATCTGTCTACCTTCTACCCCGCAGGACAAGGCCACCTGGCCGCAACTGTCCCACCCTACATTGCTGACTTAACTCAACTTACCTCCCTTTCTATTTTTACTTAGTTCACCATCGCCTCTGTATTGCAAATGTCTCAGATACTGTCGACCAACTTGTACTATGTTGTTTGCTGAAAACTGTTAGATCATCTTGCCCCCTTTGTCTGTCTTTGTTACCCTTCCCCCTCTCCTGATGTGGAACCTTTGTAAATGAACAGTCCCCTGCTCAAAGGTACTTGTAATGCGAGACTGAATAAATTAATAAATAAATAAACACACTGCCCTCTGAGGTGGTTAGCGCCAACATGGTGGCAGGTTTCAAGCACGAGTGGGATATGTTACGGGCACAGTTGGCAAGCACCACTGAGTGCAAAGCCAAGGCACCCTAGGGTGGGATAGGTCCCTGGAGCATCCCTAGGCTCCAGGTAAATCTTTGGGCAGACTCAAACGACTCTGGGTCCCCTTCCACTGAAACACTTTCTACATTTCTGTGTTTCTATAAGACCAGTATAACACTTCTACCTTATCAGTAGCGTCAGGATCTTTGTCTTCTTAACCATCGAATTAATTCTGTTTACATTATAGATGATAATCTTTTTTTTTTTTTGTTGACTCAGTTTTTCTTCCTTACGCCGGCAACCGGGGCATCTCTCCAGTGGACCCACTCGGTCTGTTGCCCCCACCACCCGCCTGAACCCTTACCCTGACTGGGAAATCAGGTATGCTGGGTCCCCCTCTCTTGCCAGCCCTACAGGAGGAGGCAGGAGACCACGGAGAGACAAACTGGGGTTCAGGCCGGCACTGGGCATGTGGGCAAGGCCACTGGGCATTCACCTTCACCTACGTCTCCCCGGTGCCGGAGATTTTTCTTGTTCTTCATTCCTTCCCCTGATGCAGGATGTGCAAGGCCATCTAGCGTGAGATGTGCACGCTCCAGCCCACGTCGCAGGTCGGTCACCTGACATTGCCCCACTTACACAGTCCCCTACTGCTGTGCCCCCAGTCTCCACTGGGAGCCACTAATGTTGTAGGACAAGGACCCCCTTCCTCCCAGGAGAGGAGAGGAGAGTAGTCTGTCAGATGCTTAATTCTTTCCTCCCTGACTGAGCCCCGGCTTCCCGGGCTCATTCCCGAACCCGGGTCACTGGCGTGGTGCAAGGTAAGGTGGCTGCCTCAACCCTCAGCGCCACCAGTCCGGTACTATAGGTGATAATCTTTAATGCACTCATGAAGAACAGAAACAATGTATATGTGGACCAGAAATGTTGCTGTAAGCCTTCTACTTCTAAATAATGGGAAGGCTTTAAGCCTGAGGTTCAATGGGTGGAGCAACTAAGTCATAGCCCCAACAGACCTTAAAAGGCCACTCCTCCTGGACTGTTTCAGGATTCGTCTCTTCATTGCTGCTGGAGGCATTGCTCCTCCTTTCTCTGATGTGACTTGTTTGGGGGTGCCTCCGACCATTGGTTCTGTCTCCACCTCACGCTCTTTTCGCAGCCATCTCTCGCATAGTAGGCATCACTCTCTATCAGTCAGTTCCCCTCCTCCTTCTTGCCTCTCCAGTCCCTTCCCCCCATCTGCTCTCTTTCTCGTTTTCCTCCCTCCCCATCTCAGCGCCTTGGTGCTCCTCTTCTCGGCCGTGCTGCTCTCCATGAGCGCTCCCTTTCTCTGGCTCCTCCTGCTCCTGCTCACTTTTCTTCTTATCTCCTGTCTCATGCCTTGCTTGCTCTTCCCTGCCAGGGGGGCCTTCATTGCAGCCGACGCCTGCATTCTGCTCCACTGTGCATCCTGCTGCCTGCCCTTGGACTTCCTTCTCTCCTGCTCTGTGATTTCACCCTCGACTTACCTTTGCTTCACATTCATTCTCTGATTCTTTCCTGTTGTTTGTGCTCTTCTGGACCCACTGCCTGCTCTGTCACTGCACACCATTACTCGCCTATTTTTTTTTTCCTTGCTTCCTCTTTGGGGCCGCCTACTTCTGGATTCTAATCCCTGCACTCATTCTCTCCGTTGCTTGACTCATTCCTTCATCTAACTCTCTGAGACCCGCTATCCATTGCCTTCTATTGTTTGCACTGTGCTGCCCTTAGCAGACCTCATGCTATATTTTGAATATGTTCCTGACTGCTTTGGGGCTTTTGCTTCCTAGATGGCTTCCCCCGTCAGGTTCGTTTTCTCCTGATGCGTTTTCTCACTTAGCTGTATTCTGCATATACGGGACTCCTACGATGACTCTCACTCTTATGGTTTATCTAGAGACATTGACAACTCCTTCCCATTCCACGTCAGTCTCAGTATCTGTTGGTGTTGTGGGAAGGGGGGACTCAGGCTGCTCAGTTGGCATTTGATTTGT
Source organism: Neoceratodus forsteri (assembly GCA_016271365.2). Lineage (NCBI taxonomy): Eukaryota > Metazoa > Chordata > Ceratodontiformes > Ceratodontidae > Neoceratodus > Neoceratodus forsteri. The sequence continues at coordinate 73,290,079 of JADMNL010000036.1, forward strand.
TACTTTGCACTCGCATTTCCCATTCTCTCCTTTGGTTTCCCCTGGTTCCTCGTCCTGCTACAGCTCTTTCTGGACTCCCTCTCTCTTTACTCTCAAATTCCATTCCTGACATCAACCATTCCTTCTCTCTAACTTCCCCACTATCCATCCTGCCCCTGCCTCTCTTGTCCAAGGCTCCTGCTTGGGGCATGCTCCCTGGGGCAGTTGTCGCTTGCCTCTCAAATGTTTGTATTTCACATTGCCCTGTGATTTTCTCACTCAGTTTAGCTTGCTCTGCCTCAGCTTCCTGCTGTTCCTCATACTGTTACAGCTGTTTCCATATGACCCGGCTCCTCTGTTCCTCTCCTCCTCCTCCTGCTGTTGGAGCTCTTGGTGGTCGTGTACCCTATTCCATCATCTACCTCGGTTTCTCATCTTGGTCCTTCTCTCCCCTTTTCTTCGTTGTATCAGGGGTGTCTACCCCTATCAATTCCACTTGTTGCCCTCCTCCTCCTCCCATTCCCTGTGTCCTCCATTCCGCTTCTTCTCCAGCCTTTTGATTTCTTTTGGGTGGTTTCCCTATCCTGCCATCACTTTCCCTATTCGTATTCTCCTATTACCATCACCTTCCCTATTCATATCCTCCTCTTACCCTAGTCCATCTGGCCCTATCCTGCCATCACCTTCCTTATTCATATCCTATTACTTTAGTCCACATGGTGTCTAGGTGCCCGAGTCCAGTTCTCCTTCACTCAGTCTGACCTCAGGTTCTACTCATTTACATCGCTTAATCAAGCATACCTCTCATTAGGTCCTATGTTACCTCATTGAACCACGGCATTCCTGCGGTTATCACCATCAGTCTTTTCATGCCTGCATCTGGGTATCTTTGTCCTCTAGATGGGTCTACTCATTCACATCGAACTCTTGAGCATAACCCCTGCTACCTCAACTTGACCTGCTCTCCACTCGGAGATATGCCTTCATGTGTGTTGCCCCTTTGCTAGGGGCTGGCAGGCTTCATCTCCGTTATTATACACCATTCATTTCATGTCTCACCTTCAACCATTCAGGCCTTCAAGGCTTTTTTCCATCATTGTATGTTCTCTCTTGCTTTGAGCGTCTAGTTGCAGGCATCGTTCGCATCCCTCGACAGCTGTCCATTTAGAAGGACAGAGCGAGAGCTTCCTCTAAAATTGGACTTTTCCCCTCCTTCCTCAATCTCTACTTTAAATTGCCATAGTGGTGCCATCCTTAATCAAAACGTCCTTCAGCCTGGAGGGAAGGTGACCTAGGCCTGGGATCCCCAGAGGTCTCCTCCTCAAAGGGGGTTTTTCCTCTCCTTTGTGCCAGTGGTCATAATATTAGTCAGGGTTAGTGCTTTCATAGGTTCCTTAGTTAGGTTCCGCTGTTGGATTTAGTTGGATGGTGGCCCTGGCTGTTTCCTTTCTCCTTAGGAAGTCTGCCCTTCTGCATCTTGTCAAAATTCCTTTCATTCACTGTCCTCACCTTTTCTCGTTCTTCTCCTGTCTTTCCTATCTATGCCTGCCACATCTGTTTCCGGTCTAGATATCTTCTGATTTCTCGCCTCTTTGATGCTTGTCACCCTTTTGGGTATCCTTTTTGGGCTTCTTCTTAAGCTACCTTTAGCCAAGGGAATCATTCCCATGGCACCTATAAGGGTGGAACCCTCCTCTAGGGTTCCTTGTGTTGTACCCCTACAAGGTGGTATATCCCATGGAGCAAGAATCAGGGAGCTGAACCCATACTCCCTTGAGCAGAGAAGAAACAAAGGGGACATGATTGAAACATTTAAGTATGTGAGGGTATTTAACGCAGCTCAGACAGGCAATCTATTTCAACAGAAAACGCCAGCAAACAGTGTCAGTGGCTCAATTAACAGTGTCAGTGGCTCAGTAGGTAGCACACTCACCTCTGAGGTCAGGAGATCAGAGGGCTGTGGGTTCAGTTCCCACATCTGGCACTTGGGTTGATATCCCAGTACTGACACTGTAGTGCAGCATGAGAGGGGTGCTGCACTTCTGAGGTGCCATCTTTCGGATGAGACGTTAAACCGAGGTCCCATCTGCCTGGATTGGTGGTAGTTCAGGTGGATGTTAAAGATCCCAGGGCACTTATCGAAAAAGAGTAGGGGAATTTCCCTGGTGTCCTGGCCAAATTTCCCTCATTCACTAAAAAAATATCACCAACAGTTTAATCTGATTCAATGTCAGCTGGCATTCATCTGTATCCCCCTCCCCGGGTCGTGCCTGAAAATAGGCAGGATTTGTCTACTGCACTTACCCGATCAACAAAAACTAAATAAATAAATAAACACACAAGAAGGCATGAGATGAAACTGGTAGGAGGAAGATTCAAAAGCAACCTCAGGAAGTACTTCTTCACAGAAAGTGTGATAGACCCGTGGAACAGCCTGCCCCAGGAGGTGGTAGCATCAAAGACAATCAGATAATTCAAACTCGCATGGGACAGACATAAAGGATTAGTTAGGACAAAGGCTGCAGAGGAAGGGGGTAGTTTCTAGGGCAGACTAGATGGAGCTCATGGTCTCCATCTGCTGATGCTTTTCTTATGTTCTTAACTGCCTTATCTGTGTTTCACCAATTTCCTCACCGCCTTCATTTTATTATTCAGGGCATGGAAGAAGGCACGGTCAAAGTATAACCTCTGGTTGTCTGTGATTACATTTTTATTCTCCAGATTGTCTGAAGGACTTGCTGCTTTACAGGCTATTCCTGCATGTACATCACAAAAGCATGAGGTGTTAATGGCTCAGCAGGTTTGGACCATGTCTATATGCAGTGGTGTGTCTTCTGGCACCTTTGCAGCTGTCTGGAGTATATCAAATTAGGGGACCTTTCTGAGGTAGTTAAGTAGGCTTGTACTCCCCTCCACCCCCACAAAACAATTTAAACCTGCAACTCAGCAGAAGGGGAAGGATTTGTTTTAACATGGGAGAGCTGTGAGGCTGCAACTTTCAGCACCATTTTTTTCTGACTTCAGGGCAAACCAGGGGACCTGTCTATTCAAACCCCATAGGTATTTTTTTAAATATACTTTTCATTGATTTAAGATATTCAGAATATATATAGACATTACTTACAGCTTCAAAATAAACAACACACAAATGCAATTTGCACATAACCCCTCCCCTTCTACCCTCAATTTTAACAAGATATAGTCTAAAACAAGCATTTGTCAATGCCGAACGTTCGCTTTCGGGTATTTGCCACTTGGACATGGCTTAAAAAAATCAGTGACAAAGAAGTACAAGCATTTGTCAATACCGAATGTTGCTTGCTTCTATGTGCTGTTTAGGTATTTGGAAGTCATTGGAGTGCAAATATTGAAAATTCGCAAACTTACGAGCGTGCATAGGAACTGCGCAAGCACCCCGTAAAACAGTCATTTTTAGGAATTTTTTCACCACATTTTCAACATAGCCATTTTAAGATCTCTGCTCATGAACAGTGTCACTGTGATTTTCTTAATGTGTCCCAAACATTGAGTTCGCACACCGACTGCGCCATTGTGCGCTACATGGAAGTAGGAAACACGTTTTGGGCAGGATGTGAAAAATGACAGCTACTGCTCATGGAGGTGTGGTAAATGGCAATGTTAAAATCTGAGTTAAAATATTGAAAATTCGCAAACTTACGAGCGTGCATAGGAACTGCGCAACGCACGCTCGTAAAACAGTCATTTTTAGGAATTTTTTCACTAAATTTTCAACATAGCCATTTTAAGACCTCTGCTCATGAACAGTGTTACTGTGATTTTCTTAATGTGTCCCGTACATTGATTTCGCACACCGACTGTGCCATTGTGCGCTACATGGCCGGAAACACGTTTTTGGTGAGAGGTGAAAAATGATGGCTGTACTACTCATAAGAAGGTGTGGTAAAATGGCAATGTTGAAAATCTGAGTAGAAATATTGAAAACGCAAACCTATTTAGCCGCATGAGCTGCGCAACGACGTCAAAACAGCCATTTTAGGAATTTTTCACCAAATTTTCAACATAGCCATTTTAAGACCTCTGCTCATGAACAGTGTCACTGTGATTTTCTTAATGTGTCCCATACATTGATTTCCGCACACTGACTGCGCCATTATTGCGCTACATGGAGCGGAAACACGTTTAAGGCAGGATGTTGAAAAATGACAGCAACTGTACTCTCATAAGAAGGTGTGGTAAAATGGCAATGTTGAAAATCTGGAGTGAAAATATTGAAAATTAGCGAACTTTCTGATGTGAGGAACTAAAAGAGCGACGTCAGAAACAGTTATTCAGGAATTTTTACCAAATTTTCAAAATAGCCATTTAATATCTCTCTCATGAACAGTGACACTGTGATTTTCTTAATGTGTCCCATAAATTGATTTGCACACCGACTGCTTGTAGTACTTCATAGGCGTAAACACGCTTTGGGCAGGATGTGAAAATGACAGCTGTACTGCTCATGAGGAGGTGTCGTAAAATGGCAATGTTGAAAATCTGGAGTGAAAATATTGAAAATTCGAACTTCTGACGTGCGTAGGAACTGCATAGCGCATGTCAAATAAAACAGTCATTTTAGAATTTTTCACCAAATTTTCAACATAGCCATTTTAAGACCTCTACTCATGAACAGTGTCATTGTGATTTTTCTTAATGTGTCTCATACATTGAGTTCGCACACCGACTGCGCCATTGCACTACTATATGGGCAGAAACACATTTGGGTGAGATGTGAAAATGACAGCTGTACTACTCATAAGAAGGTGTGGTAAAATGGCAATGTTGAAAATCTGGGTGAAAATATTGAAAATTCACGAACTTACGAGCCTGCGTAGGAACTGCATGCATAGCTAGTAAAACCGTCATTTTAGGAATTTTCCACCAAATTTTCAACATAGGCTTTTGAGAGCCCATCTTATGAGCAGCTGGCACTGTTGTTTCATTAATTGGGCCTGAAAGGTGATTTTGCACAGTGACTGCGAAATCACCCTTCTGGCCTGAATAATGCCATGACAGTGACAGAATTCATGAGAAGGGGTCCCAAAAACCCCATATTGAAAATTTGGTGCAAAAATTCCAAAAAATGCCTGAGATATGCAACAAAGTTGAAAAAAACCCATCTAGCCCATTATACAGCTTACCGGCATTTCCTCAGTTCGCGGTCAGCTTTGAAGAGTGCAGACGTGTTCCCGGTCCAGCGATGATCGTCGCGCCAGCTCCGGAGGTAAGTATGGGGTGAGGGGGGTGTGGGGAGGCAGGGTGCACAGTGGGTGGAGTGCGGGTTGTGGGAGGGGGGGGAGACTCGTGGGACCGTTTTAATTTACAGGTTTTGTACTTTGATGGCGGGCGTTTGCCACACTGGGGTGGGCTCCCAGCGTGGCAGAAGGATGGCTGGGGGGCCGTGGAGCCGATGGGGATTAGGCACCCCGTGGGCAGACGTCGCGGGGATTGCCACGCTGGGTGGGCTCCCAGTGTGGCAGAAGGATAGCTGGGGGCCGATGGAGCCGACGGGACTGGGCACCCGTGCGGCAGACGACGGACTGATTTGCCACGCTGGGGTGGGCTCCCTGCGTGGCAGCAAATCTTGAGGCGTGGCGTGGTGCAAGCACACAGCGGTGTTTTTCTTTGAAGAAGACCACTGCTGTCATATCTAACTTACCGGTGCGGATTGGTGCAGGACCACCATGCCGCTCAAGGGAGCAGGGATTGCTTAGAGAGGCACACCTCCAAGTGTCCTTTTCTCCTAAGACATTCCTTGCGCATGCTCGCAAGCGAACGTAAAAAGAAAACACCATAGGTTTAATAAATACACTAGAGTACTCTTGAAAAATATATTAAATTTCTATTCTCAATGGTGGCAGAATATTTAATTCAATATCTCTCCATCTGGTTCCAAAAATATCATCATAATCTTCATTATGTTCATAAATTAATTTTTCATGTAAAAGGGTTTCATGGAAGACATACCACCATTCATTAAAAGTAAAGTCTTTAAGTATCTTTTCCTTCCAATTGTACAGAATTTGACGTTTAAGGGCCATTGAAGCCAATGCTATTATCTTTTGCTGTAAGGGGGATGAACTACTAGCTAGGAAGGAATTTAAAATATATATTTCCATTGTAAATGAGATTGTTATTTCCAACCAATTACATAAAATGACATTTACTTCCTTTCACCATTTCTAAATTATAGGGCATGTCCACAAACAGTGGTTAAGATCTGATCTTTGATTGCAGCCATGCCAACATTGATCAGAATACTGGTTATTGATTTTATTAATTTGGGATGGTGTATAGTAAGCCCGATCTATTATATTTCTCTGAATATTTTTTATTTGAATTTTGGTAACTGGGTGGGCCCACTGAAAAATGTCCCTTTTCAGAGGCGGCCCAGGAAGGAAGTAACAAGGAATGATCATTCACAAATCTGGACTGTCATGTACGGTATGGGCTGCACGCCCATTGGCTGTAGCTCTGCACCAATGGCGTGCAGCCCTACCGGACAGTCAGTCGGCGGGCGGCGGGCGGCAGGCGGGTGATGCTGTCGCACGCCGCTGCGGGGGAGCGGGTGGAGGGGCTGTGGTGGGTGGGGGACACTAGACACCAGGGAGATGTTTGGGGGTTCTGCTGTACATTCTGCCCGCGATCGGGCTTTACAGTCCACTGACCACCAGGGAGTTATTCGGCTGGGGGAGGGTTACATTCTGCCCGCGATCGGCACTGGCGGGGTTTTACAGGTTCTGCCCGAATCGGGCACTGGGGTTTATATAGGTTCTGCCCGCGATCGGGCACTGGGGTTTATACAGGTTCTGCCCGCGATCGGGCACTGGGGGGGGTTTATACAGGTTCTGCCCACGATCGGGCTGTGGGAGGTGTGGGGGGGGCGACATATGTGTTCTGCCCGCGATCGGGCTGTGGGAGGTGTGGGGGGCATGTAACTGTGATGCCCGCGATCGGGCTGCAGTGTGCGTCGGTCCCCGACGGCTGCTGCCTGGCAGGGTGGCCAGGAGCAAGTCCGGGGATCGGCGCACCTACATGCAAAATGGTGGCATGCATGGGACTATAAAGATGCAAATGGCCCCCTGCGCCTTTGCATAAATTATGGCCCCATTTGCATGTCACCTTGAATATCGGAATTTGGCGATGGCGCAATGGTATCATGCCACCGCAAGCTGAATGCTCAACTCTGGCAACTTGAGGTAGCGCAAGTTCCACTGCGCCATGCGCAAGTGCTGTGGCTCGGGGGTGATATTCAAAGGAGTTGCTCAACAGCGCAACTCCTTTGAATATCACCCCGGCCACACCCCTGCGCAACTATTTTGAGCAGCGCAGGGGCTTGCGCCTCAGACTGGCGCAGTTTGAATATCTGGGCCCCTGAATATATGTTTGTTGAGCACTGTCACTATTCCTCACGTTGTTTGATTTTATTGCACTATGCCTTTAAGAAGTGCCACTATATAAGTGATCTGCTCGGGATATTTCTTACACTCCTGATGAAGCTGTAAAGTAAACCATTAAGTGGTTTTCGTGCACTTTAATAAAGGATTTGACACTATCTTTAGTATCAGTGCCGTTTTTCAGCTCTGATGAGTGTCTCAGTTTTTGTTTTCACTTGTGTGTGTGTGTATGTGTTGCAGTGTGCGTGCCACAGATGCAAATCCACAAAGGTAGCACATCAGTGCTGCTGCATTTGTGTCATCTGGAAACATTTGTATGTTTGTCTTACCTGATGATGGCCGTTTGTGGTTGCTTGTGTGGTCTTGTCCCTTTGGTGTTGGGGGAGGGGGGGACGCCACATTTCCCTACTTTTCTTGCATTAAGTTGAACCCTAACTGCTGCATTTACGCAGTTTTTTTTGCAAACAATATCTACAATCCTGGTCTCATTATCTGCTGCTAAAGGTGACATAAAATTTTTTTTATACTGTTAAATGCCCTCCTGCTTTCCTTTTCATGTCAGCCATGCATTCTGATCTGCTTTGCCATATTTTGATAAATTAACTAGAGTAGTAGTGTCCTCAGCTCTATATTGTGCTCCTCTCCTAGTTGTTGCTGCTCTTTCTTTTCTATTTCCAAGGCACTGCATGACATCAGTCACACCATTTCATTCTATCCATCTGAACTGACCGGAATGGCATCACCGATAGCCATGGAATTTTCAGGTCATAAAGATGATCAGTAGCTGCTGCTGCTGAGAAGACAGGGATCCAAGGTAGTTACAAAGGCAATACAAATGAGAATATTCCGTTAACAAAAAAATGGCAAAAAACTGAGCAGAATATAAAACAGATACTAGAGGGGAAAAAAGGAGATCCTCCACAGGTCTAAAAACAGTGTCTGATCACCTATAAAGGTATAGCAGTCACTTTCATAGTTTGCACAGCTGGACACTGTCAGTATAGATCAACATTGGGAGAGTGGGCCGGCCCGGTGGTGCTGAGGTTTGAGGCGTTGGACGCCACACCTTATGCCATGCTGGTGACCCAGGTTCAGGAACAAGCACGGGTCATCAGGGTCAGCAGGGAGGAGAGGGATTGAGCATCCGAGGGACTGCTTTCCTCTCCAGGATGGGGGTTTGTACCTGTCGGTGCAATTTGTGGCCCTTAGAGGAGGTTGGGGTGTTACAGTGGCACAGGCAAAAGAAGGGGTGTGTTGGGGCACGGGCTGGAAGGAGGCTCCGGTTGCGTGACACTCCTTCCACTGGTGTCATTGCATGCCCTACTCACAGGGAATTTGGAACAGAGAAAATGGTGACTGGTCACGGTGGCATGATGGCCGTCCCACGGGACACTCGGCTTTGAGGACATCGCTGCGAGTACTGGATCCGGTCCTTGGAGGAGAGAGCAAAGGAGGCTCTCCACCACCCCACTGTGGGAGGCAAGCCATGGAGTAGAGCAGCGAGGGTCCAATTTGGAGCCAGAATAATCTGGACGGCGGACGGAGGAATTGGATGCCTGGACGCAGATGGCAGACCAGGAGCCAAGGTAGAAAAATGACTGACTAAAAAAAAAAACATTGGGAGAATGGATGATAAATTCTGTTACAATCTTTAGGCACATTTACACATACTGCGTTTGCTGCGCCCTCGACTGCACCTCTCCCCACCGTTCCTCTGGAAACACTGCCACCAGCGTTTACATGCAGCTGCCTGTGGACTGCTGCAGGGTTAGTTCCGATGTTGGATTGAACTACCTGCATTGCAATCTTTTAATTCCACCTGGGTCTGGGGGGACTTGGCTCAGTACTGTAGGGCATGAATTGTTGGCGCGGAGTATCATGGAGCTGTACCCTATCACGCAGAGCAGTGTGTTTCAGTTCCAAACAAAAATCCTTGAGCATTCTGTGCTGAAAATCCAGGAGTCCATAGACAAAGTTCTGCTTGTTCAAAAAAAGGAGCTTTTAATACAAGTTTAATAATTACTTCAGTTCCAACACCACTCCAAGTGGACTCGAACAGTGATAAAGATACAAAGTACAAATACTATCACCAGACTTTACTGCCAAAGCCCATACCCCAGCGCTTCAACTCAGAGTCTTTGTCAGGGGGCATTTACACAGTAGCAGAAAATGCCTGCACCGGAACAGCTCCCCAGCGAAACACTGTCCGCTATGCACCACAATGGAGAGGCCTGCAACACTTCGCAAGCTGTTTACATGACCTGATGTGCACCAGTGAAACTCATCCACACAGCTTGCAAAGGTGCAGAGCAGGTTGTTTAAAGCACCTTTTAACTGCACTTCTGATAGCACCTAGAGCACTGTAGAACCTGAGGGTTTGAAAGTTTCTGCAATACTTTCCTGTAAATCAAAGGAACATTCTCAGCAACATGGTACAACACATTCCAACATTATTTTAAACAGGCAGTGGTAAATGGCAGCAATTTTACAAATACTAATAATTGCTGTAATTATACCAAATAGATATGTTTTCTGTATAAATTCTAGCGCTAGGTGACATGAATAACAAGCATTTGTGAATGCGAATGTTGCTTGCTTCTATGTGCTGTTTAGGTATTTGGAAGTCACTGGGTGCAAATATTGAAAAATCGTGAACTTCTGACGTGCGTGGGACTACATAGCGCATGCTAAATAAAACAGTCATTTAGGAATTTTTCACCAAATTTTCAACATAGCCATTTTAAGACCTCTGCTCATGAACAGTGTCACTGTGATTTTCTTAATGTGTCCCATACATTGAGTTACCTTGCACGACTATGCCATTATGCGCTTCTACATGGCGGAAACACGTTTTGGGCAGGATGTGAAAAATGACAGCTGTACTGCTGATAAGGAGGTGTGGTAAAATGGCAATGTTGAAAATCTGAATTAAAAATATTGAAATTATGAACTTCTTGGCGTGCATAGGAACCGTACAACGACATTAGAAATAATATTTTAGGAATGAATTCTTCAATATAGGCTTTTGAGACCCACCTTATGAACACTGGCACTGTCGCTTTCATTACTCGGTCCCAAAGGTGATTTCACGCAGTGTCTGTGAAACCACCCTTCGGGCCCGATTAACGCCATGACAGTGTAAGAATACATGAGGAGGGGTCCCAAAAACCCCATGTTGAAAATTTGGGCCCAAAATTCCCAAAAATGCCTGAGATATGCAACAAAGTTGAAAAACCCCTATTTATTCCATTATACAGCTAACCGGCATTTCCTCAGTTCCCGGTCGGTTTTGAAGAGTGCAGACGTGTTCCCAGTCCACCAATGATCGTCGCGCCGAGCTCCGGAGGTGAATGTGGGGTGAAGGGGGTGTAGGGAGGCAGGGTGCACAGTGGGTGGGTGCGGGTGCGGGTGGGGGCAGGGAGACTGCGAGGGACCGTTTTTTTATTTCCAGGGTTTTTTTTTTTTGCATTATGTGTTTATACCCCCCTCCTGCGCTTCACTGTCCCCCACTCCTTCAGGCTCTGCAAGTTCCCTTCGTCCCCACTGACCTTGGCCAGCCCTCTTCGGGTCCTCAGATCGCAGCCGACACCCAGGATATCCCGGTGTATCCCTATCACCAGGCGGGTCCCCCTCCTCTGAGGGGGAAGGGCACCAGGGGAGGGAAGAACCCCAGCACACACTTCCATTAGGGTCCAGGGATGCTGCTGAGGAACAAGAGGCCCTGGCCAGGCACTGGGGGCACTCCGGGAATGGAGAGCCATCATCTTGGCGGGCAGCGAGCCGATTTTCCACTTTTCCTGTGGGGAGTGATGTCTGACGTCAAGGCGTACGCCAACATCTGCCACCGCCCCTAGTACACTGCGGCTCTCGCCTGCATGTTGCACCCCAGCCTCCTAGAGTCAGCTCACATGGGTATGCAACCCTGCCCACCCTCGGAGAAGGAGAGCTGTCCTGGATGCTCTATCCTCCCCCGCCGCCCCTCCAGCAACCCGAGTCCATTTCGAACCCAGGTCACCGTGTCGCAACGGAAACTAACCGCCGCGCCGACGGGCCGCCAGGGTTTTTTTGTAATGAAGATGACGAAGACGCTTGCCACGCTGGGTGGGCTCTCAGTGTGGCAGCTGGAAAAACTGTTTGTGGGGGCTGGAGCTGACGGGGGATTGGGCACCCCATGGGCTATAACAAGATTTGCCACGCTGGGGTGGGCTCCCAGCGTGGCACCTGGAAAGGTTTTTTGGGGGGTCATGCAGCCGTGGAGCCAATGGGGGATTGGGCACCCCCGTGGGCTATAACATTTTTTGCCACACTGGGGTAGGCTCCCAGCGTGGCACCTGAACAGCTTTTGTGGGAGGCGGAGCCGACGGGGATTGGGCACCTCGCGCCATACAGTGTGTGCAGAAGCCAGCACTAACATGTGTGCTATGGGAGGGGAGAGCTCTGCTCACTGAAGCGGAGCTCTCCTTCAACTGTATGCCACTGCATTTTGACTGTTGTCATAGACAGCTGCAGCAGTCATTGGAGAACTGCGCCACGCCTGCAAATTCACTGACTGAATTGAAGACGGGTGCCACACCTCCGAAAACTCGGATGATGGCACTATGTTTCTTGCACATGCATGCAAGCAACATAAAATGTGTGCTAAAATGAGCAACTCTGTAGAGTACAAAAAATGAACATAGTGTGACAATGAAGCTTTCAAAATTATCCGTGTCCCCTCAGGAATGTTTATTTTAAAATATACATAGAAACATAGAAATATGTTAAAGGCACAAGACCCGAGGTCCAAACTGCCCAAAAGACCCTAACTACTAGCAGTGATGTGACCCATCCATCTATTCTATGTAAATAGATAGCATGATGCATGTACAAGGACCAGTAGAGTTGGGGAACCAGTAGAAAGCAGGCTGCATACAGACCAAGAAAGAGGTTGGTGTTACCCTAGTATCAGCGCTGTCTTGTTACATACAGTAAATTATACTGCTGTGTTTACCAGATAGTACTGATATTAGGGTAATGACAACCCTGCATTGCATGATCACTCAAACGTTGACGAATACACCTTTCATTTGCCAATGTACTAGAGATTTTGATCCATAATGTATTCATTTCCCTACATTGTACACCATAAAGCACCTTTATAATGATGTTCACTGCACCACATGTGAAGCTTGCTTCCTGCTGGGTCCTGCAGACTGTATGTGAAGCAACAGTCCTGTCGGGTGGGGGCTGGACCTGTAGCTTGCTTCACTCAGGGTCCTTTGGCCCCTACATAGAGCAGCACACTCATCATGATAGCTTGCTTCACACAGGGTCCTGTGGGCCCTTCATAAAACAGCACATTCATCAGGTATGGCCCTGGACCAGTAGTTTGCATCACACAGGGCCCTGTGGGCCCCACATAAAGCAGCACACTCATCAGGTATGATCCTAGACCTGTAACTTCCATTACACGGGGCTCTGTGGGCCCCACATAAAGCAGCACAATCATCAGGTAGGGCCCTGGATTGGTAGCTTACTTCACACAGGACCCTGTGGGCCCTATATAAAACAGCACACTCATCACATATGGCCCCCATCTAGCATCTTGCATCACAAAGAGCCCTGTGGGTCCTGAATAAAGCAGCACACTCATCAGGTATGGCCCTGAATCAGTAACTTGTTTCATGCAAGGCCCCGACAGCACTACATAAAGCAGCACGCTCATTAGGTATGGACCTGAATGGTAGCCTGCATCACACCGGGCCCTGTAAGCCCTTTTTAAAGCAACACATTTTTCATGGTAGCTTGCATCACACAGGGTCCTGTGGGCCCTATGACATAAAGCTGCGTATTCACCTGTATGGGCCTCGATCAGAAGCTTGCTTCATGCAGGGCCCATTAAGCCCCACATAAAAGCAGCACACTCATCTGGTATGGCACCAGGCCAGCAGTTTGCATCACACAGGGCTCTGGGCTCTGTATAAAGCAGTACACTCATCAGGTGTGGCCCCAGACTGGTAGCTTGTTTCACTTGCTTGGTCCTGTGGGCCCTACATAGAGTAGCACACTCATCAGGTATAGCCCTAGACTGGTAGCTTGCATCACAAAGGGCCCCATGGGTCCTACATTGAGCAGCACATGCACCAGGTGTGGCCCCAGACTGGTAGCTTGTTTCACTTGCTTGGTCCTGTGGGCCCTACATGGAAGTAACACACACATGAGTATGGCCCCAGACCAGAATCTTGTTTCCACACAGGCCCTGTGGTCCCTACATAAAGCAGCAGACATGTCTGGTATCACTCTGGGCTGGTAGCTTTATCACACAGGGCCCTGTGGGCCCACATATAACAGCTCACTCATCAGGTATGACCCTGGACCAGTATCTTGCATTACACAGGGCCCTGTGGGCTCTACTTAAGCAGCACTCATCAGCTACAGCCCTGGACTACTAGCTTGCATCATGTACTGCCCTGTGGGCCCACATAAAAGCAGCACACTCATCAGGTATGGCCCCAGACCAGTAGCTTGCATTACACAGGCCCTATGGGGCCCTACAAAACCAACTGACTCAATAGGTATGGCCCTGACCAGTAGCTTCCATCACACAGGGCCCTGTTCACCCTACATAAAGCACACCATCAGGTGTGTCCCCAGACCAGTAGCTTGCATTACACAGGGCCATGGGCCCTGCATAAAGCAGCACACTTGTCACTTATGGCCCTGGACCAGTAGCTTGCTTCACAGAGGGCCCTCTGGGCCCTACATAAAGCAGCACACTCATCAGATATGGCCCTGGACCAGTAGCTTGTTTGTTCAGGGCTCTGCAGGCTCAACATGATGCAGCAGACCCGTTGGCCATGGCAGTGAACATGTAGATTGTTTTGTGCAGGGCCCTGTGGGTACTACGCTAAGCAGCACACCCCTCAGGCACAGCACTGAACCTGTAGCTTGTTTTATGCAGGGCCCTGCAGGCCCTACATGAAGCAGCAAAGCTGTTAGATATGGCACTGGACTGGTAGCTTGCTGCAAGCAGGGACTTGTGGGCCCTACACAAAGCAGCACCCCCAAACAGGCATGAAACCTGTCAGTTGGATGTTCATATGGAGGGGAGCTAAGTACTGTCTCCCTCAAATTTAGTGAAGAAATATTAAAAAAAATGAATGTTATTAAAAAAACTGAAAAAATGAAGTCAGAAAAGAAAACGATCTCCTTAAGGGATGCGCAGTTCATAGGCTGATCCTTTCAAAAAGCTAAATTTATTCAATTCCATATGCAGATCCGCTGCCTCCAGCCCCAGAGTTTCTCATCACTGCACTGTTTACAAAACCTTGGTTGGCCTTGTTTTGACTTGTGCATTACTTATTTTACCTCATCAGTTTTAAATATTTCCTAAAAGGCCCAATTAAATTTCTGTTAATGACTGATGCTAGCCCCAATGCTGGCTCCTGAATACTAGATCTGCTCATACTCATTTCACAAGACCCCCCACTCTTCCATTCCCCAGACCCAACATTCTGTTATTTATAAAGCCATTACATTCTGGAATAATTTACCTGCTTCATTACACTTTATCCATTTGCAGAATACTTTTAAAACAGTGTTAAACAATGTTGTTTGGACTTGTTTATGTGGAAGTGTAATTTCCCCTGATTACTGTGTACATGGATGTATTGCATAGTTATTCTGTTCTGCATATTTATTCTGTTCTGCATATTTATTCTGTATTGTTACTCTTGTTTACATCTCTGGGTTCCTCTTGAAAATGGGGATCCAATGCTGTTGGGTCCTACCAGGTTAACAAATTACAAACCATGTGCAATATTAGGGGAGGAATCCAGGGTGAAATCAGTCTCTTTGTAGACGATACCAAAATCAGTGGCAGTATGGATACAGAGAAGTGAGTACAGGGCAAGGAAATGGATGGGGACAGACTGGAAAAAGGGAGCAAGAGAAGGCAATACAAATGCAAGATCAACAAGCATTTGTCAATGCCGAATGTTTGCTTGCTGGAATTGGCAGGGTGTAGTAGTTACAGAGCTGCGAGTAGGAATGGCAGTGAGTATTGAACTGAAGCCAACCCCACCACCACCCTGCAGAGAGTGACAGGCATTGGGGTGTGCCTTTGGGTCATCAGGCATAACAGCCACACCATTTCACCACACCCCACCCTGCAGACACTGACAAGTGTCACAGTGTGCCTTGGGGTCTTTGGCCCTTATGCGCACCCCATTCCATCAGGAAATACGGTGAGATGGGTGCGGTATAGGAGAATGGGGTGAACTTTGGGGCCGAAGAGTCCAAGGCATACCTCGATGCCTCTCACTGGCTGCAGGGTGTAGAATGGTATGAGCATGACAGGCAAGAATCCCAAGTCACACCCCTGATGCCTGTCATTCTCTACAGGGTTAGGCGTTATGGTTGGAAACCCTAATACCTCAGGCATTTGTTGGTATTTTCACTCAAAATGTTCAACATGGTTTTTTTGTGACCCCACCTCATGCACAGTGGCAATATCAGTTTGTTAGCCGAAAGCTGCTTATGCACAGTGACTACGGCACTTAGCACCAGAGGTGCAAAAGCATTCTGAACAGGATGTCAAAAATGACAGCTGTACTGTTCATGGGGAAGTGTAAAAAATGGCAATGTTGCAAATCTGCAGTAAAAATATTAAAAAAAACTGGAAGTCACGAGCGTGCATAGAAACTGTGCAGCGCACACCCATAATGTAATTAGTTTGGGGATTTTTTAAAGCAGATTGTCAACACAGACATTTTGGGACCTCTGATCATGAACAGTGTCACTGTGATTTTCTTTATCTGTACCGAACAATGATTTCCCAGCGACCACGCATGTCTGTGCTAAAGTGTGAAAACACATTTCGGCCATGTTGTGAAAAATGACAGCTTTTCATAAGGAAGTGTGGAAAAATGCCACTGGTGAAAATCTGGACTGAAAATATTACAAAGTCATAAACTTACGATGGTGCGTGGAAACTGTGCAATGCTCACTCGTAACACAGTCATTTTATGGACTTTTGTCACCAAATTTTCAACATAGCCATTTTAAGACTTCTGCTCATGAACAGTGTAACTGTGGTTTTCTTAATCTGTCCCAAACATTGCTTTCGCACACCAACTGCACCATTGTGCGCTACATGTGCGAAAACACATTTTGGGCGACATGTGAAAAATGGCAGCTGTACTGTTCATAAGAAGTATAATAAAATGGCAATGTTGAAAATCTGGAGTGTAAATATTGAAAATTCTCAAACTTATGAGCATGCGTAGGAACTGCGCAACGCACGCTCGTAAAACAGTCATTTTTAGGAATATTTTCACCAAATTTTCAACACAGCCATTTTAAGACCTCTGCTCATGAACAGTGTCACTGTGATTTTCTTAATGTGTCCCATACATTGATTTCACACACTGACTGCGCCATCGTGCACTACATGGGCAGAAACACGTTTTGGGCAAGATGTGAAAAATGACAGCTGTAGTGCTCATAAGGAGGTGTGGTAAAATGGCAGTGTTAAAAATCTGGAGTGAAAATATTGAAAATTTGCGAACTTACGAGCATGCGTGGGAACTGTGCAATGCACACCAGTAAAACAGTCATTTTTAGGAATTTTCCACCAAATTTTCAACATAGGCTTTTTGAGAGCCCACCTTATGAACAGTGGCAGTGTCATTTCGTTACTTGGTTCCGAAAGGTGATTTTGCACAGTGACTGTGAAATCACCCTTCGGGCCCGATTAATGCCATGACAGTGAGAGCATTCATGAGAAGGGGTCCCAAAAACCTCATGTTGAAAATTTGGTGCAAAAATTCAAAAATGCCTAAGATATGCAGCAAAGTTGAAAAAACACTATGTATCCCTTTATATAGCTTACCGGCATTTCCTTAGTTCGCGGTCGGCTTTGAAGAGTGCAGACGTGTTCCCGGTCCACCGAAGATCGTTGCGCTGAGGTCCAGAGGTAAGTATGGGGTGAGGGGGTGTGAGGAGGTAGGGTGCACAGTGGTGGGTGCGGGTTGTGGGAGGGCAGGAGAAGTTCCGAGGACAGTTTTTATTTGCAGGTTTATTTTTACAGAGATGACGAGGACATTTGCCATGCTGGGGTGGGCTCCCAGCAGCTGAAAAACTGTTTGGGGGCTGGAGCTGATGGGGATTGGGAACCTGTCGGCTATACACATTTGCCACACTGGGGTGGGCTCCCAGCATGGCACCTGGCTGCTTGGGGGAGACAGTAGAGCGGCGTGGGATTGGGCACCCCGTCAGCGACAGCATCTGTTGCCACACTGGGGTGGGCTCCCAGCGTGGCACCCTGTACTCTGGGGGAGACACTGGAGCCGACAGAGGATTGGGCACTCCGTCAGGCTATACATGTGTAGCCACGCTGGGCTGGGCACCCAGCATGGCATGTGGAAGGCTTTTGGATTGGGCACTCCGTCGGCTATACAGTGTGTGCGTGGGGGTCAGTGCGCGGTATGTGGTGTGTGTGTGTGTGTGTGTGTGTATGGGGAGCGTGCATGAGCAGGCAATATTTTATTGCTGCTCACTGAAGTGTAGCTCCCCCTTTCAACTGTACTCCACTGCATTTTGGAGCTGTCATAGACAGCTCAAGCAGGCATTGGAGAACTGCGGCTGCACCTGCAAACACACTGCTTGAATTGGAAAAGGGCTGCCACACCTCTGAAAACTCGGATGATGGCACTATATTTCTTGCACATGCATGCAAGCAAACATAAAAAGTGCAACATCAAGCACACTGACAAAAGTACTGGTTGGGGGAGTGAGAGCAGAGTAGATATCAGAGGAAAGTGATCTGGGGATCACTATTTAGTGACAGTCTTAAAGTCCCATGCCCAGTGTCAGAAGGCAGCAGGGAAGCTAATAGACGAGGCACTGATTTACAGTGATTAAAGTAATGGAATTCTGTCTTCAAGACTTGAAAGTCTAGCCGGCCCGGTGATGTAGAGAGCTGAGGCGCTGGTGCCTTACCTCTCACCACGCTGGTGACCCTGGTTTGGGAGTGAACTCAGGCTGCCAGGGGTTGGCCAGGGAAGAGAGGATCGAGCATCCAACGGACAGCTCTCCTCTCTCAGGGAGGGTGGGTTGTGGATCCCTAGCAGCAGTGACACCATGTGGAGGCGTGCTGTCCAACAGCCAGGGCCACATAAGGCATTGGGAGAGGCGATGGCAGACATCCATGGCATGAGTGCAGGAGCGTGTTCGCACTCCACACTGGATGTCACTGCATGTACGCTCCTCTGGGGTAACATGTAAAAGAAGAAACACCCTCTCGCTGTGAGGAAGACGCCACTCCTTCCAAACCGGACCACCTCCCTCCTTCACCTCCACCCACCTTGGCACTAGATAATACAAGTAGGAAGATTGCTGCAGCACAGAAGGCAACTCGCCTTGGGGGAAGACCGAGGGGTGCCAGTGAGGTATGCCATGGGTGAGTTGAGAAGCAGGATCTCAATGGGATCACAGCAGGGCGGATACGGTGGGGTGACCAATGGGGCCCTGCAAGAGGCAATGGGAGGGGAAACAAAATTAAAAAAAAAGACTTGAAAGTCTGAAAATTGCACTGGTGACTGTAAGTCTAATTCTGGGGATTTTACGAATAGTCTACTGCCAAAGAAGATTCGATATAAACAGCATTTAATGAAGCAACTTAATAATAGTTTAGGAAGCAACAATAGAACATTCTTTGTTTTTACCACTGTGCAGGTTATCCAAATTCAGAAATGGTACTAGGTTTTCAGGTAAGAAATTAAAACCAGTAACCTTGCAAATAGGATGTTTTAGTTTATAGGGAGGGTTGCTAGCAGAAGGAAGGAGAGGATTTGCCTCATACAGCTCCTTGATGAGCTAAATGCTGTGCTGAAGTTTGGCATGGATCCAAGCGAAATGTAAGCTGCTTGTTGTTTTTGCCACATTATGTGGTTTTCAGCCTTCTTGCACTGAAGCACTTTTTTGATATAATGCATTTTGCAACATGTGTGTCCTTGGTTTGGGTACTATTATTTTTCCTACTGGCTACAATTATCGTTTAACAGCACCAAACCTTATCCAGGTGTGGTTTAATATGCAAGACTGTGCTACATATATTTTTAGAACCACAGATAAGCAACATAGAAACAGCAAGTGAAGGCAGGGAGATAAGGGGATGGTCAGAATTGTGAGACTGTCAGAATGATCAATTCCTAGGTCCCACAAGAAAATCTGACTGTACAATCAGACAGACAAGAGACAGAAAAGAAGAGGATAGAACAGATCCTTGCTTTTAACTCTTTCTGCATAACAAATGGGACAGGATCTTATCCAACCCTGTCACTGGATTAATAAAGTGAACAGCAGCACCCTGTACACAAGAAATGAGGGTAAGGTAACAACAGGCCATGGATGGAAATGGTGGGGTGGAGCTTCAGGAAGGCTACAAGGAAGTTCTTCTATGCAGAAAGGGTGGTGGTGAAGTGGATTGCATTAACAGAAGAAGCAGTGGATATGCAGTCAGTTGTCAGCTTCTTTAAACACAGGTGGGATAGGTGCAGCAGAACATGGATGTAGCAACGTATATGCCAAGTTAGCCATGGTTTACAAGTTGACTGGAGAGCGGTTGGCATTATGAGCCCTGACCAATTATTTTGGTTACTCCTTCTGTGTAACAGCCACCTCTACTGGTGTTATAATATAAACACTGCACTCTATTAGAATTCAACATAGAAACATAGAATTTGATGGCAGATAAGGACCGCTTGGCCCACCTAGTCTGCCCATTTTCCTACCTAACAGATAAGCTGCAGATCCTAGTTAACCAACAGCTGACTTCCTCCTACCCCCACTAGGACTGCCTTATGCGTGTCCCATGCATTCTTGAAGTCCCCACTGTTCTTGACCCCACGACCTCCTCAGGAGGCTGTTGCATGCATCCACAACCCTCTCAGTGAAAAATATTCCTCACATTACCTCTGAGCCGTCCCTCTTCTATCTTCAAATTGTGCCCTTGTTCTTGCACATCTTTTCTGGAAGATGCTACCTCTTGACTGTGTTAATTCCTTGAGGTACTTGAAAGTTTCTATCATGTCCCTCTCTCCTTCTTTCCTCAAGGGTATACATATTAAGCTCCTTTAGTCTTTCTTTGTATGTCTTCTGGTGCAGACCCTGCACCATTTTGGTACCCTCCTCTGGACAGCCTCCACTCTGTCTATGTCTTTCTGAGATGGGGTCTCCAGAACTGCACACAGTACTCCAGATGGGGTCTCACCAACTGTCTGTACAGAGGGATAACAACTTCCTGTTTTCTACTATTGATGCCTCTTCCACGCATCCCAGTATCCCCAGCCTTCCTTACTGCCTTCTCACATTGCTTGCCCACCTTTAGGTCATCTGATATAATTACCCCCAGGTCCCTTTCTATTTTACTGTTGTCAGTATCTCACCCCCATTGTGTCACGCTTCCCTGGGTTTTGTTCCCCATGTGCATTACCTTGCACTTCTTTGCATTGAATCTGAGCTGCCATACATTTGACCATTCTTCCAACCTTGCCAAGTCCCTTCTCATCCTTTCCACTCCATCTTGTGTATCAACCCTGTTGCAGATCTTTGTGTCATCTGCAAAGAGACATACTTTTCCTTCCAGTTCCTCTGCAATGTCACTTATAAAGACATTAAAAAGGATCGGTCCCAGTACTGAACCCTGCGGTACCCTGCTAGTAACCCTCCTTTCATCACTGTGTACTCCATTTACTACTACCCTTTGAGTCCTATTGTCTAGCCAATTTTTTATCCAGGCTACCACCTTGGGACCCACTCCAAGGCTGGCTATCTTGTGTATTAATCTTTTATGTGGGACTGTATCAAATGCCTTGCTAAAATCTAGGTAGGCCATGTCCCCAGCCCCTCTCTGGTCTACTTTGGTCACCCAGTCAAAGAAATCTATTAGATTCGTCTGACACGACCTTCCCATCGTGAATCCATGCTGCCTTGGGTCCTGTGCCCCACTGGCCTCTAGGTACTCAACAATTCTTTCCTTCAGAAGTGATTCCATCATTTTCCCTACCACTGAGGTCAAACTAACTGGTCTGTAGTTTCCTGCCTCTGTTCTGCTCCCACTTTTGTGAAGAGGAATCACATCTGCCCTCCTCCAGTCCTTGGGTACCACCCCATCCTCCCATGATTTGTTAAACAGAGTAGTCAGCAGGCCACTAGTTCTACCCTTAGTTCTTTAGAATTCTTGAGTGAACCCATCAGGCCCCATTGCTTTGTCCACCTTCAATTTTATTAGTTCTTTCAGAACCCTTTCTTCTGTAAATGGACTGGTATCGACCCCCATCTTCAGAGTGTTTCTCTTGTTTGGTTAGGTAACTCCCCTCCTCTTCCTTTGTGAATACTGAGCAGAAATATTCGTTCAGTATCCCTGCTTTTCACTGTCACCCTCTCCCACATTCCCTCCCTTTATTAAGCTTCAGTATCCTCCTTGGTCTTTCTTCCCCTAATGTACCTATAAAAGGTCTTATCCCTTCTTAACAGAATTGGCTATCCTTTCCTCGGTTTGGGCCTTTGCTATTCTGACTGCCTTCCCAGCCTCTTTCTGCTTTAACTGATAAAGTTCTCTGTCCTGCTCCTTCTGTGTTTCCTTATATTTCCTGAATGCTGTCCTTTTCTCCTTAATCTTCCCTGCCACCTCTTTTGAGAACCATAACGTTTTTCCTTCGTTGTGTTTTATTGATTTGTTTTACACAGGCTTGTTGCCTGTGATGGCTATTTGATCACTCCCATTGTTCCTCCACCCCTCCTTCTTGCCTGTTTGCTAGTGCTTTTCTGAGGCACTCTCTCATTTTCCCAAAGTCAGCCCTCCTAAAGTCCAGTACTCTTGCTTTGTATGGCAGTTGTGTGGCTGTGTTTATTGTGAACCACACTGTTTGGTGAGTCGCTTGTTCCCAGATGGCTACCACTTCTAAATCTGAGATTCTTTCTCCATCCCCATTTGAGAGTACCAGGTCTAAGATTGCTCCCTCCCGGGTGGGTTCCAATACTAGCTGTCTGAGGCATGCCCCCTGTAGGGCATCAAGAACATGATAGGACATGATAAATGCATAAAAGTATTGCTTTATTTTTTTGCTCTTCTATTACGCAGTTCCTGAAGCACACTGTGGAGTATACAAGGAGTCTGGGTAACAAATATGTGCTTGTTTGTAATGGTGGGGGAGGGGCAGAAAGTCACCAAAGGGTTCTAGCTTACAAACCATATTTTCCTAGCCACCCCACTGTAGGGGAATGATCTAAACTGATAGTGGGTGGTCAGTTGAAGGGAAAGGATTAGTGGGCTAGGGAGCGGGTGTCAAAATACAGTCTGCACCATAGGTGGACTGGCTCAGTTTCCACATAAGGCTGGACGTGCTTGCAGGTAGGCACTAGGCACTTTGCATATAGAGCCCCACTATGGCTCAGAGAGTGCCTGATAGTCTCACAAGGAACTACAAGCTTGCTAGCCTTTAAATCTAAACTTAAAAACAACTCCTCTCCTGGAATGCTTGTGACTGTCCTAATGGTACCTAAGATGGCTCTTGCCCCCAGAACACTCCTCAAGATGTCTCGGCACTTCTTACATCATCCATCGCTCAATTTTCGCCTAAGCAGCCTATATTGTCCACCCCTCAACCTCACCTCCCCTTGCACACCTGCCACAGTCCTCCCACCTCCTTACCTGTCCTCGCAGACCACACCTCATACCTTCCAGATCCCCTCCTCTCCCTCCCTTCCCCTTAACTTCTTGCAATCACCCATCACTTTTGGCCCCCTCCCCATTCTGTTGTCACCTACCCTCAGGCTTTCTCCAACCTTCCTTACTGTTTCCACATCCCACTCCCTGTGTTTCTGTTCTGACAAAGTCTTTCTATCAGTTGCTAACCTTTCCCTTCACCTCTACCCCTCTCCTCCTTGCAGACCACCCTCATACCCACTCCTCTCCCTCCCCTTTCCCACAACTTCTTGTAATCACCCATCACCATTGGCCCCCCCCACCCTACCGACCCTCATGCTTTCTCCAACCTTCCCCACTGTTTCACATCCCACCCCCAATTTTCTTTTCTGACAAAGGTTTCTACCAGACTGCTCACCTTTCCCTCACCTCTACCTCTCCTCCCACCTGCCCCTGGTTCTGACTTGAACCCGCCTACCTCCTCACTGCCAAGGATCAATTGTCTCCTTAACTATCTCTATGTTAATTGTTATTGCTGCACCTCAGTGAACTGTTTGTTTGTTTATTATCATGTGCTGTATAATATCTATTTTCAACTATTTGTTTTATTCTCTGACATGGAACCTTTGTAAAGAGCTTCTGCTCAAAGGTTGTTTCCGAATAATAAATAAATAAATAAATGGCAGACTTGACAGGCCCTGGAGCCTACTTATGCCACCAACATCTGTGCTTCTATTATAAATCAAATATGTAAAGGCCTGACTCAAAATACAAAGTATTCTAATGGGTGCCCAGACCTGGTGGGATGTTGTTTTTATTTAGTAAAACTATATTCTTCAGAAAAGGTTGATGGGTGGGGAGAGAAATAAGTGTCAATGTTGATGCACCTGTGCTTGTGTCCAAATTAATTCCTACCTAGATGAATGTGAACACAAAAAAGTATATTGTGCAGGTCTGGCTTATGGTAATGTAAAAACAAGCATTTGTCAGTGCCGAATGTTGATTGCACTGGTCTATTGAGCTTGCTCAGTGCCCCCTCTGTCACTCGCTCAGTCTGTTTCTCCCAGTGCTGCAGGCTGCTGTTTTGTACTGGGCTCCTGCCTGCGTTGGCAGCTTTTTCTGCCCACTAAGAAATCTGCAGCTGTCCTGACAGAGCTCCGTTGAGGTGGCTTATTCACCCTCTCTCACTCGCTTGTTCTGTTTCTTCTGGTGCTGCAGGCTGCCCTTTTGTACTGGGCTCCTGCCTCTGTTGGTGGTTTTTTTCTGCCCACAAAGAACTCTGCAGCAGTCCTGACACAGGTCTGTTGAGCCTGCTCACTCCCCCTGTCTCAGTCACTTGTTCCATTTCTGCCAGCGCTGCAGGCTGGCCTTTTGTAGTGGGCTCCTGCCTGCATTGCCGCCTTTTTCTGCTAACAAAGAAATCCACAGCAGTCATGATAGAGCTCCATTGAGGTCGCTCGCTCCCCCATCTCACTCGCTCATTCTGTTTCTCCTGGTGCTGCAGGCTGCCCTTTTGTACTGGGCTCCTGCCTCTATTGGTGCCTTTTTCTGCCCACAAAGAAATCTGCAACAGTTTCAACAAGTTCCATTGAGCCTGGCCACTCCCCTTCTCTCACTTGCTCATTCTGTTTCTGCCAGCACTGCAGGCTGCCCTTTTCTACTGGGCTCCTGCCTGCATTGCTGTGTTCTTCTGCCCACAAAAATTTGCAGTTACAATACAGCTCCGTTGAACTCGCTCACTCCCCCTCTACTCCCTCATTCTGTTTCTGCCGGTGGCTGCAAGCTGGACGCTTGTACTGGGCTCCTACCTGCATTGCCACCTTTTTCTGCCCACAAAGAAATCCACAGCAGTCACAATAGAGTTCCGTTGAGTTCGCTCACTACCACTCTGTCACTCGCTCGTTCTGTTTCTCTTGGTGCTGCAGGCTGCGCTTTTGCACGGGGCTCCTGGCTGCGTTGGCACCTTTGTCTGTCCACAAAGAAATCTGCAGCAGTCCCAAAAGAGCTCTGTTGAGGTCACTCAGTCTCTCTCTCTCTCTCTGTCTCTCTCACACACTCATTCTGTTTTTCCTGGCGCTGCAAGCTCCCCTTTTGTACAGTGCTCCTGCCTGCATTGGCGCCTTTTTCTGCCCACAAAGACATCCGCAGCAGTCCTGATAGAGCTCCGTTGAGCTAGCTCAGTCCCCCTGTCTCACTCGCTCGTACTGTTTCTCCCACCACTGCAGGCTGCCCTTTTATACTAGGCTCCTGCCTGCATTGTTGCCTTTTTCTGCCCACAAAGAAATCCGCAGCAGTCCTGACAGCGCTCCAGTGAGTTCGTTCACTCACTCTCTCATTCTGTTTCTCCTAGTGCTGCAGGCTTCCCTTTTGTACTGGCCTCTTGCATTGGGGCCTTTTTCTGCCCACAAACAAATCCGCAGCAGTCCCGACATAGCTCAGTTGAGCTCGGTCACTCCCCCCTCTCACTCACTCAATCTTAATCTGTCCCAAACACTGATTTCCCACAGTGACCGTGCAATTCTCCAGCAGGAGTGCAAAAACATATTTTAGCCAGGATGTGGAAAATGACAGCTGTACTGTTCATAAGAAGGTGTGAAAAAATGCCACTGTTGAAAATGTGGCATGAAAATATTACAAATTTGCGAGGTTAAAAGGGTACGTGGAAAGAGTTCAATGCACGCTTGTAACACAGTCATGTTATGGAGTTTCGTCACCAAATTTTCAACATAGGGATTTTAGGACCTCTGCTCATGAACAGTGCCACTGTCATTGTCTTAATATGTCCTGAACACTGATTTCCCACAGCTACCACGTTATTCTGCGCGGGAACTGTGAAAACACATTTCAGTCAGGATGTGAAAAATGACAGCTGTACTGCTCATAAGGAGGTGTGAAAAAATGCCACTGTTGAAAATCTGTTGTGACAATATTACAAATCTGCGGTTACAAGAGTGTGGAAAGTGTGTAATGCACACTTGTAACGCAGTCATTTGATGGTTATCATCACCAAATTTTCAACATAGGCATTTTAGGACAGCTACTCATGAACAGTGTCACTGTCATTTTCTTAATCTGTCCCAAACACGGCTGCGCCGGAAGTGCAAAAACACACTTCGGCCAGGATGTGAACAATGACAACTCTACTGTTCACAAGGAGGTGTGAAAAAATGTCAATGTTGAAAATCTGGCATGAAAATATTGTAAATGCGCAAATTTACGAGCATGTGTAACAACTGCGCAACGCACGCTCATAAAACAGTCATTTTTGGGATTTTTTCCACCAAATTTGCAATATAGGCTTTTTGAGAGCCAACCTCATGAACACTGGCACTGTCGTTTCGTTAATCAGCACTGAAAGGTGATTCCACCCAGTGACCATGAAATCATCTTTCGGGTCCGATTAACGCCATGACAGGTCGAGAATTCATGAGGAGGGTCCCACAAACCCCATATTGAATATTTGGTGCCAAAATTCCACAAAAATGATGTGAGATATGCATTAAAGTTGAAAAAACCCTATTTCTACCATTATACAGCTTACTGGCATTTCCTCAGTTCATGGTCGGCTTTGAAGAGTGCAGACATGTTCCTGGTCCACTGAAGATCTTTGCGCCGTACTCTGGAGGTAAGTATGGGGTGAGGGGGGTGTGGGGAGGCAGGGTGCACAGTAGGTGGAGGCCGGGTTGCGGTGGGAGGCAGGGAGGCGCCGAGGCCAGTTTCCTTTTACAGGAAAAAAAGGCGTCACAGGACCGTTTTTTACTTTTCAGGGGCATGTGGCACACTGGGGTGGGCTTCAGCATGTCACGGAGGCTTCTTTGGGGGCAGCAGTAGCCGGCGGGGATTGGGCACCCGTTGGCACACAACAAAAGGGGGTATCATTATGCTGACGGGATTGGGCACCCAGTCGGGCAGACAATAAAAGTGAGGGGATTTACCCACGCCGATAGGAGGGGTTTCCTGTCTGCAACAGGAAACACGGGCACTGAAGCCAGCAGGGATTGGGGCCCTCACGGCAAGTAACACAGGAGGGAGTTATTGTTTGTGAACAAGGCGGCAAACTGCTGCCATGTTCACAAACAATATTAGTATCTGAAGATCCTGCCCTGCAATGACGG
Source organism: Neoceratodus forsteri (assembly GCA_016271365.2). Classification (NCBI taxonomy): domain Eukaryota; kingdom Metazoa; phylum Chordata; order Ceratodontiformes; family Ceratodontidae; genus Neoceratodus; species Neoceratodus forsteri. Next base: position 73,317,279 of record JADMNL010000036.1, read on the forward strand.
GTCACTCCCTCATTGCAGCGAATGGCTTACGCTGCAATGACGAGGCGGACCCTGATTGCAGTGGCTGATTTGTCTCAAGTTGGTGGCACGCTGGCTGAACTAGTGTCAGCAGCAGCGTGCCATGACATTGGGGGATGCTGGACAAGCCTTTAAAGGCTGTGGGGGCATTGGCCACAACAGTGCCATGCCTCCACAACCTGCTTGTGGAGAAAGCTGCCGCAATAAGTTTCTTGCGCATGCGCGCAATTAACATAATGAGCATTTAAGACCAAACTGCATGTTCTCTATGGCCAATGTTGCAGTGCTAAAACTATGCTTCAAAAACAGTTAAGTATCCTAAAAGAGTTTAACAGATGTTACTTTAATGTTATTTAGATGACTTTTTAATATCTCATAGGAATCGGATTGGGAGGGAGGGGTTGTTTGTATTTCTGTATCCCTTATAGTCTTTTGACATTGGACTGGACCCGATTTTAAAAATTCCCTTCACTCATTTCACTAATGGAATCCGACAGTTGGTGATGTCCCGGAGTGCACTAGAAACCCCCCCAAATGTCAGAACAGCTGCTGATATGTCAGAGCTATCCAGGCACTCTCATAAAATGCTAGCAAAGTTGGCGATGTCATGGAAGGCAACAGGGAAAGGATTGTAAATATATTCCAGTGCAGCTTGCACTTTATTTTTGCCATTTACTTTGGTTGCATGAAACCTTCCATGCCAAACTCTGCAGTCATGATGAGGGATTCTGAATAAGGGAAAGTGGTGCAGACATGAGCAAATATTAGGGTTTTCTTCTTTTTTAAGTTCCATCCTTACTTATCCTTCCACCTTAATAATTGCTATTTTTATCCACTGCTCAATTTGTTTGAGTCAGACACCATTAGGCCCAGTGCTGCAGACTTCATTACTGCTAGACATGTGCAAGCATCTCAGTCACAGGGCTCCACTGGTTTCCTTCTTGACACTTCCTACTACTGTTCATTAACAGCTGTGTAGGATTTAGCCTCTACCTCAGTGTGCTCTTTACAGTGAAGCCACTTATGGCGGACAGCTTTGCATTCAGAGCTCTTGTCCCATGTATCCAGTTGCAAAACAATCTTTTTTTAAAAACCCTAGCGATCGCCTCTGCTGACACCTCGTCCCGAGCATGCCCCATCACCAGTCTGACAGAAACCTGCAGCATGATAGTTTCCATGCGGACAGTTACATAGATACATAGACAGTGTCGGCAGATAAGGGCCTATGGCCCACCCAGTCTGCCCATTTGAGCTTGTATTGCTGTCAATTCGTCTGCAGAGTCCAGCTGGGATAGAACCCTGGCCCTCATGGCTCACACACAGTCAGATCTAAATGTGTAGAGGACACCTTGTATGACTGAGGTGGTGCTGAGCAGGAGAAAAAAAGAAAAGTTACATTGCATAACCCAAGGATGATTGGAAAGTTGTCAAGAAGAAGGCCAATTTTTCTCTCCCTTAGCTTTTTATTGCATTGACAGAATTTGTTCACTGTATATATATATATCACTCTCTCTTTAGTGGTTTCTGGCTGACTCTGTTACTGCCTCCCCCCAATGCCACTGAAGCTTCTAGCTAGCAAACTTTGTGGAGGGGGAGGGGCTAACAAGAGAGGTGTACATGTTCACTGATGGGTCAGTTGATGCTTCTGACCATTCTGCTTTTCTGGTGGCCTGCACCTCTCCTCCCTTATGCCCTCTGAACTCTCACAAGTTTTTCTACCAGTTACTTGATTTTGTTCAGGATGTAGAGTGTGTTCTTGCTCCTGATAACCATATCTTGAAAATGTTGAACATTTGCCAAACTGCACTACTGTCACTTTGCACCTTATTCACTTGTAAACATCTATTCTACTGCTTTTTTTCCCATATATCATGACAATATATATGAAGACATATAGTGAGCAGTCCATGGAGCATTTCAGCACCATTGGGAATAAAACAATCCCCTACAATACAGGATATAAAAGTGCATCCTCTATACTGTGTTACATCACGTGAGGGTACATTCTTATTACCATCTAAAAGAGTCCTGAATATGCCATGGAATGATCCCATGAGCTACGTGGCTAGCTTAACATTATAGGATTGTCCTTCAGTGTCCCGCCTTGTAAAATGAAACAAGTCCCAAAAGGAACTTAGGGTGCCATGTTACTACCTAAAGGTGATAATATAAATTCTAAAATCTAATCATTATGCAGCAGAATCATTTAACAATGAACATTTGACATTTTAAACCTAAACTGCGAGTTTCTCCTCTGAGAAGTCAACTATGTAAGTAATATCTTGTTCCCCTGAATATTATTTAGCCCTGCAACAAAGCTCCCCTTCTCTTTGAACCAAAATTTAAGTGTTTCAAACTAAAATTACTACAGGGATAATATGATAAGTCTCAACCACTATTTAGAAGAACATCAAACCATGTTTAAAATAGCCCATACTTGATTTACCCCCAAAACATACAAAGCAGGCAAACAAAATGAGTCACTAGTTAAGAGTCACTTAGTGAAAAGCTGATCGTCTGCTTAACATAAAAAGGGGCAGAGGAGAGCAAACAATGCACAGAGTCACTTATCTGGAAAGTCTGGAGGAAATTTTAAGCGACTTATATACAAGTGCCTCCCATTCAGGTATCCTCATCAGAGTCATTGGAGTCAGCAGTCTCTTCGCAGTGTCTGGAGACTGCAGCCATACGCATTGCCCATTTCCCAGCATCAACCGGATCTGAAAATAGAAAGACCTTCCCTGATGTGTAATCTGGAGCCTGGCTGGGGAAAATCATGGAGTACACTATCCCAGCATCTCTTAAAGTCCTCACCCCATCGAAACGCTTACACTACTGGCGGTAGAATAACTGATGTCAGGAAAAAATAAACATGTTGTGCTTCCTGCATTATAGGGCTTACCTTCCGAGCATATCTGAGGATCCGAACATTGTGAGCCCACTCCCGATGTGACGATCATCAGCGTCCTGGGTTCCTCTGAATTTTGGGAGTGGCCCTGGGATTAATTCTGTAAGCTTTCTGTATGTCCCATGAAATATCACCTGCTTCTGGAACGAGCTTTCTGTCAGCCATTCTTGTAAATACATAATGGGATGATCTCCCCCGCTCCCCTTTGGAAGGCCTAGTATCCAAACATTCCCAGAGCAAGCTTGATTCTCGAGGGCCTCTAAACATGCACAAAGATGCTGGTTTTCCTTCACCACGAGGGCACTGGTGGTAGTATTGGAATCCGTTTGCCGTCGGACATCATGTTGCTCATTTTTAAGACCATCCACAGCATTTTCCACAACCAGAACTCGACTATTAAAGTCATCCACCTTTTGACTTAGGGTGGAGACTGAAGCGATAAGATTTAGGAGCTTTTGCCCCACTGAAGCAATGGTTTCTTGTGATCCGGTTTCTGCGTCGGCCTGCTGTACAGACTGAGATCATGAGGCCTCACTTAATCCTTTGCTTCTATCCGCTCCAGCCTGCAGCTTTTCTTTTTTCGGGTTGCCCATTTTTGTTATTTCAAGGTTGCCCAAACCAGTTGTAACACCAAAATTAACTTTGCTTGGTGTAAAATAGCGATTGTAAGGCAAAATAGAGGAGAATTCTCAGGAACTCAATGAACTGCTGCTTCTCTGCTCGGGCTCCACAGCGTCCCCTAAACTCTATTCTACTGCTTTTGTTTGGTGTTTCTCCTCTCCCCTCTATCCCTGGGTCACACATGAATACAAGCCTTGGCTCAGTGTGCTTTTCCCAGTTACCAATTTGTAATTAATTAATTAAACAAACAAACAACATGCTGCCTGCTGGGGAGGTACCCTGTCTGCAGAGGTGGATCAAATACATGCTCCCAGTCATCCGACATACAATACAAGCCCTACAGTCAGATTCATGTTGAGAGGGAAACAAATTGGCCTGCTATGCACCCCCACCCCCACCACCACCACTGAGACAGAGAAGAATGGGTCTTCATCACAAACTCAGCCCACTAGATCAGGCCATTTTGCTGTATGCCTCACCATCCCCCTGTCAGTACCCTGACAAGTGAGCACTACCAGAATAGTGCCGCACTACACGACACTAGTCCGGTAAGCGCTCACAAAGACAGCGAGGGGGATTTACAGCACTTACTGTAAGTGCTCCCCTGGTCGCTGTCCAAGGTACCAAAAAAAGACAAGGGCACCAGAATCCAGGATGCTGGCTGAACTGCTCCCATGGTGTGGAGGGATGGGGCATTGAGGAGCTTGGTTAGTAGCAGTAGAAACCAGGGTTCTAATCCTGGTCTCCAACTTTTTTAGCTACCTTGGGACTTGGTATTTTTTTTTACATGGGGGCGCTCCCCCTCAGAGTGAGAATCCTAAAGACAGAGGGTGTAGGGGGCAGAGCCCCCTGCATTGGGGGATGCAGGGGGCAGAGCCCCTCAGAAAAAAAAATTGGCACCATTTTTACTGCGCGCACCATGCTGACACTTTTGTTGTCAGCACTGTTTGGACTCAGTTCCCCTGCTGTCCATCATTCTGCCAATACCTCCCCAGCCCTGCCTCTATTGTCACAGATTCAACTGCCGTGGTGAAGCCCCAGCCAGAGCCAACAGTGGAGCATAAAGACAGGCAAAGTAAAAATAAAATGTGTGAAAAATGACCGCATTACTGCCTCTGTTCAAGAGATATGCAAGTGTGTGTCTGAGTTTATTGGTCTTGCTATAAGTGTATTAGGCATGGACGTGTCTAGTGTGTGTACCTCATTAATAAAAAGTAACTCATTAAACAAATGTGTGTTTTCTGTGTTTGTGTGTGCATCAGGACCTGTCCAATCCATGCATTATCCTGTATCCTTTATCAGGCTAATGCATTAGTAGCTGTTTGGTTCTGAACAGGGCTTGTTTCTACCTGAGATGGGACACCTCTTCAGATGGCAATAGACCCTTTGTTTTTGTTTTTTTCAGTGTAGGATCTGGGACAAGTCAGAGCTGTTTGTTAGAAAACAGCTCGCTCTGTGACAATAGACCCCTGTGCCCACTGCTCAGAGCCTTCCCTGCTCCCTGTTGCATAGCTTCTTAACAGGCCAATGGTGAGGAAAGCAGCTTGGCTTCTCCATCTCCTGCTAACTAAATGCATGCTCCAATGTAGGGTGGATTCATGTTGCCAGAAAAGGATTTTTTAGTAACAACAATAGGTGAACTGAATAAACACATCCAAGATAAAACGGGGGGGATTAGTCCAGCCAAACTCGAACATCCCACTGGGAATTCTCAAGCCATCCTTGGAGGACATGTGAGGAGCAAAACAAAATTTGTATTAGTGTAAACACAAAACCACAAATGAGTAGGCATTCACTGTTTGATGTTATTTATAAATAATTACAGTATTCTCGGAAAGAGCAACATTCTGATGCCGAGTGAAATGCACCAGCATTCCATGATATAAGCAATTATGTTTCCCAAGGGACAGGGAGGGTCCAATTTGTAATTAGTTATTACAGTCGTTTAACCACATGAACTCATGTATGTCATCTTTTCTAGGTCTGGTAAATAATGATCTTAGAGAATTGTGTATTTTTGTTCCTTACATCTATCTTCTTGCAGTAAGAAATGTTGTCACACAGTAAACATCATATATTCATATATATTTTCAGGCACTACCTGTAAGAGTACACTATAACAAAACAGTGTGGACATGATAATACAAAACAGTGACAAGACAACAACACAAAACAGGGCAATGTGATTGCAGCTGATAAAATGACATTCACAACAAAATGCGAGCAGCAGCTGTAGCTGGGCAAGTGTTCATTTGCTGTTAGGGCCGCTGCCTGGTTAAATGAGCTGCCTGAAACCCTGCCTAACCTATCTAAGTTTGACCAGTTCAAGAGATCACTACGGGCAACCCGAACAGTTCAATGCAACTGTAACCGCTATTGTAACACGGCACAGAAGAGAGGACTGAAATGGAGGATTCACATTGGCTGAAGTGGCACAGGTGACACCAACCGAGCGGTGATTAACCCACAGTTAATGCCCGCTTGGTTAGCACCACCTGTGGCCACCGCAGCAGTAGAGGGCACCCGCCCGCTCCGTCACCATCCCATCAGGCCACCTGCATCGCTCGAGAGCCGCAGCCCACCGCTGTTCGCCTCCGAGGCACTGCGCCGTCACCAGCTACGTTTGTGAGCTGGTTGTGGGTAGGGGCAGAGAGTATAAGATTTCAAATGAAAGAAGAAGAAGAGAGCCTGCAGTGATCTAAGCCGCTTTGTGTGAATTAGTGACCATCAGACGGTTTTACCTGAGCCCCAACTACAGCAGAATTCACTTTCTGTAAGGAGGAGGTTGAAACCAGAAGACAGTCAATACCATCACTATTATAAAGTCACTTACCAGTGATTTGGTCTTCTGAGAAGTCAGTCTGTCTCAGAAGTAAAAAAAAAAAGGCAAATAAAAAAACGTTACCACTTCGTCAAACACCACAGCCCACACATCAAGATAGACCCCCAAACCATACAAGATAGTTTCTACTCAGAGAACCCTAAAGCCCATGACTTTACTTATAACGGTACTGATGCCCCCTTTCCCACCTCATTTTATTACTCCCCCCCGTTACCCTGACTCCCAGCTTTGGCCCCCTTCCCTCCCAATATATAAAATGACCTGCAGCCTGTTTGGATCTGAGCCTGCAGGATCGGTAGCCCCTCGAACTGAGTGCATGCATACAACACCCTGATTTACAGCACCAATTATATCCCACTGGAACGCTGTTACCCCGCTCCACTATCCAGCACCCTGACATACACTCACGCACCATGGTGGCAACCACACTCAAGCCATCACCTACTGCAACCCCTTCACCGGCAGTACCAGCAATTTCTACCGTCGCTGATGTCACCCACGGAGGGGAAAAACAGCGCCGCTTCAGAGCTGGTTGTGGGTAGGCGAGAGTATGTCCCAGACTGCACTGGTCCATTCCGGATCGGCAGCCAGCATTAAATGGGGCAGCAAAGAAACAGCCGGTCGGAATGGACAAAGTAGTATACTAAGATATGTGTCTCGCACGAATCTTCTCCTCGTCTCAAGTGAGTAATATTCAACACTGTCTAAAAGAATGTGTGGTGTGCGCCGTGACCGCGCACGTCCTCACAGTAGCAGAGTCAGCTGAAAGCAGCCAAAGATACCACAGTTAACCTGCAAACATTGTCAGTCTTGCAAACCGCTCCTTATTACCATCTCACCCAGTATTCCGAGACTACTCCCATCGCGCTTGCAATGTTACAAGCGCATTAATCACCTCCAGTGGGCACGTTGATTAATGCCGCTTCTGAGGTTGAAACCTCGGACTTGCCTTCGTCACCAATCCCCCAGCGGCATTAATCCACCGGTGGAGCCCTCCTCTGTCGATGATTATTGCTTACATCATCCCTCTTGGTGTACACTTTGTACTGTGTTAGGCTCTATGGCCATGTGTTGTTAATCTGCTTTTCTTACACTGTTTCTGTTTACTTGTCTTGTTATTTATTTATTTATTTTAAATTTGGTAACCAGGAGAGGCAGACTGAGCCAAGGCTCATTTCCAGATGTGAATGTTGAATTTTTTAATTGTAAAAGTGTATACAATTACTCTAGCATGTATGTTACATACTTATTTGACTATGTTCCACTGGAATATGCTTTTTGTATGTTATGTTACCTTGCAGTCTCTGACACCGACGTGGAACCATTGTAAATGAGCACTTTTGCACAAAGGTATTCTCCAAAATTTTCAATAAATAAAAAAATACATAAACCAAGAACATCCTCAAGACAAATGTTCACAAGTTATTCATGATCAGATCATGAATTCATCCCATGAACATTACTCAGGTGTGCATCAGCTTGTTCTTGAATGTTCATGAATTACGTGTAACTCCTAGATGGTGCTATCCCAGGGGCTACTACCCCTGCCTGATTTGCCACTTACAGGTTGAGGGGCCTGGATCCGATGGCGGGTGCCTCCACCCAGAGGTCAGGGTTTGCAACAGTTAAACTAACTTGGTCACAGCCTCTGGGACACCGCTGCAACTTCTTTCCCACTAGTGGCCCACACAATATATCAGAATTACCTTCACAGTATACACTTACCCCCAGGGCTGGGTCAGGCACTGGGACCTCCTGTAAAATAAGATACAGTGCAACAATCACAGTACAATACTTTAACATAGACAAATACCTCAGGCAGTATAACTTTGCTGAAACAAGCAGCTCTGATTTATTTAGGGGGAATATAACAAGGACAGGGGGAAATCAGGTTAATTAGCTTATCACGTTACTCATCTACCTATGGCTCTGTGCACAGGCCTATCCCTACCAGTTACTGTCCCTGGGTACCCAAGCCCTAGTGGCTAGTCCAAACCGTGGCAGCTGGTAGGGGCCCTTTCCCACAGAGAAAAGAAAAATTAGTTAAACAGTCAGCAGTACAGTAATTCCATTTGGATTTAATGTGGCAATTCAACAGGGGGCGACCCTGAATTAGTACTCACGACCTCCAAACAAGATAGGGTCCTTCAATGTCAGCAGGGCTACTCTTGAGCTCCACGAGACTCCTCACACATTTATATGGTAAACAGTCACAGGCAAAAGTCCTTTAATGGCAGCAGGATTCGCTTGAGGTACACAAGCCTCCTCACACATTTATATGGTGAACAGTAACAGGCAAAAGTCCTTTAATGGCAGCAGGATTCGCTTGAGGTACACAAGCCTCCTCACACATTTATATGGTGAACAGTAACAGGCAAAAGTCCTTTAATGGCAGCAGGATTCACTCAAGCTACACAAGCCTCCTCACACATTTATATGGTAAACAGAAAGTACTATACCAGGCAGGCTGCTTCTCTATCCCGATCGCAATTACTGCACAATACCCGGGAGAACACACAGCAGATTCAGTTCCTGACAGACCGAGTGCAATTCAGCAATTTCTCCAGTCTTCTACAGGGTGAGCCTGGTTTCTACTCTTCAGATATCCTTTGATTCTCTTCACAGGACGATTCAGTCCTAACAAGCAGTTACTGAAGCTGCAGACGGAACTCTGGGCCTTACACACGTTTCCGACTAAAACTGCACACCGAAAAAAGCACAAGGCTCCTTCCCTCTTCACTGCCAGAGCTCAACTGAAATTCAGCAGACAAAACGGGCACTCCTTTGAGTTCCTCCCAGTTCTTGGCTGGATTGGCTGTCACTCACAATAGACTGCCCTTGTTGGTCCAAAAAGGCGCTGAAGTCTAAACTACATCTCCCAGAGTCACTGCCCATACAGTCCTCTTGTGGCTGGCTCAGATTATGAGTCCAAGTTCTGATTCGTTCAAGGCACCATTTTAGAGCTACCTTAACCCACACTGATTGGTCCAGTTCAGCAGTTCAAAACTAGAATGAGGAACTAGGCAAACACAGTTCTGACTGCAAAAAAAAAGCATGTTAGACAAACTGTAATTTCATTACTCTAAATGATTTCTGGCAAACAGTTACATCTTTCAGATAGGTTCCCTTTGCACTCCTAGTGACTGCAAAAATGGAGTGAATTGGCAGCAGCTCGAGTGGTACTCAAGCAGAGAAGCACACAGTCCCCCCATACAAAATAATTATGTCTGCAAGCAGACAGCTCTTAAAGAGACAGTACCAGAGGCTCTAAAAACACTCACTGATAAATGGCTTAAACGCCAAACACCATTCAGGCTTGGAGCATTCAAGCAAGCTCCTGGAAGTCTTTTGGGAACCCCCATTTGCAGGGGGGTTACATACACATTAATATGAAATTGCACTCCTGTTTTCATGAACATTATTAACCAAATTGAGGCAGTCCAGAGAAGGGCAACCAAAATGGTGCAGGGACTGCATCAGAAGACATATGAGGACAGATTAACGGAGCTCAATATGTATACCCTTGAGCAAAGGAGGGAGAGAGGTGATATGATCGAGACATTTAAACACCTTAAGGGCATAAACAAGGTGAAAGAGTCTAACATGTTTAAATATAAGAAAAATAGCAGGACAAGAGGACAGCATGAGATTAGAGGAGGCCGATTAAGGGGAATGTGAGGAAATTCTTTTTCACAGAAAGGGTGGTAGATGCATGGAATGGCTTACCACAAGAAGTGGTGGCTATGAATACAGTGCAGGGCTTCAAACAAGCATGGGATAGGCATAAAGGAGCAATACAAATGACTGAATAGATAGGTCACTGACAGAGCAAAGGCCGATGGCACATTTATAAGGTAGAAAAAGAAATGGGCAGACTGGATGGGCCTTGCGGTCCTTATCTGCCGTCAACTTCTATGTTTCTATGTTTCTATGTAACATAAAGGCAAGGCAGATTTTGTTTGTTAGATGTCCTATCCAAAAGGCTCAGGGTACCGTGCAACATTTATACAGCATAAAATACTGAAACAATGGGCTAGCCCGCAGGCACAGCGGTTGGATTTCCGGTTGCGATGCCAATGACCCGGGTTCAGGAACAAGCCCGGGAGCTGGAGGGCCGGCCGTGGGGAGGAGGTTTGAGTGCCCTAAGGGCAGCTCGCCTTCTCTGGGGAGGGTGGATCCAGGGCTCGGTGTGTCTGACCTCGGTGGAGACCCGAGGTATGGCAAGCCCAAGCCAGTGAGAGAGGGCAGCATGCTGGATGTCGGCGCTAGCGCCTGATGTCAGGGCACACAGCACGCCAAAGAAACTAGGAAAAGGACTACAGGACAGCAGACAGCATGGCTTCATACGTGGCAGATCCTGCCAAACCAACCTGGTGGGTTCTATGACTGGGTAACTAGGCAACTGGACAGGGGCCATGCAGTGGATCTCCTGTCTGGACTTCAGTAAGGCATTCACTCAGTGCCACATGGATGGCTGGGAAGGAAGTTAGTAGGCACAGGGGCTTGTGTGAAGCTGGTGAGATGGATAGGAAACTGGCTTCAGGGAAGGCAACAGAGGGTGGTGGTGGGTGGGGAGCTCTCACACCCAAGGGCAGTGACGAGCAGTGTTCCACAGGGCTCGGTGTTGGGACCAGTGTTGTTTGGGACATTCATTGCAGACATATCATGGGACATCAAGAGCAAGATCAGTCTGTTTGCTGATGATACCAAGGTAGGCGCGGTGGTGGAGGGGATGGCAGGGGTTGCAGGATGATCTGACAAAGCTTGAAACCTGGTCAGACACCTGGCAACTGGGGTTTAATGCCAAAAAGTGCAAGGTGCTGCATTTTGAGATGAAGAACCCAAGGAGGAGTTACCAGCTGGGGGGAGTGCAGCTAGCCCAGACAGAGGAGGAGAAGGATCTGGGTGTGCTCATTACAGGGTCAATGAACAACTCGGCACAATGTAGGACAGCAGCTGCAAAGGCCAACAAAATGCTGGGTTGTATTGCAAGGGGTATATCCTCAAGGAGGGAGGAGGTGATTCTGCCACTGTATAGGTCATTAGTTAGACCACACCTGGAGTACTGCGTGCAGTACTGGAGCCCGTATCTGAAGAGGGACATTAAGTTACTGGACGGGGTGCAGCTCAGGGTGACAAAGATGATCAAGGGGCTAGGGGACTTATTATACGAGAGGAGGTTGAAGGAGTTGAACACGTACTCACTGGAGGAGAGGAGGGACAGGGGTGACATGATTAAAACCTTTAAATACATGAAAGGAATAAACAAGACGGGTACAGAGGGGCTGTTCAAAGTAAGGGAGGAGAGGGCCACCAGGGGCCATGATATGAGACTGGAGGGAGGAAGGTTCAGGAGGGAGATGAGGAGACACTTTTTTACAGAGAGGGTGGTAGCTGGGTGGAATGCGTTACCTGCAGAAGTGGTATCCAGTAGAACAGTGGACTGCATCAAAAGGGGATGGGACAGGACAAGGGGGAGGGTTAATGAAGGGGAAGGGTGGAAGGGAGGGGCAGCTGCAGAATAAGGGGCGCTAGCTGCACATTCGAGCAGACTTGATAGACCTCTAGGCCGTTATCTGCTGGCAAATTTCGTATGTTCATAAAACACCCTGCAGCACTTCCAGTAGATGGAGCGCAATGGCCCCGATCCCCCATACCCCACCTGCCCTGGTGATGGCATCCCGATGAAAACAGGAAGGACCTCAGGGTGTAAGGGCCCCACCTCATACCCCGTCTGGGGGGGTATAACCAAGGCTACATGGGGGATGGACCGTGCCAGGCTCCAGGTAAGAGGGCGGGGACTAACAAGGTATATGTGTGTCTCCTGAAGAGTGGAGGTGCTGCGGGTAGGGGGAGAATAAAGAGAAAGTAAAAAAAATAAATAAATAAAATAAATACTGAAACAATGTAAGAACTATGAAAAACAGATATAAATAAATTCCTTCTTCCAGAATAGGCCCCTGACTGGGGGCCTGTGCCCTCTACTGCCCAGAGCACGGCGGTGACAAAGCCACAGCCCACCCTCCTCAGACCCGCCAGACACTCGCTAGAGAATAGGCCCCTGAGTGGGTGCTTCTTCCCTCTGCTGCCTGGGGGGTGCGGCACTGGCAGAGCCACAGTCCACCCTCCTCAGACCCACTGGATGCTCACTACAGAATAGGCCCTTGAGTGGGCACCTCTGCCTCTGCTGCCCAGAGCACGGTGCTGGCAAAGCCACAGTCTACCCTCCCCAGACCCACCAGACACTCATTACAGAACAGAACCCTGAGCGGGCACCTCTGTCCTCTGCTGCCTGGAGCGCGGCACTGGCAAAGCTGCAGCCCACCTTCCTCAGACCTGCTGGATGCTCACTACAGAACAGGCCCATGACCGGGTGCCTCTGCCCTCTGCTGCTCAGAGCATGGCACTGGTAAAGCCACAGTCCACCCTCCTCAGACCCACTGGATACTTGCTACAGAATAGGCCCCTGACTGGGTGCCTCTGCCCTCTGGTGCCCGGAGCACAACACTGGCAAAGCCACAGTCCACCATCCTCAGACCCACCAGACACTCGGTACAAAATAGGCCCCTGACCGGGTGCCTCTGCCCTCTGCTACCTGGAGCGCAGCACTGGCAAAGCTGCAGTCCACCCTCCTCAGACTTGCCGGATGCTCACTACAGTACGCGGCACTACAGGAGCACCGCTACAGACCTCAGCTCCGCTTGAAACGCCTGCCTAATGCAGCTCCCTTGATTGGACACTACACAGCAGCTCAACTCTTCCATTGGCTGTTTCCTCAAGTCTCTGTGTGCTCTGTGCTCTGCTGCCTTTTCTCTCCTTCTTTCTCAAATTCGCACAGTCTGAACTCTTTTGTAGATAGGATGTTTTAAATGAGATTTTACCACTATTGTGCTTAGAGCAATGCATGTTTTTATTTAGCCTGTTAAGCGATCTCGGTGCTCTTTAGAGAGTGTGAAACCTTGTCTGTTGTAAATAGTAACCTGTAGCTTGCATTTCTATCTCCCCCCACCAGACTCCTCTGTCTACCTTGCTTGCTGATCACACTGTTCGTAGTGTCTATATGCATGACGTTTGTTCAGCCCCCATTCCTCAGATCGGGTCATAGGTCCTCCCACACCTATCAACAATGCCACCCTGTTATACACTTTTTGGTACCCCATGATAATCCCAGGGGCAATGGCCCACTCTTACTGTCAATCGCAGTGTGCCACTGCTATTCACACCCTTGATGGGTTGCTTCTACTCTCCCTCCAACTCCACTTAACACGTCCACCTTCACTAGCAGTTCTCTTACCAACAAAGGCACTACATGCATTCAGTCTCAAGTCCTAACAAATTCAAAATGACAAGCAAGAAGGCTGGTCTGGCTGCTCCTTCTGCTATCTGGGAATGTCCATCCAAACCCTGGCCCCGAACATAACACTTCTGTATCCCCAGCGAAGCATGGAGCCCTAGAGATAGCCTCAGTTAACATCTGCAGTCTCCTAGCAGGCATATTATGCTTCCTCTACAACTTTACATCACCCGACACTACAGCGACAACTGCGCCAGGTCATTGTAGTGTCAGCACAGGACCCCAGCACAGTTTTCCCGGGGTATTGCACCCCCTCCCTGAAGCAACTCCAACTCGGAGTTGATTATCTAAGTAGCAGGGGCGGGGGTGCCAGGGCAGAGCCCCCTAAAGAAAACAAAGTTAGATGTGACTCCCTTTATGCCAACTGCAAATGCAGTCGACATAAAGGAGTCACTGTAACATCAGTCAACAACGAAATTGTCAACCGATTGTCATAGATCCCTCATAGCCAGATACAGTGCTCTTCAGGCATGGGTTGCTCAACACAACCCAGATGTGCTGTCAGTAGTGGAGACCTGGCTGATTCCCAGAGTCCCTGACCGGTTAATCCAGCTCCATGGGTACTCCACCTTCAGGCAGGATAGAACTGGTAAAAATGGAGGCAGCTGTGTATTACACGTTAGGGACACCCTTCAGGGGCATGCCCTCGTGCCCCCATCACAGACAGGAAGACCCAAATACTAACAATCAAGGTGGCTATAGGTACTTACGGCAAATACCTCACTATAATCTCTGTATGTACACCATCTAAAGACCAAGCTGTGGGCTTCAGAGCAACCCTGGACTTCCTTTCTGAGCACAGCCACAAAACCAAGTACTTATGCTCGATGACTTTAATATAAATTGGTTATCCCTGAGCGGGATCACACAAAGATGCCCTTTCTGCTATCAACATGATTCAATGTACAGAAATCTGTACCAGGTGAACTACTGCACTGGCACTAGCTCACCAACTGGCCCATAAGAATGACCAACGCAGTAATGCTCCCAGATGTCATCAGTGACCTCCCCCATCCTCTGCACGGGACAAATAAAAGTCCTAGAATCCCTCCCCAAATAGTTACCACTTGTATTTTAAAAAAGGACAACTAGACTCGTACAAAGCGCACCTTAGCCAGGTGGATTGGTCAGCTGTCTATGCTGATGATGATGATGTAGATGTTGCACTGGTTAACTTTGTCAGCAAATTCACTGCATCCTGTAACCTATTTGCCTCTTTCAAGAAAAGGAAGATAAAGGTAACTAGCAAGTCCTGGGTCTCCCCAAGGCTTCTAGATCTAATGAAAGAAAGAGACAACTCATGGCATAAGGCCAAAAGTTCTGGCTCCCCATTGACATACAGAATTATAAAACTACCGTATATAATGCACTTGGGCCATCCATAAAGCAAAAGCTCCCTCTTCAGAACTGAGCTTGGCAACTTCTAGGGAGAGGGCCACAAGTTTTGGAACAATATAAAGTCCCTAACTGGCAAAACCAGCAAGTCTCTGCCCACCATGCTCAATACTAATGGAACCATTATACAAGACCCATTAGTAATCGCAAACCACTTTAACAAGGCCTTTACCAACCTAAGTGGGGTGCTCCCCCATGACTTCCTAGTCCCGCACAGCAATCCCAACCTTTGCAGCAGTACTAATACACTGGGAAGATCTGCTTCCCCCCTTCAACATCAAGATTGTCTCAAGAACTGAGGCCAAGAAATATCTCAACCAAGTACTTGGGAAATCCAGGTCCAGCAACAGCAATCTTGACCTCTAACTACTCGTAAGCACCATTGATGAAGTTCTATCCCCCCCAACTAGTATCCTAAACCTATTTCTCATTACAGGTGAATTCCCTCAATCCTGAAAGCTGCAAGGGTCACTCCAGTTTTCAGAAATGGTGATAGATCCAGTCATTCCAACTATAGGCCAATGTCTATTCTCCCCGCTATCAAAAGTATGTGAAAGGATCATCTACGACCAACTTGTAGACTATCTAACAAAAAATAAGATACAATGCCAGCAACAACATGGTTTTAGGAAGCAGCACAGTACGACTATGGCACTTGTCGATTTCACTAGGTACATCCATGAGACTTCTTCACGGGAGCTCTCGGTGGGGGCCACTTACATTGACCTTACTGAAGCCTTTGATACAGTCAACCACGGGCTTCTGTTAAATTGGTTCTCATCTACTGGCCTTTCTAAAGAATCTGTGCATTGGTTTCAGAGTTACCTCACTGGGCTGGTACAAGTAAAGATACTCGATGTCCTGTCAGAACAACGTAGTGTTACTACTGGGGTCCCCCAAGGCTCAGTCTTAGGCCCCCTATTGTTTAGTCTATTTCTAAACAATTTCCCACAGGTCTGCAGCGACAATGTCCTTTTGTACGCAGACGACACTTTGTTCTTTTCTAGTCATTCTAACCTGGCTGCATTAGGAAAAACAAATGCAAGACAGCTTCTCTGAAATTGAAAACTGGTTCATCCACTCCAAACTCCTCCTAAATTACAAAGACTAAAATGATGCTGTCGCATCTACTTAAGACAAGCACAGGTCTTACTCCTTAAAGTACTTAACAACCGAATGAAACGCTAACAACCAGAATGAAGCACTGGAGATGGTTAACAGCTTTAAATATCTCAGTATAATGCTCAACCGCTCACTATCATTTACCCAGCACATCGATCAGGTAGCCAAGTCTGCTAACTCTTGATTAGGCCAGTTATACAGGCACAGGCATTGTCTCAATTATGAAGCCCTAAAAGTTGCCGTCACCAACTCTGTTCTGTCAGCAATTGACTACTGACTTATAGTTTACGTGCCAGGTACAAGCACAGCCCGAAAGAGGATCAAGATGACCCTAACTAAAGCTTGCAGGATAGTTCTAGGGGGCATATCAATTAACTCACATCTGCGAGCTCTACGCCTGTTCAGGATGTCTTAATCTGGAAAACTGGATCCAATACCAGGTCTATCTTTTTTGGCAAGAAAACCACCCTTGGCCTAACTCCTCCAGGGTAACAGAATCTCCTCAGCTTATCCTCTCATGAAAGGCAAACTAGGGGTACTTGGAATAGCATGCTACAGGTCCCTTTCCATCGAATCTCACTAGGTCAATGTTTGTTTGCATATAGGGCCCCAATATGGCTTAACTTCCTTAATGGTGACCCGCAATCTATACCTAAACTGGACCCCTTCAAATCCCAACTTCGGGCACAACTTGTTGCTGCCAGCACATGCGACTGTAACACCTAGCACACCTCTCCCTTACTGGAGCAACCTCCCTATCGGAAACATTTACTCAATGTCGCCCTCTCCCACCTGTCCCTCCCCTCTCGACCCGCTCCGATAAACAGCCTACCGCCTTCCCTTTGTGTGCAAAACTTAAATCCCTCCCATTTTACTCACTTCCCTACCTACCTACCTCTTGTACACCGCTTACTGTTCTCCATTTAACCGACAAGGCCCATTTAGGATGCTCCCTTCTCTTGTCCCTTCACCCTCCTTCTTACATTACTGCCTCCTCTCTAACCTCCTCCCCCCGACTCTGCCTCCTCATCTCTTCCATTTTCTGTTATCCCAATAACCTCCCTCCCCTGTTCCTACCTTCCCACCTTTCTCCACACCTCCCTTCCTCCCCTTCCCAAGTAATT
This sequence comes from Neoceratodus forsteri, assembly GCA_016271365.2. NCBI lineage: Eukaryota > Metazoa > Chordata > Ceratodontiformes > Ceratodontidae > Neoceratodus > Neoceratodus forsteri. The sequence continues at coordinate 73,334,663 of JADMNL010000036.1, forward strand.
TGTTAGATAATATCACCTAGATCTACCTGTCTGTAAAACAAATATGAATTTGGATTATGTTTATTTTTTCTGTCTGCATTTTTTGTAATATTTTAGGTCTGTATTTTTTGTAACATTTTATGTCTGTATTTGTTTACTAATGATGTGGAAACTTTGTAAATGAGCTTGTAGCTCAAAGGTTTTAATCTGAGATGTTAATAAATAAATAAATTAGCCTTTAGCAAATAACTACACTCGTCTGGGTAGGATAGGTCTTCAACTGTTTTTTAAAGATCCCCACAGTTTGAACAAAATGAACAGCCTCTGGAATGGAGTTCTAAAGTAAAATAGCAGCAATCCAAAATGTCCTGTCCCCAGATTGCTTAAGATGGGACAAAGGGATCTGGAGCAGGTCTACACCTGTGGAGCGAAGGGGGTGAGTAGGTGTGCAGGGCATCAAGAGGTCTTTCAGGTAGCTTGAACCCAAACCAAATAGGGTCTTGATTGTTACCAAGCATATCTTTTTTTTTTTTATGCTGCCCTCCTCGCTGCACCAGGATCCATTCTTCTGGAATCCCAAAGATTTGTATGCTCCCGTGGTCCTGCCCCAGACACCTCCCTCCGGGTACCGGCAAGCTGTCCCCATCCTGCCTCGGTTTGCCCCCTGGGCGGGGCTGAGAGGGGCTCCCCCAGTCCTCTCTTAGTCCTTAAGTCTGTGTCGGAAGGCCTCGCCAGTCCCTTCTATGGAGCCTGGTTATGGGTGTTCTCGGGTCGACCTGGTCCCGTCTACGGGAGCCTGGTGCAGGGTTTTTTTCCATTTTTCTTGTCTCTCTGCCCTCAGGATGTCCGGTTCACTAGGGAAGCCTAGGGGCAGAGCACGTCGCGATGTGCTGGCACTCTGGCTCCCAGCAGACGTCCTCCCACCCTGCTGTGCGCAGTCTCGCTGCACCTCCACCTGTGGTCACCCAGGTGGTGGTATAGCAGCGGACTTGCATCCCATCCCACCCGGAGGAGGAGAGCAGCCACTGGGGCTCAATCCTCCTCCCCAGCCGACCCTCCAGCTGCCCGAGTCCGTTCCCGGACCCGGGTCGCTGGAGCCGTGAGCGGTAGCCCTACCGCTGCGCTGGCAGGCTGGCACCAAGCATATCTTGATGGTGATATGCACCAAACTGTCAGCAGTGCAGACCACACAACATTGGCATGATGTGGTCCCTCCAAGAAGTTCCCACCACCAGCTAGGTCACATCATTCTGGACCAACTGCAGGTGATGCACAAAGCCTCCAGATAACTCTATGTAAACAGCACTGCAATAGTTCAGTCTGTAGGTGACAAAGATGTGGACTATCATCTCCAAGTCAGCTAGCACTAGATGTGGCTTGATCTGGGCAACATTATGACAATGGTAAAAGCGGTTCCTGATTACCGCCAACATTTATTGTCCTAGTGTCAGCATGCAGTCCAGCTTGATGCCCAGGTCCTTCACCACAGCTACAGTTTAGAGTGTCCGACCAGTCACAGATGATAAAAGAAGGTCACTACTCATCACTGCTGACCCATTCGGACCTGGATCGACAATCACAACCTCTGTCTTATCTGGACTAAGACACAACTAGTTGGAGAACATCCAGTCATTGATTTCTAGTAGGCATTGCCCCAGCAGTGATGCTGCATTTGACCCATCAGGAGCAAAAGAAAGACAGAACTGAGTATCATCTGCATAGCAGTGAAACTCAACCCTGTGCTGCCTGATGGTCTCATCCAATGGCAACACGTACACAACAAACAACACAAGTATCAAGATCGAGCTTTGTGAACCCCTCAGGTGACTGCTGCTGCTCCAGAGATGAAATTACCTTGAGCCACCTGCTGCTACCTCCTGCTAATGCAGGACTCAGACCAGCACAAAACTGTGCCAGTGAATCCCACAAAGTTCCTCAGGCGATCCATCAGCACACCATGGTCCACTGTGTCAGATGCTGATGAGAGATGCAACAGGACCAAGGTGGAACAAAGTTCCTGGTCTCTCACTATGAGGAGATCATGAAGCACTCTGACCAGTGCAGTTGCAGTACTGTGATTAAGCCTAAATCCCAACTGGAGAGAAATGCAGAAACATATAATTTGATAGCAGATAAAGACCTGTTGACCCACCCAGCCTAACCATGTTTCCCTACGTACAGTATAATTGCACACTCTACTTCATCTCTGGCTTTTTCTCCCTCCCTCCATTCTTTTCCACTAAGATTCCCTTAAGTCTATCCCATGCATTCTTGAACCCCACAACTGTTTTCACCCCACCACATCTACTAGTAAACTGTTCCATGAATCCACCATTCTTTCTGTAAAGAAGTACTTCCTCACATCTCTTCTAAATCTACCCCCTGCAACTTCATAGCATGTCCCCTTGTTATTGTGCACCTTTTTTCTGAAAAATACTTTCCTCCCGTACCTTATTTACCCTCTTGAGGTATTTAAAGGTCTCTATCATATCCCCTCTCTTTCTCATCTCCTCTAGGGTATACATATTGCATTCTCTTAGTCTCTCCTCGTAGAGGATCATATACAGTACATTACATGGTTTCAGATGTGCCTCAAACTGCACCACAACTACCTTCTCGATCACCTTCCCCAAAAAGGGAATCCTGGAGAGAGGCCTGTAATTTACAAACTGTCATAAAGGTCATAGGTTCAAAGGCCATAAAAGTTCACAAGAGTCCTCCAAGAACTTTTATGTACACAGTCCATCAATATTTTCGTGACTAGAAATACTCAGCATTTATAATACTGTTTATTGTATCAGAAACCATGTTTTAGCCCTGCTTTCAAAAAGATGTTTGTCTTGTATACAAACCAGAGGCAGATCCATTCAGACCTTAGTTGTTTTGTACACAGCCCAAGCAATTAACCATAGCATTGAAATCTTTTCTCAACTAACCACTTTCTAATGAACAGTTTTCTTACTTTGCATTTTAGAATGAGTAACGTACCTACATACCTTTTGGTCTGCTGTTTTTCTTTAAATGGAATCACTGCTTACCTTCCTCTCATAAATAAATGGCCCAGGTGCTAATTACATCAGCAGAATCAAACTCTTTTGAATGTGGTGAGTTCAAATATTGATAGTTTGGGGTGCTGAAATTGTTAATTGTTTTGTAGAGCCTATATTTTCAGCTCCTTAAAACAAGTCGGACATAGGTTAGATGGCAAGCAACGTCAAGAAATGCTAATAGGTTGAATAACCTATTGCCATTTGTTAAATCTGCTTGCAGTCCAACTTGTTTTAAAGCAGCCTTAAAAAGGCCTTTTCCCATAGAAATCCTTTTTATTTCCTATAATCACAGGAGTAACAGACCATGGTGGAATTTGGAATTATGTCAGAGCTAAACTACAAAATCAGTAAGTAAACCTGACTGAAACGTTAACTTCAGTGTGATAACAGAGACCATTACGGTAACGAAATGTTAAATGTGATCACATAAACGGGAGAAAAAAAGAGGAAAAAATAAATTCTTAACATATCTATATTATAGCCTCTGAGTGCAGCTGTTTTGATGACCTCATTGTTTGCATGCATTTTAAAATAGTTTAAGGTTTGCATTATACAGTTTTTATACGTCAGGAGTGACTGAAAAGGGGTCTTGCCCAATTTATAAAAAATTTAAATGAAACTCCTAAAGTGAAAAAGTTCCGATTTTGTGATGCTTTATAACTCTTACAATGGGAAACACCTGCACTCTGATATGTAAATAGATTTTTGTCTTGGTTCATCGTGGTCCTTTAAAGGTTCAGCAGCTTCATGAACTTTGTGTTTTTGTGGAACAGTCAATGAACTTCGTGTTTTTGTGGAACAGTCAAGTAAGCATTAATCCCCGATGAAGGTGGCATCTAATGGGGAGTTAATGCATGGTCGGGACCATTGTGGCACGAGGCCGGAGGCCGAGTGCGTACAACGGTCCAACCATGCATTAACTCCCCATTAGATGCCACCTTCATCGGGATTAATTCACTTGTAACATGGCACTTACGACTGTACTACTTTCAGATGGTCTTTCTGTGCTGTTCAACAGTAATCACCAAAACACTTATGTAGCGCTTCCAATTATGGTACATCTCTTGTTACTTTTCCTGCCTTTCTGCTGCTGGATCCGTGCGCGTGCACGTTGATCGCCCCACCTCAAGTAATATAGTGGCGACTACTTTTTTACTGTTTGAACTCTGGTATATGTTTCACTATTCGCATGCAGCTCTGTTTGCACCTGCGACTTTGGTACTTCTGCTACCTACTACTGTTGACTACCCTTGTTTGTTTTTTTCATCCGTGCTCTACTGCATGCTGGGCAATACATCCGTGCATATCTTGATGATCTCCCAAACCTGACAGTTGTCTTCTCCGCTCCCTGTTCACCTGTCGATTATGACCAATAGGTGGCGCTTTCAGAGCAGTACGGCAGTTCTCCTCCATTTACCTCTTCATGCATTTTTCCACACGCCTTCTGTTAGCGATCACGTCTGCTGCCACTGCCATTCTGTGCCTCGCACCATTCTGCACGCACGGTTTGTCCTTCTACACTTCTTTTCTCCCATCCATTCCTCTCTCCACTATTTCCCAATTCACACACTTGCCCACACAGCTAATTTTCCCTCACCTCTCCCTCGTGTGTCCAACCTACAGGTGGCGCTTTCCCAGCTGTTGAGAGCTTTGCGTCTCCCTAGCACATATCTCTTACTCAGCTCTGCTGTTATGTGCTCTTTTCCATCCCTCGGCAACTTCCACAATATGCCCTCACTCGCTCACTACCTCCAAGACTGCACACTTCCCCATTGTCTGCTCTTTCCCATTTTCTACAGTGCCCGCACCAACACAGGCATTTCTGCTGTTCCTCTTTTCCCCTGCCGATACCCTTTCCTGCTGTGTTACTCGCACCACCTATTGGTGGACATATTTCTGACAGATTCACTGCTTCCCTACTTCGGTGAGCACGTTCACGCTCCGACCAGGGATTATTCGCCTGTTGCCTAAACCAACACAGCATTATTGTGCCATAATGCCTTGTTGCTCTTGCGACACCTGACCCTGTTAGACCTATCATCTTTCCTCCCTGGAGTCCTCATATTTCTGCCATGTTACAGTGAACTTTGATGGATGTTCAAGAACCATTCAGGAATGTTACTCAAAGCTTATGAGTTAATGAACTTCACATCAACAGAGTGTACATAACATGCCCGGTGTGATACCTGTTCACTCCATAAATGGTAGCAATAGGTAAGCATTAATCCACGACAAAGGAGGGCTCTACTAGGGGATTAATACCTGGTTGGGGGACGGCCTCGTGCCTGCAAGCACCAACCAGACAGTAATTTCCTAGCAGAGTCCAACTTTGGAGTGGAGAGTGCAGAGTATGTCCTTGCTGGGGCTGACGCAGTTTGTTGGTGCACCAACTCATTGGGATGGCCACACGCTGGACCTGGTGTTCTCACTGGGGCTCAAGATTGCAGATCTTGCGATTGATCAGGTATTTTGGTCTGATCATTGCACGGTGAAGTTCACGCTTGGGGCTCCCGCCTTAAGTTCTCCCCCCGCTGAGATGATTCACTGCCACCCTTTACGTGATCTCACTCCTGAGGATTTTGTGGTGGCAGTTGATTTATCTAGTGTGGGTGATGCATGCATCGGAGCTGTTGATGTCGGGGTGGACACCTATAATAAGGTGTTATCTGACACATCAACTCCCTCGCACCTATCCGTGTACGACCCAGAACTTCGTACCTGAGGTCTCCTTGGTATAATGGAGATCTTAGGGAAATGAAGAAGATGTGTCAGAGATTAGAGCGCTGCTGGAGGAAGTCCCGTCTGGAGATGGACAAATTGGTCCTGCGTGCACATTATTGCACATATCAGGAGGCAATCAACCGAAAGAAGATAGCATTTTTGTCTCGGGAGATTGCTGCCAGGAGAAACTGACCAGCTTCACTCTTCCGGACTGTAGATAGACTTCTCCATCCTGTCTGTCTGCAGCCTGGAAGAGTTTCCTCAAATGAGGATTGTGAGGATTTTGCTCGTTTTTTTCTCGGACAGGGTGTCTTTGATCCGGCGGGAGGTTTCTTCAGCCAGCAATACCATTGCTGACAGTGGTCACCAGTTGTATTCTGAGTGCACTCTGCCTAGTTGGGGAGAATTTAGGCCAGTGGAGGTTCATGAGGTTATTGAGGTGGCAGTCAATCTGAAGCATACCTTTTGTGAACTGGACCCAGTGCCAACGCGTTTCTTATTGAGATGCATTGACTCTGTTGGCCCGGTGTTTGCCCTGATTGTCCGGTGCTCCTTGGGTCAGGGTGTCTTTCCAGATGCCTTGAAGGAGGCCCTGGTAAGACCCCTTTTAAAGAAATCTTCTTTGGACCCGGAGATTAGGACAAATTACCGTCCCATCTCCAATCTCCCATTTCTGGGGAAGATTGTTGAGAAGGTGGCATCGCTTCAGTTGGAGGAACATCTCATGACTCACGAGTTGTACGATCCCTTCCAGTCGGCTTTTCAGGCCAGACATAGCACTGAAACTGCATTAGTTCGGGTGCAGAATGACCTCCTCAGGGCTAGAGACCGAGGGACAGGACAATTCTTGTTCTCCTCGATCTCTCTTCAGCATTTGATACTGTGGACCATTGTGTGTTGCTTCTCTGCCTGAGGGAGTTATGTGGACTCACCGGTATTGTCATCAATTGGTTTGAGTCCTTTCTCACCAATAGGAGGCAATGGATTGTGATGGGAAATTTCTCATCTACACCCTGCCTCCTTTTGTGTGGAGTCCCTCAGGGTTCGGTATTGGCCCCAATGTTGTTCGCAGTATATATGCTGCCCCTGGTGGGGATCATTAGGAAGTATGGTCTGAGTTTTCATTGCTATGCTGATGACACTCAGCTATACTTGTCTTTTGCCCCAGGAACATCAAACGCAGTAGATGTGTTAAATATCTGTCTGGCTGAAATTAATGACTGGATGACCTCCAGCTGGCTACGACTGAACCCTGACATGACTGAGGTATTGGTAGTGGAGTCAAACAGAATTCGTGATGGGATGGCCTCTGACTCTGCAACTGGACTTGTGCTAGGAGCTGCGTCATTGATGGCCTCCCTTTGGGTGCAAAATCTTGGTGTGATTCTTGACAGGAACCTGTCCATGGAGGTTCAAATATCTTCCGTGGTTCGTTCCTGTTTTTCCATCTTAGAAACATTGCCAGGATTAAGCCCTTGTTCCGTCTCTGGACCTCCCTACCTTGATACATGCCTTAGTCACTTCTAGACTTGACTACTGTAATGCCCTCTATCTCGGGGTCTCTGGGGTTCTCTTCGAGACTGCAGCTAGTGCAAACGCTGCTTCCGGCTTTTGACCGGCAAAGTAAATTTTGTCATATTACACCTGTATTTTAATTGCACTGGCTGCCTGTCAGGTGGAGAATACTCTTCAAGGTGGGTTTCTCACCTATAAGGCCCTACACAGGCAGGGCCCTGGTTACCTGTCAGCTCTCCTGGTACCTTCTTCCTCTACCCGTAATCTCCGCTCTTCTAGTGGCGGCTTCCTAATTGTTCCAGAGCGGGATTAAAATCTGACGACCAGAGCTTTAGTGTTGCCGCTCCCGCTCTTTGGAACTCCTTACCAACTGCAGTCAGGAGGTCCTCTATAATTGCCTTTAAGGCCCACCTGAAGACTTTCCTATTTTTGCAAGCATTTGGAGTGTAATGCTGATTATTTGTATGTATTAATTTTAATTTATATATTTATGGGTATGAAATGCTGTAAAGTTTTGTCGGCACCCAGAGCCTCCGGGATTTGTCATCTTTTAAATAAATTTGCCTTTGCCATTAATTCTCTTGTAACTTGGCAAAAGTAGAGGTAATAAGTGTAGGGTTAAATAGTTAAAGAAAATATATACAGACATACATGCACTGTTTCACAATATATGAATTCTATGGAAAAATGCGAGCAACTCTAATTTCATTAGAACCATATTTATTAATATGGTGGTGTTTATTTGTTACCAACATGAACAGATGATTCATTGAAAGAGAAGTGAATGATTACTGCACTACTAGATTTTCCTGACAAAATGATATGTACAATATTTTTAAATTTACTCACTAAACGTGTCTGTTCAATATTCCTAATGAATGCTGGGATGGCACTAGCTAATCTACATAACTTTTTAATGTGTCTAATATGAAAAGTACAAACTTTTCTATGAGCATTTTACTCATTTAATAACATGTTGCATTACATTTTGAACGTGGCACTATTTAAACAGCTATTAGGATCACAGACGGTGGTTGATTACGCTGGTGCAGGTTCTCTGGGGACAACATCGAGAAAGCCGATGGTTTGAAATGATCTGCAGGGCAAACAGGACTGCAACACAGTGACAGATTATGGCCCTAAATGTGCCAAGCACCTGATGCCCATCTCAGGACAAACAGATATGGTAGCTGTGAATTTATCCATTTTTAAAGTTTGCTTGGGTGCACAGATATGCGTGGATAGTCAAGTTCCACAGGGTGGGTGGGTGGGTGGGTGGGTGATCAAGACTGCCTCATTTATATAGTGTGCGATCACACTTTCCATGTGGCTTTGTGAGGCACTGCGTTTTCAAAACATTGTGATTAACAGCGATGCTTTCACGTTCTACTGCACCAGCACTGTGAGATCGTTATTGCTATGCGGCTTTTGCAGGTACTACACCAGCAGGGATTATTCTGTGTGCACGGAGTTCTGATGTGGCTGTGGCATGTATTACACTAGCTGGCATTACTAGGGGATTAATTGACGTTGAATTTTAGCCACATGTTGTGTTTGAACCAATTGAATTGTGTGTTTTGGTGTGTTATTGTCATGCTACGGTAGGAGATAAGTACTGGAGCAAGTACTAGAGGGAAGCAGCAAGTTGCTGAACAGTTAAAGGGCTCAGATGCTGTAACATGCATATGTTACAGGTTAGCTTGCCTTTGCCTATTATGCACCCAAATACTGCAACTCCCTGCCTTCTATTGCAAGGTGTGGTCCCAGTCAGGTGCACTGTTCCTGTGTCACATCTGCGTTCTCAGATTAAAGGAGATTCCGTGGCTCTCAAGTGGTAAGTTGCCGTGGGATGTGACACATGTGGGGATTTTGATTGAAGCAATTTGTCTATAATCTAAGCTCTGTGGGAGAGTGGACACAGCTGAAAGGATACAGGACCTACAGGATGATCTGGAAAAGCTGGGGAGGTGGTCCAAGATCTGGCAACTTGGCTTCAATGTGCAGGAATGTAAAGTTCTGCACACTGGAGCCAAGAATCTCAGGATGGAGAACTACCTGGGTGGAATCCAGGTATCCGTATCAGAGGAAGAGGAGGACCTGGGAGTGATGATCACTAGTGACCTGAAGCACTCCACACGATGCAAGAAAGCATCAGCAAAGGCAAACAAGATGCTGGGATGCATAGCTAGGGGGATCAGTAGTAGGAGAGAGGAGGGTACACTGCCCTTGCACAGGTCACTGGTGAGGCCACATCTAGAGTATGGAGTTCAGTACTGGTGCCCACACCTCAAAAAGGACATTAACTTGCTGGAGAAGGTCCAGAGGAGGGCTACAAAGATGATAGTGGGTCAGCAGGGTAAAGCATACGAGGGCAGGTTAAGGGCACTGAACATGTACTCTCTGGAGGAAAAGAGAGAGAGAGAGGGGACATGACTGGGACCTTCAAGTACTTGAAAGGGATAAATAAGGTGGCTAAGGAGAGTCTCTTTAAGCTGAGTGGCAACCATAACATGAGGGTGCAAAGTCTTAAGCTGGAGGGTGGGAGGTTTAGGAGGGAGGTTAGGAAGCACTTCTTCACAGAGAGGGTGGTGGACACTTGGAATGCACTGCCAGAAGAGGTAGTCTCATTGAAGACAGTGGGCAGCTTCAAGAGAGGCTGGGATAGGCATAGGGGAAGTAAGGATCATAGTTAGGGAGGATGGGAGGAGCGGGGGGGGCAGGACAGTAGCTCAAGCTGTGGACCCTGAAATACGAGCAGGCTAGATAGACAAAATCGCCCTCTTCTGCTGGATTCCTCATATGTTCATATAATACAGCTCAGAAGGAAGGAGCAATTTTCAGGTAGAGACAGCCAACTCAGGCTGGTGTAGAGCAAGCAGTGAAGAGTAAGCCGAGGGGTGGCTTTGGCAAATGATGGATACTGTTGTGTGCCACACTCCACTTTAATTATGTATGTGTTTGTTTGTTTATCTATTTATTTATACTTACCAGGAAAGACACACTAACATGGTAACAGCTCATTTCAGATGCATCCTGGGGGTGGGGGTAGGGCAGAAAGTACACGAGGAGAAAGAACAAATAGTAACAGCATTACAAAAGTAATAGTCATATACAAGCAATACAGAACAGTTAAAAGTAGCATACTCTTTATACATCGCAAGGCAAAACAATACAAGAAAGTACATGTGGTAGAAGAAAAACTGAGTTTGGCTAGGCTGGGAAAATTACCCCCAACAAGCACAGCTGGGGCAGAGTAATATGGCAGGGGGAAAATGAGGGGGGAGAAATCAGGTAAGGTATGAGGTCATGAACAGTTGCAGGTGGGAGTAGAAATGTCGTGAAGAAGAGAGTTAAGAGAGAAGGGAGAAGAGGCAGAGTGGATTGATAGGGGAAGGGTAGACCAGAGCTTAGGAATGCGATATGAAAAGGCAGCTGAACAAACGATAGATTTCCTAGATTGAATAGAAAGGGAATGGGAAACATTGCTGCAGAGAGGGTAGGAAGAAGTGGGAGAGGATTGGAGGGAGGAAGGTATGGTAGGCGAGAAGGGAACCAAACCAGAATCAGGATATAAAGGAGGCACAGTGTAAAAGGCACCTGGCATCAAGAGAGGGGAGGGAGCGGGCAGAGTAGAAAGAGTGGTGATAGGTATGAGGGGGACAGTCTAAAGAAAAATGACAAAAGGAGTGAAGGGGGGGGCCAGTATGGCCAGGCAGAATTTGGGAGCTCCACTGTAAACTACATCATCATAGTCAAAAATTGGGAGAATCATCTTTAAAACTATCTCACAGTGGGCAGGAAGAGGGATACTCGCTTTGTTCCTGTACAGTGCACAAAGCTTGGGGAGGGACTTATGGTGTACGGCATCAGTATGTACCGAGAAATCAAGATGTCGGTCCAGCCAAACCTGGAGGCACTTAAAGGATGATACATCATCAAATCTAGTACCATGAAAGGTGTGAAATAGTGGGAGGAGGGCGAGTCTGGTAAGCCTCTGTCGGGTGCCAAATGTCCTGGAAACTGTTTTTCTAGCATTAAAGGACAGTTGGTTTGACTGGAACCAGTGCTAAATACTGTCAAATATTGTCATTATCCAGCTGTAGCTGGGGTACTGAGGTCATGGGAAGAGGAGCCAGATGCAAAGAGTAGTGTATCATCAGAATACTTATCAATGGACACAGGAACATGCAGAAGGGAGGTCATTCTAGAACACAGAAAAGAGAATGAGGCCCAGTACAGACCCTTTTGAAAGGAAAGACTTTGGAAGGTTCCTTTTATTTGTGCCAAGGCAGGCCAGCAGTCCATAGGCAGAACCTGACTGAAGCACCCCTTTTGCAATGGCCAGGCATGAGAGACAGTCTGTCTAACCATGTAGGCTACACTCAATTTAGAGTTGACAGATTTAACAAACTGAAGCAATATAAAGTGAAAAACCCAGTGAGGGGTCTAGTGTGATCCCAACTATTTGAAACATTTGACTTCTTCCAGTAGGGAAAGATTAGTATGGGGCCGGAGTGACACAGGCAAAGCTGGGCTCTCCCTCACAGCCCTACACACAGGAAATGCTGGGATATCGCATAACATAGAAACATAAACACTGAAACATAGACAGTGTTGGCAGAAGAAGACCATTGGGCCATCCAGTCTGCCCAGTCTTACTGTACTCCATGACCTACTGTCCAGACAGGATTTTTGCCCTCCTCTCCCCCCTTACTCCATGCCTTACTGCTATCCCCTCCCCGAGAAATGATTAAACCCCTTACTCTGTCCCAGCCATACTTCAACCCATTAATGGTTTTTGCTTCCACGACCTCTGCTGGTACGTAGGCAGTTCTGGGGCTCAACCACTCTCTCGGTAAAGCAAAACTGTCTAGTATCCCCACTGAATTCCCTCCCCCCAAGTTTACATTCATGTTCCCTTGTTTTTTACCCACCATTCCTGCCAAATAGTTCTTCCCAGTTTACCCTATGTATTCTTTTCAGGAACTTGAAGGTCTCGACCATCTATCATGCCCCCCCTCTCTCCCTTCTGGCCCCCAGCAAGTACATGTTCAGTGTCTGAAACTGACCCTCACAGGCTGTGTCCTGTTGGCCCGGAATCATCCTCTCCAGCCTGTCTCTGTCTTTCATGAGGTAAGGACTCCAGAACTGGGCACAGTACTCCAGATGGGGTCTCACCAGTGAGCTATAGAGAGGTAGTATTATCTCTTTCCTCCTGCTCTCGAAACCCCTTCCAATATACTACAACATTCTGGTTGCCTTGCTGTAAATCCTTGTTACATTGGCTAATTTGTTTTAAGGAGTCACATACGACAACCCCCAGGTCCCTTTCCTCCGAAGTAGTAATGAGCTTAATCCTTCCCATTCAGTGTTCCTTCCAGGGGTTCTTGTTCCCTATGGGCATCACCTTGAACTTTCTAGCATTGAATTTCAACAGCCAACAGACCTTGGACCACCTCTTTAACCTTTGCAGTTTTCTCTGCAACTACTTTACCCCCTCCTCACTGTCTACTCTGCCAGAGAGCTGAGTACCATCTGCGAAGAGACATATCTTACCCTCTATTCCTTCTCCCATGTTGCTCATCAACATATTAAAAAGGACTGGTATCAGAACTGACCCCTGTGGTACCCCACTCATGACCTGCTTTTCCCCCATTTGACTCCATTTACCACCACTCTCTGCTGTCTCCCCCTGACCAACTTCCCACCCATGTAACTAGGTCCTTTCCTGCTCCCCAATCCTTTAATTTCTTCAACAGCCTTCTGTGTGGTGCAGAGACAAATACCTTGCTGAATATCCAGTACCCTTTTTTTTTAGCTACCACCAAGGCTCAGCCCCAGCCCATCCTGGAACTCATCACACCCCAGGGCTTACCGATTGAGCAAAGGATACCCCCTGGATTGCCCCTCAAGGTGGGGGCAATGTATCCAGTGCGAACCTGCACAAGACAGAGGAAGGATTCCGGCAGGGGAGGCTACCAGTATTGCCTCCCTTGCTTACTCCCAGGGAGGGGCATAGAGTCGGCCAGCCACACCAGAGGCTGTAATGGGTCAATGACCCAGAGTGCCACCACTGCCACGGCAGTGTGACAGGAGCCGGGAGAGTGGGGCCTCATAGAGGTGGCAGCTGTGTTTTTCAGTGTTGCTTCCCTTGGGGGTGGGGATGTGCAATGATGTCTCACATCTGCCCCGCCCCTCAAGTGATAGCGCCAGCACAGTGGTGCCTGCAGCCTCCGCCAGGGGTCCGCGGTGTGCCGGACACTCTACCCCCGGAGAAGGAGAGCAGTCCCTAGGACACTCAGTCCCTCTCCCCCCGGCTGGCCCTCCGACATCCCGAGTCCATTCCCAAACCCAGGTCATCGGCGTCAGACACTGGTGCCTTGCCCCTGCGCTGGTGGGCTGGCTGTCCAGTACCTTTGTTACTCAGCCAAAGAATACTATCACATTGGTCTGACAAGATCTTTCTGCCACAGATCCATGCTGCTTACCTCCTGGAACCCATTCCTTACCAGATAATCCACTAGGTTCTCTTTTATTAGTGTCTCCTCTCCACCAGTTTCCCTAAAATGGAGGGAAGACTTACGGGCCTGTAATTTCCAGGTTCCTCCCTGTCCCCTCTCTTGTGGAGCAGAACCATGTCCGCTATCCTCTAATCTTTTGGAACCACCCCTGACAGTAGTGTGCTATTGAACAGCTCTGCTAGGGGTTCAGCTGATTCTAATGCCAGTTCCCTGAGCACCCTTGGTTGCATCCCATCTGACCCTGGAGCGTTGTCTACTTTCAGGGCTGCAAGCCCTTTCTAACTTTTTCTCCTGTAATTTACCAGCTGTCCAATTTATAGGATACTCCATGCAGCAGACTTTATGCCGCTTTCTGACACAGGTCCTCTATCCTCCACTGTCAATACTGAGCAGAAATAGTCATTTAGACCGGCTGCCTTCTACTCATCCTCCTCCTCCTCTACTACTCTGCCCCCCCCGTTAGCCCAGCCTAACAATTCCATTGCTTATCTTCCTTTTTCCCTCATGTATTTGAAGAATTGTTTCCCCTCCCTTGATCCCCTCCACAGTACGCAGCTCTGTGTCTGCTTTTGCATCCCTGATGGCCTTCTTGGCCTTTTTCATCTTTATCTGGCATTTGCTCCATTCCTCATCCTATGTTTCTCCTTATAGCCAGTGAAGGCACGTTTTGGGCCCTCACTACCTCCCTGACCTTCTCAGAGAAACAGACTGGCCTCTTCTGCCTATTATCCTTAGTAACCATTCTCAAGCATAGTTTGGTTGCTTTGACAATAGTTCCTTTAATTCTCCCCCACCCCTTGATTTCATCCACTCCAACTGACTTGCCTCGACTAATTAACCTATCTGATTAAAGTCTGCTCATCTAAAATCCACAGCCACAGCTTTTGACAAGGGTATACTGATGCCAATGGCCAGTTCAAACTATATGGTGTTATGGTCACAGGACCCCAGTGGTTCTCCAACCCGTGCTCCCACTATCATTTCTGAGTTGGTGAGTACCACATCAAGAATGGTAGCCTGTCTTGTACGTTGCCTGACCAGCTGCAACAGCAGGCCAGTCCTGAAACATATCTAGCATGGCCTGACTTCTGGTGCTCTTAGTTGCTAGAATAATCCAATCTATGTCTGGTATATTGAGATCCCCACAACCACTGCTTCCCCTTTGTAGCCCCTTCCTCAATTTCTGCCATTAGTTCCCTATCACCTTCATCTCCCAGTCATCTATAGACCATACCCACGCACAACCTCCAACCTAATGCTGTCGTGAACTGTACCCACGGCGATTCTGTCCTCTATTTCCTCCCCTGATGGCCCCATCTTATACTGCCTGTACATCTTCTCTGACATAAAAGGCTATGGCCCCTCCTTTTCCCTTAACCTTGTCTCTCCTATGCATGGTATACTGTGCTGCCAGGTCCCAGTCACTATTCCTAGTGACCCATGTTTCCCTAATGGCTCTGAAGTATAATCCTGCACTCGCCACCATTGCCTGGAACTCACTAATTTTGTTTCCCAGGCTCCTGGCATTTAGGCAGACTGACTTCCAGCTTGTGCCTATACCATTCCCACTCTTGTGAGCTCCTCACCCTTTGTCCTCCCCCTCCCTACTTAATGTCCTGGTTTTCCTGCTCATTGCTGGTTTTATTAGCTCCCTTCCCCTGGCACCCTAACTTAACTTATTATGGACCCCACTTTGCTGCTTTCATTCCCACTGCTCCTAGACCCCATTCCTTGGAGAGCCCTAACTAGGTTCACTTTTAGCTCTCCATCCTCTGTGGTTGCCCCAGCCTCAGGATCACCCCTTCTCTGTTTAAATGTCCAGCTATGTAGACTTTAAACTTCTGCCCAAGCGCACTAGTCCTATAACAATCTCATGCACTGCCAATGATGAGCTAAACCTTCACTTTTCTATACACAGGCAAGGCTGGGTAATGCCCTTAGAGTCCTACACAGAGGAAATGCTGGGCAATGCCCTTAGAGTCCTATACACAGGAAATGCTGGGTATTTGCCATCAGAGTCCTAGACACAGGAAATGCTGGGCCATGCCTTCAGAGTCCTATACACAAGAAATGCTGGGCAATGCCCTTAGAGTCCAATGCACAGGAAATGCTGGGCAAAGCCCTTAGAGTCCTATACACAGAAAATGCTGGGCAATGCTTTTAGAGTCCTATACACAGGAAATGCTGGGCAATGCCCTTAGAGTCCTATACACAGGAAATGCTGGGCAATGCCCTTAGAGTCCTATACACAGGAAATGCTGGGCAATGCCCTTAGAGTCCTATACACAGGAAATGCTGGGCAATGCCCTTAGAGTCCTATACACAGAAAATGCTGGGCAATGCCCTTAGAGTCCAATGCACAGGAAATGCTGGGCCATGCCTTCAGAGTCCTATACACAGGAAATGCCGGGCAATCTCTTCAGAGTCCTATACACAGGAAATGCTGGGCAATGCCCTTAGAGTCCTATACACAGGAAATGCTGGGCAGTGCTCTTAGAGTCCTATACATAGGAAATGCTGGGAAATGCCCTTAGAGTCCTATACACAGGAAATGCTGGGCAATGCCCTTAGAGTCCTATACACAGGAAATGCTGGACAGTGCTCTTAGAGTCCTATACACAGGAAATGCTGGGCAGTGCCCTTAGAGTCCTATACACAGGAAATGCTGGGCAATGCTCTTAGAGTCCTATACACAGGAAATGCTGGGCAGTGCCCTTAGAGTCCTATACACAGGAAATGCTGGGCAATGCCTCGGAGTCCTATACACAGGAAATGCTGGGCAGTGCTCTTAGAGTCCTATACATAGGAAATGCTGGGAAATGCCCTTAGAGTCCAATGCACAGGAAATGCTGGGTATTTGCCCTCAGAGTCCTATACACAGGAAATGCTGGGCAATGCCTCAGAGTCCTATACACAGGAAATGCTGGGCAATGCTCTTAGAGTCCTATACACAGGAAATGCTGAGCAATGCCCTTAGAGTCCTATACACAGGAAATGCTGGACAGTGCCCTTAGAGTCCTATACACAGGAAATGCTGGGCAAAGCCCTTAGACTCCTATACACAGGAAATGCTGGGCAATGCCTTTAGAGTCCTATACACAGGAAATGCTGGGCAATGCCCTTAGAGTCCTATACACAGGAAATGCTGGGCAATGCCTTAGAGTCCTATACACAGGAAATGCTGACAATGCCCTTAGAGTCCTATACACAGGAAATGCTGGGCAATGCCCTTAGAGTCCTATACACAGGAAATGCTGGGCAATGCCTTAGAGTCCTATACACAGAAAATGCTGGGCAATGCCTCAGAGTCCTATACACAGGAAATGCTGGGCAGTGCTCTTAGAGTCCTATACACAGGAAATGCTGGGAAGTGCCCTTAGAGTCCTATACACAGGAAATGCTGGGCAATGCTCTTAGAGTCCTATACACAGGAAATGCTGGGCAATGCTCTTAGAGTCCTATACACAGGAAATGCTGGGCAATGCTCTTAGAGTCCTATACACAGGAAATGCTGGGCAATGCCCTTAGAGTCCTATACACAGGAAATGCTGGGCAGTGCTCTTAGAGTCCTATACACAGGAAATGCTGGGCAATGCCTTAGAGTCCTATACACAGGAAATGCTGGGCAGTGCTCTTAGAGTCCTATACATAGGAAATGCTGGGCAATGCCCTTAGAGTCCAATGCACAGGAAATGCTGGGCAAAGCCCTTAGAGTCCTATACACAGAAAATGCTGGGCAATGCCTCAGAGTCCTATACACAGGAAATGCTTGGCAATGCTCTTAGAGTCCTATACACAGGAAATGCTGGGCAATGCCCTTAGAGTCCAATGCACAGGAAATGCTGGGCAGTGCCCTTAGAGTCCTATACACAGAAAATGCTGGGCAATGCTCTTAGAGTCCTATACACAGGAAATGCTGGGCAATGCCCTTAGAGTCCTATACACAGGAAATGTTGGGCAATGCCTCAGAGTCCTATACACAGGAAATGCTGGGCAATGCTCTTAGAGTCCCATACACAGGAAATGCTGGGCAATGCCCTTAGAGTCCTATACACAGGAAATGCTGGGCAATGCCTGAGAGTCCTATACACAGGAAATGCTGGGCAGTGCTCTTAGAGTCCTATACACAGGAAGTGCTGGGCAATGCCCTTAGAGTCCAATGCACAGGAAATGCTGGGAATTTGCCCTCAGAGTCCTATACACGGGAAATGCCGGGCAATGCCCTTAGAGTCCTATACACAGGAAATGCTGGGCAGTGCTCTTAGAGTCCTATACATAGGAAATGCTGGGCAATGCCTTAGAGTCCTATACAAGGAAATGCTGGCAATGCCCTTAGAGTCCTATACACAGGAAATGCTGGGCAATGCTCTTAGAGTCCCATACACAGGAAATGCTGGGCAATGCTCTTAGAGTCCTATACACAGGAAATGCTGGGCAGTGCCCTTAGAGTCCTATACACAGGAAATGCTGGGCAATGCTCTTAGAGTCCTATACACAGGAAATGCTGGGCAGTGCCCTTAGAGTCCTATACACAGGAAATGCTGGGCAATGCCTCAGAGTCCTATACACAGGAAATGCTGGGCAGTGCTCTTAGAGTCCTATACACAGGAAATGCTGGGCAATGCCCTTAGAGTCCAATGCACAGGAAATGCTGTGAATTTGCCCTCAGAGTCCTATACACAGAAATGCTGGGCAATGCCTCAGAGTCCTATACACAGGAAATGCTGGGCAATGCTCTTAGAGTCCTATACACAGGAAATGCTGGGCAATGCCCTTAGAGTCCTATACACAGGAAATGCTGGGCAGTGCCCTTAGAGTCCTATACACAGGAAATGCTGGGCAGTGCCCTTAGAGTCCTATACACAGGAAATGCTGGGCAGTGCTCTTAGAGTCCTATACACAGGAAATGCTGGACAATGCCCTTAGAGTCCTATACACAGGAAATGCTGGGCAATGCTCTTAGAGTCCTATACACAGGAAATGCTGGGCAATGCCCTTAGAGTCCTATACACAGGAAATGCTGGGCAATGCCCTTAGAGTCCTATACACAGGAAATGCTGGACAGTGCTCTTAGAGTCCTATACACAGGAAATGCTGGGCAATGCCCTTAGAGTCCAATGCACAGGAAATGCTGGGCAATGCCCTTAGAGTCCTATACACAGGAAATGCTGGGCAGTGCTCTTAGAATCCTATACACAGGAAATGCTGGGCAATGCCCTTAGAGTCCAATGCACAGGAAATGCTCGGCAATGCTCTTAGAGTCCTATACACAGGAAATGCTGGACAATGCCCTTAGAGTCCTATACACAGGAAATGCTGGGCAGTGCTCTTAGAGTCCTATACACAGGAAATGCTGGGCAATGCCCTTAGAGTCCAATGCACTGGAAATGCTGGGCAATGCCCTTAGAGTCCTATACACAGGAAATGCTGGGCAGTGCTCTTAGAGTCCTATACACAGGAAATGCTGGGAAATGCCCTTAGAGTCCTATACACAGGAAATGCTGGGCAATGCCCTTAGAGTCCTATACACAGGAAATGCTGGTAATGCCCTTAGAGTCCTATACACAGGAAATGCTGGGCAATGCCTCAGAGTCCTATACACAGGAAATGCTGGGAAATGCTCTTAGAGTCCTATACACAGAAAATGCTGGGCAATGCCTCAGAGTCCTATACACAGGAAATGCTGGGCAGTGCTCTTAGAGTCCTATACACAGGAAATGCTGGGCAGTGCACTTAGAGTCCTATACACAGGAAATGCTGGGCAGTGCTCTTAGAGTCCTATACACAGGAAATGCTGGGAAGTGCCCTTAGAGTCCTATACACAGGAAATGCTGGGCAATGCCCTTAGAGTCCTATACACAGGAAATGCTGGGCAATGCCCTTAGAGTCCTATACACAGGAAATGCTGGGTAATGCCCTTAGAGTCCTATACACAGGAAATGCTGGGCAATGCCCTTAGAGTCCTATACACAGGAAATGCTGGGCAATGCCTCAGAGTCCTATACACAGAAAATGCTGGGCAATGGTCTTAGAGTCCTATACACAGGAAATGCTGGGCAATGCCCTTAGAGTCCTATACACAGGAAATGCTGGGCAATACCCTTAGAGTCCTATACACAAGAAATGCTGGGCAATGCTCTTAGAGTCCTATACACAGGAAATGCTGGGCAGTGCCCTGAGAGTCCTATACACAGGAAATGCTGGGAAATGCCCTTAGAGTCCTATACACAGGAAATGCTGGGCAATGCTCTTAGAGTCCTATACACAGGAAATGCTGGGCAGTGGCCTTAGAGTCCTATACACAGGAAATGCTGGGCAGTGCCCTTAGAGTCCTATACACAGGAAATGCTGGGCAATGCCCTTAGAGTCCTATACACAGGAAATGCTGGGCAATGCCTCAGAGTCCTATACACAGGAAATGCTGGGCAATGCCCTTAGAGTCCTATACACAGGAAATGCTGGGCAGTGCTCTTAGAGTCCTATACACAGGAAATGCTGGGCAATGCCCTTAGAGTCCTATACACAGGAAATGCTGGGCAATGCCCTTAGAGTCCTATACACAGGAAATGCTGGGCAATGCTCTTAGAGTCCTATACACAGGAAATGCTGGGCAGTGCCCTTAGAGTCCTATACATAGGCAATGCTGGGCTATTCTTTCACAACCTGTATAAAGGCAGTACTGGTCTATCTCCTCCCATTCCTGTATACAGGCAAAGCTGGTCTATCCCCTCACAGTACTATATACAGGCAATGCTGACCTCTCCCTCCCAGCCTTATATACAGGCCATGCTGGGCTATCCCGTCATGGTTCTATAGACAAGACAATGCTGGGCAATCTCCTCCCAGTGCTGTACCCAGGTAATGCTGAGCTAGCCACTTACTGTCCTATACAAGCAATGCTGGCCTAGCCCCTCACAGCCTTATACACAGACAGTGCTGGCCTATCTCCTCACAGTCCTATCCACAGTACTCTACACAGGCAATACTGAGCTATCCCCTCCAAGTACTCTACACAGGCAATGCTGGGCTATCCCGTCCCAGTACTGTACACAGGCAATACTGAGCTATCCCCTCCCAGTACTCTACACAGGCAATACTGAGCTATCCCCTCCCAGTACTGTACACAGGCAATACTGAGCTATCCCCTCCCAGTACTGTACACAGGCAATACTGAGCTATCCTCCCAGTACTGTACACAGGCAATACTGCGCTATCCCCTCCCAGTACTCTACACAGGCAGTACTGAGCTATCCCCTCCCAGTACTGTACACAGGCAATACTGCTTATCCCTCCCAGTACTCTACACAGGCAATACTGAGCTATCCCTCCCAGTACTGTACACAGGCAATACTGAGCTATCCTCCCAGTACTCTACACAGGCAATGCTGAGCTATCCGTCCCAGTACTGTACACAGGCAATACTGAGCTATCCTCCAGTACTCTACACAGGCAGTACTGAGCTATCCTCCCAGTACTGTCACACAGGCAATACTAGCTATCCTTCCCAGTACTGTACACAGGCAATACTGAGCTATCCTCCCAGTACTGTACACAGGCAATACTGAGCTATCCCCTCCCAGTACTCTACACAGGCAATGCTGGGCTATCCCTGTCCCAGTACTGTACACAGGCAATACTGAGCTATCCCCTCCAGTACTCTACACAGGCAGTACTGAGCTATCCCCTTCCAGTACTGTACACAGGCAATACTGAGCTATCCCCTCCCAGTACTGTACACAGGCAATACTGAGCTATCCCCTCCCAGTACTCTACACAGGCAATACTGGGCTATCCTCCCAGTACTGTACACAGGCAATACTGAGCTATCCCCTCCCAGTACTGTACACAGGCAATACTGAGCTATCCCCTCCCAGTACTCTACACAGGCAATGCTGAGCTATCCTCCCAGTACTGCTACACAGGCAATACTGAGCTATCCCTCCCAGTACTCTACACAGGCAATACTGAGCTATCCCTCCCAGTACTGTACACAGGCAGTACTGAGCTATCCCCTCCCAGTACTCTACACAGGCAATACTGAGCTATCCCCTCCCAGTACTGTACACAGGCAATACTGAGCTATCCCCTCCCAGTACTGTACACAGGCAATACTGAGCTATCCCTCCCAGTACTCTACACAGGCAATACTGAGCTATCCCTCCCAGTACTGTACACAGGCAATACTGAGCTATCCCTCCCAGTACTGTACACAGGCAGTACTGAGCTATCCTCCCAGTACTGTACACAGGCAATACTGAGCTATCCCTCCCAGTACTGTACACAGGCAATACTGAGCTATCCTCCCAGTACTCTACACAGGCAATGCTGAGCTATCCCTCCCAGTACTGTACACAGGCAATACTGAGCTATCCCTCCCAGTACTGTACACAGGCAATACTGAGCTATCCTCCCAGTACTCTACACAGGCAGTACTGAGCTATCCTCCCAGTACTGTACACAGGCAATACTGAGCTATCCCTCCCAGTACTCTACACAGGCAGTACTGAGCTATCCCTCCCAGTACTGTACACAGGCAATACTGAGCTATCCCTCCCAGTACTCTACACAGGCAATACTGAGCTATCCCTCCCAGTACTGTACACAGGCAATACTGAGCTATCCCTCCCAGTACTTCACACAGGCAATACTGAGCTATCCCTCCCAGTACTCTACACAGGCAGTACTGAGCTATCCCTCCCAGTACTGTACACAGGCAATACTGAGCTATCCCCCCCAGTACTCTACACAGGCAGTACTGAGCTATCCCTCCCAGTACTGTACACAGGCAGTACTGAGCTATCCCTCCCAGTACTGTACACAGGCAATACTGAGCTATCCCTCCCAGTACTGTCACACAGGCAATACTGAGCTATCCTCCCAGTACTGTACACAGGCAATACTGAGCTATCCCTCCCAGTACTGTACACAGGCAATACTGAGCTATCCCTCCCAGTACTGTACACAGGCAGTACTGAGCTATCCCTCCCAGTACTGTACACAGGCAATACTGAGCTATCCCTCCCAGTACTCTACACAGGCAGTACTGAGCTATCCCTCCCAGTACTGTACACAGGCAATACTGAGCTATCCCTGCCAGTACTGTACACAGGCAATACTGAGCTATCCCTCCCAGTACTCTACACAGGCAATACTGAGCTATCCTCCAGTACTGTACACAGGCAATACTGAGCTATCCCTCCCAGTACTCTCACACAGGCAGTACTGAGCTATCCCCTCCCAGTACTGTACACAGGCAATACTGAGCTATCCCCTCCCAGTACTCTACACAGGCAGTACTGAGCTATCCCCTCCCAGTACTGTACACAGGCAATACTGAGCTATCCCCTCCCAGTACTCTACACAGGCAATACTGAGCTATCCCTCCCAGTACTGTACACAGGCAATACTGAGCTATCCCTCCCAGTACTGTACACAGGCATACTGAGCTATCCTCCCAGTACTGTACACAGGCAATACTGAGCTATCCCCTCCCAGTACTTACAGGCAATAGTATCCCCTCCAGTACTGTACACAGGCAATACTGAGCTATCCCCTCCCAGTACTCTACACAGGCAATACTGAGCTATCCCTCCCAGTACTTCTACACAGGCAGTACTGAGCTATCCCTCCCAGTACTGTACACAGGCAATGCTGAGCTATCCCTCCCAGTACTCTACACAGGCAATACTGAGCTATCCCCTCCCAGTACTCTACACAGGCAATACTGAGCTATCCCTCCCAGTACTGTACACAGGCAGTACTGAGCTATCCCCTCCCAGTACTGTACACAGGCAATACTGAGCTATCCCCTCCCAGTACTGTACACAGGCAGTACTGAGCTATCCCCTCCCAGTACTCTACACAGGCAGTACTGAGCTATCCCCTCCCAGTACTGTACACAGGCAGTACTGAGCTATCCCCTCCCAGTACTGTACACAGGCAATACTGAGCTATCCCTCCCAGTACTCTACACAGGCAATTACTATCCTCCCAGTACTCTACACAGGCAGTACTGAGCTATCCCCTCCAGTACTGTACACAGGCAATACTGAGCTATCCCTCCCAGTACTTACACAGGCAGTACTGAGCTATCCCTCCCAGTACTGTACACAGGCAATACTGAGCTATCCTCCCAGTACTCTACACAGGCAGTACTAGTCTATCCCTCCCAGTACTGTACACAGGCAATACTGAGCTATCCCTCCCAGTACTCTACACAGGCAATGTGAGTTATCCTCCCAGTACTGTACACAGGCAATACTGAGCTATCCCTCCCAGTACTGTACACAGGCAGTACTGAGCTATCCCTCCCAGTACTGTACACAGGCAATACTGAGCTATCCTCCCAGTACTCTACACAGGCAGTACTGAGCTATCCTCCCAGTACTGTACACAGGCAATACTGAGCTATCCTCCCAGTACTGTACACAGGCAGTACTGAGCTATCCTCCCAGTACTGTACACAGGCAATACTGAGCTATCCCTCCCAGTACTCTACACAGGCAATACTGAGCTATCCCTCCCAGTACTGTACACAGGCAATACTGAGCTATCCCCTCCCAGTACTGTACACAGGCAATACTGAGCTATCCCCTCCCAGTACTGTACACAGGCAGTACTGAGCTATCCCCTCCCAGTACTGTACACAGGCAGTACTGAGCTATCCCCTCCCAGTACTGTACACAGGCAATACTGAGCTATCCCCTCCCAGTACTCTACACAGGCAGTACTGAGCTATCCCCTCCCAGTACTGTACACAGGCAATACTGAGCTATCCCCTCCCAGTACTCTACACAGGCAGTACTGAGCTATCCCCTCCCAGTACTGTACACAGGCAATACTGAGCTATCCTCCCAGTACTCTACACAGGCAGTACTGACTATCCCTCCCAGTACTGTACACAGGCAATACTGAGCTATCCCTCCCAGTACTGTACACAGGCAATACTGAGCTATCCTCCCAGTACTCTACACAGGCAGTACTGAGCTATCCTCCCAGTACTCTACACAGGCAGTACTGAGCTATCCCTCCCAGTACTGTACACAGGCAGTACTGAGCTATCCCTCCCAGTACTGTACACAGGCAATACTGAGCTATCCTCCCAGTACTCTACACAGGCAGTACTGAGCTATCCTCCCAGTACTGTACACAGGCAATACTGAGCTATCCTCCCAGTACGCTACACAGGCAATACTGAGCTATTCCTCCCAGTACTCTACACAGGCAATACTGACCTATCCTCCCAGTACTGTACACAGGCAATACTGAGCTATCCCTCCCAGTACTCTACACAGGCA
Source organism: Neoceratodus forsteri (assembly GCA_016271365.2). NCBI lineage: Eukaryota > Metazoa > Chordata > Ceratodontiformes > Ceratodontidae > Neoceratodus > Neoceratodus forsteri. The sequence goes on from JADMNL010000036.1 coordinate 73,359,746, forward strand.
ATACTGAGCTATCCCCTCCCAGTACTGTACACAGGCAATACTGAGCTATCCCCTTCCAGTACTGTACACAGGCAATACTGAACTATCCCCTCCCAGTACTGTACACAGGCAATACTGAGCTATCCCCTCCCAGTACTCTACACAGGCAATACTGAACTATCGCCTTCCAGTACTCTACACAGTCAGTACTGTACTATCCCCTCCCGGTACTCAACACAGGCAATACTGAGCTATCCCCTCCCGGTACTCAACACAGGCAACACTGAGCTATCTCCTCACAGCCCTATAAATAGGCAACACTGGGGTATTCCTTTACAGTCCTGTACACAAATGATTCATGGCTATCCTTTCACAGTCATGTACACCCTATGAGCCAGGGTATGGAGCTGTAGGGATCGGGCAAAAATAGACTTTTGTGCAGTTAAAAATGTTAATATAGTGCTAGAGTTTGTATTTTTTCATAGTTTTTCACAGCTTGACTCTGCTTGAGTATGGAGGACAGAAAATAGTCGCCAGCTAACTGAGGTTAGTGTTGAAAACCTAAGGAACAAAAATAGAGGCAGTTAAAGGAAAGTTCCGACTTACGGGAGCTACTCACATATTGTGGTAGCTGCCCTCAGCCGCAGTTATTCTAGTCATGTTGTAAGTAAACATTGTAGCCCATACCTTAGAAATTTACTAGTAATTTTCATTTCAGGTGGGCTGTCTGATCAATTCTAAGTGCTCCAGTCCTGCCACCACCATACCTCTCAAGTGTCCCTGATTTTCAGGGACGTCCCTGATTTTGCCTCAAAATTTTACTCTGTCCCTCCTAAAATTTGTGTTTTTGTGGCTAAACAGTGGGGACTGTAAGCACAAAACAATGTCAAGCATTAAAGTTACAGACTTGTTCTTCTTTAGAAAATGCATTGTGCACTAAGCCCCATATTCTACCAGCTTTCTGGGTGGATATCTCTAATTTTGAAGATGTGTCCCTGATTTTGGTCTTTTGTCCCTGATTTTTTTAAGCCTTGTCCCTGATTTATGAGGCAGGAGGTTGAGAGGTATGGCCACCACATCCCCGCGCTCAAGCACACAGGAACGTGTCACCAGGGAGAGTGCATGGGCACACCCCATTGCAGTGAATGGGGTTTCTTTTTCCTCCCATTTGTATGCCTCATGATGCCCAGTTGGACAGTAAAGAAGGACATCACTCAACTAATAAGGACCTTGTTAGTCGAGCAGCGTCCTTTACTGTGAGGGCAGTCCAAAGGTGTGACTTAAAAAGGGAGTGCAAATCAAGAGACTGGAGGGAAACAGATAAGCTGTTCCCATGCCTAGGGGCAGCAATGGAGTAGGCCCTTTCACCCTTGCAGGTGGCAGTTTGGGGGAAAAGCCTCCATTTGTGTGGGACCACAATCACATTCTAATGATCTGTTTACATCTGCTCCATATCGAAGTTCTGTCATTTCAGATGGAAAAAATTCCATTCTATATTTGTTTAATGCTATTCTTAAAAAGTGGTATCCAAAATATTACATAGCTTTCAAGTTTGTTTGAATCTCAGATATTAGTCAGTAATCTTAGTTAGTTTTATCTTATACATGTCAAACTGCCTGTCCAAATCTACAAGTCATTTTAGCTACTTTAGAATATTACTGGTTTATTATATCCTCTTTATGCTGATCAGTCCATAAGTGTGACAGGCTTGTCGTATTAAGAATAAGAACTACAGTACTCAACCATAAATAACTGTAACCTTTTATTAATTTTTATTTATTCATTTGATTTCTTATTTATTTAGATTTTGGTGACCAGGTAGGTACACTAGACAACTGAATGCCTATTTTCAGGAATGACCTGGGTTAGTAAATTGCACAAGAAAACAGTTGGTCAAAAGCACAAGTACATTAAGTCAGGCAGGAATACAAGTACATTAAGTCGAACAAGATACAAATATAAAGAGTTTACAGTTCCAGAATACAGGTGACAGGTGTACAGTTAGGAATATTGCAAATTAACAGATTATTAGAATTATGAACATTTAAGATAAGGCAAGTGCAAAATTTAAACCCGAGAACAGTACATCATCAACATATAACAATTAGGCAAATAATTAGGTAATAAAGTTTAGTTTATTGTTCTAGGAATTCAATTGGAAAGTCAATTGTGATAGAGACACTCTAAAGGTACGAGAATCTGGTTATACAATGACCGAACAGCTGTGGTTCAGGGAGTCTGGAAACAGTTGCAAGTCATGGATTGGGTGAGGTATGACTTGAAGGCAGCTTTCAAAGAGAAAGTGGTGTGGGAACTGTGGACAGTTGGGGGGGGGGAAGAGTTCCAGTACTTGGGAGCAAATGAAGAGAATGCCTGCTAACCCATCTTGGTTGAACATCTAGGTGTGGCGAGTGAGATAGAGTCTCTGGTCCTTCTTAGTTAAGCGGTGGCCATGATTTGTTCTGAACAGACATCTAAACTACATAAATTTTACTTTAAAAAACAGCCCCATTCATGTCTATGGCATGCGCAACCCACGCTATCCATATAGTTACATCACAAAATGTGATAGCGGGGGGGCGGACCTCAGACTGAAGTGATACTAGGAAGTGAAAGGGATCAGTGTGGCTTGGCTCCACGGAGCCAAATTACAATCTCTTCCCTTCCTAAATGGGGGTACAGAAAAAATTAAACTTTGGCACCAGTGGACTCGGAGCCTGGTGAGGGATTTTCATGCTTCTGGGGGATATTTTCAAAAAGAGTCAGTTAGTTGCTCTTTAAATTATTCGACTGTAGTGAGAGGAGAGCCACTTAGAGACCTGATGTCCAGGATGCAAGGCAGAATGATCTGCAGGCCCAGGAGCTAAATAACATTACTTGGATGCACTGAGTACCAGATAAAACAAGCATTTGTCAATGCCAAATGTTGATTACGTTGGTCCGTTGAGGTTGCTCCTTGGCCCTCTGTCACTCGCTCATTCTGTTTCTCCTGGTGCTGCAGGCTGCCCCTTTGTATTGGGCTCCTGCCTGCGTTGCCACCGTTTGCTGCCCATAAAAATCTGCAGCAGTCATGATAGAGCTCCGTTGAGTTCGCTCACTCCCTTCTCCCTTGCTCGCTCCATTTCTGCCCGTGCTGCAGGCTGCCCTTTGTACTGGGCCACTGCATGCATTGGTGCCTTTTTCTGCCCACAAAAACTCTGTAGCAGTCCCAACAGAGCTCCTTGACCTCACTCAGTCCCCTCCCTCCACCTGGGCCAGATGAGATGCATCCAGGGTACTGAGGGAACTGGCGGATGTCCTGGCAGTCCCCTAGCAGAGCTTTCAACATCTCTCCGAGGACTGGGTGGGTGCCCCAAGACTGGAGGGTGGCCCATGTCGTGCTGATCCACAAGGTAGGATCAAGAGAGGAGGTGGGAAATTACAGGCCCGTTAGCCTGACATCGGTGGTCAGCAAGGTGATGGAGGGTATTGTCCAGGAAAGGCTGGGGGGGGGGTTACTGGAGCAAACTGGGTATTTGGACAATAGGCAGCATGGGTTTGTCCTGGGAAGATCATGCTAGACAAAACCTCGTTGAGTTCTATGACTGAGTGACGAGGGCCCTGGACCAGGGCAGGCCGGTGGACGTCCTCTTTCTGGACTTCAGTGGCCTGCTGGCTAAGATGAAGGAAATGGGGGTAGGGAGACAGTTTTTAAGATGGAGAGGTAACTGGCTCTCTGAGCCTTCTCAGAAGGTGGTGGTTGGAGGGCTAGCCTCATCCCCAGGGTGGGATACTAGTAGGGTGCCCCAGGGGGTCAGTGCTGGGGCCACTACTGTTCAACGCCTGTCTCAGACATAAGGAAGGGATCAGGAGGAAATGAGTCTTTGCAGACAACAAAGTAGGGTGAAGTGATGGATGAGGAGGAGGAGGGAGGGAGGGAGGGAGGGTGGCCTTGCAGGAGGACCTGGAGGCTCTGAAAAGGTGGTCAGGAAAATGGAAACTAAAATTCAATGTGGGGAAGTGCAAGGTTCTGCACCTGGGAGTCAGAAATCCAGGCCAGGGGTACACCCTGGGAGGAGACAATTCAAGTCACAGAGGGTTGAGAGGTACCTGGGGTAGTGGAAGATGTCAAAATGAACAACAAGAGACCTGTAGGAGGGCAAAGGCAAACAGGATAATAGGATGCATCGCCAGGGGGATTACCTCCAGAAAGGCAGAAGTGATCCTTCCACTGTACAACTGCTTGGTTAGGCCACACCTCGAGTACTGTGTGCAATTTTGGAGACCACATTTAAAGAGGGATGTTACACTCCTAGAGAGAGTCCAAAGGAGGGCAACCAAAATGATCTGGGGCCTGGGGAAGATGACCTATGAGGAGAGGCTCAAGGAGTTTGACATGTACACCCGGGGGTGGGACAACATGACAGAGATCTTCAGACATGAAAGGATCAATAAGGAGGCCCAGTCGGGGTGCTCCAAAGGAAGGGGGGGGCAATGACAGGTCATGGGTGTAAGCTGGAAGGGAACAGGCTCAGAAGGGAGAGAAGAAGATGTTATTTCACTAAATGGATGGTGGAGCCATGGAATGCCTGGGAGCTGGTAGAGGTGGAGACTGTGGAAGGATTTAAGAAGGGATGGTACAGCGGGAGAGTAAATCTGACCAGGCCCATTACAGGTGGAACATCTGGGACTGGGGACAGTAACACCTAAAAGGGGGGGGCGAGGGGGTCACCAAAATCTGCCCTCAGTGCGGGTGCTGAAAATTGAGCAGACTCAAGACCGTTCGGCCTAGTCCGCTGGCATTTTAGTATGTTAGTAAAAATGTGGGATTTTAGGAAACTCTTGAAAACCTCAACTGAACGGGCCTCCCTGATGGTATAAAGAAGTGAATTCCACAGGACAGGGCCAGTGGCACTAAACGTCCTGTCACCAGCAGTTTTTAATCTAGTCCTGGGAACTGCTAGGAGGAGCGTAGAGAATGGACTGGGACTGCAGGTGTTAGAAGATCAGACAGATAGCCAGGACCTAGTCCATGTAGGGTCCTAAAGGTGAGCAAACCCACCTTGCAGATGATCCTCCACCTGAATGGCAGTCAGTGAAGTTCACGCAGCACCGGAGTCGCATGACAGAATCTCGAGAGGACAGTCAGTAACCTGTTGGTGCAGAGCGCAGCTGCCTGCAGTTGGCCGAGGGTACCTCACCCCAAATTAAAGAGGGTTACAGTCATCAAGGCTGGACAGGCAGAACTAGGGGCTTGATCCTGGTGATATTCCTCAAGTGGTGAAAACCACTTTGGACAACCGATGACATCTGAGCCTAAAATGTCAAGCCGTCATCCAGGAACACGCAAAGATCTTGCACCCTAGAGGAAGCCATGAATGGTGTTGGCCCCAGGAAAAGTCCTGTTGCCACACTGGAAGCACTCATATCACGCTTTCAGCCCGATCTCACTACTAGAACCTCAGTCTTGTCAGGGTTCAGTCGCAACCAGCTGGAGGACATCCAGTAATTGATGCTGGCCAGGCAGATATTCAGCACATCCATAGCGTTGAGTGTTCCAGGAGAAAAAGATAAGTACAATTGGGTATCATCAACATAGCAGTGAAAACCCACACTGTACTTCCTAATGAGCTCACCTAGGGGCAGCATGTACACTGCAAACAAAACTGTCAACAAGCTCAATCCCAGAGGTATACTGCATGACAGGAGCTTCCGGGAGGAGATAAAATTCCCCATCACTATCTATTGGTTCCTGTTGGTAAGATAGGACTCAAACCAGCAGATGACCATGCCGGCAAGTCCACAGTACTCTCTGATGATCAAGAAGCACAGCACACCGAGGGGAGTGGTCACGGGTATGGCAGCCAGCTTTCAATGCGAAAAGTGCAAAATGATGAACTCTGGGCACAGAAACCCAGGGGCAGAGTACAAAATGGGTGGAGCGGGATTCACGACCACTAAGCAGAAACAAGGCCTGTGGGTAATCATATCGGATGACCTAAAGGTGGCCTGGCAATGTGACAAGGCAGCAGAGAGGGCAAATAAGATGCTAGGGTGCATAGGGAAGGGTATCACCAGCCAAAAGAAGGAGGTGGTCCGCCTCTGTATACATTGCTGGTAAGACCCCACCTAGAGTACCATGTCCAGTGTTGGGGACCACATCTCTGTAAGGAGAGAGAGTGGAGATGGTCCAGAAAAGCGCAACTAAAATGGTGCAAGGTCTGCATCACAAGCTCTATGAGGAGAGACTGAAGGACCTCAATATGTACACCCTGGAACAGATCAGAGACAGTGAAATGGGACAGAGACCTTTAAATACCTCACGGGGGTAAATAAGGTACAGGAGGGGAGTATTTTTCAGAAGACAAGGTGCTCAAGAGTAAGAGGACATGTTATGAAGCTGGAGGGGTAGATTCGGGAGAGATGTGAGGAAGTATTTCTTCGGAGAAAGAGTGGTGGATTCCTGGAACAATCTTCCAGTGGAGGTGGTGGGGGCAAAAACAGTGGTGGGGATTCAAGAATGTACTGCATAAAGCCGGCCCGTCGGTGCAGCGTTTGGATTTCTGCTTGCGATGCCAGCAACCTGGTTCAGGGACGCTGGAGGGCCAGCTGGGGGAGAGAAGGATAGAGCATCCTACAGACTGCTGTCCTTCTCCGGGAAGGCGAGGTAGTGCCCGTGCGAAGAAGAACCTCCATGGAGGCCAGGAGTTGCACAGCTGCCGGGCGTCAGGAACTAATGGAGACGACATTGCACGCCCCCGCCTCCCAGGAAGAAAAAGCAATGAAAAATGGAAGGGCCTCGTCTCTATGAAGGCCTCCCTGGCTTTATTTACATTGCCGCATCTCTAACTAGATATGAGCCCGCCCGGAATTGGGAGAACTGAGCCACGGTCCCACCCTCCGGGTAACCGGGAGATTGCAGCATAGGCAGTTGGTAGAAGCCCGGGGCTGTGACCAGGGCAGAAATATGACGGAAGGACCTCCCAAATAAAGAAGAAAATAAAAACAGGTTACTCACCTGTAACAGTAGTTCTAGGAGTGGCATATGTTCATCCACATTCTCTGGCATGTCCTAGATTGGCCACGCCAGTTCTGATATCCAAATCTCCTCAGCTGCAGGGCCCTGGAGCGGCTTTGTACACGCCCAGATCTGATATCACTCAGCCAGGGGAAGGTGTACCATCCAGACCTTCAATCCCCTGCACCTCACAGCCTGGTACCTGAGCAGCTAGAGTTCTAGGATCTGGGTCTTTCCAAGGATGTCTACACCATGGTGGAGGCATCTCGTAAGGAAAATCAACCAGGAAATGTTATGCCTTCAAATGGAAAAGGTTTTCCATTTGGTGTCAGGGTAAGGGTCTGGACCCTTTATCCTGTTCTATTTAAATTTATTTATTTGCTTTTGTTAACCGGGTAAGCACACTAGACAGCCAAGTGCCTATTTTCAGGTTCTGTGGCTAACATTCTAGACTACCTTTTGGTCTCTCTATCTCTCTCGTCTATGGTCATCGACCCTTAGGGTGCACCTGGCAGCCATTTCTGCTTACTGGGCATGGGCCGGTCAGCAGACTTTAGCACAGGAGACAGTGGTCGGGCGCTTCTCCAGAGGCCTGGATCACATATCCCCTCCAGTGCGTGAACCTCCACCTCCATGGGATCTCTTGCTGGTTTTGGCAAAGCTCATGGGCAAGCCATTCGAACCCATGCATGTGTAAGCTCTCACACTTGTCGAGGAAGACTGCCTTCCTGGTGGCTATCACGTCAGCCAGAAGGACAGGGGCACTCCAGGCGCTTTCGGTGGACTCCCCTTATCTGGTCTTCCACAGGGACAAAGTTGTCCTGTGCCCCCACCCAAAATTCCTTCCAAAGTGGTGTCAGAGTTTCACCTTAAACAGGTGTTGACTCTGCCAGTATACTACCCTAATTACACCTCGGACGCAGAGTACAGGCTCCATACCTTGGACCCGAGACATGCTCTCTCCTATTATAAGGAGTAGACGGCGGAAATTCGCGGAGAGGTTCACCAGCTGTTTGTCACCTATGCTGAAGCCGATTCTGGCAGACCTGCAGCCAAACGGACCATTGCAAGGTGGATTACATCATGCATAGGTCTGTGTTATGAGTTGGCGGGCAAGGAGCCTCCCAGAGGGATAACAGCTCATTCTACCCGCCATACTGCTGCATCGGTGGCTGCTTCCAGGGACATCCTTATCCAGGAAATCTGTCGGGCTGCTACCTGGAAAATCGGCAAACACCTTTATTACCTACCACCACATCGACCTCGAGTCACACTGGGATGCTGGTTTTGGGGCCTCGGTTCTCCAATCTCTATTTCCCAAGTAGGGGGCGTGCGCCTTGCCTCCCTCCTCCTGGAGAACTGCTTTGAGTCTGCCAGAGTGTGTGGATGAACAATACATCCACACTTCTAGAAGAATCAGTTACTCACCTGTAACAGTAGTTCTAGGAGTGGTATATTTTCATCCACACGCACCCACCCGACCTCCCCAGCTTTAGGCACACTACCTTGCTTCCAGCGGGCTAGGATCTGGCGTCATGGGGCGTAGCCGAGGTATTTACCACCCGGGTGGGTGGGAGGAGTCAGCTTGAAGACTTCCAGCCAGATTTAAAGGGGAAAGGGACATGCCAGAGAGTGTGGATGAACAACATATCCACGCTCCTAGAAAAGGTGTGCAGGAAAAAAATTAACTCCTTTCTAAAGCTGAAGCAATGCAGAATCCCAAAGTTCCACAGTAACATTATTTCACAGCAGATATGATCTGAGAGTTTGGTCCACTGCAAGCAGGCTTCAGAGTGAACCCTTTTACCACTAATATGCCCTATACAGCTGTAACCCCTGTTTCCCCCCACTGGTCTTGGAAGAGAGGCAGGGATGGCCCTCCGGAACCTCCCATGTGTCAGGATATCATTACACTCACTAGCTGGAATTACAACCCCACTTCCTTACCTTAAATGGACACTGTCGACCCCTTAGGCCTTAAATTATCCTTAGTTTAAAATATATATATATTAGAGGTAAAAAAACTCAGTTTAATACATCAGTTAGTTACCCCACAGTGACAGTAAGGAAATTCGGTGTTGTTGAATCCTCGGACACCTCCAGTTTCGCTTCCTCTTAACCGCTATCAGGGTGCACGCTAGAAGTCGGCCCTAAATCTTCACCCCATCACATGTAAAGAAGCAGAGATATAGGAGAATGGGGCTAAAGTTAGACAGACGACTTCTCAACGCACACCCCGATGGTGGTTGGGGACGGGCTGGAGGTGTCCGGGGTTTCAACCCCTAACACCGAATTCCTTACTTTTGTCACTGTGGAACAATCCTAACTCGATTCATTAAATTGAGTTTTGCCCCCAATTTCCCTTCTTTTGAGAATGACGACGAGAAATACTGAATGTAATATGGCGGCGGGAGCGCAGGGCCCCTCCCGCCACGTTAGGTCTTGTGACATAGGAACAGCAATGCAAACACAAGGTGTAAATGCAAATGGTAACAGTAATGAAAACGCAAGGGCAAATGACAACGCAAAGGGTAACACGGTGGCGCACACGGGAACAGTAACACTAACAGGTACATAAACACAAGGGGAAACAGTAACTGTAACAGAAGCGCATCCCCTGTTTTTGCTGGACAACTCTATAGAGAAACAGTGTGCACAAAGAATGTATGCATTGTAATGGCAATGGAAGCTTAAAACGAGCACTGGAAGTACTTAATTGCAAGTATCTCAGCAACCGTATGACATAGAAAAATAAAATAAGAGCCCCGAAAGACGCGGCATACGCCACCATGTTAGTCGATGGGAAAAAAACAAAACTTCAGAGTACTGTAACTTGCCATCCGTGCAATATTTTTTCACCAGACCACCAAAAGGTACACCTGTGACAGGTTGGCTGCCTTCCCTCCAAATTTGAACCCAAAAGAGCAAACAGTTCTTTTCCAGCAGGTTGGCAATGAACTCCTGTCATTTCGGCCATAGTCTGGAAAAGTAGTGTCGCAATTTGAGACACTTTTCGCAAAATTTTGCAAAAGTGTCACAGGTGTGACACTACTTTTTCCAGAAATTTGAGAAACATATTTCTGGGGTGTTTAACCCCAAAATAAAGACATGGCTAGCATCCTCAGGGTCCGACTAGATGAACACAAAGAGACTTGTGTCCCTAGAGGGTCCCAATTTTAAATGCCAAGCATTTTTCTGATCGCTAACTGAAAGCAAGATTATGGATTTGCGACACTACTAGGGCCATTTGCGAAAGTAAAGAGTGCATTTGCTACACTTTCAAAGTTTTTGTTAACCTTTCCCATTGACTTATAATGGGAACTTGTTTTTTGAATAACTTTTGAACCGTTCAATATATTTTTTTTTTTTTTTCTCCACGAAATCTTCAAAAGGCACATTGGGCACCCTGGCTGCATGTTCCCTGAAGTTTTCAGATCGGTCGCCCAAACCGTGGAACCTGCAGGCGCAAGCAAAAAATGCGCTCAAAACCGCGTAAATGTGCACACGGATGTTGCTTAATAACTCTGCAATCGTACATCCAACTAGTACACAACTTGGCAGATCCCAAGATCTATAGTTATGCCCTGTGCCTGCCAAATTTCAGACAAATCCGTTAAACGGTTGCAAAGTTATTAAGGTGCAAACTTTCACCCTTTAACATTAAAAAGGGCTCCTCAACCCTAACTATGGTAGGACTACCACATACACACATACACACATCTGTTAGCACCCTTTGCAAACTGTGTGAGAGGCCTTTCGGGCACCATGCAATTCTGCTTAAAGGTGAACCAGTATAACATTCTGTGGTGATTTGCATATGCAGCCCATGATGCCTTGCATTGTGTGGGCATGTGTGATTTTGTATTTACACATACATACATTATATATACGTACACATACACACACACACACACACACACACACACACACACACACACACACACACACACACACACACACACTAGTGGCACAGTAGCACCACTATAGTTAGGTTTGAGTATGCACTTCAATGTTAAACCTCAAATTTTGCCGCTGTACAACAGATTTGCCTGAAATTTTGCATGTGTGGTCTGGTACATAGATCACTGGATCTGGCAAGTTGCATTATGGTCAGGATGTACAGTTGGAGCTAGACTTTTTGCACGTTTCTCTGCTCTCGCCCACAACCCACAAGATTTGTCCATTTGGTCCGAAATCTTAAGGGAAGATGCAGTCTGGATCAATGATGTGCCTTTCAAAGATTGTGTCAAAATATTAAACCGTTCACAAGTTATTCAAAAAGCAAAATTTTATTATAGTCAAAGGGGAAATAAACGCAGATCGCAGAAGTTTCTACTAAATGGCTCTTTACTTTTGTGGATTCGCCATCTTGTTTTCAGTTCGTGAGAGATAAAAATGCCTGGTGTTTAAAATCGGGACCCTCTAGGCAAACACTGTTGAGTTTACCTAGTCGGGTCCTAAGGATGCTAACCCTATCTTTTTTTTTGGGGGGGGGGGTTTAAACCCCCCAGAAATAGTTTTCAACATCGGGGAAAAAATTATTTTGCAAATGCAAACATTTCATGCTGTTTTTTTGCGAAACTTTCATGATTTGTGAAAGTATTTTTAGAAATAACTGCAAATCTTTGCCATCCTCCTGCAACAACACGGTTGGTTCTTTTGGGCTGAAATTTGCCGGGTAGCAAGCCCTGTTCCCACAAATATGCCTTTTATTTATTTGTACAAATTGGATTTACAACCTTTGAGTCAGAGACTCATTTACAAAGACACCTCATCACAATGAGGACAAAACGATCTAGATACAGACAGGGATACATAGAATACAGTGATAAAAGCATCATTACAGTGATACAGAGCATTATATACAGTCAATTTACATTGGTAACGCAGATTCAAATTGAGACACAAGTCCCTGCAATGCATTTACAATGAAGAAAGAGAAAGTAAATATTTCAGGTTGGAGCAGCTAAGGGAGATTGGGGGTGTTAGCAGTCCGGTGGACTTTGTCGAGGTTGGAGTGTGCTAGATAGCACGAGTCTTCAGAGGTCAGAGGAGAGGGCACAGATTTAGTTAGTTGCATTTACAGCAATGCGAGTTGTAAAGCTGGCCACAAAGGGGATTTTAAAGGGACCAGTTTTGAGAGTGTTGGTGATGTTGACTGGGAGGGAGTTGAACCAGGAAGGAGCCCTGTAGCAGAAGGATCGCTGGGCTAGGGAGGTCCTGGTTCTGGGCACCAGTAGGGTGGTTTGGTGCCAAAACATTCACGGGGCCCAACGTTACAGTGTTCCAAAGTTGAGAAATTTCCCATAGGATAACACTGCGGCGCCCATTACACCTTTCGGTGCCCGTATCTCGAAAACAAAGTGAGATATGTAGTTTTCGCTACTGGCAACTTAGTTCACTGGTGAACTAAGCTGCAGAAACAAGTTTGGAGATCATAGATGACACCTGCAGTGAAATTTTTTTCCTACTTGCTATGGTTACAGAGATATTGGCAAATACACGTTTCAAGAGTTCCAATGATGCCTTTTCAGTGCTTTTCGGTGCCCGTATCTCAAACTATGTGAGATACAGATGTGGCAGATTTATGTCACGTAGACGTCACACTGCCACAATTACAATGACACTAGAATGTTTTTTCTAGCTGCTATGGTTGCTGAGATATGGGCACATTACTGTTACAAGGGCCCCTTGCACTATAGGGCTGCTGTATGACTCTGTAGTTAAGTGCGAGTGGGAGCGCAGGGCCTGGAGGGCCTGCACTCACACATATGCATACCATTATGCACAAAATGGACAATGTGAAGAAAGCGCAGGCGCTCCCACTAACACATACCATTTACCAGTTACATTACACTCTCTCAAAAGAAGGAAATTCATTGCAAAAACTCTGTTAATGCACCAGTTTGGGTTAATGGCACAGCAACAAAAGTTTGGAAATGTGCTGTTAGGGTTCAAACAACTACTTCTCCCCCCCAACACACACACCACACACACACACACACACACACACACACACACACACACACACACACACGCCTAATATGCCACTCCATCACATCTGTAACCACAATAATCACAACACTGTACTTACTTCACATAACAGTACGTAATGAAAAACTAAAACAAATATAATATCAACTCTATACTGCCAGCACAGTATGACGACATTATTGCTGGCATATCTTCTTCATACAATGAGACAGTCTGTACACATTTTCAAAATATTGACTACTTTTGTCACTATTCAGCAATTGGGTTGCTGCAGGTATTGCTGCTGCCACACAGGCATGTGGTAGCAGAACAGATAGAGATGACACATACTACTTTTCAGATACTGCTCAGGTATGAAACTAGCACCATCACATGTTATACTGCTGCGTTACCTGGAAATACTCATTAGCAGCATGTCATTGTTAGCTTTGGATGTTACAGCTGTTGCTTTCACATGTTACTTGTAAACTATACTACAGATAATTACTTTTATTATTACTACCGTTTGTTATTAGGACTGACTCACTCCATCAGAAAAATAAATGCAAACATCCAGTGACTGTTAATAGGCTTATACCAACTCTCATTTCCAAGAAACAATATAAGCAATTTGTCCTTCAGGGTGTGGAATACTGGAGGATTTACTACACCAGTTGTGGTAAATCCTCCAGTATACCCACACCCTGGAGGGATACATTTTTTTTTTTTTTTTTTTTTATTATACAATGTCCCCATTCCACTTTTGGAAAAGAAAAAAGTTTTACTTTCTTTTCATTCTAACTTTTTTTTTTTTTTTTTTAATAATATTTTTATTGTTGCGAGGGGAGGGGGAACAGTCCTCTGATATGAGCAATCGTGAGAGAGAGAGAGAGAGAGCGGGAAGACACTCAGAGAGTCGGGTAGTAAGTGGTATTGGAGTCGGAGCCGAAAAAAAAAAAAAACGGAAAGTGTAGAGGTATGTGGTGAGCAGTATCAGAGGAGACATGGAGCGAGGCTTCAGTTACGAGTGGTTTAGTACAGAGCTGCAGTTTGTGAGCTGTAGGGAACGTGGTGTCGGGTAATTAGAAGACTCTGACTACAGGGAGAAACATGTCTGGGGAGGTGGCAAGGATGAGTGTCCCATCCAGGAACTGATTTAGGCTCAGTACAAGGTGCTGGTTTTTTTGTTTTTTTTTTCTCCAATTGACAAGTATTTTTTCTGTCAATTGTTTTGGGAGAGCAGTGTAGTTTATGTACTTGAGTTGCGGTCGGGACTTGTGGAGCAGTTTAGCCGGGAATAAAGATGGCGGGTATATGTTTTGATTTTGGGGAGGTGTCATACTGATCTTGGTAAAGAGGTTGGCTGGCACCTTTTCCAGTGGGTACACTGGAGTATTTATAAATGCTGAAAAGGTGCCAGCCAGCCAACCAATCAAAATACAGGATTTGTCTCATTCGATTTACCACATTGTATAATTGTGGATAACATACCGTGTGTTACATCACCTCTTCACTATTGGAATATAGGCATCTGCTTAAATCTTATTGCTGTTTGTAACACAAAAATGCTTACTGTGGGGCATCACCCATGGTTGCCCAGCATGTGTGTCTACCCCTAAGGCACTACGATGGCGGCAGAACTCATACAGTTGGTGACCCATGATGATGGATGTGTCCTGCAGTACATTTAGAGAGTTGTACATTACTTCTGCTACCTGATGCTGGTTGTCTCAGATTGGTTGTGTTGCCTTGGCCCCTCCCCTGCTTGTGCGTGAGCGTGTGCGTGAGAGTGTGAGTGTGGTGGGAATGCGGAGTTAGGGTTCTGAACTAACAGTACATTTCCAAACTTTTGTTGCTGTGCTATTAACCCTAACTGATGCATTAACGGAGTTCTTTGCAATGTATAGCGCGCGCACACACACAGCCAGCAGATTAGGCCCTATCGAATCTGCTAATGGTTCAGTGACAAACACACACTTTTAGGATTGCTCACTTTTTGTAGAATTTACTGATGTAGAGTTTATTCAAATTCCTGTTTTCTTTTTAAAAGTGAAAAAAAGACTGCCAAACATACTGGTGTTACCACACAAAAACTTTGTTTTTACACACACATATCCCTTAATCAACTCCCACTGCATCTTTCCTGGACTTGCAACTCCCCCCAAAACATTACAGCCACTTACGATGTAGTGGGAGGAGAGTAGACTACAGCATCACAAACACACACAGAATAGTGGATGGGTACACATGCACAACATAAATGTTTTCGTTAGGTTTGTTTTATTTGTTAGTTATACTGGTAAACGAATGGGCAATTCCCCCTCTGCACTTGCATTACGTACGTGTTATAGACAAGACAGTATACATGCAACAATTTAAAAAAGCAAGGTTAGCAAACATTATCGTTCAAAAACAGTCAAACATTCTTTTCAGCAAATATTTTTTTTGTTGAAACAAAATTTTAAAAGTGCTGCGATTCCATCAAAGGATTCTGATGACATCACAGACCACCAGATCAGAGATCCCATCAAAACTGGAGATGGAAACTGTTTTTTTTTTTAAACCCACAATGGTTTTTATATGATTCACTTTTAGCCCGTTTTTCTGGTGTTTTCAAAACCTTCTTTTTTTTTTTTTTTTTTTTAAGAATGTAAACTTGCTGTTCTTAACATTTTGGAACATGAAGGGCAAGGTTTCTCCCAAGACCAATGAAAGCAGCGATCCGATATTCAGTAGTGCTCTGGAAGCACGAGTTGAGCCAACATGGCAGCAGAGAAAAATGACCTGCTGATTCAAAATCTGGCGTTTGAACATTGGTGACGCATTCCTGTCTGAACCTAGCAGCTGAAGTTTAAAAGACAGGCTAAAATTGTATTATAATGACACAACATCCCTTCGTTGAGAACTCACAAGACTCTTAACACTAAGTTCAGTGACATCAGGGACACGAGAGTGATGTGTGATAGCATGGGACATTTGTTTAATGTGAATTTCCAACCAAAGGCATACGGGCTTGGGCTTCATAGCCCAATACCTCATGCCAGCGTGAACTCATTTTTGCAAAAATGAAATTTTTTTACTCACTGTGTGAAATAAGTGAGGGGGATCATAGCTGGCTCCGTAGTCACAGCCAGCTGATCCCTTCCAGCTTCCTAGGTCATCTGCTCCAGCCACGCACTTGGTGTTTTTGTGATGTGTGAGCAGGGAGAGCCCTATACAAATCTATAGGGCATTTTTTATTTATTTCTTTATTTTTATTTTAAAGCAGTTTTATGAAGCTGTAAGCAATCTGAGAGGGAAATGAAAGCCACTGTATAGAGCTGTGACTTTCATTTCCCTGTAAGATTGCTTATAGCTTCATAAAAAACAACTTTTAAAAAAATGCCCTATAGATTTGTATAGGGCTCGGCCCCATACTCTCCCTGCTCACAAGTCACAAAAACAACCACCTAGGAAGCTGGAAGGGATCAGCTGGTGGTCGCTACGGAGCCAGCTATGATCCCTTCACTTAATTCACACAGAGAGTAAACAAATTTCATTTTTGCAAACTTGAGTTCACGCTACATAAGGTATTGGGCTATGAAGCCCCATAGCTTATGCAAAAACTTCCTTTAGCAAAATAATGTTAAACATTCAGTTAACATTTCTGAAGTCTATACTACAGGAAAAAGACATTTGAAATTATTAAACCATAAACACATTCAAACTACATACAGTAAAAACACATGGGCGAAAGCACAGTGGTTAAATGTAAACGGTTAGAATTAATGGAATGCTCTAGAATGCTGATGGCTGATTTTATGTCAGTTTGTGGAATGCTGTAGGCTTCAAATGCTTTGCCGATTGTCTGCTGTTTGAGTCTGACTTGCTTAGATACCCATACACAGCCAAGCACTCCCATCTACAACAGATGATGGACAGCTATAAACTATGCACAACAGGCCTGTGCAGTCACCGAATTCTGTTAAGAGTTGCTCAGATGTCTTGAAATCTGATCAGCCAGCCAGATTTCGGACTACTGTGGTCCAAAATCCACTATTGTCCAAATTCCCCATCACTACTGTGCTAGCCCCACATAACCACCTTGCAATTAAATTACCCCCTCTGAAGCCTCCTTCTACCCCCCAACCTCACTCCTCCCCCCAGCCAGACATTAGAAATTAGCGATGGCCTGACCACCCTCTCCTATAATAGGCTTCTATACTTAACAAGCATTTGCCAATGCCGAACGTTCGCTCGCAGGTATTTGCAGTGGTATTTGGCACTTGGACATGGCTTAAAAAAAAAATCAGTGACAAAGAAGTACAAGCATTTGTCAATGCCAAATGTTGCTTGCTTCTATGTGTTGTTTAGGTATTTGGAACTCATTGGAGTGCAAATACTGAAAATTGCTACGAATCCCCACGCCGCGTGTAGGAACTATCCAACGCACGTCAGAAACAGTCATTTTTAGAATTTTTTCACTAAATTTTCAACATAGCCATTTTAAGACCTCTGCTCATGAACAGTGTCATTGTGATTTTCTTAATGTGTCCCACACATTGAGTTCACAGACCGACTGCGCCATTGTGAGCTACATGGACAGAAACACGTTTTGGGCAGGATGTGAAAAATGACAGCTGAACTCTTCATAAAGAGGTGTGGTAAAATGGCAATATGGAAAATCTGGAGTGAAAATATTGAAAATTCGTGAACTGACGAGCCTGCGTAGGAACTGCGCAACGCAGGTTCAGAAATCAGTCATTTTTAGGAATTTTTCCACCAAATTTTCAAAATAGGTTTTTGAGAGCCCACCTTATGAATCGCTGGCACTGTCGTTTACATCGGCCCGAAGGTGATTTTCGCAGTGATCATAAAATCACCTTCGGCCCAAAG
Source organism: Neoceratodus forsteri (assembly GCA_016271365.2). NCBI lineage: Eukaryota > Metazoa > Chordata > Ceratodontiformes > Ceratodontidae > Neoceratodus > Neoceratodus forsteri. The sequence continues at coordinate 73,377,570 of JADMNL010000036.1, forward strand.
AATCACGCCATGACAGTGACATATCTATCAGAAGGGTCCCCAAAACCCCATGTTGAAAATTTGGTGCAAAAATCAAAAAATCCTAAGATATACAATAAAGTTGAAAAAACTTATCTAGCCCATTATACAGCTTACCGGCATTTCCTCAGTTGCGGTCGGCTTTGAAGAGTGCAGGCGTGTTCCTGGTCCAGCGATGATGATCAAGGTGGCGAGCTCTGGAGGCAAGTATGGGGTGAGGGGGTGTGGGAGGCAGGGTGCGCAGTGGGTGGGTGCGGGTTGTGGGGAGACTGCGTGGGACCGCTTTTATTTTAGATGATGATGATGATGATGATGATGATGATGATGATGATGATGATGCGACAGACGACACAACAGGGACGTTTGCCACGCTGGGTGAGCTCCAGTGTGGCAGAAGGATAGCTGGGGGCGTGGAGCCGATGGGTTGGGCACCCCGTCGGCAGACGACATGGATGTTTGCCATGCTGGGGTGGGCACCCAGCGTGGCAGCAAAATTTTGGGGGATGTGCAGTGCAAGCAGACAGCGGTGGTTTCTTTGAAGAGAAGACCACCACTGTCATACACAGCACCGGTGTGGATTGGTGCAGGACCGCCACGCCTGCTCAAGGGAGCAGGGGATTGCTCAGGAGAGGCACACCTCCAAAGTGTCCCATTCTCCCAAGACGTTCCTTGCGCATGCGCATAAGTGAACATAAAAACCACCTCTGAGACCACAATTTATAGTCTGCCTCCCTGGCTTCCCCCCCACCCTTGCCTGACAAGATAGCAACAGTTTTACATAGAAACATAGAAGTGGACAGCAGATAAGGACCGCAAGGCCCATCCAGTCTGCCCATTTCTTTTTTCTGCCTTATAAATATGCCATCGGCCCTTACTCTGTCAATGGCCTATCTATTCATACTCATCTGTATTGCTTCCTTATGCCTATCCCATGCCTGTTTGAAGCCCTGCACTGTATTCATAGCCACCACTTCCTGAGGTAGACTGTTCCATGCATCCACCACCCTTTCTGTGAAAAAGAATTTCCTCACATTCCCCCTTAAATCGGCCTCCCTCTAATCTCATGCTGTGTCCTCTTGTCCTGCTACTACTCTTATATTTAAACATGTTAGTCTCATTCACCTTGTTAATGCCCTTAAGGTGTTTGAATGTTTCGATCATATCACCTCTCTCCCTCTTTTGCTCAAGTGTATACATATTGAGCTCTGTTAATCTGTTCTCATATGCCTTCTGATGCAGTCCCTGCACCATTTTGGTTGCCCTTCTCTGGACTGCCTCAATTTGGTTAATGTCCTTGTGAAGGTGTGGCCTCCAGGACTGCACGCAGTACTCCAGATGGGGCCTAACCAGTGTCTTGTAAGAGGGATTACCACCTCCTTTTTTTTTTTTTTTTTTTTTTTTTTTTATTTTCCTCTTTATGCCCCTACCTTTCGTCAGCCTTTCTGCTCTGGTCACGGACCCTGAAGCCCCGACCACCGGACATCGCCGAATCCCCCTGGTCATCTCTGGCTTACCCCCCAGAGAGCGGGGCCGCGGTACCGACCCCCCTTATCAGCCACAGAACTGTAACTGGTTAGGGGGAACGGCTCCGGTGGCCAATCAGGGCAATCCTGGGCAGAGCGTCATTTAGACACTAGGCAGGGATTTTATCCCCTATACTTCCCTCCCTCGAGGAGGCGGGGCGATGCAATAGCGCTTAGCGTCCGCCCGCCTACCTCCGCCCTCCCACCACAGGCCAGCAGCACGAGTTCTCCCAGCCTCCGCTTCAAAACCCTCATTGCTCCGGATACTGTCAGGACCCTCCCGAAGAAGGAGAGCTGCCTGCAGGCCTCAATCCTTCTCCCCTGGCGGCTGGCCCTCCGGCAACCGGATCCGTTCCCGAACCTGGAGTGCGCCCGGCGTATAGCCAATCCAGCAGCTGCGCTTGGCGGGCGGCATTACCTCTTTACGACTTGTGATACCCCTACTAATACATCCTAACATCCCCCTAGCCTTACCTACTGCTTTAAGAGGTCTGCTTCGATGATTTCAGGTCATCGGTGATGATGATGCCCAAGTCTCTCTTCTTTTGCAACTGCTGGCAACTCTCCTCCCAGCCTATATGTGGCTTCAGGGTTTCTCTTCCCTATGTGCATGATCTTGCACTTCTTTGCATTAAATCCCAGTTGCCACTCTTCTGACCATTTTGATAGTTTAGTTTATCCAGATCTCTTCTCATTCTGCCCACACCATCTGGATCATCTACTCTGTTGCAGATCTTGGTATCATCTACAAACAGACAAGCCTTACCCTCTAGTCCATCTGCAATGTCACTAATGAAGATATTGAAGAGGACTGGCCCCAGGACTGATCCCTGAGGTACTCCACTTGTGATTTGCATCTCTTCTGACTGTATACCATTTACTACCACTCTCTGTTTTCTGCCCGTCAACCAGTTTGCCACCCAGTTGATCAATTTCTGACCCACCCCAAGCCTACCCAGCTTATTTATCAATCTTCTATGTGGAACAGCGTCAACCTTTGCTGAAGTCAAGGTAGGCGACATCAACTGCACTCCCTTGGTCCACCACTCTGGTTACCGTGTCAAAAAAATCTATGAGATTAGTTTGACAGGACCTTCCTTTTGTAAACCTATGCTGTCTTGGATCCTGTGCCCCTATGGATTCCATGTGTTGCACTATCCTTCCCTTAAGGAGTGCCTACATAATCTTGCCCACTACTGAGGTAAGACTGACTGTTCTGTAGTTCCCTGCCTCCTCCCTGCTACCACTCTTGTGGAGCAGAATCACATGAGCCCTTCTCCAGTCTTCTGGGACCTCTCCTGTGCTCAGAGACTCACTAAACAGTTCTGCTAATGGCTCTGCTAGTTCCACCCTTAGCTCCTTAAGTACCCTGGGATGCATGCTATCAGGTCCCATTGCCTCGTCCACCTTGAGCTTAGCGAGCTCTTGTAGGACCCTTTCTTTTGTGAGGTGTGTAGTGCCCACCTCCCTCCCTCCCCCATGTCCATGGTGCTGAGCTATGGTCCCTGCCCCATCTTCTCTTCACTAAATACTGAGCAAAAGTATCCATTTAGGATAGATGCTTTTAGAGGGTCCTCCTCTTCCTCACATGACCCCTTTTCTCCTTTGAGCTTAGCAATAGCCCCTCTGGACTTTCTCCTTTCACTAATGTATCTATAGAAAGTCTTGTCACCTTCTTTTACTGTTCTTGCTAGTGTTTCCTCAGTTTGGGACTTTGCCTGCCTTACTGCCTTCCCTGCTTCTCTTAGGGAAGTTTGGTATGCCTTCCTATCTTCATCCCGCGGTGTTCCCTTATATTTCCTGAAGGCCAGCCTTTTGGCTCTGACCTTTTCTGCTACTGTATTTGAGAATCAAAGTGGTTTCCTTCTTTTGCACTTCCTTTTCTGTCCAACACAATGGGATGTTGCTTCAAGTATTGCATCCTTAATGCTTGCCCACTCTGCCTGTACCCCCTCACCCCTGTTTCTTTTTGCCAGGGTTAGCTTAACTCTGTTGGCCATCTTATTTGTTCATTTTATTTAGATCCAAGAACACCCCCACCAGAACACCCCCACTGCTCAACACATCCACTAGCCCCATTTTCCTCCTCGCCCCAAAGCACCCAAATAATTACCCAACATCCATCTGGGTGAGTGCCAGGCAGTAAGAGATCAGTCCCACGGTGTTGCCGCTTTTGTTCAACTTACAACTTGTGAGTGAATGCTGCTGGTGGTCCCACTACAGACCCCTATTTACTGGTGGTATTCCCATAAATAACCACAGTTCCCCAGGTTCTGTCCAATGCCTTGAGCACTACTGCCATATCCACACCTCTGACACTTAAAGGTGGAAAACACTCTCCGAAGCCTTGCGGCATAGGCTGCTTCACCTGTTCCAACTTCCCACAAGCACACTCTCCCTTTTCTAAGCTATGCTCCGCTCATTAAGCCATCCCCTCAAAGAGAACACTAAACCACCAACTTGGAGCCAAGCACCCACTGGTGAACAATCTTCGCCGGTAGGAGGGAACAAATGATGCCACAAGTGGCACTGAAGGGTTAAACGTGGCCCAGTTCAAAATTTAAAGGCAAACGTCACAATACAGTGTCAGCATCACTCAGTGGCATGGAAGGTTAAAGGAAAATTCAGATGTTCCCAAGGAAATGGAGACCGACAGATAGGCTGTTAGTGAAAACCCAGGCTGCAGACTAAAATAACAGTAGTGCAGGACCAGACTCCCAGTGCATCTTTAACATGACACCCAGCCTCTAACTCCCTGGTTGCAGATGCTGAACAAATGACAGAGGCTATTGTCTAGCAGCTGTTTTTCATGGCCAGAGCTCCTGGCAGCAGCACTAGCAGTGCTGGCAGGGCCGGCAGGAAATGACCCCATTCCAGCTGAACATCCAGCGTTCCCAGTAGAGAGGCAGAACAGCTCCAGCCGGTCAATGAGGCTCTCAAAACACAAACCGGCAGAACAAATGACTGGCACATACTTTTACACTTCATGGTGCTTTTGTCTTACCAAAACTACTTTTTCCACAGCTCAGCCTCCCAATTGCTCCCTCTCCACAGCTTCGGGGTGGGGAAGTGGACCAAATGAATCTCTGGGCTCTGCCAGTGTCCATATCACAGGTCTTTTCTAGTCGGAATATATTTATTTTACCAGCTATTTAACCAGGAAAGCCCAGTCAAGATGCAATCTCTCATTTTCACTGTCAATGTACTGCACTTCCCGGGTTGCCCCTGAAAAAGGGACTGACTTGTCTCAGTGGGCCCACCCAGTTACCAAAAGTCAAATACATTTTCAGTGGGGTCCTGTGTACTTTCTACCCCCTTGTATAGCTGGAGTACTGAAAGGTTAACAAAATTGCTAGAGGTCATGCAGTGAGTATTTGGCTCAAATGGGGTTTGAACAGATTATTTAACAACTAGATACAATCCACTCCAATTAAGGGAGACATCCTAAAATCCTACCTTGGGATCTCTAGGCCCCATCTCTTGTTCTTCAAAAAGCTGAGTACAGCCTTCTTTCCTTGCTGGTTACCTTTTAAAATTTGAGCAGTTTCGACCTCCGCAAACTACAATCAAGCACTTTGCTGCTGGCACTATGCTGAACGCAACTCACTAAGCTACATTGTAGCGGACTTGCAAGCCTTAAAAAAAAAAAAAAAAAAAAAAAAAGTAGCAATTCTAGGAGGCTTGCTTAAAAAATAAACACACATACATATACAACATATACATATACACACACACACACATATATAAAAATAAATACACACACACACACACACACACACACACACACACACACACACACACACACACACATGTTTTTGCCCTCCATCGCAAGGAATATCAGCAGCACACACCATCCCTGCAGAATTTTACACAAAAACTGAAGTCTGACCAAGTAGCTTAGGGAGTATAAAATGGGGTGAAAAACTAACCAAATCAAACAACTTGTAAGCATTAATCCACGACGAACGTGGCATCTAATGGGAGTTAATGCATGGTTGGGACCGTTGTGGCACGAGGCCAGAGGCCTATAGGCCATACGGTCCAACCACGCATTAACTCCCCATTAGATGCCACCATCGGAGGGGATTAATGCACTTGTAACATGAACATCAGGATGGTTATCATGCAGTACACATCTTACTCGTCATAGAAGACAAAAGACTAGGAGACTGATATGCTGTACTGTGATTTTTACTGTTACTTTCAGAACTGTGATTGAACCAGAGTTGCATACATATGTTTTTTTTTCTGTTCCGTGTACTACTACAATTATGAGCTTCATAATGATTGCGCAACATTGGGAACATTTCTCAGTGGCTGTTAGTTTTTTTATGTTGGCTTGCCGCGCTTGCGGCAGTCAATTTACATATTGGGAAGAGTGAGATTTGGGCGTGGCTGCTGCAGGACGCGCGTCAGTAAGTCGTCCCTCATTCCCCAATAAGCTAGCATGCTAGCACTGACAGCAACGTTAACTAAAGTTGGACGTAACTTGCAAACAAAGTGCCGGCTGCAATCAGAGACAAGCTGTCATGCAGCGGCATTTGTTTAGCTGTTACGTCCACTTTACAACGTAAGCCCCCCTAGTACAGAGTGCCACGCTGGGAGCCCACCCCAGAGTGGCAATCTGCCATTGCCGACGGGTGCCCAATCCCCTGTCGGCTCCACTGTCTCTCCCCCAGAGTACAGGGTGCCACCTTGGGAGCCCACCCCAGCGTGGCAACTGATGCTATTGCCGGACGGGGTGCCCAATCCCATCAGCTCCACGCCCCCACCAGCCCTTCTGCCATGCTGGGAGCCCAGCCGCAAGTGCGTAAACGCCCCGCGTCTTTTTGTGTTTTTACACTGCAAAATAAAATAAACGGTCCCACCGGCGCTTCTCCTGCCCCCTCCCACAACCTGCACCCACTCACTGCGCGACCCTGCTCCTCACCCCATACCTACCGGAGCTCGCGCGACTATCTTCGGTGGACTGGGAACACGCCTGCACTCTTCAAAGCCAACCGAACTGAGGAAATGCCGTAAGCTGTATAATGGGCTAGATATGTTTTTTTCAACTTTGTTGCATATCTCAGGCATTTTTTGGAATATTTGCACCAAATTTTCAACATGGGGTTTTTGGGACCCCTTCTCATGAATGCTGTCACTGTCATGGCGTTATTCGGGCCCGAAGGGTGATTTCGTAGTCACTGCGCGAAATCGCCTTTCAGGATTGATTAACGAAACAACACTGCCAGTGTTCATAAGGTGGGCTCTCAAGAAGCCTATTTTGAAAATTTGGTGGAAATTCCAAAAATGACTGTTTGGCGATATGCTATTTAGCTGCGTGAGGAACTGCGCAAGTTCGTGAATTTTCAATATTTTCACTCAGATTTCAACATTGCCATTTTACCACACCTTCTTATGAGCAGTACAGCTGTCATTTTTCACATCTCACCCAAAATGCGTTTCCTCACCATGTGGTAGCGCATAATGGCGAGAATATGCGAAATCAATGTAAGGACAAATTAAGAAAATCATACAATGACACTGTTCATGAGCAGAGGTCTTAAATGGCTATGTTGAAAATTTGGTGGAAACATTCCAAAAAATAACTGTTTTACGAGCGTGCGTTGCGCAGTTCCTATGCATGCTCATAAGTTTGTGAATTTAATATTTTCACTCCAGATTTTCAACATTGCTATTTTATTACACTTTGTTATGAAGAGTACAGCTGCCATTTTTCATATGTCGCCCAAAATGTGTTTTCGCACATGTAGCGCACAATGGTGCTGTTGGTGTGCGAAAGCAATGTTTGGGACAGATTACTTAAAATCACAGTTACACTGTTCATGAGCAGAGGTCTTAAAATGGCTATGTTGAAAATTTGGTGACAAAAGTCCATAAATGACTGTTACGGTGAGCATTGCGCAGTTTCCACGCACCCTCGTAAGTTCATGACTGTGTAATATTTTCAGTCCAGGTTTTCACCAGTGGCATTTTTCCACACTTCCTTATGAACAGTACAGCTGTCATTTTTTACAACATGGCCGAAGTGTGTTTTCACACTTTCAGCGCAGAGATGCGTGGTCGCTGTGGGAAATCATTGTTCGGGACAGATAAAGAAAATCAGTGTGACACTGTTCATGATCGGAGGCACCAAAATGCCTGACTTGACAATCTGCTGTAAAAAATCCCCAACCTAATATTACGCGTGTGCGTTGCACAGTTTCTATGTACACTCGTGACTTCACCATTTTTTTAATATTTTTACTGCAGATTTGCAACATTGCCTTTTTTTTTTTTTTTACACACACACACACACCTCCCCATGAACAGTACAGCTGTCATTTTTTACATCCTGTTCGGAATGTTTTTGCACCTGTGGTGCCAAATGCCGTATTCACTGTGCATAAGCAGCTTTCAGCTAACAAACTAATATTGCCACTGTTCATGAGGTGGGGTCACAAAAAGAAACATGTTGAGAATTTGGAGTGAAAATACCAACGAATGCCTAAGGTATTAGGGTTTCCAACCATAACGCCCAACCCTGTAGAGAATGACAGGCATCAGGGGTGTGTGACTTGATATTCTTGCCTGTAATGCTCATACCATTCCACACCCTGCAGCCAGTGAGAGGCATCGAGGTATGCCTTGGACTCTTCGGCCCCAAAGTTCACCCCATTCTCCATATCACACCCATCACCATATTTCCTAATGGAATGGGTGCGCATAAGGCCAAAGATCCCAGGAACACCGTGACACTTGTCAGTGTCTGCAGGGTGGTGGGTGTGGTGAAACAGCATGGCTGTTATGCCCATTTAATTAAAAAGGCACACCCCAATGCCTGTCACTCTCTGCAGGGTGGTGGTGGGGTGGGCTTCAGTTCAGTACTTCACTGCCATTCCTATTATGCTGCTCTGTAACTTCTACACTACCACTGCCAATGCCAGCAAGCCAACATTCGGCATTGACAAATGCTTGTCTTGTTCTAGGATGACCGCTGTTTTGCTGTTTCACTGCATCGCGATCAAGCTGTGTCTCATTTGCATACAGCTGGCTTACTTTTGACCCCCTTGCTCCTATTCTTTGCGTGATCATATTTCGGGTTCTAATACTTGCTTATTTTCACTACTCACATTTACAGACTCTTTCCTCTCTCCTGTCTCTGTACTTGTGGCTGGATAATTGAAATTAACGGTCCCATACACTGAACTTCTTGAAATGCAATTAATTTCCAGATCTTCCGTGTGCTCCTGCGTCTTCTGCTCTGTTCCGTTCCATCCCATCTCCCCGACTACTTCTGGTGCAGGTTCCTGTCTTCTCTCTGTGACCCGTCCTGTATTTTCGGTCCTTTGGAATCTTTCCATTTGTCGCTCCGTGGTCTCTCATCTACCCATTGCTCCATCACTGTTTCTCCACATAAACTGAACATTTGACCTTCTCTCCCACTACATTTCCTCCTTCCCTCGTTCTATCTTTTCTCCTAGTCCCTTGCTAACACTGCTCGTACTACTTTTGTAGTGTACCTACTTGCTACTTCACAACTTGCTCCCTCTCATTAGCTCTGCTTTTTCATTCTACTGCTCTTTTTCCTCCTGTGGTTATTTTGGGTAGTTCAGAACCAACACGGCATTACTGTCTCATAATGCCGTGTTGCTCCTGTACCAGCCGACAGTATTCCTCCCATCACCTTTCTTCTTTACGATAGATTGTTTTTTGTTTTTTTGCCATGTTACAACACTGATTAATACACAGCACCAGGCTGTTGATTATTTTACCTAGAAACTGCACAGTTCGTAACTAACCTCCCAAATCTACCTAGCAAATGAAAATAAACATGCGCACACACACACACTTTTTAAAAAAAAAAGAAAAAAAAAAAAAAAACACAAAAACCCACAACAGGGCACAGGTTTCTTCAAAATAAACAGTCACCAGGTAGGTTAACTCAAAGGCACATGGCCTTCATTACCAAACTCACCGTTTCTACCCAACAATAACCCAATTAAAAGTAAAGTAAAACATTTTTTTTTTTTTTGGATGGAAAAAAGGTACATTTTATAAACACAATAATCCACTCCAGGACGACATGGGGTTTCTTGAGAATGTATGCACTTACTGGGTGCTTTGAAAGTCACTCAGCCGTTGGCCTACTACTTTCCTATTCACCTGGGGCCTGCATCAATTCTCTAGCAATGCATGCCCCGTTTTGGGGTATTGCTTACGTATACCATACTCATGAGACCAGATACATGGTGGTCAGGTAAAATGCCATAAATTCAGTGCATAGAAAATGCTCCCCACTGCCTCTATTTTGCACAGTCAAGATGCTTTATAGATGGACAGATTTTTTTTTGATAAAGTATCTATCGACCGTATCTACCTATTCTCACTAGAGACTGTATCTAGCACTCTATCTGCAGACTGTAACTATCTATAGACCAAACATTTATAGACCGCACCCATCTATCTATATATATACACTGTATCTACCCATCAATCATCGATAGATGGTCTATTAAACCGTAGGCTCGATTCCCAAAGGTGATGCAAGCTGCGTCAATAGTACCTTGTGCAGATTGCTGGTGCACCAAGGACCCTGGGCCTGATTATTGGGTAGGGTTCCAGCAGCAAAGTCCCGCAGCCTGTAGCAAACGTGGCTGTGTGCCAAACAGACAGCACATCTGGAAAGTTTGTCGCAAGCTGCTGGGCGGACATGCTGCACTCTTGGACAGTGAGCAATACTGCAGAGGACTGCAGAACAGCCAGATGAGTACGTGAAGATATATGATGCAACAACACAACTATATTATAACTTATCGTCATGACGACAACATGCAAGTACTTAGATGCTTTGGAAATTGCTTAAAGGTACTCAACATGCAATGTCCGAAGCACCCGTAAATGCTGTCAATTTGTCTTCCTGATAATTAGTTCCAAATTTTGTGCAGTCAAAGCATATATAATCATGTCAGTGTTTCGCTTATGTGAATTAACCACCCCTAGTAGTTAGAACTGGAGCACTCACGGGTGGCGCACAGTCCGTTAGACCAGCCCTGGCTGGTCTAACAGGTGGTTGTTTCTGTTGTCACCTTAAACTTCACAGAATGTCCGAAAAGGGGATGATGTGTCATTACACTGGTGCAAGGTTCCTCGCACCACGCCATAGCCCATTCTGTGCTGCAAGGCTGGTGCAAGCCCCCTCTGGTGCACGCAGCCTGCATTTGAGAACTGCTCACTGTGCACTTTTTGGCGCAAACTTCCCATGCGTCAATCCCCTGTGACGTGAGCCATTTGCATCATTCAGTGAATCTTTGAGAATCGGGCTCCATATCTATCGACCACACATATCTATCGACCACACATAACTTTAGACGGTATCCATCAACCATACCCATCTATAGACTATCTGTATCTATCCATCTATCTATATCTAGAGACAGACAGTCAAGAAGACAGATTCTCCATTGACCAATATGGCACTTATTTCAATATTGATTGTGCGTAATTTAGGAAAGACACACTGTTGCACTAAAGCAAAATAATTAATCTTTTCTAATCGGTATTCAATTTCTAGTCATTTTCAGTTGAGCAGCAATAGCCAAAAATAACAAAATTGAAGAGCTTTTGTCCAGCTACAAAACTGACCTTTTCGCATTTCTGAAACTGAATTATAATTGGCCCCCTCAATGTCATGTGCTTTTTGGTATGTGTTATACTCCGCTGATTAGGAGTTGTACACATGTTAGTATATACTGCTCTCATCTCAGTACGTTATATCCATTCTGGTATACATCATACTCATGTTGGTAGTGGTGTGTGTGTGTGTGTAACAGGGTGGGACAAATTGGGTAGCCAGGTGGCCAATGCCCACTTAAAAAACTGGTTTGGGTACCAGATTTTTATACTTCCCAGCCAAATGGCTGTGCAAAAAGTGATTTGAGCCCTTAAAGAAAAAAAAAAGTATGACCACTAAAAATATTGATTTGGCCATCAGATTTTGGAAGCTAGTAGCAAAACTGACCACCAGTTCGTAAACTGATTTGCCACCCTTGTGTGTAATAATCAATAAATTAAAGTTTACAAAAAAAGAGCATCATGTCCTAGCATACACCATATTACATATAACACAGTGAAAAAAAAAACTGACCAATTTGATTGGCTGTGAGAGAAGTACAGGAGTATAATTATGAAAGCATAATTACACTCCGGTGCTTCTTTCATAGCCAAAAGCCTAAGCACAAGCAACAGCAGAAAATCCATACACTGCACTCTACTTCCGAATTTGACAGTAGCTGTTAACGCTGGAAAGAAAATGTAAGAAATGACTGAATACTTTGGATATTCACAGTTAGCAGCTCCAGTCAGCAACTTAATATACCCTCCCGCTGTGAGCGCCACTGCAGAAATAGCCGAGATCATGCCTGACAACGAAATCCAGCATCCGAAGAGCAGCACAACTGTGCAGAACTGTACCTTCACTAGTGAGGTCTTCCACTTTTATTGCCTCTGTTGCACAGTGTAAGGACTCTGTTGTACTCTTCAGTAAGTCCCTACTTGAGCTCCGTTTCAGGGACTATTTAATCATAAATGACTTCTGCTTCTTTTCAGCTCTAAATTTGTTTTCAACTTGTTGACCAGAATGACCTGTTTTTTTCTGACTGTGTTATAAGTGCCATAAGACACTTCAGGGATGTGTAAATATGCTTTCATAATTGCACTTAGCTCTCGGGTGTTTAACGGCACCCTTGAGCCGTGCAATTATGAAAGCATATTTACACACCCTGGCGTGTCTTATTGCATACAGATACAATAGAAGCAATTCCCTATGCGACATGTACAAGGAAATATACTGAAACTGACATTGTATAAAGAACCATAACCATGCACATAGCTGAAGAAAGTCCAACACAGTGAAAAAACAATAGGTCCAGTCTGGTAACGTTATAGGAGAGAGCACTTTATAAGTAGGCAAAACAGGAGGGCCACCGATATTCCAGGCCCCTCGCAAGAGACAAATATATATAGGAGGCTGAGCTCCTTGGTGGGGAGAGACCATATATGAAGAAGGCTGGGCTCAGTTAAACTGAAGGACACACTTAAATACATTCCAAGGTAGACTTACCAGCTAAATAAGGGAGCAAGGCAATGTTTGAAGATGCTATCACAGTTTGCGAAGGTTCCTTCTCACCTTAAGAAAACCTTCTCAACCCACCAGTAAAGGATATCACTGCAGTGATATACAAGTGAACAGTCCAAACGAGGCGAATTGAATACAGATTGGAAATGGAAAAAACCGGGATCCAAATTAGAGTAAGGCTTTAGATACACGAGTATTCAAACGATGCCCCTATTGTTTCCATTGGAGCATGTGCCCCTGCGTTGTCCAATATCCGAATCACACATCGGAGCGCAGGAGTGTAGCACCCATAACAGGATGGGTAAGGTATCATGTTCTAGGCTCTGCCATGCAGAATTATGATTCCCCTTCCCCTACTAAAAGGCTTCCATATAAAAGAAATATTAGAAACCCTAGCAGAGATATGCTGCAGACAGGCTTTTAGGGGCTGCGCCAAAAAGGGTGCTCTTTAGTTTTGCAGTGCGCTCCCAATTCATTCCCAGCTCAAACACAATCTGTTTTAAACAAGCTTCTTAGAACGTTAATTTTTCATTGGGAATACATTACTAATGCAGTGAATGTAACAAAATGCCTGCAAAATGGAATGCAGAAGCTCACTGAAAACGTGTTAAAAAAAAAAAAAAAAAAAAAAACGTTACCGTTCCTGTGTTAGTGCAGCTCAAATCACATCTCAAAATTACCAGCCAAACGCAAAATTAAACCATCTTTATTATAAATGCATTTTATTTTTCCTTCTCAAATTTGTTGGTTAAAGCCAAAATCAGCTTGTACCTTTTTCCAAGGGGAATAGCAGAGTCAAAAGTTTATTACACAGAACTCAAAGTCAAAAAGAAAACAAAAAAAAAAAAAAAAAAGTTTTACACAGGAAAAGGAAAATTCCACGGTTCAACATTTCTGTCACGGACTTTAGTGAAATGTAACCCCTAGATGGCGCTATCCCAGGGGCTACTACCCCTGCCTGATTTGCCACTAACAGGTTGAGGGGCCTGGATCCAATGGCGGGTGCCTCCACCCAGAGGTCAGGGTTTGCAATAGTTAAACTTACTTGGTCACAGCCCTCTGGGACACTGCAACCCCCCTTTCTTCCCAGCTAGTGGGCCCACACAATATAGCAGAATTACCTTCACAGTATACACTTACCCTCAAGGCTGGTTCAGGCACCTGGACATCCTGTAAAATAAGATACAGTGCAACAATCACAGTACAGTACTTTTAACATAGACAAATACCTCAGGCAGTATAACTTTGTTGAAACAAACAGCTCTGATTTATTTAGGGGATATAACAAGGACAGGGGGAAATCAGGTTAATTAGCTTATCACTTTACTATCTATTTCATGGCTCTGTGCATTGGCCTATCCTACCTCAGTTACTGTCCTTGGGTACCCAGGCCCCAGTGGCTAGTCCAAACTGGGTGGTAGCTGGTAGGGCCCTTTCACACAGAGAAAAGGAAAATTAAACAGTCAGCAGTACAGTAATTCCATTTGGATTTAATGTGGCAATTCAACAGGGAGCGTAATTCTCAATTAGTACCTCACGACTCTCCAAAGAAGATATGGTCCTTCAATGTCAGCAGGGCTACTTTGATCTCCAAGAGACTCTCACACATTTATATGGTAAAAAAAGAAAGCACTATACCAGGCAGGCTGCATCTGTATCCCAACGCAATTACTGCACAACAACCAGGAGAACACACAGCAGATTCAGTTCCTGACAGACCTAGTGTAATTCAACAATTTCTTCAGTCTTCTACAGGGTGAGCCTGGTTTCTACCTTCAGAGATCCTTTGATTCTTTTCACAGGACGGATTCAGTCCTAACAAGCAGTTACACAAGTTGTAGACCGGAACTCTGGGCCTTGCACACGCTTTTTGACTGAAACTGTGCACTGAAGGAGCACAGGGTTTCTTTCCCTTCACTTTCAGATCTCAAACTGAAACTCCCAACAGACAAAACCGGGCACTTCCTTTGAGTTCCTCCCAGTTCTTGACTGGATTGGCTGTCACTCACCATAGACTGCTGCTGTTGGTCCAAAAGGCACCAAGTCTAAACTACATCTCCCAGAGTCACTGCCCATACAATCCTCTTGTGGCTGGCTCAGATTATGAGTCCCAAGTTCTGATTCGTCCAAGGCATCATTTTAGAGCTAGTTTATCCACACTGATTGGTCCAGTTCAGCAGTTCAAAACCAGAATGGGAACTAGGCAGACAGTTCTGACTGCAAAGAAAGCAGAGTTAGACAAACTGTAATTTTATTATTACTGTAAATGATTTCTGGCAATCAGTTACATCTTTCAGACAGGTTCCTTTGCACTCCTAGTGACTGCAAAAATGGGGTGAATTAGCGCAGCTTGAGGGTACTCAATCAAAGAAACACACAGTCCCCCATACAACTTAATTATGTCTGCAAGCAGACAGCTCTTAAAGAGACAGTACCAGAGGTTCTAAAACACTCACTGATAAATGGCTTAAACGCCAAACACCATTCAGGCTTGGAGCATTCAAGCAAGCTCCTGAAGTCTTTTGGGAACCCCCATTTGCAGGGGGTTACACCTTCCTGGTTTGGGAAAAGCTGACGTCCGGCCAAGGCAGTTCCCATAAGTTTCTTAACTGCAACTACATTTGCATTAGGCTCACATGTAATCACTCAGTCAATACATCATTTTACCAAGAACCATTTCTGAAACATTGCAGTACGCCACTTTTTACAGTATAACACACACATTGTACCATAACTCAAGCTATTACCTCTTGTACATGAAACCTGAAGAGAGGGACCCTTCCTATCAGTTACCTTTGGGGCTGGATGGGGCAAGGGCACCATACTTAGAGGGCAACACAAGTAACTTGGAGTTAGCACTGATGCTCAGTTTGGGCAGTGAGCTCTGGGACACATACACTCCTTTATGGACAACATTGAGAGGCAAATCCACAGGCCTCCCAAGGGAATCATAACTGAGGTGCACCACAGGCTTTACAGCTCGACCAGTCTTCTAGGGGGTATTGCATTCTTCTGCACTCTGAGCCTCATTTTCAGCATTGTCCACACTTGTCAGGGAGTCTCCATGGGGTAGAGAGGCTAGAACTTGGGGCACTTTCAGCTCCAGGAGTTACAGTTTCTGAGTCCACAACATTTGCCTCGCATGGAGAGCTTTCTGACACTGGCAGTGGACTGTCAGGTACCTAAAATACTCTTCTTGTTCGGGTGTATCACCAGTCTGCCCTAATCTATCATTTTCTCCCTGAAAGCTCAAACAGTTCAACCATGCACAATGATTCCATTTCATCTGATCTGATGCTTTGCACTTCACTTTCTGGGAGCATTGGCTCCAGGATGAAGCTAGCATAGACAGTCCAGAAGGCCCAGCTTTGTCTCCAGTATTGACTAGGGATTGCCCCAAACAATTGACTCAGTTCGTAAGAAGGATAGTATTCAAAGTCACTCTCACTTTCTTCTGATATGGACTGACAGTCATGCTCAACTGGGACTTGTGCAGGGGAACACTTTAACTCTGCTTCTGTAGGTGCAGACTTCCTGATCTTTTCTTAGCAGCAGCTCTAGTCACTGGTCCAGAGGGGGCATCTTCTGGGGCTCAGACTCAATCAGGATTTGTCCAATGGGTAGTAAATGATTTCTATGCATTGTTTTTACATCTTTGAATTGTTCTCAGGCCTTACTTTGTACACTGGCAGATCATCTAGTTTGCCCACTACAATGTGAGGGAGATGGTGCCATCTGTCAGCAATCTTGTGTTTGCCATGCAGTCCCAGATTTCTTAGCAATACCCGATCTCCCTCCTGAGTTCCTGTGCTTCACCTTTTTATCATACCTTCTTTGTTGGCCAGATTTCTTTTGGCAGCCATGGTTTGAGCCAGTTGGTACGCATGAGTTAGCTGGGCCTTTAACTTTTGCACATACTGTAAATAGTTGTCAGCTTGAACCCCATCAGGAGAGACCCTAAACACACATCTACCGGTAGTCGAGCTTCTTCCAAACATCAGGCGGTAGGGGAGAACCCAGTGGCATCACTTTTGGTGCAGTTATAAGCATGTACCAGGGTGCTAATTTGTTGGCTCCATCTAGGCTTGTCCTTTGGGTGCAGGGTGCCTAGTATATCTAGCAAAAAGGCGTTGAAACGTTCAGGCTGTGGGTCCCCCTGGGGTGGTAAGAGTGGTTCGACTTTCTCACTCCCACAGAGAAAGCATCTCTTTGATCAGACGACTCTCAAAGTCTCCCTTGATCAGAATGGATTCTTTGTGGAGCCCTATAGTGAACAAAAAGTTTTCATTCTAGTACTTTGGCTACAGTGGATGCTTTCTGGTCTTTGGTGGGGAAAGCTTGGGCATATCTCGTGAAATGGTCAGTGACCACCAGCACATTACTGATATTTCTTTGATCCGACCCAAACTCAGAAAATCAATACAGACCAGCTCCATGGGCACTGGTGGTTATAATAAGGGCAGCCTCTGGGGCAAAGCTTTCCTGTGTGCAGCGTACTACAAGTTCGTATGTGTTGCTCCACATCAGCCCCCATCTAGGCCAATAGAATCTGGATCTCACCAAGTCAAGTGTTCTGTCTATACCAAGGTGCCCCATGTGGTTGTGCAAGGACCTCAATACTGAGTCTCGAAGGCAGTGGGCAGCACCAGTTGTTGTTTGTCTACTTGTCCCCTCTGTCTACTGTTTCTCTATATAACAGTTTATTGATCAGTTTCAACTTAGGACCTTCTTTGTATAACAGTGCAGTTCTCAAATCAGTGGAGCGAATTTGGACACATCTTTTCCTGTATAGAGGGCTTCTAAAGCTGATTTGATCATAGGATCGCGGATTGAGCCCACTGAATACTGTCATTGTCCAGCTGAGGCAGTGCACCAATGTCTATTGCAGAAAAGTGGCACAAGGCAGGTATGCAATTCTCAGAGGGTCCCAAGCAATCCACCATGCAGTCCACTGCGGTCTGTGGACATTTGTTCCTCCCTGTCAAACTTCGCAGAGTGCCCGAATGTCAGGTTCTGCCAATCGGACCCAATCATTCTGGGGAACAGGCCCGGGAGAGAGTATCAGCATCTATGTGGTTCAGACCTGCGTCGGTATTCGCGAGCATAGTCATATGTAGATAATGCAGAAAGCCACCCAGGCCAGTGGCATCCAACTTAGCTGAGGTCTGCACATAGGTCAGATGATTATTGTCAGTTTTACTAGTATTTTAGCCCCATACAAGTACTCATGGAATTGGTCAACATAGCCCACTTCAAAGCTAGGAACTCTAACTTATGTACAGGATAGTTCTTTTCGGATGGGGTCAGGCTTCTACTGGCAAAGGCCACTGGTCCTCAGGCCATTCTCGTGTCTTGGTACAACACAGCCCCCAACCCTTGCAAGCTAGCATCAGTGTGCAGGACGTAAGGTTTTCTTGGATCGTACAGGCCAGCACTGGAGCATGGGTAGTTGATATATGATCTCATGAAAAGCAGTCTCATAATCAGAGTCCAGCTGGCCCCAAATACTTCACTCGGATGAAAATACACTCTTTCAGTCTTGAGGACGCTGACTTTGGTATTTTTGTGGGTTGGGGATACCCTTGAGTAAGGTTAAGTAAAGGGCGGATCACTCTTGAATAGTCCTTGATGAAACGCATAATAACCACAGAATCCCAGGAATCTTTGCAGTTCTTTAGATTTTGGGCTGTGCCAGGTGGTCAAGGCCTCAACTTTACTTGGGTCGGTCTCTATTCCTCGTGGATACTATGTGTCCCATATACTTTACTGATGTTTGAAAGAATTGACACTTATCAATGGACAGTTTAAGGCCAAAGTCCTCCAGTCGATCCAATACCTTAAATAATCTGCCTCATGTTCCTCCAGTGAGCTGCCAAACACATAACATCATCTAGGTATACCAGGCACTCTAGTAGTTCATGTCCCACTGCACGCCCATCAATCGCTGAAAAGTGGCTGGGGCACCTGAAATCCCTTGAGGCATCCTCATGAATTCATAGAAGCTAAGCGACAGATAAAGGCTGTCTTCTCACGGTCCTCTGGGGCTATCGATCTGGTAGTACCCACTGCGGAGATCCAGCACAGAGAACCACTTGCTCCCGCTTAGGCAGTCCAAGCATCCTGAATGCGGGCATTGTGTACTGATCAGGATAGTCCGGCCGGTTTGGCAAAGCGATAATCCACGCACATCCTTACTGTCCCATTCTTTTTCCTCACACTACAATGGGGAAGCATATGGCTTCTGGATTCTTGTATTACACCAGCCGCAACATCTCTTGCAGATGCCGCCTCACATCATCTATATCAGCAGGTGCCAGCGCCGAGACCTTTCACTCAAATGGTCTTTCGCCATGCAGTCGGATATTGTGCTCAGCTCTTGCACGATCCCACGTCCCATTCCTTTAAAGAAACACCTGGTCTCTGGGCAAGCTTCTCACTGATCCTCACTTTCCATTCAGCTGGCAGCGGAGTTGTCAAATCAAACAAGTCAGTATGCTACTCTGTCATTCTTCCTTGAACTTTGCTGCTGGGTAGCACTGCAGTGTCTGCACAATGCACATTGCCAGGATGCAACCTCTGTTTACTCCAATGTCTCTTTTCAGACACATTATGAACTTGGACCATTACCCTTCTGGCATAAGCATGGGTTCTAGGGCAAAATACTAGGCTTGACCAGCAGTCCCTCTGGCAATTTTCCATCGCCTGTGCATCCAACATTAATATTTTATTCTTAACATCCTTTCTGATACGGACCTCTCCCTGTAAGGTACACTGGGCATTTGGTGCCAGGATCAGAGACTCAGGATCCTTCTTCCATACAATTCGACCGGTTCTTCTGGTTCTATATTTTCAGCATCTCTCTGTGCCTCATAGGCCTTCTTAATTAAAGCCGAACTCTTAAAGCTCTACTAGTCTTTGACCCCGATTTTTCATAACACAATGTGCAGCCTTCTGAACATATGAGCATTTGTTCCAATCAACAAAGGGACACCATCATACAGTCCAGTGGGGGACACACTAAGGCTAGGGTTCTCTACTTGTTCGCCACCCAGCCACGGAGGTGGGGAAAGACAGCCAAATTGATATACCCAGAATAGGGGTAGGTCTTCTCACTTAACCCCATACATGCAGTCCTTCTAATGGTTGTAAGGGTACGTCTGACAAATGCTTCTGATACCAATCTTGAAACATAATTGTCACTTGGGAGCCACTGTCTCATACAGCTCTTGTAGACACTCCATTTACCTTTACAGTGGTCTCCATGGAGGACCCACTATTCTGGACCAGTCTGAGAGGCGGTAGTGGGGGCCTGGGCAACTGACCTTGCCACAAAAGGACGTGAATTAGCATTTTTGTGCCCTCACTGGGATCATTTCTGCTACCTCTTAACCACTGATTTGTTCTCCAAGCTTCCTTGTAGCCTATATGCAACTTTGTCAGTGTCTTTTGGGATTGCATTCCTTTCATGTGCCCATCCTTCCCACAATTATAGCAAAACATACTTTTGGAGTTTGAGTGGCCGAGGTGCCACACTGGGAGCCAGGGCGGGGTATTACTAACTGGAAACCTTGGTGCCATCTCCTGTCTGCGGCGGATAAGTGTTTGGAGACATCTCAGTTTCTCCACTTCCATGGTCAAGGAATCGAGTTCGGAGTCAAGTATCAGTAGGAGATACATGGGTGGGTATCCCCACCCCATAGCAGATGCAGTCGGATATAGGTCGGGGTCTGTATTTGCAGGCGTCTTCATAAAGGGACTGTTTTGAATTCCGATCTCTCTCAACAGTTCGCCCCATTGTGGCATATCTTTTCCTTATCAGAGCACTCATTGACTGCCAACCTCTGCCCCTGAACTTCACTTGATGGGCCACCCTCAGTCACTCGGGTCATAGCCACAGCTATTGGTGCAGGTCCCTCCCGAGGTCGCTTTTTTCAACTCCTCGATTTCTCTCATTAACTCATCATAGGAGGGTGGGGATTCCAGTCGATTTGCCAGGCGAATTGAAGCAACAGCAGTTCTGAGAAGGGGCAGACTTAAGGATTCTGTCCAGTCTGGTTCGTCCAGTTCAATCGCTGGCAAACCACCCTTTCTGAGGCATTCTTGCAACAATTTTTCCAGCCGAGACATACAGACAACTCCTCCCTTGGTACTGTTGTGCATTTCTTACTCTCCACCATAGGTCCTCATCAGAATCTGGCTCCCATACACATTCTCCAAGGCCTCAAGATAGGCTTTCAGCAGTCGCCTTCAGGGTTACTGCCCGCTTAGCACGGATGGTAGCCAGGGCAGGACCTCGGAGGCTCTCACTAACCCTCTTCGCTGCTTCCGAGCATCTGCCATTCTAGCACTTGGGGCAACATAGTCTATCCAGGTCTCCCCAGTCATCCTCCCTTGGGGTGGGGAGGGTGCCAGAGAAGATCCTCAACCTTCGTAAGAGTCGTGACTAATGGCAGGTGCAGAAATAGGAGTCTGCATTGGTTCAGCCACCATTACGGGTACTGGAGCAGGAGAGGGTGTTGGGGAGGAACACCTCAGGTGGCAAGAATAGTTTCTTCAAGTCCTCCACAGTTTTCCTTCTCCCAGCAACCATTTAGCAAATTTCTCCTCAAAAGTTTCAGATAGTGGTGGGGGCTCATCTCCCTGGTTCTTACTGTCCTTAGTTATCACTCTCCAGCAGTGAGGGCCCCCTGGGGTAATGGTCTGTGGTACTTTGGAGCCATCTATGGGATCCTTAAACTCTACTAGGCCAGGAAAGTGTGGGTGAGCAGATTAGCGTGCCGCACCCACCACCACAGGATTTTGTAAACCTTCCACCTTGGAAAGTACTCCCTGCACAGTGTCCGTATTGATACCCAGGGATGTCCAGGATAAGCATAGCATTTTGGGGTCGATCTCCTCCTAGTACACCACTCCACCAGCCGGTGCACAGCCACTTCTGTCGGGTACCCATTTATTTATTTTTTTTTCCTTAACAGTGGTTTGTAAATATGGCCACTAGAGGACACACAATCCCAGCGGAGCCTCCAAAATGTAACCCCTAGATGGCGCTATCCCAGGGGCTACTACCCTGCCTGATTTGCTACTAACAGGTTGAGGGGCCTGGATCCAATGGCGGTGCCTCCACCCAGAGGTCAGGGTTTGCAATAGTTAAACTTACTTGGTCACAGCCCTCTGGGACACTGCAACCCCTTTCTTCCCACTAGTGGCCCACACAATATAGCAGAATTACCTTCACAGTATACACTTACCCCAAGGCTGGTTCAGGCACCGGACATCCTGTAAAATAAGATACAGTGCAACAATCACAGTACAGTACTTTAACATAGACAAATACTCAGGCAGTATAACTTTGTTGAAACAAACAGCTCTGATTTATTTAGGGGATATAACAAGGACAGGGGAAATCAGGTTAATTAGCTTATCACTTTACTATCTACCTATGGCTCTGTGCACAGGCCTATCCTTACCAGTTACTGTCCCTGGGTACCCAGGCCCTAGTGGCTAGTCCAAACTGTGGCAGCTGGTAGGGCCTCTTCACACAGAGAAAAGGAAAATTAAACAGTCAGCAGTACAGTAATTCCATTTGGATTTAATGTGGCAATTCAACAGGAGCGAACTCTAATTAGTACTCACGACCTCCAAAGAAGATATGGTCCTTCAATGTCAGTGGCTACTTTTGATCTCCAAGAGACTCTCACATTTATATGGTAAAAAAAGAAAGCACTATACCAGGCAGGCTGCATCTGTATCCCAATCGCAATTACTGCACAATAACCAGGAGAACACACAGCAGATTCAGTTCCTGACAGACCGAGTGTAATTCAACAATTTCTTCAGTCTTCTACAGGGTGAGCCTGGTTTCTATCTTCAGAGATCCTTTGATTCTTTTCACAGGACGGATTCAGTCCTAACAAGCAGTTACACAAGTTGTAGACCGGAACTCTGGGCCTTGCACACGCTTTTTGACTGAAACTGTGCACTGAAGGAGCACAGGTTTCTTTCCCTTCACTTTCAGATCTCAAACTGAAACTCCCAACAGACAAAACCGGCACTTCCTTTGAGTTCCTCCCAGTTCTTGACTGGATTGGCTGTCACCACAATAGACTGCTGCTGTTGGTCCAAAAGGCACTCAAGTCTAAACTACATCTCCCAGAGTCACTGCCCATACAATCCTCTTGTGGCTGGCTCAGATTATGAGTCCCAAGTTCTGATTCGTCCAAGGCATCATTTTAGAGCTAGTTTACCCCACACTGATTGGTCCAGTTCAGCAGTTCAAAACCAGAATGGGGAACTAGGCAGACAGTTCTGACTGCAAAGAAAGCAGGTTAGACAAACTGTAATTTTATTATTACTGTAAATGATTTCTGGCAATCAGTTACATCTTTCAGACAGGTTCCTTTGCACTCCTAGTGACTGCAAAATGGGGTGAATTGGCAGCAGCTTGAGTGGTACTCAATCAAAGAAACACACAGTCCCCCCATACAATTAATTATGTCTGCAAGCAGACAGCTCTTAAAGAGACAGTACCAGAGGTTCTAAAAACACTCACTGATAAATGGCTTAAACGCCAAACACCATTCAGGCTTGGAGCATTCAAGCAAGCTCCTGGAAGTCTTTTGGGAACCCCCATTTGCAGGGGGGTTACAGAAAAATTTTGAAGCCTAGACAAAAATCAAAATCAATAAATCCTTGCCAGCCTCCACCTCCAAAGTCAAACGTTTTGGGATGTCAGTTTGAAAATCACTGGGGCGCTCTCTCGAGTCAGGGTTTGCAGTGGCTTTGATTTACTCCAACGGACCTCTAAACTATATATTAGTACAGGTTTGTTTTTGTCTGGGAAAGAAGTGCATAGAAAGTTAGGCCCACTTCACAAATAAAATGGCCCTCTATCCACAAAGACTCAACAGGCCAAACATAAGAATAGTGAAAGGGATAACATACTGAAGATTGGAAATGAAAGGGAAGGGTGGTGGGAGTCCTGGATATATTGAGGGAGGGTGGGGGCTCCAACTAACAATGCAACAGTAGGAATAGGGAAGCAGAAATGCAAGGATCTAGGGAAGGAGCACATGGTACCCTTAGATTAGGGCAGAGGATAGGCAGAAAGCAAAGACACAGTGGGGACAGGGTCCAGCCTAGTGTGTGAAAGCTAACCCAGTGGCCCCCAAGCAGCACAGAGTGACCACAGAAACAGACATTACCGACCGATAAAAGACCAAGGTCCATCCTGTCTGTCCATAATGAATTTCCTACAGATACCCCTGACCCATCATCTTGAAGGGGTTTTAACCAAGATGTCTACCCCCAAACCTTCCCAGTCTCCCCCCCCAAAAAAACACCTCCCTAGCTCCTCCTCCTGGAATTAAAAGCCCTCTATACCCATCTCAGCTGAGTTTGAATCCATTCGTGGTCCCTTCTGCAAGTAATCTGTTCCACCACCCTGTTGGTGAAGTAGAACCACCTCAAGTCCCTCTTGCCATTTCCACTTACTGGCCTCCATTCGTGTCCTCTCATGACTGCACTAATGTTCCTGGGGAATAGTACAGCACAGACCAGAAGACTGAGTTTGCTGATCGTCTGGAAGAAACTGTGGCAGAGGTCCATAAGGAATCATGGTTCAGAGGAGAGGACTCGGACGCCAGTATACCTCTAGGTGAGTACCCCCACTCTTAGACCCAGTGATACCAAAATACAGTTGTTCATGGTAGGGAAGAGAGAACAGGTTCAGATCAGTCTAGAGCCTGTGCATTGTCATGACTGTCTGCAGTAGAACCTTATCAGAACCGGTTTCTTCAGGTTCTGACAGATCTGTAATAAGAGCTAGTGTACTCGTGATAACTAATATTAAATGTTTAAAAGCAGTCAGCTATTGCCTTTTATATCTAGGGTGCTTTTATTTTTCCCTTTGGGTAACAGATTTTTTTTTTTAACCTGTTAGTAGGTGTGATGTATGGAAACAGCACTCTGCCCGGCAGTAGACACTATCTAGTTTCATTCCTCCCATTACATCATCAGTATTATGACCTCACTGACTGTGAAATCACAGCTACTCGGGAAGAGCCACTCAGCAACTGCCAGGTCAGTCATCAGTGATGTCACAGTGACATCACAGTGCTGATGATGCAGTGGGGTGCAACAGAACTACACGTTAGCTACCAGGAAGAGAGCTACTGCACACATCAGCATGATACTGTCATAGAAAACGTTATAATGAGCAAGTGAAAAAAGAAAAATACTTCAGAAATAAAAAGTTATGGTTGACTACTTCTTAAAAATTTCTAACACTTCCCTGTTCGCTGATTTTGGTTCTATTAGCTCTTTAATGGCTCGGTGCTGCTCCAGTCCACCAGTAGGCATCCTTATCTCAGCAAGGCCATGCCTCCTCCAAACTAAGTGGGCCAATCAGCAGCTGCTTCCTTTGTTCACTGGGACTGTACTGCATTCTCTAAAAGGGTTGACATATCAAGCGGCCCTCTGCATGAAGGACTGCGCACAAAGGACAAAGAAAGTAGTCTGCCTGTGAGTCAGTCAGGAGAAACAGCCAGCAGCCAGCCAATATTTTGCTACCCATTGTACTAAGAACTGCAAGTGCATGACTATTTGAGACTCAGGCTGTGAGCAGGACTCTTGCTGGTTTAGCCTGTGTTGACTTAGTTTGTTCACTCACTCCCATAGTGCACACGAGTCAAAACGTTCTATGTTTAATCTTATTCAAAATGGCCACCACAGGCAGAGTGAGTTAACATACCTTGCTTATCCTACTTTAGCGTGTGTCCACTTTATTCATTTCTGTTGGAATGGTAGAGCCGTGTGCTTCCTACCATAATTGAATACTCTATAATTTAGTACTGTTCCTTTGCTATGCCATATTGCATCAGGAAATGTTTTTTCAGTTTAGCCACTCCTTAATACTCTATTTTTATGCCTAAGCAGCCAGCTCCCCCCTTTTTGTCAGGCCAATTTAGAATGCTTGTACTGGTTGACTAGCTCATTAGGTCTGTTCATTATAATACTTGTCTTCTATTTGGGCTTTCCTTATGATACTAGTCATAGTATTAGTAAGCATCACATCATCTCTCTCCTGGTATTCTATACTTTCCACATTTACTGCCTTTTCCTAACATATGTTTTTAATCCTCTCCTTGTGTTTCTGAACATTGTTTCATAGGACCTTAACTGTACTGTACTGTATTAAACTGTGATGTACTAATGTAATGGTTCACATGAACTTTATTTTTAGGATGCCTTTCTTCATTTTATGTAATGTCTCATTGACTGTATACCTGCTTCAGGCCCTCCTTGTGAATAAGCTTGCTCAACGGAGTCTTCCTGCAATGAACTTGAACCGTCCTTTGCTGTATTGACTGCCCTGTTCACAACCTTCCACTGCGATTATCCTATTGCTAGCCACCCTTCTGCCACACTCCTGCACCTCGCGCACTTGCTCACATTCATTCATTCTAAAAGTTTCACCAGGAAGGACATACTGAGCTGCTCATTTCCAGATGTCTCCTTGTGGTAACACCTCATCTCATCGAGATGGTCAACGCCACCATTACTCCCATATACATCCAGGGCTCTTCCCACTTTACTAGCTTAGTCCTGAAGCCCTGCTTCGATCTCAGACCTTGGGGACCCTACTCTAGCCTCAGCAGCCCCCCGCATCATCCTCCAAATTTAGCCATTTCTTTGTGATGCTCCTTCTCCTCCTTAGTGGCGATGTGAAGGTCAATCCTGCCCCTCCCCCAACTAGTAGTTCACAGATTCTACCAAAAGACATAAGATGTTTCACACTAGTATCAGGAGCCTACTCCCCAAAATTGACACCCGAATTTCAGGTTGTCAAAACAATCTGAACATCCTCATTCGGTCTGAAACTTGGCTCTCCCTCAAAGCCAACTCCACCACTATTTCAATCCCAGGCTACTCTATCCAGAGACAGGATCGCTCCAAAAGGTGAAGGTGGTGGGTGTTCTCTGCTATTCAGCCAACCAAAAAAATTCTCCATCTCATCAGGAGTCCATTCCCAAGTTCCCACAAGCTGCTGACAAGGTACTTTATTTTCAATGCTCAAACCCTATTTTTCTCACCGATATCTATTGTGTGCCTCAGAAATCCCCCCCCCCCCCGATTTAGCTACCAATATTCTGCAAGACGTTCTGGATGCCTCACTTGGTGGTGAGCATATTTTACTGGGGGATTTTTTAGTGTAAACTGGGCCAATGAAAATAAAGCTTCCCGGTCTAGCACTCTTCTAACTAAAAGCTGTAAAACTCTCACAGCTGAGAACATCCCCATCAATACCAGGTCACAAAACCACAACATAAATTGACTGGGTTCTTGCTGCTTATCCTAATAGAATAATGGTAGCAGATACCCTATGTTCAGCAACCACTGTATGAACTTTCTCATTAGAAAGATAAAGCGCCCCCCAAAGAATTATTATGGCCAGGTCTTTCAGGTCATTTCACCCCGACAATTTTGTAAAAGATCTTCACAATGCCAACTGCCACCCTACCCTTGCCTTCCCAAACCCCGAATCGTTTTATTGCTATATTTAACTCCATCTGCAATAGACACGCCCCTTTACATGCTGTAGAGTTTGTGGCTCCCACCTGATCTCATCGACTGCTTCCACGTAAGAAATGCTGCTTGGCCAGGCACAAAGCTTTAGAGATGCCTTCCGATAGGCAAGCTTTCACTGGACTTCAAAACCATTGTACTCAAGGTCACCCGGCAGGCTAATGCCACCCATCTCCAAAATAAAATTTTGTGGCTCAGACCCTTCCAAATTTTGGAATGCAGTTCACCGTCCCCTCAATACTTTTCCAAATGCTTCAAGTTCAGAGTGATGTGCGTCACCCCTTATCTGCTGATGCTCTAAACCAGGGGTTCTCAAATGGTGAGGCCAGCCTCCCTTGGGAGGCCCCAACCTGTTCCAGGGGAGGCTCAACCAAGTCTGAAAAAGTGCTGTATTTAAATTGTGAGTTTTATGTATTTTGTGTGAAGAGATGAAGTAAACTGAAAGAGGATAATAGTAGGTAAATTATGTATTTATTTATCAATAGGTGACAAGGGAAGGTAAATGAGCCAAGGCTCATTTCAGGTGTACCCAGGGAAGGGTAGGGAGTCAATACATTTCAAAAGGTAACTCCAAAACAATCAAGAAACACACAGTGAACAGTAGTGCAAACAAATATGAACAATAAACTAATAATGAGTGGTGGTAATTGATCAATTTGTATGCAACCCCCTTGCAAATGGGGGTTCCTGGAAACTTTCTCAGAGAACTCGTTTCCATGCTCCATGCCTGTTTGGTGATCGGCATAAAGCTGTTTAAATGGGTAGCTAGGAGCGCTTTTAAAAGCCTCTGTAAGCTGTCTTAAGGGCTGCCTGTTGCAGTCGAATTAACTGAAGTTGGGGCGCTGTGTGGTTGTATGCCCTAGTCCCGCCTGGGACGCTGAAAAATAGCCCTTTGCCATCGCTAGTGGTGCAGAGAGAGCTCTACTGAGGATGTGATTGTTGCTGGAAATAACGGAATAATAATAATAATAATAATAATAATAATAATAATAATAATAATGTAGTTGTTCTAACCTGCCTTCCTTTGCAGTAAAGACTGTTTCGATTGTCTCCTCCATTTTGGTCCAGAACTGCTGAATTGGACCAATCAGTACCTCGGGACCATACAGAGTCGGCTGACCAATGAGGAAACTACTTGTCCTTTGAGAGAGGCATTATGGGCTATGGCGCTTTTTCACACCACTGAGAGCAGGAGGAAATGACTGGCATGTTCAGCCAACCAATGGGAACGGGTAGCGCCCGATCTGTGAGGAGTGCTCAATGCTGCCAAGGGGAGATGCTGGTGGCTGAGGAGAGGAGAAAGGAGTGTGTGCTCCCGCCAGAGTGTTCGCTGGAAGCACGTGAAGGCCTGAGGTAGGCTATTTTTGCCCTTTCGAGCGAGTCAGATTAAATCCGCCGGCGTGCGGTTGGAGGAGGCTGGTGCCAGCCCAGCTACCTACCAGGCTCAACCTGAGAGGACTGGAGAAAATTGCTAAATCGCGCTCGGTCCACCCGTGATGCTGAAGCTGCCGTTTGCTGCCAGAGTTCTTCTGCAAGTTCGTGAAGGCCTGAAAGCAGCTGCCTGGTATGGTACCCCTCTGTTTGCCATATAAATGTGTGAGAAGGCTGGTGAAATTCAGGCTCAGCCCTGGTAGTGCTGAAGGAATCGTTATTTGCTGGAGTTGTGAGTACTGATTCAGGGTAGCTCCCTGCAGAGTGTGCCAACAGTGGTTTCCAGTTGTATTGTTATACTGCTGACTGCCTAATTAAGCCTTCTTCCCAGGCCGACCTGCTTAGGAATGTGATGGTTATCTGTGTTAAGGGCCCCAACCAGCTGCCACGTTTGGACTAGCCGTTAGGGCTTGGGTACCCAGGGACAGCAAATCTTAGAGTCAGGCCTGTGCACAGAGCCCTAGGTAGATAATTATAGTGATAAGCCAATTGGCCTGACTTCCCCCTTCCCTTGATATCCGTCCCTCTAATAAATCAGATTGTTGTGTTGCAACTGCACCCTGGCTGGTCTGTGCATCCCTGGTGAACTGCTGCATAGTGACTGTGATTTAACTGTACCTTACTTACAGGGGGTCTCCGGAGTGATCTGAGGATACTGCCCGGGGGTAAGTGTACTGGTGAAAAGAATTGCTGGTAACCAGTGTGAGCCACTAGTGGGACAAGAGGGGGTTGCAGTAACCAGAGGGCTGTGACCAAGACAGTCTCGACGCATTAACCCCGACCTCTGGGTGGAGGCACCCATCAACGATCTAGGCCCTCACCCTGTCTCAGTGGAGGCGGGCAGGGTAGTAGCCCTAAGGGTAGCGCGCCTGGGGGTTACATGTAGACTGATGGCAGAACAGCCCAAATACAAGGTTGAGCATAGAAGTGGTAAGAGTAATAGCAGGAGAGAGAGCAAAGTAATCCCAGAGCAGTTGCTTAGGAGCAGGGAAGGAGGGGGAGAAACAAAGTATGTAGGAAGGTTATTTCATATAGAGAGGAAACAGAGAAAGTAGTCTGACCCATGAAGATACTGCAACAAGGGGTAACAATGGTTCAAGAATGAAAATAGAGTACGCAGGTTGGCCTATGGGGGGAAGGGGTTACAATAAGCTGAATAATAATATTTGTTTATTTTATTTATTTGTTATTCAGATAACACCTTTGAGCACAGGAGCTCTTTTTCAAAGTTTCCATGTCAGTATAAGACAAATAACTGAAAGTGAGCCAAGTACTCAAAGGGGTTACCATGTATTCATGGTGTACTGCACAAAGTACAGTATGTTATTTTTCTTTGGGGAGGCCCAAGATTATTTCAGTTTTTGGGGGAGGCTCAAAATCTTTTCCATGGATCTGGGGAAGCCCATCATACAAAGTTTAAGAACTATTGCTCTAAACTACTTTTGTAGATGGCCCCAGGACCTCATATTTTCCTTCAGCAGCCTCTACCCACCTCGTATCTCCTTTAACTTATGGGACATTCCATCTCTTCCCACATTCAGAAACCAGACGCCCTCAGATAACTTCTCCCCAAATGTCCTCTCCAACGGCCTCTCGCCCAGACTCCTAGCCACTGAAGCTCCAGCCCTGGTCTCCTCCACCTCCCCCATTTTCAATCAGTCTTTGACCACTGGCACCTTCCTTCAAATTGGAAACATGCTCTGGTTGCCAGATTTCATAAGGAAGGTACCATCAATGCCCCAAACAAACTACTGTCATTGCTGTTAACTGAACTCTGGTATCAAGTACCGAAAGCAGATAAAAATAAATAAATAAATAAATAGGGAAATCACATTTGATAAAGACGCTCCATAAAAGTGAATGAAGCACACCCCCGGACTCAACTATAGACATGTCACAAAACACTGGCACGCAGGAGAGGATCAGAGAGTCAGAAGTTGAGAGACTGTGTGTCAGCCCCTCAGAGGCAAATTACTTTCCTTCCTTCGGGGTGGGGGCAATATTAAAAAAAAAAAAAAGTGAACACAGTCTGGAGGAGCCCTCGATGAGGTAAGGTAGTCCCTCGTTTCACGTTTTTAGAATGGAACTAAAAGTGTGACATAATGTTTACAAGTTTTGGGCTTCACAGCCCACTAGCCTGGCATGGCGATAGCCCGTGTGTGTTAAAATGTTAACTTTTAATGCCCTGGTGTATGGAAGGGAAGGGTAAACGGTGGCCAAACGACCAGCCAGGAGATCCCTTTTCACTTCCCGGTCCGCCTGCTCCGCCTCTGCACCCCCACATCTTATAATGTAGCCCAGGAAACAGGGACACGCCCTACAAGGCTATGGGCTCATTTTCAGATAATTTAGTAGCTCGATATAATGAAAGTCCAAACTAATATTAGTTACTATTAGTTATAATATTAGTTGAGCGGTGGCTTTCATTAATATCGAAAGGCTGCATAAAGTGCTATAAAAACAGACCGACAATGAGCCCCATAGACGTGTATGGGGTGCATCCCCGCACTCTCCCTGGGCACACATCATAAGACACGGGAGCACAGGGGCCGAGCAGGCAGACTGGGAAGTGGAGAGGATCTCCTGGCTGGCGGTTTGGCCACTTTCATACACCTGGGGCATTAAAATTTCAACACAGAGGGGCTATAGTCACCCCAGGCTAGCAGGCTGTGAAATCCTACACATTTCACACCTTTACTTTAAGGTTGGAGAACAAACAGACTACAAATTCCTAGGTGCAGACTCACTGTGGGACAAGCCTCTTTCACGCAGAGACACCCCCATAGGGGCTGACAGTATAGCCTAGAGGTTAGAGGAATGAGGTGTGAACGAGCTTGGTACATCCAGCAGACCAGAGTTTGATTCTCACAACCTCCACTTGCATACTGAGAGACTCCGAGCAAGTCACTTAACTGCCCACTGCTCCCAGGTCGCCCCTGAAAACAGGCACTTGTGCCTAGTGGGCCTTACCCGGTTACCAAAGACTAAAATAAAATGAATAAATAAAAAAAATATGGAACAGTCTCCCCCTCTTCCCTCACTTCCATTATCAGTTTCCAGTCTGTGAAGGCCAAGCTTAAAGAGCACTACAAGGCCCATTTGCCCTGCCCAAACAGCCCTGGAGGCATCCCTTAACTTTCAGTGTCCTGGTCCTAGTTAGTTTAATCCTACCCGGACCATGTCTGAGATGAGCTTTCCTCACAGGTATTCTATGTAGCAGTAGAAAAAACTTAAAAATTGTACTGTCATGGGAATGTAGTCCTCTGCACCCAAGATATCGGAATGTGATTCAACTTGATTTACATTATGTAAATTGGTGACTTTGGGTGGGATATTCAAAGGGGTTAGCATGGCGCAACAGTGTTGCGCCATGCGCAACCCACTGATGCGCCCCGGCGCGATATTCAGTAGGGGATGTTGCGCCGCACAGATCCCAATCCGACGGGGTGCACCAGTAATGTATGCGGCGCAAGTGCGGGGGGCGTGCCCATACATATTCCACACATCCCGATATTCAGCCTGGATGTGCAGCACATATGCTGGTGCAACCCCTACTTGTGCCGCACACTGGTGCTCAAAGTTGAGCCGAAATGAAATGGGAGCAAGGGCTGGCCACCCACAGGTGAGCTGTGGTATTGCAGGGCACAACAAGGCAGCTGCCAGCTGTGGGTGGCCACCTGAGCCCGGAGCCAGGGTTCTGTCAGCCAGGCCCCCACCCGCTCACGAGCACCGTAATAGAACAGATATCCCTGGTGGTCCAGTGGACCGCCTCAGCCTGATCACGGGCTTGGGTATAAAAACATTGTACATGATCCCTGGTGGGCCAGCGGTACCTCCTCCCACATGCACATTCAGCCCGCCACCCCCACCCCAGTCCTCACTCCGATGATCGATCGCATAGCATGGTTGCACTACCGTCACAGCTGCAATAATGGGCTGCAGATTACAATAATTACGACAGTCTCGGATATGTGAATGGATCCATTCCACATATCTGGACTGTGGTATGGTATAGTTGCACACCCATTGGCCCCGCCAGGACCAATGGGCGACAGCCATACTGTATGCAGTCAGTCGGGCGGGCGGCTTTATGGTGGGGAGATGTGTCTGCAGGGGGTACCACTGACCACCAGGATCATTTATGATGTTATTTTTATACCTAAGCCCACGATTGGGCTGGAAGCAGTCCACTGGAGAACCAGGGATATGAGACATGTCAGTTTATGCTTATGCCCACGATCGGGAATTGGGGCACTTTGCCGCGATGTGCAGGGGGTGGTCCCCCGACGGCTTCAGCCTGGCAGGGCGCCAGGTGCAAGTCACCGGGGATTGGCGCACCTGCATGCATATGGGGCCATGATGACATGCTAATGGCCCCAGTTGCACCTTGCATGCATTATGGCCCCATTTGTATATCCACAGCTGAATATCACAGTTCCTGCACCTAGCGCAACCGCATTTGCGCTGGCGCATCCCCCTGCTCCACTTGCCACTTGCGCTGGTGCAGTGCCACTGCATCATGCACAATGCGGGAGGCCACGTCGCCATATTCAACAGTGCTGAGCCATGGCGCAGCACCATTAAATATTGCCCAGCACACTCCCTGGCACATCCCAGTTGCGCTGCGCCTAGGCTTCCACCCCTGCCTGGCGCACTCTGAATATCCCACTCTTTGTATATACTTGTTTCTATA
The DNA here is from genome assembly GCA_016271365.2 of Neoceratodus forsteri. Taxonomy (NCBI): domain Eukaryota; kingdom Metazoa; phylum Chordata; order Ceratodontiformes; family Ceratodontidae; genus Neoceratodus; species Neoceratodus forsteri. The sequence goes on from JADMNL010000036.1 coordinate 73,410,937, forward strand.
CATTGGATAACATAGAACTGGATTTGTTTGTGTTTCCTGATCCCCCCCGTTACAACTGGAAATGAAATGAGCCCATTTTGAATTGTTTCCTTACCTGGTAAAATAGGTTACAATTAAATAAAAAATTAAATTAAATTAAATTAAATAAGTCATGGTGATACACGAGGGCATTTAGCTGCCCAGCACTACATTTACTGTAGTACTTTTGGTTTTAAATTCCTTTTCACTTTAAACAATAGTTTATGGATGGAGAAGATGGTTAAAACAGTTTTTTGTGCTTCAAACTAAAATGTTTTTGAAGTTCTGATAAGGTCAGATAATGTGTGCAACTTTTATAGCCTAGCAGAACCTCCGACCCTTTGTAGTATGCACCACTTCCCAGAGCCACTTACTGCATCATTGCCAGAAATCCTCTACAGGGGTCGAAATTAGTCTCGCAGCCACTAGCCAGCAGGGCTAGTGACTGGGAAAACCTACTAGCCACACAAGACTTTTCCACCTGCCCAGCTGGTGTACTTATTGAAGTATAACCTTCTCCAGTACACACCAGCAGCGCTAGTTAAAGGAAAACGCTTGGACTACCCCGATACAAAAATCTATCTGTATTTGGCTAGTGGACCACTGCCAGTTCTGACCCCCTGCCCTAGAACTGGGGTCTTGCAAAAAACATATGGACAAAACCCTTTAAGAAAGTCTTAGGCTGGCCCATTCAGCAGCAGCAAGGTTCGTCACAGCATCAGTGACCTGGCTTTGGGAATTAGCCAGGGTCATTGGAAGCCAACCAGGAAGAGAAGGATCGACCATCTCAGAGGATGCTCTGTTCCTCCAAGTAGGGAAGGCAGTGCTATACTGCTGCCTGGGTGATTGAAGGGGACAGTGAAAATGAAGCAGTTTGACGGACAGAGGACTCTGGCTTTGTGCCGCACTTCACATGCTTGAGGGTGTGCACACACACCCCTTGTGTGCACATACGCCCCTAGAGGTCAGCATTAAAGGAAGGGACAGAAAACACAGCCAGCACAGGATGACAATACAGCCCCCACCCACCGCCACAGGCCCTGCACAGAGGAGATGACCTTGCTCCAATCTTGATCTTGCATTGGGGAAGTTAGGGAGCACCACTGCATCCACCACAGGGGTTAAAATTATGGGGGGTAGGAGTTGAAATAAGCCCACAGGAAAGTGTGATGCAGCGGGGGAGGCTGGCACACGGGGTAAACTATGGGGGACAGGGGTTGAAGTAAGCCCACAGGAAACTGCGATGCAGCAGGGGAGGTTGGCACACAGGGGGCCTGGCCAGTTATGAGAGGACAAACAGGATGAATTAAAAATAAACAGAAAGACACAATCTTTAGATCCGGTCATTTTGTATATTGGCAGATCAGTAGGCTGTTGTTGAACAGTTCTGTAACAACGGACCCATCTTTGCTCTCCAGTAATATGAAAAGGAGCCTGAAGTACTGAATACAGTTCTGGAGCCCTCACGTGACTAAAGTACAAGGCAGGCTTGACTCTGTGCTGCAAAGGGTGATCAAGAGGACACCGGGGCAGCAGAGGAAGAGCTTACAGTATTTAGGCTGCTCTGATGTTTCTAGTATGTACAGAATGGAGGCTAGGAGAAAACATGGTGACTTCTAAATTTATATTTTATTCATTTTAAAACAAAAAGTTTAATTCTGTTCAGGAAACATCAAAATTAATACAAATAAGAGACAATGCTCTAAATCCTTTATAGGATAGCTGTATCCCTGAATAATCTCCAATTGGAGGGGTACTTAACAGACTAAACTGAAGCTACATATAAAGCAGCTCGGCAGCATAACTGCTGCCTATGAACCCAATGCATTTATAATGAACAGATTTAAAAGTCCAGCTTATAGTTCAATATCACCTAACCTATACAGGGTGTGGTGCCATGCAGATACCAAACAGTATTACACAGTAACTACCCAGATAATACTAATAATGAACTATTGAAACAAGCCGTAAGATCAATATTAAACTTGCACGTCATCTAGTGGAAAAAAAATAAAACTAACAGCACAGTTAAACCCTTAAATAAACTGCTTGCAGTATCGGTTTAAAACGATGCTCCCTAATCAGTGAGTATTTTATCAATTGAAAGTCCATCCATCAGGTAGGCGTATCTTACACCGATCCGAGATGCAGCATCCAGTTATGAAATGTTCCACGCAGCTGCATAGCATTCAAGACTGTTCACCAGTATAAAAGGAACAGAGGAAAAAACAAACAAAAAAAAAAAAGACAACCAACTACACACACTCTTCCAAATATGGGGCAACTGATAAAAAGGTAATTAAATTAGTACATAAGCAAGGAATTTACAAACCAGCCCGACAATACAATACAGAAGTGTGACAGGGGATAGTGAGAGAGAAAAAGTACATTAACTTAAAAAATGTTCAGCCCTCTTCAGGACCGATGGCAGTTTCCTCTTCAGATTCCTTCTGCCTCCATCGCAAATGTGGGAGTTTTGTCACTCATTTACCCGCATTAGATGGATTTGTGAACACGTACACCTTATCCTGAAACACCACACAGGAGTGTTGCTGGAAACAATCTCTTTAAAGGATCCTCCTCACTCCGTCAAATTTTTTCTGTCGTTGGCGAGCTGCATAGCATATGTCAGGAAATGAGGACAGGGCCGCCATCCAGGAACAATGGATAACAGCACTTTGTATGGTTTAAAAGCTTGTCACGAGTAGCCATTGAATCCAATGTAGCCAAAACTGCTTGTGGTGTGTCACCAGCTTGGCAGTCCTGGGGCTGGATATGGAAAGCTTTTAAAATGGGTCACTGGATCTCCGAATGATCTTTAAAGTGCCCCACCGACTAGTCTTTCAGAAAAAGGGGCAAATGGTCACCCTCTTCTCCTTCTTGGATGCCAATGAACTGAGCAATCACCAAACAAATTTGGTTTTCCAAAATTTCCAGCCTATTTTGTGTGGCGATGGAATCTTTGGCATACTGTGTTGAGGCAGCGCTATATCTCAGAGTCTGCCAAGGAGTGTCTTCAACCTCCAATTTGAGTCCTTCCACAGTTAGTTTTCAACTGTGGCCATCCTGGAAGTAAGGGCATCAAACTGGTTATTCACAGCAGAAACATGCCAAAAGTCGTTTCATTTTGGTGCCCAAGGATTGAGCATTTCTCAGCTCCCACCTCTGCACTGCAGTGTCTTAGGTATAGATCTGGTGCAGGGCCCCAGACTATAGCTGCTCTTTTTTGCTCTCATCAACTTTATGTGCAGTTTTAGACTTGCTCATGTTGGTCTAGGAGGCTTAAACTCCCTATAAGTGGGTTTGTAATCAAATAAAAGTAGTATTTAAAAGTCAGTTTAAGCACCTATATATTGACAATACGGAGCTCTAAATTCAAGCATCCACCAAGATCGGGCTCCACAGAACCCCCAGGGTGACATTTCAAAGGGAAATTAGCAGGGTTAACAGCTGCCAACTTTCAAGTGTTGAGAGGGGTCCACCACAATGGGGGTATGGATACATTCTGGTGGAGTGAGGAAGGTTCAGAAGGGATGCGAGGAAGCATTTCTTCAGAGAGGGTGGTAGACAGAATGGGCTGCCTAGGGAGGTGGTAGACATGGAAACTGTCACAGGTTTTAAGACAGTGTAGGACAGACACAAGGGGCTGATTAGAAGTGGGGACATCGGGGGAGAAGAGAGGAGAGGGGAGCGGAGCCATCATGAAAAGGTCCAGCAATGCACAAGTACTACTAGACTGGTGGGGAGTAAGTTACACAGGACACAGGGAACATAACAGTGCAGCTGGACATAGTTTTGTTTCTGCCTTGGAGTTTTTTTTTTTTTTAGGTGTCTGTTTTTCTATATAGTAAGAGTTCATTTTGTCTGTCACCAGTCTCCACCTCCCCTTCCCCACCTTGGCCAAAGCGGACTGTTCATGACAAAAATTCAGCAACTTCATGGATTTACTGAGCTTTGAGATCTTTAAGGCCCATTATCAGCTGGAACCAGCCAAAGCCAACAGCATGCTTACTGCAGCCAAGCAAGTTTCAGATCCTTGGCTCCAGCAGGCACTTTCTGAAGCCATTGTTTTGAGCCAACTGCAGTCAGTCACTAAACACTCTTTCTACAGTTGGGGGAAAGAGGGGTCACAAAGCAGCAATGGAACTCCACCTATGCCAGAGACACCAGGACCGACTCAAACTGTACTCCCAGCATGCACCATGGCATTCCCAATAACCTAGTTTTTGCATTTAGACCCTGTGCTTCGTGTCATTTGCTGTCTGGCTTCAGAACCAGAGTTCAGCAAACATGAAACATTTTTCCACTGTTATGTGCAGTGCCTCCAGCAGCTAATGGAATTACCTAAAAAGAAGCCAGATAGGATGTCTTGGCCCTAGCTTATTCTTTACAGCGTAGACTTGAGACCAATAGAAAAAGGAAGAACAGAAAGAGAGGCATGAGACATTCCAGAACGATGCAAAGAGGAGAAAAAGTGGTGAGAGAAGATGCACAAAGCATGATGTTCTGGAAACATTGCATCTGTGATGCCTCTGGATTTCCGACTTCCCTCCCCACAAGTCAACATGTTGTCTCGACTTCCTCCCAATGTCAATGTGTTATTCACCATTTCATACTCCACTAATTATGCGCTATTACATATTCCTCCATTGGGATCAGTCGGAATCTAGCAGTTCAAGCAGTGAGCTAAAACGGAAATGCTGATGGCTGATACATGGGATGACTTCTCCTTGTCTCACCCGTCACACAAAGGTTTCCTGTGACTGAAGACTTAATAATGAACAAACAAAAAAAAAGCCAATTATTCTGGTCGGTGCTAAAGTTGCTCATGAAACGCGGGATGTCATAGGCTGTAAACAAAGTAAGCCTGGACTCAGGATTTTCAGGTGCCTTGCAGATGTGGGAAACGTGACAGCCAAGAGGGGGAAAAAAAACTAACCACAGCAAAACAATGCAAGTGCTCAGGTAGTTTTACTGTAATACAAAATGGCGGAAGTGCTTACAAAAAAAGTACGTATCTGGTGCATTTTACAAAACCCTTTACACCTCCGAATGTGACCCATCACAGGAGGAGTAATGACACCTTTTTGAGGATACCCTCAGTAAACTTAGTATAGAGGAGGCTAAGGGGATGGACCTCCATTGTCTAAACATGAGATCTGGGTAGCCTTGAGGTCTCAAAAAAAAAAAAAAAAAAAAAAGGAGAGCCCCAGGGCCGGATGGGCTCCCTATTGATTTTCATAAAGCTTTTGAGGAGCTCCTGGCGGAGCCTGTGTTTGATGTGGTCGAGGAAGGTCTTTCAAGAGGCGAGTTGCCCCCATCCACACAGTCTGCAACGATCACAGTATTGCCAAATCCAGGCAAGGACACCACCAAGTGCGCCTCTTATAGCCCAATTTCGTTGCTCACCGCAGACTAAAAAATTGTTGCAAAAGCTCTTGCCTCTAGGCTAGAAGTGTCATTACCGGGGATTATTGACCCGGATCAAATCGGGCTTTGTAAGGGGTCGAATGGGGAAGGATAACATCAGGCGCACCCTAAATATAATACTCAGGTGGGCCAGTGCTAAAAGTGCGCATGGAGCAGCGGTGGTGGCATTAGATGCTGAGAAAGCTTTTGACCGCGTGGAATGGGGGCATCTGTTCAATACCCTGGGGAAACTGGGGGTGGGTCCTTCTTTCTGCTCATGGGTTCAAGTGTTATATCAAGGCCCACAGGTGCAGGTTTTGGTCAATGGGGTGTTGTCCAGCTCTTTCATGTTGGGTAGAGGCACATGTCAGGGGTGTCCACTCTCCCCATTATTATATATTTTAAATCACTGGGAGCAGCTCTACAGGCTCACACGGGAATACTTATTTTTTTGGGGAGGGGGGCCCCGGGAGCATAAAATTGCTATGTACGCAGATGATCAACTATTGCATTTGCAAAACTCTGCCAAAGACTTACCAGTGGTTCACAGTTTAATGCAGACATTTGGGGCCATCTCAGGGCACCGGGTCAATTGGTCCAAGAGAGTGAACAAATGCCAGTGGGCACCTTAAATTAGGCCCAGCTCATTGCCCACTTGGGAAGGCTTCAGCTGGTTAACAAGCTGAAGTACCTAGGGGTGCAAATCTCTGCCTCCGTTGGAGCCCTTTAATTTGAAACCCCTACTTGCAGGGATTGCGGATGACTGCCAGAGATGGGTTGCGTTACCCCTTTCCCTTCTGGGTAGAGTAGAGGTCGTAAAAATGACAATACTGCCCAAGGTACTACATTTTTACCAGGCACTCCCTATTAGGATCCCGCAAGCACACTTCAGACATCTAGAAGCGATAACACAGAAGTTCATAAGGCAGGGGGGACAAGCCAAAGTCAAAAGAGCCCTTCTGCAGAGGCCGCCCAGGGAGGGAGGGGCAGGGCAGCCAAACTTTAAGGCATACTATTAGGCTGCTCAATTGGCCTTTCTACCCACAGGAAATTTGGGAACAGAATGCCGTTGGGTTTGGACGAGGATCTATTACAAGGCAGCCTCTGAAATTACACTTTTGTTGGGGCATTGCGGGACTGGGCAATGGAGCGAGGGCAACCCTTTACTGCCATTACATTGCATGCCTGGATCTGGGCTCATAGACATGTGGGCTATACCAAGGGCAATTCTCCAAATCTTAGTCCGATGCAATTTATGCAATCTGGGGGGCACCACCACAATGATGCAGCGCTTATGGGTGTGGAGGAAGAGGGGTCTTCTATCGATTTATCAATTGTATGAAGGGGGTCTGATAAAAAGCTTTGCACAAATATGTACAGAATGGAATGTTCCTCCAGGTGACTTTCTATATCTGACAATCCGCCAATGGTGCGGGACCACCTTCACTGCTCTACATGGCTGGACTGAGCCACCCCCCCAGAAGAATTATTCCGGCCTCAACCGGGACAAAAACCCTTGTCCATTTACTACCATACATTCTCAGCTCCCTGCAACAGGAGCGAAACCCCAGTCAAGAAAAATGGAGTGTGGACCTTCTTCTGCCTATATAGTTCAGAAGACCCAGGCTTTGGCATGCTGTCACTACTTAATGTCTGCGCAGCAATAAACTGCGGCAAATGCAGTTATTTTTCATGCATTGGGCATATGCAACCCCTAAGTGGTTGCATGAGATAGATGCAACCAGACTGCAGTACTGTTCTAAACGTAAAACAGAAGAGGCTGATTTTATCCACTTGACCTTTACATGCTCCAAAGTAGCCCCCTTCTGGCACCTTATGCATAACCCAATGACTGGGGGATACGGCTCTTCCAAATACCCCCTTGAACTTTTACTCGGGGCAGATCAGTCTCACCCCGAACGGAAAGAGTCCAGTTCCCTATGGTCTCTTGCTCTTATTAATGCCAGGAGACCTACTGCTCAGGTGTGGATGTCACCAACTCCCCCTTCTATTTCTAGATGGGTACCACACATAAAATCTTGTATGGTCCTGGAACAGGCTCAGTTGAGTGCCCAAGGTAAGCTTCCCCAATTTTGAGAAACTTGGGGCCCATGGCTATTAGCAATGGAGGCTAGTCTTATTCTCACTGAGGCCCAGGATGGCCTCTTGGTAAACCAGAAGGTAGGGGGAGTTCTCTAGACCATACCCCCCCCCCGCACTGTAGTGTACTGTAGACACAGTCAGGCAGGTATGAATCAGGAATAGATCCTCGCCATGTGTACCTGACCTGAAAATGTCTTTGTGAATTGCAAATCTATGCCAGCACTATAAGTTGCTTTAGATGGTACAGCACAAGGCATGGAAATCTCCACTTTTTGTTGCCAAGATTGTCTTGTTCTGACCTTAAATGTAAGCTCATGTAAATAGTATATACATTCAGATCAGTCAGTATGGACAGCAGGAGGTATAATAACAGCCAAACCGCTGCCCCAGCTTTTTCACCTCTGCACTGAGACTTCAATAGCCTCCATGCAATTTCAAAACATTAGGGTACTGGTTTGGCAGTTCCTTAGCCCTGCTATCACCTGTCTATGCTGACTGCTTTGAGACAGAGAGATATTCTTTTGTAAATACTTCATGCACTTTGTGTGTGTTGCAATCAAATGGCCTGAGCACATGGGTTGAAACTAAGGTTTGAACTGCAGCCACTAGCCAGTAGGGCTAGTGACTGAGAGAATCCACTGGCCCCTAAACTTTCCACTGGCCCAACTGGCATACTTCACTAGTACCAGCCAGCAGGTCTGGGCCAAATTAAATTAAAATTTTACTAGCCCGATGCAAAATATACAGCATTTGGCTAGTGGCTGATGCCAATTTCAACCCCTGTGGGCACTTTACATTATTTTGATGGTATCCTATGAGCCGCAGTCATGTTTCGCTTCCTGAGGCTGTGAGTAACAAATAATATTGCCTGTGGGCAGATGCCTTCCAGTCACACAAAAACAGGAAAACATTGTTACTATCCATACAGAGGTGAAAATGTCATTTCCACCCTTCACATCCTGCACTGGGACCTGTGAATAAAATAACATGGTGTGCCACGAAGGTACTTGCCAGTGAAATTACTGAAAGTCAAAGCACCAAGCTAGCAAAATGGCACAAGAAAGGAGGCGGGCCTGCCGGAAAGGCCTCCAAAATAGATGGCGCCAACAGCTGGAGACAGCGCTTTAAAACAATTTAGGGACGGGAGAACACAAAAGGTTCTGAGGTTCTGGAAAGTTCATAAAAGAAAAAAAAAAAAAAAGATAGTGATCTGAACCTTATCACAATTTTCAGAACTTTTTATGAATTAGTTAAAAGGGAAAACAGGTACCACGAAGGGTCTCACACTCAAGTGTGGGGTTGGTCCTAATGTGCACTTTGTGGGCAAAAAAGGTTTTGGTTTACTTAATGTTACTCTAGTATAGCAGACTGGATCAGACTAATTTTGTTTACTTCTAGGCGGACAGCTTCTGTTACTACAAATCCCAGAATCCCCTACTGCTGACATCAGAACAGTAGGCAGCAGTGGGAGAGTCAATAACCTACACTATGTTAGCGTTTAAGATTTATTTATTTATTTTTTTGGCAGTTCCAGTTGTCCTCCTTTTGCTAACTAGTCACAGATAACTGTGTGCTTAGCCCCTGGAGAAAAGCAGACTGGGAAACATCTAAATCAGAGATTATAAAACTCTAGCATGCACTTCAGGCTATTGAATCTCAACGATATTGGTTGGGCGGGGGAAGACATTTACTAACAGTTTCACTACTGGTGACAGACAAGTACCATTTTAGTTTAGAACAAGCACCAGTCGATGCGAGGTTAGTCGTTGGAACTGCTGTTGGTATGCACCGATTGGCAGGACTACAGTTCCCAGCAGAAACAAGTTATGCCACCAAGTTCACATTCCTGTTGAAACACAGTGAAGTGCATACCCGTTTCCTCAATTCGTGATCTCGCTTTGAAGCGTGAAGATGTGTCTGCGGTTCAGAGAAGATGAGGGCACTGGAGCCCCACCATGGGTTGGGGAAGGGGGAGGGTGTCATGGTTAGAAATCCCAACGCCCCAGGCATTTGTTGGTATTTGCACTACAAATTTTCAACACACACACAGTCCACTCAGAATCTATGTGCTCAGCAGTTAAGCGGGTGCAGAGAGATGGTAGCTAACCTTCTTAACGAAACAAAATCCAAATCACACTCAGCACTCTATGTGCAATCATTACCCGGAGAGGAGTTGTGCTGCCACAAGTTTCTTTTTATTGTGGTCGATATTTTGCTGCATTCAACATTTCATTCAAAGCTGGAGCAGTTACAGCATTTCAACATTACACCATAACTTCTCTCGTCTCAAAACTGAACTACCTGGCGTTTTGACCAGGGTGTGGTCTTCCTCAGGGGGTGATTAGTGTTCAGTTACACCTCCTTAAACAGCTAACTTAATCATGAACACCTGGTAGCCCCCCTGAGTTCATTTAAACCCATAACATTTTTGGCATTTTAAGTGGCTCTGGAGGGATTTGAACCTTTTACTTTTTTTATTCTTTTCATCATTTAAATATCAAAAATAATTAAAAAGGACAATAAAGTTAATATGCGACATAAAACTATTTCTGGCTCTATTTTACTGATAATTTTCTCCCTTTCATTCTAACTTCTTTACTTTTTTGCCAGTAATCAATGAGCCAAAATATATATTTTTCACTAGTATTAATTACGCCAATCACTTTTTTTTTTTTTTTTTTTATTATTGTCTCAGTTTTTCTTTAGAGGACTTCTTGGAAGCTTCCAATATCTTGTTCCTTCAAAAGCTATTATTTACCATGTCTTTATTTTGGTTCAAGATAATTTATTTTTCAACATGGCCTTTTTGACCCTGCCTCATGGAAGCATATGGGACCTCTGCTCATGAACAGTGGCACTGTGATTTTCTTAATCTGTCCCGAACACTGGTTCCCACAGCGACTGTGCTATTCTGCGCGGAAGTGCGAAAACACATTTCAGCAGGATGCGAAAAATGACAGCTGTACTGTTCATGAGGAGTGTGGAGAAAAAAAAAAATGCCAATGTTGAAAATCTGGAGTGAAAATATGACATTTGCAACATTCAAGTGTGCATGAAAATGCATAGCAGCACACTTTAACAGTCATTATTTGGAATTTTTTTCACCAAATTTGCAACATAGGCTTTTTGGAGTCCACCTCATGAACAGAGACACTGTCGCGTTTTGTTACTTGGTCGGAAAGGTGATTCCGTTGCAGCAACCATGAGATCACCTTTCGGGACCGAATAACTCAGATGACAGTCACTGAATTCATGAGGGGTCCTAAGAACCCATCTGAAAATTTGGTGCCACAATTGCATAAATGGCTGAGATATGCACCAAAGTTGGAAAACAAAACAAAAAAACAAAAACATTTATGCCATTATACAGCTTACTGGCATTTCTTCAGTTCAGTGCCGACTCTGAAGAGTACAAGCGTGTTCCCATTTCACTGAAGATCGTCGCCAGCTCTGAAGGCAAGTAACGAGTGAGGGGTGGGTTGGGGAGGGACATGGCAGACTGTGAGGGACCGGTTTCTGGTTTAAAAAAAAAAATCCCACGTGGAAGGTTCTTTAACAGGGACTTTGGCATGCTGGGTGGACTCCCAGTGTGCCACCAAATGTTGTTGGGGGGCTGCTTGAGATGGGGACTGGGCACCCGTTGGCACATGCCAAGTGTTTGGGTGGGGGAGAGGCAAGAGCCATGGGGACTGGCCACTCCCCTCAGAACACAACAAATGGGGGCATTATGCCCACGGGGAGTGGGCTCCCCAGTTGGCAAATGAACTGGGAGAGGGCATACCGGCAGGGGGATTGGGCAACCCCAGTTTTTGAAATGGCAAGGGGGCATGCCAACAGCCTGGGCTCAGCGCGTTCACACTGCTGTAAACTACAGCACTGTGGATGCGCAACCAGGAATTTAACAAAAAATGCAACATCAAAGGTCCAAGCCACGCCACTATTGGTGTGGCTCTGTCCTTCGAAAAGTTGGCCAGCTCTGCCCAAACAGCTGAAAGGGAGTCATCGCCAGCCTGCAGACTGATTCGCCTGCCTCTGACCTGCCCCTTGAAACTGAGCTCTCCATTGGGCACACCCATGTATAGCACCTCTTACAGCAATGAGTTAGTCTGTGCCTGCATGCCACGACAAACTCAAAAATGGGTTTATAGATTCCTGGGCTCTGATTGGCAGATACCCACCTGGTAAGGTGGGCATCAGACAGAGTGTAGGTTAAAAAAGTGCCTGTCCCAATTACTAAAATCATGATGCCAGTTAGAATTTTCAAAGTCTATCTACTGCCATTTTTTCCTGTCACTTAGCGGAAGAGTTGGTGGCCAGCCAACCCCGAGTCCATCTTACTTTAAAAGGTAAATACATAAAGAGTAGCCACAATTAAAAACAATGAAGGAAAGAAAGCGGAAGCAGTCAGTGTGATCAGCTTCTTGTAGCTGATTGGTCTGTAGCGTGGTTTTCAAAAGTGACAGCGTGCCTTTCCATGGCAGCTACACACTCACAAGTGCTGCCATACACTGACTACCTCCCACAAATAAAATTAGTGACAAACGCCATCTCCTAACTGCCTTGCTATTCCTAAATGCTCCACATAAAAAAAAAAAAAACTTTCACTTCAGTGGGACTTCAGCGCATTGCACAAGTTGCTGCGATCGGTTATTGGGTGCTTCAGTGATGACAGCAGGAGAGGTTTGTCTGGCAAACAACTTTCTGTGAAGCAACAGCACCTTCTCTTCTGTGCTCACCTCTCACTTTCGCAGATGGTCTGTGAAAAAAAAAAAAAAAGTCTGGACCGGGGAAGCATCAAAACAAGAAAGAAGGGGACAGACTGGGGCTGGGGGCCTGAAACAGCACAAAATGAAACATAACAGCACCCTCTACTGCCAGCAGCAGAGGGACTACTTACCAAAAAAGGACTTTTTTTTTTTTTAAATAGCATTAGTGTTTTTTGTAATCCTATGGAAAAAAAATTATACATGTAGCCCATTTTCTAAGCACAATAATACCCTCCAGAGTGGGAGGTGTGGGCAATACCAGACCTTCCTGGGGCTACAAGGTGCTCTGCCTCATTATGCCCCTGGGCAGTCCAGAATTGTGCAGTACCACCTACCTTGTCAGGTATTACAGCTTACTTGAGAGGAAGGAGATATTTTAATAGAAAAACACAACAAACACTGCAAAAACAAATATTTAATACTTAAGGAGCCATTGCATAATCACAATAATCCATTTCAGGGTGTGGGTTGTTGTGGTATTTACCCACTTCTGGTGTGGTTTTCATCACTTGGCCTGCGGCCGTGTGAGGCACCACACCAGGAGTGGGTAAATCCCACAACAACCCACACCTTCTCATGGATTATTGCTGAAGTAAACAGTAAGAAAACCCAAATGTTTAAACACAAAGTGCACATTAGGACCAGCCTTTGTCCTGCCTGTTCCCCTTTAAAGTACACAAAAAAAAGACCCACAAAAAAAAAAAAAAAAAACACCTTGTGTTGTACTACAGTACGTATAATTAGTGTCGTATAGCTAGTTAATAATACCCTTGTGCAACACCACTGGGAGTATGTGCAATTCATTCTAGCTCACTGGGTTCTTTCTCTGCCTTCTGCCTTCTTGCTGGGGCTTTCCACCACCACCACCACCACCACCACCACCACCACCACCACCACCACCACCAGCCTTCTTTCAAGTTCTAAAATGGCAAGGATAAATCCAGAGACCTCACTGGACAACAGCTGTCACATGACTGTGCAGTAAAATGCTAACGATGCACTGTCAGAAACTGGATGAAGGCTGTAAAACCTCATTGACAACGAGCCATTTTATAAGAGCAATAAGCCACTCTGGAGTGGGCATTAAAAGAGTAACGATGCACTTCCCACAGGCACTTGGCCTTGTGCCTTACTACACCCCTGGGGTTTGAGCATCATTTAATGCACATCCCATCATGGCTTATTGCTTAAGACAAGGCTGCTGGGAAAAAGAACTCATTACGCCCAAATCTAATTTTTTTTTTTCCTGAACCTTATCAAAACAAAACAACAAAACAAACCATGATACAGCTGACTTACCGAAACTAGCTAAGGTTCTGAACATATCCAAAACTGGTTCTCCCATCCCTTCATTAACTGCAGAATGATATTTTGTTTTCTTCTTTCCTCTACTCAACTGGCCCCCTTCCACTGGCAATCCCCATAGCCCCAACACCCGCCGTCTCCAGTACTTTGCTTATCTGCATTCCTCCACGACTGTGTTTGTTTCATTTAATTAATTATTTGGTAACTGGGTAAGGCCCACTAGGCACAATGCCCATTTTCAGGGGTGACCTGGGAGCACTGGGGAGGTTAAGTGACTTGTTCAGGGTCTGGCACTATGAAAGTGGCAGTTGTGGGAATCAAACCCAGGTCTGCTGGATGTAGTAAGCTTGTTCACAGCTTATTAACCTGTAGACTATACTGCAAAGCTCATGTACCCCTGTGGTGGGGCTGTCTGGATTCCCCTGGCCCCTCCAGATGTCATGCTCAGTGAGAGGGAAAGTGCCCAGTGGGCAGTTTAGGGCCTGCAAATCAGGCCGCATCATCCTGCTTCAGTCTGTGTGGTGTTCTTCCATATCATCTGCCTGTGCCTTAGGACACCTCATGGGCAGAGGTGGTAAATGCACGAGCACTCAAGTATGCTCATGCCACCACTGGGAGGTGTTCCCCTTAGCAGCCCTGACTTGCTCCACCATGGTTGCACAGGAAGCAGTGGCACCGGGGAGCTTGCTGGCCTTCGTCCCCAGAGAAGAAGAGCATTCTCTGGGATGCTTAATCCCCTCCCCACCTGGCCCTCCGACAACTGAAGCATGCTCCCAAACCTGGGGCGCCAGCATTGCAAGCAGTGGCATATCGCCACTTCGCTGGGCTAGCTACAGCAAGACATTTCTAACATGCTGCTGCAATGCTGGAGGAGGCTATACACACACACACACACACACACACACACACACACACACACACACACACACACATATCTGCAGTGGTCAGCCTCCATGACAGAGCACGGACTAGCATGCACTCTCCGACAGCTATGGCTAGCATCAGCTGGGTTTATTCTGTAGGAAGACCTGCGGTATACTACAGCCCATCCCCACCAGTAGGCATCTCTTCAGATCAGTGCACCGAGGCATGCTGGGAGAAAAGCCATCTTAGGGTTTCCTGGTGCAATCTGTAGTTTAAAAAACACCTGAACTGTATAATACATACACAGCACGATCTCCAATTGCCATAGGTGGCACAGGAGTAGAAGCAGAGCCTTAATGAGCAAGCAGAAGATAATATGCAAAAGTCATCTTTATTCTCGCCAACGGGCTACAAAACCACCTAAACAGACATTACGCTAGGCTCCAGCTCTTTGAGGACTCTAGGTCAGTGCAGATATTTTTAGGGTGGGGCCTAGTGAGGTTCCATTTTTCTAGCACTACTGTCATCTTCAATAATGATATATTTATCAGTTTCTGCTTGCCTGTTTCAGAAAGGTGTGGCTACGATAAGAGAATGGTGATTGCTGGATTTTGTTTGCACTTTGTTCTTTATCCATGCACCCCAGTTCTCAGGGTGGCAGGTTTTGTTTCCTTGAGCCTTGCCATACGTTTTTAAAAAGGAGAAGGCCTGGTATGCTCTTTATTCTTTTGAGTAATCTAAGAAGGTAAAGAACCTCGGAGGTTCTTCGTCTTTTTAGATGATTTTTTCTGTTTTAGGCTTCACCATGACCCAAGCCAGTAAGACCATACTAAGACAGGTTCATACGTCCCCAGGGCTGTTACAGATGACGCACACTGATGCGTCCTGTATAGGATGAAACACGTGTCTGCGTCTTCTGTTTTCAGCCTTTGCAGAGTGCGAGCGGCTTATGGTACCACACTCTCTCGCTTAAAGACCCAGTCTAGATTCTTTCATGGTGATTTGCATACATGTCCCACAATACTTTTGCATTATGGGATATGTACGATTTTACATTTCTCTCATGTAAGGCTGACTGCATACATTGAAACCAAACTTACTACTTTACTGAGATTCGAGCATCCAAGGTCTATTATCAGCTGGAAGCAGCACGGGCCAACAATATGCCTTCCACAGCCAAGCAAGTTTCAGAGCCTTGGCTCCAAGCAGCGTGTTTCAAAGCCATGTTTCTGAGCCAACTGCAGTCAGTCACTTAACACTCTCTGTCCTACAGTGGAGGGGAGTGGATGAATTTCAAGACACAGCAACTGAACTCTACCTACAGTAGGCCAAAGACTTACATACTAACACAACTTCCCCATCAAAACGAGCAAACTATATTCCCAGTGTGCTACTGATGTTCCAACTGGAGTAGCCACACTATAAAATGCGTCAGAATCACTGGCTGTGGGGAGGCTCACTGCTATACCAGTCTCAGCCTCTGCCAGCAGGGGGCACTGTTGGCAGTGGTACAAGAATACTACCTTGGTTGGGAAAAAAAAAAAAAAGGGAGCAAAACAATTGCTAAAGTTTAGAGGCATTATAATTACAGGAAGCTTTAAACGGTATTCCTTATATCCCTTCCTCACATACAGAATTCTGGTAGATTTTTCACCTTCCGTGCCAAGAATCCCACTCTTTCAGGCCCTCAAACTTTTTTATATATTTATTTATTTTTTGTTGACCGGGTAAGTGCACTAGACAACTTCTGCTTATTTTCAGGCACAACCCGGGGGAGGGGGATACAGATATGCCAACTGACCTTGAACCAGATTAAGCTGTTGGTAGTATTTTTAGTGAATGTGAACTTGTACCACTCCTCTGCATGCCAGACTCGTGCATATTTGTGTCATCTACCGACAGATTCCAGTGTATTCTGCTGCATGGTGCCAGGTAGGTTCTGTCCCTTCCTAGGGGCCCACCTCCTGGCTCAGGAGATGAATTACATGTTGCCAAGGGCTGGGCACTGGGGGCCGGATAGTGGATGTGTCGCTGATTAGGGTCTGCTGGTGTTTGGGGGGTGGAGGTGGGGAATGCATGGGGAAGCAGTCACCCGAGACTGCCTTGGTCATGCATCTTCCCCTGTTCTCCCAGATTCCCATGTAGACTGTGCCCACACTAGGAGCAGGGCCTAGGAAGCGGAACCCACAATGTGACAACACACACACACACACACACACACACACACACACACACAAAACCTCTAGCTGACGCTCCCAGAGCGGTGCTCAACACCCTCCCTCTCCCAGGAGGACAGCATGGCGCTCTCGCCCCCCTACTTACTGGCCTCTGCTCCCAACATCCCAGGCTTGGAATGTGATGAGAGTCCTCCGCATGCAAGCAGTTCCCCACTGTTCAGTGTCAAGGACAGGTGCAGATAAATCCTATAGCCTAGGAGACCTCCCCTACCCTTGTAGATTTCCAAGGGTTTCAAACAAATTTAGCAGTCCCATTTTTTAGTATCAGCTTTTAAGACAGAGTAGGTGTTGTGGTCCACAGCGAGTGCTTCCTAAGCGCCAGTGTGGCAGGAGGCTACGATTCAGTAGTTAGAGCCATGAATACATTACCGGTTTGGGAATATGCGCCATGTGTTGGCTGGACCACCAGCACAGTGACAGCGCTGCTGCTCGGATGCCCGTAACCTGGGTTGGGGAATGTATCTGAATCATTGGGGCTGGCCGGGGGAAGAGAAGAGTGTCTCCAGAGAACACACTCCTTCTCCGGGTGGGATGCAGTCCAATTCCTGCCCCTGTAGCGTCACTTGAGCTTGCCCAGATGGTGGAGGGATGGCAGTGGAAAGACACGGGGGACCTCGTGGCCTACATGCATGTTGCACGCCTAGCTGCGTGTTCATGGTCCAGCATCTCGGGGAGAGGTTACATCAGGAAGAAAAGACCTCACTGCGCAACAAGACGATTGTGGCATATTCCCAGCATGATAGAGCCCCCATTGCCTTTCAGACTCAGACTCCCATCAGGTAGGTCGAGTCCTGCTCCCCTGCCAGCCCTTCCATGGGGGTGGTTATCCCACTAAGCATGGTCTCCCCTCCCTGGAGTAACGTTTACGGGTCCCGAGAACCATACTTCGTGGTTCGCTGAAGCTCCGAATAATCACTTTTCTAGTCCAGCTGGTCAGACGACTGCTCTGAACAGCAATACCACAGGAAGCACGCTCCAGTGTTTGAGCCCTCGATTTATGGAGGCAGCTACCTGCTGAAGCTGCGGGATATCATTGGACTGGTCATATAGTCCATTAGTCGTACAATCTCCCATCTTAAAGAAAAGTGACAAAATTCAGAGTTTCTCTCTTCATGTTAAGATTTCCCTTACAGACATCCACATTTTCTTCCTACTACAAGTCCTTGACCTCCAGTCTTTAAAGAATTACAGTTGTAACCCCTAGATGGCGCTATCCCAGGGGCTACTACCCCTGCCTGATTTGCCACTAACAGGTTGAGGGGCCTGGATCAACGATGGTGCCTCCACCCAGAGGTCAGGGTTTGCAATAGTTAAACTAACTTGGTCACAGCCCTCTGGGACACTGCAACCCCTTTCTTCCCACTAGTGGCCCACACAATATATCAGAATTACCTTCAAGTGATACACTTACCCCCAGGTCTGGTTCCGGCACTGGGACCTCCTGTGAAATGAGATACAGTGCAACAATCACAGTACAGTACTTTAACATAGACAAATACCTCAGGCAGTATAACTTTGCTGAAACAAGCAGCTCTGATTTATTTAGGGGATATAACAAGGACAGGGAAATCAGGTTAATTAGCTTATCACTCTAATAATCTACCTATGGCTCTGTGCACAGGCCTATCCCTATCAGTTACTGTCCCTGGGTACCCAAGCCCTAGTGGCTAGTCCAAACCGTGGCAGCTGGTAGGGCCCTTTCACACAGAGAAAAGGAGAATTAAACAGTCAGCAGTACAGTAATTCCATTTGGATTTAATGTGGCAATTCAACAGGGAGCGACCTGAATTAGTACTCACGACCTCCAAATAAGATAGGGTCCTTCAATGTCAGCAGGGGCTCACTTGAGGTACACAACCTCTTCACACATTTATATAAAAGAAAGCACTATACCAGGCAGGCTGCATCTGTATCCCGATGCAATTACTGCACAATACCGGAGAACACACAGCAGATTCAGTTCCTGACAGACCGAGTGCAATTTTCAGCAATTCTTCCAGTCTTCTACAGGGTGAGCCTGGTTTCTACTCTTCAGAGATCCTTTGATTCTTTTCACAGGACAGATTCAGTCCTAACAAGCTGCAGACCGAACTCTGGGCCTTACACACGTTTTTTGACTAAAACTGCACACTGAAAAGCACAGGGCTCCTTCCTTCTTCACTGCCAAAGCTCAACTCAAACTCCAACCGACAAAACGGGCATTTCCTTTGAGTTCCTCCCAGTTCTTGACTGGATTGGCTGTCACTCACAATAGACTGCTGCTGTTGGTCCAAAGGCACTGAAGTCTAAACTACATCTCCCAGAGTCACTGCCCATACAATCCTCTTGTGGCTGGCTCAGATTATGAGTCCAAGTTCTGATTAGTCCAAGGCACCATTCCAGAGCTAGCTTACCCACATTGATTGGTCCAGTTCAGCAGTTCAAAACTAGAATGGGGAACTAGCAGACACAGTTCTGACTGCAAAGAAAGCAGGTTAGACAAACTGTAATTTCATTATTACTCTAAATAATTTCTGGCAAACAGTTACATCTTTCAGATAGGTTCCTTTGCACTCCTAGTGACTGCAAAAATGAAGTGAATTGGCAGCAGCTCGAGTGGTACTCAGAGAAGCACACAGTCCCCCATACAAACTAATATGTCTGCAAGCAGACAGCTCTTAAAGAGACAGTACCAGAGGCTCTAAAAACACTCACTGATAAATGGCTTAAATGCCAAACACCATTCAGGCTTGGAGCATTCAAGCAAGCTCCTGGAAGTCTTTTGGGAACCCCCATTTGCAGGGGGGTTACACAGTTTTGGTGGTTTAATGAAGCCCCCACATGCTACCTTATCTACACTGGACTGAAGCAGTTTACTTCACATAATTTTCTGGTGGATGGTTTGTTCAGGAGAAGGGATCATCAGTTCTGTTCTGCTGCCCGATCCCTTCCTCTTCCTGGTATCGCTAATAGCATAGCTCTGCCCTGTGCTGCCCCGTGCTCCACGTTTTGTGATGCAAGTGTTTGGTAGAGTGTACCCCCACACTCTAATTACAACAGGAGTGGAGTTTACATTTTTTTGGGTTAAATGTTTCAGAGTGCCACTAGGGTCAAATCAAAGCCATGACTCTATGTTAGTTGAGAGGGGGCTTTGATTTGAACCCAGTGGCCCTGTAAGGTATTAGAACATTAAACTCCATTCCCACTGTAAATCACTGGAACATGCTCGACTCTACAAAAGTGGGCACTGAGGGTGACTTGAGAGCAGAGCTTGCTACTAGAAAGCCCAGGAAGGGATTGAGAAGCAGAGCAGAATTCATGACCCCCTTCTCCTGAACAAACTATCTCAGAAAATTGTGCAGAGTGGACAGTTTTAGTCCAGTCTAGCTAAAGTAGCACGTGGGGGCTTTGAGAAGTTGTTACACAATGAACACAGTTGTAGCTTTTACGCAATGCTTACTCACAGAGCTCTGCCAATGCAGAGAAGGGCAGCCGAGGCAATACAAGAGCAGCAGGGGAAGCCCCAGGAGGAAAGGGTTAAGGGCTTCAATGTGTACTCCTTAGACAACAGGAGAACCGGGGGTGGGTTGGGGGGCGCACAACACTGAGGCCTTAAAATGCCTCCGGGGGTAAACAGGGTGGAGAGTAGGGAGCTTTTTAAGTTGAGCACAAATATAGATGCAAGAGGAAGATAATGAAGCTAATGGTGGGACGATTCAGGATGAAGGAGAGGAAGCAATTCTTCATGAAAAGGGTGGTGTGTAGATGGGAGAAGTTGCTTTAGGAGGTGGTGGGGGTAGAGGCAGTGATGGGCATGCATGGGACAGGCAGATGGGTATTGGGGACCGCATGGGGTGCCTTGCTACCACATAGGGTGCCTTGCAACCACACAGGGTAGGTAGATATAGGTTAGGGCAGACTGGATGGGCTTTGTAGTCTTCTGCTGACAAACAAAAAAAGTTAACTATGTTTCTATGTAATGCCAACTAAAACAGTACACAACGGCACTATGGGACTAGAGTCTCCTTTCAGCTAACAGTCGCTCCAAGGTCGGCTTCCTGCCTTCTACCCAGGAGACCCCAAAACTCACCATATCTTTGTTCAGTTACAATTCCCACCAACCACAGCAGTATTTCACCTCACAGCTGCTCAGACAAGGGGCTCGGCAGTGCGCTCAATCTGGGCACTACGCCAAAATTGTAACGAAGCTGCAATGAAAGAATCTTCAGGGAGTCCAGACCTCCAGATTCTCAGCTGGAGAGCAACAAAAACAACAACATCTTTCTCCACCTCCCTGCCAAAGCAGATATTAACCATGGATCTGACACATCACACTCCCCCCTCCATAACCATTTCAAGTGGGACACTTAACACTTCTCCTCCTCCCCATGTCCTCACATCTGAACAAGCCATCTGGGACTTAAGCGGACTCCCCTCCACTTCAGCACGCAGCCTGCAAGGGATTACTACAGCCAGACTCTCAACACCAGGGAGATTAAGGACTGGGCATCGCTAATCAACGCTGGTGCACTGTCCACTGCTAATTATTTCAAACTTTTTACCAGAAGAGACATACTCCGCCAATAACCGCTCATGTCTCGCTGCATCCTAGAATGAGGGGGCCTTGAATAAACAATACAAAAGGTGGCAAGAGTAATAAAAATGCATTACAGGTGAGCAGTCACTATAGTCAAGTCGGGTAGTTATTAGCTGGAGCATTAGTTCAGAGTGTCAACGGCACTTGACAAGTAATGACAAGTAATCTAGCAACATTTTTTAAATGCAGTTCGATAAGACTGCAATCACCTGCTTCCCCGTCTGTTGCTTGCTATTCATTTAGGGAGTGGTTACATCCTTGCTGTGATGTTTTCCGGTGTTATACCAGCCGTTTTCCAATTTCCACCCAGTTTGCCCTATTAACTACTACAAAAGCTTGTTACCACTCCAGCCCGCTCCTTATCAGTGCATTCCGATCGAGCTAGAGTGTTCAGGATTTTAAGAAAATTCCAATTCCTAACTGGATTCAATTTAAATCCTAAAAAAGGACCTCCGATTCAGATTTGGAATCCTAAATCCCTAATCCAATATCCGAAATTCCTTTGTTACAAAATCAAAGTTAGGAATTAGGATTTCTGGACTGCAATTCAAACAATCCTAAATCCTGAAAACGGATCAGAATCTGACAAATCCGATTCAGTTTGGCGAATTCCAGGCCACCCTACAGATAAGGCCCCAGGTGACGGTGGCCCTTTAAAGTAGGCCACATAAAGCAAAACCCACTTTTACAACTGCAAAGTAAATTAGTGTTAGAAAACATTAAAATCTGTGTTGCTCCCACTATTTGCAGCATATATCAGTATTGTTTTGCATTAAAATGCAGTTCAAAATGTTTCTGATCCAAAAATGGCTGGCACAAACTGGCAAAAAAAAAACAAACAAAAAAAAAAAAAACAAACAACACACACACACACACACACACACCACACTCAAACCCCGGTTCCAATTCCCCCTCCTAATACATTACCCAGTCCCCCAGTACCATGGAATTCTGTCATATGGGGGGGGGGAATGACCCCTCCCCCACTGGATTAATTCTGGGGTAGGGGGCCTAGTCCTACCGTCATTGAGGCAATGGTGCACCGAGCCAAGCACACACATGTGCTGCTAGTTCAAGTCCTGACAGTTTCTGTAGTCCGGGGTAGAGTGGGCAGAGGCAGGGTTGTTTCAACGTACATCCCTGGTCCTAGGTGGACTGCATGCTGCAGCTTGGGTAGAGTGGCGAGAAGGAACAATACTTTACTCGGACTATGGCCAATAGGGAGTGTGGGAAAAGGGGAACTGAGGCCTGTTGGAGTTACGACTAGCTCCCCCCCACCCACGAAGGGAGTAACAATATACTGTACTTTTGCTATCAAAGTAAGCAGACAGTCAAATGGATCAACTGGCTGATAGTCCGTCCATCCATCCTATCCACAGATTACCTACTGAACAGATAATGGGCCATCTAGCCCAGCCTATCTATACGGCATGTTCACAGGCAGTAATCTGTAAAACCGTTCTTGGGCCCCATCTTCATCTCCGTGGTGTTGTGTGCATTAAATGAAACAAAATGCAACACTTGGTTAAATAACCCCCTTATGCCCAGATCCCAGTACAACTGTGCAGATCGCAAAATCCCAGATTGTCTAGTGACCGCCAAAGTACTCTGCAATCTTGGATGTAAAGCTTCCAGGCAATCTAGTGGACTCCCACCTTCATTCCTTTAGTACTGTCTAAATTTTAGGAAATGTACTTCCTGACAGTCTAGTGGACCTCTCACCCCTACCCGATCGGGACAGTCTTGGATTTAGACTCCCTAGCAATCTAATAGGCCCCCTACCTGCTCCCGTTGCCCTATAACAATTCCACTACTGGTCTGGTCCAGTGCCCACCCCCCAGTTCTCTCTGCCAGTATACTCCAATTATGATGGTCCAGTGGTTTTCCTCCAGCCTCCTCCCCTAGCAGCCGGCAAAAAACCTCTACACTTGTCTGCTGCTGGCTACAACCTGGCTCACGCAAATCACTTGCACTTTAAGTCACTATGGCTATCCACTGAATGACTTGTACACAAGCGATTGTACTTGTGGGAGCCAGACAGTGACCAGCAGCGGAAGTGTTTCGCTGTCTGCCAGGGGGTGGTTGAAGGAAACAACTGGACCACCATAAATAACATTACCATGGGCAGGTACACCAACAGCACTAAAGGGCAAGTCTGGTGATGGTGTGGTGACAGAGCTGGTGGTGCAGGCTGAAAGAGATAGGCTGAATTAGGTGGTTCAAGCATAGTGCAGGAATAATAAAGAGGCCTAGCAAATCCCGTTTCCCTGAGTGATCAAAACCTGGTCATGCTAGGGTGGGATAGCCCATCTTATTCTCGGTCTTATTCCCATAACCTTTCTACCTGTGGCATCATAACTGACCAAGCGCAGCCAATCACCTGCTGCCTGATCAATCACTTGTGATGTCACGGTGTTTTATGATGAGGAACAGAACAAGACACAGCAGGTCTGTGTCCAAGTAAAGAACTGCTCTTTATATCACACCTACCGCCATCAGGCACAAATCTTCCACTATCAGCGTGCAGAAAAACACCTTCAGAAACAAAAAGCAGCAACTATTTTTAAAAAGGAAAACTGTCATAAACCCCTTTACCAATTACTAGGGCAGCAGAAACACCAGATTAGCACGTTCATGATTTTTTCAAGTTTTCAGCTAACCTTTGCTATTTAAAATTTGATTTGTTTCTTACCTTGATGGTGGTTCAGTGTGCTGTCTTGGAAGTGCCATTTGGAAAGTGCCGCCACACCGGAAGACTGAGCTTGACCTTGTGAGCTCAGTATTCTTCCTGCTGTGTGCAAGAACACTCATTCATGAAGAGAGAGACACATTTTTATGAAGGAAAAAGAAACGGTGTGCCTTGTAGTAGTCTTTGAGCTGCACCTTTAGACACAAACCCCACTGAAAACAGAACAGTCTAACCCATTTAAAAAATGTTATTGAAAGTTGCAGATCTGGGTTTGGGCTTGCGCATTAAAAATAAAAAAAATTAAATGGGTTAGATCGCTCTGTTTTCAGCGGAGTTTGTTTCTAAAGATACGGCTCAAAGGACTATTACAAGGCTCACCATTCCCCCCCCCCCTTGTGTAAATGTGCCCTGCTCACCATGAACGAGCGTTCTGGCACACAGTAGAAAAATATTAAGCTAATCTGCATACAGGTTGCGGCTCTGGCCACTACTATCTGAAATGGCGCTTATCACCCCAGGACATTAAACAAAAAATTTAAACTAAATGACATGCCCTAAAACAGAAGTGAAAATCTCTCACTGCAAGTTGGCAGAGGAGTAGAAGTTGAGAAAAATGGGGTTCATGACAGTTTTCCTTTAACAATGACGTGGCTATTTCTGGTGCTACTAGCCCTTTCAACAAAATACTGACTTAAATAGAACGCACAGGGACCATCTTATGGCTTTAAGGAGGGCCATCTCATATGCATGAGGGGGATAGAACCACTCACCCTAAGAATGCATGATAAGAAACCATTACAGCAGTAAGGGCATTGGGACTTGCTCCATTAACAACTGAACCACCACATCCCAAATAAATACACAACTCTACCTCAGTCACACCCCCCAAATACAGGCCATCAATGGAGGGGGACACACAACAGCCCAGGGGTGCTCTGCGGTACCATAGGTTCACATGTAACCTCAGAAACCAAACCAGAGGCTGGCTAGGGGCCAAGTACTGTATATCACAGATGGAAAAGGAGGGCCACCTGCTGTTTGCACACCCTCTGCCAGCTGACCGAAAAGCAGAGGGTGGGTGTGGGAAGGCATGGTTATTGGTGTGGGGGACAGGAGGAAAGGGTGTGTGTGTGTAGAGTTTAAAACACCAAATCACGGAGATCATAGTTCAGAATTCAGGGTCATTATTCCTCTTTATAAAGCATATATATAAGCTTTTAAATGTCATTGTGTAGTGTGGGGCAGCACCTTTGCCATGCGGGACACAGATGTTTGGAGTGACAAAATATGGGACACTCGAGGTATAGACACAAGCAGTACAAATACAATGAGTGAGGACACTGTACCACTTTCCCGGGTGTACATAGCACAACACGTGAAAATGAGGTCACAGAAGAGTCATTTTCTTGAATGCTAATTTTTGGATTTGTGCAGCTCAGGACTACTGGTTTAGGTTTTGTTTTTTTTTTTTTTTTTTATATATATAAAAAGGGGTGGAGAGAGAATGCAGTCCAGATTGGGCGGTGTGTGAGGATCAACAGCCCTGAAGCTGGATGGAGTGCCCCATCCACCCACCCCAAAAGCACACTCTAACAAGAGATGGAAGGTCATTAGTAACTGGCAGCAGGCGGATTTCTATTTTAGTGTGCAAATCTAAACATACGATAACGTGAAGCATAAGGGTGGGCATTTTTGTACAACAGAGACCCCCATAATGAGGACCGAGACTCCTGGCAGATGGCGTGGTGAGTAAGGACTCAAAACTACAGCATGGAACAGTACGATATCCTCTTGGAATTCTTTCCACCGATTTTGGTCAGTGGAGTACCACATTCTAAAAATGGCTGCAACATTTCACTATGTGAAAATGAAGCATGGCGCCCTGGAGGTTAGGTGTTACCCAACTACACAACACTGTGCATAACACTAATTTACAGAAGACAAGCAGTGCAGAGGAACAATTAAGCCAATCAGTCCCTTCTACATACACCAATTTTGCATGCTGCATCTAACCGCTTTAAAAATCCCCACAACAATTTGCAACACTGTCTGGTATGATCCGTCTAGACCAGTATTTCATGTGGCCACTGTGGTCACATATGGCCACCAGCAGAAGTTTCTGTGGCCACAGAGCTCTTTAGAGTCCCACTTGCATCTCATCCTCCTGTGAACACCCTGAACCCCCCTTCCCGGTTAAACTCGTAATATTTAGGAGATTGGAATAATTTCCTCAACAACAGCTTACGGGGTGACAAACAGAATGGGGCATACAAGCCATAAGGAGAGGCTGGAGGGCCCAGAGTATGCACAAGCTGGAGATCATGCTCCCTTTTGGCTTCCTTTTCTTCAAGCCCCCGGCCCCTCCTCACAGCTTCTGTCCCCAGAACTTGGATCATTTTTAGTGGCCTTGTGTTGTATCCTCTTGACTGCATCAATATCCTGTTTGTCGCCAGACCACGGGCATAACAACAGCGCTACCGCTTGTGACACCGACAGGAGCAAACTCAGGATGTCGGAAGGTCAGCTGGGGTGGGGGGAAGAGGAGGTGGCGTCTGCAATGCTCTCCTCTTCCAGAGAGAGTGGTGGCAGCTTGGAGCCTGGCATTAGCCTGGTTCCTAGTGGTGGCTGGGGGAAACAGGGTAATGGGACCATAGAAAGCAGCGGTGGAGTGGGCAGATGTCCGAAGTGCCATACACGGAAGCATGCATGGTGCAGTCTGATGTCATTCATGCCTGCTCCGCCATGCCAGTGGGGAGGGAGGCCAAGAAAAAGCAAGAAAACTCCCCGGCTGTCAGGATGACTTCTCGCCACCCTCAGGTCCCACACTGAAAACCAGGCACTGCTGCAAAAAATCAGATGCGTTTGGTGGTGGGGGTTTGGGAAACCCCGGCACCCCTGCCAGGGGACAAGCACTGGAGGAAGACATAGGAAGGGTAAGTTGGGGTGACAGGACTAGGGTGTAAGGTATGAACGGGGTCACCTAGTACTCTGGGGAAATACAGAATAAAGAAGACAGTTTGTATTGCGGAGACCAAAACTGCACAGGAAACTCCAGGTGAGGCTGCCCAAGGCATTGTAAAGTGGCACATTACTTCCCTGCTTCACTGACCAACCTTTTTGTGAACCCCAGCATCTATCTTCACAGTGACCACCGCCTGCTCCCTGGCTGGTATACCCCGTCTATTATGACTCTAGTCCCCAGCTACTTTCTCTTCCTCTGCAGCACAAGGAGCCCCAGCAGCATGCTCAGGTCCTACCTGTGTGTTCTGCTCACCAATGTGAAGCACTCTGCATTTGGCTATAATGAATGTGAGACTCCAGGCGTTGATTCAACCGCCCAGCTTGTTCAGGTCCTCCTGATATTTGTCCCTATGTAACCCACCCTACAAATGGGGGTTCCCAAAACATCTTCCTTGAGCTTGCCTAAATGCTTACTCTGGGCTGGTGTCCTGCGTTTTAGCAGTTTAAGTGCAATTACCAGAGCTTGTATAGCCTCTGTGTACTGTCTCTTTAAGAACTGCTAATTGCAGTTTAAGTAATCTGAGAGGGAGCTCTGTTGAAAGATATAACTATTTACTGAAAATCATTTAGAGTAATAATGATAATGTAGTTTGTCTAACGGTTTCCTTTGTAGCAAGGACTGTTTTGTTTGTCTCCACTATCTTGGTCCTGGACTGCAAATTGGACCAAACAGTACTGGTGGGACCTAAAATGTAGCCGGACTACAGGAGCTGTCCGAATTCAAAATCTGTAGGAACTTTAGTTTGGAGCTTTTTTGCACCTTTTTTGCAACTGAAGGGGGAGCTCTTGCTTTGATTGACAGCCAAATCAGCCAACCAAATCTTTTGGATCTTGGAGAAGTCCCAGGCTGCTTGCAGTTTTCAGTTAGAACTAAGCTGGAAGCTGAGCAAAGAGGAGCTGAAGTGTTTCTGTACAGCAATACTTAGTGGATTCGCATGGGAGAACTCGGAAAAGACTAAGTTTTAAGCCTGCATGCCAGTGTGCTGCTCCGAGAAGGAGAGAAGAGGGTATTGTGGACTAAATCCAAGTTTGTGTGACTAAAGTAAGCTACTGAAGTGGGCCAGGCTCAACCTGAAGACCACCAAATATTTTGCTGCATCGCGATCGGCCTGTCAGGAGTTTCAGCTACCCCTAAGCTCCCGTGTGTGCAGAGACTTTGCAATTGTTCCGGGGAATGCTTTGCCTGGTACAGTAGAATTCCATACATGTAAATGTGCTATGAGCTGCTAGTGGGTTTGAGTTAGTTCCCCACTGTGTGAACTGTGTTCTGCTTGCTGGAAGCTGTATCCAGCCCAAAATGGACCGCTTCCGAACTTGTCTCCATGTGGTCTGGGCTTTGCCAGACTGTCCCAGCTAGACTACCCACTGCACAGAGAAGCCACCGACGAGAGACCTGCCTGGGGATCAGCCCCCTGCTCCACGCTTGAACAGGAACGACACCTCTGTGACTTGTGCGGGCCCTGCTTCTCCTGGCATTCCAGATCAACCACCTACAGTCTCGATTTTCATCCAGCCTGTGTCCAGTCTTGGGTATCATGAGTAAATACCAGGGTAGCTCCCTTCAACAACAGCTTAATCTGAATGGGTCATCTGATTGTCTTCTTGTTTCATTTCCTTTATAAACCGAGCCCTCTGGCTCCGGATTACAAATATTGTGTACTGTGCATGTTGTGTTTTCCATCACAGAGCCCCAACCCCGGGCAACTGTCCTGGCTAGCCATCTCTTCTCTACCTGGGTACCCAGAGGTGGACTGTGTTTTGGGGGCTCAAAGCGTGCATAACTGCTTGATTGATATTACCTTTAAGCTAATTAACCTGATTTTGCCCCTTCCTTGTTCAAGTCCCCTGAATAAATCAGATCTAACTTTTTCTACATGTAATCTGACTGTTTCCAGTTTGTGCTCAAAGTACTGTACTGTTGCCATTTGCTGTGCTTAACCTTGTTTTCCAGGGGGTCCCCGGGATCGAGCCAAAGGAACCAGCCCTGGTGGTAAGTGCAAACAGTGTGGGTACTTGTGTGGTGTACCAGAGGTATTGTGAAAGTGATTATTGTACAGTGTTGAGGCCACTAGAGGGGAAAGAGGCGGGTTACAGTGTCGAGGAGGACTGTGCCCAGGTTAGCTTGACCACTACCAACCCTGACCTCTGGGTGGAGGCACCCGTTTCAGAACTCAGGCCCCTTAACCTGCTAGTAGCCAAGCAGGCAGAGGTAGTAGCCCTTGGGATGAGCGCCACCTGAGGGTTACACCTATCCTTAAGAGAGTCCACCAAAAAGCCTCAGGTTTGAATCGACCACCACCACCGCTTGTTACTTACTTACAGTGGGACCCTGAGCAAGTCACTGAACCTCCCATACTCATTTTCTCTCCTTCTCTGTACCTACACCCACTGACCTGTCCTTAACCATCTGTGGACAGCTAACGACTCCCAATACTGCTTTGTGGATTGTAAGCTTCCTTGGGATACAAAAGCAAATGAAAAAAAAAAAAACAGTTGTAAAAACACTTTTCCTCCCCATTACACAATAATCTACAGTTTGTAAATTACTGCACAATGATACAGCGATCTATGTTTTGTAAAGTATTGTGCCCAACACTGCAGTAAATGGATGCCAAAATGAAATACCACATTATTTCCTGCTACACTAGCCCATCCCCTCAGCTCTATTATCCTAATTACAACCAAACGTCCACAGACTTATCCTCTCAATCCCCACCTCGACCCAGTGTTCCTTTTCCAAGTACCTCTGTGGTCAAATTAGAAATCTGTCTGCTGAACACTGTCAACTCTGGACCCTTTCTGACATCATGCCCATGACTCAGAGGAAATGAAGCTGCTGACTGGAGCCTCGTCAGGGATATGAAGCATGCATGGGAAGGTCAGGCAGCCCCCGGTCCCCCTGCCCTGCATTCTGAATCAACACGAAATCCAGGAAGCAGATCCAAACAAAATCTCTCATACCAACCTCCCCCAAAAAAATACACCACACAAACACAAACACACAAACAGTAAAACAATATCCATACCTGGCACTAGCGGACTCAGCTATGCAGCAAAGCAGCAGCTGCTCCCCCTTTAAGCCAGCAAACAATAGTTGTTTAAGCCTATCTGGAGTCCTAAAATGGAATACATCTTTGCATTTTTTCTGGGGAAGTCCCCCAAAAAAAAAAAAAAATATATATTACTAAATGCATCCCCAATACCTGGTTTATGAGGCATTTACTTTTTATAAGAACTGTCCGACTTTTACCAAGCCAGTACCCTGGGGGTACAGAACAGATGGCAAAAACTGAGGTAGAAAGAAAGTGTGTGTAGCCAATGAACATCTCCACCACCACCTTGAAGAGTCGGCCACAAAGTGCCAAATGGTAGCCCCATCACATTTATAATGTTGGAACTATGCAACCACTAACCAGCAGGTCTACGGTTCGTCCCCTGCAGCAGTTCTCAATCACAGGTGTAACCTCTTGGCATTTCCGTTTACCCACAGTAAATGGAGGAAAAAAAAAAAAGGCAACAAAGTGTTGTGGGTAGTATGTAGTAACCCCCCCCCACCCACATTTGCATGTAGTTCCTTTTCATCAACTCAGGAAGCCATCAGCTCCCTGCAATCCCTTCACCCATGCTGTTTGGTGTTGCATACCACTCCCTCAACTGACACACATTACATGGTAGGTCACCCACTTTACTTCTCAGAAACCCTCCATCCCAAGGTGCGACTTTGCACTGACCATGGAGACTTAAATTCCTAATAACCTAGGGTGCTCAGTTATCAACAAATATTATAAGCATTAATGCTCCCATATCCCCAGTGTTCACACCTTACAATGACATTTGTGATGACGGGGGGGGCACAAACCAATACACATCTAAGCAATGAAATGTTGAGAGGTATGGGTGCTGCTGTATTCAGTTCATCTATTGCAGGTCCTAACTGGCTGGCTTTAGCAAACAATCTGCATTTCTCCATCTATGTTAGACAGACAGACAGACAGACAGACACACAAAGTGTGTCCAACAGTCTCTTACAAGATCCAGGCCTTTGACACACTGGATAAGAATGGTTCTAAAAGCACGTTAAACTTTTTGTTTTAGTTTAAGTCTCATTTATCCAGGATAACTCCAGTCAGGCCATCTACCCATTTCCATGGCGGACAATCCAGCTAGAACAAGAAGTAGTTCACAGACTGGTTTAAGTAGGGCCAATGATTTTCCATTTTTAACAGAAAACACTGGTACAAAGTGGAATTTGTCATTTTCAAACCAGCACTTGGGAGTCAGTTTTTCATGAAATACTTCACTTTACACCAGGTTTTTGGCCAAACCTCTTCAGCCAAACTCTTGTACAAAACATTCCAACTGGTCCTCAATTTGGGGAAAAATGGATTAAGATTTTGCCAAATGGAAATGGCCATTTTTGAAAACGGAAAATCATCGGTTCTACTCAAGGTAACACAGCAAGTGAGTATTTAGCTCTTGTGGGATTTTAATCTGCAAGCTTCTGCTTTCTATGCCAGTGTTCTAATCAACTAGACCACACTACCTTAGAAGTAAGCCTCTCAAAAGGCCAATTTACACAGCTACATTTGCATCACAGCAACCGGAGCACTCTGGCTACTGTCATGCAAATTTGGCCGTATGGACCTTAGATGGTGAGTAAGTCAGTGCTCTCTCTCCTCTCCCTGAGCTCCTACACAGTTGGATGTGTTCCCAGGATGCACCTGGAAATGAACTTCGGCTCCTTGTGCCTTTCCTGGCCCTACATTCTAACAAATAAAGAAAAGGTGCCAAACAGCAGTTCATGTAGGGAACTGCTGCTACAAGAACAGACAATACAAACGTGCATAGGACAGGCACTTCATAGCACAATAGCGGGAAAGGCCGGTATGTGGATTCCCACCAATCTGTCAATCCTGCTGTACCAGTTATGCTGCACTAACAAATTCAACACAGCACAACTTTATTTTATAGAAAATCCTTTAATCTATGAACAACATGAAGAGTACCCATTCGCTGCTTACTGCGCTTCGCCACGGAGCCATTCATTTCGTTTACATGCAGGGCCCCTAGTTCTCCGTGACCCTTCAGTACCAATTTCTGCAGCAGAAATGCGAAGGAGCGGGATCCCTGGAATGAAGGAATACGAGGTGGATGGAGTTGGTAGGGAGGAGGAGAGTCAAAAGATACCAAGGCATTGCCTCGAACCATTATTTAGAGATGAAAGAAAGCAACGGGAGGAGAGAGGGAGGAAGAGCGACTGCAATGACGAGTATGAGGGGGAACAATTCCCCACCACAGGTACAAGATAATGCTTGTAAAATAAACTTTTACTCACAGTTCATGTTTATGAACGCCATTGACCACGCTGTCCCAGCCACCGTTTCACGTGTGCGTGCACTTGCAAGGAGGAGATGTAAGGGCAGTGCCCCACTCCCAGGTTATAGCCCCTTAGAAGTAGCAATGTGAACCTAATTTCATTACCTCTGTAACCCTGGGGCTCCACTGTAACCCACAGTTACACGTGAAGAGAAAAAAAAAAAAAAAAGAGGCAGATGGCAGTTCCCTGGGGATACTGTTTAAAGTAGGCAATCTTCTCAAAAGAGCTACGTACTTTCAGAAAACTTGGCAGAGATATTTAGTAATCCATATATTCATGTTTCTTCAGAACTTCATATCCACTCCAGAGCTGCCCCAAGCAGGGACTTTGCACACTCTTTCAGCACCGAGAGCATTCTGCTTTAACCAGGGACTGCCACTACGCCTCTATATATTTCAGCA
The DNA here is from genome assembly GCA_016271365.2 of Neoceratodus forsteri. Lineage (NCBI taxonomy): Eukaryota > Metazoa > Chordata > Ceratodontiformes > Ceratodontidae > Neoceratodus > Neoceratodus forsteri. The sequence goes on from JADMNL010000036.1 coordinate 73,443,703, forward strand.
GACTGGTGTGTAAAATTCATGATCACCAAGCACTGTAGCGTAAGTATTATGCTACAGTGCCTGGTACTGTATCTGAACGCAGGACCATCCAGTGTTCCTGGTCTAGCAGACAGAGCAGGCTCTACTAAGCCATTGACATGGCGAGAGAAATGTTGTCTATATGACTGTTACCCCACCTGCCAGCCATTTAAAGGAAAACTGTCATAAACCCGGGACAATTACTAGGGCTGCAGAAACACCCGATTAGCACAGCCTTAATGTTTATTTAAAGTTTTCAGCTAACCTTTGCTCCATTTCTTGCCTTGATGGTAGTTCAGTGTGCGGTCTAGGAGGTGACATTTAGAAAGTGCCGCCACAATGGAAGACTGAGCTTGACCTTTTCTGCACAGTATTGTTCCGCCTGTGTGCGGAAGGAAACTTGTTCATAACGAGAGGGGCACAGTGCCATGAAGTAAAAGAAGCAGCGTGCCTTGTAGTAGTGTTTGAACCGAGTCTTTAGAAACAATACCGGTCAAAAATGGAGCAGTCTAACCCATTTAATTTTTAAATGTAAAGTTGCGGCGGTTCAGTCACGCACAGAAGCACCTAGCTTCGCGTGCCGAACTCGAGGCCAAGTGCTACTGCGCATGCCTGAATTTGGGGCTGCAACTTACGAATGATTTTAAGTACCTTGCGGCTCTGTTTACACGGAATTGGCTGTAGAGGTTCGGTTAACATACCTCTACATGCCACAATAGTTCTTTCTCCCGTGTAGATACGCCTGCTCATCATTTGTAATGGAGCCTTCCGCACAGGATAGGATGCCTGGAGCACACCTAGTCTTCCGGTGTAGCGGCAGTTTTGACATGTGCATCCAGGAGAACTATTAAGAAGCTAAATAACTAGAGAAAGGTTAACTGCATTTATTTTAAACCATATACGTTGTTGTAATTGGGTGTTTTGACAGCCCTGGTGATTGCCTCCACTGTTGAGGACAGTTTTCCTTTAAAGAAAGTACTGCACATAAGACAAGACTTTACCAGCTAAAAACCAAAAACATTTTTTGGAAAATCTGGAGTCAATTATTATTAAAGAGCAGCTAATGACTCCAAGAAAACTCTTAACAGTATTTGGACACAATTCCATTTATTTCACATCGGCTCTGCATTTTTCTCCAAATTATTTATTTATTATTGAGAATATATGCAAGAAAACATCAGCTTTGTTCCTGGAGTGTTATCAGTTCCTTCCTATTACCGACTCCTATCCTGATGTTGCAATAGTCCGCTTGTGACATCTCAGTTATCCCCATGACAGACTGACATCAGATGATTCCGACAGGAAGCGAGGAATAACTCATTTTATCCCTCCTAACCTGCCCTCATTGTTCCACTCCTTCGGGCCGCTCATACCACCCATGCCCCAGACACAGAGTCTGCCCCTAGAGTGCCCCAGCAACTCCTGCCTTCCTCCCTCTCAACGAAGCACCTGCACGGTGGGGTCTACCCGTGGATCTGTGGCTGGATGGCTTGAAGCAGTCCTCATCTAGGATAGACTGCTTTCCGTTTTCTTGTGGTCCCCTTCCATCCCCCAAGGACACCGGCTCGGGCAGGTTAAGTGCTTATGCACTACACCTGCCAAGAAGTGCCTATCAGCGTCCTCCCTCCAGACTCCAGCACCTTAGGAGCCAATGCCCGATCGGTGCTCACCCGAGGAGAAGAGTATCCGTTGGGATGCTCATCCTCCTTCCCCTACTGACCCCAACCCCGATGACCCAAGTCCGTGCCAGAACCCGGGTCGTCGGCCTGGTGCAGGTGTGGCATCCAGCACCTCAACCCTCAGCGCCACCAGGCCGCAAGACGCAAGGAATAAATCTGAAGTACAGATAAGCTCTATGGAACAAAAGTCCTGGTTTGTGAACATTTCTCCATAATAAATAAACGGAGACGAAATTTATAGAAGCGTGAATATACAAGCTGAACTGTGGTATTACGTTCTTCAAAGTTTTCACAAAGCATCAGCAGCTCCAGCTACATGAAAACTGGATCTTTCTCCACTGCACACAGTGGAAGACTATTCTGGAGCAGATGTTACTGCTCTCCTTGTGACATCATAGTCCTCAGATGTTGAAAGGACTATGATATCACAAAGCAAGGTACTGCGATTTTAGCTCCACAGTAAAGGGTGGGGAAGAGAATTGTTTAACCAGAGAAGGTGCACCAAACTGAGCTGCTTCCCAGTGCAACCTGGGAGCAGAAGGATCAGGGGTCACAAAGTATGCAAGTGGGGGCTGATGGGATTCAAATCCTGGTCTCCAGGTTTGTAGCTCTATGCCCTTAACCACTACACTATACTGACTCCTTAAAGTCCCGGTTATGGGGACAACACTCATGTTTTCATGTCAATCCACAAAGTGAAACATTTTTTTGTTCAGTGAATTTACATACTAAAAGCCAGCAGGACACGCCCAATGGTCTTTCATGTCTGCTCGGTAGTCAGCCCTACACTGGGCACCAACTTTGCTGTCCCCCATCCCCTTGGGTTTCTTTGACCCTAGCCCAAGATGTTCCCCTTGTTTTGGGCTCTGTCAGCCTCCCCCTTCCCCATACCTGTCCCAGCCTCTCTTAAACCCCTCCACCATCTCTGCCTCCACCAGTCCCTGGGGGAGCACATTCCATGATTCCACCACCCTCTCAGTGAAGTAACACCTCCTCCTCTCTCCCGAGTCTCCCCCTCTTCCAGCATGCACCTGTGTCCTCTAGTTTCCCCCCTCTTTCCTTTGGAACTTCCCAACTGAGCCTCCCTTATTTATTCCCTTTATGTACTTGAAGATCTCCATCATGTCCCCCCGTCCCTCCTCTACTCAAGGGTGTACACGCTGAGCTCCTCAAGCCTCTCCCCGTAGGTCATGTCCCCCAAGCCCCGGATCATTTTGGTTGGTTGCCCTCCTTTGCACCCTCTCCAGGAGTGCAATATCCCTTTTTAAGTGTGGTCTCCAAAACTGCACACAGTACTCGAGGTGTGGCCTAACTTAGTTGTACAGGCAGAGGATCACTTCCGCCCTTCTGGAGGTTATCCCCCCTAGCTATGCATCCCAGCATCTTACTGGCTTTTGCCACTACCCTCATACAAGCCTCAGAGTTATTCATTCTGAATTCTGTCACCACCCCCAGATCACTCTCACCCTTGAGACTTAAAAGGCCACCACCCAGGTATACCTTGGCCTGCTCTTGGCCACCAGGTGCAGAACCCTGCATTGAACCAGAGTTTCCACTTTCTCAACCACCTTTCCAGAGTCTCCAGGGCCACTCTCCTTCCTCCCTATTCACCATCGCTCTAGCTTGGTCATCTGCAAAGAGACTCATTTCGCTCAGATACCTTTCCTTATGTCAGAGAAATAGGCATGGGGGGGGGGGGGAAGCAGGAAAGCAAGCACCCACTAGGGGGCTGGCTACCGAGCAGACATGACAGACCATTAGGCCTATTCTGCTGGCTTTAGTATGTTAAACAGGAGGGGCCCTAGCACCGAACCCTGGGGAACCCCACTCATGACTCTCCTTGGAGGGGAGACTAACCCCCCCCAACCACCACCCTTCTAAGTACACTCAGACAGCCAAATTCCCAATCTGATCATCTGCATCCCCACCCCCAGGTCTCCCAGCCTGGCAAGCAGTCCACCGTGGGGGACCGAATCAGACGCCTTGCTGAAGTCCAGAAAGAGGACGTCCACTGGCCTACCCTGGTCCAGGGCACTCATCACCCAGTCATAGAACTCCACAAGGTTTGTCTGACACATCTTCTCGGGACGAAGCCATGCTGTCTATCGTCCAGGTACCCATCTGCCCCAGTAACCCCACATCCTTTCCTTGGTAATACCCTCCATCACCTTGCCCACCACAGGCGTCAGGCTAATGGGATTGTAGTTCTCCACCTTCTCTCTTGATCCTCCCTTGTGGATAGGCACGATATGGGCCACCCTCCAGTCTTGGGGTACCTACCCTGTCCTCAGAGAGATGTTGAAAAGCTCCACCAGGGGGCCTCCAGGACATCTGCCAGCTCCCTCAGCACCCTGGGATGCATTTTATCCAGCCCTGGTGCCTTCTCCATCTTGAGGGACCGGAGAGCTTCCCTCACTCTCTCTACTGGGATTTCATCCTCCATATCCTCCCTTGCTCCTGTACTGCCCTCCCTCCACCCGATGGTGCTGGTCCTTCCTCCCTAGTGGCTTCAGGGCTCCCACCTCTTCCCCTCAAAAGGTGCAGCCTCCCTCTTCCCTCAGAAAAACTGAGGCAAAGTACCAGTTTAGTACCTGGCCTGCTTTCCCGCCTTCCTGTGCCCATCCCACTCCCGGATCTAATCCTGCTGATCTGCTCCCTCACCCCCAAAATGTATCTAAAGAACCCTTTCCCCCCATCATGATCCTCCTGGCCAAGCTCTGCTCCTTCCTTGCCTTGGCGGCTCTCACCACCCTGGTGACCCTCCTTGCCATCAGTTCATCATCCCCCTGATCCCTTTCACTCCTACAGCATTTGAAGTGCCTGTAAGCCACCTTCTTTTCCCTCACCGCCTCCTGAACCTCCCGAGTCCACCAACAGGGCTTTCTGGTCTTACCAACTTTGTTCCTTTCTTGCACAGGATCTGGTGGCCTCCTGTACCCCGCTCCTAATGATCTCCCACCTGTCAGCAGCCATGCCTGGCCTGATCCTTTCCAAGTGACCCTTAAGGATCCTTCCCATCCCCCTGAAATCCACACCCCTTAAAAGTTGATTACCACCATCTTTGTGTGGCTTTATTTAGGTTTAAAAATTCCTCCCCCTCCCCCTCCATACTTACTTACCATGCTGCACCACCCCCATGTCTCCTGGTGAGCCCCATCTGCTAGGCTCCCTCCCATCCCAACTGCCTGCCTTCTTTGGAACTTACCTCTACTCCTGTTACTACATCCCTTACCCCCAGTGGGGCCACTGGAGTGGAACTAGCTTCCTTTAGAGTCTAATGGGAACAGCACTAAGAGGCCCACAGACAAATGTGGATCTGGTCCCAACTTAGTGCAAATTGGAGCCTGTGTTGCAGAGATTACCCCACCACTGTGCATGTGGCGCGGTTGTACAATGGACTTCGATGCCAACTATGATTTGACCAGACCCCCCAAAAAAACCAAAAAAAAACATTTATTTCAAACTAAGCTGGTAACTGCTCATGTCCAGATGCATCGGGGGAGGAAGAAGAGGGAGGATCCAAGTAGAAACAAACAATGAGGTACAAAAGTACAAATAACACAATTAAAAGGACTGAGCAAAAACTGACAATAGTGCAATGGCTACACAAGGAAATCAGATCTTGTACCTCAGTAGCTGGTACACAACTCGTATGAACTCAGAATCATTGTGCAGCTTTTTTTTTGGGTGTGGGGGGGTGCTTTTTATAACTACTTGATAACCGGGTAAGGTCCATGCCACAGTTTTCAGGGGGTGACCTGGGAGCACGGGGGAGGTCAACTGCCTTGCTCAGTCTCGCACAGCAGAGGGTGTGGGACTGAAACACAGTTCTACTGGATGTACCAAGCTCATTCACACCTTGTCACCTCACCGTAACCTCTAGGCTATATTGCCAAGGCCTTTCACAACTCAGAATGATATACTACAAATGCTCCCCCCCCAACCCGGATCTGGAGCTCCTACAAGTACAGGGACAGTCTAACTTCAAGACAGAACCAGGGGTTCAACTGGGCAGGAGTCAACAGAAACTGTTCCCCCACCTCTTAACAAATACTAAGAGAGTTCCCACACCTTGTTCATCTTTCTTCACTGAACACTATGGGAAAGGAAAGTCCCACCGCCTAGCAATGACTGTTCTCCACCTACAAATCTAAAGGTGAGAGTGCATTTATTTTTTTTTTTTTTTTTTTTTTTTTTAATTTAAATTTGCATTTCGGAAAGACCTTTGAGCACAAGTTTTGTTTAAAAAAAAAAAAAGGGTCCACGTCAGGGTGGACAATAAAACAATACACATACTCAGTGGTTACAGAGGCCTGATCATTAGGCATAAAAGAGCGATTACATGAGAATTAGACAAATAGGAGCAAAACACAGCAGTTGTAATAGAATACTAAGCTATTTCTGACTGGTTGCCCTAGGTAGCACACCCCTGGAAACCTCCAAATCCGTTGATAGACTGTTTCAGAGTTACTACATTGGGTTTAACACTATGCCAGATGGCGAGAGGCTGGGTGACGGTGAAACAAGGGGGACTGGGTTTGAACCTACCGCAGAGAGCGAGAGGTGGGGGGCTGTGATGGGGAGAGAGCAGCTCCACGGTGCTTTGTCGAGTAGGGTGTGTGTCGTGTGCGTGCGTGCGTGTGCGTGTGCGTGTGCGTGCGGCGTGTATGCGTGTGTGCGTGTGCGCGTGTGCGTGTGTGCGTGTGCGCGTGTGTGCGTGTGCGGCGGCGTGCGTGGTGTGCGGCGGCGTGCGTGTGCGGCGGCGTGTGTGTCGCGTGTGTGCGTGTGCTGGCGTGTGCGTGCGCGCGTGCGGCGTGCGGCGTGTGCGCGCGTGTGCGCGTGTGCGTGCGTGCGTGTGTGTGTGCGGCGTGTGTGCGTGTGTGCGTGTGTGCGGCGTGTGCGTGTGCGCGTGTGTGCGTGTGTGCGGCGTGTGGCGTGTGTCGCGGCGTGTGTGTGTCTGTGTTGTGCGTGTGCGTGTGTGCGTGTGTGCGTGTGCGTGTGCGTGTGTGCGTGTGCGGCGTGTGCGTGTGCGGCGTGTGCGTGCGTGTGTGCGTGTGCGTGCGTGTGCGTGCGTGTGCGTGCGTGTGCGTGGCGTGTGTGCGTGTGCGTGTGCGTGTGTGCGTGTGGGGGGTCAGGAGGGGCGTACCAAGAGCATTTAAGAGGACTGATGGCTTACATAAGCCATTGGCTGAGCTGGATGGAGGCAGGGTTCTCTAGGTAGCTACACTGCAAGGAGTGCTACAGGGGGTAGGCCTCTATCAAGTGGGGCCTGGTTCAAATGCCAGGAGCTTAGGAAATAAGATGTCTAAGCTCCAGCCGATGCTAGTTGAGGGGTGGTAGATGTGGCAGCAGTCACTGAGACCTGGGCCACCCAAGGGCACGATTGGGACCTAAATCTGGAGAGCTATATTATGTTCCAGAAAGGACAGGGGAGAGGAAGGTTGGGGGGTGATGTAGCTTATATTGTCAAAATGGTATTGGTAGGGAGGCAGAGGGAACATGAAGGCTATTTGGGTCACCCTGCTGATGTGTGTGGGGGGTAAGAGTAAAAGGTCGAATGGTATACAGACCCCTGCACTGGCGGAGGCTCTGGAAGAAAGTATGGTGGCAAATCTCAAGGGACACTGTAGATTGGGAAGGGGAAGGGTAGTGGTAATGGGGGACCCAAACATGCCGGGAACAGACTGGGGGACTAGGACGTCACCAGTGGCCAAGGAGCAGAGGTTGCTGGATGTCTTCCAGGACGTGTTCTTGACCCAGCAGGTGGGTGAGCCAACTAGGGAGGCCAGGACACTGGATAGAAACATAGAAACATAGAATTTGACGGCAGATAAGGACCGCTTGGCCCACCCAGTCGGCCCATTTCCCTACCTGATGGATAAGCTGCAGATCCTAGTTAACCAGCAGCTCTTCTTGCCTATCCCCACCCCTAAATTGCCTTATGACTGTCCCATGCATGGATGTAGTCCTGGCGGACAGCGATCAGATTAGGGGCCTAGAGGTGAGGGACCCATTACGGGAGTGATCACACCTCAGTCTGGTTCTTCCTGACCGGGGAGAGAAGAGGAAGGCTGAACAAGGACAGTAGTAACTTACTTTAGGGGTGCAGGCATCAGGGAGATGGGAAGGATCCTTAAAGATTGTTTGGTCAGGAAAAGGCCAGGTATGGATGCTGACAGCAGGTGGGAGATTAGGAGGGGAGTACAGGAGGTTACCAGATCCTGTGCAAGGGAAAGGCACAAGTTCGTTAAGGCCAGGAAACCCTGCTGGTGGACCTGGGAAGTTCAGGAGGTGGTGAGGGACAAGAAGGCGGCCTATAGGTGCTTCAAGTGCTCAAGGAGTTAAAGGGATCAGAGGAAATATGAGCCAACAGCCAAGAGAGTCACCAGGGTGGTGAGAGTGGCTAAGACGGGAAAGGAACAGTCCTTGGCCAGGGGGATCTGGAGGGGGAAACAAGGGGTTCTTTAGATACAGAGGAGGGAAAAGGCAAAAGAAAGGGGGCATATCAGCAGGATAAGGACAGGGGAAGGATAGAAACATAGAATTTGATTGCAGATAAGGACTGCTTGACCCACCTAGTCTGCCCATTTCCCTACCTAACAGATAAGTTGCAGATCGTAGATAACTGCCTACTTCCTCCTACCCACCACTAGGACTGCCTTATGTCTGTCCCATGCATTCTTGAATTACCCCACTGTTTTTGACTCTATGACCTCCTCAGGAAGGCTGTTCCATGCATCTACAACCCTCTCTGAAGAAATACTTCCTTACATTACCTCTGAGCATCTCCCTTCTATCTTCAAATTGTGCCCCCTTGTTCTTGCACATCTTTTTTGAAAGATGCTGCCCTCTTGGACTTTGTTCATTCCCTTGAGGTATTTTAAAGTTTCTATCCTGTCCCCCTCCCTCCTTTCAACAAGGCTATACATCTTAAGCTACTTTAGTCTTTCTTCATACGTCTTCTGGTGCAGACCCTGCACCATTTTGGTTGCCCTCCTCTGGACAGCCTCCACCCTGTCTATGTCTTTGAGGAGATGGGGTCTCCAGAACTGTACACAGTACCCCAGATGTGGTCTTACCAACTGTCTGTACAGAGAGCCAACAACTTCCTGCTTTCTACTGGTGATGCCTCTCCCTATGCATCCCAGTATCCCCATCAGCCCTCCTTACTGCCTTCTCACATTGCTGGCCCACCTTTAGGTCGTCTGATATGACTACCCCCAGGTCCCCGTCCATTTTTGTTGTTGTCAGTATCTCACTCCCCATTGTGTACTCTTGCCCTGGGTTTTTGTTTCCCAGGTGCATTACTTTGCACTTCTTTGCGTTGAATCTAAGCTGTTATACATCTGACCATTCCTCCAACCTTGCCAAGTCCCTTTTCATCCTTTCCACCCCACCTTGTGTTATCAACCCTGTTACAGATCTTTATGTCATCTGTAAAAAGACATACCGTCCTCTACAGTCTCTCCGCAATGTCACTTAAAGACATTAAAAAGGACCGTCCCCAGAACTGAACCCTGCGGCACCCCACTAGTAACCCTCCTTTCTTCACTGTGGACTCCACTTACTATTACCCACTGTGCCCTGTTGTCCAGTGTTTTACCCAGGCTACCACCCTGGGACCCAATCCCAGGCTGGCGAATTTTTTGTGCTGGACTGTGTCAAATGCCTTGCTAAAGTCTAGGTAGGCCATGTCCACAGCCCCTCCCTGGTCTACTACTTTAGTCACCGAGTCAAAGAACTCTATTAGATTTGTTTGACATGACCTTCCTGCTGGGAATCCATGCTGCCTTGGGTCCTGTGTCCCACTGGCCTCTAGTTACTCAACAATTGGACACAGAACATAGGAGGCAGGGGAACAGGCAGAGATCATAAACGAGTACTTTGCTTCAGTTTTTAATGGCTATTTAAAAGTTATGCCCCTTGTAAATTTATTCCCAGACCCACTGGATCCTACGTACGCCCCACACACAGCCCCATTTGTGATGTCGAGTAAGCGAAGGCTGCGTGTGCGTGCTGACTTGAATAGATAGGGATGATTTTTCAAAGATTTTATGCCCATTCAACAGCGGGATTTTAACAAATTAAAGCAATCGCTCAACTAACAGGGACCCTGTTGGTTGGTGATCACTGATTGTTAAAATCCTGTTATGAATAGGTATAAAATCTTTGAGAAAAAAGAAAAAAAAAAATTACCCCCATTCAAGTCAATAGGGCATGCACACGAAACCTTCGTTTACCAACATCACAAAACAGGGCTGCGTTGGGGCGTGGACATAGGATCGTGAACAGAGCCAGTTCCTATTTGAACTCCTGGACAGGTCAGTCATCATAGTTTTGGGACTAAGGGGTTAGTATGATTAGTCAGAGCTGCTCTTTAAAGGGGATGGGACAGGTGCGGTGGGGGGGTAAATCAGACCAGGTCCAATACAGGGGAACATCTGGGACTGGGGGACAGTACAACCCGAGGGGGTGGGAAGACACACATCGGCCCCCAGTGCGGGTGCTGACAATCTAGCAGACTTGAAAGACTGTTAGGCCTACTCTGCTGGCATTTCAGTATGTTAGTTCCCCACCTAAACATTTCCAATTACCACTGGCAAGAGTTAATCTGAGCAGTGGCTCCAGACACCACACCTCTTCCCTTCCCCACCCCAGCAGGTTTTGGTCAGACTCCTGTCTTCAAACCGTACACAGTTTCCTGCTGCTTCACCATAGCATGTCATTGGCTTCCTCAGTCAGGCCTTTCCTCTCACGGAACCAGTCAGCCTTATTCCTTATTAATGGCAGGAAATAAGGAGCAGAGCACAAGCCATGTCCTCGCACATGGACTGTTCCACGGGACACACCCTTCCTCCCCATCAACAGTAACACACCAGCACCTCCACCATACAGCTTTATGTGAAAACTATCAGAATCTTTAACCAGGGAGACAAAGGGTTCACTCATACTACAGTAAGCTTTAAAATGATTGAAGGTGGATGCCTTGAAGCATCAGTTCACTTATGGATATATTATCCTTGTACCGTTTTACTCCCAGCACCCTTTTAGTTTATGGTCAGGTGATGGTGTGTGAAATCTATACATTCAAAATTCACAGCAGTCCACCACCCCAAATTTACACACAGGATAGTCCAGCTAGGGTCGATGTCTCTCATTTCTGGGGTCCTGCTTCTACCCGCTTCCACAGCTGGGTGAACTGGAGTACCAGGAGGTTAAGTGACCTGCCCAAGGTCATGCAGCGAGTATTGGGTCTAGTGGGGTTTGAACCTGTGGTCTCCTAGTTCACAAGCCAGTCTTAACAACCACAGTGCCTCCAATGATTTATTATGTACTACAGTAGCTACATCACAGAACCAAGCAGGCGTGGCACAGTAAAACAGAGCAAAACCAAATGGCAGCAGCCGGGACAACAAGAGTTCACGCAACATGTTTATTTGTCGGGCGGCAGGGTGAGCAGCTACGAACCATGTATGGAGGACCTTATATGGTATACAGAAAATAATGGATGAGGTGTTGTACATCATGTCCCCCCCCCCCCCATATAGCCATATTGGTCTCCGTCGCCTCCTCCTGCCAACTGGCAACAAGGACACATATTTACAGGTTTTCCCGGCCCCCGGCCCGGCAAACCGTGCGAGCAACATGTGGAGACACGCTCGCACCCCATGGCGCCAGCTCAGCCCCTTCCACCTCCCGTACTAGTTTGCCGCCCCCCCTCAGATACCCACTGGGCCTCCACCCGGTGGGAGCAGAGCTACGGGGGGGGGGGCTCAACCCACCCTCACCACCCTTGGGAGAGGAGAGCTGTCCATCAGCCTGCTCCAACCTGCACCCCCACGCCAGCACCCCAATGACCCGCCAGGTTTCACGGATCGTCGCATAGCTCAGGTGTGGCGCCCTGTGCCTCAACCTCAGCACCACCAGGCCAGCCCTCCTCCTCCCCATTATATTATTATTATAATATAAATACATACACACACCCGATACCCCATTGTTTGTAGTCGTTATTGCCAAGGGTATGACACCCCATTCTTTATTTTATGGAATTGCGGTTGGTTTAGAATGGTTTTTGGTTAATAAATCTGGTTGTGTGACCCTCTTGCCACCTCCCACCTACTTTGACAGCGGGGGGCACATGGTGGAGCTGGCAGGCTCTGCCCCCAGGAGGGGCTCAGTCTCAGGATCTTTCTGTGTTTCCCACCCTTGACCCTCCGGCAATCCCCATGGGTTGCCCCTGTATCAGGGTCGAGGTGAAGGGCTTCTCCCCCGAGACCAACATCTAGACCTCTGGGGCCAGTCTGGTGCTGCAGCGACCCATAGAGATCCGGACGGCTCCATTTTACTAATTTTCTCTGCCCTTGCTGCAGAGGTACACACACACACACACACACACACACACACACACACACACACACACACACACACACACACCCACCACAGCACCCTCCCTACTCTAGTCGCTCCCGACTGCACTACCTCAGGCCTCCACCTGGGGGCAGCCTTGCAGTGGGCATGGCTGGGTCCCCACCCAGGAGGAGGCCTTATGGCTGCTCAATCCATCTCCCGCCCCCACCGGGCTTATTCCCAAACCCAGGTCGCCGGCATGGCACAAGGTGTGGCGTCCAGCACCTCAACCCTCAGCGCCACCGGGCCGGCCCCGAATGTTTTCCTTTTATGTGGTATTTTGTTTCTGTGGGCAGAGAGATGGCTGTGACTTTCGCCTTCACTTTGACTGACTGACACGCATGTCACAATAGCCAGGTTCCATTCCGTAATGCCCGGCTGGTGGGTGTCAGTCCTGTCAATAAATGGGCTCACCAGTAATTACCACAGTTTAATGGTGAAAAGGACTCTAGTTCCATTATATCTGCCTCCACTGGTTCAAAACTAGAAACCAGCAGATATGCTGGTCAAACTTGTACTGGTTCATAGGAATTTCTCACCCATCCTACTACGCAGTGCACCCTGTAATTTACCTACCAAGCGTTAATTCTTCCAGGCTTACCATGAAGGTCTGTACTGTCTTTACATCCATTCTCTCTGCTCGGCTGTCCGTACATGCACCACCCTCTGGGAGAAGAGATGCCCCTCCCCCTTGAATTTCCCACCTTTGAGCTTCAAGCCATGTCCATAATTACACAGGTGAATGCGTAATTAATGATGCATATAAAAACAAATGACCTGCTGCTTTAAAGGGATATAGGTTCTGGATACCCTTCCTAGTACTACCAGTTACTGACGCCACAGCTGCATGTCAGCTTTCTCTTTCCCAGTTCGCCTACTTCAAGTGCTCAGGCAGGCGGTGGTCGAAATCACAGTCCTGTATTTGTGGCAACACTGTCACTGCCATGGCAACAGACTGATGTCACAGCCTTCCCAATAAACCACAGAAGTGTGTGTGTGTTGGGGGTAACAAGTGAGAATTTTCTATTTTTAGTAAAAAAAAAAAAAAAAAAAAAAGAGTAAATATTGGCATTAATGAGAAATTAAGTCACAGGGTTTGGTTTCATGTCAGTTTTTTTCCTCCCCCATCTGTCCTGCTGCAACAGACATTCCCTAATTCCCTAAAAACTGCACAAAGATGGTACTGCCATTCACAAACCATGTAGAAGACCCACTGGCTTGAGCAAGGGAAATCTCTGTCTATATTTTATGAAGCAGAACACGCAGATCATAAATTTTTCCCCATTCACAGCACAGACTATGCATGCTGGACCACCGAAAGGTACTGTTAGGTGTTAAAGGTGGCATGCGTGTTAACAGCATTCCCCGAAACTCAACTCCAAAAGGTTTAAAGCATTTTATAGGTCAGAACAGTAGTGAGTTTCACAAGTCATGCCAAGAGTGTTACGGCTTTAATAAAGGCTTGTGTTCCTTAAGCAGTTGTCACTTAAGGAGGTTCCTTAGTGTAGCAGGCTGCTGCAGCAGCCCCCCGGTCACAGTGGGATGGCTCTTTGGGGACCATAATTTTTTTATTTTTTTTATTTATTTTACATCTTCCACTTTAAAGATGCCCCAAAGCTTGTCCTATTAAACAATACTGAGGGGGCATGGAATGTCTTGAGGAGGGCAGGAAAATAAAACATCAGCAGGCTCCAAGAGAGGGGCCCTCTCACACACACACACACACACACACACACACCCTCATTAAACATGCATATATCAGAGCGCGACTGCAATGTCCTGTAGTGGATTATATGACGGCCAAAATTACTTTTTTTGGGGGGGAGGGGGTGAAAAATAGAAAGTGTGCAGGCATGCGGTTATTGTGGGATAATGCGCAGTCATGTGGTGTGTTTCGTCCAGTCGGGAGACAGCATTTTTTACTACCTTTGCTGACCCATTCTACAAATATATATTTACAGCTAGTAGGAATATAAATAATAAAACATGGAATTCACCTTGGAATCAAACTAGTGGTAAAATCTTCAAATTAGGAAATAAGAAAACCAAGATACCAGGACCCCGATTTCATTCCAAATAATTCCAAACCCTCTCTCTTCATATGGAGATTATTTCATGAAAGTAAATCTTTAACCACAGAAAAACTAGGCAAAGTTATCTTAAAAAATAAATAAATAAAAAACAAACAAACAAACAAAAAAAAAAACACACAAACAATTAGCAGATGAGAACAGGAATAGTAGAGTCAAATCATATGAACTGCACTACAGCAGTTGTTTAACCCCAAGTTTAGCAATGAGTGTTAATCACACCATCACTACAGGGTCAGTGGGGGCAATGTAAAGGGGGACACAGGGGCACAGTGGCCGTGAGGGTCATTTATGGGGCCTGGTGATGCAGGGGCACCCCTTTTCAAACAACGGAGGGTGGTCCTCCTCCCCACACAACTGTTTTCAGCATTGGTGCAAAATGCTTCCTGCTGTAGTAATCTCTGATGGCACCCACCCACACACAATGACACTTGAGTGTGTTTGTTTTTTGGTACAATTTAGTGATCAGACGAGCTCATCAAAGGGTGTGGAGCAGAAGGACTTTGGCAACAACTTGCTAAAACTGTCTCTCCCAATGTAAAAGTATCCTACCCCTCCCCCCGTCAAGAAATATACATTCAGCAGATGACTACAATAATGTAAAAAGTCAATGAAATGAATTCCAAACTGTTGAAGGAGAACGAGTGTTAATCACACCGGGACAGTAGCGGTCAATTTAAGGAGGACCGAGAGTTCCATTTTATAGGGGGAACAAGAGGATGGGATATGGAGCGGGGGCGGTGTCCCTCAACTTTCCGACAAAATTCTGGATTCAGCACTGGTGCAAATGCCTCCTGCTGTGGTTCTCCGACTGCTTCTCCCTCCCCCTCCCCCCGGTCTAATTTAGTGATCAGGCACGCAGATCATCACAGGATTGCGGAGAAGAAAGCTCTTTGGCAACAACTTTCTGACTTACTGCAAACTGAATACAACTTTATCCCGATGTAACTCTAGCCCCCCGGTTTAAAAAAAAAACAAAGTTGCTTACCCTTGGCGATCAGGCAAGTAAAAGTCCACCGAGTAGCCAAAAAGGGTGCCCGGGGTACCGCGGAGGTGTGTAGGGGTGTCCACGTCCAGGTTAAAGGCGTCCGATAAGTGGGCTAGCAGTACCAAGCAGTGGCTAACGGTCAGCAGCAGCCCCAAGTGGAAAGGGTTTCGAGACCCGGACAGGGTCGGCTGAGGCTTCGCTTCGCGGCGGCTGCTCCTCCTTTCTTCCATGGTTCAGATGGGTTTGTAGATCCAATTAGAGAGAGAAAAGAAAACGGTCCTTGGATTCTTCAATGAGCACACCAGGACAAAAAGAGTTTCCAGCTAGAGGGAGTCACTACTTCTGTCTCAGTCCGCTTTCAACTAAGAGCGGCTCCGATCCTCCCCTCTGATGACACAGACCCCTTTCCTTCGTCTGTACTTTAAAATGTGAGTCAGAGAGAGGCAACTCACGATGGGAGGGGTCTGCCGGCTGCAATTCACAAAACTCACAGGGAGGAGGGTCGGATTCGGCTCAATCAATTTGTGGTGATAAGAGGCAGCAGGGGGGGCGGGGGCGGGGGCGGGGGGGCAGTGAACTAATTATTTGTTTTTAAGCTATATAGTCATTTATTAAAAATCTCGGTTGGGGGTTTGGGGTTTGCCTACAAAATCTTTCCATATTCTTTTTAGCATCACTGCCCGAGTAAAATGACTTTAGTTAGGTGAGCTAAACTGGAAAAGGACTGTTTGGGATGTAAATAAAATGGGAATGGGATGGGAGTAAAACTCTTGATTTCATTTTGCAGAAAAGCCAATGGTTATAATGTTTTTTATTTAAAGTCCTCTGTCTCTTTTTAAGTAAAGAAGTGTCTACCTTTAAGTAAAGTTAGAAATAGTGTTTTTTTCGGATCAGGACATCTTCCATTTTATATTGTTTCTGCTTTTCTTTCCCCCCCATCATTATTCGGCCCCATGGTACCCCCGGTATTGTTTGTCACATCCTACATGTCTTTACTGCACTCTTAACTCTAGCACTAACTGATAACTTGTGGTTTATTCCACACAGTTGGGACACCCCCCACCCCGTGGTGACACAAGTCTTTCGGGAAATACAGTACTTCACTTGACCACCAGGAACCAGAGCAAGGAGACGGCGAGGAGGAGTAGGTGGGCCAGACAGCCCAGGAAGGTGTGGTGGGATGAGGGAATTTCACCTATTTCAGACCCACCCCATATCTCAGTACGGGGTGTGCCCTGAGGAGACAGGGTGGCAGTTACCTGTTAGGGTCATGGGGGGACTTCCAGCAAACCATCCCTTCCTAGGATTCCTGCCAGCCCTGATCTGGGCAACGATGCTGCCATTCCTTCAGGGATGTAAATATGTGCGACGTGATATGGAAAAGGAACAAAGTCATGTGGGTGATAACATCATTAGAACCTATAATATTTCTAGAAGTCAGCACCTAGAAAAGTACTTTTTAAACCTCACTGCCACTTTTTATTCTTTGGTAACTGATAAGGCCCACTAAGCACAAGTAGTTAACCTGGGAGTACTGGGCAGGTTAAGACTTAAGTGACACACGGTATGCAAGTGGAGACAGTGGGACCCATTCAAACCCAGGTCTGCTGGGTGCACCAAGCTCATACTCAACTCTTCACTCTAACCTCTACTCTATACTGCCAGACCATTTTTTACCAGAGTCCTGTTGTCCAGCAATACAAATCTACCATTATGTGGTTAAAAAAAAAAAAGAAATTGGTGGGCTTTTTGAAAAGAGCTGTAGGTTTGAGAAATAAAAGCCAGGATATTCAAAGTCCTGTGTCTGCGCTCGCTGAAAGTTTGCTCTAGGCATAAATTGGTGCTGGGAGCAAACCACAGGTATACTGGAACATGCTGAAGCACATTGAAAGTGCTAAAATCATATCACAGTATGCCGCCAAGAAGGCAGGCACTAACGTGCTCACAAACCACTACCCCTACTAGCCACATGAGGTGTGGGCCAATGAAAGGAGCCATAAGCGAAGCCAGGAGCAAATAAGTTGTTTGCACTCGCGAATGGTAATTGCTCCTGTGGAACAATACACTATATTTGACCATCCCCATGCAAATGACCCCATAGAACAGACAAGGCACTATGCAGTCATTTGCATCTTATAGTGGCCTCATTACAGGCCAGGAGCAAATAGGCGTAGACAGCACCCCCATCGCTATTTTGCCAATCGCCATTCTGATGCTTTGCAACGACATGCCTGGTAGTCTACTGGTCCTCTTGATCACCAGTCTAATAATCTCATATTAGCTCCCTAGTAGCCAAGTGGTCACATCACCCCTTTGATTGCCATTCTGAGTAGCTCACAATAGCAACCTGGTTGCACAGTGACACCCCACACACACACAATCACAATTTTATTAGAACACAATAGCTAAGCTCACTGATAGTCCAGTGACCCCCACTCCTGATCCCATTCTGAGTAGCTTACAGTAGCTCCTTGGGAGTCCGGTGGCCTGTCCCCAATCATAATTCCAATCAAGTCACAATAGCTCCCTGGTAGTCCAGTGACCACCCGCCCATGATCGCCATGTGGATCAGCTCACAGCAGCTCCCTGTGGCCCTCCGCATCTGATCACTATACCGAGTAGCTCACAATTGCTCCCTGGTAGTCCAGTGGCCACCTATCCCTGATCACTATTCCTAGTAGCTCACAATAGCTCCCTGGGTAGTCAAGTGATTCCCCCACCTCCAACTGCCATTCTGAGTAGTCCACACTAGCTCCCTGGTAAGTCAGTGCCCCACCCAAACCTCCCAACTGCCATTTTTAGTATCTCACAATTGCTTCCTGGTAGTCCAGTGGTCCCCCCACCATGACTGCCATTCTGAGTAGCTCACAATAGCTCTCTGGTAGTCTAGTGGCCCACCAATTGCCATTCTGAGTAGTTCACAAAGCTGCCTGGTAAGCCAATGGCCATCCCAACCCCCGGTTGCCATTCCAATCAGCTCATAATAGCTTCACTGTAGTCCAGTGGCCCCTGCCCTTACCACCCGATTGCTGTTCTGATCAACTCACAGTAGCTTCCTGATAGTCCAGAGGCCCCTCACCCTAGACTGCCATGCCATCTTTCCCCAGTCCACCCCCAGCACAGGACCGAGACCACGTTGGCACCAACTCGTCATCACCGCCAGCCACCATATGCTGCACACAGCTGCTGCATATGCAACTAGGTCTCCTATCACATCTGCCACACACGTGCATGAACTTAGAAATCATTTCCATCAGACTGGGGGATTGAGTCATATCTATGGCACTGTATATCAGGATTATTACTAAAAAGAAAGGAGGCTGCTGAATCACTGCATATATCACTTCAAACTCTTCAGTTTACTGATACGGCCACCTAAAAATGTACATTTCACCACAGATGGCTTACTCATGATTGGTAGCCCTGATAATGATACCAAATCTTGGTTAAAATAATCTTCAAGTTTAACGAATTTAAAGTACTAGTAAGGTTAGCACGGCAGCATGGCAACAAACCTGAGGGGTATGCTTGATACCATCCCCCCACCCCCGATTGCCATTCTTTATAGCTCACAATCCCAGATACCCCTCAGGTTTGGTGTCATGCCACTGTATGGCGCCATATATGACTCAGTTCCTAGTCTGATGGAAATGAGTTTCAAGTTAGTGCACATGCCCAGTAGTTGTGATGTGTTGTGAGTGACTCAGAATGGCGATCAGGGGTGGGGAGGGCGCTGGACTACCAGAGAGCTGTTATGAACTACTCAGAGTGGCCATCAGAGGTCACTGGACTGCCAGGGAGCAGGGGTCAACAAATCTTAAAGTTAAGTGCTTGTACATTGACAAGTAGCCAGACTAAAACTACTAGTCCCGGTGCGGGAGCTGGTAGTCCTGGCGTTCAGACAGGACCAATCCTCCTTATGTCTGCTGTGGCAGTGCGACTATGCTGACCCTAAGTACCACAAAGTCTTCATAGAATACCTCAACGCTTTATTTAGGGCTTGCACCATTCTCCAAACCCTCCCATCACGATTGTAGGTAAAGAGTATCCCACAGAATAAATATAGTTGTTTTACCTTTACTTTGGTGGCAAAATACGTTTTGTATGACCAACATCAGAAAGTGTATTGAACTATTTCACCCGATAGGACCATAAGACTGCAGCGGATGTGTTACGCAATCATGTCGTAGCAGCGAGAGAGCTCTGCATGTCACAGTAAATGTAAATGGAGCCCTTTGTTTAATGTCCGAGATGTTATTTTATTTTATTTATTTATTTAAGTCTAGGATTACAAGTACCTTTGAACCAAGGCTCTTTTACAAAGGTTCCACGTCAGACTGAGGACAGCACGACAAAGTTACAATAGTAAATGGTACAACAGAAATTATGGCAGAAAAAACAGGTTAATCAAGTTCGCAAGCAGTTACTAATGGAGGATGACAACAATTTTGGCAAAAACATGGACAGTAATTAATGGCAAGATAAAAGGTTTAACAAGTTCTCAATCAGTTACCAGAGGCGATGCATACATTTTTGGCAGAACAGGTCTGGTGAGCAACAGCATTACGAGCATGGATAGGACACAGGGAGAGTATAAGCTGCCAAAGGCATTGTCAACACAAAGGTGCAGGCGGAGGGTTTTAGTGGGGGGTGGTGGGGGGTGAGGATGGGTGGAAGGGGGGGGAGTGCTTGCTGTGGTGCTGGGGCAAAACAGAGGCAGTAGTTAAGGTAGCTGGCTAGGTGTGGCAGTCACAGGTACGGGAGGCAGAGAGAGAGAGAGAGAGAGAGAGAGAGAGGTGGAGCCTAGTTTTGAAGGGGCCAAGCTTGGGGGTGGAGGAGATTTCCCTGTTGAGATTATTTAACCAGTTTTTCGCCCTGTAGGCAAATGATCGTTGACCCATTGATGTACAGCATCGAGGAATCAGCAGCAGTTGAGAGTCAGATTCCCTGGTATGGCAGTGGTTTTGACTAGGGCTGAGGAGGGCTTGGACACCAGGGGGAGCAAGTCCCAAGGTTATCTTCTTTTCCATAATGCAAGTTTGGTATTTTATCCAGTTTGATAGGTTCAGCCAGCCAGTTTGGGCATAGAGGTCGCAGGTATGTGTAAGGCGGTGGGCACCAGTTATAAGCCGACATGCTTTGTTTAGAGTGGTTGAGATGTGTCTGAGGGCTGTTGAGGTGGCAGAGCCATATATAATGAGGCCATAGTCGATAACGGAGACTACTGAGCTTTGGACAGCGATCCTAAGGGCTTCAGGGGTCAGGTGTGCCCTATGTCTGTAGAGGAGACCAAGTCGCATGTTAGCCTCCTTGGCAACGCTGTCAACATGGGCTCCATAGGACAGGTTTTTTGTCAAGAGAGATTCCGAGATATTTAAATGAGGGTACCTCTTCAATTGCTAGTCCAAGGTGATTTGTAATGGTCAGTGGATGCTGCCTGCTCTTGTTATGCGAGTTACTGAAGAGCATAGCTTTTGCTGTATGTGTTTATTTCATGTTAAATGATAGACTATAATGCACCAGTTAAGTAGCATGTCCCCTTCAGCCTTACAGTCCAATCGGGCGTGAGGGTTCAAAACACTTCTTGATCTCAGACATACTTTTAAATGCTGCGAAAATGTATTTAGCCACCAAAGTAAATGTAAACACTATATTTATTCTGTAGGGGTACTCTTTACCTATAATCATACGGGAGGGTTTGGAAAATGGTACAAGTCCAAAATAGAGCTGAGGTCTCCAGACAGTAATGCGTTTACTTTTCCCGGTTGTCCGGTTGACAACCAGCTGCCTGACATGTGCTTGTCCCCGCTAGTCAATTTGTAGCCCGGGACATCGGTCTGTGGGATCTGTCAACCCCTGCCAGGTAGATATTATGAGCTGATCAGCGTGGTGGTGGTGGGGGGTGCTGCTGGACTACCAGGGAGTTAGTATGACCTACACAGAATGGCAATCATGGGGGGCACTGGACTACCAGGGAACTATTGCATGCTAAATGGAATTATTGGGGTGGGGTGGGGGTGGAAGGGCTACTGGACTAGACTATGAAGGATTTTGAAACTATCGGAATAGCGATCGGGTCAGGAGCACAGTGCCACAGCACCTAATAGCAGCTTTGTAGAGGTGTCAAATAGACACGGCAAATTTTATTTATAGTACAGCACTAGCACCTGTTTAATGCCTCTACAAACCTTTGCATGTGCCAGATTGTCTATACGCAAGGTGCAGTCATGCAGTTTGAATAGGCACCCTGGCAGATGTCTGCACTGCTTGCTAATGGGAAAGTGCCTCGCTAACTGTGCCTTTCAGTACAGTACATGTAGTGAGTCCTCTACTTTACAGGAGCCTACCACTGTCAGCGAAACACTAATCCTGCTGCCACTTGCTAAATCTCTTCCAATATCCTGGCTGTAATCGCCCTGCGTCCTGAACAAAAGCCAGCAAGTGGGGAGCTCAGCCGGTGGTGCCGAGGTTGAGGCGCTGGACACCACCTTGCACCATGCCAGCAACCTGGGTTCGAGGAGCCGGACTCGGGTCGCTTGGGTCAGCCAGGGGGAGACGGGCTTGAGCGTCCTATGACAGCTCTCCTTCTCCGGGGACGGAAGAGGCCGATGCCCACACACTTGCCTGACTCCGAGCAGAGGCTCGGAGTACTGCAAGACCCAATAGTAGGGGATGGGTGGCCATTGCACAACGTGGACGTCGGCGCCTTGCGCCATGACATCAGGGGTTGCACACTGTAGGGGAGGGAAGAAAAGAGGAAAAACACCTGCCAGCTCTGGGAAGACAAGCTTCCCAGAGCGTGCATCCAATGTACCCCGCTCCCCGGACCAGCTCCTCAGCCTGATGAAATTAAGGATGTCGGGGTGAAGGGACCCCACCTCGTCCCCACTCAGGGGGAAAACTGAAGCATCATGGGGGATTGAGAGGTAGGTCTGTGTGGGCAAGAGGCAGGAGGATGACTTCCTGGATTCCCTGAAGGGTTGGGGTCAGTAGGCATTAGGGGGTAAAAGAGAAATAAAAAAAAAAAAAAGCCAGCAAGATGTGAGCAGTTATAACAAACTAGCCATGAAGAGGCTGCCCAATGGCCCCATGACAGCATGTTGTGCCACCATGCAGATGATCCGGGTTCGGTAGCGAACCCCAGCGACTGTGTCAAAAGGCAGGCCAGGCAGAGGAAGCTGCCATGTGGACATGTGCTGCAGCCCTGGAAGGTCAAGGTGAGCTCCAGTGCTGCAGCAACCCCAGTGGCTGGGCCAGTGAGCTCCAGTGCTGCAGTGACCCCGCAGCTGGATCAGTGAGCTCCAGTGCTGCAGGAACCCCAGCGGCTGGGCCAGTGAGCTCCAGTGCTGCAGTGACCCGCAGCTGGGTCAGTGAGCTCCAGTGCTGCAGCGACTCCAGTGGCTGGGCCAGTGAGCTCCAGTGCTGCAGTGAGCCCAGTGGCTGGGCCAGTGAGCTCCAGTGCTGCAGTGACCCGGTGGCTGGGCCAGTGGCTCCAGTGCCGCAGCAACTCCTCGCGGCTGGGCCAGTGAGCTCCACTGCTGCAGTGACTCTGGTGGCTGGGCCAGTGAGCTCAGGTCTGCAGCAACCCCTGCAGCTGGGCCAGTGAACTCCAATGCTGCAGCTACCTCGGTGACTGGGCCAGTGAGCTCCAGTGTTGCAGAGACCCCGGCGGCTGAGCCAGTGAACTCCAGTGCTGCAGCAGCCCCTGTGGTTGGGCCAGTGAGCTTGCTCCAGCTGCAAGGGGTATCAACATGGGTGCTAGATCGGCACAGACTGCATTCATGTCAGGGAGGAGGAAGGGACGCAAGGGGGTGTGCAGCATGGGTACTGGGTCAGCATAGACTGCGCCATGTCAGGAGCATGGAGTGACATAAGGGGTGTGCAGCATGGGTGCTGGGTCAGCCTAGACTGCGCTCATGTCAGGGAGGAGGGAGGGATCAGAAAAAGAGGAAAACCCACAGCCATCTAAATAACCATGTGTGCTCCTTATTCCTATGGGTCCTAGTGCCTGCCAGTGATGAAAGTGAACAGAAACACACAGGAACTCAGTTCCTGTACCTTTTTTGCAGGAGGAACGGAGCTCCTGTACTTCTTCCCACTGATACTGGAACTGAAATTCCTAAACCAGCAACATAATGACAGTTTTAGGGCCTGTGACCTGAAATCAGAGGCTTTTATCACAAAATCTGACCTTATACAACAATGTAATTTTCCTAGAAATACTTCGATATCTTTAACTGAACCTACTAGTACAGTCCAACCCACTTATAGCGGACACCATTACAGCGGACAACTGCTTATAACGGACAGATCTGCCTTGCCAAAAGCTATGTCCATAATGGTAAAAATCCCATTTATACCAAACTCAGCCAGCCGTGTATAGCGGACACTGTGAGCTCCTCTATATCCCTGTTACCGGTTGTGAAGTGCCTGCTAACTACATGCTAATCATCCCCTTATTGCTCATCTGGTTTGGCTGGCACTATGAAGACATCACTCACCTCACCTGATGCCTAATACCTAACGCCTTGCTCCAGGGATTACTCCACAGCAGATGTTGCCTGTCCACATAACCTCCCCCTTGATGGTTGCTGCTCAGTCCCCTGATCCCCCAATCAGCACAAGCAGCGTACAGCAAAATCTTACCAATCTCATTTACTACTTAGTCCCCAGTCAGCCGCAAATAGCAATTCCCCATACCCTTGGTTGGCAGGGGAGGGAGTATGTTGTTATTTTAACTTTGGTGAGTGAGCTAGGGCAAAGAAGATTCATATTTATAATTTTAGGATATAGTGGAACCCCATATAATGGACAGAATCTGCTTATACAAATATGTCTATTATAAGAGGGTTCCATTGTATCTATACAGATGCTGTAGATGTGTCTTGATAAGAGTTATCCTTCAGAGTGATTATCTTCATTCACTGTTTCTTATCTGCCGACGTCTGAGTTCCTGTACTTTTTGTCTACCACTTGCACCACTGGTACCTGCTAGAACTGGTTACCAATCCACATGGTGGACTGACACGAGGGTGGGAGGAGGGCTCTCCTGGGATCCCCTGCCATGGAGGGAAGAGCAGTGGAGCTAACCAGCAGGTTGCTGAAGCTGGGGGAAGTTTGGGGGAAACAGTGCTGAATGGGATACATCCTTGGGATCAGGATATATGCCTGCAAGATGGAAATGGTCGGGTTAGAAAAAAAGGCTCTGTTGGGGAGAAAAAGACTGGCTAAGAAAGGAGCAGACAAAGAGGGAATGTTATCATGATGAATGTAAAAAGTTATGGTGACATAGCAAGAGATGTTTTATGTAAAGAAATGAATTATAGAAAGTTGCAGAGAGATCCAACTACATCCTTCACCAAAAAAATACTGCGATCTGCTAGACAGCGCTAATGCAGAGGGCTATATCAGTGAGATGAATCACCCTGTACTGGCCACTTTTTATTGCCTCCCCAAACTACATAACAACTTGGTGCACCATCCCCACCCCTGGGTAGAAGAAGAGATAGCAATTATATACAGAGGTGGGCTAAACTGCAACATTTCGTTACTTGAAATATTTAGTGAAATTCACACATTTTGCAAAAATTTTTGCGTGATATGAATGTTAAATTTGCCCCAAGTGCGAAATTTCACCCATGGGCCCAGATATTCAAACTGAACCAGTCTGTGGAGCAAGCCTGTGCACCACTCAAATTAGTTAACGCGGGGGGTGTGGCCAGGGGCGATATTCAATGGAGTTGAGCTATGGCGCAGCCTTTGAATATCGCACCCTGGTTATCCCTCATTGTGCATGGCGCAGTGGAACCGCGCAAGCACAAGTGGTCGAGTGGAGCATTGAGGATGCGGTGGCGCAAGTTCCATTGCGCCATGCACAGCACCTGTGATATTCAAGGGTGACATGCAAATGGGACCATAATTTATGCAAGGCGCATGGGGTCCATTTGCATCTGATTACTGACCCCATTTGCATGCCATTAGCATGCAGGTGCGCTGATCTGGCGACTTGCACCTGGCGCCCTGCCAGGCAGCAGCTGGGGACCGACGCCCTGCAGCCCGATCACGGGACATCCCATAAGGGACAAAGAACGCCTTCATCCCTGGTGGTCCAGTGGACACGAGTAGCCTGATCATGGCATTACTAATCCCCCAAAGTCCAATATCCCTGTGGTCCAGTGGACCCCACTAGCCTGATCGAGGGCAGCATTCCTCTATTCCCCCAAGACCAAAATCCCTGGTGATCTAGTGGACCCCACTCCACCCACCCTCTGAGCCCCACCACCCGCTCCCCCGTCAAACTGGCGGGCGGCAGCACCCCACCTACCTGCGCCCGCCCGACTGACGGCTCCGATATGGCTGCCGCCCTATTGGTTCGAGCATGAGCCAATGAAGTGCAGCCTACTCATACTAGTCAGTCCAGATATGTGGATGTTTAAATGATCTTCCAGCTGCAAGGCTACCACTTCTCGATAATCTTCCCCAAAAGGAAGATTCGAAATTGGTCTGTAGTTTCCTGGGCAGTCGGGATCAAGGGAGGCTTTTCAGGAGGGGCGTACTATTGCCTCCTTCAAGGGATCAGGAAGATCCCTCTCTCAATGATGCCACTACTATCCCAGTAAGGATCGGGCCAATAACCTCTACACACCCACGGTAGGTGGTAGGGCCCGAATCAAACTACAGCAGGCTGGAGCATAAAGTCTGAGCGATTCTCACTATATCCATGACTACCGGTTGACTGAAAGTGAACCAAGTTAGTTGGGTGTTTGTGTCCTTCGACTGATCACTGCAAGACCCAATGAGGAGGCGCTGGCTAATCTCATCTCTGATAGCAGACACCTTATCAGCAAAGAACGTTGCGAATTCCTCACACTGTAACTGTGATAACGCTCGACCGGCATGAAGACAGACTGGATTGCATAGTCTGTCCACAGTCCAGAAGAACTGGGCCGGTCTATTCTTTGCTGTAGCAATTTCCCTGGACAGGAACTCTGCCTTCTTACGGGAAATTGCTAACTGATAGATTTTATAATGATCTAACAGTCTAAGCCTGTCAACTTCCAAGTAAGTTTTCCACCAGCTTCTCTCCAGTCTTCGGCCCTGTCTCTTCAACCCACGGATCTCCATGGTAAACCAAGGGGCCCCACAGTGAAGAGTACAGGGGTGAACACGGAATGGAGCAATGACATCCAGGGCCTTCACGACTGCCTTCTTATAGGCTAGCACTAAAGACCCTGGGTCCATGCTATCCATTGGAAATGCCGAGAGTCCAGCTCCGTCATTAGGCCTCTGAGGTAACTCTCCTCAAAGGACGGAACTGTACTATCTCCTTAGGGCAGGCCTTCGGGGTCGCGAACTGAACCCTCAGGGCATGATGGTCAGACCAACTGATGGGCTCCACCTCTACATCAGAGACTTCCATCCCCAGATGGGATATCAATTCAATGAATGTCCCCCTGGTGGGTTGCAGTAGTAATAACCGTGTCAGGCCCAATGAATCAGTCAATTGGAGGAGGTTTTGTCCAAAAGCCAGAATGAATGTCGACCCAGGCATTGAAATCCCTGGGCACTTGTGGACACTAAAATTAACCATAGAGGCTTATAAACATGTATTGATTTGTTCAGATCCTAATTGTCCTGTTCCAATTCACAGAATAGTTGGATGGTGTAAACTAAATTCAGAGTCGGATGCTGCTGGGCATGTAAAATGCATAACTGCTCGAGACATGGCAATACAGGTTTAAATTGTGTGGTTGTCAGAGTTTTTGCACAAAATAGGTAAAGACCACTGTCCTCTCCATTTACACGCAGACATAAGAATCAGGAGATTTTGATGAGTTTAGCGTACTCACACAAGGGTAAACTACTTCTAATCAGTAAACAAGATCAGGGCATTATAGAGGCAGGGGATATTATAGGCTCAGTGCACCATGAACTACCAGCCTCTGCATAGCCACTCCAGTGAGGTTAAACCCTAACATAAATCAATTACTGGCTATGTCTGCTTCTCCAGACGGTCATGGGAATCAGGAAACTGACGCTCATGTACATGGGGAAAGCTTAAAGAGCCATGCCCTAGAAACAGTACCAAACCTGGGCAGAACAAAGGTATTGGGCTATGAAGCCCAATACCTTATATCGGAAATTTCCTTTAAAAACTGACAGTGCACACCCAATGAAATATTTAGTCCCTTACAGCCAGTTCCTGCAAATTTGCAGAAACGGTTCCGAAATTGCAGATTTTGAAATTCAGGCTGCTGAACTAGTAAAAAGATTCTTGCAAAGGGATTACGAGAGGAGAATATTGGAAGTGGTATGTGCTGACATAGAAACATAGAATTTGATGGCAGATAAGGATCACTTGGCCCACCCAGTCTGCCCATTTCCCTACCTAATGTATAAGCTGCAGATCCTAGTTAACCAACTGCCTACATCTTCCTACCCCAACCCCCAACCCCTAGAATTGCCTTATGACTGTCCCATGCATGCTTGCATTCCACCACTGTTTTTGACTCCACAACCTCCTCCGGAAGGCTGTTCCATGCATCCACAACCCTCTCTGTGAAAAAATATTTCTTTACATTACCTCTGAGCTGACCCCTCTATCTTCAAATTGTGCCCCCTTGTTCTTGCACACCTCTTTTTCTGAAAGATGCTACCCTCTTGGACTTTGTTGATTCCCTTGAGGTACTTGAAAGTTTCTATCATGTCCCCCCTCTCCCTCCTCTCCTCGAAGCTATACATATTAAGCTCCTTAAGTCTTTCTTCATATGTCTTCCGGTGCAGACCCTGTACCATTTTAGTTGCCCTCTTCTGGACTGCCTCCATCCTCTTTATGTCTTTGTGGAGATTGGGTCTTCAGAACTGCACGCAGTACTCCAGATGGGGTCTCACCAGCTGTCTGTACAGAGGGATAACAACTTCATGTTTTCTACTGGTGATGCCTCTCCCTATGCATCCCAGTATCCCCCCAGCCCTCCTTACTGCTCTCTCACATTACTTGCCCTTTAGGTCATCTGATATGACTACCGCAGGTCCCTTTCCATTTTTGTTGTTAGTATCTCACCCCCCCATTGTGTACTCTTCCCCTGGGTTTTTGTTTCCCATGTGCATTACCTTGCACTTCTTAGCATTGAATCTAAGCTGCCATACATTTGACCATTCCTCCAACCTTGCCAAGTCCCTTCTCATCCTTTCCACCACATCTTGTGTATCAACTCTGTTGCAGATCTTTGTGTCGTCTGCAAAGAGACATACTTTTCCTTCCTGTCCCTTTGCAATGTCACTTATAAAGACATTGAAGAGGACCGGTCCTAGTAAGGAACCCTGCGGTACCCCACTAGCAACCCCCCTTTCTTCAGAGTGGACTCTATTTACTATTACCCTCTGCGTCCTGTTCTCCAGCCAATTCTTTACCCAGGTAACCATCTTGTGGCCCACTCCCAGGCTGGCTAACTTGTATATTAATCTTTTGTGTGGGACTGTGTCAAATGCCTTGCTAAAGTCTAGGTAGGCCATGTCCACAGCCCCTCCCGGATCTACTACTTTGGTCACCCAGTCAAAGAAATCAATTAGATTCGTCTGACATGACCTTCCATGTGAATCCATGCTGCCTTGGGTCCTGTGCCCCTCTGGCCTCTAGGTACCTGACAATTCTTTCCTTCAGGAGTGATTTCATCATTTTCCTTATCACTAACGTTAAACTAACAGGTCTGTAGTTGCCTGCTTCTGCCCTGCTCCCACTTTTGTGAAGTGGAATCACATCTGCCCTCCTCCAGTCCTCAGGTCCACCCCATCCTCCCATGATTTGTTAAAGAGGGTAGTCAGTGATGTCACTAGTTCTACCCTTAGTTCTTTTAGAATTCTGGGATGAATCCCATCAGGCCCCATTGCTTTATCTACCTTCAGTTTTAAGAGTTCTTTCAGAACCCTGGTATTAACGTCTGTATCCAGAGTATTTCTATTGTTTGGTTTAGGTACCTCCCCCTCTTCATTTGTGAATACTGAGCAAAAATATTTGTTTAGTATCTCTGCCTTTTCACAATCACCCTCTGCCCACCCCCCTCCCCTTTATTAAGCCTCACTATCCCTCCCTTGGTCTTCCTTCGCTCCCTGATGTACCTATAAAGGTTTTTATCTCCCTTCTTAACTGTGTTAGCTGTCTTTTCCTTGGTTTGGGCCTTTGCTGTTCTCACTGCCTTCCCATCTTCCTTTTGCTTTAACTTATACAGTTTTCTGTCCTGCTCCTTCTGTGATTCCTTGTACTTCCTGAATGCTTTCTTTTTCTCCCTGTCCTTTCCTGCCACCTCCTTTGAGAACCATAGTGGTTTCTTACATTGTTTTCTTCTTTTTATTAGCTTCACACAAAGCCTTGTTGCCTCTGTGATGGCAGTTTTGATTATTCCCCATTGTTCTTCCATCCCTCCTTCCTGTCCATTTGCTAGTGCATTCCCTAGGCACTCGCCCATTTTGGCAAAGTCAGCCCTCCTGAACTCTACTGCTGTGTTTATTGTGAACCATACTGTTCCATGGTCGCTAGTTCCCAGATGGCTACCCACTTCATCTGTGATCTCTCTCCATCCCCATTTGAGAGTACCAGGTCTAAGATTGCTCCCTCTCGAGTGGGTTCCAGTACTAGTTGTCTAAGGCATGCCCCCTGTAGGGCATCTGGAATGACCCCACTCTGACACCAGGAATATGGACATGCAACAACTCCTTAAATCTACAGTAAGAATAAGAATCAAAATCTGCACTTGCTTACTTTCAGTACTCCCTACTATCACTTAGCAGGACAAATTGGTAATGTAATTTATCGAAATTTGCCAGTTTTTATAGAGTGACCTAGACCTTATCAAGGAAACTGGTGCAGCACCTAGAATAACATTTAAAAATGAAAAAAGTGTCAAAGATCTTCTGGTACATCGCCATTTTGAACAGCAACAAAACAGATACTGGAGCTGGCTCCCAGCCAAGCCGAAGGATGGCATGTGTGTGGAAAATGTCATGTCTAAGTTTGCAGTACAAAAGAAACAGTTTTTACACCATGTTAGCAAACATAGTGTTGAGATATCAAAATCCATTCTGTGTACATCTAGCTTCATTGTCTGTGAGTCATGTGACTCTGCAACAGGGTATACAGTGGATGTGGCCCATCTGGACTTCAGTAAGGCATCTGACTCTGTTCCAGATAGGAGATGATTTGAAACGCTTAGCAACCTGGGGGCTGGGGAGAAGGTGGTAATCTGGGTATCAAACTGGTTGAAATATAGGAGGCAGAAGGTAAATGGCAGTCACTTGGGGATGAGAGTGACCAGTGGAGTACCGCAGGGATCGATTGCGGCCCTGCCCTCTTCAATGTCTTCATAAGTGACATTGCTGAGCAACTGGAGGGGAAGGTGTGTCTCTTTGTGGATGACACAAAAATCTGCAACAGGGTGGATACTCATGAGGGGGTAAAGAAAACACAAAGGGATCTGGGGAAACTGGAGGAGTGGCCTAAGGTGTGGCACCTTGGTTTTCAATGCCAAAAAGCTCAAAGTCGGGCACTTGGAGTGGGGTAACCCTGTGGCTATGTATAAGATGGTGGGGGAGGTACTTACAGTCACCAAGCAAGAGAAGGGCCTTGAGGTAATCATATCTGGTGTTCTCAAGGTGGCAGGACAGTGCGATAAGGCACTGGCAGTAGACAAGGCTGGCTCGATGCTGGGTTGCATAGGGAGGGGGATTTCTAACAGGAGAAGGGAGGTGGTGTTACCACTCTATCGCTCACTACAGAGACTCCACCAGGAATACTGGGCCCAGTTCTGGAGGCCACACCTCCACAAGGACACTGACTGGGTGGAAGTAGTTCAGAGGAGGGCTACCAGAATGGTGCATGGGTTGCATGAGAAACCATATGCGGAGAGGCTGCAAGAGCTGAACATGTACTCCCTGGAAGACAGGAAAGTGAGAGGGGACATGATTGAGACCTGGGGGTGAACAAAGTGCAGGAGGGGAGTCTCTTTCAGAGGAGGAGCCCAAAAACATGGGGACATGCGATGAAGCTTCACGGGGGATGTTAAAGAGTGAAGTGAGGAAATACTTCTTCATAGAAAGGGTGGAGGACACTGGGAACATCTTGCAAGAAGAGGTGGTGGGGGCAAAGACAGTGGGAGACTTCAAGCATGCATGGGACAGGCACATGAGCATAATAAGCACAGGAAAGGGAGGAGGGAGGGAGGGAGAGTGGTGATTGAATAGGGTCCAGAGTGTATAGGGCAGAGTAGATGGGCCTACTGGTCCTTTTCTGCTTACTCATTCTATGTTTCAGTGTTACCGCATGTGGGCAGAATGATCAGACAACTTAAAGGAGGGCATTAATGAACATTGTCCATCATAGTTTCAGTGTCCATGAAAAGATCTTTTAAATGGGGTATTGGAATCCTTTGTAGCTGGCAGCATTCCAGAGATATCAATGATTAAGTGCACCCCATAGTAATACTACATTGCTGCCGGTTTCAGAACCTTGTGATGTCACTGACAATCAAGTTGTGCCTAACCACACTGTAATCAAGCACAGCTTGATTTGGGAACTGGATGGCTCAGTGGATTGGTAATGGGTTAAGGAGTTTTTCACCTTTAGGTCACGGGCTCAAATCCAACACAGGTCAGTAGTGGTTAAAAGCCATTATCATCGGAGGGACTGTTCAGTGGCCTATGTGGAATGGAATTGTGGTGGCCTCAGTCCTGTGCCCAGTGGTCAGCTGTCCACATCACAAACCCCCAAAACAATTGGCACTAATTGGCTCCCTTGTTGGCAGTCTCACGTGAGAGCCCAAGGACTGAATGGGCATAGAGTCTGAACTACCCTCTCGCCTACTTTTTTTTTTTTTTACCTTTGTTTTACCAGGAGAGACACAACTGTTTACAGGTGCAACCTGGGAGCACAAGGAAGTTAAGTGACTTGCTCAGGGTCACACAGTATGCAAGTGGGGGCTGTGCGATTCAAACTCAGGTCTCCAGGTTTGCAGCTCAGAGCCTTAAACCACTGCGCTATACTGGCTCCTTGGTGGTCCCTTCATGGCAGGATTGAGGCATATTGGTGGGGCAGTGCGGGGCAGCTTGCACTGTGATCACCTGTGCTGTACCTGTCATGTGGATAAATAGAGCAAGTACAGCAAGTACAGTTATGTAAGAATTTACCGTAACAGTAGATCTTCGAGAAGAGCTCTTGCAGCAGGCTATTACCATTAGGACTATGCCACCAGGTATTAGGACCCCACAGAAAACTTCTAGCTAGCAGTCTTCAACAGGGACCACCCCTGAGTGTGCCCGCTCTGGCGTCAGCCTATAGCATAAAGGGGCAGTCCCACAGCCCCACCTCAGTTCTCCCGCCAGAGACCCAGCCCTACAGAGGAAGGAGAAACTGAGGAGGTTTAAACCATGCAGAAAGAATACCTGGGGGAAGGTGGGAGGGAAAGCAGCACCTGCTGCAAGAGCTCTTCTCGAAGATCTACTGTTACGGTAAGTTCTTACGTAACTGTACTATCTTACTTCGAGTGGGAGCTCTTGCAGCAGGCTATTACCATTAGGACAGAGTCCCAAGCAATCAAGAGGAGACAGAGCTCTCCAGGTGGAGGCTAAAAGTAACTAAAGTTTTTTCAACGGGCCCTGGAGGACAGCAAGTCCGAATCCAGTCCTGCATCTGGAAGCAATGTCCAGGTCGTAATGTTTGATAAAAATATGGACAGAATTCCAAGTAGCAGCTGTGCAAATGTCTGCAGTTGATACATTCCTTAGCACGGCAAAGGAAGTATCTACTCCCCTGGTAGAGTGGCCTTTAACTAAAAGCTTGGTGTATTTCTGATAACAGAAAACAATTTATTTATTTATTTTATTTATTTAGCTTTTGTTGACCAGGTAAGTGCACTAGACAAATCCTGCCTATTTTCAGGCACGACCCGGGGGAAGGGGGATACAGATGCATGCCAACTGACCTTGAACCAGATCAAGCTGTTGGTGGCATTTTCAGTGAATGAGGGAAATTTGGCCAGGACACCGGGGAAATTCCCCTGCTCTTTTCGAGAAGTGCCATGGGATCTTTAACATCCACCTGAACTGCCACCAATCCAGGCAGATGGGACCTCGGTTTAACGTCTCATCCAAAAGACGGCACCTTAGAAATGCAGCACTCCTCTCATGCTGCATTACAGTGTCAGTACTGGGATATTAACCCAAGTGCCAGATGTGGGAACTGAACCCTCAGCCCACTGATCTCCAGGCCTCAGAGGTGAGTGTGCTACCTACTGAGCCACTGACACTGCCATTAACTAGTCATTCAGAAAGGCTCTGCTTAGTAACTGCACTCCTGAGTTCTGGGGGAGAAGAAAACAAACAACTGGTCGTATTTCCTAACCAGAGCTGTCCAGTTAAAGTAATAACGTAATGTCCTGTGGGCATTCAGAGTATGCAGTAATGCCTCCCCTCTGTTGGAATGCTCTGGATAATAGACATATAGGTGCATTCTTGGTTCAGAGTAAATTCAGATGATGATTCTGGTGCTGTGCCAAAGCTGAATGCTACCACGTTGTGGAGGAGCAAGGGAAGCAGGCTTTCATTCAAAGCAATATTTCTATCTTTAATAGGTATGCCATCTATGTTATGAATGAAAGCTTACCAGTAAATCTTGTGTAGAGGCATTGCAGCTCTCTCCGGTTAAGGTGTTCTCTGTCTCTCCTAGGAGGAAAGTTGAAGGTGGTGACCGGACGGGGGAGGCCGAGGAACCCTTCGGGAAGGTTCAAGCCTTGACTGGATGCCTAGAGCAAGTTAGCTGTCTGCTGATAATAAACTCCACGAGTTACCCTTGAGAGAAAATGGACAAGAGGTTTTATGCCAGCCTTGGAGCAGCGAATCTCTGGCAATCTGTTTGAACATTTTTTTTGCTGTTCTGTTGACTTTGTCTTTTTCGGATTATTGGATCCTATCATATCTAACAGCCTGTAAAACTGTGTATCTCAGGACTCAGGACTAAACAGTTTAAACTGTATTTATGTTAATAATAGTTTGTAGTAGTTTGTCCCGTTTCACGGGCAGATTTATTTTAATCGAGACATTTTGTTATTTTATCATATTTTCCATTTTTCTGTTTTGCTATTAGATTATTCTTTACCTAATTACATTTTGGAATACCGACGTACCAGCAATGACTGTTTGGTAAAAGACCTGACAGCCATTTGTGTTGTTATTATTCTAACTAAGGAGATGAGCACCAATGAACCCAATTAACTAAATAACGGACAGGTGCTTTGTTCACATCTAGACTACTGAAAGATTGTTGAGATATCTGGCTAGCAGTCAATAATTAACGTAGTGGACTAGTGAGGGTTTAAAGCTGTACAAATTGAATCTTGGAAAACGCACGGCCAATTTTATTAAATCCACTAAACTAGAGGTAGCGCTCAAGAGCTATTAAGTTGTATGGGGGGCGTGACCTGGCTGGCAAAGATGGCGGAGTGAAAAATTTGAGCTCCGTGTGGATCCATATACCATTGTGCACATCCTAATTGATCCGGAGACCAAAGAGATTATTGGTGACTGCCCTAGCCTTCCTGATGTCAGGTATATCTAAAACCGGAAAAAAGCAATTGAAATTATGCTTTCCCGGCCCCTCTGAGAACATTAAAGGGCAAGGCCCGAGAAGGCCCCGGAACAGCAACACATTACAACCGGAGAGACCCCTTGAGCAAGAACCTGCTACCTCAGAACACGATATGTCACAAGGGAACAAAGAATATACCTCCTTGGAACGTCTAATTATGGATCTCAAATGTGACTTGGGGACTAAAATGCAAACCGGCTTTGACAATCTTACCACACAAATGCAGCAGTTACAACAAACTGTGAACGCAGTCTCTGAAATGGTAGAAACCCACGAGAGAAGAATATCAGAGGTTGAGGCCCGAGTGGGCGCACAGGAAGATTTGGCCTCTTCTAACTCTACCACCTTCAATCAATCAATCAATCAATCAAGTCTTTATTTAACCAGGCGTTCATCGTTGAGCAGAAGCTCATTTGCAAGATGGACCTGGGTGGAGCATGAACAATTGTATATACAGGTCAACACAGGTATTTACAAGGCAATACAGATAATTCTCTTTACAGAGAGGAAGAAAAGAAGTTCATATGTACATAGAATTATACAGATATTGTACAGATTACACGGTATTTACATACATAGAAGTGTCTATAGGAAGATAAAGCAGGTTATCTAAGGTTGCAGGAGGAAATGACGGAAGAAAAAATAAAATAAAAATATACACCAGGTAGAGGTGAAGGTAGGGAAAGAGGGAGGAGTAGGGGAGAAAGGCTAGGAGGGCACGGTGCACAGAAAGGAGTTGGTAAAGCTGGATGTAGAAGGTGGATGGAGAAAAGGTATGTGAGCCCGGGATTGAATGCTATAAAAAGCAGGGCATGGTAGGATGTCACAACCCAGGGTAGTGAGCTCCTATCCGAGGTTGGGAAAGGAAGAATAAGGGGATGGATGGGCCTAGTGTTGATAAGACAGGGGGATAAGAGAGAGAACAATTAGGCTGGTGAGGAGCAAGCTGGGGTCAGTACTTAAAATTGGGTCTAGGCGTGGCTATATACCAGTACTGGGTCTGAGTGGGTGAAGCAGTTACATACTTCTCTGATTGTACAGAAATAAAGCATCTTGAAAGCATTTATACCGATTAGAGTGCTTAATTTGAGGGTTTTTTGTAGATCGTTCCATAAGGTAGGTAGCACGAAGCTTATGGCTGCCCCCTGCAGCGGGATTTTGCTTGGGTACTTTAAGTGTAATAGCTGAGAACTTTAATATGATTTTAAATTATACTCAGGGAAGACAGCAGAGATATAATAAGGCAGCTTATTAGAGATGGCTCTATAGGTCCAGAGAGCAGCGTTTCTGTGGCGCCTGAACTTTAGTGATGTCCATCCCACTGCCGATATAGGGTGCAGTGATGTGTGTCGAAGGGGAGTCCTTATAAACCTCAGTGCTCGATGGTAGAGTGTGTCCAGTTTAGCCATGTAAGAGTTGGGGCATTGGCTGTAGAGGAAGTCAGCGTAATCAACCAATGATAGGAAAATGGATTGGACCAGTTATTTCTTGGCATCTCTGGTGAGAAATTGGTTGATTCTAAAAAACAGTCCAAGCCTTTGGCGAAGTCGTTTTAGCAAGTCCTCGATATGTTCAATGAAGGAGAGTCTTTGGTCTATCCAAACTCCCAGATACTTGAATTTTGTAACAAATTCTAGTTTTTCACCTAGAACTGTGGTAATTTGGGGAACTGTCCCACTGGACACAGGGTTAGCTGTACGGATAAAAGGAGAGAGGACCATCGCTTTAGTTTTTTGGCATTAAGGAGTAGCTTTTTTTGGAGGAGTTGGCTTGCAAACAGCTTTAAAAGAAATCGCATACCTGAAAGAGAAGATCGATGATCATGAGAACCGTGAAAGACAGAATAATGTGCGAATCATTGGCTTACCAGAAAATATGGAGGGCAAGGACTGTAGTAGTTTTATGCAGAGCTGGCTCAGACAATCCCTTGCATTGCTGGAAGGCTGTAGCTTAGAAATTCAAAGGGCCCATAGGTCCCCAGGCATCAAGCCTCAACCAAATCAGCGCCCACGGCATCTCTTAATAAAGTTTTTGAGATACCAGGATCACCAGAAAGTCCTGAAGGTGGCAAGGAGGGCAGCTCCAATTATAATTAATGATTCGAGAGTCAGTATCTTTCCGGACTACTCTAATTATCTACAAAACAGATGCCAAGCCCTTGGTGAAGTAAAGAAGCGAGTGCACAAGTTGAGCTGTCCCTTCTCGCTAGTTTATCCGGCACGGCTGATAGTGAGACCTCCTGGTAAACAGAGGGCATTCAACAATCCAGAGGCTGCAGCGATATTTCCTAAACGACTGGGCGGGTAAGGACCAGGCGGGAGGTGAGGCCGAAGGAAGCCGTTGATCTTGGCAGGCTAGTATCGAGAGAAGGATGCGCTACGAATTTGAGAAGCTTATGCTGCACTTGTCTTTATGGACGTTATGTTTGGGGCCATTTGCCTAGAAGCTGGGGTTGGTATTTTGGGAGTGGAGGCCTTTAGGCCCAGAACACCAGGGGGTGGCCTATAAGGGCGGGCTGCGGTCTCGGTATTCTCCATACACCCTCGGCTGTGGCAAATGTGTCACGCCAGCAGTGAAAGCTCAAGATAAAAGCGGACTCAGTACCTATACAAGGACAGTTTTTTTCTTTTTACGGTTTGGAGATTTTGTTGTTAATTTAATCAGTTTCATGAAGGCTTTATTATGGATTACAGGTACAGGTCTGATTTTAGCTAATATATAGAAAGACGATGAATTGTACTATGACAGGCATATGAAGGACATTAGCTATAATTAGTCCCTCAAGTTTAAGACTGTATGTAAATGGAGACTGTATGTAATAAAGAAAAATATTTTTTGGGGAGGGACTCACAGAAATAGAGGGAGTTAGCTGTTACTTAATGTTTACATTCCTAGTTAGATGGATCAGTTCAGAACCCTAGTACTTGTTAACTCCACAGGTACTTAAGGGTATAATTTGTACCTAAAATTATAGTAATACATAGTTGATTTTTTATAAGAGTGTAGGGAAGACTAGGGCAAATAAGGATGATTGGTCTCTTAAGATAACATAGTTTTATAGTAATGGGGTAGTTGCGCCTCTGGGAGTGTGAGGAGGGGGGCAGTTCCATGGATTAGTACTTATGGAAGAGTAATTACGATAATGCTGTGGATGCATTACTAAGGGACCCTTGGAGTCTCCACCATTCAGGGTGGGCACACCCATGGGGTCGAGGGGGGCTGCACTGCCTGCCACGGGCCGGGGGAGGTTCGCATACCCGGGACCCCCCAGAAGAAATTTAGAAGGATGTGCTTAAAATTTAAAATTTAGGGGTTAATGTTATACTGGTAAAAGGCATGGAGCCCCAGTCCAATCCATGAAGAATAGTGGGATGAGGGATGATAATGTTTTGAGGGAAGTTTTAGTAGTATTAGAGGGGGGTTTATAGTTGGGGAGGGAGAAGGGGAGAGGGAAAAGAGAAGGAAGGGGGCCAAAAGTTGGGGAAAAGTTTCAAAAAGCAGGACAGAGGGGTTTTCTCACATTTAAATTTATTAACTTTAATGTTTCGATGCTTACAGACATCAGGAGTATTTGTTATGTATATGATAATGGCTAAGCTAAGTTGTGTTACCTGGAATGTCAATGGACTCCGCACAGTGGTAAAGAGGAAAAAAGTTTGGTCCCAGCTAAAAAGCAGAAATGTGGTATAGCACTACTGCAGGAAATCCATTACTTGCAGGAGGAAGTGGAACCACTAGCAGGTTAGGTAGAGTTACACTATTGGCTGCTCCATTTACGTCTCGGGCAAGAGGAGTGGCTATCTGGATTCGCCCAGGGCTTCCACACCAGGTGCTCTCCCAGAGAGCTGATGAGCAGGGGAGATTTATAATAGCAGAAGTGCAAGTTAATGGGAGAGAGATGACCCTGGCCTCGATTTACGGTCTGAACTTCGATTCACCGGACTTTTTCACTCATTTACAAATGACATTAGCACCTTACATGGACAATCTGATTATAGGAGTAGACTTTAATCTGTATTTAGACCCTAAATTGGACCATTCCCAAAGCAAAGTTAATCCAATCCCTAAAGGGGTGGCATCATTTACGAATCTGGTGGAGGAAAGGGCATTGGTAAAGGTGTGGAGACATCTACATCCAGGGGAAAGGGAGTACTCTTTTTTTCTCATGCCCACCAGATATATTCCCGGCTTGATAACCTTTTCGTATCCCCACTTATGATGGGCCTGAGTATAGCGGCATCATATGGCCCCATGGTGATTTCGAACCACGCCCCCTTGAAGGTAGACATTCAACTAGGCCCTAAGGAGCCAACAAGTTGTCAGTGGAGGTTGGACCCAATTTTACTCCAAGACCCCATATATCTCAGGTTTATGAATGGAAAGATTACAGAATTTATAGCCATTAATAACACCCAAGATGTTCATATAAAATATGTATGGGATGCCTTGAAGGCATATATTAGGGGGGAAACACTCTCTTACTCTGCTTATAAACAGAGTGGTGAGAGGGAGAGAGAATATGCTTGGAGTCCCAAATTTTAAAAATGGAAAAGGAAAATACGATGACCCCTACAGGGGAAAGAATTAGGAAAATGAAAGTTCTAAAGGGGAGATATAGCCAGATGACCAATAAACGGATTGAGAGAGACCTTTTTATTACAAATACCCGATCACATTTCGAAGGGGACTATGCTGGGAAATGGCTTGCAAATTTGGTGATAAAGAAAAGGGCGGAACGCACCATACTGGCCATGAATACGCCTAATGGGGAGCACACCTTTGATCAAAATAATATTAATAATTTGTTTAAAGATTTTTACATTTCTTTGTACACCTCACAATTCCCCACTAATGGGGACCCACATACCTTTCTAGACCAAGTTCCCCTACCTGAGGTAACATCTGAGCAGAGAGATGATCTTAATAGGCCTATTAAGCAGGAGGAGATTAGAAAGGCAATCAAAGGTACAAAATGGGGAAAAGCCCCAGGGCCAGATGGCATTCCGGCCGATTTTTACAGGGCCACTTGGGAAGTCATCGGACCACTATTAGTAGAGGTGGTGAAAGTATCATTGGAGGAGGGTGATCTCCCTGATTCAATGTCTGAAGCTACGATTGTGGTTCTCCCAAAACCAGGGAAGGACCCAAAGCTCTGCAGATCCTACCGACCAATTTCTTTGCTTAATTCAGATTACAAAATAGTGGCCAAGATCTTGGTGGGAGGCTGGAACCTCCTGCCCACCTGATTCATATGGATCAGAGGGGTTTGTGAAGGATGGCAGGCTAAGCACAAGCGTGAGGTGGGCAATGAATATTATCCATAAATGGTGGACAGGAAAAGATAAGATGAGGATTCCTAGCTCTCGATGCTGAGAAGGCATTCAACCGTTTGGAATGGCCCTACATGTTTGTAGTGTTTGAAAAATTTGGTCTGGGAAACACATAAGGTGGATGAGGCTATATGTAAGGCCCCTAAAGCCCAGATTTTAGCCAACAACACCCTATCTTCCCCATTTTGTTTAACCCGGGGCACACGACAGAGCTGCCCACTATCTCCCCTAACATATGTATTATGCATTGAAACCATAGCGGCCTATGTTAGGTCTAATCCTAATATAGAGGGATATAGGGAGAAGGGGAATAGCCATGTAATTTCACTCTTCGCAGACGATGTTCTGTTGTTTCTGGAAGACCCTGAAAGGGCCTTAAAGGACCTGAATAGGTGTTTTGAGGTGTATGGGCCCCTTTTGAGCCACAAAATTAATTGGACAAAAAGTGAGTGGCTCCCACTTGGGAAAATTAAAAATTCAATAAAATTGCAGGTGTGGAGGTCTCACCCTCTAATGCTATTAAATACCTAGGGGTTCTTCTCCCAAATAAACTCTCACTCATAGTTAAATTATAATCCCTTGATTCAAAAAATCAAAGAGGATTGCTTTAATTGGAGAGCCCTCCCTTTGTCTTTAAGAGGTAGGGTAAATCTTATTAAAATGTCTATCTTACCCCAAATAGTATATTTATTTCAGACAATCCCTCTCCACCTACCTAATATATAAAATCCATTGAAGGGGCCATAACGCATTTTGTTATGGCAGGGAAAAAGCCCACAAATTCAAAAGCTGGCGCTGTGGCACAAAGTGGGAGAAGGCGGCCTGGGCCTGCCCCATACAAAATATTATTATATAGCAGCCCAGTTGGCACAGATCCCAGATCTCCTGCAGAGGATATACATAAGAAGCCCCAATGGATGGGTATGCATACGGATGAATTTCCCCTATACTATTCAATCTTAGTTGACTCGGCATTAGAGCCAGAGGAAAGCGGTCCTTAACCCTTGTACTAGAAACTCGTTGAAAGTCTGGAAGGTGGCTCACAACCTTTTAGGAGTGCACAATTATATATCCCCTGATACCACACTAAGGTCAGTCTTGTTGAAAGGGGGGAAATTTAATGTAACT
The DNA here is from genome assembly GCA_016271365.2 of Neoceratodus forsteri. Classification (NCBI taxonomy): domain Eukaryota; kingdom Metazoa; phylum Chordata; order Ceratodontiformes; family Ceratodontidae; genus Neoceratodus; species Neoceratodus forsteri. The sequence continues at coordinate 73,484,976 of JADMNL010000036.1, forward strand.
CCAGGTAACCATCTTAAAATGTGGGCTGGGAGAGACTTGATGAGGGTGGCTCAGATACTCCAGGGAGAGCAGGTTGCTACCTTTCAGGAGGTTAAATTGAAGTACGCTATCCCTCCTTCCCAATATTTTACATATCTTAGAATCAAGGAACGTGTGGAAACACTACTTTCAGTAAAGGGGGGGCCTAGCAGACCTGTACTATTCACCTTTGGAGGAGTTATTTAAAAGATTATCTCAAATAGATAAATTTAAACCTGTGCAAAGGTGTTATAGACTGTTGGTGGGTTCATTGGGAGATCCCCTGGAGGCAACTAAAGGACAATGGGAAACAGACCTGCTCCCAGAAGGTCTGACAGGGGGGATTGGACTCTTATACAAAAAAATTTACTTCACTGCTCAGTCAACAATAGATTGCGATCCCTCCAATATAATATTATGATGAGAGCATATTTCACCCCAGAAAGAGCCCATAAAATCAACCCTGATAACGCACAGTTCTGCCCCGGGTGTGATATATATGTAGGCACTTTTTTCCACATGTTATGGGAATGTCCCAAGATTAAATCTTTTTGGACGGGTGTTGAAACTATTCTTGCTAAGACTTTACTCACACACACACATATATGGATCCCGCAAAGGTTTTACTAGGGCTCCCGGGAATGGAAGGCAGGTTCCCCGGTGATGGTAGTAAGTTGAAGAGAATTGGGAGAATCGTAGGTATAAGAGAAGTGGCACATCACTGGTACAACCCTAGAGCCCCCATAGGTTCCACCTGGTTGAAGGAACTACTGCATTTGATGAAACTAGAACACACCCAATGTCAGGTATCTGGCCTAAGGCAAAGATATGAGGAAACATGGGCACCGTTAGAATCTGCAATGGGTTCCGATTGGTTCCCAACATTTTGAGGAGAGGTAGTAAACCTGTTTGGCACCTAGTCAGAGGCTATAACGCCTAAAAATGCAGTGTTTGGAAAGGATCAACATTCCAGAAGAGTAAAACTCCAGATGAGCAAAATTATTGATGTATTTATACTAACACAAAGTTAATGTAATTGGATCTGTTATTATTATTCTTATTTATCCGCCTGCTGCGGTGACTACCAGCAGGGGCATCCAGCCGCCAGCCCTGCCCACCGGGAGAGCACCAGGCTCACTCATGTGATGGGGGATCCAGCAAGGCCATCGACGATCTGCTGAAGGGTCTCCCCATACCCTATCCAGCCACACCGGCTCCGGACCCCCCCAGTGCGATTCCATGTGAGTCCTCCCGGCGATGCAGAGCGTGGCCATCAGGCTGCATGGTTGCACCCAGCCATTTCCACTTTTTCTCCCATTGGGAGTGCAGATATGCAATGACGTCTGTGCATGTGCATGCCGACGTCTGCCGCGCTCCCAGTCACACCAGTGCAGCGGTACCCTAGGCATCCCAGGGTCGCCCGCAGTGTGGTGTGGATTCCCTAGTCCTCCCCTGCTGACCCCGCGACAGCCCAGAGCTTGTTCCCGAACCTGGGCCACCCGGCGTGGTCTCGAGTGTGGCATCCAGCGCCCAACCCTCAGCGCCCCACGGGCTGAGGAATGTAATTGATCTATAATTTATATGGGCATACCCAAGTAATACTGAATGGTATGCTCTAATGAGATGATCTTGTAATTGTTCAAGCCTATACATAATGCTGATATAACAATGGATGTAATTTTGAGTAAAGCCTCTTGTCATGAGGAATAAATAAAGTTTACAAAAAAAAGTTGTATAGGAGCTCATATGAACTAGTACAAGAGCCTGAATGATTAATGCTTAACTGATACGGTCTGCTGTCCATCACCTAATTACATCAGACCAACTGCCAAACTGTCAACTGAGTGTGCGAGCATGGTCTATAAGAAGACTGCCAGTAGCATTAGCTATTCAGCAGTACCTTCGCATTCTTTGTCATGTGTTTTGGATTCATGGCTGTGTTTTAGATTAAAGAAATACGTCTTACTAAGCCTGAGTTAATGTTTATCAACTATTCAGCGCTTCGTGTTAGCATAGCGTTAAAACGTCACAGATAACCACTAGGTACCAGACATGCTACTCGAACAAAGTTGTGCATTTGTTGCAAACTCTTCTGCGATTTACCTATTATTTGGTCTCAACTAGTTGCACCAAGGATCGTGTGCTGTTTATTAAATCATTATCTGATCTTACCTCACACGAGTAAGTCTGCTTGGGTCTAGCTTACTAAAATAATAATAATTCTAATATTAATTCTAGTATTGTTAGATTTAAATTAAAACTGCCTAGCTTTCTGCCTAAAAACTGAATCTTTTTGCACTTGAATCTTTGTAGTCACAAACTTTGTTTTGTTTGGACTGAGTCTGTATTTTTAAATTTTAGTGGGGACCAATTGTATCTTCATTTATGCGACAATTGTATTTGGCATCTTGGACCCCTTGAATAGTCGTGGACTAAGAAATTCTTGGTTGTGCGAACATAATAATGAAGCCAGGATAAGACTCACATTTATTGGCAATTCGGTGACCTAGAGGACAGACTTTCTTCTTCTTCTCTTTTGGATTTGAGTGCTTTCCAGTTTCAAGAATCGACTAATTTTTTTTCCCAGTTTCTTTTCCCCTTTGGTCATGGTCTGAGGGTCTCTTTCAGGCATCCTGCCTGCTCCTGCCCTGCCTGAAGTCCTCCTACCTGTGCCTCCTCTCTCCCTCCTCCTCTGTCCACGGGCGGCACCTCCGCAGGGGGTCCGCCACTCCTCTTGGGTACACTTAATATTCAGACTCTGATGTGGGAGAGGACCTGGGTGGAGGAACCTGGAACATCAGGCAGGATGGACCCAGCCGTTGGCTTGGGGGCACGTGCTGTTGCCTACCCCACAGACCAGGCTTTTTCCCTTGTTCTGGTGATCTCTCCCCCCTCCCATGTGTGTGCATGTCCCTGATGCTAGGTGCATGACAACCCTAGCCTGCATCAGAGCATGCTGATTACATGCAGCTGGGCGTGCTGCAGCGCCCCTGGTCCCCACCAGGAGCTGCTGGCACACCGGGTGATCCCCAACCTCCCCCCTGGGAAGGAGAGCAGCCCAACAGGTGCTCAATCCTCACCCGCCCCTGCCGTCCTGAGCTCACTCCCGAACCTGGGTCACCGGCGTGGGCAGGTGTGGCATCCAGCCCTCAACCCTCAGTGCCACCAGGCCGGCCTTGAAGAATCAACTAATTTGGACTACTACTTAAAAACTTGAAGGAACATCTGTTTTATCTTTATTTGGAATTAATTTGAGTGTTGGCTATATGAATGTGTTTTAACTTTTGAATTGTTCTGAAATTGTCTGAGGTGCAATTAGTTGGTTCAGTATTAACTACATAGGAGACCTATCAAATTAAACCTAATAGATAATTAACCTATTGACCTAATATAGATCATGGTTAACATGTGTAGTAGAAAAAGTGTAACCCCCGAGCTATCCTTTAAATTAAAAGCTAAAAAGAACTACAAAAGGAAAAGACAAAAGAATAGTGAACAGTTAGAACTGGAATTTCATTCTGACCAAGACGCTCAAGAAGTACTCCCCCCCTCATTGACTTGTTTGGGGGAAACAGATCCAATAGGAGTAGGAAAAAAAGAGTAAAAAAATTAAATCAAATGAAAATGACTAATTAAATTAAACAGGCTACACCTATGATTAACATGCCTGCTTTGTTGCATTCATTAACTGAAACAAAAGAAGTAAGGCAAGACTTATTTCAAACAAGACTTTCAGAATCTCCTAACCTTTCACTACAAGCAAACAAACTAACCTCCCCTGAATTTCATGATATGGAAATTATGGGTGGAAATAGTGTATTGACAACACCCGAATCCTTTTCTGAGTCTCTGGATTACACCAACTATTCTGATATACTGTAGCTTCTATATCGATACCATTTTCCTTAGATAATGAGTGTTACACAAGGTCCCTGCACCCTAATTGGTACCCTCAGAGGTACACCGTAGACAGCTAGCACTTAAGTATATGTTATGCTAACATATAGGGCTAAGAGCATCTACCATTACAAAGTAGATGTCAGGATATGAATGCATCTTGTTGTAATACACTTTGCTTGCTAATAAATATACTCTTCTATGTATTTTCTGTGTATTTATTACTTGTAGAGATGCCAAGGCACCTGTGTCCTTGGAGTAGTTCTGATATGTAAGTCGGCATTGCCACCTTTTGGTGATTTGTACTACTACACTGAGTTATGTAAGACTCTGTATAAGAACTCTTTTGTTCATAAACTGATGACTATACAAAATCGTATAATGTTATCTTGGATCATGGAGCCACCTCTAATTTAGCCAATAGGGCTCATCTCTGTAACTAGAAATGTTTCTATCTTACAGTAACCATAGTAATTATCATAGATATATAATGTAATACACTAATCTTGTACCTCGGAGATCCCAGGAGACACAGAAACCTCGGTATAGGAATGCTATAGCACTGGCACCTAGTTTGTATTGGTAAGAACTGCTTAGGGCAACTGTGATTTATCCTTTTGGCAGTAATAAACTTGTTTATTACTCTTATGTAACGTGTCTGTAATTACTTGCATTCCCAATATTGCCAAGAACCTGAAAATGAGGTTTAGATCTCCTAACAAATTGCTGACTGTGTGCAGGCAATATTTGGTGTTTGCAAGTCTTCACTTATTGCTATAACTTTTCCCTTTCCCATGGGGACAGTAGGTGTACATTCCCGTATCACCTCTCCCATTTTAAAACCAGTTTGTAGTCGCTTACAAAGTCTGGCTGTCATCCTTTCGGGTATGGTCGATGCCGACTCGACTCACTCCATAACAGCTTTGATTTGTAAGTCTACAACTTTTACAGTAGCCCGACTGTGTATAAAGTGCTCCTGCTGTGGATCGATACACAGCACGGCGCCTTTTTCACAGTTTGATTTTTTTGTTCCCTTCCACAGAATGGCCACCGTATCAAAATATCTGCGAGAACTGAGACTTGATGTCTCGAACTTCCTTACTCCCATGGAGGATGGACTGACTTTTGTGCGGATGCAAGTCAATCTGACAACCCTATACTGGGGATTTCAACCCAGCACACGGAGATGAGACAATCAGCCAACAAGCGTCAAGCTAAAGGGTTGATGGTCGCGGCTCTCTATACTGCTCTGGAAGCCTCCGAAGCGAGGTTTCGAACCCTTGATCTGCAAATTTCATCTCTTAAGCAACAGATGGGTTTGCAGGAAACTGAATGTGTTAGACTGCAGCAGAACTTGGAGTCTGAATTCCAAACTTTGCAGAATGAAAAGGATTCACTTTTGCATCATTCAGTTCAAGCTGGAGAACAGGAACTGTGTATGTTGAAACAGGAGTGTGAAAGTCTGAGACAGGATAAGGGACAGACGTTGCAAATGAATGATTTGCTAAGTGCTGCAAATGCTCAGTTGAGTGAGGAAATGGGTGAGCTACAGGACGAGAGAAACCAGGTACGTAATGACTTAGAAGTGTCTATCAGGGACAATCGTGAATTGAGTGCTGCGTATAGAGTGTTGCAAAAGCAAAAGAAAGATGAGGTTGATATGGATGTTGCAAGTGTGAGTCACGATGAATGTAGAACTAAGATCGCTTAACTGCGCCATCAGTGAGAGGTTCTGGCTGGACATGTTAAGGCGATGGGAGGTGTAGCCCCTGCCTTACATACGTCAACTGAAGGGGAGTTGTCAGATGATGAAATTTCTCAGTACAACGCCCAGTCACACCCCTACTATGGCCCAGAGACCCCACCCAGCCATCCACAATGTGGCGGGGTCCCCACTACACCCTCACCATGTCATACGTCATCGACGTCATGACGCCCATCATGGGAGACGCCAACATGGTGGCCCCCATGATAGGGGGGGCAGCAGGCCCAGGCCTGGTCCCGATGGCACCACCGATAGCCGTTATTAATGTGGAAGATAGGCAGGAGATAGAAACCATGATTGAAACTGCGATAGGCAATGTACCTCTTCCTAAGAGAAGTAAACAGGCCATTAAAACCCAGATTAGGCAGCTTCTGCAAGATGCTGGCACTCAGGAGGGTATTGTCTGTACTGCAGCTGAGGCTGCAGCTCGGGCCGCCCTGGATGGCGCTCGAGGCAATCTACCTCTGCCTGATTGACCCAGTAATCCCCTACAAATGGCCTATTCTGTTCAGCAAATAGCTGACAGCATTGGTCGGATGAATCCGTCCGACAACCTCAGCTGTCACTTGGAAAAGGTGCGTTCAAAATGCAAGATGCTTAGCCTCACTGCAGAATACCAGGTCCAAATACTACGTCAAACCATCGATCCTAGTTTGTGGGCCAAACTCCCCGATGTCATCCGCCAGGATGGGAATGCCACCTTTGATGAGGTTGCAACTGAACTCATTTCTGCTCACGGCCCAGGTGTAGTAGTAGTGATACTTGCATACCCTGTAAAACAGAATGCAAAGGAAAGTCCAGCGACTTACCACCAGAGACTTTGGATGGCTTACCGAGCAGGAAAGCACTTGGCACAAGAAGCTGCGGATATAGATCTTATTGAATATAAGACCCTGTTCCTTAGGAACATGACTCCTGCAGTACAAGAAAAGGTAGAGCCAACCACCTACCCCAATATGGATAGGTTTGCCAACATCCTTCGGAAAAACGAGAGAGTTTACCAACTCTATAGCCGTGATCTGGGCTCCGGTTCCAAGAAGGTAGCTGCCGTGGAGCCTACTCCAGAGGCCACGATGCACTACACTGTGGAAGGGCAGGCCCAACACCAACAGGCCCAACATCAATAAGCCCCTCTAGCTGATAACCAACACCCCCAACAGGCCCATCAACAACAACTGCAACAGCAACAGCAGTGGGGTGGGAATCGGAATTGGCATAAGTATAAAAGCATAAGGTAAGGTAAACCACAACAGCAAAGATCAGGCCCTTCTTATGGGAGACAGCTGAAGAGAATTGGAAATTCCGAGAGGTCCTAGGACAAGTGTGCTCTGTAGCGGATGCTGTTCCTGCACAGGCCCTTGCGGCAGTACAACTGATGACCCAGACCCCAACGGTCATGGGGACACTGGAGGTACAGGCTCTCAGGCCCATACAGTCCTGAACCCAGAAGCTCCTCCCTATATAGCATCAGTGCAGCATGGTAAAGTGATTCACAAGAGTCAGGCCCAACCTCTCCATGCTCCCAGCAGTACAGATTGACAATTACAGGCCCTAGCCCGGATTGTAAACAAGCTAGTCTTGGATACAAATGGAAGGCCCTGCACCAAGGTTGGGGGCCTCCTACTAGTAGTCCTGCTGGATACAGGTGCAGCTGTATCTGTGCTACACAATGAACACCCAAACACATCCTCTTGGTCCACCCGGAAGGAGGACCAACATGTCAAGAGTTGATGGTGCTAGGCTATCTGCATACCATTCTCTACCCCTACCGGTAGAGCTAGGTCATCTAAAGGCCTCACACACTTTCCAACTAATGGTACTGCATGATCATCCTAGTATCGTAGGGATTGACTTCCTTGCACCAAACGGCTGTGTGGTGGACCTAGCTAACATGCTACTGATACAGATTCGGGGTCAATACCATACCATTTTGATTCCTGATTCACACGTCGTGGTAACAATTTCTGCCAATGACAAGGAGTATGATGTCATAGATTTTTTCAAGACTCATGAACTTTTCCCAAAGCTTCTTCCCATTTTGCAATGGCACTTGGGAGGCGTTTGCAATTAATAAACATGACTGTGGTAGAATGCACACTGTCATCGAAGTGCCAGGCCCAGCACATGAGAGGCAAAGGCAATATCATTTCCCAGCTAAGGCCTTGCCTTCCCTTAGAGAAACGATCACGTCACTCCTCATGCAAGAAGTAATCAGAACTTGTGTTTCCACTGCCAGCTGCCCAGTGTGGCCCATGAAAAAACCCACAGGCACCTGGAAACTTACTATTGACTACAGGAAACTGAATCAGGTCACCCCCAGTTTTCCTCCAACTGTGGCATCAGCACCTGATGCGCTACGACTTTTGACCCCTGATTTGAAATGGTTCAGTGCCCTGGACATTTCCAGTGGTTTTTGGTCATTACCATTGGCCCTCAAGAGCCAATATAAGTTTGTCTTCACCTTTGAAGGGTGACAGTACACGTGGACTTGCTTGCCACAAGGATTCCATAATAGCCCATCCCTGTTCCATCTGCACATGATGGACGCCCTCGAGAGTTTCTCTACTCCTTAATGTCTCTTGCAATATGTGGACGACCTGTTGCTGGCAACTGCCACACAGGAACCACATCTGGATCTCTTGGATGAACTACTGACTCTCATCCAGAGAGCAGGCCTGAAATGCAATCCAGCAAAAGCACAACTATGTCAGAAAGAAGTACTCTTAGTAGGTCTGAAAATAACTGACCAAGGTTGAAGCCCTACCTGGAAGAAGGTACAGGGATTGCAAGACTTGCCATTGCCCACCAGCGTGGCAACTCTTCGAAGGATTCTGGGTATGGTGAATTATTCGAGAGATTTTATTTGTGATTTTGCTCAGAAAGCCGCTTCTCTGTATGAGCTACTGAAAAAGGACATCCCATGGACTTGGGGCCCCATACACACCCAGGCTGTGACATCACTGAAGCAGACTTTGGCCTCTGCCCCAGCTCTGGTCAACCCCAATCCAGCACTATCATTCCATCTGGAGTGTGCCACCTATGACATTGCTATGTCAGCAGTGCTGGCCCAGAAGGTGCAAGGCACCCTGAGACCCACTGCATATGCATCACAGCTCTTGACCCCAGTGAAACAGAAGTACGGCCTTTGTGAAAGGAACCTTCTGGCCACCTACTGGGCTGTCAAGCACTTCCTGTATATCATTGGGGTACTCACCACTGATCATCAACACCAACCACACCCCAACTACCTTTCTGCTCTCAGACAGAGTGAAGGATGGGTCAGTCTCTAATACCAGACTGACACACTGGTCAGTCCTTCTCCAGGATAGAGACATACAGGTACAACCGACAAAAATTCCATCTATGCTAGCTCATGTACTCCTTTTCCAAGGAGAACCCCATGACTGTACACTGCAGTCACCTGATCTTCCAGATCCAGTTCCTTTCCTCCCTGCCACGCCACAAATACTGGATAACACCTCTTTGTGTTGCGTCTTTACTGATGGTTCAGCATCCTACTATCAGGGGAGAACAAATTGCAGAGATGGGCATTCTAGTGATTTACCCTTATGGGAACACTGTCAAAATATCCAAGCGCTGTAGTGTAGCATCATCACAATATGCAGAGGTGGCAGCGGTGGCCTGTGCCCTCAAGAGCATGTGACAGAGGATACCATCATTTTTACAGACTCTAATTGGGTTTGTTGTTCTCTTACAGAATTTCTTCCTTTCTGGCAGAAGATTTCCTTCCTCTCTTCTGATGGCAGCCCAGTGAAGTACAAGGAATTGGTAATATACATACATCCACTGGCACAGATATTTGCACACAAACTCTGTGTACACAAAGTCAAAACTCATTCTCTTCATGACCCCTACCATGCCTTCAATGACACAGCAGACACCCTTGCTAAGGAAGGGGCCAAGGGGGGGACACCTGGATGATGGACCATCCAGAGGCCAATGCGGTCGTACAGATTGTAGCACTCAGGAAAAAACCTGAACCTTTCTCCCCCCCCAGGCCCGGACCTTTCAGCAGCCCAACATATTGATACTGAACTCAAAGAAGAGTTCAGATTCCTTGACAAGGGTACCGAAGAGAAACTTCCCACACACAACCCCTACCGAAGGCATGAAGGTAAGTTACGCTTGTCACCAGATGACAAGCTCATCTAGTACCAACCAGATGATTCTACCACCAAGTTGTGGGTGGTCCCCAGACACCTAAGATCAGAATTCTTGCACCAAGTGCATGATACACCCACTGGTGGACACCAGGGAGTGTAAAATACCCTCCAAAGACTCAAGACCACCACCTGGTGGCCTGGTGTCACCAAAGAAGTTAAACAGTATATAGACAATTGTCTCATTTGTACGCAAAACAACCCCATCCCTACCAAACAAAATGTCAAACGCTTACCACAACGACACTCTGGCCCTTGGCATGCCATACAGATTGATTTTATTGGCCCTCTGACCAACACCAGCAGAAATAACAAGTACGCTCTTGTGGTAACTGATCTCTTCTCTAAGTGGGTTGAAGCTTTCCCCGGTAAGACATGCACGGTGAAGACCACTGCTAAAATCCTGGTAGAACAGATTTTATCCAGGTGGGGTCTACCTCTTAAGGTAAACTCTGACAAAGGAACCAGTTTTACAGGTGAGTTGATGAAAGAATCCCTTGAACTCCTTGGAGTTCAACAGAAGTTCCACATACCTTACCACCCCCAATCCTCAGGTCAAGTAGAAAAAGCCAACAGACGGCTCAAGCAAATGCTTTCCAAATTCATTGAGGACAATCCCAAAACCTGGGATTCCCTACTGCCGTTACTCCTTATGGCAGTTAGAGGTACACCCTCAGCCACCACCCAGCTCACACCCTTTGAGGTGATGACTGGCAGACAGATGAGACTGCCTGAACACCTGTTGTTTGACCTGCACACCCCTACTGCAGACCGTGTATCTGTAGACCAATATGTGGAAAAACTCAGAAAAGACCTCATACACACACACACACACACTTGTATGCTGCCAACTGCATAGGCAAGGCCCAGCAACAATCCAAAATCCCAGGGTTTTATTTAACGCTAAAAATTGATTAGCATTTTGCTCATAAAAATGCTAAAACATTGTGAAAATGCAGAGCACTTGCCTCACTTAGTTCAACAAACATAACACTTCTAGAAAACCTATATAAATATCTTCTTTACAGTTAGTATCATCAGAAGAAAAAAAACTGCTAATCAATTATTTAAACCCCTGAATCTAGTTTGACAAACACGCACAAGAAGTGGATTGGCAGGTTGGAGATCAGGTCATGGTACTCAGATTTTTCACATCCACCAACTCCTTCTCCAACAAGTGGGAAGGCCCATACCCCATTGTCAACAAGCTCAGTCCAGCAGTCTATCAGGTTAGACTCCTGTATAACAATAAGTTGACTGACAAATGGTTACATGCAAACCAGCTGAAACTGTATAAAGGAGCTTAACTACTTTTCCTCACCCCATTGGGCGGAATAGTACTAACATACTAATCTTTGATCTTTCTTTTCAGATACACTGACAAGATGGCTATCTTGTTCCATTATCTCCTCATCTCAGGAGTTATCCCCTGCATGCAAGGCATGGTACCGAACCTCCCACGACACCTCGATCCTCCAGCACCTCCTCCAGAGGGAGTATCCGTCAATATACCTGATAGTCTGATTACTGTCCAGAAAGGTTCCGATGCTTACCTCACTGCCTTGGTTATTGCTCCTGATAAATCTACCCTACAAATTGAGTGGCAAACCACATGGCAAGGACAAATCCTCCCTGTGGCCAAACTCTCCAAAGGAACTTTCCAGGGTTGGCCCAATGCTAAATTATCCCCAAATGGTTCTCTGTCCTTGTTACAAACTGCATTAAGACATTCTGGTTTGTACAACATTACTACCTTAATTGATCCTTCATACTGTAATTCTTTGTCTAGAGATGCTGCTCGGAAATTTTGTGCTGTACACCACATGGCTTCTGTAGCCTTGTACCTCTCTGTCTTACCACCTACTGATAAACAGCTTTTGGAATGTCCAAAGCATACCCCTGGTCCCCGTAGTGGTCTAACAGCCACTGCCCTTCCAGGTTCATTGATTAATAACTTACAGTTTATGCATATACCTGTTTTGTTTAATCTTACTTACTGGAATATGAAAGAATTTGGTATGTGTCACACTACTAATACTTCAGCATGTTATAGTTCATTATTGCTTGATAGTTTAGCTGCATTTCAAATTCATACTCAAGACTCTATTGCGGGGTCCATTCCAATGAACATAGAGGCAACTTCAGGAGAAAACCCACTCCTGATGATCTAATTCATAAACGTAAGACACGTGAAGTTGACAGTTCTGATGTTACAGGTGCAACAGGTACTGTCACAGGCCTTTTTGGTACAGCTACGTCTATTTGGAATAAAGCAGACATTGCTGCTATCAAAGCTCATTCTGCCAAGTTCTCCACTGGTTTGGTTAACGATGTACTACCCCCATTATTGCATGGTGTGGATGGCCTTAGTCAGGAAGAAAGATACACTGCATACAACATGCATGACATTGCTAAGGCATTCACTGATTCAAGCGATAAGATCAACACACTCATACAACAAAACAATAAAGAAGCAGATAAACAATACATTGCCAGAGAAATCCTTTGGTCTGCCTATGGCTCATACATTATCACTACCATCAACAATCTCTTCCGTGATCTAGAATCTGGAAGAATCCTGATATCATACATGACAGATGTATTTCCAAATGGTATTGTCCACGATGTAAAACCCTGGCTGTATTGCTATGTGTATGCAACAAGCTTTAACCATATCTCTTTCTACAGCTAGGAATTTTGGGTTTGTGACCAGACACCCTAATACTGGTCCTTGTTTTGCTGCTAAGAAATGTCCTCCCATAACAGATACCATGTTTGTTTCTTTTACTGTCTCTTTACCATGTTTTGATCCCACTATAGCTTTGTTTGACAAGCTTGCACTGGTCCATTCAATTGGGCATTTGGACGAAGACATCTACAGAGAACACCTGGATCTACCACCTCTACTGGTTTTCCATCCTTTTCTGGATGCCTGGGTGGCTCTGCACACGGACTGCTGTGCGAAGAAGCAATACATTTGCTTGTGCCGATGTGATGTATTTGATGTTATTCAACCTGTTTGTGGTTATTCTCCAGATAGCATTGATTGGACTTTCACCATGGATGATGATATCAACCAGAATGGCACAGATACCTTGGATTGCTCGGTAAGCTCTACCAATCATATCTTGAGGAGGTTCATCGCCTGTAAACACGGTTTCAAAGATGGCCTACACCTGCCCTGTCCAGTTGCAAAAGTGGAGACTCCTACTGTTCGCTCTCAGTATAATTCGATGGAAGTACTGTGTAGTTACTAATATTAAAAGCTATACTTATGGATCTGTTACATGTGTTATTGATTACCCCAGTTTCTGTTTTGTCCCCACCAGAAGACTGTCATTGGACATACTGTTATAACACCGTCCCATGCTAGATGCAGACATCATTGATGGTAACCCGATTATCTGCTCACACTGTCTGAATACTTACCATATTTTAATGTACACATAGACTCACTCACACTTACATTAAAATCACTTTTAGACAGGAAAGACACACACCTCATCCACATCAGCAATAATATGACCAAGGCCAATGAAGCTATCCTCTCATTAATTAATGATGGTGACATGAATGACGCATTGACTAACACCTGGTTAGAGATTACTTTTAAAGGTTTTGTTATTATACAAGCATTTTTTATCTTTATTTTGATTATTATGCTCTGCTGCCTACGGTGCACACTGCACCAACACCGTGAGCAGCTTGAGTTCCTTTACAAAGCTTGCGCGTCGGGTTTCTAAATGACCACTGCTCTCTGGCCTTTCCCTAGATTTGCCTGTGTTGCCCTAGGAGGCAACAAGAGGGAATGTTACATGAGGTCCCTGCACCCTAATTGGTACCCTCAGAGGTACACCATAGATAGCTAGCACTTAAGTATATGTTATACTAACATATAGGGCTAAGGGCACCTACCTGCATAAGAGTAGATATCAGGATATGAATGCATATTGTTGTAATACACTTTGCTTGCTAATGCATATATCCTTCTATGTATTTTCTGTATTTCTTACTTGTAAGATGCCAAGCATCTGTGTCCTTGGAGTAATTATAATATGTAAGTCAGCATTGCTACCTTTTGGTGATTTGTACTACTACACTGAGTTATGTAAGACTCTGTATAAGAACTCTTTTGTTCATAAACTGATGACTATTACAGAATTGTATAATGTTATCTTGGACCATGGAGCCACCTCTAATTTAGCCAATAGGGCTCATCTCTGTAACTAGAAATGTTTCTATCTTACAGTAACCATAGTAATTATCATAGGCATATAATGTAATATACTAGTCTTGTACCTCGGAGATCCCAGGAGACACAGAAGAACCTTGAGGTGTAGGGAACGCTTAGCACTGACTCCCAGTTCGTATTGGTAAGAACTGCTTAGGGCAACTGTGATTTATCATTTTCATTGTAATAAACTTGTTTATTACTCTTATGCAACATGTCTGTGATTACTTGCATTCCCAATATTGTCAAGAACCTGAAAGTGAGGTTTAGACCTCCTAACATGAGGAAGAGTTCTTAAATAACAATATGTCTCAGACCCAACAGATGCCTAACCAAGATAGCCAGGATAACCTAGGAATGGTTATAAAAGACCTAAATCAAACAATAAAAGGCCTTAAGTGATTGGCTCTTAATTAAGAATTGAACCAGGAAGCTAATCTAACAAGCTCTTTATCACCATGTTTATTAAGCTTAGCTACCCAATCTTTGGTATTTTCCCCAGAATCTCAGCATTCACCTAATTTTCCAAAAAAATGTGCGACATGTTTCATGTGAGACAGAGATAATTTATAATTCAGAATTTTTAGAAAATAAGGGGACCGTCACATCTTCCTCCTCGTTGTCTAAACAAGCTTTAGAGATAATCAAAACCCCATACTATGCCAACATTATGTTATTAGAGAACCTATGGGTGAACAAAGAGGAATTTAAGCTTAGAGCTGAAGTATTCCATAACAAAACATTGTTAGGATGACTACAAAATGGACTGTGTAATGATAGCTCTCAAATAAGCTCTGTTTTAATACTGCTGAAAAAAAGATAACATCTAAAGAAAATAAGGCTCTACAGGTGAACCTTCCTCCCCCCTTTGTAAGAGTAACAGACTCTTTAGATTGTCAGAGAAAAGCTGATAGTCTCTTCATAAATTCAGATCTAGACAGATGTCTAAAATAAAATCTCAAAAAAGGAAGAAAAGTCTTGGAAAGGAACCTTCTAAGAAAAATCAGGAAAATCATGAAAAACTGAAACAAAATTCTCAAAACACTGAACAGAATAGAAACCAAGACAATACAAGTAAATCTCTTGAGAAAGTGAGGGAACCTAGGATGGCTAACAAGGATTTAATTCAAGAAGACAACAGAAAGGATTTGGATAGGCAGGAAACTAGACCGAATGATATGATGCAAAGTTATATTGATGTTTCACTGGTATCCCAATTAAGTTTGGTTATAGGTGGGGTGTCCAAGGTCCCTATAGCTTCTGCAGATCCCGTAGTTTTTACTGAACCCATCACAATAATTCAAGTGGGAAATCACCATAAAACTTATGAGTATTTAATCGAGTTTTATGGTATTAGGGACATTTTTCAGGAAACACTGGACAAATTATTGGAATGGATGGTCAAACTACTACAGATTTCTGATCCTGTGGAAGGGTTTAAAGTTTTTAGACCCTTAAATCAAGATTTTCAGCATTGTGTTTTGGTCTATTATGGTAGTTTAGAATTAGCTGATATACTTTGGCAAAAGAAAGCAGTTTGAAAATGAAAGGACTATATAGCTTCTGTCTTATGAAGTGCTAATATTCAATGAACAGCCATCCCATGCTTTACCTATGTTGAATTCCCCACAAGCGAATACCAATTAAGTACTAAAAGTTATATCTGATTTTGAAAGCCAAAGACTCTTAACTTGGGAGAACAAAACATTAACATTATTTGGTTCGAAGATGTCACCAAGAAGTGCAGTAGGTAAGGTGAAGCATGGCTAGGCTATTTTTTTAAGTCAGGTTTTGGATAGTCCAATTTACAAGAATAGTATTGAATGGCTTAAAATTCATAATTCTGATTCTTACTCTCCACAACTGGATATTGCCTTCTCTAATTCTAGATGTGTTAACACAATTCAGGAAAAAACTTCTACTTTGGATATGCTTGGTCTATATGGTCCGTCCTAGGACCTGAGTGAAACCATGTGGAGAGGAATGGATATCCTGTGATGGAAATTAGGAATTCATTGGCTATTATGGGACCGCCATAAAACTGACAAAGACTGTCTGAGATGCAATTATGCAACTTAGAAGGAGGAGGTTTCTCCTATTATGATTCTTTCTTGGAATATCGAGGATTATTACTTAAGCTAGCTGATCAGAATGTAAAACCTTCCTGGAGACATATGATATATTATGCCTCCAGGAGACATGGTATGGACAACAAACAACTCCACTCATTCTGGGTTTTGCAAGCAATTTTAAGGCAGCCACCCATTTGGGCAGGCATGGCCGCTATAATAGAGTTAGCATTTTGTGTCAGAATAGCATTGAATCTCAAAATTACACAGATACCATGTGATATAAACACAGTTCTTCCCATTTGGTTGAGAATGGAAAGTGTAAGATTTTATTGCTCAATATTTATATCCCCATGTTCCAGGAAGAATCTTGGGATACATGACTGGGGCAAGTTTGCAGACTTTTTAGAGGAAGCTACCAAAAAATATATTACTTATTCCTTTATAGTTTTGGGTGACTTTGATGCTCAAATGACTCATAATAGTATAAAGGAATGGGAGAGTACACGCCTCCCTCTCCTTCAGGTATCTTACAGTAATAACCTCAGAATAGAAAGACATTCCAAGGATAGGAAATCAAATAAATAAGGATGGGCCTTGAAGCAGGTTATGTCTGATGTAAACCTTTGCCTTATGAATGGGAGAGTTGAGGGAGACTTGTATGGAGCTTATACGTATACTGGCCCATTGGAATAATCTATAATAGATTTGTTATGGGTAAATTTAAAGACCGTAGAGAAAATTAATTTATTTAAAATCCTTGAATGCCCAGCGTCTGCCCACTTGCCACTATCTCTAAAATATGATAAGGTTATTAGATCTAGCAATTCTTTGGTAGACACTGCTCTGGCACTAGGACATGAAATTAGAAATACTTGTAGATTAAGATGGTCATCCACGTTAAGTGCTTCCTTAGGAGACATTTTGGATTCTGATACACTTAATGATTGGAAACACAGTATTATAGAGCATAATGGTAAATTTGATCAAAATGTTCTTTTAACTACAATATTGAATTGTATAAGACTATGCCTATATAAGACAGCTAGACCGTCAAGGGCAAGATCCTAGTTAAACAAAACTTGCAAAATGCAAAACAACGGTTAAATAAACTGGTTCGTCATGTTAAACAGAACCCAAACAAAAGTAATATTAAGCAACTAAACAAAGCTAGGAAAGATTATAAAGAGGTGCTGCAGAATGAAAAAGTAAATTTCAGATCATAAATTGGAAAAAACTGAGATAGTCAATATTTGAAAGAGATAGTAAAAGTTCTGGCTGTTGGTAAGCCAAGGCTATAAACAATCTACTACTGGTATAGAGGCCTATATTACAGCTGATGTATGGCGGCCCATTTTGAGTCTTTGTTCTATTCCCTACAGAAGTAAATGAAGAACAACATGAGCTACCTCAAGTTCTATCCTAGGCCAATCCTTATTGCTGGGAAGAAATATTGTATGCCTTATTAAACTTAAAGATAATAAGGCTCCGGACCAGATCAAATAGTGGTGGAGCTATATAAATATAATTCTGACTGGTGGATTCCACTACTGCATGCTTTTCTCTAATAAGATTATACAAGGTTCAGACATTCCACCAAGTTGGAAGGGCAGCATCATTTGTCCGTCTTTTGGATGAGATGTTAAACCGAGGTCCCATCTGCCTGGATTGGTGGTAGTTCAGGTGGATGCTAAAGATCCATGGCACTTATCGGAAAAGAGTGAGAATTTCCCTGGTGTTCATGAAATTCTCCCATTCACTAAAAAAACCACCAACAGCTTAATCTGGTTCAATTTCAGTTACTTACCATCTGTATCCCACTCCCCGGAGCCCCTGAAAAAGGGACTTCTAGGCCCAGTGGGCTTACGGGTCAACAAATTCAATAAATAAATAAATTTATAAAAAGGTAGTTTGATTGACCCTTTAATGTATAGACCTATAAGTTTAATCGATACACTTCAAAAATATTTTGTCATATTCTATTGGACAGATTACAGTTGTGGGCTGAGGAATCGGGTTTCATGAGCGAACTCCAGAGTGGTTTCAGACCACACAGATCAACAGCGCAGCACTGCTCTGCTTTGACACGTGATCTGGAAGTATGTCAGGGTTAAGAAGTCACACCTGTACTGTTGCTTTGTGAACCTGAAGTCGGCTTTTGACCTGATTAGTCATGCCCTCTTATGGCAGAAGTTGCAATCCTATAAAATAGATCCTGTCCTCTTGGACACCTTGATCAGACTATACAAAGATACCTGGCAAAAAGTTAAAATTAACCAAAAGGGAGATCTTACTCCCTAGATTAAAACTACTCTTGGAGTTAGACAAGGCTGCCTTATGGCCCCCTATTATTTAATTTATATATAAATACAATCATAACACAGATGGAGTATCCTGAGTTCCATTCTCCTGTTATTGGAAATAAAAAAATCTCATTATTGGCCTTTGCAGACAATCTAGTTCTTTTATCTACATCTTTTCTAGGCTTACAACGGAAAGACAATCTATTTGCTACTCTTTGCAGTGCTAATAAACTATCCCTTAACATTAGAAAAACTCAAATGTTGATATTTGGTAATAGGCAGAAAAGAAATCCTGCTTTATTTATAGATGGAACTAAAATATAGACAGTTAAAACATATACCTATCTAGGTGTTAACTTTTCTCAATCTACCCAGTAGAATTTGCACCATGATTATGTAAAACACAATGCAATTACTGCCTTCAATGCTTTTAAGAGATTCGCAGCCCAGATGGGGAATGGATCAGTGAGGGGTCTCTTGAGGGTACTTGAGGTTAAGGTGTGTTCAAGTTTACTCTATGCCAATAGGCACCAGTGTCCCCTAAGCAGTTTGAAGTACAACTAAATACATTTCTTAGATATATTCTTAGAACATCCCAATCAGTTCCAGCCCCAGTAGTAAGAGCAGAACTGGGTCAGCTCCCAATTGAAGCCAACATAGTGGAAAGGAGAATTTTATCTTTACTCAAGTTATTTCTATATCCGGATTATAGAATTCCAAGAATGTGCCTGGAATAGGAGATTCAGTATCACGATGCTGGTCTATAAATTTCCAAGCATAAATTGCATAACAACATGTCTTTATCCATTGGGATTGGGACATCTGCTTTATCAAGTTCACTCCCTCCTTTCAGTGACATACAATTTCAGGTGAAAGAAAGAGCTATAAATGTTTATAGTAGTAAAGATATAGAAAATCCAATCTTATAAAAACTTAACATGGTTCAAAAATGTCAATAATTTTATACACTAGAACCCTACCTGCTTCTGGATAAACCAGACTTAAGAAAGTGATAACTAGATTTCGAATGGAATTATTTGACTCTCACTATGTACACCATGCTTAGAAAAGGAGAGTGAATAATGATGAATGTAGATGTAACCTAAATATGGTAGATAATCTAAAACATGTTGCCTTGAATGTCCACCATATCAGAAATGCAGATCCTTTTAGTTAGGATCTCTCTTAAGTGACCTTGGACTCCTCACCAATGAAATATTAACAACATTGTTTACATCTAATGATATATAGACATTGACAAAACTTAGCAGTTTTTAAAAATGTTAAAGCTATAGGATCATATTTGGAGGATTGTCTGTGTTTTGATATTCATTCCAAAGAGCCAGAGTTACTGAATGTATTTAAGTAAATATTTGTTTGTATCTATTTAAAATGCTTTGTAATGGCTTACAGCCGAACAAATAAATATGATGATGATGAAAATAAAAATTCAGACACCACCTTTGTCAAAAACTTAGGAATGGTATGCAAGAACACCCTGTCCTTGTGAAAAGCTAAGTGAAGGCTCTTTACACATCAGAGCCTGGAGCTCACAAATACTCCAAGCAGAAGTAACTGTAACAAAATAAGCTTTTCAAGACAGGAAAGCATAGCTACTGTAATCTGGGGCTGGATTCGAGGCAGAGTAAGCTAACTTTAACAAAACAAGGTCCCAAGGAGGGAGAGGATCCTGAATGGGAGGTTTCAGGTGAAGGATGCCCCGAAAAAAAGTGCAGGACAAATCCAATTGGGCAAGGGTTTTACCATCTAAAGGTGCATGGTACACTGATATGGCAGAAAGGTGCACCTTAATGGAGGAGTAACTCACGCCAGATTTGGAAAGGGAGAGAAGGTAATCCAGAACCAAATTCCTTGGACACGAGAAAGGGTCAATATGTTGAGCAGAGGCCCAAAGGCAGAACCGGCCCTTTAGGGAAAGGAGAAACCAAGGAGGCTTAAACCACGCAGAAAGAATACCAGGGGGAAGGTGGGATGGAAAGCAGCACCTGCTGCAAGAGCTCCTCTCGAAGATCTACTGTTACGGTAAGTTCTTACATAACTTTACTATCTTACTTCGAGTTGGAGCTCTTGCAGCAGACTATTACCATTAAGACAAAGTCCATTTCAGGGTGTAGGTAGACCTAGTGGAGGACTTTCTTGCGACCACTAGTACGTCTGCTACCCTTGGGGAACCCCAAACCTGGAAACTGCTAAGTCTGCAGGAGCCACGTGCACAGATGCAGAGACTTGCGGTCCAGATGGACTAGAGTGCCCCTGTCCTGAGAGAGCAGATGAGAGCTCAGTGGTAAAGGGATTAGGGGTTCTGCTGCTAACTGTTGAAGCAGAGGAACCAGCTCTGATGAGGCCAGTAGGAGCAGTGAGGATCATCTCTCTCCATCTGTAACTTGAGGAGTACCCTGTTTAGCAGAGGAAGGGAAGGAAGGAAGGCATACAGGAACCTCCCTGTCCAGCAGAGGAACAATATGTCTCGACAGAAAACTCCAGGCCCTGGATCTAGCTAGTAGAAACTGGGCAGTTTGAGTGGATATGCGAAAAGGTCCAACTCTGGTCTGCCCCACCTGTTGAATAGTTGGTCTACGACTGATTGGAGTTGTTCCCATTCATGGACTTGTGCTTCAGACCTGCTTAAGGTGTTGGTCAAGATGTTTTAGATTCCCAGAACATGCACGGCTGTGAGATCTAGGTGATGTTCCAGCACCCAATAGCAAACTCTCATGGCCTCTCGGCAGAGAGGATAAGAGAGAGTGCCCCTCTGCTTGTTGATGTAGAAGACCACTGACATATTGTCTGTCTGAACCAGCAGGGGGCCCAGGAACAGGTCCATCTGAAAAGGCTGCAGAGCATATAGGACTGCTCTCATTTCCAGAATGTTGATGTGGAAAGTCTGTTCCAAAGGGGGACCAAAACCATTGAGTCTGATGGTCCATGAGGTGAGCTCCCCAGCCCTGTCCAGAGGTGTCTGTGATAAGAATTTGCCTTGGGGGCTCCTGTTTGAAGAGGACTCCCATGGAGAAATTGGACAGAGTCATCCACTAGGACAGAGTCTGATGGACTGTATCCAAGACCGTGACTGGCATTTCTAGGTTGTTGGAGCATTGATCCCACTGCACTCTGAGGGTCCACTGGGAGACCCTCATTTGGAATCGTGCCAAGGGTATGGTAGGGATGTCAGTGGCCATGTAACCTAGTAGTCTCAGAAAGGATCTGTCCATGGTCTGACAAGATGAAGTCAATGCTCAAGCCTGATATAGAAGGCAATATGCCCTGTCTGGGGGCAAAAAGGCTATGCCCTGCACTGCATCCAGAATCGCCCCAATATACTGAAGTCTCTGACTGGGACATGGTGATGACGTTGGAATCTTCAGGGTGACTCCCAGCTCTCTGAAGAGAGTAAAGGTGCCTTCTAGAGTGCGGAGCAGCTGGGCCTTTGTGGGTGTTGTCAGATGCCAGTCATTGAGGTAAGGAAACACGTAATGGCCTTGTCACCTCAGGGCTGCAGCCACCACTGCTAGGCACTTGGTGAGGACCCTAGGAGCTGAGGACAGGCCAAATGGCAAGGCCCGGAACTGGTAATGGCAGCCTTGGAAGAGTAAGCACAGGTATCTTCTGGGGGGCTGGAACACCAGTATGTGAAGATATTCATCCTGCATGTCCAGAGAACAGAGCCAATCCCCTTGGTAAAGGAGAGGGATTAGGCCTGGCAGGATAACCATTCTGAACCACTTGTACGTGATGTAAATGTTCAGAAGGCTTAGATCCAGAATGGGCCTCAGATTCCCGGTCTTTTTGGGCACCAGAAAAAAGTGGGAGTAGAATTCCTGACCCCTTTGACTTGAGGGAACTTGCTGTATGGCCCATTTTTGAAGGAGCGCATGAATCAGGGCAACGTGAGACTGTGGGTAATGGGAGGATGCAGGAGGATTGTCTGTTTTTTTTCTAGAAACTTCAGCATCTGCCCCCCCTTTCTATGATCTGGAGCACCCATTGATCTGTCATGAGAGTGCTCCAGCCCTCTAGATAGAGGGAGAGTGACCCTCCACCACCTCTCCCAGAGATTCTGCTGGGGGAGGGGGATCTGGCAGGGAGTCAGGCTGTGGAACCAGGGGTTGGCAGAGTGTTCTGGGAGGGTTTGGCAGCTCTGGAAGTGGAAGAACCCAGGGTCTGGGAGGTTGCTTTGCGCTTGAAGCCCCCTCACTGCTGCTACTGTGTTTGGGGCTGTTGACCTGACTGTTTACAAAATCTTGGAAATGGGTCATAAGTTTCTCGGCCTCATCTCTGAACAGGACAGACCCCTTGAAGGGTAGGTCCATAATCCCAGCCTGAAGGTCCTATGTGAAGTCAGAGACCCGCAGCCAGGAGTGGCGCCTGAAGCAGATGCCAGTGGCAGCTGTTCTGGCCAAAGTATCAACAGTGTCGTATGAGGCATGTGGACATGCATGCCCACATCAGACCCCGACTTAAGCATGTCCAAAAACCCTGCTTCCTGTGGTGCATCTAGCAGAGCTTAAGCCAATTCTGTGCTCTTTTGCCACAAGGCATTTTGGCACTGCACCATGTGGGTAAGGAAACTGAGCGACCTTATGCAGCAGTTAGCTGATGCATATACTTTCTTCCCCAGCTGGTCCAGTTGTTTTGATTCAGGATCAGGGGGCTGAGTGCTCAGGTGCTTTGGCTTCTTAGTCCTGTTGTGGACCACTGTGATCATTAGGGAGTCGACTACCAGGTGCTCTGTCAAACATGTTTTGTCTGTGGGCACCCTGTAGAGCCTGTCAGACTTTTTCGACATGGCAGATGAGGAGGAGGGATGATTCCAGGTCATTCTGGTGAGGTCCTGGAAGATATCCACTAAAGGAGGCACCACCAAAGGCTTGGGTTCTTTTTGGCGGAGGTATTTTGCCAGTCAGTGCCTCTCCGGATCCAAGTCCTCTGTTTCCCAGCCATTGCTTGCTTGGATATGCCTCATGACATCCATAAATGTTGGGTCATCTGGAGGCGATCTGGGGGTGTCCTTAACATCTGGGGAGGCAGGATGTTTCTTTGGTTCCGAGTCACTAGAGGACGAGTAAGAACCACTGCTCAAGTTTTCTGAGCTGGAAGAAGAGTGGGATGAGGAAGAGTCTTGCTGGCATGCCCTTCATCCGGTGCTGACGTCGGCCTGACAACCCAGAGGAGGAACAACGTCCCCTCCTGCCCTTATATTTTCATCTTCCTCTGCATCTCTCATCTGGATCAGGGGAAGGGCTCCTATGAGGAGGAGTCTTCTTCCTAGGTTTCAGGGAGGGATGCTTCAGTGACAGAGACTTCTCCCTGGGTTGTGGAGACTTTTCCCTGGGAAGAAGCTCCACAGGTTTGGATGGAATGAGGTCTCCTTTGATTTAATTCCACCAAAATTGCCAGAGGTCTTTTATCTCATTAAAAGATATTTGAGGACCTGATGGACCTGCCAGTGCCTGAGGCTGCGGTGTTGCTGGTGTCGGAGGGACTGACGTTGAGCGACCCAGTGTCGGAGGAGCTGGCATCAGGTCACCTGGAGTCGGTATGACAGTTGTCTGGTTACTGACTGGTGTCTGGTTCTTCATCATCAGTGTAATGGTGATAACTATATCCACCAGCAATGTAGGAAGGTCTGGTGACTGTGGGGTTGTCATCGGGTCCGACGTTGGGGTACCTGGCGTCAAGCGGGCGGGTGTCTGGCGTCCCTCAGGAGACACTGCCGTCGAAGATTCGGCTGGAGCCTGTGGCTCCTTGGGCAGAGGTGCATCCAAAGCCTCGTTGGCAGATGCATGCCCCTAACATCGGGTGGCCGATGCCAACACCTTGGCCAGGCGGATGATGAGTGCTGCTCCACCACCCGACTTAGAACTGCCTGAACCGCCTGAGGAGGTCGATGACTTAGGGATTGCCTTAACTATCTTCAGGGGTTTTAGGGCCTGGACTGAAGTCCCAGACCCTGATGAACCTCCGCCCATTGCCAGCACCAGAGCGGGAGGTTTGTCCACTGGTTGCCCCGAAGAAGTGAGGGCAGGCCCAGTAGAGGGGTCCAACCTCCCGAGGGAGAAGGAAACAGTGGTGGTCTTCTTCTGGTGAGGAGACAAAGAACAGGAGTGTGTCCGGGGTGTCTCTCTCTCTCCTAGTCCCGGGATTTGTGCTTCCCTGAAGATTTTTTCTTCTTCTTCTTCTCCCTGTGGGTAATGGAAGATGAGGAGGAAGAAGGAGAATGACTCTTCCCCGTAGATCATTTCTGCATGTCTGCAAGTTGCTTCTTAAGGAGATGTTCCTTGAGAGCCTTCTGGTGGTGGATCCTCATCCGTTGGTTGAAGCTCTGGCAGTGAGGGCAGACTTGAAAGTCGTAGTACGGGACCAGGCACAGGAGGTAGGCTGTGTGGCTGTCTTTCGATGGGATCTGCTTGCCACACATGCACTTAGAGGTCCACTGTTCAGTGGAGGATGTTGGGAAAGACAACATGCAGGAAGGAGAAAATAAAGAAATTCACTGTAAACAAAAGAAATAAAGCAGTAAAATGTGTAATGGCGGTCAGCTGTAGCAGGAATGCATCCATGGAGCCGATGCGAATGGGTCGCTGATGGGAAAAGAACTGAGGTGGGGCTGAGGACGGCCCCCTTTATACCATAGGCTGACGTTGGGGCAGGCCAACATCAGGGGGTGGTCCCTGCTGATGACTGCTAGCTAGAAGTTTACGTGGGGTCTTAGTGTCTGTCAGCATAGTCTTAATAGTAATAGCCTGCTGCAAGAGCTCCAACTCGAAGTAAGGTCTTCAGGTTCCAGTGCTGTCAATCCAGCATCTTTCATGAGCACTAAATTCACAAACAGAATCCCCCTTAAAAACACAGCTTGATTGTCAGTGACATTACAAAGTTCTAAAAATGGCAGCAATGTAATGTCACTGTGGGGCAGACATAGTCATCAATACGTCTGGATTGCTGCCTACTTCAGATAAGCCCAATACCTCATTTGAAAGAGCTTTTCATGAGCTTTTGAACTATGATAAGCATATTTCATGAATGTCCCCCTTTAAAATATGCATACAAGAACACCTGAGGGACATCTGTAGAGGAAAAATTGATTCCCCATTGGGATTGTATTACAAGGAATGTCAGAATAGCAACACTGAGAGTGCAACATTCCTGGGCATTGAGTGGGGGCCCTTCCCAAAAGGGTCAGGAACAGGATAACCAGACTACTAAAAAAAAATGAATGGATTTATAAATGTGCCCCCCCCGCTCCTCTCCCCACACATCTAGGGGTATAAAAGAAACACAATCTTACGGGGGAGGCGGGCAGCCCAACACACAGAAATCCTCCAGACATAATCCCCAGGTTCAAAAGCATGGACAAACACATTAGGGCCTACCTGAAGACATCTTCAAAACAGCTAGGACAACTTCAGAGGATGTGGCCACAATTCGAACTGGGCACCCCAACTCCCAACTGGGATCCGCGGCTCTAGATGTCTTCTGTTTTTTCCACCATGAGCATCCCCACTGACCCCAAGATCAGAGATTTATTTATTTATTTATTTAATTTATTTATTAAGAACTAGGGTGAAACACCTTTGAGCTGGGAGCTCGTTTACAAAGGTTCCGCGTCAGTGGGAGGGAAGACAGTATTACGAAGGATTAAAGAACAGAGTACAAGATATACAGTAATTACAGTGGTTTATACAAGCAGGTTTGTACATACAAGACAATACAATAGAGGTAAGATACCCTCAGTTTAGTATAAAATAAGTTAGCAGAGAGAATAGTTGAAGGTAGGGAGAAAGTTGGCGGAGAGAATAGTAGGAGGTAGGGAAAGGAGGTTAGAGAGGGTTACATTGGTAGTGGGTGGGGAAGTGCTGAGGTGAGAAAGAGAGTTGCAGTAGTCATGGATATTGTCAAGGAGAGGGTGTGGGGGAGTGAGGGGTGGTTGAGGTGGCGGTGCCCAAGCCAGAGCAATGACTACTATGTGGCAGGGTAGTAGGGGGAGGGAGGGAGTGTAGGGGGAGGGTAAATGTGGCAAGGGACCATGCCAATGCAGGGAGCCGCTAAGAGGCAGGGCAGAGTTAACTGGCAGGGGGACTAGTGGAAGCAGTCACAGGAGCTGGATGTGGAAAGATGTTGGCGAGCAATCTCTTGAAGGGGCCCAGAGTAGGTTGAATGGAGATGTCCTGACTGAGGGCATTAAACCAGAGGGTGCTCTGTAGACAAAGGCCAGTGTTGACCCTCGTTGTTCAAAAGCGAGGAACAAGGAAGAGGTGAGTGCTGGTATTTCTTGTCCGTTGTGAGTTGCTGCTGTGTGGCTGAAGTAGGTTTGCTGTGCCATAGGAAAGAATACCAACTAGAGCCTTTGTGGCCAGCAAGCAGGTTTGGTAGTGTAGCTTCCCACTGAGTTGGAACCAGCCTGTTTGAGCATAGAAGTCACAGGTATGGGTGAGACGTTCAGCTCCTGTGAGCAGCCTGCAGGCCTTGTTCAATGCAACCGATATTCTACGGAGGGCGGTGTGGCTAGTAGCACCATAGATTACCAAGCCATAGTCTATGACAGAAAGGATACAGCTGTTGATGGCTAGTCTAAGGGCGTCCAAAGTGAGACAGTGCTTGTGCCTGTGGAGGAGACCGATTTTGTAGTTGACAGTCCTAGACACATTGCTGATGTGCTGCTCATAGGCAAGACTCAACATATTTAAAGTGCTGGGCATGTTCAAGCAGAGCTCCAGATTGGATACTAATGTTGAGAGTGTGGGACTTGTACTTGTTCCGAGTGCTGCAGAACATCATGATTTTGATTTTTTTTGCTGTTTAGCATAAGTTTATGGTTTTGGAACCATTCCTCAACAATCCTGAAGCTATGTTGCAGATTGCCCTCAAGTTTCTCTGGGTCTGGGCAGCTTGAGAAGATTACTGCATCATCTGCATAGAGTAGCATCTGCTGTGGGCAGTGGCATAGTAGATTGTTTAGAAAGATGCTGAAAAGGAGCAGTCCCATTATGGAGCCTTGGGGGACACCAGATTTTACAGACAGATGGTTGGAGAGGACACTGTTGATTTTCACTCTTTGTGTACGTTGTCCTAGGTAGCTTTTGAACCAGAGAGTTGATTTTGCAGAGAGGCCAATGGAGGTTAACTGGTTTAGGAGGAGCGAGTGATGGACAGTATTGAAGGCCTTTGATAGGTTAATGAATACTGCCCCTGCTAGGGTTCCTTGGTCCACAGACCGGTGAATAAAACCAGTGAGTTCCAGTAGTGCCGTGGAGGTACTATGACCTTTACGGAAGCCATGCTGCTCTGGGTATTGGATTGAGTATTTTACAAGGTATTCGACCAGCTGGTCAGCTACTATGCATTCTAGTGCTTTGGAGAGTGGTGGCAAAATTGAGATGGGCCAGTAGTTTGACAGCGATGCCCTGTCACCATTTTTGTGCACAGGAGTCACGATGGCCGATTTCCACAGCTGTGGGAATTGTGATTGGCAGAGTGACATGTTCAGGATCTTAGTTATGGAAAGGAGAACTTCTTCAATAGTGAGTGCAACAAGTTTAAGGTCCAGTGTGTCTGCGCTTTGTCGTGATTTCCCAAGCACTTTGTAAAGGTATTTTCTGACTAGTGAGGGGGTAAGCTTCTTGAAGTAAAAATGGGGGGCAGACTGAAGGCAAGCATCAGCAGTAAAGGTGTTGAAGCGTGGTGGCTCCTTGAAGAAGTCTGGGGGGATTGTCCCAGAGAGGTCCAAGAATGCTTCACTGAAGGCGTTGGCTAAAGTTAGGGGGTCCTGGGTAGGGATACCCTGTACGTTGATTAGGTTTGGTGCTGATTTCACATCCTTCTCTAAGACTTCCTTCATGTTGGTCCAGAAGTTTTTCCGTCACCCCAGGAGGCAGTAAGTGACTCCTTGTGGTGATTTGATTTAGCCTGGCGTATTTTCCGGATGCAGGTATTCCTGACTTGCTTGTAGGCTAGTATGGCTGAGGGTTTACCCGACTCTCTGGCAAGGTGCCATAGGTGATTGCACTTCTTCAGTTTGCTTATGAGGTCAGATGATAACCATGGGTTAACTGACCCCATGCTTTGATCTTTTTGTGGGGTGCATGCAAGTCACAGACTTTTGTGAACTGTTTGATAAAGTAATCCAAGGCAGTATCGACGTTGATAAGCGGTCAATTTGTGACCTGGTGTTGGCAAGATCATGTTTCAGGACTCAAGATGCCCATGCTTTAGTACCCTATTAAAGGTGAAGCGGAAGTGGCTTGAGGAATTTGTTCGTCCAGCTACAAGAGACTGGGGAGTGGTCACTAATAGCATCCGGGTGCACTGTCACATTGGTGAGTCATTTTGGATTGCTTGAAAGTATCTAGTCTAGGAGGGTGCTGGTGCCCATTTTGTAATTAACCCTGGTGGCTGAGGAGACAAGATGGGTGAGGTGGACTGCTGAGATATCATCCCTGTATGTGCCTGCATCAGGTGAAAGCCAGTTGACGTTGAAGTCACCTAGTAAGATGGTCTCGGAGTTAGAGGGCAGGCCACGGATGAAGTCCAGGATACCCTTGAAACCCCTTCTGTGTTCATTAGGGGGACTGTAGACAGAGATGATAGTTAGGGTTTTGTTGTGTGCCCCAAGTAGGGCTTTAATTGCTAGCGCCTGGGCATTAGGTCCAAGATCCGCCTGGGGGAGGACGTGCCCTTTGATGGTGTCTTTGATGTAGTTCGCACAACCGCCTCCTCGCTTGGTAGCCCTGTCAAGCCTGAAAATGTTGAAGCCAGGGAGAGCAATCTCATTATCAGTGATCTTGGGTGGAATGCAGGATGGCTAAATAAAAAGGCCCACTGAAAAGAAACTCATTAGCAATGTAAACGACATCAACTCCAATTATTCCCTTCACAATCCAATCACTTTATTTCTCCTTTGCCCAAATGATTTAATATGAGCACAGGGGTTCATTCACAACTTGAATAAACATTCTACAGCTCCAGGGGGCTAAACATTTTATACACAGAATATTGGCAGCATACTCTTTGGCAGAGCAAGATCTTTACACAGCTCACAACCAGCAGAACTCATTTTTCCCCAGGAACCTAAAATTACCTCTCTTCCTGGAACGTGAAGCTCCATAGATACTAAATGTCACTGGAAAGTACCTGCCAGAGCTTCCTACTGGGGTTCAACAATGGGGGGGGTATTACAAACTCCTTTAACCCGGGGCAGCATACAACTTACTCCCCACCATTTTCTGACTTTCCTATTATAGCCTTCTGGGGACACAGTTGGTGAGGCACCAGCCAAACCCACCACATCATACCCTCACACTCTCCAACCCTGGTCGCTTTCCTGATCTACCTGGTCTCCCCAGATCAAGTTTTACTTTCCCCAAGACCCTGGTACGGGGCAATAAAACAGGGTGCTAACGTAGGAATAAACTTTCTTTAATCATCCTGCTGCTCAATATGTGTAAACCAGCACCAGGGGATACACACTTCCAGGGCACTCCATGGCCCACTTGGCTAAAGACCAGCAGCCCCCAGGCCTAGCCCTCCAAACAGGCCCTACCAGGGTTAGAGGCTCCCCCAGGCCCCCCTCACCAGTGGGCCCTAGGCTGCCTTGCCACACTGGGAGACAGAGGTCCTGCCACCACCTGCTGCCACCCCAGTTACCTATGCCCACTAACCACCTGCCAAATGGGGCCACCCAGACCCTGGGGCCTACCTATCCTGCATCTCCATTTCTCTCCCTTCCACCCCCGGAGCCTGAGGACCTACAAATATGGCCGCAACTACCTGCCTCATAACCTCCCTCGGATCTGATTCCTCACCCAGGGGACACGATGCATTGCTGTTGAAGATGCCCGCTTGCCTACACGTGGGAGGAGGCCCACCCCTAACCCACACTGCCCTACCACACCTGATGGTCTCCTCTTTTTACAACCCTCTCCACCTAACTTCCTATTCCTCCCCTTATATACTGCCCAGACACTACTATCTGCTGCCGCCAAATGGCGGCTTACAGAATTTATGCCCCAGAGCACTAACAGATCCCTAATCTCTGGGGCAACGGAAAAGGATGGGGTCTCTAAAGGAGCACAAGCCTCTCTCAAATGAGAGGGGCTTACATAAACTTTACATGAGACAATAACAGCAGGAAAAGACCAACAGTCCATCTAGTCCTCCCATGTCATCCTATCATATCCTGGGAACTGTTGTCCCTGTGGGTCTTTGCTTATCCTGTTCTCCCTTGTTGCCATTCATGTTTCCAGCTACCTCATCCCTTTGAGTAGCTACTATCCCCTTGACTCTGTCCCAGCCATGTTTGAAATCATTTATCGTTTGGCACCCTCTACCTCTGCTGGCAGACCATTGCAAGGCTCGACCACTCTGTAAAATAATGTTTAGCTTAGTTTGTTTATATAGTGCTTTTTTTCAGTTTTGTTTCAAGGTGCTGTACAAGTGAACAAATGCATAAAACAGATTAAAACATATAGCAATATACAGACTAGTATCAACTCAGGTTAGTTCCTTACATCCTTTTAAACATTCCTCCCCCTTAACCTTCATTCCTAACCCCATGTTCTAGATTCTCTGTTTCCGGTAAATTATCTCTTCACAGATCACCTGGTTTATTCCTTTCGGGAACTTGAAGGTCTCTACTATGTCCCCCCTCACTCCTCTGGTTTCAAGTGAAAATATGTTCTGCACCTTTAGCCGATCCTCATGGATCTGCCCTCCTGGCCCTGAATCATCTTGGTCCCCTGCATTATACCGCGTAGCCTGTCCCTGTCCTTTTCAGGTGGGAACCCAGAACTCAGCACAGTACATCAGGTGTAGTCTTACCAGTGACCTATATAGAGGTAACAGTACCTCCTGTTACCTGCTGTCGAACCCTCTCCCAGTGCACCCTAGCATCCTGTTAGTCTTGCTGAAGGCCTTGTTATACTGGCTAGATTGTTTAAGGGAGTCACTAATAATGACTCCTGTGTCCCTTTCTTCCGATGTTGTGTCCAGCTGAGCCCCTCCCATCCAATACTCTGTTCTGGGGATTTTGTTCCCTAAGTGCATTACTTTGCACTTCTTTGCACTGAATTTCAGTTGCTGTTCTTTGGACTAATTTTCCAGCCCTTGCAGGTCTCTCTGCAGTTCCCTTAACCTCTCCATGTTTTCTACTCTACCACAGAATTCAGTGTTGTCTGCAAATACACACAACCTGCCCTGAATTCCTTTTCCCATGTGGTTGATAAACATGTTGAAGAGGACTGGGCTCCGTTTGTGACCTTTCTTTCCACTGATCTGACCCCATTCACTACAAATTTCTGCTGCCTTCCCTAAAACCAACTCCCTACCCCCTTTACTATTTCTTTAGCTGTTTCCAGATCACTCATCTTCTGTGTGCACTGAGTCAAATGCCTTGATGAAGTCAAAGCAGAGTAAGTCTACCACATGCCTCTTGTCAACTTCCTTGGTTACCCAGTTAAAGAATGTTATCGGGGCCGGCCTGGTGGTGCTGAGGGCTGAGGTGCTGGATGCCACACCTTGTGCCACACTGCCGACCCATTTTTGATAGCGAGCACAGGTGCTGGGGGTCAGCAGGGGAAGGAGAGGATTGAACATCCAAAGCACTGCTCTCCTCTCCTGGGGGGAAGGCCAGGGGTTGTCCAGTGTCCCAGCAATCCCCGGTGGAGAGTGGAGGCACTGCAGGATGTGGACCACACGTAGGGGTGAGCGAGGCAGACATCAGCACGGTTGCCATTCTCCAGGAGGAAGGAGGGAATTCAGGGATTTACTAAGAAAAAACCCTTCAGCCCGGATAGGCAATGGCCCTCCCAGTGCCGCCTCGCCACACGCCCAGTGCTGGTTCCCTGCCTCTGCCACTTCGGTCCGCTCAGGCCCACAGCTGCCTGGGGTTCAGAGAGAAAGTAACATCTCTTGAAGAGGCAGGAACCACAGCAGGCAGTAGAGCGAGGTCAGGTGAGTGGTGTGGCCAGAGAGAGATTGCTGGGGTGCAGAAAATAAGTTGTAAAAAAAAAAGAATGTTAGTAGGTTGGTCTGACAAGACCTCCCTGCCACAAACTGGTGCTGCTTACTATCCTGAAGCCCATTTTTCTCCAGATAGTCCACTAGGTTCTCTTTGACTAGTGTTTCCATCAGTTTCTCTACCATGGAGGTAAGGCTGATGGGTCTATAGTTTCCCGTCTGCTCCTTGCCCCTCCATTGTGCAGCGGAGCTATGTCCAGGATTCCCCCTCCTGTCTTTATTTTTTCCTTTATACTATATATTTAATAAACTGTTTCCCCTTCCTTGACCCCCTCTGCAATACGCAGGTCTTCGTCTGCCTGTGCAATCTTAACTGCCCGCTTGGCCTTTTTATTTTTTTCCTTGTACCCATCCCATTTTTTGTCCCCCTGTTTTTCTTTCTACTTTATAAAAGCCTTCTTTTTGATTCTCACTGACTCCCTGACCTTTTCAGAGAACCAGATTGGTCTCTTATACTGGTTTCTCTTGAGAACTGCTCTCATGCATTGTTGCCTCAAGGATGTCCCCTTTTAAAATCCCCCATCATTCTTCCACTCTCCTGATTCTGTCTACCCCAGCTAACCCGCCCAGGATTAAGTCTATCGTTTGGCTGAAATCCACCCTTCTGAAGTCTAGCACCTTAGGTGAGGACTTGCTGGTGCCCAGAGTGAACTCAAACCATATAGTATTGTGGTCGCTGGACCCAGTGGTTCCCCAACCCACACTCCGCCTACTCTACCACATCAAGAATGGTGGATTGTCTAGTAGGATCCCTGACCAGCTGTGCCAACATACAGTCCTGCAACGTATCCAGCAGGACCTGGCTTCTGGCGCTGCTGACTGCTGGGATGTTCCAGTCAGTATCTGTCAGGTTGAGATCCCCTACTACTGCAGCCTCCCCTTTTGCCAACCCCATTTCCTATTTCTGCTCCTAGTTCCTTATTTCTTTCCTCTCTCTCTGCCCTGGTGGCCTGTAAACTAACCCAAGCAAAGTTTCCTACCCATAGACTCTGTGAGCAGTTCCCACAGTGATTCTACCTACCCCTTCCCTCCAATGGATGCATCCTCTACTGTCTCTGTTACTTCCCTGATGTAAATGGCCACTCCTCCCTCTCCACCCATCCCCCGTCTCACTTTTATAGGGTGTACCCAGGGACCGCTAGGTCCCAGTTGTTGTTCTCATTGGCCCAGGGTTATATAACAGCCACTAGATCTAGCCCAGAGTCTGCCGCCAGTGCCTGCAGCTCACTAATTATATTACCCAGATTCCTGGTATTGAGGCAAACCACCCTCCTACTTGCTCTCGCCATCTTAAAACACTTAGGGCCCCATTTTCAAAGCAGGCTATTTGCACCATGCGCCCATTAGAGGTGTGCATGAGACAGACCAGATCTGGCCTGGGAGACATATTCAAACAGGTGATGCACCCCACCGGTGTGCGCTGCATGTCTGAATTTGGGAGCTGTGTTAACACACCACCCAGTGACTGTGTGCTGCGGTAACACAGCCCTCCACAGGAGAGTGACTCACAGCAGCAAAGGGAGATAGCACATCCGAAACGGGATGGCGCCTTTTCTCACATGAGCCATATTCAGCAGCTGACACGCTAATGAGCAAGGTGCCGAGGGGCCATTTGCATGTCGTTATGTCTCTATTAGCATCTCTGCACAATGCCACTGTGCACAAATACATGGAGGCATTGTGCAGAGCCTTGACCGGCCCCATGGACCCAAGCAGCAGGCTGATTGCAAGGGCTGGGTGTCCCTGTCCTACTAGTGGCCCCTTCATCACCTGATTGCCATCCTGATGCATAGATTAATACTGATGTCATGCCTTGGTAGTCTAGTGGTCCCCCCCCACCACCACGATCACCATCCTGATGCGTAGATTAATACTGATGTCATAACCTGGTAGTCTGTTTATGTATTTAGTTTTTGTTGACCAGATAGGTGTATTACACAATTTAATGCCTATTTTCAGGCACGGCCCAGGAGAAATACACCATACAAATACAAGGAGGGCAGTGTAACAATAAAACACCATACAAATACAATTAGGCAGTGTAACAATAAAACACCATACAAATACAAGGAGGGCAGTATAACAATAAAACACCATACAAATACAAGGAGGGCAGTGTAACAATAAAACACCATACAAATACAAAAATGAGGGCAGTATAACAATAAAACACCATACAAATACAAGGAGGGCAGTGTAACAATAAAACACCATACAAATACAAAAATGAGGGCAGTGTAACAATAAAACACCATACAAATACAAGGAGGGCAGTGTAACAATAAAACACCATACAAATACAAGGAGGCAGTATAACAATGAAACACCATGCAAATACAAGGAGGACAGTGTAAAAATAAAACACCATGCAAATACAAGGAGGGCAGTGTAACAATAAAACAGCATACAAATACAATGAGTACAAATGACTACAGTGCAACAATAGGACAGCAAGGTAAGGTGGACAATTAGTATACATCTAGCCATACAGAGTATTGGTATTAACAGTTATCAGAACACTAACAATGATCAATATAAGTTACAGTGATATTAAACAGTAGATATCAAAACTTTCCCACAATACGTAAAGTGTACATAGTACATCAGATTAGAAGGCACCGAGTGTCAAGTACAGGAACATATGTAATTGTCAGTGGACATAAGGTGCTTGCGGAGCTCAGTCATAAAGATGGAATGAAACAGTGAGGAATGCAATGTATGGAGTAAAGAGTCCCAGTATCACAGAGCAAAGTAGTAAAAAGTCTGTGTACCCGTATCAGTGACACATGTTGGTGTAGCGAGTTGCTCAAGGTAAGAGGGTTGGAGGGGGATACAATTGATCTGACTTTTTAAACATGGCCAAAAGGGTGGCAAGAGTACCTGACCTAAGGAACTTGTTGACAGTACGATCTAGTGCATAGTGCTTGACAGACATAGGGGATAGCCACCCTAGGTTACTATAGAGATCTCAGTGGTTTATTAGCCTGTGTGCAGATCAGGCAAAGCGATGAATACCATTGTGAGGCTATGGTCCATTTTAGAAAAGAATACATGAGCTAGCCTGGTAGAGGTACCAATCCATATATTAGGCTGGACAGCAACACTTCACGAGCAATGGCAAGTCAAGCCGAAGGGGTGAGGGTATCCCTGATTCTATAGGCAAGCCCTAATTTGGAGTAAACTAGTTTGTAGACATCAGTGATATGAAGGGAAAAGTCTAAGGTAGGATCAAGCGTAGTGCCCAGGTACTTAAAAGATGTAACTTCAGTAAGGGGGTGACCATGAGAATACAAAACAGATAAATTAGTGGGACAGGCCTTACGTTTAGGAAGAGAGCCAAAGCACATGGAGCGGGTCTTGTGTTCAAAAGAAGCCTATTCTGTGACAGCCATGTTTCAACGGCACCAAAGTTGGCATTAAACAAAGAGTTAATCGCATCAGTGTTTTTAGAGCTTGTACAGACAGTCATATCATCAGTATAAAGCAATGCCGAACACTTAGAGATGGCTTTAGGGAGGACATTGATAAAAATGGAAAATAGCAAAGGGCCCAGGATAGATCCTTGAAGAACACCAGTTCCAACAATAGTGCAGTCAGAAGCTGAGTTATTTAAATTTCACAGTCTGTTGCCTGTCACTGAGATAAATAGAGAACCAGGCTAAGATTGGGTGGGGGAGGGGACCAAGTGCAGTCAGTTTAGATAAAACAAGAGAGTGGTATACCAAATCGACTAGTGGTCCTCCCACCTCCACATCGCCATCCTGATGTGTACATTAATACTAATGTCATGACCTGGGTAGTCTAGTGGTCCCCCCCACCTCTCATTTCCCATCCTGATGAGTACATTAATACTGATGTCATGATTTGGGTACTCTAGTGGTCTTCTCTTCCCAGTCCCCAGCCCAATGTTGTTTTACTGTCACATTCCATTCCCTTCCGGTAGTCTAGTGCTCCCTGCAAAGTCACTGTCAAAGCCCTCCTTCCCAGCCTATCCACTCAGCACCCCCACTCCTTGTTGGCACCTGACTTATCCCTCCTACTAGTACACGGTTTGGATCTTCAGATGGCAACCAGAACAGCTCCTTTGCGCACCGTTTTGGCCGCCCACGTCTGACTGACAGGGAGCATGCATACTGTAGAAACATCTGGAGGCTGAGAAAGGACCCAGTGAGCCACATCTGTATTAAGTGGTCAGACCTGCAGTGTTGTATCACAAGCATGGCTTACCTAGCTGTTAGGCACCTTAGCCCCCATATGCAGAGTTAGCTGCAAGCGCAGTACAGCCTGTAGCACTGCACAAAAAATAGTACAGTTATCTCTGAGCAATGTTCAGCCAGTTAGTGCACTGTTTTGTGCTACATGTTTTTTTTGCTGTCTCCCATCACAAGACTTCTGAAATCAATCAGAATCGATATTGATATAATACAATGGCAAACACAAAAAAAAAGAGAAAGAAAAAAATGATCAGACCTTTTTTCAACAAAGGCAAAGAAAACAACTCCTGTAGTTGTCCTCATTTCTCTCTCTCTCTCTACCCTCTCCCCTATCCTATCTATTATTGAAACGAAAGCAAGTGCAAAACATTATCCTGATCTTGTGCTGAACAGGGATGATACGTAAATCTTAGCACTCAGTGCAGTGTAGTTAAATATCCTCTCTGTGGCACAAGAACAGTGCCGTAAACACAGAAATTTTAATCATTCCCCTCATCTCCATGAGCAAACATCATAAATGTGTCTTTTTAAAACTTTCCCTGGGAATTAATTGTCAAAGCATCACTGCCAACTATACAGTGACCTTAACTGGCTCTCCCTCTTAGCAACTAGACAATACTCGATTGGTACACTCATCGATTCCATTATCAGAGATAATACTCCTCATCACTTGCAGCTTTGCTTACCTGCTACTTCAATCACGGGCTCGATCAGCAGATAAATCTCTGTTGAAGGTGGCTAGACACCATACATTTAAAGGTGCAGGTGCCTTCCATGTGTTGCCTCCCAACTCTGGAATGCCCTTCCTCTTGAACTCAGACAGTCAGTGTCCCATCTCTGCTTCAAAGGGAATTCAGTCGATATCTATTGCTTACTAGTGGTGCACTTGCTTCAACCCTACTTGATATTGCTTGCCTCCTCCCATCCCTCTCCTATCTCCTTCATTACCTGTCCTATTACTACCTCCTCTCCTTAATTCACTTCCCCTACTTTCTCACTCAGTTTGTCTCTCCCTCCTGTTCTTCCTCTCTCTTCTCTACCCACAACCCCTTGTAATGACTGTGTCTAATGTTCTGCTATGATATCTAGTTATCCTGCTAACCTCTAGGTGGCCATATATCCTTAATCTCGCTCTGATATTTTACTTAGGCCTCAAAATCCTCTATTTCTACTTGATGCATCTGTTAAGACTTTCCTTCTTACCTCTGGCCCTTGCATGTTTATTCTAGTTTCTCTCTTCTCCCTAACACTGATGACTTGAGCAGTGCATGCCTCCAACCCTGCTGTTCCACGTTGCCTTAGTTATTCATGTTTATGCCGTCCCTCTTTATCTTGATTTGTCTCTTCCTGCTTATGTACCTCTTTGTTTGCTCCATACTAATTGTACTTGTTATGCCATGTACTATTGGACTGGGTATGATTATATTTG
Source organism: Neoceratodus forsteri (assembly GCA_016271365.2). Lineage (NCBI taxonomy): Eukaryota > Metazoa > Chordata > Ceratodontiformes > Ceratodontidae > Neoceratodus > Neoceratodus forsteri. The sequence goes on from JADMNL010000036.1 coordinate 73,523,117, forward strand.
CTAGGTTAGTCATGTTTATGTAATTCCTTTTGTCATGATTTACTTTTTTAGTTTATGTAACTCAGATTGCTCATCATTGACTGTACTTACTATGCCATGTACTAGTGGATTGTTTGTACAATGTTTTGTTCTGTACTCTCCCAGGTCGTGCCTGAAAATAGTCATTTTATGGCTAGTGCCCTTACCCAGTAAACAAAAACTAAATAAATAAATAAAATATAATTCCTAGCCATAATAGCATTACATTTTATTTTTAATAATAGCATCGGTTGCTACTTACCAGGCCCACACCATTCCCCCATCATTTTCCTGAGCTAAACTGGAAACAGCAATGGCCCTCAAAACCTTTAACCTATGACCTACAACCTTCCAGCTATCCACATTAAACAGGCAAAGATTAGAAAGCTATAAAAACAAATGCAACAAATAATGGAGTTGTGGAATGTCATAAAATGACAAAAATTTGCCACAGGTATTTTCTAAGACTGTCTTAAGTGTTACAAATGGCATTTAGTGGCAAAAGATTCAGACAATCTAGCCAGTGTCTTTCAACACAGCGTCATTTCCTGCAACATGCAAATTGCATCAATAACCCAACCTGCAACTTCCTCAAGTGACCAGAAAATCAGACTTTTCAGAAATGGCTTCAGGAGAAGAGGGCTCCTCAAACATATCTTCTACTGGGCTACATGGATCCCCTAAACAGTCAGGTATTTTCCTGGGAGAATAAGTGTCAGAAGAGTATTTAGCAGCTTGAGCTGGGGCATGTTCCACATTGAAATACTTGGGGTTTTAAGTAGCAGAAGAATGTATGGCTTGTTTTGTTTTATTGAAAGTCTGAGATTTCCAGTTGGTCTTGGATGGCCATGTAACTGTTTTGGAGGTGGCTTTGTAGTGTTGCCAGGTCTGGATGGTGTTTTAGGCACTGGAATTTGTGTATTTTATGCAAGTCCCTTGAGGAGATACTGTGGTTTTAGGTTCCAGCTGCACAATGACCCTTCTGAATGGTGGCAGCTTACGCGATGCTCTTGAATGGGATTAATAGGATTTTCAAACTTACTGGGGGAAGCTGAATTGCGTGGCTGACTTACATTGAATTTGGGTCTATTGTTCAATATATGATTAGTTTCAGGCCACGATTTAAGAATAAAGTCCCAAGACTCCTCCGGTGTCTTAAAGCTATATGGCCCTTCTTTAGTGGACATAACAAGCACAGCAGGGTACTTGACATAATATGAAATTTGTAGTTCTTGCAATACATAACAAATGTCATTATAAGCTTTCCTTTTTTCCACAATCTCTGTTGAATAGTCATGAAATATGAACATTATTTCTTTCCCCCAATAAAGTGTTTTTTTTTCTGTCTGGCTAGCGCAAGAATCTCTTCCTTGACATTAAATCGTAGAAAATTAACAATAATGGGTCTGGGTTTCTGACCATGTTTAGGAGGTGGTCTTAATGATCTATGTGTCCTTTCTATTTCCAAGGGCCACTGCCAGGAAACATTTATGCTAGAGGGTATAAATTCCACCAAGAAACGAATCATATCGTTACCCTCCACAAACTCTGGTACTCCTATCAGCCGTAAATTATTTTGTCTACCCCTGTTCTCCAGATCGTCCACTTTGGAACCTAAGAAGTCAATTTTTGTGCACATTTTTACAGAGGAATCTTCTATTTTACAAAACATTTCCTCCAAAAAAGCCAGTCTTTCTTCTACAGCATTTAGCTGTTCATCAAGAATTTCTGATTTCTTTCTTTCAATATTAGCCTGTGTTTTTAAATCTCCAATATCTGTGTGCATATTTTGTAATTTCTCCCTTATGAATTCCATGTCACTTGAACACATTTCTGTGGTACCTTTATTTATTTTAGCTGTGCCTTTGTAGTCTTTGCCTCCTGAAGTGCCCGTGGGAGAGGAGCCAAGGTGATTTGAGAGCCCTGCCGTTTCACTGTGACTGTCAGACGGCAAACATTTTTGAAGGTAAATGCTAATTCTTGGATCACAAATATGTTAGCTGGTTTAAGTACTGTTTAGCCCTGATTTCGTTACTTGATGTGCACCTGTGTACAGTATACTCTTAGCTTGATCAGAAATAAGAACCGTTACTATAAAACGCTGTTTTATTCCTTTTAAATCACGATTTGCAGGAGAGCACCTGTTATGCTGCCATTTCCTCAGAGTGCCAGCACGTGACCCTAAACCGGGTCCCAGAGGACTTCCCAGTCTGAAGAGCCACCCACACTCTGCTCCTGCACTCAGCAAAGTTTTGACGTGATGCTAGGGAGAGCACGGGGGCACGCTCCATTATAGTGAATGGGTGTCAGCTTTCCGAGTGTTTTTTTATATTATAATGGTCAGTTTGTGATGAAACGTGGGCACTGGTCGACTAACAAGGGCCTTGTTAGTTGACCAGTGCCCATGTTTTATCACAGACTGACCATTATTTTTTTAAATCAAAGTTTATTGAAGAATTTTCAATTAGAATACATAAATACACAAACAAACAATAACCAACTTCTAACCTCTAAGTTATGATAAGCAATATAGGAAGAGAGGAGAAAAAAGGAAGAAAGAGAAAAAAGGGGGGGGGAGAGATAAGAAGCTCTAGACCTAAAAGGCTAGACGGTGAATAGGAAAAAGGGAGAGAAAGAATAGGAGGAAAGAAAGGGAGAGAGGAAAAGAAGAAGAAGAAGAAGAAGAGGAGAGAGAGAGAGTACCATTGCTCAAAAATCTTTAGCTATCAATCATAAATTATGGCTTCATACCTAATACCTAGTGCCTCGTACTGGTTTGCGTACAATTGCAAACACAAGGGACACAAGGAGGAGTGGATCAAAGAGAGTGCAAAGGGATTATATATGAAGAATATAAACATCAGGGGGAGGGAGGGAGGCATCACCATTACCTTCACAGCTTGTAAGTCTCAGCTAAACATGGAGCGTTACCCCAGGCATATCTGGCCAACAGCTCAAGAATACGTTTCCCCTCACAAGAGGCCATGAAATGTAGAAAGGGCAACCATTTCCCTTTGAATTTATCTGAGGATAATCTCAGTTTGGCTGTCAGGTACTCCATATCTAGAATCCTGATACAGATATCGTACCAGGAGGTGGTAGAGGGCCTATCCGTGGTGAGCCACAACAAGTTGATGGCCTTAAGGGCTGCCGCCACTAAAATTACATACAAATAGCGAGAGGATTTGGATTTGAGAGAGGGTGGGGGCAGCCCCAGAAGCCAATATTGAGGGGCCTCTGGCAATGTGGTCTCAAATATCCTCCCCATAGTGTCCCCTATGTTCCTCCAGTAGTCCTGAGTGATACTACATTCCCAGTAAATGTATAAGTATGATCCAATTGATTGACAATTTCTCCAACAGAGGTCAGAGTGATGCAACCCAAAAAGTTTTGTCACCACTAGGGGTCTGAAGTACCTGACAGCCAGTTTCCATTGAAATTCTCACCAGAAAAGGGATGCTGAGGTGATTTGGATGCCATTCCATATGGAGATCCAGTCCATGTCCGATAGGACCATGCCAAAGTCTTTGTGCCAAGATTCCTTAACTGATGTCAGAAGGTCCCCTTCTGCCACATTCATCCCCTGCACTAATTTAGAAATCAACTTTTTTTGGTGGGGAACATCAATTAACAAAAGCAGAATGGATTGTACTGGATTTTCCAATGGCCCCTCTCCAAACCTTTGCTCTATTCCATTCTGACGGATATAATGCCTAAGCTGGAGGTAGCGGAAGAAGGAGGTAGCGAAGGTGTGTTGAGGTTAAATTCAACCTTTAGTTGTTGGAAAGATTTTATTTGGTTCCCATTAAAACAATGACCCAGGGTTTTTAAACCATTTCTGCCCCAATGACGAAAGCCAGATCCCACCTTGATGGGTCAAGTCTTGACAACTTAATATTGTCATGGATTGACTAAACATTAGAGGTAGACCAAGTTTCTGACTCATGTCCTCCAAGTCTGGGAGATAACCCTCGAGAAGGGGTTCCTAAAATCCAGCAGACGCAATCTGGAAATATCCAGAAATATTAAATCTGAAATGTTGCTTAAGGGTGAGACTGCCTATTCAATGTGGACCCATTTAAGGGGGGAGTCCTGAGCCATAGTGATCAGTGGTTGTAGTTGGGTGGCCCAGAAGTATTTCTGGATGTCTGGGAGCCTGAAGCCCCCCCTCTCCTTGGGAGCCAGCATGACCCTCCATTTTATTCGAGGCCTTCTCCCGGACCAAATGAATTTGGAGACAGTGGAATTCAAATCCAGCCAGAATTTCTTTGGGGGGTCTGAGAGGAATAGCACCCAGAATGAACAACAGGTGGGGGAAAATATTCATGCAGATAGATTCCCCTATGCCAAAGAGAGAAAGGGGAATCTCTCTCCACCTGTTGCAGTCCTCCTGGATCTCCTGAAGCACTTTCAACTGATTTGTGGAGTATATAGCCTTGTAGTCCTTAGGAACCCAGATCCCCAAATATCTGAACCCTGATTTACACCACTTGACTAGTTGCACATCTGACAAGGATTGACCTAAGTGGAAACAACTTGTATTTATCTAAATTAACTTTGTAGCCTGACAGAGCTCCAAATTCAGACAGAAGGTCAAAGATCCTGGGAATGGCCACCACCAGATCAGAAATATACAGTAAGGTGTCGTCAGCATACAAAGAAATTTTGACCTCCACCCCTTGAACACGGAGACCCTGGAAAAAATCAGTTTGTTGAATATAGGCTGTGAGGGGTTCCAAACTAAGGGCGAACAGGGAGGGGAGAGGGGGCAGCCCTGCCTAGCACCCCACCCAATCCCAAACTAAGTGGAAACCGCCCTGTTCAGCCAGACTCTAGCCCTAGGTTTGGTGTAAAGATTGGTGATCCAGGACCAAAATTTATCCCCAAACCCAAAGCCCCCCAGGACCAGATCCAGATAATTCCAATTTAAACGATCAAATGCTTTCTCTGCATCTAAAGACAGAATCGCAGAGAGTGGAGAATCCATAGGAAGCTAGGTCAAGGAAATAACATTCAGCAACAATCTAATGTTATCCTGGATGTGTCTACCGGGTATAAACCCAGTTTGGTCCGGGTGAACGAGAGCGGAGACAACCTTCTGTAGACGTTTACCAATGATCTTTGCAAATATTTTTTACATCTTGGTTGAGCAATGAGATTGGCTGGTAGCCAGCACATAAGGCAGGGTCTTTGCCTGGTTTGGGTAATACTGATATGAGGGCTTCTCCCCAGGTGTCTGGCAAGGCCCCCGGCTCCTGCGCTACATTACAAACCTTAGTGAGCAGCGGAGTTGTTTCATCCTGAAATCCTTTATAAAATTCAGACGTGAATCCATCCAAGCCAGCAGTCTTGCCCGACCCAAGAGCTTTAATAGCTGCCCCCACCTCCCTCTCCGAGAAAGGAGCTTCCAAGGATTCTCTCTGAGTATGAGACAAGACAGGGAGTTCCAATCTCTGCAGAAAATTCAAGACTCTATCTCCATGGTCTTGTATCTCCTCTGCTGCATAAAGCTGCTTATAGAAATTAGCAAACTCCTGGCCAATCTCATTAGGGAAAACCCGTAAGATGGACTGGAAGATCCTGAACTGACCTTCGCCACATACCTATCAGCCGCCTGTTTCCAAAGTCTTTGTGCAAGCAACCTACCTGCCCTCTCCCCTCTCTCATAGTACCTTTGCCCTCCGTATCTAAGGGTGTTCTCTACCCGTCGTTATATTAATGAATTGTAGGTGTCTTGGCCTTCCCTGAGATTTTTAAGGGTGAGATTAGACCCTGTGCGCTTATGTGTTGCCTCTAGAGTAGCAATGGTGGTAAGGGCATCCTGTATATGAGCTTGATATAATTTATGCTTATGAGAAGCAAAAGCTATCGTGTGCCCCTGCACCACAGCCTTTAAAGCATCCCAGAGGTATTTAGGGTTGGAAAGTGCCTCTGTATTTTCTTTAGATAATACTGGATGACCCATTTAGTGGAATCCTATACATTTTATCATTTAATAAACCTGGGTCAAATCTCCAGACTCTACCTCCCACCTATATGCCCAACGAGCTGAGCCTTCACCATGGCATGGTCAGAAATCGTGATTGGAAGGATGGCAATGTCCCTGAACGTATGTAGGGCATTTCTGTGGTGTAAAATCTGTCTAGCCTGGAGTACATATTTGAGGCCGGAGAGAAAAAAGTATAATTTCTCGTGGAGGGGTTAAACTGTCTCCATGGATCCACGAGTCCTGCCTCTAAACATAGGTTATGGAGCAATCGAGAACAGGACTTGGATCCCAGAGTTTTGGTGGAGCTTCTGTCTCTATTAGAATCCTCCACACAGTTCCAGTCCCCCATAAGGATTACCTGCCCTGGGGGCAGCTTAGCTACTGAGTTAAAAAAGGACCAGAAAAATTCCCCAGAGGGTGGGGTTGGGGCGTAATTTCCTATCAAGCATAGTACCTGGCCCATATAAATACTGGAGACTATTAATTGAAGTCCAGAGTCTGACTTAACAATGGACTGAATTTGAAAAGGAAACCCCCTTTGAAAAAGGAGCGACACCTTTTTATTTTGTGGGTGCTCATCAGAGCATACCGAGCCTACCCAGGCGCTCACGTTTCATATGCTCTCCTGAGATCAGCTTAGTCTCCTGTAAACAGGTAATGTCACATTCTGCCTTTTAAATTCAGCTAAAACTTTAGCTCGTTTAATCACATTGTTGATTCCTTTTACATTAAGTGAACAAATTGTCAAATCAGCCATTGCTTATACTTGAGGAGACTCCAGGGACTTTGTGGGTAACATACTGTATATTCACTCCTACAACCATAAGGCCCATACAACAGGAAATTATCCTCTCTCAGGAAAAAAAGAAAGAAAGAAGAGTGTGAAAAAGAGATAGAACAGAAAACAGTAGACAAATACAAAAAACACTAAGTACAGTGTAACCATGAATACAACAAACATATTGCTGGTTCTTGCTCCTATGAAGGAGTTCAACGACATAAAGCCATTGGTGTTGTGTGGCTTGACGGCCAGAACGTCCATCAAGGGTAATATAAATTACCCCAGCAGGCGTGGAGGGGGGGAGAAGAATTTCACCCCCAAAAGGGAACAACACTTTACTACAGAGTGAAAAGGTTAGGGGTCCCAGGAAAACCTAGGAAACCACAACCCGTGCCCTTTTTTCACTGTTAGACCTTCCGGGATGGGCTGGGAGGAGCACTTTTACTGCTCCAGCAGTAACAATTGAACAATAAGCATCGTTAATAGAGAATCAGGTGCAATAATAAAACTCATGTTCTTGCACTGAGTCGGCGTTGATTCCAAGAACCACCCTGGGGGGGGAGCACCAAAATAAACACTCTCCCAACTGCTGCACAGTTGCATGGAACAGGAACCAGAAAGATGCGGCGAATTTAAAAATAACGTAACATTACAATGCACCATCCACTTCAGAACGAACACCTTACAATTTAAGAATAAGAGTTTAACTGTGACAAAACTTGGAAACCAGAAACAAAAGCCATGAGACCCCTCCCAACACTCTCAATGGCGCTGCCATAACAATTTTGAAGATAACAATTATTGTTGCCTAAAGCAAATGATCGATAACATAGCAAGGCAATGCTAAATAGAGGTAATTACACGCAAATGAGAGTCTAGGCATATTGTCTTTCGTGACTGTCCAGAAAAGCTGCAACCTCTCACACAGTGCAGAAAGATGACACAAAGGATGGGGAGGGGGGTATGGGCAGTACAGCTGACTAAAAGATTTGTCATAGTCACTTATCTCAATAAGTAGTGCTCTGGCCACTGTCTGTGGAGAAATCTGTGACTGACACGTAGGCAAGGGGTCCCAAAACACCAAGCCTTGTGCTGGACTGGATCCGATCTTTGGTGAAGGCTGGGGGAAGAATTCTAGGACCAGACACCAGGAAGGTGCCTCACATTAAAGTAAGCCCTCACTGTGCGAACTACGCTTAAAGAGGATCCGCCCTGCAACCCTTAATGTGGCAAATACAATCACAAAGGAGAGAAATCTGTGGAACTCCTCAAAGCCCAAAGTGAAAGCAGGCCGACAGGAAATCAAAAGTAAGCATCTGGTGGCACAGGATTTCACTTTATGCCTTGGATTTCTCAGTTGCAGGGCAGCTCTGATCTCTATGAACAATCAAGGAGAAAATATATGGCTAGATCAAATCAGGTTGTCTTCTGGGAGTATTTTCCCTTGGAGATCCACTTGGACAGATCGGCATTTAGGGGCAAAACAGAATCCGCTCTAAAATGGGGTTGGTGGTTCATTTTGGGTCCTGGAGCCATGGCCCAGAGAAATTGTTCCATCTCCCTTTCAGTGATTTCTTCTTTGATATCAGGTATCTGGATATCTTTAGATGCAAGGAAGTTGTTAGCCATTAGTAATGACTCAAAGATTTTGGGCCTTCTGGAAGTTCTACCCAAAGTCGGCCAGGGTAAGCGCAGTTGTACTTTCATTCCCTTCTCCTTGAGTTGCTTGACTACACGAGCACCTTTCTGCGATGCTGAGCCATCGTGGTGGTGGGGATCCTGGTCTATAAAACCTTGGTCCCATCGAAGTTTAGATCCCTCTTGCCCAAGCGAGACACAGAATTTTATCTTTTTATTGGGTACCTTAGAATTTAATAATGATGGCTCTAGGTGGGGCTCCCTGTTTGGGTTTGAGGCTGGGGCCCTGTGCGCCCTCTCAATGTCCAGAGGAGTCGCTTCATCTGTTTGCAGCTCCATTTTCAGCCAGCACTCCATGAAGGCTACCATATTGGCTTGCTCTGCCCCCTCAGGAATACCTATGACTCGGACATTGTTGTGCCTGGAGCGTGCCTCTGCATCCTCCGTTTTGGCTGTTAAGGCTTTCTCTCTGCCATATAAAAAGGCTAGTGAGTGACTGTAGGCCATGTGTTCAGCTTGTAGGCCCTCGAGGTGCTGTTCCACTGAGGTCGTCCTGGACTCTAGTTTTCTGAAATCGCGCTGGATGTCTGATACTTTGCCATCTATCTTTTGAAGTAACTTCAGGATTTTTCTTGATTCAGACCTAGTGCTAGTGGAACCAGAGTCTGAGCAGGAGTCTTCAGCCCCGGACTCTGAAAGCACAGACGACCGTGAGGGAGCTGGACTCAGGCCTGACATGGATCTGACTTGTGAGTTGGCTGTGGCAGATTTTGAGGTCAATGATCCCCTTTTTCGCACGGGACCATTGCAGGTCCACTCCCATAGACAGAGCGTGAGAAAGAAATGCAGGATGCCGCCGCAGTGCACAAGATTCGGTGTGATATACTGCAGGAGAGCTTGAAGCAAAGAGTTAAGCAGCCATTCCCACCCGCTACATCACTGGAAGTCAACCCAGACTGACCATTATAATTAAAGAAATGCTCAGAAAGCTGCCGCCCATTCACTATAATGGAACACGCCCCCGTGATCTCCCTAACATCATGTCATAACTTTGCAGAGCATAGAGACGGAGTGTGGGTGGCTCTTCAGACTGGGAAGTCTTCCGGGACCCAGTTTAACTAAATTACGAGCATTTTAACAATTGTTAACAAGTGAGGCAGTAATGCATAGTATATCGTATTAGCTCCTGGTGTGTGGTTGCATGGTGTCCAAGGTTGGGGGGAGGTCCCCTGTTTGTTTTGTTTTTGGGAATTTTGAGTTAGAGGCAGACAGCTTTTCCCTAGAGGGCTGGGGGGGATAGACAGGCTGTGGTTCTGAATGGCCATAGGGGTCGGAGCACTGATCTATTAGGGCTATGCTCTGGACAGTTCTTCCAGAGCCACTGGGTACCCATAGTCAGCGGGTAGAATAGAGGCTGATGTGTCAGCTGATGGCCTCTGGGCCCTTAGTGTTGCCTACCTGTGCCTAGCACATGGTAGGAGGGGGACTGATCACCCCTCTCCGTAGGTAGCACATAGGGTAGGATGGCCTAGGTTGGAAAACTAATGACTGCGGACAGTCATTTTCCTGGCCCAGGGTGAGTGTAACCCCCCTGTTACCCGGGGTTACTAGAAACCCAGTAAGACCTAGTGGCAGGGACAGGGACAGGAAGCTAGTGAAACTCCAGTTAAATGGATTTCACTATGTCTTGCTCTGTTTTCAGTCTCTGCTGAGCTGGAGCTATGACATCATTTAGAACTGTCGTAGCTGCATAAGCCACACTGGAATGTTGCAGTTGGAGGTTAGAGTAGAAAGTTGGGGAATTTGAAGTCAGTCTGTTGCAGTCTGTAGTAGAGGAAGGAGGTGCTCTGCTGTAAGCAGGCCCTCAGAGTTCTAAGCTCTGTCAAAGAGCTATTATTTTTTTTAGAGGTGTTTGTTCTCACCTGGAAAGGAATACAAGAAGAGCCAAGTGAAGTGGTAGAGACCGCTTTCAGTGGTTCAGGGCCCCATCCCTGCAGGGATGGGGGGAAGGAATCAGCCTGTTTCCAGGGGCAAATCCCCCGGTCTGGCTAGGAAACAAGAAGCTGCCTGAGTTTAAGTTCGTGCTGAGGCACCAGAAGTTCTGGACGAGATTTCTTTGGAAGAGGCAATGCCTGTGGGGCACCTGCAACCAAGGGGCGAGGTCGCTCTGCTAAAGGGCCAATGTGTTTTCACCTGAGACAAGATGAAACTAAAGTGACTGTTACTGTGGGGTCAGGAAAAGACAGCCAAGTACAGTTTGGAAGATGTGGGGATTGGACTGCTTAACTCAGTGGGAGGTCTAGAGTAATGGACACAGCCACTTTTTAAGCATGTTCAAGTTCAGCACAAATGGGATGGAAAAACAGTAGATTAGATGTGGCATACATTTAATGAGAATTTACATAGCAAAGTGTTTTAAGGATGAGGTGTTACAGTCCAGAGAAATGGTCGGGTATGAATTATGGGAGCGAGAGGTGGGAGACCCCCCATCAGTAGTAACCAAATTCACCTCTACGGGTTTGCTTTGGGACACCTGTTGCTTTCTCTCAGGTACTTGGCCAGTGCCTGAGGAAAGTACCCAGATGTGGGATTGATGAGGAAGATTCCCTGATGGAGCCAGAAGTGCTCATAGGTGGTTTAGGGAGACACCAGTAAATGTTCCATGCTATATGGAAAGTGTCCAAAGGGTTGGCAATGGAGCTGAGCCAGGGAAACCAAAAAAGAGTTGAGTTAGGGCAGAGTGCCCAGAGTGTTTTGAGACCTGAGAGTTTCAGTATAAAGAGGATGTGTTCTGATCTCCATAAATCCGCATTACCAGGAGTGCAGCTCCGTTGGGGTCCATCTATACTTTGTTATTCAGTTGGATGTGAATAAAAGTCACATTTTAGAATCCCAACTTCTGGTATTGGACATTACAGTTATTGTTTCCTGTGTCCGGAGTTACTTGGGTGCCCTTGACTAGAAGTCAAACCTAGCCAAAATACCAAGCAACAGTTTTCTCCCTGAGCCCAGGTCCCAGTAGGGGGTTACATATGGAGGCACCGCACAGGCGCTAATAACACAAAAATACCACCACAACCCGACCCTGGGGTAATCCACGGTTACACATTGTAACGTATCAAGGTAGACGGAAGGAATAATAGCCTTATTCTGTCTGTATTTTTCTCTGTTTCTAACCACAAAACTAAATGCTCAAATTCCCACTTGAGCAGAAGAAATGAGATCTGTGCAGGAGACTGTAGCTGAAATTTCCTCTTCTGAGATCTAATGGTGGTGAGTCACCACCACCCACCTATTAGTATAATGAGTTATTGTTAGTTTTTCTTTATAATCATTTTGTTTTTTAAATTGTACTATAACTTCATAAAGAGAACTATGCTGCACAGGGGGTGAGATATGGGACGGATAAGAAGTGGTCTGTTTTCTCCAGTAAGTGTGGCTAATAGAACCCCTCCTGACCAAAACCCCATCTTTTCTTTGGCAATGAAAACTGTTCCTTTTCTGTCAGCATAGTACTCCCTGGTTTGCACGTTACTGCATCTTAACATATAAAGAGCAGCTGATGCCACATAGGGCCCTAGGGGTCACCCGATTGCACAATGAAAGCACTTTGTACTTCCATGCCAGTGACCTGGGTTCGAGCATTAACATGGGAGCTGGCACTTGGGCAGCCAGGCTGGGAGAAACGTGCTCCAGATGGCAACATGACCCAGCCTGGGGTGGTGCACTCCAGCACCACAGCATCTCCTGCTGGTGGGCCAGTGAGCCTGCTCTGGAGGCAGAAGCACTCTGCATGTGTTCAAGGCACTCTGCCACACATGTTGTGCTGGCCATCTGGGGGAAGGGGATGAAAGTGGAAAAAGCCAAATGGACTCAGAATAAAAGGTCTGCCACTCCCCCTCCTGCAGGCCCTGCATCACTGACCACAGCAGCTGCATCCTGATCCACAGAGAGGATCTCCAAGAGGGTTACTGGTACTTCAAAAGCCCTACTGTGGGGTCAGATCATAGAAGCCGGAGGACTGGGTAAGTACCTGGAGAAGGTGGGTGATGGGGCTAGGTGCAGACCAGATGGGGGTTGATCCAAGAAGGAGTATAAACTCTTGATTACAAATCTAATTAAATATTCATAAGATTAATGAGGCTTTGATTGGCTACTAGATCAGTCACTAAAGTCTTAGAAATGACAGATCCAGCTGGCAACTGATGCTGGGGCGCACGCAGCTTCGCACCACTCTGCTCAGAACCCAAATAAAAGTAAGTAATAAAATAGCAAACTTGAACTTTGTTACTGTCATTAGACTTATAATCACAAGAACAACCTTGAAGCCACTCATTGCCTTGGATTAACAACTTGTTGGAGGGAGGTGTCCTTAGCTACGCCTTGGACCATGCATCCCCCAACTGGTCAATAATCCCTTGAAACTGACCATCATCGAGGTTGTTACTGCTTAAATAAAAAAACAAAAAACAGAGGCCCTATTTCAGTTGCAAGGGCTGCTTTACAGAAGAACTGCACAGAACCTGTGAGTCATTTTTTCCTTTAGAAGCCGATTTTTTAATACCATTTCCAATTCTGTTACTGTTCCATTTCTACGGACTTTTTTAATTCTCTTAGTGGGTGTTTCTGAGTTACACACAGTTTCCATTTTAGAACTGTATGATGTAGTTTATGTTCCTTACACAACTCTTCCGTTGTTGATACAATGCACCCGTGTTCTGCTATAGGAATGTCGTGATTGAGGGGGACATAAACAACTTCATACAGTTCCAGAATGGTACTGAACACAGACTGTAAATCAAAAACACTCACAGAGGGTACAGTGGAGCAATAGCAGAACCAGAACCAGTATTTTAAAACCAACTTCCACTGTGAAAATGACTTTCAGGTTCAGCACAGTTCTTTAAAGAGCTATGTGTACTGCCTGAAATTAACAGTAACTTTTGGAAATAGTCAGCTATCACGTCTTATATCTGAAATATATATCCTGGGTGTGAGTGACCATTGTAATGTGGTTCCAGTTGGGTATGGACAGGGAAAGCATCCTGTCTAAGACCAAAATCTTGGAATTTAGGAAGGCAGACTTCAGGAAGATGGGTGAAGTGCTAAAGAGCCACCTGCCAGGCATCAAAGCAGATATGGGGATGGACTAAAGAGGATCTACGATGTCAGTTCAACAAAAATATGTCAACCCGACGTTATAGCAATGGCTGCATGTCGATCACAATTGCATTTTTCATTGTGCTGTTGGAAAAATAAAGTTGTTTTTACAGGGCCCTCTGCCCCCCGCACCCCCTGTATTTTATTATAATCAACTCCGAGTCACAGCTGATTTGGGGAGTGGGTGCAAGACCCCAGGAAGACGTGCCAGGGTTCCTAGCAGACTTTACAGTGATCCATTGATGTTATCGCTGTCAATGACATCGCTGTAAAGTTGTCGCTGTGGTGTTGGCATATGGGACCAAAGGTGGTTCATCATTAAAGGAGGAATACTGGTTGCCACAGAGGAGTGTATTGTGCTCAGGGGGAAGAACACAACCAAAGCACCCAGCTGGTTCAGTTCTGGGGTCGCCCAGACAGTAAGGGAAAGAGGTTAGCCTATAAAAAATTCAGGAAGACCAAGAGAGAGTGGATAGAGAAATTACCTAAGGTTGGCTAGTGAGGCAAGTAAGGCACAAAAGGAGCTGCAGATATCTGAAGGAATTAAGAGGGGGAGAAGGCCTCTTTGCTATGTAAGTGAGAAAAGGGACAAGAAGGAAGGGACTGTTAGGCTTAAGAAAGGGGAGGAGTGGGTGGAGGATAACGGGGGAAAAGCAGAGACTAAATTAATTATTCTGTTCCATATTCACCAGGGAGAAGGATGGACCAGTGCCTTCAGGAGGGAGAAGAGGAGGGGGGGGGCACATTTGTAGTGATAGAGGAGGATGGAGGACAGAGTGAGGGAGTGGCTGCTAGCATTGAAGGTGGACATGTCACCAGGCCCGGACAGAGTACATCCAAGGGTACTAAGGAACTGGCTGAGGAGCTGACAGTGCCACTGGCAGACCTATTTAACAGTTCACTGGAGTCAGATGTGGTACCACAGAACTGAAGAATAGCACATGTGGTGCCCTCCACACAAGCAGTCCCAAGAATGACCCAGGGAATTACAGACCAGTCAGTGTGACCTTAATTGTGTGCAAGCTCATGGAGACCATACTAAAGGGAAGATTGGTAGAATATCTAGAGGAGCATGGTCTCCAGGATGCGAGGCAGTACAGGTTCATGGGGAGGAGATAATGTCAAATGAATCTGACTGACTTCTTTGATTGGGTCACTAAGACGGTAGAAAGGGGCCAAGTGGTAGACATTGTCTATCTGAATTTCAGCAAGGCCTTTGACTCTGTGCCTCACAAAAGGTTGATCAAGAAGTTGGCGGATCACGGGGTTGGTGATAAGATGGCCAGATGGGTTAAAAACTGGCTGAGAAACATAACCCAGAAGACGGTTGTGGGGGGAAGTTATCTGGCACCAGAGAGATCACCAGTGGGGTCCCGCAGGGCTCAGTGCCGAGGCCAGTGTTGTTCAATGCCTTCATCAATAACATTGGGGATGGCATTAAGGTTAAAATATGCCTATTTGCGGACAACACTAAGTTCTACGGGAGAGTTGATACAGGACCTACAGGATGATCTGGAAAAGCTGGGGAGGTGGTCCGGGATCTGGCAGCTTGGCTTCAATGCCAAAAAATGCAAAATTATGCACACTGGAGCCAAGAATCCCAGGACGGAATACTATCTGGGTGGAGTCCAGTTATCAGCATCAGAGGAGGAGAAGGACCTGGGAGTGATGATCACTAGTGACCTGAAGCACTCCACGCAGTACAAGAAAGCAGCAGCAAGGGCAAACAAGATGCTGGGATGCATAGCTAGGGGGATCAGTAGTAGGACAAAGGAAGTTATACCGCCCTTGTATGGTATCCTGTAATATGTGCAACTCAATTTGAGTGCCTGTTGGAATAACGACTGTGAAAAAATAGTGAGCAGTTATGCATAGTGAAAGGGAATAGCCAGGCAGAGTAAACAGTGAGGCACCAGAGTCAGCTGCATCACATTATAGGGTTTCTCTGGGAAGCCACCTTGCAACTGCTCGTCTGGTGTGGTGGCTATGGTCACCGCCTCCAAAGCTGGTGGACCTGGATTCAGGACTGACATTTTTTTTTTGGTGGGGGTTAACTTTTTTTTTTGTAATTATGTACTCCCACTCCCCTGACTTTGTTCCCCCTTCAACCCGCAGTTTTCCTACCACACTATTCTCCGCCGCCTGACTTGTGTCCCCCTCCCTAAGTTGCATCCCCTCATGTGTTTCTCCCCTCCATGAAATCCACCCCCCCCGGAGTTGGTTATTTTAATTTAGGGAGTGCGTGGGGCATAGCCCCCCACATAAAACAATAAGTTTAAATTGCCCCCCACAAAGAAAGTGAGCAACGTCGCTGTTTTTGAGTGGCACTGTAGTGCTCATCGACGTTTTTGTTTTCGCTGATGAGCACTCACTAATTTTGGTCTGCGCCATTTTGTAGGCACTATTATTACATAGAACCCACTTGTACAGGTCACTGGTGAGGCTACATCCTGAGTATGGAGTTCGGTACTGGTGGCCACACCTCAAAAAAAAGGACACTAACCTGCTGGAGAAGGTCCAGAGGAGGGCTACAAAGATGATAGTTAGTCAGCAGGGTAAGGCATATGATGAGAGGTTAAGGACACTGAACATATACTCCCTGGAGGACAGGAGAGAGAGAGAGAGAGAGAGAAGAGAGGACAGGATTGGGACCTTCAAGTACTTGAAAGGGATAAATAAGATGGATAAGAAGGGTCTCTGTAAGCTGAGTGGCAACCATAACATGAGAGAGCACAGCCTTAAGCTGGAGGAGGGAGGTTTGGGGGTCAGGAAACGTTTCTTCTACAGGAGGTGGTGGACACTTGGAATGCACTGCTGAAAGAGGTGGGCTCGTTGAAGACAGTGGGCAACCGAGAGAGGCTGGGATAGGCAAAAGGGGAAGGTAAGGATCATGGGTAGAGAGGATGGGAGGAGTTGGGAGGGGGGCAGGGACAGTAGCTCAAGCTGTAGACCCTGCAATACAAGCAGACTAGATAGACCAAATGGCCTTCTTCTGCTGGCTTCTTCGTATGTTCGTATATATGTATGTATGTATGTAAATATTTTAGTATTTTTTGTTTTGCTAATTAGAAGATTTTCTATCTGACAATACTAGGCGTGGTGTGTGAACAGCACTCAACCCAGAGGCTGACATAGTCAGTTTATTCTCCTAAACATCATCAGCACTGTGAAGAAGAGCCAATCTCCTGCTGCTTGACTGGTAACCTTTGGCACATATTACCATCAGGCAACTCGCTGGGCTTGTGAGGTAACCGTGAGTGAGGCCACGTGTTGATGGTGCAGTGGGAGAAACAGAACTAGATATTTCTGCTTACAGGTAAAGCACTGCTTTTCCTATCACAACCAATAATGTGAGGTGGAAAACTATCTACTGAGCCAAGAGAAAAAGAAAATCACTTCAGAAATAAAAAAAAAAAAATTGCAGAAGACTACTTTTAAAAATTACTAACATTTTCTGCCTGCTATTTTTTGGTGCACCTAGCTCTTTTAGGGTACTTTTACACCGCACCCCATTACACTGCTATGGTTTTTCAGCACTTGTTCTACCTTCTTGCACCTCTGAAAGGTATGCTTTTACACACCACAGTTGAAATCGATCCCGGAGAGAGAGTCTCGTGGGACCCTCTGTAATCCTGTTGCTTGTGAATCCTTCAGTGCCTTATGGTGGGTCCCGATGCTCATGCAAGCAGTGTTATGCCTAAGTTCAGCAACATATATTTACAGATAGTAGAAGGAAAGCTGAACTCAGCAGGTAGGCATGTTTTAGAAATGGGGGCTTAAAATGCGTTAAAATCACTCAGAACGTGGGGTTGTGATACTAGTCATGCACTTATGCATATTCATATTCAGTACCCTGAACCAGGGCTATCTCAGTGCTGTGCCTTTCCCTGAAACCTGACTGGGGAGGGTCATAGATATTGTGGCTGGATAAATGATCCTCCAGCTGCAAGGCGACCACCTTCTCAATAACTTTGTCCGTAAAAGGCAAGTTCGAGACTGGTTTGTAGTTGGCCAGGGAGTCAGGGTCTAAGGAGGGTTTTTTTCAAGAGGGGTCGAACAACCTCCTCTTTTAGAGGGTCTGTGAAGATCCCTCTCTCCAGAGAACTCCTCACTATCCCAGTCAGGACCGGGCCAATGGCCTCAACACACCCTACAAGAAGGTGAGTAGGGCCCAGGTCCCAACTACAGTAGGTTGGTCACAGAGTCTTGATGATCCTCACAAAATCAGTGACTGCTGGCAGGCTGAAGATAGACCAGGTCACCGGGGAACTGTACCACTTGGTTGATCAATGCAAGGACCAATGGGGAAGCACTGGATGATCTTGCTCGGGATCTTGGAGGGTCATGTGAGACTCTCTCTGGGATTGATGTGCGCACTGCTGACCAAGTACACAGCAGCATACACCACCAACATGCAATGGAGCACAACGACAACCCCACAAAAACAGGGGATGTCCGATCAGCAAGCATTCGCTTTGGAAGCACTGCGGGTTCTCTGTAGACAGCAAAAGTGTAAACGTTGCAGTTGCTCTGCACCGATAAATGCAGTGCAGAGCATGTCATGTAAAAGGGGTTTTAGGTGCTTGTGCGACCATGTTGTGCCAGCGCTCATATTGCAACCTGACCAAGCCAAGATCAGTGGGGTGGCAGTTATAAGCGTTTCTAATTGCACCTGCAACAGGCAGTGTGACTCCAAGTAGATCAGCCAGAAGTTCTCCATGACTGCCTACAAGAAGAGTGTCTGAAACATTAGGGGTTTTCCCATTCACCTCTCTCTGTATAATACTTAGTCAAGGACTGCCAATGCCGATATTCCAGCTGGAAACCCCAGCTGGAAGAGATGCAGGATCTGTGCTTGGAGCAAGAGGGTGCAGATATGGAAGGTTTGTAGATGGAGCCAGTGATATCAAGAGACTTTGCAGTGATGCCACAGACACACAAGAATAGTACCATTTGGTTTTATGGACTCTGCGCAGCTTTACAGGATCTAGTTTACTTTTTGGGCAGTAAACATACTACAAATACACATATTCCATGTCAGCATGAACCAATGCCGAATTTGCAATCAGTGAAGATGCCAAAATCTGGCAGTTTGGACACCGGGGAAGCAGGTCCGAAGGAACTCGGTTTCCCTTATCATTTGGCACTTCAATGTCATGATTTGGCACTTTTACAGGGAGAACCCACTGAGCATGTCTGAGTTGTTGGCAACAACATGACCTGCAGCAGTCAATCAGTGACACTGGACCCAGAAACATCGGCTATTGTGAGTCATCATTGCTAGTATCCAGCAGCAGCTGTGTCTTGTACTCATCTGTTGTGCATGTGTTGTCAATGTCTGTAGAAAACATGAGAAGAACAGGAGGAAAGGAAACAGGAGAAGGAAAGGATGCAGGAGGAGGAGGAGGAAATAATTCAGGAGGAGGAAGGGATACAGGAGGAGGAAAGGATGCAGGAGGAGGAGGAGGAAAGAATTCAGGAGACGAAGGGATACAGGAGGAGGAAAGGATGTAGGAGGAGGAGGAGGAGATGATACAGTAGGAGGAAAATATGCAGAAGGAGGAAAGGATACAGGAGGATGAAAGGATGCAGGAGGAGGAAAGGATGCAGGAGGAGCAAAAGGATGGTGGAATAGGAAATGATACAGGAGGATGAAAGGATACAGAGGGAAAAAAGGATGCAGGAGGAGGAAAGAATGTAGGAGGAGGAAAGGATATATGAGGAGGAGGAGGAGGAAAGAATGCAGGAGGAGAAATGGATGAAGGAGGAGAAAATGATACAGGAGGAAAAAAGAATACAGGACATGGAAAGAATGCAGGAGGACGAAAGGATACAGGCGGTGGAAAGGATACAGAAGGAAAAAAGGATACAGGATGTGGAAAGGATGCAGGAGGAGAGAAGGATACAGGAGGAGGAAATGATAACAGGAGGAAGAAGGGATACAGGAGGTGGAAAGGATACAGGAGAAGGAAAGGATGCAGGAGGAGAAAAGGATAAAGGAGGAGGAGGAAAGGATGCAAGAGGAGAGAAGGATACAGGAGGAGGAAATGATGTAGGAGGTTAGAAGGATACAGGAGGAGGAAAGGATGCAGGAGGAAGAAAGGATACAGGAGGTGGAAAGGATACAGGAGGAGGAAAGGATGCAACAAGGAAAGGATGCAGGAGGAGGAGGAGGAGAAAAAGGTTGTAGGAGGAAAGGATGCAGGAGGAGGAATGGATGCAGGAGGAGAAAGGATGCAGGAGGAGAAAAAAGATGTAGGAGGAGAAAAAGGATGTAGGAGGAAAGGATGCAGGATGAGGACAGGATGCAGAAGGAGGAGGAAGAGGAGGAAAGGATGCAGTAGGAGAACAAGGATGCAACAGGGAAAGGATGCAAGAGGAGAAAAAGATGCAGGAGGAGGAAAGGATGCCGGCAGAGGAGGAGGAAAGGATGCATGAGGAGGACAGGATGCAGGAGGAGAAAAAGGATGTAGGAGGAAAGGATGCAGGAGGAGAAATGGATGCAGGAGGAGGAAAGGATGCAGGAGGAGGAAGAGGAGGACAGGATGTAGCAGGAGAAATGGATGCAGGAGGAAGAAAGGATGCAGGAGGCGGAAAGAATGCAGGAGGTGGAGAGGATGCAGGAGGAGGAGGAAAGAATGCAGGAGAAAAGGATGCAAGAGGAGGAAAAGATGTAGGAGGAGAAAAGGATGCAGATAAATATTCCTTCCTGTCAGTCCCACCAAGTACATGTTCTGTAAGTGTTGGTGGTGGAGAGTGGAGCTGGTCATGGTAGGATCAAGAGTGGGAGACATGGTCATGGGGCCACGGGACAAGGTCTGCTGGGCACATGATAGTACAGGCAAAGAATCCATGGTCCATTAGTCCCCAGGAATCCACCGGTTCCAGTCCTACTGCCGTGTAAGCGGCCTTCCCTGCTGGTCATCCAGTTTATCTGGTGCTGAAACCATCCTCTACAATCCAGTAGCACACCAGGTTTCACCTATCCCTTCTTCAAATGCTTCTAGTTTCCCAGAAATGTAAATGTAAATTCTAGTTGATGAAAAAAAGGTCATCTTGCATTTGCTGCCCAATTCCTTAAAATCCCCCCCACCGACCAATTGTCACCAGCAGCTTCAGAAGACAGCATGTAGGAAGAAAGCAGGCCCAAATCACGGAAATAAAAATAATAATACAAAATAATGAAAATGATCATATATTAAATCATATGATATTCTATTATCATGTATCAAATTATATTTTACATATTACTTCAGATTATATTTTCATATATCAGTTTATATTATCAAATTTCATATGTTATATAATGTCATGTAACCCTGGAGCCATTATACCAAGGGCTGCTACCACTGCCTGCTTCTCTGGCTGCCGCTGAGGGGCCTAGGTTCGGAAGTAAGGGGTACTGTGGTTGCCCACCAACAGTAGAACTAAGATTTTGGTGCTTTCACCCAGAGTAATGGTTATGTGGGTTACTTGCGAAACTAGTACAGTCCTCTGGGAAGCTATACTCACCCACACCCCTGACTAGTGACCTTATACTATAAACTCAACAATCACTATATGCAGCAGTCAACCTACAATTAGTGGTGAGCGCTGAGAATATGCTCATGAACACCACATTTACCAACAGGGTCTGGACTTCTGGCATATACCCCGTGCCCCCTGTAAGAAAAGGGCTTCCAGCAACAACAGTGCTTTTGCACAGTATCTTTGGAATGACTCAGTAACTGAACACTGGGTAATAATATGCTCACAATCCAACTTAACATCAAACAGTAAATCAGATTTATTAAGGGGGACTTGAACAAGGAAGGGGCATGAATTTAGGCTAACGATTGTTGCAATACTGTAATTAGGTGGATGATAAATAATATACAGTTGTTCTGTCCCTGAATTAATTAGTCTAACCAGCTGCTGGGTACCCAGAGTGGAATTTTGGTGAAGGCCTGAAGTGTTGCCGCTGGTGGGCCAGCGTTACAGCTGGTTGGGGCCCTTGATGGAAAGGAGGGTGTTATTAAACATTTTAAAACACTTGCGGACAATAAGGTATTTGTAATCCCAGGTGGGATGGCCTATAACAACAGTTAGAAACTACCGAAAACTGATACAGCAACTTAGATGACACAGAAGCATTTATTTGGTGGTTGCAGGGGCTACCCTGGTTGTACTCACTGCACCCAGACAGATGGATGGAATGGCTGGTGACACCATGGACTGCTGCTCTCTCAGGATTCTGGTGAGGACTGGGGCCAACATGACTCACCTTCCCTTGAAGATCTTTTCCTGTAGGTGGCCGCAACCTGCGATTTAATTCTCCACTGGGGCTGACTCCCCAAGGCTGGTCTCTCGCCGAGCAGTAGCTGGATCTGGTGCAGAAACAGTCTCTTAGGGCTGAAGCTGGCATGGGCCCAGTAGTTGAAGTTGACTTAACAGATTGGCAGAGTCTTTTAACATTCAGCTTGCAGGCTGACTTAAGAAGCAAACAGGAAAAACTGGCAACACGTCTCCTTTCTTCCCAACTGGGGTAAGAGACAAACACCACATTTACCGGCTCCAACCGGCACAGGAGTCCTTAGATCAAGAAATCTTCTCATAGTTTTGTCAAATGCCCTCTCTTCAGGCAAAACATTTGCTCCAGTGTCAAAGTCTCTGAACTTAGTCAGGGCAACAGGACTTATGTTTACTGTTCTGCATTTCAGCAGTTTGAGGCATTGCAGAGCGGTAGAGCGGGCCGAAAAATCCCCACAGTGGTTTCAACTTACACAGAAGTTTCTTCCTTCTCAATGGCTCGAGCTGAACTTCCAGCTCAATTGCTGCAAAAGTCTTTTTCTTTGTTTATTTTTATTAATTGAAATGTTTCACCAGGAAAGGCACACAGAACAACAATGTTGCTCATCCCCCGGTGCATCCTGGGGGGAAGGAGAATCAGGATAACAATGATACACATGAGTGACAAAACAACAAATTACATAGATTTTACAGGCAGGAGAAGTACAGTCGGGTACAACAGTGACAGCAAGCAGCAAAAACAACTGCCTTGGTACACAATACCTCAAGTGCATTAAGTGCATTATTTGAAGGAGGGCAGTAGAATTGAAAGGAGGCAGACAAGGGGAGGGGTGGGCTCAAGGGAGGAGAACATTTGTTGGAGATAGGGAGCTCATGGGCAGAAACAGTTGGGGGATAGAAAGTTGTGTAAGGCAGCAGAAAGAGAAGAAGTGGAGGAGGGGTGATGGATCTGATGGGGTAAGGGAGTTCCACAATTTGGGTAGCCGGTGAGGAAAGAATTTTGCCCTATAGTTGTAGCACAGCGAGGGACAGCCAGTGTACAAGAGTCAATTGCTCTAAGTGCGTGCATGGGTTGGGGGAGGAACGGAAAGCAGGGAGGACAGGTAGGTAGGAGAGCATCATGCCAGAACTTTGAGATGAATTTAGCACAGTGGGAGGTATGACGATTAGACAGTGAGGTAAAAGACAGCGAGTGGTAGCAGTCACAGTGATCAGTAAGAGGTGGTGAGTCAAAAGCAAAGTGGAAGAAGGAGTTGAATAGGGTGTCCAATCTGGATTAGGAGGTCATGGGAGCAGCACTGTAGACTACGTCACAGTAGTCAAAAATTGGGAGGATCATCTTCTGGACCAGTTCATGCCTTGCTGGTAGAGGAATGCAACTACGGTTCCAGTATAAAGCGCCTAACTTGGGGTGTAATTTCTTCAGGATGGCATCAACATGTCCAGAGAAGTTTAGGTGTTGGTCGAGCCAAACCCCTAGGTATCAAAATGAGGAGTCCTCAAGGGTTGTCCCATCAAGGGTGTGGAAAGTGGGCATGGAGGTTAGACTTGAGTGTCTCTGCCTTGTGCCAAAGATCATGGAGACAGTCTTCTTGGCATTTAGAAAGAGTTGATGAGAGCTGAGCCAGAGCTGGATCTTATTGAAGTCTAGCTGGAGTCTGGCAGCCACATTGGTGAAGGATTTGCCTGAGGTGAACAGGACGCATCTGAATACATGTGAATGGAGGAGGAAGAGCAGACAGATGGTATTTTAGACAGTCTGAGTTTCTTCAGGTCCTGCAGGGAGGCAAGTCAGGCCTTTTCCCCTGTGAATTGCAGCTGCGACGACACACTTTGCTTCCTGTGGCTTGAGAGCTCGAGCTGGACTGACTTAGTCATACACAGTTCCACACTGTCAATCACAGTCCGAGAACTCTCATTGGTTAATTTAGGCGCCAACAAGGAAAGTTCACAGTTTCACTCACAAGGCACTGTAATAAGGACCCCTTGAGGACTCCTTGATTCTGATTGGTCCAAACACAGAGTCCAGGACCAAAGATGGTGGCTCCCATAGTAGAGGAACATATAGGCAAAGTAAATAACTCATTTATTTAGTAACAGCAAGGATTTAAAAATAAATATTTACAGCACTTTGAAGGGCTCCATCAGTGCTATTGAACAACTGCTAAATGAAGCGAATCAAGACTATGCCTGGCTGGTCACGAGCTTCATTTCACTTGGACCCAGCCCAGTCTATGTACACTATACACAAGCTAGATCTCTTAAAGAGCTAGTGCGGCGGCATGGGTCTGCACACTCACGCAGGATAACATCAACACATTTTGTACATGGATTTGCTTTCTCTTTCTGGACATCTCCCAGGCAGTGGGCATCAGAGGAGCCCAGGGAGCTACTCAAGGTAAGCCCCCCGGATTTGGGGGAAGGGGTTACATTATATATTGTCTGCTCATGTCTCATATCTTCTACTTTCTGCAATGCCTTCAGAAGACATGTCTTTCCACAGCAACGTACCAAACAAATCATCTTGCAGTTGCTGCCCTGGTACCCAGTTCCTCAGTCGAGTACCCCCGCCCCACTAACACCATCAGTCCATCGTACCTTAAAAAATACAAACAGATTCTCTGGAGTATGGGAGGATTTTACAGATGACATTACAAATCCACTGAAATCATGTTTTCTATGCATATAAATAAAGCCAAATTTATTAATAATAATCACAATAATTACATTATATCAACAACCATAGAAAAACTCTGGCGTCAGAAAACAACACAGCCTCTTCATCATGAGCCTCCTCCTCCTCCTCCTCCCTCTACCATGAATCCCATTTTCCTTATCAGGCGTCACTGCAGCATGTGGGTGACACCATCTTCTTCCATGCCTACACTTTGAACAGTAATGGTACAATACAACCGGACAATTAAAAAAAAGGTAACCACCAGACAGCATGGTGGTCTTACCTGGAATACGACTTTTTGCAGAGCCTCC
Source organism: Neoceratodus forsteri (assembly GCA_016271365.2). Classification (NCBI taxonomy): domain Eukaryota; kingdom Metazoa; phylum Chordata; order Ceratodontiformes; family Ceratodontidae; genus Neoceratodus; species Neoceratodus forsteri. The sequence continues at coordinate 73,547,980 of JADMNL010000036.1, forward strand.
GAATAGAGTTAAACTTTGAGTCAGCTACAGGGTTTGCAGCCCTAACAGGTGTTTACACACTTGTGAGTTTCACAAATAAAAGATTTTACACTGCATCTTTGGACATGGAATTTTTGCCTGTGCAACTGCTTACCCAGTGAGTTAGGGCTCATTTCCTTTGTGCTGTGTACAATATGACTGGCCAGTGTCACCCCAGCCCACCTGTGTGCCGTGGTTGATGACAATTGCCTCTGATTTGCAGCACAGCAGATAACATTTTTCACCACATCTTCACAACTCTTTACGTGTTCATCAGAAATCATGTTTCCTTGACATCATTCTCCTACTCCCCCTATAATCAGTCACATTTTCCTCATCATGCCTTGTGGCTGTGTATAGGTGATAGCAGGGTCACTGTCTTCCCTGCCTGCACACTGCACAGGAAATGGTAAAATATGCGTTGCCAGTGTCACCACACCTACTTATGCGCCGTGGTGTGGGTGTGAACAACTACCTTTCTGCCTTGGTGCACTGTACATAGCATTGTTTTTCATCTTCATGACACGTCCATTCAAAAACCAAGTTTTCTTGTCATAGAAATAATAATTACACACAAATAAAAAAAGTGTATATTATATTACTGTTATCATATTACTATTTATTATATTATACACATAAAAAAATAGAAGAGATAATATAAAATTAAAATAATTAGTATAAAAATATCATTATAAAATCTGTGGTGCTCCAAGGGAGAATATAGTAACTGGCATGAGGGAAAGTGGAGAGTCACAGAGTTCAGGGACGTATACATCTTGAGGTCAGCAGCGAATAGTAATAACTACTGAAGTTCACACAGGGCTGTTGTGGTGTTAGTGTTTTTTTGCAGACTTTGTCTCACCATGGGAAATAGCAGATGCATGCCAACAGAACCTGCTGAAAGTAACCTGAAGTTATTCTGATTCATTGCTGACCTGGAGGCTTTTTCCTCCCTATCTGTAGCCTGTTTTACTGTATACAGATTGCTGAACTGAGAGCAAAAATGGTTCGCTGAATTGGTAAAACTGAACCAAATTTTCAGGCTCCAACTTGGTGCTAAAATATAGCTGGCTCTGGCCCACTTCTCTCAACCTTAATTCATAGAATCATATCATAGAAGCTTGACTGCAGAAAAGGACCATACCGGCCCATCTAGTCTGCTCTTTTTTTTCTGCCTACACCTCCTCCTCCCCCTCCCTGCCAGCCCCACCCTCCCCGACACTCAGCTCCATATGCTTGTCCCATGCTCTCTTGAATTCTTTCACCAGTTTAGCCCCCACCACTCCATCTGGTAGTTTGTTCTAGGGCTCCACCACCCTCTCCTGAAGAAACGTCTTCTCATATTGCCACTGTATCTTTTTCCTTACAATCTGAGGCTGTGCCCTCTAGTTTTGACCCCCCTCCTTTCTCTTAAGTAAACCCTCTTCTCCCACTTTATTGAGCCCCTTTACATATTTAAAAGTTTCAGTCATGTCTCCCCTTTCCCTCCTTGTCTCCAGCGTGTACAGATCCAGCTCCTTACACCTCTGCTCATATGACTTTCCCTGCATACCTTGCACCATCTTGGTTGCCCTTCTCTGAACTCTCTCCAATGTATCTATATCCTTGCGGAGATGAGGCCTTCAGAACTGAACCCCATACTCCAGGTGTGGCCTCACCATGGCTTTGTTAAAGGGCATTATTACCTCCCTCTTTCTGCTAGTAATGCCCCTGCCTATGCATGCCAACATTCCATTGGCCTTTCCCACCGCCCTGCTACATTGGGTTCCTACCTTAAGGTTAAAAAAAATAGATATGTAACCCCCCCCCCAACTACTTTGCACAGTTAGCTACCCCTGGTACCATTGACTGGGCACACATTTAGACAATTGTACCACCCCTAGCTTTAGGAATGTATACCAGGCTCATTACGTCTAGTGGTCAAGGGGTTGGGGTGTACAAAAGCAAAAACTGACCTAGAAGGTATTTACAAACAACCAGGTCCTGAGGAGAGAACTTTTTGCTAGGGCTATGCTAGACCTATACTTCTGGAGGGGTACCCAGTAAATCCACACAGGAAGCAGTAACGTCACTGTCCAAACCACAGTTGGGGTTCTAGAATGTGACTTTATTCCCAAAGATGTTCTCTAAAGCAGGGGTGAGCCCCCAAGGTTTACACATTGTGGCACTAGAAACTTGCAGAACAATAAACAACTGAACTCTGACAGAAATTCTACGTATTCCCATGTAGCCGGTGGGTTACCCCAGGGGTCTCGTTGGCATTATTTTTGTGTTATTAGAGCTGTGCGGTGCCTCCATATGTAACCCCCTACTTAAGAAACATAGAAACATAGACTTTGACAGCAGATAAGGACCACTTGGCCCACCCAGTCTGCCCATTTCCCTACCTTCTGGATAAGCTGCAGATTCTAGTTAACCAACAGCCTACTTCCTGCAACCCCCCACTATAATTGCCTTGTGTCTGTCCCACACATGTTTGAATTCCCCCACTGTTTTAGAACCAACGACCTCCTCAGGAAGGCTGTTCCATGTATCCACCACTCTCTCCGTGAAAAAAATTTCCTCACATTACCCCTGAGCCGTCCCCCATTATCTTTAAATTGTGCCCCCTTGTTCTTACACATCTCTTTTTCTGAAAGATGCTACCCTCCTGGACTTTGTTGATTACCTTGAGGTACTTGAACGTTTCTATCATGTCCCCCCTGTAACCTCCTTTCATCAAGGGTATACATATTAAGCTCTCTCAGTCTCTCTTCATATGGTTTCTGCTGCAGACCCTGCACCATTTTAGTTGCCCTCCTCTGGACTGCTTCCATCCTGTCTATGGCCTTGCGTAGATGGGGTCTCCAAAACTGCACACAGTACTCCAGATGGGGTCTCATCAACTGTCTGTACAGAGGGATAACCACTTCCTTTTCTACTTGTGATGCCTTCTGCCATCCCAGTATCCCCCTGGCTCTCCTTACCGACTTTTACAATGCTTACCCACCTTTAGGTCATCTGATATGACTACCCTAGGTCCCTTTCCATTTTGTTGTTGTTAGTACCTCCCTGCTATTGTGTTCTTCTCCTGGGTTTTGTTTCCCAGGTGCATTACTTCAATTCTTTGTATTGAATCTAAGTTGCCATATGTCTGACCATTCCTCCAATCTTGCCAAGTCCCTTCTCATCTTTTCTACCCCCTTGTGTATCAACTCTGTTACAGATCTTTGTGTCATCTGCAAAGAGGCATACCTTTCCTCCTGACCCTCTGCAATGTCACCTATAAAGATGTTAAAGAGGACTGGACCCAGTACTGAGCCCTGAGGTACTCCACTAGTAACTCCCCTTTCTTTGGAATGTGTTCCATTCACTATTACCTTCTGTGTCCTGTTGTGCAGCCAGTTTGCTACCCAGGCTACCACCCTTTGACCCACTCCCAGGCTGTAACTTGATTATTAATCTTTTGTGTGGGACTGTGTCAAATGCCTTGCTAAAGCCTAGGTAGGCCACATCCACAGCCCCTTCCTGGTCTATTACTTTGGTCACCCAGTCAAAGAAATCAATTATATTCATCTGACATGACCTTCCTGCTGTATATCCATGCTGCTTTGGGTCCTGTGCCCTGCTGGCCTCTAGGTACTCAACAATTCTTTCTTTCAGAAGTGATTCCATCATTTTCCCTACCACAGAGGTCAAACTTACAGGTCTGTAGTTTCCTGCTTCTGCCTTGCTCCCACTTTTGTGAAGGGGAATCACATCTGCCATCCTCCAGTCCTCAGGTACCGCCCCATCCTGCCATGATCTGTTAAAAAGCATGGTCAGTGGTGTCACTAGGTCCTCCCTTAGTTCTTTTAGGATTCTGGGGTGAATCCCGTCAGGCCCCATTGCTTTGTCCACCTTGAGTTTTAGGGGTTCTTTCAGGACTCTTTCTTCTGTGAATGGACTGGTGTCAACCCCCCTACTCAGAGTGCTTCTATTGACTGGTTTAGGTAACTCCTCCTCATCTTCTTTTGTGAATACTGAGCAAAAGTATTCTTTCAGTATCTCTGCCTTTTCACCGTCTCCCTCTGCCCACCTCCCCTCTCCTTTATTAATCTTCACTATCCCTCCCTTAACCTTTCCATGCTGCCTAATGTACCTATAAAAGGTTTTATCCCCCTTCTTAACTGAGTTGGCTATTTTTTCCTCGGTTTGGGCCTTTGCTAGTCTGACTGCCTTCCCCACTTCTTTCTGCTTTAATTGATACAGTTCCCTGTCATGCTCCTTCTGTGATTCCTTATACTTTTTGAATGCAGCCTTTTTCTCCTTAACCTTCCCTGCCACCTCTTTTGAGAACCATAGTGGTTTTTTACTCCGCTTTGTTTTCTTTATTTGTTTCACACAAAGGCTTGTTGCCTCTATGATGGCAGTTTTGATTTTTCTCTATTGTTCTTCCACCCCTCCTGTTTGGTCATTTGCTAGTGCATTTTTCAGGTATTCACCCATTTTGCCAAAGTCAGTTCTTCTAAAGTCCAGTATCCTTGTTTTTGTATGGCTTGTCTCCATAGTTGTACTCATTGTGAAGCACACTGTGCAGTGGTCACTTGTTCCCAGATGTCTACTGACTTCTAAAGTTGTGATCCTCTCTCCATTTGAGAGTACCAGGTCTAGTATTGCTCCCTCCCGAGTGGGTTCCAACACTAGCTGTTTAAGGCCTGCCCCCTGCAGGGCATCGAGAATGACCCTGCTCTTGGATGTGGCTGCAGTACATGTTATCCAGTTAACATCTGGCATATTCAGGTCCCCCATCAACAGTATCTCCCCTTTTTCAGCCATTTTGAGAATGTCCTCCATCATTTTGTTGTCCATTTCCTCTTCTTGAGACGGGGGTCTGTATACAACCCCTGTGTGGATTGTGATGCCATTCCCTGTCTCCAAGGTGACCCAGAGTGCCTCTTGTCCTCCCCCTTTACTTTTTAGTTCTGTAGTTTTGATCCCTTCCCTTATGTATAGAGCTACTCCACCTCCTCTTTTACCTTACCTGTCCCTTCTGTAGATTGTGTACCCTGGTATGTTGACATCCCAGTCATGATTCTCAGTGTACCATGTTTCCGTGACTGCCACAATATCCAATTGTTCATCTTCCATCAGGGCTACTAGCTCAGGAAGCTTGTTTCCCAGACTACGGGCATTGGTACTCATTGCCCTCCATTTAATGTTGGCTTTATCCTTTTTTCCCCATCCCTGCTTTTATTGTCCTTGCCTATTTTTCCATTTACCCCTGTCCTGCCCTGTGTTGAGCTCTGTACCTCAGTGTTTACCTTACTATCTGCCATGCTTTGTGGGGGGAGGCATGAAATTGCCTGCCTTTTATCAGCGCCTCCCCCTTGGCTGGTTTAAAAGCTTGCCAAGGAAGCATTTAAACCTATCACCTAGGAGCTTGGTTCCCTTCATGGACAGATGCAGACCTTCATGTCAGTATAGACCTTTATCTCTCCAGGTGGCCCCCCAGTCCCCAATGAAGCCAAAGCCCTATGCTCTGCACCAGTTTTGCAACCATTCATTAAACTGCATGGTGTGCAGAACCCTAGCCTCACTCCTGCCATGGACTGGTAGCACCTCTGAGAAGGTTACCATGCTTGCTACCCGTCTGAGGCCCCTCCCCAACTCCACAAATTCATTCTGCACTGCACTGATCCCATGCCTAGCTAGGTCATTTGTCTCAAGGTGGACTATGATATCTAGTTCCCTCTCCTGTGATGCTGCTTCTGCAATCCTGAGGATTCGCTTCCTGTCCCTTCAAGCCATGGCACCAGGCAGGCACCTTACTTCCTTCTCCTCTCCCTTTCCCAGGTTTACCCCCCTAACAATAGAGTCCCCTATCAGAAGCTGTTTCTTTCCCCTGTGGTGTCTCTTGCCACCCTTTTGTGGGTCTCCCTTGTGGATGTCCTCAGCATTCTTCTGGGTCTCCACTGAGGGTGCCATCATAGAGGAACCTTGCTCTGCCAGAATGGCATATGATTTGTGTAGAGGTACAACTAGGGGGCTTCGTCTCTGGTCCACCACCCGCACCCTCCCAGAACCCACTGTGGTCCAACTGCTCTTCATACTTGGCAACCTCTGAGGCAGTGGTTGTGGCAGTGGTGCTCTTTGGAAGGGGGAGGCCTCCTTAGTCCTTGCTAGTTCAGCCTGGAGGTGGGCAACCTCTTCCCTCAGAGCTGACAGTTGCCTGCAAATAGGACAGCAACGCAGTTTCCAGAATGTCTCCTGGAAAACTGCTGCCCCACAGCCAGTGCATTGCACCACTCCCCACATGTCCCTGGTGACTGCTAGAAACAATCAAATACACAACTGTTCCACCACCCTGGTGAGTATTGCCCTTTATAGTAATTTAACTAACACCACAATTTACTAGACCACGGCTCCTGCGCAAACCACTCTACTGAGTCCAGGGATAAAAATAAACTCACTCCTCAGCCAGCAGGACACTTAAATGTTGCAAAAATATCCTTCCAAATCTAGGTCTCAACCCCAACAATCAAGCAAATTCAGTTGAATCTCACTCCCTCTGGTTATAAAATTACTACATTTTTAATGGAATCCTGCAATTCTCTGCTTAATGCCAATAAGGAAAAAAAAATGAAATTTTTTGTAGAAAGCGTAGCTCCCCTTCTTTACAACTATTATGCCTTACCAGGTTTCCAGGCCCTAAATGGAGTTATAGTTTGTTCTTTGCAGTGTAGTAAGGTTCTCAGCTTCCAACAGACAAATCAAAGTCAGACTGACTTGGGACCTGGGTTTGGGGAGAAAACTGTTGCTCTGTATTTTGGCTAGGTTTGACTTCTGGTCAGGGGCACTTGAGTAACTCCGGACACAGGAAGCAATAACTGTAAAGTCCAAACCAGGAGTGGGAGTCTAAAGTGTGGCTTTTATTCATAACCAACAGAATAACAAAGCATAGATGGACCCCCATGGGGCTACACTGCTGGTAATGCAGATTTATGGAGACCATAACACATCCTCATACACTGTAGCCCTCAGGCTTAGAAACACACTGGGCACTCAGCCCGAACTTGTACTCTTCTCTGGGTTTCCCTGGCTCAGCTCCCTTGCCAGCCCTTGGACTACCTTCCTTCCATGGTTCAGCTCTCATGCCAGCCCTTGGACTACTTTCCATAAGCAGGGATCATTTCTCGGTGGCTACCTAAACCACCTCTGAGCACTTCTGGCTCCATCAGGGAATCTTCTTCAACAATCCCACATCTGGGTACTTTCTTCAGGTACTGGCCAAGTACCTGAGAGAAAGCAACAGGTGACCCAAAGTGAACCCGTAGAGGTGACTCTGGTTGCACCAGATGGGGAGTCTCCCACCTCTTGCTCCCATGAATCATACCTGGCCATTCCTCTGGACTTTAACACATCATCTCTGAAAACACTTTACTTTGTAGATTCTCCATAAACATATGTCACATTTAATCTACTGTTTCTTCCATCCCACATGTGCTGAACTTGAAACCTACTTAATGAGTGGCTCTGTCCATTTCTCTAGACCCCCACAAAGTTAAGCAGTTCAATTCCCACAACTTTTAAAACTGTACTTGGCTGTCTTTTCCTGACCCCACAGTAGCAGTCACTTAAATTCATCTTGTCCCAGGTGAAAACACATTGGCCCTTTAGCAGAGCAAACTCACCCCTTGGTTGCAGGTGCCCCACAGGCTTTTTCTCTTCAAAGAAATCTCAACAAACTTCTGGTGCCTCAGCATGAACCTAGATTTAGGCAGCTTCTTCTTCCTCTAGCCAGGCCAGGGGATTGCCCCTTGAAGTGGGTGGAATCCTTCCCCCCATCCCCACAGGGATGGGGTCCTGAACCTTTGTAAGTGGTCTCTACCACTTCACTTGGCTCTTCTTGTGTTCCTCTTTAGGTGAGAACACACACCTCAAACAAAAATATAGCTTTTTGCCGGCCCGCCGGCGCAGCGGTTGGAATTCTGCTTGTGATGCTGGCGGCCCGGGTTCGGGGAATGGATTCGGGTCATCAGAGGGTCGGCAGAGAAAGGATGGAGCGTCTATGGACAACTATCCTTCTCCGGGGAGGGTGGGACAGTGTCCGTTGCAGGGACCCTGGCAGAGGCCAGGAGTCACTCCTGCTACCAGCACTTGAGATTCAGGGAGGTGGGGCAGATGCTGGCATCATTGCACGCTCCCACCTCCAAGAAAAGCGGAAAAGGAAACAGGAGGGGTGAGCCCTCTGTCTCAGTGAAGCCCTCCTTGGGGCTTCGATTAGCCTGCCATCGCCACTCTCCCCAACCAGATACAAGCCCACGGCTCTGATATGGGGGTCCGATGCCATGGCCCTGCCCTCCGGGGGCTAAGTCGGGGGTAACTGGGGAGGATGCAGCAATGGATGGCAGGTGGAAGTCTCAGGGCCGTGACCAGGGTGGAAGATTGACAGAAGGGCTTACCAAGAATAAATATAAAATAAAAAAAATAAAAAAATATATAGCTCTTTGTCAGAGCTGAGGGCTCTGAGGGCCTGCAGCTGCAGCACACCTCCTCCCTCTTCAACACTCTACTACCGACTGACTTCAGATTCCCCAACATTCTATCCTAACCTCCAGCTGCAACATTCCAGTGTGGCTTATGCAGCTGCGACAGTTCTAAAATGATGTCATCCCTCAGTCTCAGCTGAGACTGAGAACAGAGTGAGACAGTGTGAAATCCATTTAACTGGGATTTCACAAGCTGCCTTCCCTGCCTGCCACTAGGTCTAACTGAGATTCTTGTAACCTCGGGTAACAGGGAGGTTGCACCCATATTTCATAGGACATTGTACTTCTTGCACTGGCATTCCCATATTTCATAGGACTTTTACCACTCTCTGAGTAGCACTGGCCACAACATGAACATTTCTTCTAGTGGCACTGGCTACAACTGAGCACACATTTCCCATGTGGCTTAGGACTTTTAAACTTCTTCCAGTGGCACAGACCACAAACCGGAAATCCTTCTAGTGGCACTGGCCACAACCAAGCATACATTTGCTAATTACTAGCACAACCCACTTCAGGGGGTAAGATTCTCTTCATTGGCCACTATGTCCAAAGTAACAAGGCACCCTTATGGAACTTGTAGTCCTGAACTGGTTATTCCACATGGGGCTGCCCACCCTTTGCTCCCAAATCCGTACCCAGCCTTTCTTTCAGAGTTACGCCTTAAACATCTTGAACACACTTGGGTAAATGCTTAATTGCATGAACTTTTGCATCCAGCATTTAACACACTACACTGGTAGTGAGAACTGAAGTCCTGAACAACGTGATCTAGTCATAAATCTGGACCTTACACTTGTTAGCCTACTTTAAAATGAGAACTGTCTCAACTTCTGAACAGAACTGGTGTACATTTCCCCTCTTAGCCAGAGAAACACCAAAACACAGGTACTTTCTTTTGGCAGCACTAAGTCAGATTTACTCACTGTTACAACATTGCAGGCGGATTCAAATTGTCCTGGATCAAAAAGGGTATTGCCCCTAGGATCCATCCACTAGCAGTCCTTTTTACCCCTCTGGGGATGAAAATCAGGAGATCCTGCTGTAGACAACGGTTTCCACCACTTCTCTTGGCAAACTGAAGAATTTCAGGACTAGGGTGAGAAAGCAGGCTTGCCATAGAGCCCTCAGCTGGGCAGTTCTCACTCCTCACACTTCAAGCTGCTGACACACACACACTGACTACTGTCTCAAGAGCCTAAAGACTCCCCACTCACAGTTGCTGTGGCTTATGCTGCTGCGAGAGTTCTAATTGAGCTCATCTCTCATCTCAGCTGAGGCCAAGTAAACAAGAGAGTGAGTAGGTGAAAACCCCATATAACTATTCACCAGCTGCCTTTCCCTACCTAGCACTGACACTGAGGGGATTCTAGTAACCCCAGAGGACTGGGTGGTTACAGGTAGAAACATTCTTGAAAGCTGATTTGTTATAAGGCAGTTCCAACCGTGATGCTATCTCAGTACAGCATCATGGTCTGAAACTAATCGAATGAAAAACGTACAAAGAAAGTGTTTCTTTTTTCTTACAGGGTCCATTTTATAACTGCAATAAGAAACTTAGAAGCATATAATTTTACAGGCAGAAAAAGCTGCACAGTCCATTAAGTCTGCCTGGTTCCTACCCTAGTATCCACCAGTCCACCGCCAGTCAGACCTACACAGTGCTCCCAACCTGTAGTTCTACTTTGTAAGTCAAGTGACCGCCACTCGACCCTTCTCCCCTCTTTGTTATTTTCACAGTACCCATGTGTCTATTCCGCAATCTCTTGAAACCTGTAACCATCTCAACATTGATTAATCCCCCGGGAAGATGGTTCCACATGTCCACCACCCTCTCCATGAAGAAGTATTTCCTCACATTCCTCCAGAAGTCCCTCCCCCACACTAGCTTATAATTATGTCCTCTTGATCCTCACCCTTCAACATTGCCTGAACAGTTGCTGGAAGTCCACCCTGTTTCTCCCCTTCAGATATTTGAAAGTTTCAATCACATCCCTCCCTTTCCCTTTTGCCCTCCAGGGATTACAAACTCAGGTCAACCAGTCTTTCCTTATAGACCTACCCCTGGTGCCCATGAATCATTTTGGCTGCCTCCCCTGGACTGATTCTGAGTAGCTCTTGCCCTTGTTAAAGACGAGGGTTCCAGAACTGTACATAGTACTCTAGGCGACACTTCACCAAGGTCCTATAGCGAGGCAGGATCATTTCTTTCTTTTTGATGGAAAAGCTCCACCTATGCACCCTAGCATCCCACTGGCATTCCAATATGCCTAATGGCATTGGACAGTGTTCTTAAAGAGCCCTTGACACCATTAGGATAACTTTGAAAAATGTAAGCTTTAGACACAATTTAGTTTATATTTCTTATATTTTCTGCAATTGTGTCCCCTTTTCTCATTATTACTGATGACAGTTTCATGAAAACAGAATTGCTGTCCTCTAAACTTCATCTTCTCTGGCCATGACAACCACAGAGTTCTGTAGTTGGTCCTGAATACTTTGTGATTTGCATATACATCCCATAATGCTTTTCATTATGGTAATACGTGTGATTTTGTATTGCATGGATACATTGTGTCAACAATCTGTGAGCTTCACAAGGACATAAACTGCATTATCCACTTTTAAAATGGTCTTCAGCACCAAAGTGAAGAGGCTCCCAGTGAACTTACTACAAGCCTAGTAAAGGTGGAACAGTAACAAAATGTGAACCAGGATTTAAAAAGTAAAACAGTTCCACACAAAACAAAGGCTTGCAAGTTAAATGCAATTCTCTTTTATGACAGAATTAAATAGGACCCTACACAATGAACCATTAGAACAGATTAAAGAGTACACATTTTTAGATCTAACATTTAGTTGCAATTTAAAGTGGACCAAACATACTGTGAGAATTAAGGATAGGCAAAATGCTGCCAAACATGGCCTGCTATGATTTAACACCAAATATGAAAGTTATTAATTAGAGCCCACTCTTGAAGCAAGGGGTTCTAATCTGAATTCAATAATTATTGTTTTATTGGATACTTTTCCCCAGATAACTTAGAAAGTATAGTGAACAATTATTATCCACAGATTTCTGTGGATACTTTCCAGTAGTATCATGTCACCAGAATCATAGGGTTTGCAACGTCTATTTTCATCAGAATCATAGTAGTTGCGAAGTTCCTTCATTCATCACACATTATACACTGGAAATAAATTTTAGGAAAACCTTGTTTTAGGGGTTTCAGTAGACATCATGGAGGTCTCAACCACAATAGAAACATAGACTTTGACGGCAGATAAGGACCGCTTGGCCCATCTAGTCTGCCCATTTCCCTACCTACAGAATAAGCCGCAGATCCTAGTTAACCAACAGCCTATTTCTTCCTACCCCCACAAGAATTGCCCTATGTCTGTCCCATGCATTCTTGAATTCACCCACAGTTTTAGACCCCACAACCTCCTCAGGAAGGCTGTTCCATGCATCCACTGCCTCTCTGTGAAATAATACTTCCTCACATTGCCCCTGAACCACCCCCTCTATCTTTAAATTGTGTCCCCTTGTTCTTGCACGTCTCTTTTTCTGAAAGATGCTACCCTCTTGGACTTTGTTGATTCCACTGAGGTACTTAAAAGTTTCTATCATGTCCCCCCTCTCCCTTCTTTCCTCAAGGGTATACATATTAAGCTCCTTTAGTCTTTCCTCATACAGCTTCTTTTGCAGACCCTGCACCATTTTAGTTGCTCTACTCTGGACTGCCTCTATCCTGTCTGTGTCCTTGCGGAGATGGGGTCTCCAGAACTGAACTCAGTACTCCAGATGGGGTCTCACCAACTGTCTGTACAGAGGGATAACAACTTCCTGTTTTCTGCTGCTGATGCCTCTCCCTATGCATCCCAGTATACCCCCAGCCCTCCCTACTGCCTTCTCACATTGCTTGCTAACCTTAAGGTCATCTGATATGATTACCCCTAGGTCCCTTTCCTTTTTGGTTGTTACTACCTCCCCATTGTGTATTCTTCCCCTGGGTTCTTGTTTCCCAGGTGCATTATTTTGCACTTCTTTGCATTGAATCCTAGCTGCCATACTTCTGATCATTCCTCCAACCTTGCCAAGTCCCTTCTCATCCTTTCCACGCCTGTGTATATCAACCCTGTTGCAGATCTTTGTGTCATCTGCAAAGAGGCATACTTTTCCTTCCACTCCTCTTCAATGTCACTTATGAAGACATTAAAAGGTCTGGACCCAATACTGAACCCTGCGTACCCACTAGTAACCCCTGTTTCTTCAGAGTGGACTCCATTTACAATTACCTTCTGTGTCCTGTTGTCCAGCCAATGTTTTACCCAGGCTACCACCCTAGGACCCACTCCCAGGCTGGTTAATTTGACTATTAATCTTTTGTGTGGGACTGTGTCAAATGCCTTGCTAAAGTCTAGGTAGGCTATGTCCACAGCCCCTTCCTGGTCTACTACTTTGGTCACAACATCTGGCTACTCCTAAATCATGCCTCTGGATACTTTTCCCCAGATAACTTAGAAAGCATAGTGAACAATTATTATCAGTCTCTTCTGAGGGTATCTCCTTTAGTGTCAGCCCTTTATGTGAATGCAGCATTGGGCAGAATAAAAATAATGACATTAGCAAAATCATAATTCATGGTTATTGGCTAAGATTTAATTCTATGGATAATACATGACTTTCTGAAGTTTGTCTTCTTGAAAAATGTCTTTACATGTAAAAGGAGTTTCTTACTTTGTGGCTTAATAGTCTGATTGAAATGTTGCAGGCTTGTGGTCTCTATTTCTTGTGGAAATATTTCCTAGAAGGAAAAGAGATTAATAGGAATTATATTCTGGCAATGAAAAGCAAGGGGGTTCCCCAGGCATCAGTACTGGGACCCCTTTTGTTTCATGTATATGTAAATGATCTACCTGAAGGTGTATTATAGATCGTGGGAGCATTCCCGACCAGTTGGAGTGCTCCTTTCCTCCACGTGTGAGACGCTCTTATTCTGTGAAGAGCATCTCACCACAGATGCCCTGGAAATGGGCAGGTTCAGGGGAGTTGTTTTTAAAATATATATATGTATTATTGATCGCTGTCGATCAATAATATATTAATATGTCCCCCATCACCACTCGTTGCTAAAATGAGTGGTTTCATTTGCCTTCAGCTTGAGCCAGAACAGCTCAGCTTCGCTTCGCTGTTCTCACTCAGCTGAAGGCACGTGAAACCACTGTTATACAGCAACGAGTGGCTCTGGGGGACGTATTAACACATATCAGCAGGCACTAACATTCTTTTGTATGCTGACGACACTATTTTGTATTGTCAGTGGAAGGATCCTCTAGAAGCCATTAATACTTTGCCAAAGGATTTTGACAATATTCAGCAAACCCTAATGAATTCTCGCCTATTGCTAAATGTAAATAAAACTCAATGGGCCCTATGTTCTGGAAGACCTGAGACAGATAACCAAAGTGTAACAAATATAAGTATCAAGTCATTGGACGGGACCACTTTGATTCGAACCTCTGTGTATAAATATCTAGGTATGATACTAGATAACTCATCTCGCAGTTCATCTCATTGAAGACAGTGGGCAGCTTTAAGAGAGGCTGGGCTAGGCGTAAGGGGAAGGTAAGGATCATGGGTAGGAGGATGGGAGGAGTGGGAGGAGGGCAGGGATATTAGCTCAAGCTGTGGACCCTGCAATACGAGCAGACTTGATAGACCAAATGGCCTTCTTCTGCTGGCTTCTTCGTATGTTCGTATGTATGTTCGTATGACTCTATGAAATTTGAGTCACACATACAAATGCTTTCTAATAAACTTAAGAAATTATTATAATTTTTCTATAGAAATAAGATGTGTTTTAGTCTTAAAATTCATAAACATTTGGTAAATTCTCTTTTTATGTCACAAATTGACTATGGAGACTGTGTCTATATGAGAACAACAGATGCTGTCTTGAAACCTTTGGATCCTCTTTATCATAGTGTATTGAGATTCGCCACTGGGTTACCATGGCGAACCCATCACTGTAGTCGTTATTCTGAGATGGGTTGGCAACCATTCTCAGTCCATAGACATTCATTGGATAATTTATGTTTACAAATTTGTCCTGAATAAACTCCCCTCTTAGCTGATTGGATCCGTCATTAGTAAGGAACAAAACAGATATTCATTAAGGTCTGCTGACTTACCTCAGTACTTCTTACCTAGATTCAGAAATAGATTTGGTAATTACAGATTGGCTGTTGCAGTCCCAACGACTTGGATTTCCATGCAAAAAAAGATGAAATTGATATCAATAATCTCTTTATCATGTTTCTGATGTGGAACCTTTGTAAAAGAGCCTCAGCTCAAAGGTATTGTGTAATCCCTAGATTTGAATAAATAAATAAATAAATAAATAAATAAATAAGCAATTTCTTTGTAAAATTATGACACACGTTTGCAGCTGTTTTAAGTAAATTATAACTACACTGTATGTGAATTTTGCAAATTATGTATGTGATAGTATGTATATATGTTATATGAATGCACACATGTTTTGATGGATGCAGTTGTAAAACAGAGATCCTCTCTCAAGTTTGCTTTCTGATAAACTGAAATGAATTGAATTGAAACAGAGGTTATCTGATATTGAAAGCAAAATGGATCTTGAATTAATACAGAATTAGAAAATTACCTTAGCTGGCTAGAACAAAATTCTTTTTATTATTATGTTTGTATCTGTTATTTTTCCCCATTTTTGTCACCCCCTTCCCAGGCGCACATGCGCGTGTGGGAGACACGCGCACACCCGCTGCTCTGAGGTGCCATCCTGGACTTGCTGCCCTCCAGCCTACACTGCCACCGACCCCACCCAGTGGCAACAGAACTATGGGGGTGACAACCACCCCAGGAGAGGAGAGCTGCTGTTAGGCTGCTTGATCCTGCTCCATCCCTGCCCCCATGTTGGCACCCCGAGGACCCAAGGTCATTCCCGAACCTGGGTCGCCGGCATGGCATGAAGTGTGGCATCCAACGCCTCAACCCTCAGTGCCACCGGGCTGGCCAGAACTAAATTCTTACATAGACGGGAACCCATACTGAGCTTTCTTTTTTCAACAGAGTGTCGCAGAATTCTTACTCTTTGTAAGTTTGAGCTTACTCCCTACAAAATATTTGCAAGACAATGTAATAAGGATTCACTAGACGACATTACTTTAAATTGTGAGCATGGAGTGCATAGAGGATCTTAAACATGTATTATTGCTTTGCTTGGGATATGATAAATTTAGAATTCATTATCTCACAGACTATCTAATAAGCCCCTATGTGAATACTGAGACTGTAGATGACTTTCATTTCAACACTATAAATTTTAATATGGCTAATAGAGAATCATTAAAGATTGTGCCTAGAGGTCAGAGAATACAAAATGCAAAATGTTTTGAAAATAGATTTTGCAATGCAATGTTTGGATTGCTAATGTAATGTTGGTGTATTTGAAAATTGTTATTATAAAATGAGTATAAAAATCCAGCAACCTGATTGGCTGAGGAGCTGAGAACCCAGTGCTAATATCTCACACAACAGCTCTGGAAAAAGATCCAAGATCTAACTGACCTGTTTACATTAAGCAGGCACAGCCATATCAGTACGCCTCCATTAACCTACCTATACTATATTTTTTTCAAAAGTGTAGCATCTGACATTTTCTGGCCAAACAGCAGAATTACAATGGGTCAGTAAAACTATTTATTTTCTTTTTCTACTTTTTGTTGCCCTTTTTCCTCATTTAAATTAGAAACATAGAAGTTGACGGCAGATAAGGACCGCAAGGCCCATCCAGTCTGCCCATTTCTTTTTCTGCCTTACAAATGTGCCATCAGCCTTTGCTCTGTCAGTGGCCTATCTATTCATAGTCATCTGTATTGCTCCCTTATGCCTATCCCATGCCTGTTTGAAGCCCTGCACTGTATTCATAGCCACCACTTCTTGTGGTAAGCCATTCCATGCATCCACCACCCTTTCTGTGAAAAAGAATTTCCTCATTCCCCTTAATCGGCCCCTTCTAATCTCATGCTGTGTCCTCTTGTCCTGCTATTTTTCTTATATTTAAACGTGTTAGACTATTTCACCTTGTTTATGCCCTTAAGGTGTTTGAATGCCTCGATCATATCACCTCTCTCCCTCCTTGCTCAAGGGTATACATATTGAGCTCTGTTAATCTGTCCTCATATGTCTTCTGATGCAGTCCCTGCACCATTTTGGTTGCCTTCTCTGGACTGCCTCAATTTGGTTAATGTCCTTGTGAAGGTGTGGCCTCCAATACTGCACGCAGTACTCCAGATGGGGCCTAACTAGTGTCTTGTAAAGAGGGATTATTACCTCCTCTACGACTTAGTATACCCCCTACTAATACACCCTAACACTCCCTAGCCTTACCTACTGCTTTAGAGGTCTGCTTGATGATTTCAGGTCATCAGTGATGATGATGCCAAGTCTCTTTCTTCCTTTGTGACTGCTAGCAACTCCCTCCCAGTCTATAGGTGGCTTCAGGGTTTCTCTTCCTATGTGCATGATTTTGCACTTCTTGCATTAAATCCCAGTTGCCACTCTTCTGACCATTTTGCTAGTTTATCCAGATCTCTTCTCATTCTGCCCACCCCATCTGGATCATCTGCTCTGTTGCAGATCTTGGTGTCATCTGCAAACAGACAAGCCTTACCCTCTAGTCCATCTGCAAGGTCACTAATGAAGATGTTGAAGAGGACTGGTCCCAGGACTGATCCCTGAGGTACCCCACTTGTGACTTGCATCTCTTCTGACTGTATACCATTTACCACCACTCTCTGTTTTCTGCCCGTCAACCAGTTTGCCACCCAGTTGACCAACTTCTGACCCACCCGAGCCTACCCAGCTTATTTATCAATCTTCTATGTGGAACAGTGTCAAAAGCTTTGCTGAAGTCAAGGTAGGCGACATCAACTGCTCCCCCTTGGTCCACCACTCTGGTTACCCAGTCAAAGAAATCTATGAGATTAGTTTGACAGGACCTTCCTTTTGTAAACCCATGCTGTCTTGGATCCTGTGCCCCTATGGATTCAAGGTGTTGCACTATCCTTTCCTTAAGGAGTGCCTCCATAATCTTGCCCACTACTGAGGTAAGACTGACTGGTCTGTAGTTCCCGCCTCCTCCCTGCTACCACTCTTGTGGAGCAGGATCACATGAGCCTCTTCCAGTCTTCTGGGACCTCTCCTGTGCTCAGAGACTCACTAAACAGTTCTGCTAATGGCTCTGCTAGTTCACCTTTAGCTCCTTAAGTACCCTGGGATGTATGCCATCAGGTCCCATTGCCTTATCCACCCTGAGCTTAGCAAGCTCTTGTAGGACCCTTTCTTTTGTGAAGGGAGTAGTGCTCACCTCCCTCCCCTGTGTCCATGATGCTGAGCTGTGGGCCCTGTCCTACCTTCTCTTCAGTAAATACTGAGCAAAAGTATCTATTTAGGATAGATGCCTTTACAGGGTCCTCCTCCTCACATGCTCCCTTTTCTCCATTAAGCTTAGCAATACCCCCTTTGGACCTTCTCCTTTCACTAATGTATCTATAGAAAGTCTTGTCACCTTCTTTTACTGTTCGTGCTAGTGTTTCCTCAGTTTGGGACTTTGCCTGCCTTACTGCCTTCCCTGCTTCCCTTAGGGAAGTTTGGTATGCCTCTATCTTCATCCCGCTGTGTTCCTTATATTTCCTGAAGGCAGCCTTTTGCTCTGACCTTTCTGCTACTGTATTTGAGAACCAAAGTGGTTTCCTTCTTCTTTTGCACTTCCTTCTCTGTCTAACACAATGGGATGTTGCTTCAAGTATTGCATCCTTAATGCTTGCCCACTTTGCCTGTACCCCTCACCTGTGTTTCTTTTTGCCAGGGCTAGCTTAACTCTGTTGGCCATCTTATCAAAGTCAGGTCCTCTGAAGTCCCATATTTTTGCCTTGGAATGGGATGATTAAGATGTAGTAGCCAAATTGAACCATACCATGTGATGGTCACTGGCCCCAGGTGACCTTCTACCTGAGATCTGTGATCCCTTCCTTGTTAGTCAGTACTAGATCTAGGATAGCCCTGTCTCTTGTGGGTTGCTGTACCAGTTGTTTGAGGCCCTCCCCTGCAGGGAATCCACTATGTGTCTAGTTCTGGCAGATGTTCCTGCTGGTATTGACCAATCTGTATCCGGCATGTTGAAGTCTCCCATTATCAGAACCTCCCCTTTAGCTGTCATGTTTTGTATATCTTCTAACAGTAATGTGTCTATGTCCTCCCCCTGGTCTGGGGGCCTATAGACAACCCCAGTTCTTATGGCTATCCCATTTCATGTTTCCAGGGTGACCCACAGTTCTTCTGGCTCCTTATGTGTATTCTGAATTTCTGTAGCTTTGATATTTTCACTGACATACAGGGCCACTCCTCCCCCTTTTGCACCTCGGTCTCTTCTGAACAATACATAGCCAGGTACTGAAGTCTCCCAAGTGTGGTTACTGGTAAACCACGTCCTCACTAATTGCTACTATGTCCAGTTTAGCTTCTGACATTATTGCCTGCAGGTCTGGGATCTTATTTCCCAGGCTGTGAGCATTTGTGTACATGATTTTCCATTGGCCAGATTTTGGTGTGTTAGTTGTTGGGTGAGGTTTGGCATTACCCCTGTGCGTCGTATGGGGAGACAAACCTTTTTTCTTACCTGGTGATGCAAATGAACTGCAAACATGCTGAATCCCTGTTTGACCACTAGCTGAGGGGGGAAGGGTGTTCTTCCCATTCGACGTATGGGGTGCTGCACCCCTCTCCCCATTTGCTAGTTTAAATATTCTGCAAAGACGTCAAACTTCTGCCCCAATGCACTGACTCCTTCCTTAGTCAGATGCAGTCCATCAAATTTAAAGAATTTTCGCTCCCAGAACTGTTGCCAGTTCCCACAAATCTGTGTCCTTTTTCCTGGCACCAGCCCTTGAGCCACATGTTTAGCTCCTCTATCTCCCCTTCTCTGACCTTCCGTCCATCTGCTCCCCTCTCCCAGACTGGCAGGATCTCAGAGAAGGAGATGCCGGACGAAATAGATGATAGTTTGTCACCCAGCCTGGTCAGGTGTTCCTTGGTCTCCACAACTGACCGGCTGGGGAGATCATTAGTCCCTATGTACTAGGACATCAATGTTTTCTCCTGCTTTGTGAACAATTTTAGCAATGCGGTCAGTGTCTCCATGCTGATGTACCTGGGAGACATCTGACCATTACCCCTGGCTGGAGATGGGTATCAACTCCTGAATCATGGAGTCTCCTATGATCAGAAGTTTTTGGATTTCTTTTGCTTGTTTTGTTTTGGTTCCTGATTTGGGTGAGTTTGTTGTGCTAGCTCTGTGCTGCAGTGTCCTGCTCGGCAGTGTCTTCTGCCTCTTTGTTTGATTTCAGAGATAGAGGCAGATACCTGTTTGTAGTGTTTATATGGTTTTGGAGGTATATGTTGAAGAGCAGAGAGTGATGGGCACCCGATTTGCCCTCCTAACCACCTGCCAACCTCCTGGACCAACTACCCTCTGCGGTCAAGGTTTTCTTGTTGGATGCTGGGGAAATGGCGGGTGGTTCTTATAATGTATTTCCTCTTGAATATGAAATTTGAGGCGTGCAATCTCTGCCCGTATGCCCGGAGCTGAGCCCTAAGATCTCCAAAGGCCCAGCATGTAGGACAGTGTCCTAAATCCTGTAAGACTGTCCTTCTGAAAATTGTTCCACAGTACCTGTAGTTAATGATATCCATTCCAGATAAGTTGCTGGGTTTATAACCTAGTCAGAGTAATTAGAAGGGGAAAAAAAAGGAAAAAAATGCAAGTAATGGTTTGATTGTGTTTTGTTTAACTTGTTATAACAAGTTAAATTACTAATGCCCCTGTAAATGAACTCACCTTGTGGAGACCCCACTGATCCACCCCTTCCTGCTCTGCCACAGGAAATGTCACAACTGTGGTACCCTATAAAAGGAGTGTAGTGTGGGGTGGTTGGGGATGGGGTGGGTGGCTGGGCCCTTCCCCTGCCAAAAAAGAAGAACCACGGATGAAAGAATAAGGAGGTAAGAGCAGAAACAATCAGTCAACAACACATGCAGTAACCCTGAAAGCTTATCCTAATGTTAGATAAAACTGTAAAACCTGTAAAGCACCACCTGTAATAATTTCAGAGAAGATATGCTGTAAGAAACACTTTGCTACAGAGAAAATAAAGCAATGAAATGTTAGCAATAAACAGTAGCAATCCCTGTGAGTAAAAAATAAAAACAACGCCACACAGTAAATCTGCTTAGCCAAAATAAGTCTTAAACCTTTCCCTTGCTCTGGTAAGTTTCTCTACTCTGCCTTTCAAGCAGTCTTAGAAGGAAAGAGCTCAGGTGAAGCTAGGTGCCTTGGCCAGCAAACCAAGTCTTCCACCCTAAGGCTGTTTTAAAAAAATGTATGTCTTTACTCATCTTAATGGATCTATTTCATAATCGGAATAAGGCACTTCAAAAATGTGCTTTGTGCTGGGATAACAGCACTTCTCGGGTAGTGGAAGCACTTGCCCTTCGACCCACCCAAGGCGTGCCATTGTCCCAGTGCAAAGCACACCCTGTCATGCCTTATTGCTTAATTGACTGTTTAATGTAACAGGATGGGACCAGTAATACTGCCACACCCCTTGAGTATGCTGCTGGATTGGAGTATATGTAATTGTGATCAGCTTCTTTAAAACATATCATAACTTTGATAAGTCGATCAAATAAACTTTTCTGAACTTAACCTCATCATAGACTTGAGGTCAGGCGTAAGCCATTCAGCAGTCACCACTCTCTTCATAGCACACCTTGTGGGTGGGATTTTGAGGGAACTCCTTTAGGTGTGCGGATTGACCTGGCAGTACCTCATGGCATTGTGCCATTAGAGGGGTAGAGTGAGAGCCTTCCCCTCCAAATGTTTCCCTTGAATTGGATTCCAAATTCAGCAGCAATCTGAGACATCATAATAGCAACCTATTGTAAGAGGGATGGGGACCAAGACCTTAGTTCTCCAGAGGTTTCCTCCACAAGGGTGTTCTTCCTCTACTCCATGCTGAAGGTGATAAAGCAATGGATACCCTGAAGTTCCACAGCGAGTTGCAGCTGGATGGTGGTCCTTCGTGTCACTCCTCCTTACCTCCCTAGATTTTGATCTTCTCTCCAGGGTAGGGCCTTTCCAGGCTATGTCTTTTTTCTCCATGGGAAGTAAATGATTTTCTGTTCTTTTGCATGCTTTGGGGCCTCCTTCCCTAAAGTACCTTTGGTCATAATGGTCAATGTCCCTGTGACACTTCTAGGAGTGGAACCCTTCTCAAGAGGGTTCCCATATGTTGTGAGGGTGGTAGCCCCTTTAGTAGGTCAACATTACAATCATGTTGCACAGGTATCTACATGCTACCTACCTGACAATCTCAGTACCTTCTTGAATCAGCCACCTTCCAATACAGTCCTCCTAAACTCCACCAATTCTTCCATAAGTTCCCTAAGCATTCCAACATAAAGATTCCAATGACCCATTGAATGCAAGGGCTTGGCCCATAATGTAGTAGGAGCAGTGGGTGACACTCTTATGCCCCCTTCAAGTGGTACTTAAACCATGCATGCCTGAGCATCCTTTGAATGCCTGGTTTGTTGCTCTCACCATCCTCTCCTTCTCCTCCTCCTCCTCCTCCTCCACCTCCAGTGGTGCTTCTCTTTCCCTGCAGTTGGATCTTCTTTCCTAAAGTGCCTTTGGTTATAAGGACCATGTCCTTGTGGCACCTCTAGGGGTGGAACCCTGCTCAAAAGGGCTCCTGAACCCCATGGGAGTGGGAGCCTGTTGAGCCGGAGTAGAGAGAACGTAAGCCAAAGGTACAATTCTGTTGCACAAGCAAGTGCATACTACCTACTGGATGATGTCGGTACCTTCACGAATCATCCATTTTCCAACACAATCCTCTTAAACTCCACCAATCCTCCCTTCTGTTCCCTAAGCAGTCCAACGTAAGGAGCCCAGTGATCCACTGAAGTTTTATTAAGTGCCCCAAAAGTGTGTATTCCAGTAGGCAGTAAGAGAAAAAGAACAAACAACAGGTCACTTTGGATTGCAAAGGAGGTGTTGCAGGACATAAGAAACAGAAAACTGATGGAGAGAAAAAGACCTGAACCAGGCTCATCCAGTCTTTCCCAAGATTC
Source organism: Neoceratodus forsteri (assembly GCA_016271365.2). Taxonomy (NCBI): domain Eukaryota; kingdom Metazoa; phylum Chordata; order Ceratodontiformes; family Ceratodontidae; genus Neoceratodus; species Neoceratodus forsteri. Next base: position 73,570,741 of record JADMNL010000036.1, read on the forward strand.
CCTACTTGGAGATGCTGCAGTCTCCATCTTTCCTCCTAGTCATGCCTTCTCCTTCTCCACTTCCTGCGTTGTAACCACATTATATGTATCCAACTTCCTTTTGAATCTAGCTATTGTCTTTGCTTCCTCAACCTTGAGGGCAGCACATAAGGTGAGTAACAAGGGCAAGGAGACGTAGACAACATACAGGTCACTTTGGGATAGGTGCAAGAAGAAGAAAAGGGAGGCAAAGACCAGGACAAACCTGGCTACAGTATACAGTATATTTCTGTGATGGGTAAAGGAGAGAATTGGAAGTTTTTGGGATATGTAAGGAGTTGAAAGGGGAAAGGGAGGAGAGTTGGAAAAATCCTATGGAACAGTGGAGGGGGGCACGACAGATAACTCTGCCTACTTTATTCAATATTGTGCTTGAAAAAGTTTTTACATCAATAAATGCCCCACGGTACCATTCTCTCTCTGTTATAAATGCATCATGTCCTGTACTTGGTTATGCCAAGGATCTTGTGTTATATTGTTCTCCAGTTGGTCTAGAAAGACAACTCACCTCAAATAGATGTGCTGATATCGGAAATGGAATTGAAAATAAATAATAAAAATAAAATGAAAGTTGTTGGCCCGGTGGCAATGAGGGTTAAGGCACTGAACACCACACCTCGCGCTACGCCAGTGACCTGAGTTCAGGAATGGACTTGCATTACTCGGGGGTTGGCAGGGCAAGGAAGGATTGAGCATCCATAGACAGCTCTCCTTCCTTGGGAGGGGGATCACATGGTGCACTGCAGACTGACAACCAGCAGTGGCTGGGTGTCAGCACAGGTGCACCATCAAGAACAGGGAGGGAGACCGGCCCAGTGGTGCTGAGGTTTGAGGTGCTGGACACCACACCTCACCTTATGCTGGCGACCCGAGTTTGGGAGCGAGCTAGGGCACCGGGGGTTGGCAGGGATGGGGTGAGGATCAAGCACCTGCTGCACTGCTCTCCTTCCCCAGGGCGAGGGCTGGGGCTTGTCCGATCATCAGCAGCTCCCGGTGGAGATGTTGCTGTGCACCATGTGTCAGAGTGCACCACGTAGGGGAAGGGAGGGGAAAGGGCACCAGAACATGGGAAAAGCCCGGCTCCGCGGGGTAGATGACAGCACCTGACCCCCATGCCCACCGCTGGATCCACCTCGCCTGGCCTTCCATTTCCTCCACCAGGGCCCTCACCTACAGCCAGAGTCTAATTGTTAAGAGCGCCCAAAGGGAAGGGGTGGCCCCACCCCGGAGGGGTTAAGCTGGGGGTACTGGCTGTGGGGAAGGGGAAGAGAGGAGACTCAGGATCGAGGGGACCTCAGGCAGGCAGGAACAGGCAGGATGTCTGAGAGAGGCTCCATGGGCTGTAACTGGAGCGAAAGAGAGTTGGAAAAAAAAAAAAAAGAACAGGGAGGGCCCACGTCCAGGGCATTAGGCTGCCTCCATAGAGGCGGAGCCAGCCGCTCTGCCCATTGCACAGCCATGGGCCCGGGGGCCAAACAGCAACATCAGGAGCTAACAGGGTCTATGATGACCCAACTATCGGGTCGGAGGTGAGTTCCTCTGAGGGAGGGACTGGAGCTCCCTGTCTGCATCCCACAAAAAGAAAAAAAGAAAGTTATGGTATTTGTGGAATGAAAACAAAAACACATGTAGAAAATGGCAAGCAATGTGATTGAGCAGGTTAATAAATATATGTACATGGGCATTAATTTTACCACTAATAAAAAATGGTTCTATGTGATAACGGTGACTGCCAAAGGGCGATCACCGTTACAGCGAAGTCAGAGCACCGAAAATCAATTTCGGCATGCTGGCTCCCTGGTGCACAATAAAACAGTGCCAGGGACTTGCATTTATTTACGCTTATGCTGGGGCTCTACCCCTGCACCTCCCACCCCCCACTTAAGGATTCTCAGCTCCAGGAGTGTATGTCGGGGAGGCAAATGTAAAAAAATAAAATTTGGGCCAGGCACAACTAAAACAAACTCATGCCCAGACCCGAACCCAGCACCCTACGCACCAAAGCTGTGAGCTGACCTGTTACACCATGGGGCCAGCTCAGCAGCCTACTGCAGTGCCACCCCTCAAATCCCCTTCTACCCCTCACTGAGCGTGCTCGCTCCCCCCCCCACGTGCACATACCTGTAGCAACTTCCTGTCACTAGGGTTGCCAACCCACCCCATCCGCTTGCTGTAGCTGCCAGGTTGCCGCTGTGACATGTGCCGAGATTGAGTCGCCCTTTCGTGGGTCGCTCAATAGCGGTCACCCATGTCACGGTATACCTAAAAAAGGGAATATTAACTTAAATCACAACACAAAAAGAAAGCTCAAATAGTGAAACATGCCTTGCTAAGATTTAACTATGCATTTGGTGGAGGATCTGTCTTTTCTCTTTTTAAAAGCAATAGATAGTGAATTATTCCCTATTTGAACTTATGCGGCTGAAATTTGGGGCTATCATTATAGTGATGATTTCGAAAAAAATATTACTCTGTGTGTATAACAAGCTGTTGGGTGTCAGTCCTTTGTCACTATCTTCATTTGTGAGAGCAGTTAAGCCTGAGAAGGCTGATAGTTTTGGTATTGAGTAAACTTTTGTGTTATTGGATAAAGTTTCATCTTAGTTTTTAAACAGACTACCAGTTTATTGTCTTAAAGAAACTAATTCATATTTCTCTAATTCATTTTTTTATTTTTAATTCATATTTTCATTTTTATGTTGATTGAGCGCATGAGCAAGAAACATATTGCGGCAGCTTGCCAGAAGCAGGTTGTGGAGGCACGGCACTGTTGTGGCTAATGCCCCACAGCCTTTAAAGGCTTGGCCCACTTTCCCCAGTGGGTGGCACGCTGCTGCTGACACTAGTTCAGCCAGCGACCACAACCTTGAAACGTTTAGCCAGCTGCAACCGGGGCCGCCTCGTCATTGCAGCCATTGGCTGCAATGAGGGCGACTGCGTCATTGAGGGCGGAGCGTTGGTAATTTTCAATATTGTTTGTGAACATGGCCGCCGCTCACAAACAATATTCCTGACCCCCAGTGCCGAGGGGGGTGCCCAATCCCCCGGCAGCATGTGCCCCCACAACAACAGTGCTTTTACCAATGGGGCTCCCAATCCCCGCCGGCTTCCAGGCCCTCCTAGTGAAAGTTGCCAACGGGGAGACTACTCCCGCCAGCATTATGTCCCCTCCCAGTTTGTTTTGCCAATGGGGAGCCCACTCCCCATCAGCATAATGCCCCCCCATGAAAACCCAGTAGATTTGTGCTGATGGGGTGCCCAATCCCCTGTCGGCTACAGCTGCCCCCCCAAAAAAACACTCCGTTGGTACACTGGGAGCCCACCCCAGTGTGCCACATGCCCCTGTATAAAAAAAAAAAGTCCTGCAATGTTTTTTTTTTTTGTAACCTGTGAAAAAAGGAAACGGTCCCTGCCCCCTCCCACAACTCGCGCCAACCCACTGCGCACCCTGCCTCCCCACACCCCCCCTCACTCCATACTTACCTCCAGAGTCCGGTGCGATGATCTTCGGTGGACCAGGAACACGTCTGCACTCTTCAAAGCCGACCGTGAACTGAGGAAATGCCGGTAAGCTGCATAATGGTATAAATAGGATTTTTCAACTTTGATGCATATCTCGGCATTTTTTGAATTTTGGCACCACATTTTTACATGGGGTTTTGGGACCCTCCTCATGAATTCAGGCACTGTCAGCGTTATTCGGTCCCGAAGGTGATTTTGTGGTCACTGCATGGAATCGCCGGGACGATTTAAACAACAGTGCCAGTGTTCATGAGGTGTGGTCTCAAAAAGTGTATGTTGGCCGACCCGCCGGCGCAGCGGTTGGATTTCCACATGCGACGCCGCCACCCGGGTTCGGAACGGACTCGGTCGCTGAGGGTTGGCTGGGGGGGAAGGATGGAGCATCCTAGGGACTGTCTCCTTCTCCGGGAGGGAGAGGAGGTGTCCGAGCTCGGATGACTCCTGGTGGAGGCCAGGAGTCACGCAGCTGCCGGCACAGGCACGTACTGGAGGCGGGGCAGGGACGCCCGCTGTAACGACCCGCCTCCCCGAAAAGGAAAATGGATAAAGCTGCCGCAGCCTCTAAATGAAGCTCACCACGGCTGGATGAGCCCCCAGGCCAGCCCTCTGACCTAGTCCGATGACTGCGGCATGCAGCCAGAGTGCCGCAGCCCACCGTGGGGGTAAGTCACTGCAGTTGTCAGAGGGCTCGAGGCCGATATGGGGGTGGAAGTCAGTGGTTCGGACCGGCTGATAGTAACAGGCTTCGCGGCTAGGGCAGGTGGAGAAAAGAATAAAATGGGAAAAAAGTGTATGTTGCAAATTTGGTGGAAAAATCCAAAAAATGACTGTTTTACGAGCATGCATTGCGCAGTTGCTGTGCACTCTCATAACTTCGCCAATTTGCAATATTTTCATTCCAGATTTTCAACATTGCCATTTCTACACACCTCCTTATGAACAGTACAGCTTTGTTTTTTGACACCCTGGCCGAAATGTGTTTTCGCTCTTCCAGCGCAGAATAGCACAGTTGCTGTGGGAAATCAGTGTTCGGGACAGATTAAGAAAATCACAGTGACACTGTTCATGAGCAGAGGTCCTAAAATGCCTATGTTGAAAATTTGGTGATGAAACTCCATAAAATGACTGTGCTACGAGCGTGTGTTGTGCAGTTTCCATGCACCCTTGTAACTTCGCAAATTAGTAATATTTTCATGCCACATTTTCAACAGTGGCATTTTTTCATACCTCCTTATGAACAATACAGCTGTCATTTTTCACATCCTGGCCGAAATGTGTTTTCGCGCTTTTGACGCAGAATACCGCAGTCGCTGTCGGAAGTCAGTGTTTGAGACAGATTAGGATTGAGTGAGTGAGAGAGGGGGAGTGACTGAGCTCAATTGAGCTCTGTCGGGACTGCTGCGGATTTCTTTATGGGCAGGAAAAGGTGCCAATGCAGGCATGAGTGCAGTACAAAACGGCAGCCTGCAGCACCGGGAGACACAGAACAAGTGAGTGAGGGAGGGGGAGTGAATGAGCTCAACGGAGCTCTGTTGGGACTGCAGTGGATTTCTTTGTGGGCTTGAAAAGGCAGCAATGCATGCTGGGGCCCAGTACAAAAGAGCAACCTACAGTGGCAGGAGAAAAAAGACAGAGCGAATGAGACGGGGGAGTGTGCGCACTCAACGGAGCTCTACTGTGACTGCAGAAGATTTCTTTGTGGGCAGAAAAAGGCGGCAATGCAGGCAGGAGCCGAGTACAAAAGGGCAGCCTGCAGCGCGGCCAGAAACGGAATGAGCGAGTGAGAGAGGGGCAGTGAGCGAGCTCAACGGAGCTGTGTCGGGACTGCTGCAGATTTCTTTGTGAGCAGAAAAAGGTGCCAACAGAGCCAGGAGCCCAGTACAAAGGGCAGCCTGCAGTACCAGGAGAAACAGAATGAGCGAGTGAGACGGGGAGTGAGTGACCTCAACAGAGCTCTGTCGAACAGCTGCGAATTTCTTTGTGGGCAGAAAAAGGTGCCAATGAGGGCAGGAGCCCACTACAAAAGGGCAGCCTGCAGTGCCAGGAGAAGCACAACTAGCGAGTAAGAGAGAGGGAGTGAGCGAGCTCAACAGAGCTCTATCGTGACTGCTGCGGATTTCTTTGTGGGCAGAAAAAGGCAGCAATGCAGGCAGGAGCCCAGTACAAAAGGGCAGCCTGCAGTGCCTGGGAGACACAGAATGAGCGAGTGAGGGAGGGGGACTGAGTGAGGTCAACGGAGCTCTGTTGGGACTGCTACAGAGTTTTTTGTGGGCAGAAAAAGGCACCAATGCATGCAGTGGCCCAGTACAAAAGGGCAGCCTGCAGCACGGGCAGAAATGGAACGAGCAAGGGAGAAGGGGAGTGAGCGAACTCAACGGAGCTCTATCATGACTGCTGCAGATTTTTTTATGGGCAGCAAACGGTGGCAACGCAGGCAGGAGCCCAATACAAAAGGGCAGCCTGCAGCACCAGGAGAAACAGAATGAGCGAGTGACAGAGGGCCAGTGAGCAACCTCAACGGACCAACGCAATCAACATTTGGCATTGACAAATGCTTGTTTTATCTGGTACTCAGTGCATCCAAGTAATGTTATTTAGCTCCTGGGCCTGCAGATCATTCTGCCCTTGCATCCTGGACATCAGGTCTCTAAGTGGCTCTCCTCTCACTACAGTCGAATAATTTAAAGAGCAACTAACTGACTCTTTTTGAAAATATCCCCCAGAAGCATGAAAATCCCTCACCAGGCTCCGAGTCCACTGGTGCCAAAGTTTAATTTTTTCTGTACCCCCATTTAGGAAGGGAAGAGATTGTAATTTGGCTCCGTGGAGCCAAGCCACACTGATCCCTTTCACTTCCTAGTATCACTTCAGTCTGAGGTCCGCCCCCCCGCTATCACATTTTGTGATGTAACTATATGGATAGCTGTTGCATGCCATAGACAATGAATGGGGCTGTTTTAAAAGTAAAATTTATGTAGTTTAGATGTCTGTTCAGAACAAATCATGGCCACCGCTAACTAAGAAGGACCAGAGACTCTATCTCACTCGCCACACCTAGATGTTCAACCAAGATGGGTTAGCAGGCATTCTCTTCATTTGCTCCCAAGTACTGGAACTCCTCCAACTGTCCACAGTTCCCACACCACTTTCTCTTTGAAAGCTGCCTTCAAGTCATACCTCACCCAATCCATGACTTGCAACTGTTTCCAGACTCCCTGAACCACAGCTGTTCGGTCATTGTATAACCAGATTCTCGTACCTTTAGAGTGTCTCTATCACAATTGACTTTCACAATTGAATTCCTAGAACAATAAACTAAACTTTATTACCTAATTATTTGCCTAATTGTTATATGTTGATGATGTACTGTTCTCGGGTTTAAATTTTTGCACTTGCCTTATCTTAAATGTTCATAATTCTAATAATCTGTTAATTTGCAATATTCCTAACTGTGTACACCTGTCACCTGTATTCTGGAACTGTAAACTCTTTATATTTGTATCTTGTTCGACTTAATGTACTTGTATTCCTGCCTGACTTAATGTACTTGTGCTTTTGACCAACTGTTTTCTTGTGCAATTTACTCTCCCAGGTCATTCCTGAAAATAGGCATTCAGTTGTCTAGTGTACCTACCTGGTCACCAAAATCTAAATAAATAAGAAATCAAATGAATAAATAAAAATTAATAAAAGGTTACAGTTATTTATGGTTGAGTACTGTAGTTCTTATTCTTAATACGACAAGCCTGTCACACTTATGGACTGATCAGCATAAAGAGGATATAATAAACCAGTAATATTCTAAAGTAGCTAAAATGCGACTTGTAGATTTGGACAGGCAGTTTGACATGTATAAGATAAAACTAACTAAGATTACTGACTAATATCTGAGATTCAAACAAACTTGAAAGCTATGTAATATTTTTGGATACCACTTTTTTAAGAATAGCATTAAACAAATATAGAATGGAATTTTTTCCATCTGAAATGACAGAACTTCGATATGGAGCAGATGTAAACAGATCATTAGAATGTGATTGTGGTCCCACACAAATGGAGGCTTTTCCCCAAACTGCCACCTGCAAGGGTGAAAGGGCCTACTCCATTGCTGCCCCTAGGCATGGGAACAAATCAAGCATTCAGGCTCTTGTAGCCCACTGCTACCTACCGAACTTGCAGTTCACCTCCTGCATGCCTGGATACCACCTCTGCCTCCCTCAGTGCAAAGGAGCCTGCTGCCTCCAGCCTCTGGAATGAAGCATTCAGGTGTTATTGTAGCCCACTGGCTACTTTCACGCACCCGCGTGATTTGGCTCCTGCACGCCTGAATACCACACTCTGCATCTCTCAGCCAAGGAGCCTGCTAACCCAGCCCCTGAAATCAAGTATTTACAGCATTCTTATAGCCCACTCTGCTACCTACCGCACATGCAGTTCGCCTCCTGCATGCCTGGATACCACTCTGTGCCTCTTTCTGCACCAAGGAGCCTGCTGCCACCAGCCCCTGACAATCAAGCATTCAGGCGTTCTTGTAGCCCACTTGGCTACCTACCACACCTATGGCTCACCTCCTGCATGCCTGAAAACTACTCTGTCCCTCTTTCAGCGCAAACGAGCCTGCTGCCACCCCACCCCTTGAATCAAGCATTCAGGTGTTCTTGTAGCCCGCTCGGCTACCAATCGCACCCACAGTTTGCCTCCTACATGCCTGGACACCACTCTGTGCCTCTCTCAGTGCCAAGCATCCTGCTGACACCAGCCCCCTGGAATCGAGCATGCAGACTTTCCTGTAGTCCACTCCAATACCTACTGCACCCATGGTTCCCCTCCTGCACGCCTGGATACCACTCTGTGCCTCTCAGCACCAAGGAGCCTGCTGTCACCTGGCCCTGGAATCAAGCATTCAGGCATTTTTGTATCCCACTGGCCACCTACCACACCCAAGGTTTCCTTCCTGCATGCATGGATACCACTCTGTGCCTCTCTGAGCCAAGGAGCCTGCTGCCACCAGCCCTCTGGAATCAAGCATTCAGGCGTTCTTGTAGCCCACTCGGCTACCTACCGCACCCTCGGTTCACCTTCAGCATGCCTGGACACCACTCTGTGCCTCTCAAAGTGCCTCGGAGCCTGCTGCCACCAGCCCCCTGGAGTCAAGCATTCAGGCATTCTTGTAGCCCACTCGGCTACCTACTGCACCATCGGTTCGCTTCCTGCACACCTGGACACCACTCTCTACCTTTCTCACTTCCAAGGAGCCTGCTGAAACTAGCCCCATGGAATCAAGCATTCAGGCATTTTTGCACCCCACTCGGCTACGTACCGCACCCGTCGTTCGCCTCCTGAATGCCTGGATACCACTCTCTGCCTCTCTCAGTGCCAAGAAGCCTACTGCCACCAGCCCCCTGGAATCAGGCATTCAGGCATTCTTGTAGCCCACTCGGCTACCTACCGAACTCGCAGGTCGCCTCCTGCACGCCTGGATACGACTCTCTGCCTCTCTCAGAGCAAAGGAGCCTGCTACCGCCAGCCCCTGGAATGAAACATTCAGGCGTTATTGTAGCCCACTTGGCTACTTACCACATCCGCGATTCGCCTTCTGCACGCCTGAATACCACTCTCTGAATCTCTCAGCGCCAAGGAGCCTGCTACCCCAGCCCCTTGGAATCAAATATTTAGGCATTCTTGTAGCCCACTCGGATACCTACCACACCCGAGGTTTCCCTCCAACACACCTGGATACCACTCTGTGCCTCTCAGCGCCAAGGAGCCTGCTGCCACCAGCCCCTTGGAATCAAGTATTCAGGCATTCTTGTAGCGCACTCGGCTACCTACGGCACCCAAGGTTCACCTCCAGCATGCCTGGATACCACCTCTAGTGACTCTCTGAGTGCCAAGGAGACTGCTGCCACCAGCCCCTGGAATCAGCATTCAGGCATTCTTGTAGCCCCTGATACCTACCACACCCACGGTTTGCCTCCTTCATGCCTGATACCACTCTGTGCCTCTCTCAGCACCAATGAGCCTGCTGCCACCAGCCCCTGAATCAAGCATTCAGATGTTCTCTAGCACACTGGCTACCTACTGCACCCTGGTTCACCTCCTGGATGCTGATACCACTCTGTGCCTCTCTCAGCACCAAGAAGCCTGCTGCCACCAGCCCCTGGAATCAAGCATCAGATGTTCTTCTAGCCCACTGGCTTCCCACCGCACTCACGGTTCACCTCCTGCATGCCTGGATACCACTCTGTACCTCTCTCAGTGCCAAGGAGCCTGCTGCCACCAGCCCCTGGAATCAAGCATTCAGGAGTTCTTGTAGCCCACTTGCTACCTACCGCACCTGCGGGTTCCTCCTGCATACCTGGATACCACTCTGTGCCTCTCTCAGTGCCAAGGAGCCTGCTGCCACCAGCCCCCTGGAATCAAGTATTCAGGCATTCTTGTAGCGCACTCGGCTACCTACAGCACCCATGGTTCACCTCCTGTACGCCTGGATACCACTCTGTGCCTCACTTAGTGACAAAGAGACTGCTGCCACCAGCCCCCTGGAATCAAGCATTCAGGCATTCTTCTAGCCCACTCGGCTTCCTACCGCACCTGCGGTTCACCTCCTGGATGCATGGATACCACTCTGTGCCTCTCTCAGCGACAAGGAACCTGCTGCCACCAGCCCCTTGGAATCAGGCATTCAGGCATTCTTGTAGCCCACTCGGCTACCTACCGAACCTCCGTGGTTCACCTCCTGCATGCCCTGGATACCACTCTGTGCCCTCTCTCAGTGCCAAGGAGCCTGCTGCCACTAGCCCCTGGAATCAAGCATTCAGGCATTCTTGCAGCCCCACCTCGGTACCTACCGCACCTCATGTTCGCCTCCTGGATGCCAGGACACCACTCTGTGCCTCTCTCAGTGCCAAGAAGCTTACTGCCACCAGCCTCCCGGAATCAGGCATTCAGGCATTCTTGTAGCCCACTCGCTACCCACCGAACCCTGCAGTTCGCCTCCTGCATGCCTGGATACCACTCTGTGCCTCTCTCAGCACCAAGGAGCCTGCTGCCACCAGGCCCTGAATCAAGCATTCAGGCATCTTGTAGCCCACTCGCTACCTACCCCACCTACTCTGTTCACCTCCTGCATGCCTGGATACCACTCTGTGCCTCTCTCAGCACCAAGGAGCCTGCTGCCACCAGCCCCTGGAATCAAGCATTCAGGCATTCTTGTAGCCCACTGCTACCTACCTACACCTGCGGTTCACCTCCTGCACGCCTGGATACCACTCTGCGCCTCCTCAGCAAGAAGAGCCTGCTGCCACCAGCCCCTGAATGAAGCATTCAGGCGATTGTAGCCCACTCGGCTACTTACCACACCTGCGATTCGCCTCCTTCATGCCTGAATACCACTCTCTGCATCTCAGCACCACGGAGTCTGCTACCCCAGCCCTCTGAATCAAATATTTAGGCATTCTTGTAGCCCACTCGCTTCCACCGCACCTGCAGTTCACCTTCTGCATGCCTGGACATCACTCTGTGCCTCTCTCAGTGCCAAGGAGCCTGCTGCCACCAGCCCCCTGGAATCAAGCATTCAGGTGTTCTCTGAGCCCACTGGCTACCCACCGACCCGGGTTCACCTTCTGCATGCTCTGACACCACTCTGTGCCCATCAGTGCCAAGGAGCCTGCTGCCACCAGCCCCTGGAATCAAGCATTCAGGCGTCTCGATGCCCACTCGGCTACCTACCGCAGTTCGTCTCCTGCATGCCTGGATACCACTCTCTGCCTCTCTCAGTGCCAAGGAGCCTGTGCCACCAGCCCCCTGGAATCAGAATGCAGGTGTTCTTGTAGCCCATTAGGTTACCTACGGTACCCGCGGTTCGCCTACTGCACGTCTGGATACAACCTTGTGCCTCTCTCAGCACCAAGGAGCCTGCTGCCACCCGCCCCCTGCAATCAGGCATTCAGGCGTTCCTGTTGCCCACTCGGCTACCTACTACACTACCGGTTCACCTCCTGCACACCTGGATACTACTCCCTGACTCGCTCATCACCAAGGAGCATTATGCCGTCAGCCTACTGGAATTAGAAATTCAGGCATTCTAGTAGCCCACTCGGCTACATACCTACCGCACCACCGGCTCTCCTCCTGCATGCCTGGATAGCACTCAGTGCCTCTCTCGGCACCAAGGAGCCTCCTGCCACCAGCCCCTTGGAATCAAGCATTCAGGTGTTCCTGTAGCCCACTCAGCTACCGACCGCACCCACGGTTCTCCTCCTGCACACCTGGACACCACCCTGTGCCTCTCTCAGTGCCAAGCAGCCTGCTGCCACCAGCCCCCAGGAATAAAGCATTCAGGAGTTCAGTTAACCCACTTGGGTACCTAACGGACCCGCGGTTCTCCTCCTGCATGCCTGGATACCACTCTGTGCCTCTCTCAGCACCAAGGAGCCTGCAGCCACCAGCCCCCTGGAATCAGAATGCAGGTGTTCTTGTAGCCCACTAGGTTACCTACAGTACCCGTGGTTCGCCTCCTGCACGTCTGGATACAACTTTGTGCCTCTCTCAGTACCAAGGAGCCTGCTGCCACCCGCCCCCTGCAATCAAGCATTCAGGCGTTCTTGTAGACCACTCAGCTACGTACTGCACCCACAGTTCGCCTCCTGCAGGCCTGGATACCACTCTGTATCTCTCAGCGCCAAGGAGCCTGCTGCTACCAGCTCCATGGAATCAAGCATTCAGGCATTCTCATAGCCCACTCGTCTACCTACCACGCCCGCGGTTTGCCTCCTGCACGCCTGGATACCACTCTGTCCCTCTTTCAGTACCAAGGAGCATACTGCCACCAGCCCCCTGGAGTCAAGAATTCAGGCGTTCTTGTAGTCCACTCTGCTACTTACTGCATCCATGGTTCACCTCCTGCTTGCCTGGACACCACTCTGTGCCTCTTTCAGCACCAAGCAGGCTGCTGCCACTAGCCCCCTGGAATCAAGCATTCAGGCATTCTTGTAGTCCACTTGGCTACCAACTGAACCCACGGTTCACCTCCTGCATGCCTGGATACCACTCTGTACCTCTCCCAGCACCAAGGTGCCTGCTGCCAACAGCCCCCTGGAATCAAGCATTCAAGTGTTCATGTAGCCTACTCCGCTACCTACCGCACCTGTGGTTCACCTCCTGCATACCTGAATACCACTCTGTCCCTCTTCAGTGCCAAGGAACCTGCTGCCACCAGCCCCTGAATCAAGCATTCAGGGTCTTGTAGCCCACTGGCTACCTACGCACACATGTGTTCGCCTCCTGCATGCCTGGGTACCACTCTGTGCCTCTTTCAGTGCCAAGGAGCCTCCTGCCACCAGCCCCGTGGAATCAAGAAATCAGGCGTTCTTGTAGCCCACTCAGCTACCTACAGCACCCACAGTTCTCCTCCTGCATGCCTGGATACCACTCTATGCCTCTCTGCACCAAGGAGCACACTGCCATGACCTCCCTGTAATCAAGAATTCAGGCGTTCTTGTAGTCCAGTCGGCTACCTACCACACCCATGGATTACCTTCTGCATGCCTGGATACCACTCTGTGCCTCTCTCAGTGCCAAGGACGCTGCTGCCATCAGCTCCCTGGAGTCAAGCATTCAGGCGTTCTTGTAGCCCACTAGGCTACCTACTACACTAGCGGTTCACCTCTTGTGCACCTGGATACCACTCCCTGACTCGCTCACCACCCAGGAGCCTGCTGCCACTAGCCCCCTGGAATCAAGAATTCAGGCATTCTTGTAGCCCACTTGACTACCTACCGCACCCATGGTTTGCCTCCTGCATGCCTGGATACCACTCTGTGCCGCTCTCAGCGCCAAGCAGCATGCTGCCACCGGCCCCCTGGAATCAGGCATGCAGGCGTTCTTGTAGCCAACTCGGCTACCTTCTGAACTCGTGGTTCGCATACTGCACACCTGGATACCACTCAGTGCCTCTCTCAGGGTCAAGCAGCCTGCTGTCATAGCCCTTGGAATCAAGTATTTAGGCGTTTTTGTAGCCCACTCGGCTACGTACCACACCCGTGGTTCACCTTCTGCACGCCTGGATACCACTCTGTGCCTCTTCAGCTCAGGAGGTTGCTGCCACAGCCCCTGAAATCAGGCATTCAGGCATTCTTCTAGCCCACCTGGCTACCAACTGCACCCGCTGTTCACCTCCTGGATGCCTGGATTCCACTCTGTGCCTCTCTCAGCCTAAGGAGCCCAATGCCACCAGCCCCTGGTAATCGGACATTCAGGCATTCTTGTAGCCCGTCTGCTACCTCACGAACTTGTGGTTCGCCTCCTGCACGCCTAGATACCACTCTGTGCCTCTCAGCACCAAGGAGCCTCGCCACCGCCAGCCCTGAATCAAGCATTCAGGCGATCTTGAAGCCCACCGGCTACTCACTGCACTGCTGCCTCGCCTCCTGCATGCCTGAACACCACTCTGTCCCTCTTTCTGCGCGAAGTGGCCTGCTGCCACCAGCCACCTGGAATCAAGCATTCAGGCGTTCTTGTAGCCCACTCGGCTATCTACCGCACCCACAGTTCGCCTCCTGAACGCCTGGATACCACTCTGTGCCTCTCTTAGAGCCAAGGAGACTGCTGCCAGCAGCCCCCAGGAATCAAGCATTCAGGCATTCTTGTGGCCCCCTCGGCTACCTACCACACCCAAGGTTTCCTTCCTTCATGCAAGGATACCACTCTGTGCCTCTCTGAGCGCCAAGGAGCCTGCTGCCACCAGCCCTCTGGAATCAAGCATTCAGGTGTTCTTGTAGGCCACTTGGCTTCCTACCGCACCCGCGCTTCATATCCTGGACGCCTGGATACCACTATGGGCCAATCTCAGCGCCAATGAGCCTGCTGCCACCAGCCCCTTGGTATCAGGCATTCAGGAGTTCTTGTAGCCCACTCGGCTACCTACCAAACTCGTGGTTCACCTCCGCACGCCTGGATACTTCTCGGTGCCTCTCTCAGCACCAAGGAGCCAGCTGTCCCAGCCCCCTGGAATCAAGTATTCAGGCGTTCTTGTAGCCCACTCGGCTACCTACTGCTCCCGCAGCTCACCTCCTGCACGCTTGGATACCACTCTGTGTCTCTCTCAGCACCAAGGAGTCTGCTGCCACCAGCCCCTTGGAATCAATCATTCAGGTGTTCTCATATCCCACTCGGCTAACTACCGCACATGCGGTTCACCTCCTGCAGGCCTGGATACCACTCTGTGCCTCTCTCAGCACCAAGGAGCCTGCTGTCACCAGCCCCCAGGAATCAGGCATTCTTGTAGCTCACTCGGCTATTCACTGCACTCCAGGATCGCCTCCCTGCATGCCTGGATACCACTCTGAGCCTCTCTCAGTGCCAAGGAGCCTGCTGCCACCAGTTCCTGAATCAAGCATTCAGGCACTCTTGTAGCCCACTCGGCTACCTACCGCACCCGTGGTTCTGCCTCCATGCCTGGATACCATTCTGTGCTTCTCTCAATGCCAAGGAGCCTGCTGCCACCAGCCCACTGGAATCAAGCATTCAGGCATTCTCAGAGCCCACTGCTACCACCTGCACCTCGCTGTTCACCTCCTGCATGCCTGGATACCACTCTGTGCCTCTCTCAGTGCCAAGGAGCCTGTGCCACTGTTCTCCGCTGGAATCAAGTATTCGGGAGTTGTTGTAGCCCACCTTTGCTACCTACTGCACTTGCTGTTCAGCCTCCACGTCTGCAAATCACTCTGTCCCACTTTCAGTGCCAAGGAGCCTGCTGCCAGCAGTCCCTTGAATCAAGCATTCAGGCATTCCTGTAGCCCACTGGATACCTACCACACCTGGAGGATTCCCTCCTGCACACCTGGATACCACTCTGTGCCTCTCTCAGTGCCAAGGAGCCTGCTGCCATCAACACCCTGGAATCAAGCATTCAGGAGTTTTCAGCCCACTCGCTTCTTACTGCACCCGCTCACCTCCTGGATGCCTGGATACCACTGTGCCTCTCTCAGGACAAGGAAACCTGCTGCCACCAGCCCCTGGAATCAGGCATTCAGGCATTCTTGTAGCCCACTCGGCTACCTACCAAACTCGTGGTTCGCGTCCTGCACACCAAGATACCACTCTGTGCCTCTCTTAGTACCAAGGAGACTGCTGCCACCAGCCCCCTGTAATCAAGCATTCAGGCATTCTTGCACCCCACTCGGCAACCTACCGCACCCGTGGTTCGCCTCCTGCATGCCTGGATACCACTCTGTGCCTCTCTCAGTGCCAAGGAGCCTGCTGCCACCAGCCCCCTGGAATCAAGCATTCAGGCATTCTTGCACCCCATTCGGCTACCTACCGCACCCGTGTTTCGCCTCCTGGATGCCTGGGTACCACTCTGTGCCTCTCTCAGTGCCAAGAAGCCTACTGCCACCAGCCCTCTTGAATCAGGCATTCAGGCATTCTTGTAGCCCACTCGGCTACCTACCGAACTCGCAGTTCACCTCCTGCATGCCTGGATACCACTCTCTGCCTCTCTCAGCACAAAGGAGCCTGCTGCCTCCAGCCTCTGGAATGAAGCATTCAGGTGTTATTGTAGCCCACTCGGCTACTTACCGCACCCGTGATTTGGCTCCTGCATGCCTGAATACCACACTCTGCATCTCTCAGAGCCAAGGAGCCTGCTAACCCAGCCCCCTGAAATCAAGTATTTATGCATTCTTATAGCCCACTCTGCTCCCTACCGCACATGCAGTTCGCCTCCTGCATGCCTGGATACCACTCTGTGCCTCTTTCTACGCCAAAGAGCCTGCTGCCCCCAGCCCCCTACAGTCAAGCATTCAGGCGTTCTTGCAGCCCACTTGGCTACCTACTGCACCCACGGCTCACCTCCTGCATGCCTGAAAACCACTCTGTCCCTTTTCAGCTGAACGAGCCTGCTTCCACCCCACCCCCTTGAATCAAGCATTCAGGTGTTCTTGTAGCCCACTGCTACCAATCGCACCCACAGTTTGCCTCCCACATGCCTGGACACCACTCTGTGCCTCTCTCAGTGCCAAGCATCCTGCTGACACCAGCCCCTGAATCGAAGCATTCAGATCTTTCCTGTAGTCCACTCCGACACTCACTGCACCTGCTGTTCCTCCTGCATGCCTGGATACCACTCTGTGCCTCTCTTAGAGCCAAGGAGACTGCTGCCAGCAGCCCCCAGGAATCAAGCATTCAGGCATTCTTGTAGCCCCCTCGGCTACCTACCACACCCAAGGTTTCCTTCCTTCACGCATGGATACCACTCTGTGCCTCTCTGAGCGCCAAGGAGCCTGCTGCCAACAGCCCTCTGGAATCAAGCATTCAGGCGTTCTTGTAGGCCACTTGGCTTCCTACCGCACCCGCGCTTCACATCCTGGACGCCTGGATACCACTATGGGCCAATCTCAGCGCCAATGAGCCTGCTGCCACCAGCCTCTTGGTATTAGGCATTCAGTAGTTCATGTAGCCCACTCGGCTACCTACCAAACTCGTGTTTCACCTCCTGCACGCCTGGATACTTCTCGGTGCCTCTCTCAGCACCAAGGAACCAGCTGTCCCAGCCCCCTGGAATCAAGTATTCAGGCGTTCTTGAAGCCCACTGCTACCTACTGCTCCCGCAGATTCACCTCCTGCACGCTTGATACCACCCTGTGTCTCTCTCAGCACCAAGGAGTCTGCTGCCACCAGCCCCTTGGAATCACCATTCAGGTGTTCTCGGATCCCACTGGCTAACCACCGCGACATGCGGTTCGCCTCCTGCAGGCCTGATACCACTCTGTGCCTCTCTCAGCACCAAGGAGCCTGCTGTCATCAGCCCCCAGGAATCAGGCATTCTTGTAGCTCACTCGGCTGTCTCACCGCGACCTCGCGGATCGCCTCCTGCATGCCTGGATACCACTCTAGCCTCTCTCAGTGCCAAGGAGCCTGCTGCCACCAGTTCCTGAATCAGCATTCAGGCACCTTGTAGCCCACTCGGCTACCCACCGCACCCGTGGTTCGCCTCCTCCATGCCTGGATACCATTCTGTGCCTCTCTCAATGCCAAGGAGCCTGCTGCCACCAGCCCACTGGAATCAAGCATTCAGGCATTCTCCTCAGAGCCCACTCGCTACCTACCGCACCAGTCTCACCTCCTGCATGCCTGGATACCACTCTGTGCCTCTCTCAGTGCCAAGGAGCCTGTGCCACGAACCCGCTGGAATCAAGTATTCAGGAGTTGTTGTAGCCCACTTTGCTACCTACTGCACTTGCTGTTTGACCTCCACGTCTGCAAACCACTCTGTCCCACTCTCAGTGCCAAGGAGCCTGCTGCCAGCAGTCCCTTGAATCAAGCATTCAGGCATTCCTGTAGCCCACTGATACCTACCACACCCGGAGGTTTCCTCCTGCACACCTGGATACCACTCTGTGCCTCTCAGTGCCAAGGAGCCTGCTGCCATCAACACCCCTGGAATCAAGCATTCAGGCATTCTTTCTAGCCCACTCGGCTTCATACCGCACCCGCGGTTCACCTCCTGGATGCCTGGATACCACTCTGTGCCTCTCTCAGCGACAAGGAACCTGCTGCCACCAGCCCACTGGAATCAGGCATTCAGGCATTCTTGTAGCCCACTCAGCTACCTACCAAACTCGTGGTTCGCGTCCTGCACACCAAGATACCACTCTGTGCCTCTCTTAGTACCAAGGAGACTGCTGCCACCAGCCTCCTGTAATCAAGCATTCAGGCATTCTTGTAGCCCACTCGGCTTCCTATCACAACCGCGGTTTGCCTGCATCACGCCTGGATACCACTCTGTGCCTCTCTCAGCGCCAATGAGCCTGCTGCCACCAGCCCTCTGGAATCAAGCATTCAGGCATTCTTGCACCCCACTCGGCAACCTACCGCACCCATGGTTCGCCTCCTGCATGCCTGGATGCCACTCTGTGCCTCTCTCTCAGTGCCAAGGAGCCTGCTGCCACCAGCCCCCTGGAATCAAGCATTCAGGCATTCTTGCACCCTATATCTGCCACCCACTGCACTGGTGAAATTGGCCTCCTGGATGCCTGTACCACTTGTGCCTCCTCTCAGTGCCAAGAAGCCTACTGCCACCAGCCCTCTTGAATCAGGCATTCAGGCATTCTTGTAGCCCACTGCTACCTCACCGAACTCGCAGTTCACCTCCTGCATGCCTGGATACCACTCTCTGCCTCTCTCAGCACAAAGGAGCCTGCTGCCTCCAGCCTCTGAATGAAGCATTCAGGTGTTATTGTAGCCCACTGCTACCATCAGCACCCGGTGATTTGGCTCCTGCACGCCTGAATACCACACTCTGCATCTCTCAGCCAAGGAGCCTGCTAACCCAGCCCCCTGAAATCAAGTATTTACACATCCTTATAGCCCACCTGCTCCCTACCGCACATGCAGTTCTGCCTCCTGTATGCCTGGATACCACTCCTGTGCCTCTTTATATGCCAAGGAGCCTGCTGCCCCCAGCCCCTACAGTCACATTCAGGCGCTCTGGCAGCCCACTTGGCTACCTACCGCACCTCACGGCTCACCCTCCTGCATGCCTGAAAACCACTCTGTCCCTTTTCACCGCTGAATGAGCCTGCTTCCACCCCACCCCTTGAATCAAGCATTCAGGTGTTCTTGTAGCCCGCTCGGCTACCAATCGCACCCACAGTTTGCCTCCTACATGCCTGGACACCACTCTGTGCCTCTCTCAGTGCCAAGCATCCTGCTGACACCAGCCCCTTGGAATCGAGCATTCAGACTTTCCTGTAGTCCACTCCGATACCTACTGCACCCGCGGTTCCCCTCCTGCACGCCTGGATACCATTCTGTGCCTCTCTCAGCACCAAGGAGCCTGCTGTCACCTGGCCCCTGGAATCAAGCATTCAGGCATTTTTGTAGCCCACTCGGCTACCTACCGCACCCGCGGATCGCATCCTGAATGCCTGGATACCACTCTGTGCCTCTTTCAGCTCCAAGGAGCCTGCTGCCACCAGCCCCTGTAATCAGGCATTGTATGTTTGTGGCCCCACTCGCTACCTAGCTTAACCTCCGCAGATCGCCTCCTGCATGCCTGGATACCACTCTCTGAATCTTTCAGCGCCAAGGAGCCTGCTACCCCAGCCCCATGTAATCAAATATTTAGGCATTCCTGTAGCCCACTCGGATACCTACCACACCCGAGGTTTCCCTCCTACACACCTGGATACCACTCTGTCCTTCTCTCAGCGCCAAGAAGCCTACTGCCACCAGCCCCCTGGAATCAAGTATTCAGGCATTCTTGTAGCGCACTCGGCTACCTACGGCACCCACGGTTCACCTCCCTCATGCCTGGATACGACTCTGTGCCTCACTGAGTGCCAAGGAGACTGCTGCCACCAGCCCCCTGGAATCAAGCATTCAAGCATTCTTGTAGCCCCTTTGGATACCTACCACACCCGCAGTATGCCTCCTTCATGCCTAGATACCACTCTGTGCCTCTCTCAGTGCCAAGGAGCCTGCTGCCACCAGCCCCCTGGAATCAAGCATTCAGGGTGTTCTTCTAGCCCACTCGGCTTCCTACCGCACCCGCGTTTCACCTCCTGGATGCCTGGATACCACTCTGAGCCTCTCTCAGTGCCAAGAAGCCTGCTGCCACCAGCCCCCTGGAATCAAGCATTCAGGTGTTCTTGTAGCCTACTCTGCTACCTACCGCACCTGCGGTTACCTCCTGCATACCTGGATACCACACTGTGCCTCTCTCAGCGCCAAGGAGCCTGCAGCCACCAGCCCCCTGGAATCAAGTATTCAGGCATTTTTAGAAGGACTGCCACCCACGGCACCCACGGTTCACCTCCAGCATGCTTGAAACCACTCTGTGCCTCACTGAGTGCCAAGGAGACTGCTGCCACCAGCCCCTGGAATCAAGCATTCAGGCATTCTTGTAGCCCCTTGGATGCCTACCACACCCAGCAGTGTGCCTCCTTCACCTAGATACCACTCTGTGCCTCTCTCAGCGCCAAGGAGCCTCCTGCCACCAGCCCCTTGGAATCATGCATTCAGGTGTTCTTCTAGCCCACTCGGCTTCCTACCGCACCCTCGATTCACCTCCTGGATGCGTGGATACCACTTTGTGCCTCTCTCAGCACCAAGGAGCCTGCTGCCACCAGCCCCCTGGAATCAGGTATTCAGGCGTTCTTGTAGCCCACTCGGCTACCAACCGAACTCGTGGTTCACCTCCTGCACACCAGGATACCTCTCTGTGCATCTCTCAGCACCAAGGAGCCTGCTGCCACCAGCTCCCTGGAATCAGGTATTCAGGCGTTCTTGTAGCCCACTCGGCTACCAACCGAACTCGTGGTTCACCTCCTGCATGCCTGGATACCACTCTGAGCCTCCCTCAGTGCCAAGAAGCTGCCACCAGCCCCTGGAATCAAGCATTCAGGTGTTCTTGTAGCCCTACCCGCTACCTACCAGACCTGCGGTTACCTCCTGCATACCTGGATACCACTCTGTGCCTCTTTCTGTGCCAAGCAGCTTCCTGCCACCAGCCCACTGGAATCAAGCATTCAGGCGTTCTTGTAGCCCACTTGGCTACATATCACACCCGCAGTTTGCCTCCTGCATGCCTGGGTACCACTCTGTGCCTCTTTCAGCGCCAAGAAGCCTCCTGAAACCAGCCCCCTGGAATCAAGAAATCGGGCGTACCTGTAGCCCACTCGGCTACCTACCGCACCCGCCGTTCGCCTCCTGCATGCCTGGATACCACTTTGTGCCTCTCTCAGCTCCAAGGAGCATACTGCCATGAATTCCATGGAATCAAGAATTCAGGTGTTCCTGTACTCCACTCGGCTACCTACCGCACCCACGGTTCACCTTCTGCATGCCTGGACACCACTCTGTGCTTCTCTCAGTGCCAAGGACCCTGCTGCCACCAGGCCCCTGGAGTCAAGCATTCAGGTGTTCTTGTAGCCCACTTGGCATACCTACTGCGCCAGCGGTTTGCCTCCCGTACACCTGGATAGCATTCTCTATCTTTCTCATCGCCAAGGAGCCTGCTGCCACTAGCCCCCTGGAATCAAGCATTCAGGCATTCTTGCACCCCACTCGGCTACCTACCGCACCCGCGTTTCGCCTCCTGGATGCCTGGGTACCACTCTGTGCCTCTCTCAGTGCCAAGAAGCCTACTGCCACCAGCCCTCTTGTATCAGGCATTCAGGTGTTCTTGTAGCCCACTCGGCAACCTACCGAACTCGCAGTTCGCCTCCTGCACGCCTGGATACCACTCTCTGCCTCTCTCAGCGCAAAGGAGCCTGCTGCCTCCAGCCCCTAGAATGAAGCATTCAGGCGTTATTGTAGCCCACCAGGCTACTTCACCGCACCCGCGATTTGGCTCCTGCACGCCTGAATACCACACTCTGCATCTCTATGAGCCAAGGAGCCTGCTACCCCAGCCCCTGGAATCAAGTATTTATGCATTCTTGTAGCCATCTCGCTACCTACAGCACATGCAGTTCGCTTTGCATGCCTGATACCACTTGTGCCTCTTTCTGCACCATGGAGTCTGCCACCAGCCCCTACATCAAGATTCAGGGCGCTCTTGTGCCCACTTGGCTACCTACTGCACCCACGGCTCACCTCTTGCATGCCTGAAAACCACTCTGTCCCTCTTTCAACGCAAACGAGCCTGCTGCCACCCCACCCCTTGAATCAAGCATTCAGGTGTTCTTGTAGCCCGCTTGGCTACCAATCGCACCCACAGTTTGCCTATTACATGCCTGGACACTACTTTGTGCCTCTCTCAGTGCCAAGCATCCTGCTGACACCAGCCCCTTGGAATCGAGCATTCAGACTTTCCTGTAGTCCACTCCGATACCTACTGCACCCGCGGTTCCCCTCCTGCATGCCTGGATACCACTCTGTGCCTCTCTTAGAGCCAAGGAGACTGCTGCCAGCAGCCCCCAGGAATCAAGCATTCAGGCATTCTTGTAGCCCCCCTGCTACCTACCACACCCAAGGTTTCCTTCCTTCACGCATGGATACCACTCTGTGCTCTCTGAGCCCAAGGAGCCTGCTGCCACCAGCCCTCTGAATCAAGCATTCAGGCTGTTCTTGTAGGCCACTTGGCTACCCAGCCACCCAGCTCGCCTCCTGGATGCCTGGATACCACTCTGGGCCAATCTTCAGCGCCAATGAGCCTGCTGCCACCAGCCCTGTGGTATCAGGCATTCAGGAGTTCTTGTAGCCCACTGGCTACCTACCAAACTCTTGTTTCACCTCCTGCATGCCTGGATACTTCTCAGTGCCTCTCTCAGCACCAAGGAACCAGCTGTCCCAGCCCCCTGGAACTGAGTATTCAGGCGTCTTGTAGCCCACTGCTACCTACTGCTCCCGCGAGTTCACCTCCTGCACGCTTGATACCACTCTGTGTCTCTATCTAGCACCAAGGAGTCTGCTGCCACCAGCCCCTTGGAATCAATCATTCAGGTGTTCTCGTATCCCACTTGGCTAACTACCGCACATGCGGTTCGCCTCCTGCAGGCCTGGATACCACTCTGTGCCTCTCTCAGCACCAAGGAGCCTGCTGTCACCAGCCCCCAGGAATCAGGCATTCTTGTAGCTCACTCGGCTGTCTACCGCACCTTCGGATCGCCTCCTGCATGCCTGGATACCACTCTGTGCCTCTCTCAGTGCCAAGGAGCCTGCTGCCACCAGTTCCCTGGAATCAAGCATTCAGGCACTCTTGCAGCCCACTCGGCTACCTACCGCACCCGCGGTTCGCCTCCTCCATGCCTGGATACCATTCTGGGCCTCTCTCACTGCCAAGGAGCCTGCTGCCACCAGCCCACTGGAATCAAGCATTCAGGCATTCTCCTGTGAGCCCACTGGCTACCTACCGCACCAGTCCTCACCTCCTGCATGCCTGGATACCACTCTGTGCCTCTCTCAGTGCCAAGGAGCCTGTGCCACGAACCCGCTGGAATCAAGTATTCAGGAGTTGTTGTAGCCCACTTTGCTACCTACTCCACTTGCTGTTTGCTCCTCCACGCCTGCAAACCACTCTGTCCCACTCTCAGTGCCAAGGAGCCTGCTGCCAGCAGTCCTTGAATCAAGCATTCAGGCATTCCTGTAGCCCACTGATACCTACCACACCCGGAGGTTTCCTCCTGCACACCTGGATACCACCTGTGCCTCTCAGTGCCAAGGAGCCTGCTGCCACAGCCCACTGGAATCAAGCATTCAGGCATTCTCAGAGCCCACTCGGCTACCCACTGCACCCAGGTTCACCTCCTGCATGCCTGGATACCACTCTGTGCCTCTCTCAGTGCCAAGGAGCCTGTGCCATGAGCCTGCTGGAATCAAGCTATTCAGGAGTTGTTGTAGCCCACTTTGCTACCTACTGTACTTGCTTGCTCTGCCTCCACGCCTGCAAACCACTCTGTCCCACTCTCAGTGCCAAGGAGCCTGCTGCCAGCAGTCCCTTGAATCAAGCATTCAGGCATTCCTGTAGCCCACCGGATACCTACCACACCCGAGGTTTCCCTCCTGCACACCTGGATACCACTCTGTGCCTCTCTCAGTGCCAAGGAGCCTGCTGCCATCAGCCCCTGGAATCAAGCATTCAGGCATCTCTTGTAGCCCACTGCTACCTACTGCACCCGCTGTTCACCTCCACGCCTGGATACCACTCTGTGCCTCTCTCAGCACCAAGGAGCCTGCTGCCACCAGCCCCTGTAATCAGGCATTCAGGCATTCTTGTAGCCCACTGGCTTCCTATCACAACCGCGGTTTGCTCTACATCACGCCTGGATACCACTCTGTGCCTCTCTAGTGCCACAAGGAGCCTGCTGCCACCAGCCCCTGAATCAAGCATTCAGGCATTCTTGCACCCCACTTGCAACCTACCGCACTGTGGTTTGCCTCCTGCATGCCTGGATACCACTCTGTGCCTCTCTCAGTGCCAAGGAGCCTGTTGCCACCAGCCCCTGGAATCAAGCATTCAGGCATTCTTGCACCCCATCTGCCACTACCACGACCCGTGAGCCTCGCCTCCTGGATGCCTGGGTACCACTCTGTGCCTCTCAGTGCCAAGAAGCCTACTGCCACCAGCCCTCTTGAATCAGGCATTCAGGCATTCTTGTAGCCCACTGCTCACCCACCGAACTCGCAGTTCACCTCCTGCATGCCTGGATACCACCTCTGCCTCTCAGCACAAAGGGAGCCTGCTGCCTCCAGCCTCTGAATGAAGCATTCAGGTGTTATTGTAGCCCACTCGCTACTTACCGCACCCGTGATTTGGCTCCTGCACGCCTGAATACCACACTCTGCATCTCTCAGAGCCAAGGAGCCTGCTAACCCAGCCCCCTGAAATCAAGTATTTACAATTCTTATAGCCCACCTGCTCCCTACCGCACATGCAGTCCTGCCTCCTGTATGCCTGGATACCACTCCTGTGCCTCTTTATATGCCAAGGAGCCTGCTGCCCCCAGCCCCTACAGTCACATTCAGGCGCTCTGGCAGCCCACTTGGCTACCTACCGACCCACGGTTCACCTCCTGCATGCCTGAAAACCACTCTGTCCCTTTTCTCAGTGCATGAGCCTGTTTCCACCCCACCCCTTGAATCAAGCATTCAGGTGTTCTTGTAGCCCGCCGGCTACCAATCGCACCCACAGTTTGCCTCCTACATGCCTGGACACCACTCTGTGCCTCTCTCAGTGCCAAGCATCCTGCTGACACCAGCCCCTTGGAATCGAGCATTCAGACTTTCCTGTAGTCCACTCAGATACCTACTGCACCCGCGGTTCCCCTCCTGCACGCCTGGATAGCACTATGTGCCTCTCTCAGCACCAAGGAGCCTGCTGTCACCTGGCCCATGGAATCAAGCATTCAGGCATTTTTGTAGCCCACTTGGCTACCTACCGCACCCGCGGTTCGCATCCTGAATGCCTGGATACCACTCTGTGCCTCTTTCAGCTCCAAGGAGCCTGCTGCCACCAGCCCCCTGTAATCAGGCATTCAGGCGTTCTTGTAGCCCACTCGGCTACCTACCGAACTCGCAGATCGCCTCCTGCATGCCTGGATACCACTCTCTGAATCTTTCAGCGCCAAGGAGCCTGCTACCCCAGCCCCATGTAATCAAATATTTAGGCATTCTTGTAGCCCACTCGGCTACCTACGGCACCCACGGTTCACCTCCCTCATGCCTGGATACCACTCTGTGCCTCACTGAGTGCCAAGGAGACTGCTGCCACCAGCCCCCTGGAATCAAGCATTCAAGCATTCTTGTAGCGCACTCGGCTACCTACGGCACCCACGGTTCACCTCCCTCATGCCTGGATACCACTCTGTGCCTCACTGAGTGCCAAGGAGACTGCTGCCACCAGCCCCCTGGAATCAAGCATTCAAGCATTCTTGTAGCCCCCTTGGATACCTACCACACCCGCAGTATGCCTCCTTCATGCCTAGATACCACTCTGTGCCTCTCTCAGTGCCAAGGAGCCTGCCACCAGCCCCTGAATCAAGCATTCAGGGTGTTTCTAGCCCACCGGCTTCCTACCGCAACCTGCTTTCACCTCCTGGATGCCTGGATACCACTCTGAGCCTCTCTCAGTGCCAAGAAGCCTGCTGCCACCAGCCCCCTGGAATCAAGCATTCAGGTGTTCTTGTAGCCTACTCTGCTACCTACCGCACCTGCAGTTACCTCCTGCATACCTGGATACCACACTCTGCCCCTCTCAGCGCCAAGGAGCCTGCTGCCACCAGCCCCCTGGAATCAAGTATTCAGGCATTTTTGTAGCGCACTCGGCTACCTACGGCACCCACGGTTCACCTCCAGGATGCCTGAAAACCACTCTGTGCCTCACTGAGTGCCAAGGAGACTGCTGCCACCAGCCCCCTGGAATCAAGCATTCAGGCATTCTTGTAGCCCCCTTGGATGCCTACCACACCCGCGGTATGCCTCCTTCACACCTAGATACCACTCTGTGCCTCTCTCAGCGCCAAGGAGCCTCCTGCCACCAGCCCCTTGGAATCATGCATTCAGGTGTTCTTCTAGCCCGCTCGGCTTTCTACCGCACCCGCGATTCACCTCCTGGATGCGTGGATACCACTTTGTGCCTCTCTCAGCACCAAGGAGCCTGCTGCCACCAGCCCCTGGAATCAGGTATTCAGGCGCTCTTGTAGCCCACCCGGCTACCAACCGAACTCGTGGTTCACCTCCTGCACACCAGGATACCCTCTGTGCATCTCTCAGCACCAAGGAGCCTGCTGCCACCAGCTCCTGAATCAGGTATTCAGGTTCTTGTAGCCCACTCGGCTACCAACCGAACTCGTGGTTCACCTCCTGCATGCCTGGATACCACTCTGAGCCTCTCCTCAGTGCCAAGAAGCCTGCTGCCACCAGCCCCTGGAATCAAGCATTCAGGTGTTCTTGTAGCCTACTCGCTCACCTACCAAGACCTGCGGTTACCTCCTGCATACCTGGATACCACTCTGTGCCTCTTTCTGTGCCAAGTAGCTTCCTGCCACCAGCCCACTGGAATCAAGCATTCAGCGTTCTTGTAGCCCTTGGCTACATCACACCCGTTTGCCTCCTGCATGCCTGGGTACCACTCTGTGCCTCTTTCAAGCGCCAAGAAGCCTCCTGAAACCAGCCCCTGGAATCAAGAAATCAGGCATGCATTTGTAGCCCATACTCAGGTTACCTACCGCACCAGCTGCTCAGCCTCCTGCATGCCCGGATACCACTTTGTGCCTCTCTAGCTCCAAGGAGCATACTGCCATGAATTCCATGGAATCAAGAATTCAGGTGTTCCTGTACTCCACTCGCTACCACCGCACCCACGGTTCACCTTCTGCATGCCTGGACACCACTCTGTGCTTCTCAGTGCCAAGGACCCTGCTGCCACCAGCCCCTGGAGTCAAGCATTCAGGTGTTCTTGTAGCCCACTTGGCATACCTACTGCGCCAGCTGGGTTTGCCTCCGATACACCTGGATAGCACTCTCTACCTTTCTCATCGCCAAGGAGCCTGCTGCCACTAGCCCCTGGAATCAGCATTCAGGCATTCTGCACCCCACTCGGCTACCTACCGCACCCGTGTTTCGCCTCCTGGAAGCCTGGGTACCACTCTGTGCCTCTCTCAGTGCCAAGAAGCCTACTGCCACCAGCCCTCTTGTATCAGGCATTCAGATGTTCTTGTAGCCCACTCGGCTACCTACCGAACTCGCAGTTCGCCTCCTGCACGCCTGGATACCACTCTCTGCCTCTCTCAGCGAAAAGGAGCCTGCTGCCTCCAGCCCCTAGAATGAAGCATTCAGGCGTTATTGTAGCCCACTAGGCTACTTACCGCACCCGCGATTTGGCTCCTGCACGCCTGAATACCACACTCTGCATCTCTCAGAGCCAAGGAGCCTGCTACCCCAGCCCCCTGGAATCAAGTATTTATGCATTCTTGTAGCCATCTCGGCTACCTACAGCACATGCAGTTCGCTTCTTGCATGCCTGGATACCACTCTGTGCCTCTTTCTGCACCAAGGAGCCCGCTGCCACCAGCCCCTACATCAAGATTCAGGGCGCTCTTGTGCCCACTTGGCTACCTACTGCACCCACGGCTCACCTCCTTGCATGCCTGAAAACCACTCTGTCCCTCTTTCAGCGTAACGAGCCTGCTGCCACCCCACCCCTTGAATCAAGCATTCAGGTGTTCTTGTAGCCCGCCTGGGCTACCAATCGCACCCACAGTTTGCCTCCTACATGCCTGGACACCACTCTGTGCCTCTCAGTGCCAAGCATCCTGCTGACACCAGCCCCTGAATCGAGCATTCAGACTTTCCTGTAGCCCACTGATACTCACTGCACCCGCGGTTCCTCCCTCTGCATGCCTGATACCACTCTGTGCCTCTCTTCGAGCCAGGAGACTGCTGCCACCAGCCCCCTGGAATCAAGCATTCAGGCATTCTTGTAGCCCCTCAGCTACCTACCACACCAGTTCTCCTTCACTCATGCCTGGACACCACTGTGCCTCTTAGCGCCAAGGAGCCTGCTGCCACCAGCCCTCAGAGTCAAGCATTCAGGCTCTTGTAGCCCACTGCCACCCACCGCACCGTTCAGCCTCCTGCATGCCTGGATACCACTCTGTGCCTCTCTCAGTACCAAGGAGCATACTGCCATGAACTCCCTGGAATCAAGAATTCAGGTGTTCTTGTACTCCACTCTGCTACCTACCGCACCCACGGTTCAACTTCTGCATGCCTAGACACCACTCTGTGCTTCCCTCAGTGCCAAGGACCCTGCTGCACCAGCCCCCTGGAGTCAAGCATTCAGGCGTTCTTGTAGCCCACTCGGCTACCTACTGCACCAGCAGTTTGCCTCCTGTACACCTGGATACCACTCTCTACCTCTCTCACCGCCAAGGAGCCTGCTGCCACTAGCCCCCTGGAATCAAGCATTCAGGCATTCTTGCACCCCACTTGGCTACCTACCGCACCCGCTTTTCGCCTCCTGGATGCCTGGGTACCACTCTGTGCCTCTCTCAGTGCCAAGAAGCCTACTGCCACCAGCCCTCTTGAATCAGGCATTCAGGCGTTCTTGTAGCCCACTTGGCTACCTACCGAACTCGCAGTTCGCCTCCTGCACGCCTGGATACCACTCTCTGCCTCTCTCAGCGCAAAGGAGCCTGCTGCCTCCAGCCCCTGGAATGAAGCATTCAGGCGTTATTGTAGCCCACTCGGCTACTTATCGCACCCGCGATTTGGCTCCTGCACGCCTGAATACCACACTCTGCATCTCTCAGAGCCAAGGAGCCTGCTACCCCAGCCCCCTGGAATCAAGTATTTACGCATTCTTGTAGCCCACTCGGCTACCTACCGCACATGCAGTTCGCTTCCTGCATGCCTGGATACCACTCTGTGCCTCTTTCTGCACCAAGGAGCCTGCTGCCACCAGCCCCCTACAGTCAAGCATTCAGGCGTTCTTGTAGCCCACTTGGCTACCTACTGCACCCATGGCTCACCTCTTGCATGCCTGAAAACCACTCTGTCCCTCTTTCAGCGCGAATGAGCCTGCTGCCACCCCACCCCTTGAATCAAGCATTCAGGTGTTCTTGTAGCCCGCTCGGCTACCAATCGCACCCACAGTTTGCCTCCTACATACCTGGACACCACTCTGTGTCTCTCTCAGTGCCAAGCATCCTGCTGACACCAGCCCCCTGGAATACAGCATTCAGACTTTCCTGTAGCCCACTCGACACTCTACTGCACCATGGGTTCCTCCCTGCATGCCTGATACCACTCTGTGCCTCTCTCAGCACCAAGGAGCCTGCTGCCACCTGGCCCCTGGAATCAAGCATTCAGGCATTTTTGTAGCCCACTCGGCTACCTACCGCACCCGCAGTTCGCATCCTGCATGCCTGGATACCACTCTGTGCCTCTTTCAGCACCAAGGAGCCTGCTGCCACCAGCCCCTTGGAATCAAGCATTCAGGCATTCTTGTAGCCCACTCAGCTACCAACTGCACCCGCGGTTCACCTCCAGCATGCCTGGATACCACTCTGTACCTCTCCCAGCACCAAGGAGCCTGCTGCCACCAGCCTCCTGGAATCAAGCATTCAGGTGTTCATGTAGCCTACTCCGCTACCTACTGCACCTGCGGTTCGCCTCCTGCATACCTGGATACCACTCTGTCCCTCTTTCAGCGCCCAGGAGCCTGCTGCCACCAGCCCCTGAATCAAGCATTCAGGCGTTCTTGTAGCCCACTTGCTACCACTGCACTCGTGTGTTCACCTCCTGATGCCTGGATACCACTCTGTGCCTCTTCAGCACCAAGGAGCCCCTGCCACCAGCCCCATGGAATCAAGAAATCAGGCATTCTTGTAGCCCACTGCTACCCACTGCACCCGGTTCCCTCCTGCATGCCTGGATACCACTCTGTGCCTCTCTCAGTGCCAAGGAGCCTGCTGCCACCAGCTCCTGAATCAAGCATTCAGGCATTCTTCTAGCCCAGTCGGCTACCTACCGCACCCATGGATCGCCTTCTGCATGCCAGGATACCACTCTGTGCCTCTCTCAGCACCAAGGAGCCTGCTGCCACCAGCCCTTTGGAATCAATCATTCAGGTGTTCTTGTATCCCATTTGGCTATCTACCACACCTGCGGTTCGCCTCCTGCAGGCCTGGATACCACTCTGTGCCTCTCTCAGTGCCAAGGAGCTTGTGCCACCAGCCCGCTGGAATCAAGCATTCAGGTGTTGTTGTAGCCCACTTTGCTACCTACCGTACTTGCGGTTCGCCTCCTCCACGTCTGCATACCACTCTGTGCCTCTCTCAGTGCCAAGGAGCCTGCTGCCAGCAGTCCCTTGGAATCAAGCATTCAGGCATTCTTGTAGCCCACTCGGATACCTACCACACCCGAGGTTTCCCTCCTGCACACCTGGATACCACTCTGTGCCTCTCTCAGTGCCAAGGAGCCTGCTGCCACCAGCCCCTGGAATCAAGTATTTAAGGCAATCTTGTAGCCCACTCGGCTACCTACGGCACCCAGGTTCACCTCCAGCATGCCTGGATACCACTTTCTGCCTCACTTAGTGCCAAGGAGCCTGCTGCCACCAGCCCCTGGAATCAAGCATTCATGCATTCTTGTAGCCCCTCAGCTATCACCACACCCGCAGTTTGCTCCTTCACGCCTGGATACCACTCTGTGCCTCTCTCAGCACCAAGGAGCCTGCTGCCACCAGCCCCTGGAATCAAGCATTCAGGCGTTCTTGTAGCCCACTCGGCTACCTACCGCACCTCGTGGTTCACCTCCTGCATGCCTGGATACCACTCGTGCCTCTCAGCACCAAGGAGCCTGCTGCCACCAGCCCCTGGAATCAAGCATTCAGGCGTTCTTGTAGCCCACTCGGCTACCTACCAACCTGCGATTCACCTCCTGCATGCCTGGATACCACTTCTGCCCTCTCTCAGCGCCAAGGCAGCCTGCTGCCACCTGGAATCAAGTATCAGGCTCTTGTAGCCCACTCAGCTACCTACCACACCGTGTTCACCTCCTGCATGCCTGGATACCACTCTGTGCCTCTCTCAGCACCAAGGGAGACTGCTGCCACCAGCCCCTGGAATCAAGCATTCAGGTTTCTTGTAGCCCACTCGCTACCTACTGCACCCTGGTTCACCTCCTGCATGCCTGGATACCACTCTGTGCCTCTCTCAGTACCAAGGAGCCTGCTGCCACCAGCCCCTGGAATCAATCATTCAGGTGTTCTTGTATCCCATTTGGCTACCTACCGCACCTGCAGTTCGCCTCCTGCCGCCTGGATACCACTCTGTGCCTCTCTCAGTGCCAAGGAGCCTGTGCCACCAGCCCCTGGAATCAAGCATTCAGGTGTTCTTGTAGCCCACTTGCTACCTCACCAAGCTCGTGGTTTGCCTCCTGCACGCCTGGATACCACTCTGTGCCTCTCTCAGTGCCAAGGAGCCTGCTGCCACCAGCCCCTGGAATCAAGCATTCAGGCATTCTTGTAGCCCACTCGGATACCTACCACACCCGAGTTCCCTCCTGCACGCCTGGATACCACTCTGTGCCTCTCTCAGCGCCAAGGAGCCTGCTGCCACCAGCCCCCTGGAATCAAGCATTCAGGCTTGTAGCCCACTCGGCTACCTACCGCACCCGGTTAGCCTCCTGCATGCCTGGATACCACTCTGTGCCTCTCTCAGCGCCAAGGAGCCTGCTGCCACCAGCCCCTGGAATCAAGCATTCAGGTGTTCTTGTAGCCACTCTGCTACCTACTGCACTTGCTGTTTGCCTCCTGCATGCCTGCATACCACTCTGTGCCTCTCTAGTGCCAAGGAGCCTGCTGCCACCAGTCCCTTGGAATCAAGCATTCAGGCATTCTTGTAGCCCACTCGGATACCCACCACACCCGAGGTTTCCCTCCTGCACCCTGGATACCACTCTGTGCCTCTCTCAGTGCCAAGGAGTCTGCTGCCACCAGCCCCTGAATCGCATTCAGGCATTCTTGAGCCCACTCGGCTACCTACGGCACCCAGTTCACCTCCAGCATGCCTGGATACCACTCTGTGCCTCTCTCAGTGCCAAGGAGACTGCTGCCACCAGCCCCCTGGAATCAAGCATTCAGGCATTCTTGTAGCCCCCTCGGCTACCTACCACACCGACGGTTTGCCTCCTTCATGCCTAGATACCACTCTGTGCCTCTCTCAGCACCAAGGAGCCTGCTGCCACCAGCCCCCTGGAATCAAGCATTCAGGCGTTCTTCTAGCACACTCGGCTACCTACCGCACCTGCGGTTCACCTCCTGCATGCCTGGATACCACTCTGTGCCTCTCTCAGCGCCAAAGAGCCTGCTGCCACCAGCCCTGGAATCAAGCATTCAGGCGTTCTTGTAGCCCACTCGGCTACCTACCGCACCTCGCGGTTCGCCTCCTGCATGCCTGGATACCACTCTGTGCCTCTCTCAGCACCAAGGAGCCTGCTGCCACCAGCCCCTGGAATCAAGCATTCAGGCATTCTTGTAGCCCACTCGGCTACCTACCAAACTCGCGATTCACCTCCTGCATGCCTGGATACCATTCTGTGCCTCTCTCAGCGCCAAGCAGCCTGCTGCCCCAGCCCCTGGAATCAAGTATTTAGGCGTTCTTGTAGCCCACTCGGCTACCTACGCACCTGCGGTTCACCTCCTGCATGCCTGGATACCACTCTGTGCCTCTCTCAGCACCAAGGAGCCTGCTGCCACCAGCCTCCTGGAATCAAGCATTCATGTTCTTGCAGCCCACTCGGCTACCTACCGCACATCGCGGTTCGCCTCCTGCATGCCTGGATACCACTCTGTGCCTCTCTCAGCACCAAGGAGCCTGCTGCCACCAGCCCCCGGAATCAGATGCAGGTTCTTGTAGCCCACTCGGCTACCTATCGCACCCGCGGTTCGCCTCCTGCATGCCTGGATACCACTCCGTGCCTCTCTCAGTGCCAAGGAGCCTGCTGCCACCCGCCCTCTGGAATCAAGCATTCAGGCGTTCTTGTAGCCCACTCGGCTACCTACTGCACCCACAGTTCACCTCCTGCATGCCTGGATACCACTCTGTGCCTCTCTTAGTGCCAAGGAGACGGCTGCCACCAGTCCCCTGGAATCAAGCATTCTGGCATTCTTGTAGCCCCCTCGGCTACCTACCATGCCCGCGGTTTGCCTCCTTCATGCCTTGATACCACTCTGTGCCTCTCTCAGTGCCAAGGAGCCTACTGCCACTAGTCCTCTTGAATTAGGCATTCAGGCATTCTTGTAGCCCACTCGGCTACCTACCGCACCCATGGTTCGCCTCCTGGATGCCTGGATACCACTCTGTGCCTCTCTCAGTTCCAAGGAGCCTACTGCCACCAGCCCCTGGAATCAGGCATTCAGGCGTTCTTGTAGCCCACTCGGCTACCTACCACCCATGGTTTCCCTCCCGCACGCCTGGATACCACTCTGCCTCTCTCTCAGTGCCAAGGAGCCTGCTGCCACCAGCCCCTGGAATCAAGCATTCAGCATTGTCGTAGCCCACTCGGCTACCTACCGCACCCGTGGTTCGCCTCCTGCATGCCTGGATACCACTCTGTATCTCTCTCAGCACCAAGGAGCATGCTGCCACCAGCCCCCTGGAATCAAGCATTCAGGCATTCTTGTAGCCCACTCGGCTACCAACTGCACCCACAGTTCACCTCCAGCATGCCGGGATACCACTCTGTACCTCTCCCAGCACCAAGGAGCCTGCTGCCACCAGCCTCCTGGAATCAAGCATTCAGGTGTTCATGTAGCCTACTCCGCTACCTACCGCACCTGCGGTTCGCCTCCTGCATACCTGTATACCACTCTGTCCCTCTTTCAGCGCCAAGGAGCCTGCTGCCACCAGCCCCTTGGAATCAAGCATTCAGGCATTGTTGTAGCTCACTCAGCTACCTGCCGCACCCAGGGTTTGCCTCCTGCATGCCTGGGTACCACTCTGTGCCTCTTTCAGCACCAAGGAGCCTCCTGCCACCAGCCCCATGGAATCAAGAAATCAGGCATTCTTGTAGCCCACTCGGCTACCTACCGCACCCGCAGTTCGCCTCCTGCATGCCTGGATACCACTCTATGCCTCTCTCAGCACCAAGGAGCACACTGCCATGACCTCCCTGGAATCAAGAATTCAGGCATTCTTCTAGTCCAGTCGGCTACCTACCACACCCACGGATCGCCTTCTGCATGCCTGGATACCACTCTGTGCCTCTCTCAGCACCAAGGAGCCTGCTGCCACCAGCCCCTTGGAATCAATCATTCAGGTGTTCTTGTATCCCATTTGCCTATCTAACGCACCTGCAGTTCGCCTCCTGCAGGCCTGGATACCACTCTGTGCCTCTCTCAGTGCCAAGGAGCCTCTGCCACCAGCCCGCTGGAATCAAGCATTCAGGTGTTGTTGTAGCCCACTTTGCTACCTACCGTACTTGCGGTTCACCTCCTCCACGTCTGCATACCACTCTGTGCCTCTCTCAGTGCCAAGGAGCCTGCTGCCAGCAGTCCCTTGGAATCAAGCATTCAGGCATTCTTGTAGCCCACTCGGATACCTACCACACCCGAGGTTTCCCTCCTGCACACCTGGATACCACTCTGTGCCTCTCTCAGTGCCAAGGAGCCTGCTGCCACCAGCCCCTGGAATCAAGCATTCAGGCATTCTTGTAGCCCACTCCTAGCTACCTACGCATCCGCTGGCTTGCCTCCTGCATGCCTGGATACCACTCTGTGCCTCTCAGTGCAAGGAGCCTGCTGCCACCAGCCCCTGGAATCAAGCATTCAGGCATTCTTGTAGTCCACTCGGCTTCCTACTGCACCCATGGTTCACTACCCTTCCTGGATGCCTGGATACCACTCTGTGCCTCTCTCAGAGCCAAGGAGCCTGCTGCCGCCAGCCCCCTGTAATCAGGCATTCTTGCAGCCCACTCGGCTACCTACCGAACTCGTGGTTCGCCTCCTGCATGCCTAGATAACACTCTGTGCCTCTCTCAGTGCCAAGGAGCCTGCTGCCGCCAGCCCCTGGAATCAAGCATTCAGACGTTCTTGTAGCCCATTCGGCTACCTACCGCACCCGCTGCTCACCTCCTGCATGCCTGAATACCACTCTGTCCCTCTTTCAGTGCAAAGGAGCCTGCTGCCACCAGCCCCTGGAATCAAGCATTCAGGCATTCTTGTAGCCCACTCGGCTACCTACCGCACCACGGTTCCCTCCTGCATGCCTGGATACCACTCTGTGCCTCTCTCAGTGCCACAGAGCCTGCTGCCACCAGCCCCTGGTATCTGGCATTCAGGCATTCTTGTAGCCCACTCGGCTACCTACCAAACTCGCGGTTCACCTCCTGCACGCCTGGATACTACTCTGTGTCTCTCTCAGCACCAAGCAGCCAACTGCCCCAGCCCCCTGGAATCAAGTATTCTGGCGTTCTTGTAGCCCACTCGGCTACCTACTGCTCCTGCAGTTCACCTCCTGCACACCTGGATACCACTCTGTCTCTCTCTCAGCACCAAGGAGCCTGCTGCCACCAGCTCCTTGGAATCAATCATTCAGGTGTTCTTGTATCCCATTTGGCTATCTACCGCACCTGCGGTTCACCTCCTGCAGGCCTGGATACCACTCTGTGCCTCTCTCAGCACCAAGGAGCCTGCTGCCACCAGCCCCTTGGAATCAAGCATTCAGGTGTTCTTGTAGCCCACTTGGCTACCTACCGCACCTGCGGTTCACCTCCTGCAGGCCTGGATACCACTCTGTGCCTCTCTCAGTGCCAAGGAGCCTGCTGCCACCAGCCCCTGGAATCAAGCATTCAGGTGTTGTTGTAGCCCACTTTGCTACCTACCGTACTTGCGGTTCACCTCCTCCACGTCTGCATACCACTCTGTGCCTCTCTCAGTGCCAAGGAGCCTGCTGCCAGCAGTCCCTTGGAATCAAGCATTCAGGCATTCTTGTAGCCCACTCGCATACCTACCACACCGAGGTTTCGCCTCCTGCATGCCTGGATACCACTCTGTCCCTCTCTTAGTGCCAAGAAGCCTGCTACCACCAGCCCGCTGGAATCAAGCATTCAGGCATTCTTGTAGCCCACTCGGCTACCTACCGCACCCGCGGTTCACCTCCTGCATGCCTGGATACCACTCTGTGCCTCTCTCAGTGCCAAGGAGCCTGCTGCCACCAGCCCCTGGAATCAAGCATTCAGGCATTCTTGTAGCCCACTTGGCTACCTACCGCACTCCTGGTCACCTCCTGCATGCCTGGATACCACTCTGTGCCTCTCTCAGCGCCAAGGAGCCTGCTGCCACCAGCCCCTGGAATCAAGCATTCAGGTGTTCTTGTAGCCCACTCGGCTACCTACCACACCTGCAGTTCACCTCCTGCATGCCTGGATACCACTCTGTGCCTCCTCTCAGCACCAAAGAGCCTGCTGCCACCAGTCCCCTGGAATCAAGTATTTAGGCGTTCTTGTAGCCCGCTCGGCTACCTACCGCACCTGCGGTTCGCCTCCTGCACGCCTGGATACCACTCTGTGCCTCTCTCAGCACCAAGGAACCTGCTGCCACCAGCCCCCTGGAATCAAGCATTCCTGTAGCCCACTCGGCTACCTACCAAACTCACGATTCACCTCCTGCATGCCTGCATACCATTCTGTGCCTGTCTCAGCGCCAAGCAGCCTGCTGCCCCAGTCCCTGGAATCAAGTATTTAGGCATTCTTGTAGCCCACTCGGCTATCTATCGCACCTGCCGTTCGCCTCCTGCATGCCTGGATACCACTCTGTGCCTCTCTCAGCACCAAGGAGCCTGCTGCCACCAGCCCCCTGGAATCAGGCATTCAGGCATTCTTGTAGCCCACTTGGCTACCTACCGCATCCGCGGTTCGACTCCTGCATGCCTGGATGACCACTCTGTGCCTCTCTCAGCGCCAAGGGGCCTGCTGCCACCAGCCCCTGAATCAAGTATTCAGGCATTCTTGTAGCCCACTCGGCTACCACTGACACCAGTGGTTTGCCTTCTGCATGCCTGTATGCCACTCTGTGCCTAGGAGCCTGCTGCTGCCAGCCCCTGGAATCAGGCATTCAGGTACGGCCTATGCACAGCTCCACGTCGCTGGCTGCTCATGCTGCCACCGATTTTTCACACCCCTCCTGCCCCTCCCAGGCCACCCTTAAATACACTTAAGCTCCTCCCTCCCCTGCCACATTGGCTCCCAGTACTAGTGCTCTGAGCTTTAAGCTTTCTGTCTCCCCTCCCCCATTGTTGATCCTGCTCTCCTCTTAAAGGCATTTTCACTATAAGACACTTTCTCCTTAAAGATATACACCCTGATGATTTCATGGTTTCCAACATGATTACACTACCTCATGTGTCCCCAGCCACATCACCACTTCTTATCTCTAGACGAATCATCTACCATGTTGCCTATATACTATATAACTCACCTACTCATATCCCTTTCCTGCCAAGTTTTATACAACAAAAACTGTGGTACTTGCTGTTACTAGCACTAACATTATCTGGGGATATTGAACTCAATCCAGGACCTGGAGGTAATGTCTCCCCACACTGACACTACCTGGAAGGACGTTAATGGTTTTCGCATTGTTCGCCTTCCCCATAACCTAACTGAACTTGAGGCGTGGGTTACTCAATATAGTCCTGACATTCTCTGGTTGTCTGAAACCTGGCTTAAACCCTCCACCCCTGACCACCTATGTCAGTTACCAGACTATAAAATACTAAGGCAAGACAGGTCAACATCCAAGCGTGGTGGTGGCATTGCAATCATCTATAAATCTCACCTCTTACTGCACCACAATCCCTCTTTTACCCTCTCTCACTGGGAATCAATTCATGCCACCCTACAAGTGGGAGCCAAGAGGCTGCACATAGTATGTGCCTATAACCCTCCAGCTGGTGGCATTACTGGTCTCGAGGAACTCCTTTCCCAGGTTGACCTAGTTATTGGACGCAAAGAGGTCCTTATATTGGGGGATCTGAACCTTAACTGGACTGGTAAAGCAAGTCAGTCCTTTCACACTTTGGTACAAGGTCATGACTTACACCAACTAATCAAAGATCCAACTAGGGTCATGCCCCTTCCCCGATCCAGCACTCTAATTGACTAGGCCCTCATGAACTGTCTTGATTGCATAGTCTCCGCAGGTACCCTTGCTGATGCTATAAGTGATCACTCCCCAAGTTTTTGTATCTGGAGTGCCGCTAGACAACCATCTCCACCTCCAAAACTTATCACCTTCCGTAATCTAGCCAACTTTAATCAGGCCCAGTTTATGCACGATCTCTTATTATTGACTGATCTCCTATCCTTACCACCTCTAACGCTCAGTCTGCCCTTGACTACTTCCTTATGAGGTGCGGGAGTCAACAGGACCTCCACACTCCTTGTGTCACCGACCGTATCGTGGAACTCAAACTAAGTGGCTCACCAAAGATCTCCTTACATAGTTCTGAGCAAGGAACAAAAGCTGGCGGTGTTTTAAGGCCTCTGGTCTTCTGGCAGATTACAATGACTATAGGGCCAGGAGAAATGCCTGTAAAGGTACATTTGCTTGCGAAAAGCTCCTTCTGTAAAGGCTTATTACCAAAAGCTGCAGGTGACTCCAGAAATTCTAGTCTGCTTTTAAAACTCTCCTTGGGCGAACCATATAACCAATAATAATGACATGCTACTAAATGGCGTGCACTGTAATAACCTGGTGACCATTGCCAACTCCTTCAATAGCCACTTCTCAGACTTATCTAGCTACTCTACCTCCTTCTCCTCCGCCTACCCTACCGTCCCCTCAGCGGATACTGAATCCCAGCTCTGTCACGCATCCTTCCAGTTTCGGTCCATCTCGAGAGCTGAAGTTCTAAAGTCGTTACTCACCATCTCTGACTCTACCAGCACTGGTGCTTGATGGCTTGGAGCCCGTCTTCTCAAAGTCGCTGCTCCTCTTATAGCCTCCCCTTAACCAAAATCTTTATCCTGTCGCTCTGCCACAGTGCAGTTCCTGATATCTGGAAGATAGCCAGAATTACCCCATTCATAAAAAAAGGTGATCCCAAGGACATGTCTAACTATCGACCCACAGCCATCCTAGCTTTGCTAAGTAAAATCCTGGAAAAACTAGTAGCGACCCAGACCATAGCTTACTTACTGAAACATAACCTCCTCTCTGATTCCCAGCATGGCTTCCGCAAAGGCCACAGTACTTCTACTGCCCTCCTAAAACTAACAAACGACATCTATGCTGTTATGGATTCAGGTCTCTTGACGGGTGCTAACTTTATTGATCTAACCAAGGCCTTTGACCTAGTTAACCATTCCCTTCTCCTTACAAAACTCAGCTCCCTTGGTTTCTCTGCTGAGCGGTGGCCTGGTTCAGCTGTTATCTTACTGATAGAAAGCAGGCCGTAGTTTTCAACTCATCCATGTCTTATCTTACATTCATACATATAGGTGTTCCTCAGGGATCCATACTAGGCCCTTTGCTCTTCACTATTTTTATAAATGACCTTCCATCACAAGCATCTACCTGCTCTTCCCTGCTTTATGCAGATGACCTCATCATCTACTATACTGCAAGAGATGTCTCAGACCTAAACAACTCCCTAGTCTCTGACTTCCAAAGTATTCAAATCTGGCTCACTGAGAATAACCTTGTGCTCAATAGAAGCAAAACGCATTCAATGCTCTTTGGATCTCCTGTTAGACTAAAAGGGAATAGCAACTCCCTCTTAATATCCTGTGCTGATGGCCCCTTGGTAGCTAACACCAGTACCTTCAAATACCTGGGCGTTTTTCTCAACGAATCCTTGGAATTTGACTTTCATATTACCGCTACCTGCAAATCTGTCAATGCGAAAATTGGGAGGGCATACCGCACAAGTTATGCCTCACCCCCATCAGCTAGTCTTGCTTTGGCACAAGGCCTCCTGCTCCCGTCCCTGGTCTGTAAGCGGCTATCATCCTAGGCACCACTAAGACCTCTCTCCATAAGTGGGACACTACCTATAATAACATTTGCCGCTCGTCTCGGCCTCACCAAGTATAAACACCACTGTCAGCTCTATGCCGACCTAAAATGGCCTAGCCCTGCTGCTCACTGACTCCAGTCCTATGGCTCTCTCATTGACGTATAACAAGAACAGGCCTCCCCCAATCCCTTGCCTCCTTGTTACACTCTCAAACCCCCTCATATGGGCTCCGATCGAATGACCAAGCTCCTCTCTACATCCCTCGACATAAAACTGCTATGGGTGAATGAGCTTTCTCTTACGCTGCCTCCAAGTATTGGAATTCTATCCCTCAAGCCATATGCTTAGTACCTACCCATGGTTGCTTCAAGAACTTCCATCGTGAATATTTACGAGCATCAAATCCCTGCGCTTGCTTCCAGCCACCTTAAGTTCTTTATCTCCCCCAGCTCTTATCCTCACCATACTACACTCCACTTTCTACCCTTCCTCCTCCTGCTTTCATCCTCCCCTCATTTGTACCCTCTCACCTTCTCCCCCTCTCTTTCCCCTTCCTCCTCTCTCTACTCTTTCTAGGTGCATAGTCCTTGCAACAGCACTTACAGTATGCAGTACTTTACATCCCTGTATTTCTTGCATTTGTTTGCTCTGAATGTCCCAATGTATTGTTTATATTTTGACCTGTTCCAACTATGTACTTCACTGATTCACTAAGTTGACTGTATTTCTGACTCCTTCACTTTGTATTCACCTATGTTTTGTGCTGATTATTCCTTTCAATGTACTGTAGAATTAGATAAGATTTCTGCCTTTATATAAAGACAAAAGAAGTCATTTTATATTTTGTTAGACTAGAAATATTTATATTGATGTGTTTGTCTATGCGTTAATATGGAACCTTATTGTATGTATTTAGATAGGGATTGCACGGGTCTGTCTTGTAAACTGGACTTTTGTCCAAATGACATGTATTACCTGTATAAAAATAAAATTTTACCTACCTACCTACGTCACATTGTTGTTGTTAATTGTATTCAACTTGTATCCTCGCGGGTCGTGCCTGAAAATAGGTATCCTTATGCCTAGTGTACTCACCCGGTCACCAAAAGTAAATAAATAAACATGTTTCATGCATGCGCACAAGCAAACATAAACAACAAAATGGGGGAAAGACAAGAAAATATTATAGTGGCTCCACATAGGTGATCTATCAATTATTAACATCTGCAAAGGAAACTAAAACCCACTATAGGTACACCAGTCCATCCAGAGGAGCAGGCCCTGATATGGGGGAGAATCAACTTAGTCTCCCTGTCCAGTAGCAGGATGCCAAATAAACCTCCAGCAAAAAGTAATACAGGTCTCCACCTCGAAGCAAAAAACAGTCTTACTTGAGAAGAAAGCAGCGTGAAATTGGAGAAGTCCGCATATGACTTGTTAGCTGGCCTGAGCAAGTCCCAAGAGAATGCAATCCAAATATCGAGGGAGATCTAGCAAGGAGGTGAGAAGAAAGAGGGGCACTCAGGGTGGGGGAAACAGGAAATGGTGTCTTCTCAAAGGAAGTCATGTAGAAAACGAAGGTCCTCCATTAATGCAACTGCTCTGAAGATGCAGGTGTAACCCCTTGCTCCCAAGGGTTACCAGAATCCCAGTTAGAATCAGTGGCAGGCAGGGAAGGCAGCTTATGAAATGCCAGGTAAATGGGTTTCACACTGTTACACTCTGTTTTCAGCCTCAGCTGAGCTGGAGTGACGATGTAATCTTAGAACTCTCGCAGCGGCAAAAGCCACACTCTGGCAAGCAGTTGTCAGCTAGAGTAGAATGTTCAAGTAGTCTGTGAGTGAGTCTTCCTGGAGGAGGCTGCAGCTTGCTGTGCAGCTCTTCATTTAGCTCTGACAGAGAGATGCCTCTTTAGTTTTGGGTAGTTTGTTCTCACCCTAGAAGAACAACATAGGAGACAGTGTCTGAAGTGGTGGAGACCTTGCTAAGTGGGTTTTCCTTTGCCCCATCCCAGGAGGGATGGGGCAATCTTCAGGGTTCAGGGGCAATCCCCTCAATCCATTCTGTCTGGTGAAGCTGCCTTGGACATCTTCATTTGTTGTGAGTACAACTTTTCTTCTGAGCAAGCCCAGGAGGGGCACATGCAATGCCTAGGTGTGAATTTCTCTGACAAAGGGACTCTGTCAGCTAGACTTTCTGTGTTTTAAAAGTGTCTGCCTACGTTGGAGTCAGTATGTGACCATCCAAGTACAGAACTTTTAACTTCTGACACCTCAGAGGAGTGTGTGTGTGTAGTATGTTAAGTGTGAAATACATTTCAAGACAGCATCTATAGTTTTCTACAGTTGTGTGGTGTTTTTAACCAGTTGAATGGCCAGTATAAACTTGGAAGCAAAGGTGGGGAGACCCCCATCTGGAGTGACCCTGTTTACTCTCTGGGTTTAGTTTGGGCACCAGCACTTTTTCATTTAGTGTATCTGGCCAATGCCTAATGGAAGTAGTTAACCCTGGATGTGGGTTGTTTTCTCTCAGTTTACCCCAGTAAGGTGGGTTCTGAAAGTTCCTGGATGTGCTCCTTTGTGGTCGTGTGTACCACCTTCATTCCTCATAAAATATGGGAAAGTGTCCTAGTACTGGCTGTGTGTGCCTAGTCGATGGGAAATGTACCAGTTCTGGCCGTGTGTGCCAGTCTCCATTTCAGAACCAGGGTGTTCACTGTTTTCTGTTACTTCAGCCTATGCTAAATGGGAATGTCGGGAATTTCTGTACCCTGGAGAATCTGCATTACCAGTATGTGTGCCCGTGGGACAATCTTCAGCTTTGTGATTATTTCTACTTTGTTATGTGAATAAAAGCCACACTCTAAAGTCCCAGCCTGGTTTGGACAGTGTTGCTTTTGCTTACTTGGGTGCCCCTGTCCGGAAATGCAAACCTAGCATAACTGTGAGCAAACATTTTCTCTCAGGGACCTGGGTTGCTGGCCATGGTAATTGGTCCCCCCAGGTGTGTGCCATGTAGCCACACTTGGGTTTGACTGTTCTAGTGTAACAGTCGGGTCACCTAGCCTAATGGTGGCCATTTCTCTGTATTCCAAATCTTTATTCACTTATGTAAACCCCCACCCCTCTTGTTTGCCCCTAGATGTCTGTGGTGAGAGGAGCAGCTCTACTAGTTAAACAAGGGGGCTGGTGGGGGAGTTACAAAATTGGGGGCTCATCCAACGATGTGTTTTGCATTTTGGGAGAAAACTAAAGTTGTTTGCTCAGGTTGTGGCTAGCATTTTGTCTGTCTGGCAGTTGGTAGCCCAAAATTGGAAGTTTATACAAGAGTTTGCCCAGAGTGGTGTCATCCATATGTGCCGCTGTGTGCCTGCTGTTCATGTGCTGCTGTGATTGTGCCAATGTTTACCAGGAGCTGTAAAGCCAATCTATGTGTGCCTTGTCCTACATCAAAAGTAGAACGTTTACCAGCTTCAATTTTCAAGTTTTCTGTGACAGAAAAGTATTGTGGACTTTGGAAAACAAAGAGACAGTTGTGCCCTGAAAGTTTCAAATGCTTGCTGTGTGACCTGAGGGAGTCGCTAAAGAAATAGTCAAGTTCTGAGTAAAGAAATGGTCAAAAACAGCGCTCCCACCGTGAAAAAGTTCAGCCAAGAAAAAAAGTTGTTTTGCGGTTTAAATTTTGCCTGCTCGACAATCGCCGTGGAGGAAGAGCACAAGAAGAGAGAGGAACTCATTTGCATGGCGTCGAGTGATTGGTGAGACTGCAATCAGTCCCACCCCTAGCCAGCTTCAGAGTGCTGCCCAGTGTTCAAGATGGAGAGCGAGAGAGGTGTGCGAGTTGGTACAGGAGAATCATCGCGGTGACTGTAAACGTTCTAAAAATCTGTAAATACAGACTGCTTCTGTGCAAGTTCGGGCTCAACCCGTAAACCGACCGATTGGGAAGCAAACGTGGTGTCTGTAGTGACAATCGACGGGATTGCCAGCCTGTTTCAACCCAGAGGCCTTCCAGGATCAGCTTTAGGCCGAGATTTTCCATCGGAGCAAGCCAGCTACTGATTCAGTGAGTACCATTCAGCAAAACTGAGCTCAAACTGTGTTGTGATTTTCAAAAGCCAGCTGGATCTGTGTGTAAACAGTGTGATTGTTTTTGCCAAGAAGGACTGTAAAGTGAAATCAAAACAAGCAAGAATTCTGAGCAATAGACTGTGAGCATGTATTATGGATTCAGCAACAGTATAATTTTCTGACCAAAAGAGAGACTGTGAGTTGTGTGAGAGGCTGCAACAAGCAGGCAATTCTGCTCCTAGAAATACTGTGGCTTTAGTGA
Organism: Neoceratodus forsteri; assembly: GCA_016271365.2. Classification (NCBI taxonomy): domain Eukaryota; kingdom Metazoa; phylum Chordata; order Ceratodontiformes; family Ceratodontidae; genus Neoceratodus; species Neoceratodus forsteri. Next base: position 73,615,602 of record JADMNL010000036.1, read on the forward strand.
CTTTAAGCAAGGAAAATTAATTGAAAGCTCATCGTAAAGTCCAAAAGTCATAGAGGTGTGCTGAGGAAGGTAAAAGCAGTGCAATTGTTGCAGTTTGAGAACATTTTCAGCAGTAGTAAGTCGGGTATGTAGTGGCTTGAGTCAGAGACAAATTTATGATGAATCAGAGTGCTGCTGCTGCCATTACAGGGTGGGGAGCAATGTAAACACAGCAGCAGGGAGCCATTTGAGAGACTGTTCCAAGTATAGTGAACTCAGTAGTAACAGTGAAGTTTTGTGTGTTTATTTGCAGACATGGCTTCAGGAGCATCCGCTACCCGATCATGCCCGAGCTATGATAGTGGAGGAGGTTGCCAAGCTTAAAGAAATAGAGCAATGTTTCTACGGTGGAAGTTTGCCTCCTCATGTTGCAATTCCCAACTACCCTGTGAGCATGTATAATGTGCCTCAAGGCTGGGAGGGATGTATTCTTGATTCCTCACTGTTCAGGGTGTTTAGAGAAGCAAGGTCATAGATACACATGTAACCCCAAGGGGGCGCTATCCTAAGGGGTACTACCCCTGCCTGCCCTAACTGTAGCAGGGTGAGGGGCCCAGATCCGTTGGCGGGTGCCTCCACCCAGAGGTCGGGGTCAGAACAGTCGAGGTTGACTCGGTCACAGCCCTCTGGGTTGCTGCAACCCCCCTTTCTTCCCACTAGTAGGCCCACACAGTTCAATTTCAGTGGTCCTTACCATATACACTTACTCCCAGCTCGAACCAGCCAGCTCACTCCGGGGACCCCCAGGAAAGTAAGGTACAATTATACCACATTCACTGGGCAATATTTCACCATTAATACACAGACTAGCCAGTGTACTTTTGCAAAACAAGCAATCTGATTTATTTGAGGGGAGATAACAAGGACCGGGGGAAATCAGGTTGATTAGCTTACCTCTACAGTATATGAAAATCTACCTGTGGCTCTGTGCACAGGTCTAACCTATTAACTGCTGTCTATGGGTACCCAAGCCCTAATGGCTAGTTCCTCGATGCAGCTGGTTGGGGCCCTGACACAAGTGAGCATTTAATTCCTGAGCAGATCAGATGGAGCCAGAGAGCTCAATTAGTGCAGTCAGCAATACAACAAAACAGCCCACCCAGTCTGCCCATTTGAGCTTGCAAGTTTACTTTATGTTTTCCTAGAAGTATGTTGCCCCTCACCCGACCTCCAGAATTCCTTTATGTCTATCCCATGCATTCTTAAATCCTGTGATTGTTTCAGCTCCCACCACTTTCTCTGGCAGGGTGTTCCACTGTCCACCACCCGTTCTGTGAAGAAATTCTTCCTCATGTTTCCTCTGAATCGTCCTCCTCCAACTTCATCCCATGCCCTCTAGTCCTGGAACATCTATTTCACTTAAAAATAGAGTATTTCTGCACCCTGTTCCTCCCTGTAAGATACTTGTATATCTCTATCATATCCCCTCTCTCTCCTCTCCTCCAGGAGTACATATTCAAGTTCTTCAACCTGTCCTCATGGGACTTGTGATGCAATCCATGCACCACTTTTGTTGCCCTCCTCTGAACCTTCTCTACCCTGTCTATGTCCTTACGTAGGTAAGGTCTCCAGAACTATACACTGTTCTCCAGGTGGGGCCTCACTAGTGTCTTGTATAGTGGAATTATGACCTCCCTTTTCCTGCTGGTGATGCCCCTGCCTATGCATGTCTGACTAGAACATCCCAAATTTGTTTGGCTCCCACTTGGATGAAAGTAGAAGACCCTGCATCTAGCAGCACACAGCACCAGGTTGAACCTGCTGGATAGGCCCAGCAGAGTGTGGCACAAAGGAAGAGGGTGTAGATGTACTGCCAGAGCAGATTCCTCGTGATGTCTCTATGCCTGTGTCACAGATGGACAGTGCGGAGGGAGAATCAGTGGATCCATGGAGAGAGGGTCCAAGCCCTAGCCTCATTGGAGAGGATGAGGTTTGAGAGACTCTAGAATGGGAGGTGTCTACCTCCACGCCCAGTGAAGAGTAGACTGTCTCGGGAGTGAGGACAACTGTTCACTCCTGGGCCCAAATTCTGAGTGAGGAAGAGGGAGAGGAAGAAATGTATCTTCCTGTTGAGGGTCCTAGTCTGCAGCCTCAAGCTCTTGCCTTGGAGGAACCAGAAGAAGAATTTGATGACTCCACAGCCCTGCCCTCAGAAGGAGGGGTCAGGGACAAGTTCTACATTTCTTTGAGTATGTGACACTGGCAGAACTAGAACTGGTCTCCCCCAAGCCAGGCCAAGGGTCACAAACTGATGAAGAGCAGTAAGGAGGAAAGACTAGTTCATAGGTAGGCCAACGACGTCTAGGGGTGGACCTTTCCTACATTTCCTCGGAGAGTCTGGGAGTAGATTGAGAAACACAGGATAGCCTGGCTAGAGGAAGAGGCCAGTCAAGATATTAATTCAAGTACAACTTCCTATGTCAGAAATAAAGTGATTAGAGACAAACTGCAGTTTTGGAAGTTGGGCAGGACATTGTTCATAGACACTGTATGGTATGTGGACCCTACAGAAAAAGAGACTTTCCATAATGTGAATTGTGTACGCCCAGACGGGGTCACAATTCTTGCACCAGAGCCAAATTGGTACTACCCTCAAGTGTACCATTGTCCTGAGAATATGCCCGTGCCTACCCAGAGGGAAGCAGAGCAATGGTAGCAAGCGTCTGCCATCCAGCCGTTGCCGTACCCATGTTGTTCCGCCAGTCTGGTGTTCCAGGCTCCAAGGTGCATCCAGATTCATCAGCTCTGCAGTGTGCCTTTCCAGTTTCATTGCCTGGTCTTCCAGATAGCCTAGTTTTCCTGATTCAACGCCTGGGATTTTGGATGACATCAACCCAGCTGTTCCTTTCCTGTTCCAAGGTTCCATCTCCTAGATGACAACTACCCAGCAATTTCCTATTTTATCATCCTGTTTTCGGAAGATTTCTGCAGCTGTATCTGAAAAATTCTGCCAGGAGAGTCTTCAGCTGGAGAAGTAGGTGATGTCCATTTTTTCGTTCTTCAAGGGACTGGTAACGCAGTCATTTTTTTTGAATTTGTCCACCAAATTTGCAACATGGGCTTTTTGGGACCTATCCTTATGAACACTGTCACTGGTATTTTCTTAATCTGTCTCGAACGTTGATTTTGCACAGTGACCATGCCATTGTGCGCCAGATGTGTGAAAACACATTACGGGCAGGATGTGAAAAATGACAGCTGCACTGTTCATAAGGAAGTGTGGAAAATGGCAATGTTGAAAATCTGGAGTGAAAATATTTAAAATTCTTGAAGTTCACGAGCGTGCATGCTCATAACAGTCATTTTTGGAATTTTTCACAAATTTGCAACATAGGCTCTTTGGGAGTCCACCTCATAAACAGTGATACTGTTGTTTCATTAATCAGTCCCAGAAGGTGATTTCACACAGTGAGCGAGAAATCACCTTTCAGGACCGAATAACGACATGACAGTGACTGAGTTCATGAGTGGGATCCCAGAACCCCATGCTGAAAATTTGGTGCAAAAGTCTAAAAATGGCGAGATAACCACCTAAGTTGAACCCCCATTTATATAATTATACAGCTTACCAGCATTTCTTCAGTTCACGGTCAGCTTTTTAATAGTGCAGACATGTTCCTGCTCACCAAAGATCGTCGTGCCAGGCTCCGGAGATAAGTATAGGGTGGGGTGTGTGGGTAGGTGGGGTGCGCAGAGGGTGGGTGTGGGTTGGGAGAGGGGGGCACTGCAGACAACGAGGGACCATTTTCTTGTTTACAGGTTAAAAAAAAAGAAGAAAAACTTTGCAGGAAGGTTTTCTTTTTTACAGGTACATTTCACATGCTGGGGTGGGCTCCCAGTGTGCCACCTGGGTGCTTTGGGACTTCTGGAGCCGACAGAGATTGGGCACCCCATTGGCAAAGAAAATGGGTCTGTGTTTGGAGGGGGGCATGAAGCCGAGGGAGATTGGGCACCCCCTCGGCATACAAATTAAACTACAGGGACATCATGCTGCCGGGGACTGTGCTCCCCATCGGCAAATGAACTGGGACATCAGCTTTCAGGTGGGACTGTGAGAGGCGGACGACGACAGCCGCCATGTTTATTGAAATGTTACACCAGGCAAGGCACGCCCTGCAATGATGGGTCGTTCCCTCACTGCAGCGGTGAAATTGTTTCAAGTTGCTGGGACGCTTTTGAACTGCTGTCACAGACAGCGTGCTCATTCATTGGTGCCACACAGACGAGCCCTAAAAAGCAGTGGCCACAACACGGCCGCACCTCAACCTGCTACTCCAGCAAGCTGTCACAACATATTCCTTGCACATGCCGCATGCAAACATAAAAGAGTAAGACTACCTGTGATGCCACAGTACTTTATTTCAGCTATTAAATATTGGGACCACCTTTATTTGCAATGGAATAATAAACCGTAGCATGCATTTATAAGCAGCTGTGATCATGATCGCTTTAAGTGCTAATGCAGCCTTCGACCCACAAAATGTTCATGGGAATCACATCAGAGTGTACTAACTAATGTTAGGAAGTGATAACACATTACATGAAGTGTACAATACTTCACTGGAACTACTGTATTATGCTTCTTTATACTACTAGCACATGTAACCCCCTACAAATGGGGTTCCCAAAGTCTTCCTTGGGCGTGCCTAAATGCCCACTGCCAGACTGGTATCCTGTGTCTTAGCATTTTAAAAGTGTTTGCATGTGAGTGCCCTGTTAGCCTCCATGCCTGTCTCTTTAAGAGCTGCCTTAACGTGGTCCTTATTTAATCTGGGAGGGGCTGGGTGTTTCTATGCTCAAGTCCTCCATGAGATGCGGGAGGCCTTTGAATGGGAGGTGTCGACCCTCCGCCTGAGTGATGAGTGGATAGTCTCAGGAGTGAGGGCGACTGCTCACTCCTGGGCTCAGATCCTCAGTGAAGAGGAAGATGAGGAGAACCTATGTGGCCTTGTGAAAAAGGAATGGGTACACAGCCTCAAGATCTTGCCTCAGAGGAATGTATGGAAGAAAGTGGTGATGCCACTGCCCTGGCTTTACAGGAGGAAGAAGTCAGGGATCCGTTTCTAATTTCCTTAAGGATGCGTAGCTGGCAGAACCAGGACTGGCCACCCCCAAGCCCAGCCAGCGGTCTCAGATTGACCAAAGCAAGTAAAGAGGAGAGACTGGTTCGTAGAAAGGCAAATGAGATCTATGGTATGACATTTCCTACATTTCCTCGGAAAGTCTGGGAGGAGATTGAGAACTGCAGGAAATCCTGGATCTGGGATGAAGCCATGAAAAGTGTGCATCCTGGGGCCAACAAGCATGTAAAGAATAGACTGTTCCATGAAAAGTATACCCAGTGGAAGAGGCAGGACACTGTTTATGGACAGAGTGAGTGGTGGACAGGAGAGGGATGCAAGTCTCACCCTATGTGTGAATTATATGCGCCCAGGCAGGGTAATAATTCAAGCTCCTGACCCAATGCTATTGGCCTCAGTGCAAGGACCTCCCAGCAAATGTGCCGTGCCTACAAAATGGAGCGAGCAGTGGTAGTCAATACTGCCACACCAGACTGTAAGTGCCTTTATTGATCCTCCAATATGAATATCCAGGACTCAAATGCCCCACATTCATCAGTCTACAGTGTACTGTCCTTCCCAGAAACAACCATTGGCCATCAGATGACTTCAGATCCAGAGAGGACACCATCCCAGCTGTATCCTGTTCATCGCCTGGTAATCGGATGACGTCGGACCAGCTGTTTTCTTTTTGTTCCTGTTCTAAGGTTCCGTCTCCAGAGATGACATCATCCTAGCTATTCCCAGATGTGCCCTCCTGTGGTTCCTGGAAGATGTCCGCCCAGCTGTTTCGGAAGAAATGCTGCCAGGGAGAGTCTTCGTCAGAGGTGCAGGTTGGTGCCGAGTCTCGTACTGCAAGTGGCGAGTAAGTCAGAACTTTTCTATCTTTATGACATTTGCAGTACACCACACTAACAGACTTCAAAATGTGTGAACTGTCCATAAACTCTCCCTTAGGGACTTTGGCCTGTTAGAACTGTGCTTCACGGGCTCTGGCCCAGGAGAGACTCTTTATTGGACCATACCTTCGGCATTGTGGTCATTAGTTAGGACTTTAGGGCACTCCATACCCCAAATGTGTATTGTAAATAATGTTGTTGTTTTCTAATGTAAATACTGTTTTTTCTACCTTTTTTTAAAAAAATCTTTTGGGGATTTTTCAGTGTTTTGATGGTAGGGGTCTAGGTAGACTGTGTATGCAGATTAGGAGTGTGTTTTGTCTTTCTTTTCTTACAGGTGTTCCTGGGAAGACAGAAGAGAAGATAAGAAGAGGAGGAGGGGCTCATCGGAGTTCCTCAACAGTGCTTTAGTGTGTTTAGAAATTTAAAGTACTGTGGTGTTATTGTTATGGTTACTGTATTAACCCTTTCTTTCCACAGGTGTGGTTGTGGGGGTAGGGAGGAGGCAGTAATGTGGTATTTTAATGGTGTGTGGTTGCAGGTTGCCCAAGGTCAGGGAGGTCCTTGGGTTGTTTTTGTTTTGGGGGTATTCAGTTAAAGGCAGATAGGTTTTCCCTAGAGGGTTAGGGGGGATGGACAGGCTATGGCCCTGACCTGCAGTAGGGACACGCAGTGCTGATCTATCAGGGCTATGCACTGGATGGTTCTACCAGAGCCACTGGTGTCCATAGTAAGTGGATAGTGTAGAGGCTGATATGTCAGCTAAGGCCTCCTAGGCCCTTAGTGTTTGCCTGCCTGTGCTTGCACATGGTAGGAGGGGCCTGATCACCCCCTCCTGCGGGCAGCACCATAGGTGGGATGGCCTAAGGCTGGGTAAATAATGACTGCGGACAGTCATTTTTCTGGTCAAGGGTGAAGATGCAACCCCTTGTTGCAGGGGTTACTAGAATCCCAGTAAGACCTAGTGGTAGGCAGGGAAGGCAGCTTGTGAAACTCCAGTTAAATGGGTTTCACACTGTCTCACTCTGTTCTCAGTCTCAGCTGAGACTGAGGGATGACATCACCAATAGAACTTTCGCAGCTGCATAAGCCACATTGGAATCTGCAGCAGAGGGAGTTAGAATGTTGGGAGTATTCAAAAGGTTAGTAGTCAGTGTCCAGTTTTGTCTTCAGTAAGTGAAGGAGTGAAGGTGTGCTCAAGTGGTGGAGACCGCTGTTCGGGTCTCAGTGCCCCCTCCCTCCGGGGGGATGTAAAGATCCCTAGCAGATTCCTGGGGCAATCCCCTTAATTCTGCCAAGTGGAAGAAAAGCTGCCTGTTTAGTTCAGCATTTATTTTTAAAGATGGAAGATTTGTGAGTTGCCTGTGGGGCACCTGCAACTAAAGGGTGAGTGTCTGCTCTGTCTAAGAGGGCAAAATGTTTTCTTCACCCTGGGACATGTGTGAAAATCTAGGGATTGCGCTACATTTTGGGAAGCCTAGAGAAATGGGCCAAACAAGTAAAGTAGTGTCAAATGCTAGAGTGTTGTGTGATTCAAGTAATATGTAGAGGAGATGCACCAGATCATCTACCCGTTAATCTACATTTAGAAGTTCAGCAAAGGAATGGTTCAGTTTTCCCAGGGAAATGGCTGGGTATGGGCTGTGGGAGCTGGAAGTGGGCGAACCCCCCATCTTTAGTAACCAGGTCCACCTCTACGGATTTCTGCTGTGGTTGCTATTTTGCCTCATGCACTTGGCCAGTGATGGGGAAGTACCCAGACATGGGGTTGCAAGGAAAAATTCTCTCTAGGAGTCACCGACTCTAAGTGGTGTGGGGAGCCACAACAGGATAATTGGTTCATTCTTCCAATAGACCGAGGATCAAGTGGCCGGCGGGGGAGCCTGGCCCGTGGGGAAAACCCAAGTGTGTACAAGTTGGGCTGTATACCCAAAGCTGCGTGAAAGTCCGGGCTGTGTGCCTGGTGAGTTCAGAGCCTGAGGGCTGAAAATGGTGAATAAGTGTTCTGTAGTCTCTAATCTGCATTACCAGGAAATGTAGCCCCATGGGGGTCCGTCTATGCTTTGTTTTGTTCAGCTAGTATGTGAATAAAAGTCACACTGAAGAATCCCATTCCTGGTTCTGGACATTACAGTTATTGCTTCCTGTGCTTGGATTTACTTGGGTGCCCCTGTGCAGAGTAGCCAAACCTAGGCTCCCCTGTGCCGAGTAACCTCATCCTCCCTGAACCCAGTCCCCACCAGGTACTGCTGTCAGCTTCAACAGTATGCCACCTGTCGTTTTGGCAAAAAGGCAGGGGTAAGGGGTTACACATGTATTCCTTAGTTGGCGGTAGATAATCCAGTCTGATTGTAGACTGGATTTCTTAAAAGATTTCCAAGCTTTGTTCCTGGAGCACATTATGTGCCTCAGGTCCTGAGAGAGTCAGGACGAATAAGTACCTTTGGCTCGCCTCAGTTTGTAGTGGGTATGGGAGTCTAGGATTGCATTAAAGGTGGTAATGAGGTATTCCAGGGCCTGATTTATATTAGGAAGTGAGATGATGGGAGACCAATCGACAGAAGCCAGGCTTTGCCGAAAAGCCATGTGGTTGAAATTAGAGAGATTGCTTGACTTAATAAGTTTAGGAGGTGTGTGAGGGAAGTTATTTTTCCATACACAGAAAGTGGGACAGTGGTCATTGAGCACATCAGGAAGGGTTCCTGCGCTTGTGATATGGGACTTGTTGTTGGTGAGCATCCAGTCCAGAAGACTGTGGTTTCCAGATTTTTGATTAAGCGTGGTTGGCTGATCAATTAGTTGCTCAAGTTTGGCATCCGTGAGAGCAACTAGATATTGGGCATAATTTGATCCTGTCCAATCAAGATTGAAATCACCAGAGTGTGGTATCATTGGGGGGAGAGAGTCGAGACAGGAGAGGAGGTCTGAAATGGATGCTGAAGCAGTTCTGGGGGGCAGGTAAACACAATCCTATAGTTAGGTGTAAGACTCAACCAATGGTAATTGAAATAAATAGCTGCTCAATATTAGGGTTGAACCATATATCATTAAGCTCACTAACATCCAGATCTGTCTTGGTGTGTATCAGTACACCCCCACCTTGCTTGGTAGGTCGATCCTGTCTAAAAGAGGAGAAGCCGGGTAGTGAGATCTCATGTTAGAATTGAAGATTTTAAACAAGTCTCAATAATACAGAGGACATCTGGCTTGTAGTGAAGAGGCCAGGCCTCCCGTTCAGCCATTTTACACCTGATGCTTTGCACATTCATATGGGCAATCTTGAGCCCTTTTAAATTTGACCAGTAAGGACATGAGATAAAGAGATTTTGCTTAGCATTCGTGTGGGGGCTGGGGTTCAGTTCAATGTCACATGACAAGAGGAGCAAACATAGCCTAGATCGAATACAGGGGGGGCAGAGGAAGGGTGACTTACAAAAATGCCTGGTCCATGAGACTAGCAGGATTGTTTTTTCACAATGGGTGAAGGCAAAATACCGAAGGTATGGGGAGACCCTGGTCAAAGGGAGAGGAGGGGGGCTGGGGGATGAGAGCAGGGAGGGTGCCTGGTTAGGGGAAGAAGTAATCATGCTGGAAGGAAATGGTTCAAATAGATGGAGACAGGCCATGATGGAACTCAGAAGGAGTAGCCTCCTGGTCTGGAATAGAAGCATGGTGACAGACAAGAGGTTGGAGGGTTTACTAACACAAAGAAGCCAATGGGTGGAAGCAGGTAGATGGGGTGGAGTTTTAGTGTATTTAATAGAGACCGGGGATGGGTGGGCCGAAAAATCAAGTAAGAAGACAAGTCCAATTTAGAAATGAGCAGCAGCTAAGCACAGACATCAGTGCAGTCCAATGAAGAGCTGCTTCCAGTGCCAAAATGTCGAATTAACATCTGAAAGCAGCTGGAGTGCTCCAATGGGAGCAACAGCTTTGGAACCTTTCAGTCAGGCAGGAGCCTACCTTGTTCAGATCTTTGGGCAGATGGGCTGGAAATTGTAACTGTGGCTGGTTGTGCAGGGAGCCACAGTCGTAGATGGTGAGCTTGCTCAAGGCACAGGAACTGGAAAGATAGGGAGAGAGAGATTACTGATACAGCTAGTTGTAGTAGAGATCAGGGCTGAGACAGTGGGTGGGATGAGAGCTGAACAAAAGATTAGATGGGACTACACAGGGGAGTAGGTGCTAAAAGGGGAGGAGAGAAAAGCAGGGAGAAATCGGGTGGGTGTGTCTGACCTGAGGAACCAGAAAGAGTTACTCAGACAAAGTCAGAATGATGGAGGAGAGAGAAAGAGTGTGTGGGGAGGGGGTGAAGAAAGAGGGTCACAGAATATGTAGCATAGGAGCAATAAGAACTCAGCGCAATAGATTACTGGCTAACTACAGACTCAACTAGTTGGGTACAATAAAACATTGTTAAAAAAAAATAGTAAATTCCATAAACTGTTAAAATAAAAATAGCAAAATCCCAAAACAAATTATGCTGGATGCAAAGCCCTAGACTTCAAGGCAGGCAGTTGAAAAATTAAGGACGAGGGGAAGTCCAATATAGAAATGAGCAGTAGCTAAGCACAGATGTCAGTGCAGTCCAATGAAGAGCTGCTCCCAGTGCCGAAATGTCCAATTAGTGTCCGAAAGCAGCCGGAGTGTGCTAATGGGAACAACGGCTTTAGAGCCTTTCAGTCGGTCAGAAGCCTACCTTGTTCAGATCTTTGGGCAGACAGGCTGGAAATGGTGACTGTGACTGGCTGTGCAGGGAGCCACAGCAGTAGAATAGTATTCTCTGCAGAAACATATACCTTATTAGCATTGGTTCTTAACTGAGCCCATTGACTATGAGCAAGTGTAATGGCAGCCTCTTGGTTCCATTTCATATTTATCTTTTTATTACCTTGTTGACTATTTTTACTCAATAATTTATTGTAAAAGTATACTAATAATTTTTTAGATTTTTGAGATACCAACAATGATTGTTGTTTCAGCATAGGGTACAGTGTATTCATTAATTTGCTAATAATGCCCTGGATTTTCTAGAATTTCTTATGTTAAGTATAATAATATAAGATGTTCCATGAGGTAAGATGTAAAAGCTTCAACAATTGTTGATAGGAAGGAAATTCATTACAGTATTTACCAAAATATCTTTCCAAAGGGTTATATTATTCTGTCTCAGGACATTAAGGTTAGCCATATCTTCATTGTTACCCCACTTTCTCTTTCTTTTTGTTATTCTAAAAATAGCCATGGGGGCTCTAAATGTGATGGACCTTTATTCAATTTATGTATGGAATGTAACCAGTTGAGCAAAAATCTAATTTGTCCTTTAGAAATTTCAGGGTTTAACCGTAAGCCTCCTAATTCTCCCTCTTTATCATCACTAACATCGCTAAATATTAATCTCTTATATAACATTTGGTCTGAACCAGGGACAAATGTCCATTGGTAAACCATGGACAATATATGAGTCACTGCATAAATATACGAGTCTGGACACCCAATTCCACCCATTTCTCTGGGGCTAATTAAAGCAGTCCAAGCTATTTGGGGGTTGCCCCCTCTCCCAATAAACTTTCTAAAGATCCTCTTTACTTCTTGGATCTATTTCTCCATGGGAACACCTAGAATATTTTGAATTATATAAATTAAATGGGCATGGCTGTCATCTTAATGGTGTCTGTGCAACCCCATAAAGATAAGAAGAGATTTTTCCAACTGTTCATTAAAAGATGACATTTTTTCTTTACCTTTATTAAAGTTAATTTTAATATAAACATCTTGGTTAGAAGTTAAATGTACAGTACGCCCAAATATTTTACATATTCTTGTACTTTAAAATTCTGAAATAAATGTGTTTCTGAATCAGGTTTATGATTTGATATTTTCATTATTACTGATTTTGTCTTGTTAATTGTGTAACTTGAAACAAAAAAGTTTCCAGGGATTGGGATATATTTTTCATAATTAAAAGAATGTCATCTGCAAAGACACTAAGTTTTACCTGTTCTTTATTTATTTTGGCTCCCTCTATAAGGGGATTTCATCTAATAGAATTCAGAAATGGTTCCAAAGTAAGGATAAATAATGTTGGAGAGAGGGGACAACCCTGCCGTACCCCCATTAAACATCTCAAATTCGTCAGACAAAGAGTTATTTACTTGTACTTTAACCTTAGTGCTATAATACAATTTCTTTTAGAAATCAGTTGTTTTGGTATCACCCAAGCTTGTAGAGCCTCAAACATAAACTATCTATTTATAAGATTGAATGCCTTGGTGGCAATAAATTGCTACTGTAACCCCCTTGTTCCCAGGGGTTACCAGAATCCCACTTAGAATAAGTGGCAGGCAGGGAGAGGCAGCTTGTGAGATGCCAGTTAAATGGGTTTCAAACTGTCACACTGTTTTCAGTTTCTGCTGAGCTGGAGTGATAATGTCACCTTAGAATTCTCGCAGCAGCATAAGCCACAATGGAATGCTAGCTGCAGGGGTTAGCAGTAGAACGTTTGGGAGATTCAGTTCAGTCTTCAGAGAGTAGTCTATGTGGAGACTCGGGAGAGTGAGGAGTGCTGCAGGGTGCAGCTTCTCAGACCTAGCTCTGAGAGAGAGCTGCCTCATGAGAAGGGGTTGTGTGTTCTCACCCTAGAGAGGAACACAGAATACCAGTTGTGTAAAGTGGTAGAGACCGTTCCTGGGAGGTTTTCCAGTGCCCCATCCCCAGAGGGATGGGGAAGAATTCCAGGATTCAGGGGCAATCCCCTGGTCTAGCCTTGAGAGGGTGAAGCTGCCTGAGAGTTGTTTTGTTCTGTGAGTACCTGAGGCATTTTATGAGAAAAAGCCCTGGGCACCTTCAATACCATGGTGAGTTTTGCTTTGACAAAGGGACTATGCTCAGCTCACCAAGACTGTGTTTAAGTAAAAGTGTCTGCGTACTGTGGGGTCAAGGGAAAACTTGCCAAGCACAGAACTTTTAGATTATGTATGACTTAAAAGCATCTGCAACAGTGGGGGGTCTAGGTTAAAGACATAGCCACATATGGAACTTTTAAAGTCAGAACACCTCCATAGAGTGAAATGTAGAATGTTAAATGTGCAAAACATTTCTAGAGAGTATCTACAAGCAGTGTTTCAGAGAAAGGTGTTGTAACCAGATGAATGGCCAAATAGAGATTTGGGAGCGAAAGGTGGGAGACCCCCCATCTAGAGTAACCAGCTTTACCTCTCTGGGTTCATTTTGGGTGCCTATGTTTTCTCTTGGCGCATTTAGCCAATGCCTGAGGAAAGCACCCAGATGTGGGATTTTGGATTTCCCTAAGAGCCGGAATGTGCTCGTGGATGGTTTAGGGAACCACCATCAATCTCCATGCAACATGGAAAAGTGTCCTAGTACTGGCCGGGGTGCCAAGTCAAGGAAAAGAAGAGAAGTGTATCAGTTCGGGATGTGTGTGCCCAGATCCGTTCAGAACCTGAGGGTTCATTGTGAGGAAGTGTGCTCTGTACCTCTGTAATCTGCATTACCAGTGAGAGTAGCCCTGTGGGGGTCCATCTTTGCTTTGTTTTTCTCTGTGTAAATAAAGGCCCCACTCTAGAATCCCAACCTGGTTTGGACATTACAGTTATTGCTTCCAGTGTCCGCATTTACTTGGTGCCCCTGACCAGAAGTACAAACCTAGCATAATGCTGAGCAAACATTTCTCCCAAGGACCCAGGTTGATGGCCATGCTAAATGGTCCCCCCCCCCAGGTGTGAGCCAGGTAGTTGCCACACTTGGTTTGCCTGTCTAAGGATGGGAGGCTCCGAAGTAGAAGTAATGGGTCTACAGAGACTGTGAGATAATTGTTGTGACTACCCCCACCCCTCTTGGTGGCGCCTTCATTTGAGAGGAGCGGCCCTGCTAGTTGAAACAAGGGAGGCTGGTGGGGGAGGTTACAAAATGGAGGCACCGCTGGGATTTGTTTAGAATTTGGGAGAAAACAAGAAAGGTTTGCTCAGATTGTGGATAGCGTTTTGTCTGTCTGGCAGTAGGTAGCCCAAAAAATCGGAAGCTTTGTGCATAAGGGATTGACCAGAGAAGTGCCATCCATATGTGCCGCTGTGTGCTGCTGTTCATGTGCTGCTGTAATTGTGCCAACGTTTATCAAGGAGCTGTAAAGCCAGATTGTGCGCCTCTTGTCCTGCATCAAAAACAATGTTTGCTAGCTTTTAATTTTCAAGTTGTGACAAGAAAAAGTATGGAGAACTGTGGGAAACAAAGAAACATTTGTGCCCTGAAAGTTTGAAATGCTTGCTGTGTGGGCTGGGGGAGTCTCTAAGGAAATTGCCATGAAAAATGGTTAAAATGGTGCTCCGCCGTTATAGTTGAAAAGAAAAAAGTTGCTTTGCAGTTTAAATTTTGCCTGCTCGACGATCGCTGTGGAGGAGAAGAGCACGAGAAGAGAGAGAGGGTCATTTGCATGGCGTCGAGTGATTGGTGAGACTGTGATCAGTCCCACCCCCAAGCCAGCTTCAGAGTGCTGCCCAGTGTTCGAGAGGGAGAGAGCGAGTGGTGTGCAAGCTGGTTAGCCAGGAGGAGCGTCACAGTGACTGCAAACGGTATAAAAGTTAAAATATCAGACTTTTCTGTTTTAAATTGGGCTCAACTCATATTCTGATCGACTGGGCAGAAAGCATGGTGTTCGCAAGGACAATCAGCAGGACTGCCAGCCTGCTTCAATCCAGAGACCTCCAGGATCGGTTGTAGGCCAAAATTTCCATTGTAAAGCCAGCTACTGATTCAGTGAGTACCATTCAGAAAACAGCTCAAACTGTGTGATTTTTCTAAAGCCAACTGGATCTACTGTATATGTAAACAGTATGATTGTTTTGCAAAGAAGGACTGTGTAAAGTAAATCAAACCTAAGCAAGAATTATGAGCATTAGACTGTGAGCATTATGGATTCAGCAACAGCGTAATTTTCTGAGCAAATTGAGAGACTGTGGGTTGTATGAGAGATGCAACAAAACGGGCAATCCTGTTCATGAAATATTGTGGCTTTAGTGACTTTAAGCAAGAAAAATTGATCTAAAGCTACTTTAAGGTGCTAGAAAAATCATATAGATGTGCTGGGGAAGCAAAATAGGGCAGTCTGTGCAGTTTGAGTAAACTTTATCAGTATGCAGTAAATTGGATGCGCAGTGCTTGAGTCAGATACAGAATGTTGATGAACCAAGAATGCTGCCGCCATTACAGGGTGGGGTAGTAATGTAAACACAGCAGCAGGGGAGCCATTTTATGAGACTTTTCCAAGCAAAGTGAACTTTGAGATAACAGTAAACTTTTTTGTTTTTCTGCGGTCACGGCTTCGGGATCATCCCGCTACCCAGATCATGCCCGGGCTATGATAGTGGAAGAGGTTAACAAGCTGAAAGAAACAGAGAGATGTTTCTATGGTGGACGTTGTCCTCCTCATGCTGCGATTCCCGGATACCCTGTGAGAGTATGCATAATGTGCCTCAAGGCTGGAAGGGACATCTTCATGATTCCTCACTATTCTGGGTGTTTAGAGAAGCAAGGCCTAACTAGTTCACCCAAGATTCATTTGGCTCCCACGTGGACAAAGCTTCAAGATCCTGCAAATGGCAGCACACAGCACCAGGTGCAGCCTGTTGGGGGAAGACAAGCAGAGTGTGGCACAAAGGAAGAAGGTGTGGATATATAGGCAGAGCAGAGTAGTCGTGATGTCTCCATGTCCGGGTCACAGATGGATAGTGTGGAGGGAGCATAAGTGGATCCGTGGAGAGAGGGTCCCAGCCCTAGTCTCATAGGAGAGGATGAGATGTGAGAGACCCTAGATTGGGAGGTGTCTACCTCTGCGCCCAGTGAAGAGTGGACAGTCTCGGGAGTGAGGATGACTGCTCACTCCTGGGCTCAGATACTAAGCGAGGAAGAGGAGGGGGAAACTATGTATCCTTACGATGAAGGTGCTAGTCCACAGCCTTGGACTCTTGCCTCAGAGGAGCCAGAATAAGAAATTGGTGACTCCACAGCCCTGCCCCCAGAAGGAGGGGTTAGGGATCCGTTCTATGTAACACTAAGTATGCAATACTGGCAGAACCAGGACTGGCTGCCTAGACTTATATGTTCAGTTTTAGACACTGCACCTCAGAAAGGACATAGAAAGGGTAGAGGCGGTGTAGAGGAGGGCAGCTAAAATGGTGCATGGTTTGCATGAGAAGCCCTATGAGCAGCGACTGAGGGATCTGAACATGTACACTGTGAAAGAGAGAAGAAAGCAACAAAGAGAGGAGAAAGCAAGAGAGAGAGAGAGAGAGGTGACATGATAGAGACCTACAGGTACCTCGAAGGGGTGAACAGGGCATAAGTTGGAGTCTCTGTCAAATGAGAAAAAGCACCAAGACCAGGGGGCATGCAATGAAGATGGGGGTGGGGTGGGGTGGAATTCTAGAGCGACATGAGAAAATATTTCTTCACCGAAAGGGTGGTAGATACCTAGAATAGACTATCAGCGGAAGTGGTGGAGGACAGAACAGTTGGGGGGCTTCAAGCATGCATGGGATCGACATGGGGTATATGAGATAGGAGATGGTAGTGTCGTCGGAGAACAGATAGTGTCTGTGGAGACTGAGTAGGCAGAGAACACCTGGGCAGACTGAGTGGGCCAAGTGGTCCTTTTCTGCCATCAACTTCTATGTTACTATGTATGTTTACCCACTCCTGCCTCCCACAGAGGGTCACTGGCCTGGGGGATGGAGGGTGGTGAGAAGTGGGAAGGAGGAAAGGGGAATGAGGGAAGGAAGCAGTCTGTGGGTGTCAAGCACAGTCATTTGGTAGTGATCACAAAATATTTTGCACCCCTGGAAGGGGTGCAGTTACCTGGCTCCACCAAGGAAGGCTGTGAGCAGGTCCCAGAGAAGGACCAGGCAGGGAGTTTGACACCTAGCAGGGTTGCGGGAAATAAGGTAGCCAGTAAAGAACTCATAGTCAGTTTAAATGATGGTAAGGGGTATGGAGAGGATGATATGCCAGAATGGGACAGTAAGGGGGAGGTCAGATGCCTGCCAGATGCATCGGCTCTGAGGGATAAGAACAGGGCTGGGCAGATGATTGACAGGATAGGGGAGATGTCGCATGTCCTTGTACACTTGGGTACAAGTGATCTGGCAAACCAAAGTCTGGAGGAAGTTAAATCCAGATTCTGACGGCTTGTGGAGGAGCTGAAGGGGAAGGTTGCCTCACTGGTCTTTTCAGAGGTGCTACCAGCGTAGGACAGGGAGAAGGGAGGGGACATAAGAGTGATGCAGAAGGAAACCAAGTCATTTAATAACTGGTTGAAGTGGTGTTGTCAGGAAGAGGGGTACATGTGTGGTACATATGGGGTATATAAAAAGGTGCAGTCATTTGTGACATAGGAAAAGGCATCAAGGCAAAATCTATCTCTTTGCAGATGACACAAAGATCTGCACAACGTCACAGAGGGCACAGATAAAGGAAGGATCTATGCAGGTTGGAGAGTTGGTCAAAGATCTGACAGCTGGGCATTAATGCAAAAAAATGCAAATATGCACATTGGAAAGAGGAACACAAGAGTGCAATATGAAATGGGGTGGTGGTGCTGGAAAGCAGCAAGGAGGAAAAGGACCTGGGGTCATGATATCAGAGCCAAAACACAACAGCACATTAAGCCAGCCAGCCAGTGCAACAGTAGCCCTACGGCTTGGGGTGCTGATAGCCTGGGTTTGGAAGTGAACTTGGAGCATTGGAGGTCAGTGAGGGGAGGGGCAGGAGGATTAAGCATCAGAGGCACTGCTCTCTTCCTCCAGGAGTGGGGGGACGCAGAGCCTGGTGTACACCTGGCCCCTAGTGGAGGCTAGGGAGAAGGCAGTCTGCGGTGCCAGCAGTGCAGGGACACACATGATGTGCATCTGGGGCCACCAGCAGTACAGGGTCACAGGCCATGTGCATCACGATGGCACTGCATGTTCACACCTCCTTGGGAGAATCCAGGAAACACTCCCAGCCAGTAAAATGACACCAGTCACCCAAATGCCCTGCATCCAGCTATTCTGGCCCTGTCTAGCAAAACTGGATCCTGTTCAATTACAGTGGGTATTGGGGAACCCCACTGGGGAGGGGGAAGTCCTTGGGGGCAAATGCAGGCAGGTAAGCCCTAGAGGATGCTGGGGTATTGGGGCTGGGGTAGCTGGTAGAAGGGGGTTGATTGGATGGGCTGTAACCCCCTCTGGCCTATGACTAGGGGCCTGATGTAAAAAATATAATTGGAGAGGGGCACAAGCAGAGAAACCAACCATAAGGAAAAGTAAAAGCATGGCATACCTGAATGGTGACATAAATCAGGGTTCCAATAGCTTACCAGCAGCCGATGACACCAGGCAGCAGGAACAGTGGGCAGGTACGGTCCCGGAGCATACTTGAGGGTAGAAAGTCATTAGCTGGTGCAGCAGCACAAACTACACAATATGCATGGGTAAAAGAATAAAAAATAATTTATTTATTTAAAATAAAAAACAACTCCATAGGGCTGGGGGCACAACTGGAGACAAGCACTCAGAAGCTGACACTTTAAGTTTCCTTCAGTGGCAGAGGGCTGTGACACGAAACTTAGGGCCGAACTGACCCACTGAATTGGGTCCACATCTACTGAGCAGAGGGGCTCAGATGGTTCTAGAAGCTCTAACATGCCTCGATTCTCCCAGCGCCCCCAAAACTCATTCTTCCTCCCTGGCTATCACTCCCTTACTTAGCCACTCATTCCACCAACACTTGGGAGTCGCTCCTTCCCAGGGGCTCTCCCTATGTGGACGGCTCCACTTCACTTCCTTTACTTCTCCCAACCTGCTGCAAATACAGACCTAACAGTCAGCCTCCCAGCCACCATTCCCGAGCAGGTTCAACATGGGCCATTGGGGGAACACCAACCATTTCTCATTCCCAGCAGGCCACCAAAAAATGATGGAGTGCCACACTGGTATGACCCCAAGGTGCTGCCACCGCCTCCAGAGCCATGGCATGGCGCTGCCACAGCCGAAGCACCCCCACCATCTCCCAGCTACAGACTGGACTAGGCTCCAGACCCGCTCTGGTGCCACAGAGTACAAGGCGGACCTCATACAGATACTCCTCTAGGCTGTGGCTCAGAACTCCACATGGGGTCCCAATCCCATCGGCCGCACTCCCTGTCACCTCCTACTCCAAATCCTGAACAGACTATCATGCCGCTGACACCTAAGCCAAGCTCCCAGGCCATGGATCGAACCCAGGGCCCAACTATTGACGGTCTCTAGCCAGCCTCCTTGATCTTTCCCGAACCACACCCTTTATACTCTACAGGGCAGGTCAGAACTCTGCCCAGGGGCAGACACTTACACCTAGCCGATAAAAGGGCAAAAGGGAGGAGATTGGTTACCATAATAAGCCCTCCAGGAAGGGGCGCTTACAGGGAGAAATACAAAAAAAAATAAATAACAGCACATTGTAGTAGAGCTGCGAGCAAGGCAAACAGGATGCTGGGTTGCATAGGGAGGGGGCGTGATCCTCCCATTGTACAGGTAACTGATATGTCTATACCTGGAATACTGTGCAAGTCACTGGAATCCACACCTGAGGCAAGGAAGAAGTAGTACAGTGCAGGGCAACCAGGATAGTCCATGGAGTCATACGAGCAGAGGTGTAAGGAGCTGGATCTGTACACGCTGGAGACAAGGAGGGAAAGGGGAGACATGATTAAAACTTAAATATGTAAAGGGGCTCAATAAAGCGGGAGAAGAGGGTTTCCTAAAGAGGAAGGAGGAGGTCAAAACTAGAGGGCACAGCCTCAGACTGCAAGGAAAAAGATACAAAGGCAATGCATACCTGAAGAACAGTAAGTTTAGGGCCGGCAGTATTGCCTAGAGGTTAGAGGAACCAGGTGTGAACGAGCTTGGTACATCTAGCAGACCAGACCCGAGTTTGATTCTCACAACCTCCACTTGCATATTGTGTGACTCTGAGCAAGTCACTTAACCTCACAGTGCTCCCAGGTTGCCTCTGAAAACAGGCACTTGTGCCTAGTGACTCGTAATGTGAGAGGGCGTTTCTTCCCGGAGAGGGTGGTGCAGCCCTGGAACAGACTACCAGACGGAGTGGTGGGGGTTAAATCAGTGGACGAATCCAAGAAGGCATGGGACAAGCATATGGGTCTGAATATTGGGGAAGGGTGGGGGCTGGCAGGGAGGGGGAGGTGTAGGGGAAAAAAGGGCAGACTAGATGGGCCAGTATGGTCCTTTTCTGCCATCAAGCAGGGTGGAAGGCAAGGCACTTTCCTCCTTGAGTTCAACTACAGGGACAAGAGGGAACTCATTTAAACTCACACGGGAAGATTCAAAAGGGACGTCCAAAAGAACTTTTTCACAGAGAGTGGCGGGCAAGTGGAACAAGCAGCCACAGGGAGTGAAACAGGCCAAATCAGCAAACAGCCTCAATCAGGGATGGGGCAGGTATATGGGGTTAGTTAGAAAAGTGGGGCTGAGACAAAGGGGAGGAATTGCCACTAGAGCCAGTGCAGAGTAGTTAGATAGGATGGGCAGGCAGGCAGGCACACAGACCTTTTTTCTTCCATCACCGTGTATGTATGTATCTATCTGTGTGAGACTAGGTGAACTTCTGGGCAAGTGCACTTAGGCAGAAGCTGGACGTCTATGTGGCTCATCATTTAAACTGAATGAGGGGGAGGAAGAAGTTGGGAATGCCCTAGTGTGGGGGGGGGCAGAGATAACCTAGCAGGGACTCCAATGGAACAAGGGGTGCTAGTAGTGGCAAGATCAAGGAATAGGATAGCTAGACAAGGGGGTTGGGGGGGTCACAACAAACCAATTAGCAGGAGGTGAAATGGGTGGAGCTAGAAGAGTGTGGTGGGCAGTAACCAGGGAACAGGTAAGGGGAGAGGGGATACAATGGTAGCATGGAAGGTGGTCTGTCTAAATGCCAGAAGCCTGAATAACATTATTAGTGAACTACAGGCAACGTGGCAGAGATCAAGTTGGACATGTTGCAGGAAACATAGAATTTGACGGCAGATAAGGACCGCTAGGCCCATCTAGTCTGCTCATTTCCCTACCTACAGGATAGGCCGCAGATCCTAGTTAACCAACAGCCTATTTCTTCCTACCCCCCACAAGAATTGCCTTATGTCTGTCCCATGCATTCTTGAATTCTCACACAGTTTTAGACCCCACAACCTCCTCAGGAAGGCTGTTCCATGCATCCACTACCCTCTCTGTGAAATAATACTTCCTCACATTGCCCCTGAACCGCCCTCCTTCTATCTTTAAATTGTGTCCCCTTGTTCTTGCACGTCTCTTTTTCTGAAAGATGCTACCCTCTTGGACTTTGTTGATTCCACTGAGGTACTTAAAAGTTTCTATCATGTCCCCCTCTCCCTTCTTTCCTCAAGGGTATACATATTAAGCTCCTTTAGTCTCTCCTCATACGGCTTCTCTTGCAGACCCTGCACCATTTTAATTGCCCTCCTCTGGACTACCTCTATCCTGTCTATGTCCTTGCGGAGATGGGGTCTCCAGAACTGGACACAGTACTCCAGATGGGGTCTCACCAACTGTCTGTACAGAGGGATAACAACTTCCTGTTTTCTGCTGCTGATGCCTCTCCCTATACATCCCAGTATACCCCCAGCCCTCCCTACTGCCTTCTCACATTGCTTGCTAACCTTAAGGTCATCTGATATCATTACCCCCAGGTCCCTTTCCAGGACTGCTTACTGGTGCAGCTGGCCAGGGATCCCATAAGGCAGGACACCATTCTCAACTTGGTACTCACCAACTTGGAAGTGGTGGTGGTGGTGGGGGAAGTATCAGTCATGGAACGATTGGGGTCCAGTGACCAGAGTTCCATGTGATTTGAACTGGAGATGTTGAAACACTGCCTCCCAGTGCAGTAGTTCTGGACCACAAAACAGCAGTTTATGACAGATATGGGATATGGTTAGGGAAGGTTGATGGGAACTAAAGGAAGATCTGATCAACTTGAAGAGCTGATCAAAAATTTTGCAGCTGAACCTCAGCACTAAAAAACTGTAGAGTAATACACATTGGGAATAGGAATCCAAGAGTGGAATATGCAATGGGTGCGGAGGTACTGGACAGCACTAGGGAAGAAAAGCATTTTGGGGTGATGGTATCAAAGATCCTACAAACATCTTCACTCTGTAGCAGGGGGGTGGTGATCAAAGCAGACAGAATGCTGGAATGCATAGGGATGGGGATAAGCAGTAGATGTTGGGAGGTGATCTTCCCACTATACAGGTCACTCGTGCAGCTACACCTGGAATACTACACAAGGTACTGGAGTGGTATCAGGTCAATATGTCGGTGCAATAACAGCGCAGTGACCGGCGTAGAATAACGTTAGGAAATTGCCGCTACCCTGGTCGCTGTCTGCTGGACAGAGGGAGGAATCAAGTTGCTGTGTATGTGGTGCCTGGTCAAGCTGCTCCCATGGTGGAGTGGCTAAGACACCAGCACACGGCAGAGTTGGAGACCTGGGACCACAGTTCAGTTCCCCCCAGGTCTCCTGGTAATGCAGCTTTATTTTTATAAAAAAATAATTTTTCCCCCTCCCGAGTTTTTCCCCATCCCTGAAGTCCGCATCCCCTCGGAGTTAGTTATTTTAAGTCTGGAGGGTTTGCCCCCCACATTGGGGGGGGGGGGTTGTAGAGGGCAGATCCCCCCCTGCAAAAGACAAAAAAAGTCCCATTGTTGTCAATATACAGTGGGTGCTTTAACCAACCTTATTTTGCTGGACGGCATTTTGCCGGCGGCATTTATTGCCGTGCTGTTTTTGTTTTCAGTGATATGCCCTCATGCCGGTGGTTCTGTACCACAGGATGATACCTGGAGCTCTTTGTTGGTGCTGCCTCACTTGGGCATTTATGACCCTTCAGCACTAAGGTAGTTCTCAGGGAGTTTTAGCACGGGTGCCAGAGGGGTTTGCTCATGTCCATGCTTAGCAGAACCCACCCAGAACTGCAGCAGCATGATTGGGTCCATTATTTCGTTTTTTCTGGAGCAGATTTCTAAACACAGCATCCTTCAACTGCCGGGCCACCAGTCTGGGATGAATGCCTGCAGCAAAGCCCAGGGACTGGACCCTTCATCAAAACCTTTCCCTGATTTACCCCTTAGAATTGACTTCCACAGTTTATCTCCATGTTTAATGAAGTTCCCACATTTTGTCCCACACTTCAGCAGATCTTTCAACTGCTGGACCTGTGACAAAAGTCTGTAGCTGAGCCCAGAGTCAGGAACCTTTGTCAAAAACATTCTCTCAATTACTGGTCAGAAATGTTCTATTCCGCTTCAGTCCTACTTGAAAAACAATGCTACCCACACAGATAAAATACCCGTAAACTCAGTTAAAGCAGACATTTATAACTCTCTACGATGCACTACCAAGTCCAGCTATGTAACAAAGTAGCACACACTACCCACCTCTGGACTGGCAGTATAGCCTACAGTTTAGACTAGCAAGCTGTAAATGAGCTTGGTACATCCAGCAGACATGGGTTTGATTCCCACAGCCTCCGCTTGCATACTGTGTGATTCTGAACAAGTCACTTAATCATCGCAAAGCTCCCGGGTTGCCCCTGAAAACAGGCACTTGTGCCTAGTGGGCCTTCTCTGGTTAAAAAAAAAATAAGACTGCAAGTAGTAGCTGTTTCAGCCTAATCTGTACTTTAAAAGGAAACATTTTTCCGTGAGAATGCCGCCTCCTTGACTAAACTGGTACCCCCTTAAAATAAATGATTGATCTGCCCCTTCTAGGATGCTAAAGCAAAACTAAATTTTCCACAGATATAGGCACTACTGTTGTTGTCATAGTGTTCTGCGTTTGTATCTTCTGTATCCTGTGTTTTTACAGCTGCAGTGGGCAGAGCCTAAAGACGTTTTGCATGTACAAAAGGAGTGATGTCATGTTTTCTGTCCATGGAACTAACTGAAGGTGTAAATAGCCTCCTGCTCCTTAACTTCCACCAAACAATGTTTTCCGCCCTCAAATAAATACACTTTCATGTTAGTCAATGGTTGCAGGGCACTATTTTCTTTCTTAAATGGGAGGTACAAGAACTGGAACCTGAGTAGTGGAAGGCAGCATTAGTTTTTTGGGGGGAGTAAGATCCATCACCACCTCCACCTGAGAAGCTCCAAAAGATCCACCCCCACCTTTTTTTGGTTCATGTGGGAGGGGCATGAGGTGGATCTATCATGTTGGAACTACTGACTATCAGAGTTGCCTGGGGAAGTAATTAAGGAGTGCCGGAAACTGCATCTAGACATATCCACCCCCCCCCCCCCACACACACACACATAGACATCATGATTTTTTTTTTAATTCTAAGCATGTCAATATTTGGCTCTTACAGTATGGGCAAGTTGGGCATAAAAATAAAATAGAAAAAAGGATCAAGCAGATGCCTTTCCCTTTGTCAGATACATGCAGACAGAAGGTCACATACCCTGTGTAAGTCCATTATATGGATGTTTTCCATGTAAAAGACATTTTGTTAATGTCATGTCTGTATAGCCAGTAAACAATTATTTATATAGGTACTGTAAACGACAGGTGTTAGTTCAGAAATCCAGTCTTGATAAATTTGTTTTTTTAGCAGTTCTGTAAGATTTATGTCTCTCTGATGTAAGAGTGCGTAGCATAGCAATGGAAGGGTTTCTGTAACTGATTGTTGTTTGCATGAGAAGTGGGCGTGACTGTGGCATGCAAGAGTGAAGTCTAAATTGTTTCTTGGCCACTCTGGGAGCTAAAGTTTAACAGCAGTGTGTGAAGAGAATAAAGTCTTGTGTTTTTGCATTTGAATAGGTTTAGTGCTTTGAAGTTAAAAGATACACATATATATATATATATATATATATATATATATATACACACACACACACACACACACACACAGGGGTGGGATATTCAGACTGTGCCAGGCTGTGGTGCAAGCCTGGCCGCAGCGCAACTAGGATGTGCCAGGGCGCTGACAGAGTGATATTCAACGGTGCTGCGCAACGGCTCAGCACCGTTGAATATCGCTCCATGGCCACCCACATTATGCATGGCGCAGTGGCACTGCACCAGCGCAAGTGGCCAGAGAGGACCAGGGGGATGCGCTAGCGCAAGTGCCGTTGCGCTAGGCACATCAACCGCGATATTCAAAAGTGCACATGCAAATGGGACCATAATGCATGCAAGGCACAAATGGAGCCATTTGCATGTCATAATGGCCCGATTTGCATGCAGGTGCACCGATCTCCGGCGACTTGCGCTGGCGCCCTACCAGTACGGCCGTCGAGGACCAACGCCCCCTGCACAAGCGGCAGAGTGCCCCACTGCCCGATCGTGGGCATAGGGATCGTAAATGACAGTCCCATAACCCTGGTGGTCCAGTGCACTGCTCCCAGTCCAATTGTGGGCATATGTAATATAACAATAAGTCCAATATCCCTGGTGGTCCAGTGGACCACTCCCAGTCCGATTGCGGGCATATGTAATAGAGTAATAAGTCCAGTATCCTTGGAGGTCCAGTGGACTGTGTTCAGCCCGATCGTGGGCGTACGTTTTACAATAGAACACACCAATCCATCCCTGGTGGTCCAGCGGTACCCACCTCCCCACCACCCACTGAGCCCCAGCACCCCTCTCCCTCCGGTCAGTGGCGGGCGGCAGCTCCCCACCCGCCAGCTGCCCGCGCCCACCGACTGACTGCGTCGCGGCAGGGGCTGTATGCCCATTGGTCCAAGCGTGGGCCAATAGGAGCAATGACCGCACTGCACTACACAGTCCAGATGTGAATGATCGTAGTCAGTCGGGCGGGTGGTGGGGCGGCTGACGGTGGGAGCTGCCACCCACCAGTGACCGGGGAGTGGATGCGGGGTCAGTGGGCGGTGGGGAGGAGGGTACCGCTGGACCACCAGGGATGGATTGGTGTGTGCTATTGTAAAATGTACGCCTGCAATCAGGCAGGATGCAGTCCAGTGGACCACCAGGGATATTGGACCTCGTATTGTATTACATATGCCCACGATCGGGCATGGGGGGGTTGCTACCACGAAGGTGCCGCCAGAGCTGGGTGGCCACCACAGCTGGCAGCTGCAGTAAGCGCCTCTGCAACATGGCAGCTCACCTGTGGGTGGCCAACTGTTGCTCCTTTTTGGGGGCTCAGCTGTGCAGCACAAGTAGGAGTTGCACCTGCTGGGCACAGCACATCCGGGCTGACTGTCGGGATGTGCGGAGCATCGTATGGCACGCCCCCAATTGCACCGCATACATTACTGATGCGCCGTGCGCGGGATTTGCGCCAGGCACATTCCCCTTTTGAATATCGTGCCGGGGCGCATCAGTGTGTTGCGCCATGCGCAACCCTTCTGAATATCCCACCCATAGTGTCATTGGCACATGAAAAGGAAGGAGATACTACTAAAATAAATGCTGTTCTGATATTTTATTTATTTATGTGTGAGATTTTATTTTTTATTTAGTTGTTTAACCAAGTATAGCACACTAAGCTGAAAGCTTTTTTACAGGGTCACACAGTATGCAAGTGGAAGCTGTGGGATTCAAACCCAGGTCTTGTCTGCTATTTGTCACCAGATTTGCAGCTCAGAGCCTTAGACCACTGTGCTATACTGCCTAGGTCACAGACACATAAGCTATAAATAAAGATGGCTGTATTAGTCAAAGCTTGTAGTAGCAAAATAAAGCAAGAAAAAGAATATATTGTGTTTTTTTTTCTTTCAATTGTTTAACCAGGAGTGGCACACTAAGTTGAAAGCTTGTTTACTGGGGCAACCTGGGAGCACATGGAAGTTAAGTGGCTTGCTCATGGTCACCCAGTATGCAAGTAGGGGCTGTGGTTTCAAACCCAGATCTCCAGATTTGCAACTCAGAGCCTTAAACCACTGTGCTATACTGCCTCCCTAGTTATGGCAGTCATCTGTTTTATGGTTCATGATGTTCGTGTAGTAAGCATACTAACATACTAAAATGCCAACAGAATAGGCCTAGTGGTCTTTTGTGTCTGCTCGTTTGGTCAGCTCTCACCCTGGGTGCTGACCTTGCTGCCCCCTTGCCTTCCCGAGCTTCTCCCTTCCCAGTCCAGGGTATTCCCGCTTCCCTCCACAACCCTTCCCCTGTAGCTGTCCCACCCCCTCTTGAACCCCTCCATGGTCTCTGCCTCCTCCAACCCCCCCGGGCCGCACATTCCATGGTTCTACCACCCTCTCAGTGAAACAGCACCTCCTCCTTTCTCCCCTGAGTCTCCGCCCCCCAGTTTCCACCCATGCCCTCTAGTTGCCCCCCTTCCTTCGGAGCACCGTGACTGTGTCTTCTCTATTTACCCCCTTCATGTACTTGAAGACCTCTATCATGTCATATCCTGAAGGAGAGGCTGGTGGCCCTCCTAGAGGCCAAAGGACTATAGGACAGCAGACAGCATGGTTTCATACGTGGCAGAGCCTGCCAAACCAACCTGGTCGAGTTCTATGACTGGGTAACTAGGCAACTGGACAGGGGCCATGCAGTGGATGTCCTGTATGTGGGCTTCAGTAAGGCATTCGACTTGGTGCCACATGGAAGGCTGGGAAGGAAGTTAGTAGGCACAGGGGCGGGTGCAAAGCTGGTGAGATGGGTAGGAAACTGGCTGCAGGGAAGGCAACAGAGGGTGGTGGTGGGTGGGGAGCTCTCACACCCAAGGGCAGTGATGAGCGGTGTCCCACAGGGCTCAGTGTTGGGACCAGTGTTGTTTGGGATATTCATTGCAGACATATCATGGGACATCAAGAGCAAGATCAGTCTGTTTGTTGATGATACTAAGGTTGGTTCGGTGGTGGATGACCTAGGGGGATGGCAGGGGTTGCAGGATGATCTGGCAAAGCTTGAAACCTGGTCAGACACCTGGCAACTGGGTTTAATGCCAAAAAGTGCAAGGTGCTGCATTTTGGGATGAAGAACCCAAGGAGGAGTTACCAGCTAGGGGGAGTGCAGCTAGCCCAGACAGAGGAGGAGAAGGATCTGGGTGTGCTCATTACAGGGTCAATGAACAACTCGGCACAATGTAGGAAGGCAGCTGCAAAGGCCAACAAAATGCTGGGTTGTATTGCAAGGGGTATATCCTCGAGGAGGGAGGAGGTGATTCTGCCACTGTATAGGTCATTAGTTAGACCACACCTGGAGTACTGCGTGCAGTACTGGTGCCCGTATCTGAAGAGGGACATTAAGTTACTGGAGGGGGTGCAGCGCAGGGCGACAAAGATGATCAAGGGGCTGGGGGACTTATCATACGAGAGGAGGTTGAAGGAGTTGAACATGTACTCACTGGAGGAGAGAAGGGACAGGGGTGACATGATTGAAACCTTTAAATACATGAAAGGAATAAACAAGATGGGTACAGAGGGGCTGTTCAAAGTAAGGAAGGGGAGGGCCACCAGGGGCCATGGTATGAGACTGGAGAGAGGAAGGTTCAGGAGGGAGATGAGGAGACACTTTTTTACAGAGAGGGTGGTGGCTGGGTGGAATGCGTTACCTGCAGAAGTGGTATGCAGTAGAACAGTGGACTGCTTCAAACGAGGATGGGACAGGACAAGGGGGAGGGTTAATGAAGGGGAAGGGTGGAAGGAAGGGGCAGCTGCAGAATAAGGGGTGCTAGCTGCACATTCAAGCAGACTTGATAGACCTCTAGGCCTTTATCTGCTGGCAAATTTCGTATGTTCAGTATGTCCCCCCGTCCCTTCTCTCTTCCAATGTATACATATTTAGCTCTTTGAGCCTCTCCCCATAGGTCCTTTCCCTCAAGCCCCAGATCATTTTGGTTGCCCTCCTCTGGACCTTCTCCAGGAGTTCAATGTCTCTCTTTAAGTGTGGCCTCCAAAACTGCACACAGTACTCTAGGTGTGGCCTCACCAAGCAGTTATACAGGGAGAGTATTACTTCCCTCCTTCTGGAGTGATCCCCCTAGTGATGCATCCCAGCATCCTGTTGGCCTTGGCCACTGCCCTCCTACAAGTCTCCAAGTTGTTCATCTTGACATCCAACACCACCCCCAGGTCCCTCTCAGCCATATAGCCATAGCAGCAGTACATTGCATAGCAGATATAAAATGTCAGTAAGCAGGTCATGCAACAGATGTGCTAAGCAGTTACTGAAGCAAGAAATGTACAGCTGTCATTTTTTACATCCTGTTTAAAATGTGTTTTTGCACCTGTGGTGCCAAATGGCACAGTCGCTGTGCAAAATCACCTTTCGACTGATGAACTGATAGTGTCACTGTTCATGCGGAGGGGTCACAAAAAGCCCATGCTGAAAACTTGGAGTGAAAATACCAAGAAACGCCCAGGGCATTAGGGTTTCTAACCATAACACCCTGCCCTGTAGGGACTGACAGGCATTAGGGGTTTGACTTGGGATTGTCAGCAGTAATGCTCACGCCATTCCACCCTCATCCCCACCCTGCTGTCTGTGCCAGGTATCGAGGTGTGCCTTTGACTCTTCAGCTCCAAAGTTCACTCCATTCTCTTATACTGTACCCATGTCAGCGTATTTCCTGATGGAATAAGGTGAGTGTAAACTTTGAAAACCCCAAGGCATGCCTTGACTCTTGTCCAGGGATTTATTTAACTCCAAAAATTGATTAGCGTTTTGCTCATAAAAGTGCTAAAACATTGTGAAAATGCATAGTACTTGCCTCACTGTGTTTAACAAACATAACACTTCTAGAAAACCTATATAAATACTTTCTGTACAGTTGGCATTGTCCCAAAAAAAAAAAAACTGCTAATCAATTATTTAAAACCCTGTTGTCTGTGTCTGCAGGGGAGGGTGAGATGAAATGGCGTGAGTGTTATGGGCAATGACCCAAAGGCACATCCCAATGCCTGTCCATGTCTGCGGGTTGGGGGTGGGGTTAGCGTCACTTCAGTACTTCACTGCCATTCCTATTCTGCCTGTCTGTCTGCATGTCTCTCTCTCTCTCTGTATATGTCTATGTAATTATCTATCTTTCTATTAATTGTATGTATCGCTATTTTTACCTATTGCTAAAACAAACCTGCATATCACATTTGCCTGCACTCTGAGCACATACTTATGAAACTGTGCATATTTGTACTCCACTTCTGCGTAGACCTCATACTTTCCTAATATTCCCATTATCACATGCATAACTACCTTGCCCTTATCAAAAGCGACCCCTTCTGAAAGTTCCTATCACATTTTCTCAAACAGTCCATCATCAATACACCTGACTTCCTGACATCAGTGCATTGCTTAAATATAACTTACATCACCTCATAGACAAAAACCCTGTTTCTCTAAAAAAAAAAAAAAAAACTGTGTAAATAATCTCAAGGCTGAACATAGGAGAGCCATTGCTTTTTCATGTACTGACACCTTCTGTACCATCATGGGGATCTGCATACGTTTCCTTTGATGCTTTGCATTATTGGGATATGTGCAATTGTGTTTTCCTTAAAATTTGTCTGTCTGGCCAATATCATCCAGGATTACACATACATCAGTGGCATTTGCTCTGGGTTCTTTTGTAAGCTTCCTATTCCTTC
This sequence comes from Neoceratodus forsteri, assembly GCA_016271365.2. Taxonomy (NCBI): domain Eukaryota; kingdom Metazoa; phylum Chordata; order Ceratodontiformes; family Ceratodontidae; genus Neoceratodus; species Neoceratodus forsteri. Next base: position 73,646,220 of record JADMNL010000036.1, read on the forward strand.
CATTAAAATGCACACTGTCACAACCCCACTCAGCAGGTCAGGCCCTCTGCTCCCACAGTGCCAACCTCCGAGCGTAGTATTGTGAACAGTTAACAGAACAGGGTAACCCTCCTGTCTGCTTTGTGGGTTTGAATCAAACTTTGGTCCCAAGTTCTGGAGGGATTCAAACTGTGAACCTCTTGCTAGCGTACCCAATGTACAGGCTCAGATAATTCTGCTCTTCGGGGATCCCAAATATCTTTCGCCTATGGGCACCTAACCAGGTGTACAAAATGAACCCTTAAAAACTCTATGAAAGACTTCAGAATAAACTCTTACCTTTTCCCAGTTTGGTAAAACCTGTAAGCTTTGCACAGTGTCTGCTTTAACCATATATGCTTCCCTTGTCAAAGAAAGAATTTCAAAGGCACACCAGGTAGTCTCTAAAAATAGAGGTTTACTTAAAATAGATAAAAATGTAAAATGTAAAACACAGAACCATATATCACAAAACATACAATCTTTTAAAACAACAAGGTTTAAAAAGTGCAAATTCCTACTGATAATACACTTAGACCTGTCAACTTAATGTATTCTTATCTTCTTATAGTACTGTAGATGTTTCTTTTTTCAGAGTTCAAACATGTGTGTGTCTAAAGGTCTGTTACAGCATAATTAAAACAATGTGTTGACCCTGCCCTCTCCATGATGTCACCCAGCTCCTCTTCTGTTTATTAAAAATTATACAATCTGGATGTCTTGTGTCAGGAGGTAAATTAATAGGTGACATCAGCAGAAAAAAATATTTTCCCCATATGACTTCCCAAGTAAGTCTGTAATTTTCCAGGTCCTTTCTTTCATCCATGAGCATCATCCTCTCTCAAGGACATCAAAGGACCTTTTATGACTTTGCACCCCCCGTGACATAACCTGGATCCTTCCTCTAAACACCATAAAAGTTTATGATTTCCAGCCTAGCAGCTGGCAGCTACAATTAAGCTAGATAAACAGAAGATCCTTACTTTCTCTCTTCTAGCCTGTAATTATCTTCTGGCTTTTATCTTTTAGCTGAAACAGCATGTCTCATGAGAGACCCTCAATAACACATTTTAATATTACAAAAAAGCATAGATTAAGCAGAACTAGTTGTCCGAGCGTCACATACACCTCCATATATTTTCCTAATAATGTGTATGCCTTCCTTAGAACAGACACTAAAACAAATCTTACTACTTACAAATTATTGCATTGTTTCTCCATACCTCCTTAACAATTCCACACAACTTCACTAACTTCATTATGCAGCCATGGTGGATCTGACCAGAATTTTTTATGCTGGCTTGCGCGCAAGCAACATCTTGGGGTAGTATCACATTTCAGAGGTGCGTCAGTGTTGTGGTGAATGCAGGGGATGCTTTAGTGGGTGCGTCCCTCAGCCACCAATCAGTGAGCATGCTGGCGATGACAGCAGCTTCAAAGAGAGCCAAGGAGTTGAAATGAATCTGCCACTGCAATCATGAACTGTTTCATCATTGCAGCGGCACCTCCCCCTCCTTCACAACCTCGTCGGCTCCTGCCACGTGCCGAGCACTCTGCCCCCGGGCCTTGCTCTACGACAGTAGCTTGTTTGTTCACTGTGCCTTTCCTGGTGAAACACTTCCGTAAATAAATCAGCCCCTGTGCATCTTTCCACATTGCTGGCTCCTGCCACCTGCCACACACTCCCCAGAAAGCCGACATCGGGGTACCCAATCCCCGAGATGACATGTATTCCCCCATCCACATTCTGGCACCCTGGGAGCCCAACCCAGTGTGCCCAGATAAGTTTTTTATATATTTATTTTTCTGATGCTGGGATGCCCACTCCCGGTGTCAGATGCCCCCCCACCCTCCTAAGCTCAATGTCTTTGCCGACGGGGGTGTCAAATCCCTGTCAGCATCATGTTTCCTCTCCCCCCAAGCTCTCTTTCTTTGCCGATAGGGGGGCCCAATCCCCGTCGGCATCATGTCGCCCCCCAAACTCATATGACACACTGGAAGGCCACCCCAGTGTGCCCAAAAGTGTTTTTTTTTTTTTTTACCTGTACATTAATAAAACTGTCCCCCGGCTTTTTCTTTAATCTGCAAAAAAGAAAACGGTCCCTAGTAGTCTCCTCACTGCCCCCTCCTCCATCCCCACCCTCCCACTGAGCACCCACCTCCCTGTACCCCCCCCATTACCCCATACTTACCTCTGGAGGTCGAGAGCGGTGATCTTCTGTGGAGTAGAACACGTCTGCACTCTTCAAAGCTGATCGGCAAACTGAAGAATCAAAGGTAAGCGCATATAATGGCTGTCAATGGGAGTTTCAACTTATGTTGATATCTCAGCCATTTTTAGGAATTGTGGCCTCACATTTTCAACATGGGGTGCTTGGGACCCCACCTTGTGAACATGTCACTGTCATTTTGTTACTTGGTTCCTAAAGGTGATTTTGTGGCCGATGCATGGAATCACTTTCCGGAACCAATTAATGAAATGAAAGTGCAACTGTTCATTAGGTGCGGTCCCAAAAAGCCCATGTTACAAATTTGGTGAACAAATTCCAAAAAATGACTGCGTTACAAGCATGCATTGCACAGTTTCTACGCACGCTCGTAACTTTGCCAGTTTTTAATATTTTTCACTCCAGATGTTTAGCATTGTCATTTTTCCACACCTCCTTATGAACAGTATAGCTGTCATTGTTCACATCCTGCCTGAAATGTGTTTTCACACCTGTTGCACAGAATGGCGCAGTCGCTGTGGGAAATAAACTTTTGGGACAGATTAACAAAATCACAGTGCCACTGTTCATGAGGGAAGATCCCAAAATGCCCATGTTGAAAATTTGGTGAAAAAAATTCAGCGATTGCGCTACAGGCGGCGTGTTAGCATGATTTCGCTACACTGTTAACCGTAATTTTCATATTTTCACTCCATATTTTCAACATTAACATTTTTCACGCCTCATCATGGACAGTACAGCTGTCATTTTTCACATCCTGACCAAAAAGTGTTTTCGCACCTGTGGTGCCGAATTGCTAGTCGCTGTGTGAAATCACCTTTCGGGACTGAGTAACGAAATGATAGTGCCACTGTTCATGAAGTGGGGTCCCAAAACGTCCATGTTGAAACTTTGGAGCAACAATACTAACAAACGCCAGGGGTGTTAGGGTTTCCAGCTGTAACACCTCACCCTGTAGAGACTGACAGGCATCAGGGGTGTGACTTGGGTTCATCGGCCGTAATGCTCACGGCATTCCACCCCCACTCTGTAGCCATTGACAAGCATTGAGACGTGTCTTGGGGTCTTCAGCCCTAACGTTCACCCCATTCTCGTATACTGCACCCATCTCAGATTATTTTCTTATGAAATGGGGTGAGCGTATGGGCAGAAGACCACAAGGCACACCACAACACCTGTTGCTGTCTGCAGGGTGGGGTGAGGTGGAATGACTTAAGCGTTATGGCCGACAACCCAAAGGCACACCCCCAACACCTTTCAGTTTCTGCAGGGCTGGGGGATGGGGTGGCGTTAGTTTAATATTTCACTGCCATTCCTATTATGCATCTCTCTAACTCCTGCACTACCAATGCCAATGCCAGCAAGCCAGCATTTGGCATTGACAAATGTGGTTGCCCTTAAAGGACAACCTAAATTGTCAGGGGGATTCCTTAGGAAAAAAGGCACAGGGGACAGAACTGGCTGGGGGTGGGGTGGGGCAGGTTAGGTTAGGTAGGCTCAGGGTGAGGTGGGGGGATGGGAGGAAGGAGGCCCAGGCAAGGGGGTCATGATGTCATCCCTCAATGACAAATATGACGGGGGTAGCCTAGGGGGTATTTAGGAGCCAGCAGAGGAGGGGGGGGTCTCTGAATTTAGCACCCATGCACCTGCCCAGTAGGTTGGTCACTGGGGGATAAGGACCCATGGATAAGTGGAAGAAAAAGGGATACCGGGTCACCGAAAGAGGGTGACAGGAGAAGGGGAGGAAGCTCCTGGTTGACATGGGTTGGCAGAATGGGCCAACAAGAAAAAGGGAAAGAGACACCTCTCAAGGGGAGGCAGGATTTGCAAGGAATGGGTTGCTGAAAGAGGGCAACTAGTCTGAAAAAAAAGGAATGAATTGCGGAAAGAGGGCAACAGGTCGGAGAAAAAGAAAGGGCAGAATTTGCAAGGAATGGGTTGCCAAAAGAGGCAACAGGTCAGGGAAAAAAAAGGGCAGGATTTGCAAGGAATGGGTTGCGAAAGGAGGGCAACAAGCCGGAGAAGAAAGTTCTCTGGAGGGGCTTTTGTGTAAGAGGGGAATATTTTGGGGAAAAAAATAAAATGGGGGGTGGAAAGGGGCAGGTAAGATCCACGGGCCAGGCGCAGACACCCGGACGTGGAGGCAGATGAAAAAGGAGGCATATGATTAAGGAAGAAACAATATGGGGGGGCTGGTTGCCAAGAGAGGGCAGCAATGGGAATAGGAGAAGGGGTATTGGGCTTTTCAAGCGTCCGGACCCCGAGAAGACAATGGACAACAGACCGTTCAAGGAAAAGTGGATGAAGGGGTATCGAGCTTTACAAACATCCAGACCCCAAGAAGACGACAGGAGAACCAGAGACATTTACAAAAGACAATTGAACTATGTGATTGAACAGAATATTAACTGTTGGACTTTATGATGGATAATGTGGGGAAAGAAAAAGGAATGTTTGTAAATATGTAAATTTTAGAGTGGTAAAGGTGATGTGATGCAAAAATTAAATTGCCAGTCGAGCACCCCACTAAGAAGTTGTCTGTGCGTTATTTTCCAGGGGAATCTCCCTCTGACAATTGCTCATTCTTCCTCCTTCTCCCCCCGTTTCCCTTTTACTCTTTTCCTCCTGACAAGGCCAGACTCTGGCTGCTTTCATTCCCTACCACAGTTTTCATTTTTTGTCATTGAATTTCTCTTGTTTATTCAAATTTACCCTTGTCTTATTGTTCACTTATTCAGTTTACTTTTTATTTATTTGTTATTCAGAAAGACCTTTGAGCCAAGGCTCTTTTACAAAGGTTCCTCATCTTAGAGACAATGACACATACAGATAAACAATATTGGTCAAAAGGAGTATACATCTATAGACAGTGCACGATGCTAGATCATTATAATGAACAGTGGACCCAACATTTAACAATGACCCAGTGACTGACGGAGCAGAAAGAAGTAGGCTGCAATGATAACAGTGAGGTGCAGAGAAGGGAGACACCCAACCCCTAGTGATACCTCGATCTAGAGCAGAGCGAAGTAGTGGAAATAGCCCAGGACGGGGATGAGGGGGGAGGGGTGGGGCAGATGAGAAAGTGGAGTGCGGCCTTAAAACAGGCTTTGTTGAGTAGTACACTGGGGGGGAAGGAGGAGAGGAAAAAACCGAAGCGCTATAGGGAGAGGGGGGTAGAGGAGGGAGGGAGGCTGGTGGAAGGGTGGCAAGGGAGGTGGGCAAGGTGTGTAGGGGCCAGACTGTGAGTAGGAGAGGCAGTTAGACCTGAGGAGGGATCCTATGCTATTTTCGAGTGAGGAGCACGCTCTGCCATGCTACAGGTTCCGGTGGGGGTGCTACATGTTCGGTGCTACATGTTCAGGGAACAGGCACACATGTTGCAGGAGGTGAGGTAGTGCTTGAGTTCAGACTTGAAAAGGGAGAGGCTTTTCGTATTGTGAGTGAGCTCCGGGATCTCATTTAGCCAGAGGGGGGCTCTATAGGAAAAGGCATGTTGACCAAGTGCAGTACGCCAGAAAGGTACCATGAGAGCCCCCTGCTTCGTGCCTCTAGTGCCGTAACCTGAAACTGATTTGGAGAAGATGGCAGATACATTCAAGGGTGCCTTTCCCAGCAGAGCTTTCTTTCCAAGAAGGCAAGTTTGGAATTTGATCCTGCCCCCTAGCAACAACCAGTTCATATTCTCATATAGGGAGCAGGTGTGGGTGAGGCGATCAGCGTCCAGGGTGAGTCTGCAGGCCTTGTTAAGTGCAGTACGCACCCTCTTTAGCACAGTGTCAGTGGCTGCACCGTAGACTACCAGGCCCCTGCTCTGCTTTTTAATAGGTCTTTACTTGTTTTTTATTCTCAATCAAATGTGATTGCTCATGTTATTTTGTTTCCTTGTAATTTGTACCTTGACGTGGAACCTCTGTAAAAGAGCCCTGGGCTCAAAGGTATTGTAATTCCGAGTGTAACCCCCAGGGGTGCTACCCTTAAGGCTACTACCCCTGCCTGCCCCCACAGAGACAGGGTAAGGGGCCCAGATCTGTCGACGGGTGCCTCCACCCAGAGGTCGGGGTCAATATTGTCGAGATGGCCTCAGTCACAGTCCTCTGGGTTACTGCAACCCCCCGTTCGTCCCCCTAGTGGCTCACACGGTATACAAATAACACTTTTCATCAATACACTCACCCCCTGGCTAATATCTCTCCCCTCCCTCCGGAGACCCCCTGTAAAATAAGGCACAGTTATAATGCAGTCACCAGGCAGCAGTTCACCAGTGATGTACACAATAGCCAGGGTGTAGTTGCACAAAGAACAATCTGATTTATTTAGGGGAGGAATAACAAGGACAGGGGGAATCAGGTTGATTAGCTTATCACTCTACTTATCTACCTAGGGCTCTGTGCACAGGCCTAAACCTAGTCTTTACCGTCCCTGGGTACCCAAGCCCTAACGGCTAGTTCACACGTGGCAGCTGGTTGGGGCCCTTGACACAGATAACAGTTACAATCCTGAGAACTCAGAGTAGGCAGAGGATTTAATTTTGTAGCTAGAGATGGTTCATATGACTGAAAACACTGTTGCACACTAGACAGAGGGCTACCCTGATTCAGTACTCACAAACCCCAGCAAATTCTGATTCCTTCAACACTCGCAGGGCTGAGCCTGAACTTTACCAGCCTCCTCACACATTTATGTGGCAAATAACAGAGGGGTACCATACCAGGCAGCTGCTTGCAGGCTTTTGTGAACTAGCAGAAGAACTCAGGCGGCAAACGGCAGCTTCAACTTCACGGATGGACCGAGCGCGACTCAGCAATTCTCTCCAGTCCCTTCAGGTTGAGCCTGGTAGGTAGCTGGGCTGGGACCAGCCTCCTCCGACTGCACGCCGGCAGATTTAGTCTGAAGTCTCACAAGGGGCAACGGCGCTTCAGGCCAACTTCCTCACGCTTCCAGCGAACACTCCCAGGCGCGAAGCAACAGAGCTCCTCTCCTCACCTCAGCCACACGCATCTCTCGCCCAACAGCAAGGGCTCTTCCTTCAGTTCAAGCGCCACCTGCTTATTGGCTGGCTGCACATGCCAGTCATTTCCTCTTGCCTTTAGTGGTGTGAAAAGCACCATAGCCCATAATGCCTTTCCCAAAATACAAGCAGTCCCGCTATTGGTCAGTCAGCCCTGTATGTCCCAAGGCACTGATTGGTCCCATTCAGCAGTTCTGGTCCAACATGGAGGAGGCAGTCGACACAGTCTTGTGCTGCAAAGGAAGGCAGGTTAGGACAGTTGCATTATTACTATTACCCTACGTTATTTCCAGCAAACAATCGCATTTTCCAACAGTACTCCCTCTGCACCACTAGCGATGGCAGAAGGGAGTTATTTTTCAGTGGCCCAGGCGGGACTCGGGCATACAACCCATAGCCCTCCTCTAAGTCAGTTAATTTCAGCTGCAACAGGCAGCCCTTAAAGAGACGGCACACGGAGGCTTCAAAAGCGCTCACTGGTGTAACACATTTAAGTGGCTTTAACGCCGAACACCAACCAGGCACAGAGCATGTACCCGAGCTCCGAGGAAGCTTTTAGGAACCCCCATTTGCAAGGGGGTTACACGAGAAATAAATAAATAAAATAAAATGCGTATCTCCAACCATGCTTAATGATGTTTCAACATTCTGAGTGTCTGTGTCCCACATTTCAGTGGCAAAAAACTTGAGAGGTATATGACCTTGCTAGTCTGAACCTTTACAAAAAGTTCTTCGGAATACCACTGTAAAATCACTCATTTGCCGTTGCAATACCACTGTGATTACCACTGTACTACCATTAAGGTTTTCATGGTATCAGTGGTTTGTTTCAATTCCATTGTGATACCATTGTACCACTGTCCTACCATATCAACAAAAATAATCAAAATTTCTACCATAGTACAACCAGGGTACCACTGGGTAGTACCACTGCACATTTTGTAGCTCACCACTGTGTTGCCATTGTGGTGCCATAGTGTTGCCATTGTGTCACATTTGCTAAGAAAAGCAGCGTCAGTTAGGTTCAACAGAAACTAGACCCCTTCATCATTTTTTTTAAATTTATTTTTATTCAAAATGCAAGAGTATGCACAATACATCCGAAACAGTTTGGAGCATAAAAACAGCAGTATAATTCATCTATACAACTCGTGCACTGTTACAAGGACACAACTTAATTGCTTGCACATTAGCTTACATAAAATAAGTCTTGCCAACATGCCATATTCTATTAAAAGTCCTTTTTTGCTCTTTTTTCCTAAATTGACCCCTTGATCCTAACCTCTTCTAATAAGAGAAGTGACAGATGTTTTTTGGTGCAGTACTAGCCACTGCTAAGCAATTTACATGACAGATTGTAATAAGAAAGAAATAACATGACCTACTGAGAATTGAACCCATGGCCCCGGAGGACTGTCCCAGTGCTCATCTAATTGTCATCTCAGCTGTTACTAGTTGCACGATTTGCAATTCTAGAGAAAGGAAGTGTGTCTGGGAAGAGTCAGGTCCACCTATGTGAGCCTATAGCTCAGTGGGTACGGCACCCGAATGGTGTTCTGGGGGCTTGGGTTCAATTCTCAGCAGGTCACATTAGCTTTTCTAATAAGGAAACCTTTTGATGCCTTACCAGTGCATAAAGTGTGCAGAAAAAAAACCCTGATGGGCCTATAAGGGTCAAAATTATAGAAAGATGGATGAACTACCTCTGTGCAAGTCATTTTTCCTTCATAGTGTGGAATTTGACTTTTCATTATCCAGTTTTTCAATAAGTCAAAATGCAGGCAGAAAACATGAAGATACTGTAAGAAATTGAGAGACAAAGGAACTAAGGGTCATGCTATCCTCCTGAAGTCATGTCTCTGTTGGTATATAAATGAACTCCTTGGCAAGGAGGTTGGCCAATCGGAGGCCAGGAAATTTTCTACCCATTTTCTAACTGGAAAAAGATTATTAGTATAGACCGCAGGAATACCCCCTCCCCACCACCACTCAGCCCTTTCATCAAGACAGCTGTCGATTTCCTTAAGTACAAAAGCTATTGTAGAAATTCCGTGGCTCCTTCTCCTCCTTCTTTTGTCAACTTTGAGCTTCCTATATCCTCACGTGCAGCATGGTATTGTCTGTGTCTGAAGATTGACATCCTTTAGTACCTGATGTATGTTTACCTCCCAGAAGGAGAACAAAACCAAAATATCCATCATTTTACGGTGGGGGAAGGTCAAAGGCCTCTGTTAGATACATTCCATTTCTGGCTTATTACACACCCCCTGCTCCTGTCTGTTTTGTATCTAAAAGCTGTAAGCGATATCCTCCCAACTCAATCCACAGAACTCCCCTTCCCCCCCAGCCCAGACTAATTTTATCTGTCTCCAGGGGTCTCCCCCAGGCTGCCTCCGGGATTCTTCACATAGAATCAGATGACCTCATTACACTCCACACTTAACCCTCCAGGGCTCTTTGGGCAGTCAGAGGTTAGAACATTAACTGCTTTGTGCTCAGATTACACTTTTGGTTTTCCACTTAAAGATCAGTGGGAATATAGAATGAATTTATTTTCAGTGCGAGGTCTATTTATATCAAAATATTTCTTTATTAAAAAAAAAATTATAATGTTGACGCGCAACACTAAATTGTGTTTTGGTCACTGCTGTCTCTTTCCTGAGATCACACACATACAACATTTTGTTGCAATAAACTGTGTTTTTGTCAATGCTGTCTCTGCCCTAATATCTCTCAATTAACAAGAGTCTGAGACTGTGACACTAATTGTGTTAGTCACAGCTGACTCTGCACTGAGATCTCACAGGTACAATCCTCTGTGACACAAAACTATTATTCTCACTACTGTCCCTGCTCTGAGATCTCACACATACAATATTCTGTGGCAATAAATTGTGGTTTATGTTTCGGGAACTGCTGTCTGCCCCCCCCCCACCAAAGATCTTTTTTGAAACAGCTGTCTGCCCTAGCTGAGATCTCACACCTACAACTGTTACGAACATACAAAATTTTATTTATTTATTTAGCTTTTGTTAACCGGGTAAGTGCACTAGCCATAAAATGACTATTTTCAGGCACGACCCAGGAGAGTACAGACATGCAGAAACTTAACAGGCTAACAAATTGTAAGTGCTTTACATACAATGAGTTAGACAGGATACAATATATCTGAACATACAAAGTAAAGCGCTTTTCATACAATGAGTTAAAGTGGATACAATATATCAGAGACATACAGAGTAAACCATTCATAAGTTCATAGGTACCTACCTATGCAATGAATAGAGAGGACCTTGGGCAATAAAGTATCAGGTGACATGACATATGAACAGAACAAGGTACACAAAGACAAAAACAGTAATACAAAAGGAAGAAATAACCATTGAGAGCAGGGGGTGTCATTAAGCCCTCAAGCACCCAGTGAGCACCGGGGCTACGCTCTGACAGCGAGCAGTCGGCGACCGCAAGGCCGACCTAGGGGACCAGGAGGCCGGGAGAGACAGCCAGGAAGTCAAGCCTTCCCTGCCCTCAAGCACCCAGTGAGCGCCGGGGCTATGCTCCGCCAGTGGGCGGTCGCCGACCTAGGGGACCAGGAGGCCGGGAGAGACAGCCAGGAAGTCAAGCCTTCCCTGCCCTCAAGCACCCAGTGAGCGCCGGGGCTACACTCTGCCAGCGGGCGGTCGGTAACCGCAAGGCCGACCTAGGGGACCAGGAGGCCAGGAGAGACAGCCAGGAAGTCAAGCCTTCCCTGCCCTCAAGCACCCAGTGAGCGCCGGGGCTACGCTCCGCCAGCGGGCGGTCGGCGACCACAAGGCCAACCTAGGGGACCAGGAGGCCAGGAGAGATGGCCAGGAAGTCAAGCCTTCCCTGCCCTCAAGCACCCAGTGAGCGCCGGGGCTACGCTCCGCCAGCAGGCGGTCGGCGACCGCAAGGCCGACCTAGGGGACCAGGAGGCCGGGAGAGACAGCCAGAAAGGTACGGGAAAGCCGCGGCCAATCGGGAGGCGAGCGCTGACTGAGCCTTGCAGCCGATTGGTCCTCCTGCTCCATAGACTTCTGTATTAACCTTTACAGCGGAAGCTGGTTGGGGATTGTGCGTTTTTTGGTCTAAACTGTCTAAAAAGAGCTGTTCTCCTGTTTTTTTTTTGCTAAAATAACTAAGGACTCTGTTAACTGTTAAAGTGAAATGTGAATTACAGCCTTTTGATGGGATTTCTAGTGGGCCAGATGCTAAGGCGCCGAACCCCCCTCAGCCTTTTGTTGTGTAAATTAAGTCACACTGCTTGCAGAATCACTTGATTTCTGCTATTTTCTTTATATTAACTGTGCCTTCCTGTGTCTCCCTCCAGTCAAGCCTTCCCTGCCCTCAAGCACCCAGTGAGCGCCGGGGCTACGCTCCCGCCAGTGGGTGGTGGCGGCCGCAAGGCCGACCTAGGGGACCAGGAGGCCGGAAAGCAACCAGGAAGGTGCGGAAAGCGGCGGCCAATCGGGGCGGCGCTGACTGAGCCTTGCAGCCATTGGTCCTCCTGCTCCATAGACTTCTGTATTAACCTAACACTGCTGAAGCTGGTTGGGGATTGTGCATTTTTTGGTCTAAACTGTCTAAAAAGAGCTGTTCTCCTGTTTTTTTTTGCTAAAATATCTAAGGACTCTGTTAACTGTTAAAGTGAAATGTGAATTACAGCCTTTTGGTGGGATTTCTAGTGGGCCAGACGCTAAGGCGCCGAACCCCCCCCAGCCTTTTGTTGTGTAAATTAAGTCATACTGCTTGCAGAATCACTTGATTTCTGCTATTTTCTTTATATTAACTGTGCCTTCCTGTGTCTCCCTCCAGTCAAGCCTTCCCTGCCCTCAAGCACCCAGTGAGTGCCGGGGCTACGCTCCACCAGCGGGCGGTCGGCGACCGCAAGGCCGACCTAGGGGACCAGGAGGCCGGGAGAGTCAGCCAGGAAGGTACAGGAAAGCCGCAAAATTTTTGCCCTCCCGCCCCCACCGTGTGTTACATTTATAGGCATCTTCCTGCCGAAATTCTTATCTCCGGCCCACAGCATTACTCTAACCAATAATCTGTCAGTGGCCCTGTGGCGCCACCTACTCTGCAGTCCTTCCCCTGTTCTCATTGTAGGTAACTAATAACTGCCGCATTCAAAATGGGGAGACTCCTCTTACTGTTTCTCTCTCTCTCTCATTTGTGATGTTTATTAAGGATGAAGACATCCCAATCCATACCATACTGAATAATGCGTCCCAGCCAAGCCTCTCTGTTACACCTCCAGTGGATGTTGACGGATCCTCACATTTGCCCTACCGATGTTACATCATAATCAGTGGGGTAACCCACAAAAGGCGTAACCTGTCATGTACTTTTTACGCTCGATGCTCCATTTTGGGTCCACAGTTCCCCTTACACCTGTCCACCAAATTAGCACTCTGTGACAGGATAAGCTTCATAACCCAAGTGGATCACCTCAAAGCAGTGGCCTCCGAGCAAGAAGAGAAGGCCCAAGACAGTCCCATCTTCCTGTCTTTGAAGCCCTTGAAACTCTTATTCCTTCTGCTGATCTGTATTGGTAATGTTGAAATCAATCCAGGCCCTCCAGAGGCATCACCTCCCCAGCAGATCTTGCCTCCATCAAAGGACTAAGCTTCCTTCATATCAATGCATGCAGCCTCCTGAAAAAGCTTTCATTAATACAAGCCTGGGTCGCCCATACTTTGCCAGACTTTCTAGTAATATCCGAGACATGGCTCAAACCTGCAACAACAGACAGGGAGGTAAATCTACCCAACTACCAAATATTCAGAGCAGATCGCCTGACAAGGGGTGGTGGAGTAGCTATTTATGTAAAGTCAAATATATCTGCATCTTGCCTTAGTGCAACATCATTGCCCAAAGAATTCGAATGTATACCCCTTAAAATAACTCTCCCCAACATGGCAGCTTTTCAACTAGTTGGTTGCTATAGGCCCCCCTCTGCTGATCACAGACTCTTAACCCATCTGGGGAACCTAATCAAATTGGCCCCTGAAGATATCATAATCCTAGGTGATCTAAACCTAAACTGGCTCTCCAAGACAGCTGCACCTCTAGTATCATTCTGTGATACACATGGGCTTACACAACTGATAAATGAACCAACAAGAATCAATTTAAAGAATAGAAGTAGTAGCTCCCTACTTGACATTATGCTGGTAAACAAACCCCACCTATTCTCACACGCTGGAGTGCTATTCAGTGACATAAGTGACCACTGTCTCATTGCAGGAATAAGATCATCAGGCAAACCAGCTAACCCAGTAAAATTCCTTCTGAGAAGATCTAAGAAAAACCTTAATATTGAGGGATATCTCCATGACCTAAGCCACTCTACATGCTGGCAGGAGTTCTACCTTACGCATTCTGTGGAAAAAGCACATCAGGTGTTAAATAGCATAATCATAGGTGCTCTTAACACTCATGCACCAATCACTAGTGTCAGAACAAAAAGCAAATCTTGCTGCTGGTTCTCAGCGACCTTAAATCTGCACCGTTGGACAGAGATAAACTATGGAAACTGGCAAGGAAGACTAAGGAACCAAATGACTGGACGCTGTTCAGAAAAGCCAGAAATAGCTGCACCAAGAAAGTAAGGGATGCTAAGGCTGCTTTCTATATGGCTGGACTTGACGCCTCTTACCACAATCCTGCAAGATTCTGGGGCACCATCAAGGGGATCTAAGGACAGGACTCTAGCACCTCTCTGCCATCTCAAGTGCACCTTAATAACGTTGCTATCACTGATAAACGGGAAGTACTGGATGCATTCAATAATCATTTCACTATGGCTGGCCTTGCTTTTGACACCTCTCCAGCTAATCTACTGCGGGCACAACTAAACTCCCAGTCTACTGAGGTTCAGAGGGCTGTTTCTTCCTTCGCCTTCAAACCGGTTTTATTGAAGCAAGTAGAGGACCTAATGCTGCATTTGGACACAAAAAAAAGCGCAGACTCTTTTGACCCCTATTTTCTAAAAATTGCAATTCATGTGCTTGCAGTTCCATTAACACATCTTTTTAATCTATCATTAACCTCTGGCTCTATTCCTTCGATCTGGAAAACAGCCCAAGTGTTTCCCCTCCTAAAATCAGGGGACCCCATGGACCTCAACAACTACAGGCCCATATCCATTCTTCCTGTGCTTTCCAAGATGCTAGAGAAATTAGTGAGCATCCAATTAAGAGACTACCTTGAAGTTAACAACCTCTTAAATCCTGCTCAATCTGGATTTAGGGCCAGGCACAGCACCATCTCTGCACTGGCCAAAGTCACAAATGACTGGCAAACTGAGCTTGACAAAAAGAGCAGTGTCTGTGCTGTATTCCTTGATCTAAGCAAAGCATTCGACACCATGGATCATGAGCTGCTACTCTCGTCACTGCACTCCAGAGGCTTAGACCCACCCTCTCTTAAGTGGTTCAGATGTTACCTCACTGATAGAACACAGCAGGTGAAAGCTGAAGGTGACTTATCCTCATTAAAATCGCTTCTAAGAGTAGTTCCTCAAGGATCTATCCTGGGCCCCATCCTTTTTGCCATTTACATTAACAACATTGACACTAATCTCACCAAAGCCAATGTTCAACTCTTTGCAGATGACACTGTTTTATATGTCAGTAACCCATCGCCTGCAGTGGCCTGTGAAATTTTACAATCAGAATTCTCCCTCTTGCAACACCAATTACTTGAGAAAAAAATCCTCCTAAATGCAAAGAAGACAAAAGCTATGTTCTTCTCCACTAATAACCATACTAACACCTCCTCACCAAGCAATCTTCCCCATTTATCCACCATCCTTGGAGAAAGCCTGGACTATGCAGATAAATTCAAATACTTAGGGGTGTGGATTGATAGCTGGCTTTGACTACACTCATCATATTGAAGAACTTCTGAAAAAACTTCGCCAGAGGCTCGGCCTATTCTTCAGAATTAAACATTTTCTAACCAGAGACTCAAGGCTGAGACTAATCCAGGCCTCATTTATCTCACTTATCGACTATGCAGACTTCCTTTATGGTCACTGTCCTATTTCCTACTTAAGCAAATTGGATACCTTGTATCACAGAGCACTATGGTTTATTACAGATCTTCCCATTCAACACTCATCATTGCTCTCTCTCTCTATGCTGCAGTCGGTTGGACATCCCTACACCTCAGAAGGAACAGAAATGCTGCACTATGGATATACAAAGCCTTGTCTAATAAACTTCCATCCTATATTTTAGACTGCTTTACACTGGCCACAGCTAGGTCCTATGCCCTAAGAAGCAACAACTTCATCACGCTTAAGTTACCCAAAGCCTACACCAGGCATGGGAGGTCTGCAATCAGCTACTCTCTAGCATTGGCATGGAATTCTCTACAGAAGACCCTAAAGTTGACCAACTTTATACCTCTAGCATCCTTTAAAAAGCTCTACGTAAGTCTCTTCCCAGAGAAATGCAATTGCTATCACAAGGCCTAGTCCAGTCACATTCACAACCCTCCCCCTTTCAGTCAGCAATTATTATTGACAGCTGTTCCATAAATCTTCCCCTTAGTTTTCCCTCCTCACAGCCTTTTTGTATCTCAGCCCCTTTCATACCTTTTTTACAGCTTAGCTTCACCTGACTATGACCTCCACACCAATTCCTGGCACTTCTACCCCAACCACTCCTCCATACCTCCTACTACTAGTAGCCTTAGCCCCTCTCTGAATCTCCCACCAGCACCTCCATGTCATTTGTCAGAGGCTGTTTATCATCATTTTGTAGTCATAAATCATTACATCTGTTTGTCTGCATTAGTTTGCCCTGGAGCCTGTAACCACCTGTTACCATGTAGCGCGTGCTTGCTTTGGCTCCTCTATTGGATCTTGGACATTCTGGTTTCTTCTAGGGTACTTCTACTGTATCCTATCTTGTCCTGTTAGGTTGAATCATCCTTATCCTTCATTTGTATATATGTTTATATTACTGTATTTGTTTAAATATAAGTGTTCTGTATATGTCTGCTATTGTACCTTCAATTTGCTCCTTGACCTATCAGGTCCATCTTGTAAATGAGCTTTGCTCAATGATGTCCGCCTGAATAAATAAAGATTTGATTGATTGATTGATTGATAAGGAAAAGGTCGGTAAGTGAGGAAGAGGGGAGCAAGCCATGAAATTAGATGATATGAGTGTATGTAAGTGTAAGGGAGATACCTACAGTGCAAGATTGTATATGGTCAGGGAAAGGGAGCTGGGACAGGCTGAAACATAGAAACATAGACTTTGATGGCAGATAAGGACCGCTTGGCCCATCTAGTCTGCCCATTTCCCTACCTACAGGATACGCCACGGATCCTAATTAACCAACAGCCTATTTCTTCCTACCCCCCACAAGAATTGCCTTATGTCTGTCCCATGCATTCTTGAATTCTCCCACAGTTTTTAGACCCCACAACCTCCTCAGGAAGGCTGTTCCATGCATCCACTACCCTCTCTGTGAAATAATACTTACTCACATTGCCCCTGAACCACCCTCCTTCTATCTTTAAATTGTGTCCCCTTGTTCTTGCAAGTTTCTTTTTCTGAAAGATGCTACCCTCTTGGACTTTGTTGATTCCACTGAGGTACTTAAAAGTTTCTATCATGTCCCCCCTCTCCCTTAGGCTGAGGCAGTAAGAGGGTTATATAGAGGTGAGGAAATACTATTGTATGGCCAGAGACATCAGTCATTAGGTAGGGTGAAAGCAGGAACAGGTATCAGCAATCAGCAGGTTCAAGCGCAGTTTTCTCTTACAGCATGTGTGGGAGCTAGAAAGTCTAATGTTGAGGGGAAGGGAATTCCACAGCTGTGGAGCCGCATGTTCAAATGCAACAGTTCCTTTCCTCGTGTGGCACCTCGGCAAATTCAGAAAGGATTTATCAGCTGATCGTAGACCATGGAGTGTGTCCTGAGGAACAAGCATAGCTGCAAGACACCTAGGGATTTGATTTCGAATTACCGAATCAATAAGAGAGCCAAAGTAGTATTTCCTACTAGCTAACGGAGACAGCAAACCAAGATCATTATAAAGTTGACAGCGGTGTTTAAGCCGAGGAGCAAAAGAGGCATAGTGACATATGTTGTTATACGTAATATCCCATCTGAGTAGGTCAGTTTTATGAGCAGCCCCAAATAAGGAAGCCCCATAGGTTAGGGTGGGGAGTAGAATCCCCCTCTCTATGGCCATTTTAGCCGATGGCATGAGCATATAAATAGTCTTATATGCAACACCCAGTTTGGAGTTGACAGCTCTGCAAACAGACTGTACATGAAGATTAAGATCAAGAGATTGATCTAGCAGGATGCCCAGGTACTTGAAAGAGGTCACATTCCAGTAATTGACCTTCTAAGTCCTACCGTCAGTGCTGTTATTGCAAGCCCGGAGCTTTGGGGCCGATCAAGCAGCATGGCTTTAGTTTTGCAGTGTTGACAGCCAGTTTGTGGTCGTATAGCCAGTTTTGGATATTGTTAAACTCAGAGGAAAGGGCTGTGTTGATAGTATCTATATTAGTAGAACTTGTATAGATGACAAGATCATCAGCATATAGAATAGCAGAGCAGGACTTTAGAGCAGCTCCAATGTTATTTATATAAAGAGAGAATAGGAGGGGCCCTAGGATGGAGCCCTGAGGTACACCAATGTTAATGGTGGTACTGTTCGAAAGAGAGGAATTAAATTTCACCACCTGAGTTCCATTTGTCAGGCAGCTTTCATACCAGTCAACAACAGAGGAGGAGGAATGCAGGTGTCGAAGCGAGGAGAGAAGCAAATTATGATTAACTAGGTCAAAAGCCTTTGTGAGGTCAATAAAGACAGCCCCAGTCAGATTGCCAGTATCCATTTTTATGTTGGCTTGCCGCGCTTGCGCGGCAGTCAACATATTGGGAGAGTGGAGCTTTGGGGTCGCGGCTGCTGTTGGGTGAATGCAGGGCACACATCAGTAGGTGCATCCCTCATTCCTCAATCAGCCTGTATGGCACCGCAACACCATGCATACACAATGGGGAGAACACATCAAAGCAAAGTACCGCTGCAATCGTCATACGCAGTGGTCCTTTGCTTGACGTGCTCATCACCATTATAGCCATGGTTGGCAAGCGGAACCCCGTGTTTATGTGCCGACGGGGGCCCTCCCTGTCGGCACCCCGCAAATGTGGAATGAGGAGGGTGCCAATCCCCGCTTGCGCCTCATATTGCACACACCGACGGGAGCCTGACTCCCCGCCGGCATCACCCCCACAACTGTTGAATGCCGAGGGGGTGCCCAATCCCTCAGCTCGCGCTCCCCCCGACTTTGTTTGCCGGCAGGGTGCTCAATCGCCGGCGGCACTACCCCCGTGTTGTGTGCCGACAAGGGTGCCCAATCCCCGTTGCTATACTGACCCCCCAGCCCACTTAGGGTGGCATGCTGGGAGCCCACCCCAGCATGCCGAAACTGTCCCACGACGCTTTCTTTGTTTTACTCTACAATACGAAAACCGCCCCTCATAGTCTAGGTCTGCCCTCCCCACCCGCACCCAGCCACTGCGCACCCTGCCTCCCTCACCCCCTCACCCCATACTTACCTCCGGACTCTGGCGGGGACGATCTTCAGTGGACCGAGAACACGTCTGCACTCTTCAAAGCCGACCCGCTGAACGGAAATGCCGGTAAGCTGTATAATGGAGTGAATAGGGTTTTCAACTTTGTTGCATATCTCAGGCATTTCTTGGAATTTTTGCACCAAATTTTCAACATGGGTTTTTGGGGGCCCCTCCTCATGAATTCTGACACTGTCATGGCGTTAATCGGCCTCCACAGGTGATTTCGCAGTCACTGTGCGAAATCACCTTTCGGGGCCCATTAACGAAATGACAGTGGTGGTGTTCAGGAGGTGCCCTCTTAAAAAGCCTAAGTTTTGAATTTGGTGGAAAAAATCCAACAAATGCCTGTTTTCCGAGCGTGCGTTGTGCAGTTGCTACTCAGGCTCGTAACTGCGCGCATTCACAATATTTTACTGCCAGATTTTCAGCATTGTAATTTTTATACACCTCCTTGTGAACAGTACAGCTGTCATTTTCCACATCCTGCCCAAAATGTGTTTCCTCACTTCCGGCGCACAATAGCGCAGTCGCTGTGGGAAATCAGTGTTTGGGCCAGATTATGAAAATGACAGTGACACAGTTCATGAGCGGAGGACCTAAAATGCCTATGTTGAAAATTTGGTGATGATACTCCATAAAATAACTGTGTTATGAGCGTACGTTGGCAGATTGCACGCATGCTCGTACCGTCGTGCATTTGTTATATTTTTAGTCTGGATTTTTACCATTGCCATTTTTCCACACCTCTTGATGAACAGTACAGCCGTCATTTGACATATCCTGCCCAAAATGTGTTTTCGCACTTCCGGCGCAGAATAGCGTGGCAGCTGTGCGAAATCACTTCTTGGGACACTTTGAGGAAATAACAGTGACACTGTACATGAGCAGAGGTGCTAAAATGCCTATGTTGAAAATCTGGTGCCGAACGCCCATAAAATGGCAGTGTTGCAAGCGTGCATTGCATATTTCCCACGCACCCTAGTAGCTTCACAAATTTGGTATATTTACATGCCACATTTTCAACATTGGCATTTTTTTACACCTCCTTATGAACTGTACAGCTGTCATTTCTCACATCCTGCCCAACATATTTTCCCGCACTGCACTACCAAACACCCAAAGGGACACCCTAATGCTTGTCACTCTCTGCAGGGTGGGGGTGGGTTGGCATCAGTTCAATACTTCACTGCCATTCCTATGATGCATCTGTCTAACTCCTGCACTACCAATGCCAATGCCAGCAAGCCAACATTCGGCATTGACAAATGCTTGTTGAAAGAGTGTCAGTGGTGAATTTAAGGAGTGCAGTCATCATGCTATGTCCTTTCCTGTAGCCATGTTGGGTATCCGAGAGCAGGCTGTGCTTAAGTAGATAGTCAGTTGTCTGAGTTGCAACAATTTTCTCCAGGATTTTGCTCAGTACTGAGAGTATGGCAATTGGTCTGTAGTTCATGACAACCTTAGGATCCCCTTTTTACGTTCGCTTGCGTGCATGCACAAGGAACGTTTTGGGAGAGTAGCACACTTTGGAGGTGTGCCTCTCCCTTTCAATCCACTGCTACGTTGAGCAGGCGTGGCAGTCCTGCATCAATGGGTGCGGGAGCTGTGTATGACGGCGGTGGTCTTCGCTTCAAAGAAAACCACCGCTGTCATACACAGCACTGGAGAGGACCTGCCTGTTCCTTTTGGAAGCTGAGAAATTGGCTATACCACAGAGAACAAACTAGAACGCATTTGAGGAACTGGTAACTTGGTAAAATATAATATTGTAGGGGACTAGGAAGGTAAGCTACACTTTCTACAGAAAGTTTCATTATTTTCTTATTGGCATTAAGAATTTTAGGATTCCATTAAAGTGTAGTAATTTTATAACCAGAGGGGTTGTAATACAACTGAAGTTGCTTGATTTCTGTGCTAGACACATAGGATTTGGAAGGATATTTGTGCAATATTTTGGAAGGGTCCTGCTGGCTGAACAGTGAGTTTGTTTTTATCTCTGGACTCAGTAGAGTGGTTTGTGTAGGAGCAGTGGTCTAGTACATTGTGGTGTTGGTTGACTTACTATAAAGGGCAGTACTCACCAGGGTGGTGGAGCAGTGGTGTAATTGATTGTTTCTAACAGTCACCAGTGGTTGTGGCCTACCCACCCACCCCAGGCATGGCATTTCCTTTATAGCCAAGGTTCTGACATCACTTCCTCAACAGGTCTTGGAGCAGAACTGTCATATTCTTAATTACCCAGCATAGTGCATAAAGCGTAAGTATACACACACCCCAAAAAAAAATTTGTATATTATAAGGAAGAGGGACATGTGGGGAGTGGTGCAATGCACTGGCTGTGGGGCAGCAATTTTCCGGGAAACATTCTGGAACCTGCGTTGCTGCCCTATTTGCAGGCAACTGTCAGCTCTGAGGGAGGAGGTTGCCCACCTCCAGGCTGAACTGGCAAGGACTAAGGAGGACTCCCCCACCCAAAGAGCACCAGTTCCACAACCACTGCCTCAGAGGTTGCCATGTGTGAAGAGCAGATGGACCACAGTAGGTTCTGGGAGGGTGAGGGTGGTGGAACAGAGGCATAGCCCCCGAGTTGCACCTCTACACAAATCATATGTCGGTCTGGCAAATCAAGGTTCCTCTATGATGACACCCTCATTGGAGACCAAGAAGAATGCTGGAGACAGCCACAAGGGAGACCCACAAAAGAGTGGCAAGGGACAACACAAGGGAAAGAAACAGCTTCTGATCAGGGACTCAATTGTGGGGTGTAGACCTGGGGAAGGAGAGAGAGGAAGTAAGGTGCCTGCCTGGTGCCATGGCTTGGAGGGACAGGAAGCGAATCCTCAGGATTGCAGAAGCAGCATCACAGGAGAGGAAACTAGATATCATTGTCCACCTTGGGACAAATGACCTAGCTAGGCATGAGATCAGTGCAGTGCAGGATGAATTTGTGGAGTTGGGGAGGGGCCTCAGACAGGTAGCAAGCATGGTAACCTTCTCAGAGGTGCTGCCAGTCCATGGCAGGGGTGAGGCTAGGGGTACTGCACACCATGCGGTTTAATGAATGGTTGCAAAACTGGTGCAGAGCACAGGGCTTGGCTTCATTGGGGACTGGGGTCCACCTGGAGAGATGAAGGTCTATACTGGCATGATGGTCTGCATCTGTCCAGGAAGGAAACACGCTCCTAGGTGACAGGTTTAAAGGCTTCCTTGGCAAGCTTTTAAACTAGCCAAGGGGAGGTGCTGATAGGAAACAGGAAAGTTCAAGCCTCCCCATAAAGCATGGCAGGTAGTAGGGTAAACACTGAGGTACAGAGCTTGACAGAGGGCAGGACAGGAGTAAATGGAAAATGGACAAGGGCAATAAGAGCAGAGGATGGGGTAAAAAGGATAAAGCCAACATTAAATGGAGGGCAATGAGTACCAATGCCCGTAGTCTGGGAAACAAGCTTCCAGAGCTAGTAGCCCAGATGGAAGAGGAACACTTGGATATTGTGGCAGTCACAGAAACATGGTACACGGAGAACCATGACTGGGATGTCAACATACCAGGGTACACAATCTACAGAAGGGACAGGGAGGGTAAAAGAGGAGGTGGAGTAGCTCTCTACATAAGGGAAGGGATCAAAGTAACAGAACTAAAAGGTAAAGGGGAGGACAAGAGGAACTCTGGGTCACATTGGAGACAGGGAATGGCATCACAATCCGCGACAGGGTTGTATACAGACCCCGTCTCAAGGGAGGAAATGGGACAAGAAAATGATAGAGGCATTCTCAAAATGCCTGAAAAGGAGATACTGTTGATGGGGACCTGAATATGCCAGATGCTAACTGGGCAACATGGATTGCAGCCATCCAAGAGCAGGGTCATTCTCGATGCCCACAGGAGCATGCCTTAGACAGCTAGTGGTGGACCCCACTCGGGAGGAGCAATATTGGACCTGGTACTCTCAAATGGAGAGAGGATCACAAACTTAGAAGTCAGTAGACACCTGGGAACAAGCGGCCACTGCACAGTGTGCTTCACAATAAACACAACCATGGAGACAAGGCATACAAATACAAGGATACTGGACTTTAGAAGGGCTGACTTTGGCAAAATGGATGAATACCTGAGGAATGCATTAGCAATGGCCAGAAAGGAGGGGTGGAAGAACAATGGAGAAAAATCAAAACTGCCATCATGGAGGCAACAAGCCTTTGTGTGAAACAAATAAAGAAAACAAAGCAGAATAAAAAACACTATGGCTCTCAAAAGAAGTGTCAGGGAAGGTTAAGGAGAAAAAGGCTGCATTCAAAAAGTATAAGGAATCACAGACAGAGCACGACAGGGAACTGTATCAATTAAAGCAGAAAGAAGTGGGAAGGCAGTCAGAAAAGCAAAGGCCCAAACCGAGGAAAGGATAGCCAACTCAGTTAAGAAGGGGTAAAACCTTTTATAGGTACATTAGGAACATAGAAAGGTTAAGGAGGATAGGGAAGATTAATAAAGGAGAGGAGGTGGACAGAGGGAGACAGTGAAAGGCAGAGATAATGAATGAATACTTTTGCTCAGTATTCACAAAGAAGAGGAGGAGTTACCTAAACCAAACAGTAGAAGCACTCTGGATAGTGGGGTTGATACCAGTCCATTTAAAGAAGAAAGAGTACTGAAAGAACTTCTAAAACTCAAGGTGGACAAAGCAATGGGGCCTAACGGATTCACCTAGAATCCTAAAAGAGCTAAGGGAGGACCTAGTGACACCACTAACCACACTTTTTAACAAATCATGGGAAGATGGGGTGGTACCTGAGGACTGGAGGAGGGCAGATGTGATTCCCTTCACAAAAGTGGGAGCAAGGCAGAAGCAGGAAACTACAGACCTGTTAGTTTGACCTCAGTGGTGGGGAAAATGATGGAATCACTTCTGAAAGAAAGAATTGTTGAGTACCTAGAGGCCAGCGGGGCACTGGACCCAAAGCAGCATGGATTCACAGCAGGAAGGTCATGTCAGACAAATCTAATCGATTTCTTTGACTGGGTGACAAAGTAATAGACCAGGAGGGCTGTGGATATGGCCTATCTAGACTTTAGCAAGGCATTTGACAGAGTCTTGCACAAAGATTAATAATCAGTTAGCCAGCCTGGAAGTGGGTCCCAGGGTGGTAGCCTGGGTAGAAAACTGGCTGCACAACAGGACACAGAAGGTAATAGTGAATGGAACACATTCTGAAGAAAGGGGGGTTACTAGTGGAGTACCTCAGGGCTCAGTACTGGGTCCAGTCCTCTTTAACGTCTTTATAGGTGACATTGCAGAGGGTCTGGAAGGAAAGGTATGCCTCTTTGCGGATGACACAAAGATCTGTAACAGAGTTGATACACAAGGGGGGTAGAAAGGATGAGAAGGGACTTGGCAAGGTTGGAGGAATGGTCAGACATATGGCAACTTAGATTCAATGCAAAGAAGTGCAAAGTAATGCACCTGGGAAATAAAAATCCAGGAGAAGAGTACACAATAGCAGGGGAGGTACTAACAACAACAACAATAATGGAAAGGGATCTGGGTGTAGTCATATCAGATGACCTAAAGGTGGGTATGCAATGTGAGAAGTCAGTAGGGAAAGCCAGGGGGATACTGGGATGCATAGGGAGGGGCATCACAAGTAGAAAAAGGGAAGTGGTTATACCTCTATACAGACAGTTGGTGAGACCCCATCTGGAGTACTGCGTGCAGTTTTGGAGACCTCATCTACGCAAGGACATAGACAGGATGGAAGCAGTCCAGAGGAGGGCAACTAAAATGGTGCAGGGTCTACATCAGAAACCATATGAAGAGAGACTGAGAGAGCTTAATATGTATACCCTTGATGAAAGGAGGGACAGGGGAAAATGATAGAAACTTTTAAGTACCTCAAGGGAATCAACAAAGTCCAGGAGGGTAGCATCTTTCAGAAAAAGAGATGCGTAAGAACAAGGGGGCACAATTTAAAGTTAGAGGGGGGACGGCTCAGGGGTAATGTAAGGAAATTCTTTTTCACGGAGAGAGTGGTGGATGCATGGAACCGCCTTCCTGGAGAGGTTGTGGGGTCTAAAACAGTGGAGGAATTCAAACATGCATGGGACAGACTTAAGGCAATTATAGTGGAGGGTTGCAGGAAATAGGCTGTTGGTTAACTAGAATCTGCAGCTTATCCAGTAGGTAGGGAAATGGGCAGACTGGGTGGGCCAAGTGGTCCTTATCTACCGTCAAAGTCTGTTACTATGTTTCTATGGTAGGCCTCACACCCCCCCCCAAAGCTTTGGTGCCACGCTGGGAGCCCACCTCAGCGTGGCAGACGTCCCGCGTCGTCTGGCAACGGGGGTGCCCAATCTCCCGTTGGCTACACGGCCCCCCCAAGCCATCCTTCTGCCACGCTGGGGGCCCACCCCAGCGTGGCAAATGTCCCACGTAGTCTTTTTTTTTTCCCCTGTAAAGCAAAAACGGTCCCACGGCGCTTCTCCCATTCCCCCCTCCCACAACCCGCACCCACCCACTGCGCACCCAGCCTTCCCACACCTCCCCTCACCCCATACTTACCTCCGGAGCTCAGCGCGACAATCTTCGGTGGACCGGGAACACGTCTGCACTCTTCAAAGCCGACCGCGAACTGAGGAAATGCCGGTAAGCTGTATAATGGGCTAGATAGGAGTTTTTCAACTTTATTGCATATCTCAGGCATTTTTGCACCAAATTTTCAACATGGGGTTTTTGGGACCCCTTCTCATGAATGATGTCACTGTCATGGCGTTATTCAGGCCTGAAGGGTGATTTCCAGTCACTGCCAAAATCATCCTTCAGGCCCGAAAACACCATGACAGTGATATCATTCATGAGAAGGGGTCCCAAAACCCCATGTTGAAAATTTGTGCAAAATTCCAAAATGACTGTTTTACTTATAGCAGTAGCAGTTCTTACAGAGGCTCGTAAGTTTGCAATTTTCAATATTTTCACCCAGATTTTCAACATTGCCATTTTACCACACCTCCTTATGAGCAGTACAGCTGTCATTTTTCACATCCTGCCCAAAACGTGTTTCCGCCCATGTAGAGCACAATGGCGCAGTCGGTGTGCGAAATCAATGTATGGGATGCATTAAGAAAATCACAGTGACACTGTTCATTAGCAGAGGTCTTAAAATGGCTGTGTTGAAAATTTGGTAAAAATTTCTAAAAAATGACTGTTTCTGACGTGCGTTGCAGTTCCATGCGCATAGGTTTCCAATTTTCAATATTTCCCTCCAGATTTTCAACATTGCCATTTTGCCACACCTGCTTATGAGTAGTACAGCTGTCATTTTCACATCTCACCAAAAGCGTGTTTCTGCCCATATGGCAGTGACATGATCGGTGGCCGAAATCAATGTATGGGACACATTAAGAAAATCACAGTGACACTGTTCATGAGCAGAGATCTTAAAATGGCTATGTTGAAAATTTGGTGAAAAATTCCTAAAAATGACTGTTTCTGATAGACTATGCGCAGTTCCTACGCAGGCCTACATGCGTTGCAATTTTCAATATTTTCACTCCAGATTTTCAACATTGCACATTTACCACACCTCCTTATGAGCAGTGCAGCTGTCATTTTCACATCTTGCCCAAAACATGTTTCCGCATGTGAGCACAATGGCACAGTCGCTGTCACGAACTCAGTGTATGGGACACATTAAGAAAATCACAGTGTCACTGTTCATGAACAGAGATCTTAAAATGGCTATGTTGAAAATTTGGTGAAAAAATTCCTAAAAATGACTGTTTCTGAGGTGTCGTTGCACAATTCCAGCTACTGTCTTTCTCGTGGGTTTCTTGAATTTTCAATATTTCCACTCCAGATTTTCAACATTGCCATTTTACCACACTTCCTTATGAACAGTATAGCTGTCATTTTCACATCCTGCCAAAACATGTTTCCGCCTATGTAGCGCACAATGGGGGTAACAAAAAGGTCATGCTGACAATTTATTGTGCAAATACCAGCAATCGCACAGGGCATTAGGGTAAAGCACCATATGTGCCAAACACCACTGCAAATACCTGCAAGTGAATGTTCGGCATTGACAAATGCTTGTTTAAGTACAGGCATGATCCGAGCAGCTTTCCAGAGGTCAGGGACCACTCCACCTGAAAGTGATAACGTATAAATTTTGGCCAGCGGTAATGCAATAAGGGGAGCTGCAAGTTTCAAGAGGCGGGGTTCAAGGGAGACTGAGCCAGAGCTGGTATGATCAGAGATGGACCTCAGGAGCTTCAGGACTTCCTTTCTAGACACAGCCTTAAAATAGAATGGAGGAGTATAAGGAGGCACAGGGGACAACACTTCCAGCTCATCCAGACAGGTTCCTGGTGAGGAGTGGGAGGACACTGCAGCGTGATTGAAGGAAGAGGTATATTAGGAGAGATCAGAGAAATGCAGGTTGAAAGAATTAGCAATGGTTTGTGAGTCATTGCAATGCACATCATTTATCAGCATATCACCAGGGGCAGTTGACTGTGAGGATCCTAGGAAGGATTTGATGTGTGATCAGAATTTTCTGGGATCATTGGCCGAGTTAATCAGTAGGTCTTTACAGTACTTGCTCTTAGCAGCTCTGACTTGTCTTTTACATGAATTCTGTAGCGTACGGTGAGCGCTTGAAATCTGTTTGCTGGCCTGATGTTTTGTAGTGCTTCCAGAGTTTATCTCTAAAGCTCAAACTTTTGAGCAAGTCTTTGTTTAGCCATCTTGTTTGTTTACCCCTCACTCTCCGGGTGATCTTTGGGGCGTGTTTACATTGGACTCCATCTGGGCCATCTGGACCAGGTGCCTTGTCCACCTTCAGGGACTTTAGGCCCTCCCTTGCCCTTTCCACTGCGATTTCCCCATCTGTGGTTGCTACTCCCCCACCCTCTCCCACCTCGCCCTTCTTCTCAGGTATGGTCCCATCCCTCTCCTTGGTGAAGACTGAACAGAAGTATTCATTAAGTACTTCTGCCAGCTCGGCCCTCTTTTCTACCCACCCACTTCCCCTCCTGATCCTAACAATTTGATCCTTGCTCTTCCTCTTCTCTCTCTGATATATCTGAAGAAATCCTTTTCTCCTTCTTTAATCCCCTGCACTAACCTCCGTTCCCTAGCCGCCTTTGCTGCCCTTACCACTCTGCTCACTTCTCTGGATTTCTTCACATATTCTTCTCTGTCTTCTGCCCTGTTGGATCTCTTGTAGATCCTAAATATATCTGTAACCCCTAGGTGGCACTATCCCAAGGGCTACTACCCCTGCCTGCTTAACTACTAACAGGTTAAGGGGCCTAGGTCTAATGGCGAGTGCCTCCACCCAGAGGTCAGGGTTTGCAATAGTTAAACTAACCTGGTCACAGCCCCCTGGGACACTGCAACCCCCCTTTCTTCCCACTAGTGGCCCACACAATATATCAGAATTACCTTCACAGTATACATTTACCCACAGGACTGGTTCGGTCAGCTGGACTCTGAGGACCCCCTATAAAACAAGATGATACAGTGCAAAAACCACAGTACAATACTTTAACATAAATGAATACCCCAGGCAGTGTAACTCTGCTGAAACAACAGATCTAATTTATTTAGAGGGGAATAACAAGGACTGGGGGAAATCAGGTTAATTAGCTTACCACTCTAATATATATATATATATATATATATATATATATACACACACTAGGGCACTGTGCACAGGCCTAACCTATAAGTCACTGTCTCTGGGTACCCAGGCAATAGAAGGCTAGCCTATTTGGTGCAGCTGGGTGGGGTCCTGTGATAAAAAAGCACTTGCACAATACCCAATTGTAATCCAGAGCCGGATGGCTCAGTTTGTGAAGAAATAAAACACAACAATTAGATAACACACTTGCAATTCTATAAACAGATGGCAGGGAGCTACCCTGCTTTGTACTCACAAACTCAATACTGGGAACTGGATGGAAGGCAGATTGTCCTGGATTGCCAGGAGGAGCAGACCATGTGGGCAAGGTCCTTGTGACTGGACCCAACTGCAGTTTGGAGCAAATTGATGTAGTCTGGATTAAGCTGGGGTTTACTTTCAGCTTCATGCACTCTGTTCACTGTACAGGGGATTTGAAATGCGATTCCCCACAAGCACTACACACATTTATATGTAAAAGGAAAGTACTATACCAGGCAGGCTGCTTCTCTGTCCCGATCGCAATTACTGCACAATACCCGGGAGAACACACAGCAGGTTTAGTTCCTGACAGACCAAGCAAGATTCATCAATTTTTCCAGTCTTCTACAGGTTGAGCCTGGTTTCTGCTCTTCAGATCTCCTTTATTCTCTTCACAGGTTGGATTCAGTCCGAACAAGCGCTTGCACAAGCTGCAGACCGAAACTTGGGGCCTTACATGCATTTCCCGCGCTGAACTGCACACCGAAGAAGCACAGGGCTCCTTGACTCTTCACTGCGGAAGCTAAACTGACTCTTCAGAAGACAAAACCGGGCATTTTCTTTGAGTCCCTCCCAGTTCAGTTGGCTGGTTTGGCTGTCACTCACAATAGACTCCCCCCGTTGGTGCAAAAAGGCGCTGAAGTCCAAACTACAATTCCCAGAAGCATCTGCCATATAGTCCCATTGTGGCTGACTCAACTTAAGAGTCCAAGTTCAATTTGCCAGTAGCAGGCTCCACTTCAAAAGGTACCCCATGCTGATTGGTCCAGTTCAGCAGTTCAAAACTAGAATGGAGGGCTAGGCAAAACAATTCAGACTACAAAGGAAAGCAAGTTAGACAAACTGTATTTTCATTATTACTCTAAATGATTTCTGGCAAACAGTTACATCTTTCAGATGGGCTCCCCTTGCACTCCTAGCGACTGCAAAAACGGAGCGAATTGGCAGCAGCTCGAGTGGGATTCAAGCAGAAACACACAGTCCCCCCATATTAAACTAACTATGTCTGCAAGCAGACAGCTCTCAAAGAGACAGTACCAGAGGCTCTAAAAACATTCACAGATAAATGGCTAAAACGCCAAACACCATTCAGGCTTGGAGCATTCAAGCAAGCTCCTGGAAGACTTTCGGGAACCTCCATTTGCACAGGGGGTTACATATTCCCCTTCTCCACAACCTCTCTACTTATCCAACTTGGTTTCTTGGTCCTGGCTTTCTTGCTGTGGCTCTTGACACAAGTTTTAGTGGCTTCAGCTAGTCCTACCTTGATGACTGCCCCTTTTTGTTCCGTGTCCATTTCTGGGCAGATGCTTGCCATATGTCTTTCCAGTATGTGTCCCAACCTGCCAAAGTCCACCCTTTTGAAGTCCAGGACCCTAGTTTTTGTAGTGGCTACTTTCCTACCCAGATTTATTGAGAACCACACTGTGCGGTGGTCACTGCTTGCTAGAGGTTCCTCCAATCTCACGCCCCTGACCTGTTCACCATCCTCCAGTACCAGGTCTAGTATATTCCCCTCATTCGTTGGCTCCATTACCCTCTGGGTAAGGAAGCCATCCTGGAATGCTTCCAGGAGGATCTTCTCCCTGGTGCGAGTGGCTGCTGGAATGCTCCAATCCACCCCTGGTAGATTAAAATCCCTCACTACCATTGTGCTCCCTTTGCCACAATGTCTCCTAATCTGCTCCCCCAGTTCCCTGTCAATGCCCTCCTTCTGGGCCGGAGGTCTATAAATGACCCCCAGACAGATCTTGGACCCTTTCTGGCTATGTAGTTGCATCAACATTACTTCTGACCTACCCTCCTCCCCTTTCTCCCTATTAGATCTGATCCCTTCCCTATATCTCTATCCCTCCTAAATAGTTGGTACCCAGGGATGGTGCCTGGTTGCCCATGTCTCAGTCATGGCAGCTATGTCCACCTCCTCCTCTACCATTAATACCTGTAACTCTGCCAACTTGTTGCCCAGGCTCCTAACATTTAGTGAAACCATTCTCCACACTGCTCCTAGCCTTCCTGCTTCTTTACCCTTCTCTTCAACCCCTATTTCACCTAAGGTCGTATCTATCCTGGTGGTGGGGGAGGTCCATGGGAGCCTCTCTCCTGGTGATTCCCAGCTCCAGTGCCTCCCTCCCCCACCTAGTTTAAATGATGCCTCTCATTGATGAAATCCCCCAGCTTCTGGTTCAACACCTGTGACCCTGCCCTGCGGAAGTGTAACCTATACCCTACATAAAGATCTGTGTTATCCCATGTACTACCTCAGTCTCCCACCAATCCATACCCCTTGATCCCACACCATTCCCTCAGCCACTTGTTGAAGTCACTGATTTTTCTCTTCCTGTCTGTACTAGCCCTTGGCACTGGCAAAATGTCTGAGAAGGCTACCATTGTTCCCTCTTTGCTGCATAATTTCCCCACTTCCCTGAAGCTGCCTTGTACCTCCTCTATCCTTCTTCCTTCCAGATCATTTGTTCCCAAGTTCACCACAATGTGCAGCTTCCCCTCTACCTTCCCCACAAATCTGCCCATATTCTGCCTCATTCTACTCGCTGTCATGCCTGGCATGCATTCTACCCAGATATTACTTTTTCTGGCACCCCTTCCCCCATCTTATACCCTTATGTATAGAATCCCCTATAATTAGGACTCTGACACTTATCCTGCTCTTCCTCTTGTTGCCCTTCACTCCCCTGCCCCCCAACTTATGAAGCTCTCTCGTCCCCATCTCACCTCCCCTTTGCATTCTCTAACCTTTGCCCTGTCCTCTCCCCCCTCGCAGATATGACTGGGGTAGTGACCTCCACCTCCTAACTATTTTCTGACTGTGGAACCTCCCCTTTGCACTCATTTGTTGCTCCATTCACCACGCTACCACCTCTTCTGCTATTACTTCCCCGTGTCTTCCCTGAAATGTGGCCCTCCCACACTCTGACTCCCCTCCTCTCCCTATCATGCCTTCCCGGGCAGCTTGCACGCTTCCGGCATAGAATATCCGCACATGGCAGAATGTCGTGAGACATAATCGCGTTGTGTGATTCACTGATATCTTTTCTTACCCCTCCTGCTAGGTATTCTAACTCGGGAGGCCAATATGGAAAACACAGGTCGGGGTTTTAGCATAATGCGATCGCTATTAGTGTGTATGACATTATGACCCGGTACGCCACTTCCCTTGTCCTCCTGTTTCCTTGCTCCTTACTTCCCTCTGGAGAGACTGCATTATCTCGCTGAGCCCCCCTGTCACTGTGTCTTCTTGGTGTACTGCCTACTGCCTCCACACTATGTACCTTTACCTCTGTAGCATCCTCTCCCTGCTCCTTCGCTGTAACTTCCCTCCTCTCTGCTACCTGGTCTTCTGGACTAGCCAACCCTGAGAATCTGTTTACAGTGCTCATCTCCTTTCCACTAATGAGTCCAGTCCCCCTTTCCACAGTCTGATATCTTTGCTCCGACCCAGTGTTAGTCATTCCCCTGTGCCTGACCCTCCTCCAGTCATCACTTCCTTCCCTTGGCTGCCCCCGCATGTGCGGCCCTCTTGCTGTCCCACCTAGTTCCCCCTTAGTTTTGCCTGTTTTGAACTTTTTGGATGCCTCATTAGTTTCCCCTCCTGGCTGTGTGCCCCCCATTCTGTCTCCTCCGTGCTTCCAGTTCCCTCCTCAACCACCCTATTTCCTGCCTGAGCTGGCCCACCTGCCAACACACCCTACAGCCCCCAACCCTCCAAGCTACTCCCAGGAATATGGCTGCTCCGCATCCTTGCCAACATACAACTCTTCCCATCTCCTGTCCTACTTGACTGCCCCTGCACATCCTCTCCTCCCTTAACCTGGTCCTACCCCACTCTATGGAACCCTTCCCCCACCTTGAACTCCCCATGTACAGGAAATATGTGGCCCTCCCAGTTAGGCTCTTCCCTGTCTAGCAGCATGGCCCACTGCCTGCTGATCTCCCTGCAGATGCTACTCACGATGCTACACTCCTGCTTCATGGCACTCAAGCTTCGGGGTCGCTTGGTCCCCATTGAAATATAATTGGATCCCAGCCCCACTATTGGCTAGTCCGAGTCACGTGACCACCCCTCCCCTTCTGTGTATATCACAACCTCTCTCCCTCAGTTAAATGCCCACCTCCTCCCAGCCAAGACAAAATTATTTGTTTGGAAGTTACATTTTAAAATCACACAACACACACTGCCATCTCATGAAATGCTGCCTCAATCCTAAAAGAAAACAAACAGCACCGAGAAAGTACTTATCTTCTAGCTCCAACTGCCTGTCTCCTCCTGCTGAGTTTCACGTAGCAATAACTTGTATTTTTGTAACTGCTGTCTGCCATGAGATCTCACACACACAACATTGACACTAAACTGTGTAATCACAGCTGTCTCTGCTCTGAGATCTCACAAGTGTAGGCCCCCTCTCCTTTGGGAGGGGCTTATGCTAGCATTAGAAACCCCTTTCCCTCTTCCCCTGGAGCTTACAGCAGGTTTCCTGTTTGTGCTCTGGGGGAGTAATTTCTGTCAGCTGCCACTTGGTGGCAGCAGAAAGTGGTTGGTTTGGAGGGTATTAAGGGAGGAACTGGAAGTTTCTGGCAGGCTTTTGGAGGGAGAGGTAGAGACCAGTGGTACTGCTAGGTCAGTAAGTGGGAAGGGGGCCCCCTTCCCAGGCAGGGTTGGCAGCTGAGTGGCGATGCGCCCGGTCGTTGGGTGGGCATCCGCATGGGAGGTCGTCAGCTCGGCAGTTGTGTGTGCAACCCCTAGGTGGCGCTATCCCAAGGGCTACTACCCCTGCCTGTATGGCTAGTGACAGGTTAAGGGGCCTCGGTCCAGTGATGGGTGCCTCCACCCAGAGGTCAGGGTTGGTAGTAGTTAAACTAGCTTGGGTACAGCCCTCTGGGACACAGTGACCCGCCTTTGTTCCCACTAGTGGCCCACACAGTACACGGGAGTTACCTTCCCAATACCCCACATATGCACACTCCTTACTCA
Source organism: Neoceratodus forsteri (assembly GCA_016271365.2). NCBI lineage: Eukaryota > Metazoa > Chordata > Ceratodontiformes > Ceratodontidae > Neoceratodus > Neoceratodus forsteri. The sequence goes on from JADMNL010000036.1 coordinate 73,680,034, forward strand.
TACAGTACCCACTTACCCTCAGGACTGATTCTGCATCACGTCTCTGAGGACCCCCTGTAAAACAAGGTTAGGTAATGCACACAACCACAATGCAATGCTGGCTCTATATGAATTGACACCACAGACAGATTATAATTCAACAACAACAAATCTGATTTATTCAGGGGCAGTAACAAGGAAGGGGGCAAATCAGGTTGATTGGCAGTAACCACACAAATCATAGTACTGTGCATGCAATTTACGGTCCAAATGTCACACTCTCTAGGTACCTAGGATTGGGGGGGGGGGCTAGCCAGGTCCGTTGCCCGGGGTTGGCTGGCTGGTGCAGATGGATGGGGCCCTGCAAGGAGAAAGTACATGCTCAACACACAATTGTAATCCGGAGCCGGATGGCTCAGTCCACAGAAAGAAAACACAAAGCAATCAGTTGACACACTTTGATTAAATGAAAGGTGCAGGAAGCTACCCTGATTTGTACTCACGATACCGAGAGCTGAGAACAGGATGAAGAATGTTCGTTCTGGATTGCCAGACAAGCAGGATATGGAGACAGGGCCATCGTGACAGGGCCCAACTGCATCTGATAACAGGCGGATTCAGTCTGAATCAAGCTGGGTTCTGCTTCCAGCTTCAGCACACAGTTCACAGTACCGGGGAAAATAAGATCACGATTCCCCACAAGCACCAAGCACATTCATATGTAAAGGAAATTACTGTACCAGGCAGGCTGCTCCTTGATCCTGATTGCAAAACACTGCAAAACCCCGGGAGCACTCGCAGCAGCTTCAGTCCCGGACAGGCCGATCGCACTTCAGCAAAATCTTCGGTCTTCTACAGGTTTAGCCAGGTCTCCACACTTCTGCTTCTCCTTCCTTTTCCAACACTCGGATTCAGTCCGATTTAAAAGTACTAAGGCCGCAGACCAACTTGGGGGCCTACACAAGTGCTTCCCTTGCAAACTAGATGCCGCAACAGTACACAGCTCCTTCTCCTTTCACAGTCACCTTGCATCTGGCTTGCCAGCAACAGTTCAGGGCATTTCCTTTGGATTCACACAAGTCCGGTTGGTTAGTTTGGCTGTCAATCACAGCAGGGCTCCCTCTGTTGGTACAAAAAGGCGCCAAGGTCGAAACTACAATTCCCAGAGGCACCTGCCATACAGCCCCCTTATAGCAAGCTCCAGATGAGAGTCCAAGTTCTGATTCGCCCACAGCAGGCTCCATTTTAAAGACCCCACACTGATGGGTCCAAGTCGGCAGTTCAAGTCCAAAATGGAGGACTAAACAGAAAGAGTTCAAGCTGCAAGAAAGACAGGTTAGCCAAACTGCATTTTTACTAACACTTTACATTTCCCCCCAAAACTAGTTACAGCTTTCAAGTGGGCTCCCTCTGCGCTCTTAGCAACTGCAGAAATGGAGCACTTAGACTGCAGCCCGGGCAGGATTCGGGCATTAAAACACACAGTCCCCCCATACAAACTAATTATGTCTGCAAGCAGACAGCTCTTAAAGAGACAGTTCGTGGAGGCTCTGAAAGCACTCACAGCACCCACATTTAAACGGCATCTAGCCGAACGCCAGCTAGGCAGGGAGCACTTAGGCAAGCTCCAGAAAGGCTTTTGGGAACCCCCCATTTGCAGAGGGGTTACATGTGCATGTGGGTCCAGGCCCTGGGAAGGTCCAGTTGGGAAGGTAGGTAGTGTAGGAGCAGCAAGGAAGGTGAGTGGGACCCTCGGGTCAGTGTAGGCCCTTGTTGTGAAGTTAGTGTTCCTGGGTCATCAGGGCGGCAGTTGGTTGTGGCAGGACAGCTGCAGCTTGGTGTGGCAGGGTGGTCCAGGGATGCCGGTGATAGGGCCAGGGGGAACCTCTACTCGTTAGGTGGCCTGTTTGGAGGGACAGACTTCGGGGCTGCTGGACTTGCAGAGCGGGCTGCGGAGTGCCCTGGAGGTTTCCCCTTGAGCTGGATTGCACTTATCAGGCAACATGATGGAGGCAAAAAGAGTAAGTAGCTGCCTTAGCAATTTGGAGCCATGCTCCTGGTAAACAGTGGATGGTGTAAGAGGGAGAAGAAGCACTTTTGGGATCAGGGAGGCTGGTGTGATGGCCTTGGGGCTAAACAGTGGGCTGCAAGGATGGAAGCTCCCTGGTGTGTAATGGCCAGATACGGGATGGCATGGGGGGAAAACTTACTGTTTCCCCACTAGGATAGTACTCTGTGAGGAAAGTTAAGGGAGCACTACAGCCGGGTTAAGGGAAAGCAGCCTTCTTTGGTAGTGAAGCAGACGCCAGGTACTTACCAGTGCCGGAGAGTTCAAAGGAGCTTCATGTTCCAGTAATTTAAAGGTTTTTGCTTGCTAGAAAATCTCTGCTGTGAAGTTCTGTTGTGTGATATCTTGCTCTGCCTCATAGAACACCGCTGTAATAAATTCTCCCTTCATCCGAGATGTAAAAAGTTAGCCCCATGGAGCTGTTGAATGTCCTTCAAGAAACGATGCCTCAGAGCAAACTGGGAGAAAGTTTTGATTCTCATGGGTTTATTTCCAAAGGTGATTTAGAAGGGTCCCAATGAAACTGAGATGTGTTTAGTATTAGGATATATACCGTCACAACAACAAAACTTTCAGAGCGAAGACCATTACAGTGACAAATATCGGTAGGTCACTGTAATGGTCCCTCTGTACTGCACTGTTTCTCCCGGTGTTACACCTTCACCCAGAAATACCTCCAACCTGGAGTTGGTCATTAAAAAAAAAAAAAAAAAAAATTCGGGGGTCAAAGCCCCCTGCAAAAAAATATTTTCTTTTGGACGGCACAATGCCGACTGTTGGCATTGTGCCCGTCACTGTCCTGGATGTCATCTTGTCACTGTGGCGTGGTACATCCACAAGAAGTTGGAGGGGGTAAATTCAGGAGAGACATGAAGAAGTACTTCTTCACAGAAAGAGTGGTGGATTCCTGTACCAGTCTTCCAGCAGAGGTGGTGGGTGCGAAAACAGTGGTGGGGTTCAAGAATGCACAGGACAGGCATAAGAGAATCTTAGGGAAAGAGAAGAGTGGGTGGGTGAATGGACCAAAGATCAGGTAGGCTCTGCGGTGATACTATAGGCATGGGAAAATGGGCAGACCGGGAGGGCCGAGTGGTCCACGTCTGATGGCAGATTCTCTTTTTCCATGTACTGAATATTCAGTTTAATGTTTCATGACGCCTTTTGAAATCTACGCATATGTCTGTCATTTCCTTGTTCTTACAATATCATTCTGTATAATGCTATAATTTATGTATCACAAACATAGAAACATAGAATTTGATGGCAGATAAGGACCGTCTGGCCCACCTAGTCTGCCCATTTCCCTACTTATTGGATAAACTGCAGATCCTAGTTAACCAACACCATACTTCTTCCTACCCCCCACCAGAATTGCCTTATGTCTGTCCAATGCATTCTTGAATTCCCCCATTGTTTTTGACCCCATGACCTCCTCAGGAAGGCCGTTCCATGCATCCACCACCCACTCTGTGAAAAAATGCTTCCTCGCATTGCACCTGAGCTGTTCCCCCATTATCTTCAAATTGTGTCCCCTTGTTCTTGCACAGCTCCTTTTCTGAAAGATGCTACCCTCTTGGACTTTGTTGAGTCCCTTGAGGTACTTTAAAGTTTCTATCATGTCCCCCCTCTCCCTCCTTTCCTCAAGGGTATACATATTAAGCTCCTTTAGTCTCTCTTCATATGGCTTCTGTTGCAGACGCTGTACCATTTTAGCTGCCCTCATCTGGACTGCCTCCATCCTATGTCTTTGTGGAGATGGGGTCTCCAGAACTGCACGCAGTACTCCAGATGGGATCTCGCCAACTGTTTGTACGCAGGAAAAACAACTTCCTGTTTTCTACTGGTGATGCCCCTCCCTATACCTCCCAGTATCCCCCCAGCCCTCCTCACTGCCTTCTCACATTGCTTGCTTAACTTTAGGTGATCTGATATGACTACCCCCAGGTCCCTTTCCATTTTTGTTGTTGTTAATACCTCCCCCCCCCACTGTGTACTCTTTCCCTGGGTTTTTCTTTCCCAGGTGCATTACTTTGCACTTATTTGCACTGACTCTAAGCTGCCATACTTTTAACCATTCCTCCAACCTTGCCACGTCCCTTCTCATCCTTTGTACCCCCCCCGTGTATCAACCCTGTTGCAGATCTTTGTGTCATCTGCAAAGAGGCATATTTTTCCTTCCAGTCCCTCTGCAATGTCACTTAGAAAGACATTAAAAAGGACCAGACCCAGTACTGAAACCTGCAGTACCTCGCTAGTAATCCCCCATTCTTTGGAGTGGACTCTGTTTACTATCACCCCCTTTGTCCTGTTGTCCAGCCAATTTTTTACCCAGGCTACCACCCTGGGACCCACTCCCAGGCTGTCTAATTTGTTTATTAATCAATAGCTGTGTAGCTTGAAAGACAATCAATACAAATGTTAATTAAAAAAAAACACAATTTAGTGTCTTAGAATGTTGTGGCTTTGAGATCTCAGGACAGAGACAGCAATTACAAAAGGTGCTTTTATATACAGCTTACCTGGAGCTATCGGAATGAGCTTCCCCTACTCTGATTGCACCACAGCCCTCTTGTATTTATTTGCTGCGGCTGTAAAGCATTTCCAATGGCCTTCCTGTGTTTTAGGTGCACTTCCGGCAGAGGGGTTAACAAGTGGGAGTGGCACATTGTGTCGCGGGTTGCACAGGCCCTGCTGAAGCAGCATGTTTACACACTTGCAAAAACACCTGCACCGGTACATATCGGTACACATTCCCACCAAAACAGGGAATGTTCTGCGCTGTAACGGAGCAACTTTGGGAGGCAATATAGTGCAGTGGTTTAAGGCTCTGAGCTGCAAATCTGGTGACATCCAGCAGACCAGACCCGAGTTTGAATCCCACAGCTTCCACTTACGTACTGTGTGACCCTGAGCAAGTCACTTAACTTCCCTGTGTTCCCAGACCGCACCTGTAAAAAAACTTTCAGCTTAGTGTGCTACTCCCGGTTAAACAACTAAAAAAAAACAAGCATTTGTCAATGCCGAATTTTGATTGCGTTGGTGTGTTGAGCTTGCTCACTGCCGCTCTGTCACTCTCTCATTGTGTTTCTCCCGGTGCTGCAGGCTTCCCTTTTGTACTGGGCTCCTTTTTGCGTTGGCACCTTTTTCTGGCCACAAAGCAATCCACAGCTGTCCCGACAGAGCTCCATTGAGGTGGCTCACTCCCCCTCTCTCACTTGCTCATTCTGTTTCTCCTGGCGCTGCAGGCTGCCCTTTTGAACTGGGCTCCTGCCTCTGTTGGTGGCTTTTTCTGCCCACAAAGAAATCTGCAGCAATCCCGACAAAGCTCCGTTGAGCCTGCTGACTCCCCCTCTCTCACTAACTTGTTCCATTTCTGCCGGCGCTGCAGGATGCCCCTTTCTATTGGGCTCCTGCCTGCATTGCTGCTTTCTCCTGCCCAAAAAGAAATTTGCAGCAGTTGCAATACAGCTCTGTTACGCTCGCTCACTCCCCCTCTCTCACTTGCTCATTCTCTTTTTCCTGCCACTGCAGGCTGCCCTTCTATACTGGGCCACTGCATGCATTGTTGCCTTTTTCTGCCCACAAACAAATCTGCACCAGTCCCAACAGAGTTCTGTTGAGCTCACTCACTCCTTCACTCGCTTGTTCTGTGTCTCCTGCCGCTGCACGCTGCCCTTTTGTACTGGGCTCCTGCCTGCATTGGCAGCTTGTTCTGGCCAGAAAGAAATCTGAAGCAGTCCCGACACAGCTCCGTTGAGCTTGCTCACCCCCCCTCTCTCACTCACTGACTCATTCCGTTTCTGCCGGTGCTGCAAGCTGGCCTTTTGTACTGGGCTCCTGCCCGTGTTGCCGCATTTTTGGCTCACAGAAATCCGCAGCAGTCACAATAGAGCTTCATTGAGCTCGCTCACTACTACTCTGTCACTCACTCATTCTGTGTCTCTTGGCGCTACAGTACATAGGGAGCAGCTTAATTAGGTGGTGCAGTCGCAGGTGTTGGTGCCTATTAGGGAGTGGCAGAGTTTGGTTTTGAAAGCACCAACTGTTGTTGTGGTCAAGATGCCACTAGAGAGACTGTTCATCCAACTGGGAGCCCTATATGCAAACGACATTTGATCTTGGGATGTGCAGCAGTGGGGGATTTGGAGGATTGTGGTTTTGAACTCCTGGTGTTGCAGTTGATGGCTTTGGGTTTGAGGAGGGTGCAGTCTCCTGGAGGTGCCTTGCCCAGCATGGTTTTCCTTGCTGTGATGCAGGTTTGGTATTTTATTTGGTTGCTAAGTTGCAGCCATCCAGTTCGGGAGTAGAGGTCACAGGTATGGGTGAGACGGTGGGATCCAGTAATGAGACGACAGGCTTTGTTGAGAGAGGTGGTAACACATTTGAGGGATGTAGCTGTGGCAGAACCATAGATGCTGAGACCGTAGTCAATAATGCTAACAATAGAACTCTGTATGGCAACAGACAATGCTTCTGGTGTTAGGTGTTTCCTATGGCGGAACAGAAGGCCCAGCCTGGTGTTTGCTACTTTAGCAATATTATTTATATGGGAAACATAGGTAAGATTCTAGTCAAAGGTGAGACCAAGATACTTAAAGGTATGGACTTGTTCAAGAGTGAGTCCTTGTTTGGTTTTGATGGCGAGCTGATGCTGTCTGTTTTTGTTGTGTGAGCTACTGAAGATCATGGTCTTTGTTTTTTTCTGGTTTAGTATCAATTTGTGGTTAGAGAACCAGTTTTCGACTGCTGAGAAAGCCCGCTGGAGTTTTTCTTGTAGATGAGTTGGATCATGGTGGGAGGAGGGAGGTGTGAAAAAATGCCACTGTTAAAAATGTGGTGTGAAAATATTACAAATTTGTAAAGTTACAAGGGTGCGTGGAAACAGTTCAACGCACGCTTGTAACACAGTCTTCTTGTGGAGTTTCGTCACCAAATTTTCAACTTAGGGATTTTAGGACCTCTGCTCATGAACAGTGCCACTGTCATTTTCTTAATCTGTCCCAAACACTGATTTCCCACAGCGACTGCGTTATTCCGTGCCGCAACTGTAAAACCACATTTCAGTCAGGATGTGAAAAATGACAGCTGTACTGCTCGTAAGGAGGTGTGAAAAAATGCCACTGTTGAAAATCTGGCGTGACAATATTACAAATCTGCGAAGTTACAAGGGTGTGTGGAAAGTGTGCAACGCACACTTGTAACAGTCATTTGATGGGCTATCATCACCACATTTTCAACATAGGCATTTTAGGACCTCAGCTCATGAAAAGTATCACTGTCATTTTCTTAATCTGTCCCAGACAGTGATTTCCCACAGCGACAGCCCTATTCGGCACCAGAAGTGCGAAAGCACATTTTGGCCAGGATGGGAAAAATGACAGCTGAAGTATTCATACATAGGTGTGGGAAAATGGCAATGTTAAATATCTGGAGTGAAAATATTATTAACTTGCAAAGTTACGAGCGTCCGTGCAAACTATGCAACGCACGGTCGTGACACAGTCATTTTATGGAGTATCGCTACCAAATTTTCAACATAGGCATTTTAGGACCTCTACTGATGAACAGTGTCACTGTCATTTTCTTAATCTGTCCCGAACACTGATTTCCCACAGCAACCACGCTATGCTGCGCCAGAAGTGCGAAAACACATTTCAGCCAGGATGTGAGCAATGACAGCTGTACTGTTCACAAGGAGGTGGGACAAAATAGCAATATTGAAAATCTGGCGTGAAAATAGTGCAAATTCGCGAAGTTACAAGCATGCGTAGCAACTGCGCAATGCATGCTCGTGAAACAGTCATTATTTTGGATTTTTTCCACCAAATTTGCAACATAGGCTTTTTGAGAGTCCACCTCATAAACACTGGCACTGTTGTTTTGTTAATCAGCACCGAAAGGTGATTCCGCGCAGTGAAAATCACCTTTTGGGGCTGATTAACGCCACAACAGTTCGAGAATTCATGAGGAGGGGGTCCCAAAAACCCCATGTTGAAAATTTGGTGCCAAAATTCTAAAAAATGACTGAGATATGCATTAAAGTTGAAAAAACCCTGTTTCTACCATTATACAGCTTACCGGCATTTCCTTAGTTTGTGGTTGGCTTTGAAGAGTGCAGACGTGTTCCCGGTCCACCGAAAATCGTCGCGCCCGACTCCGGAGGTAAGTATGGGGTGAGGAGGGGTGTGGAGAGGCAGGGTGCACAGTGGGTGGGCGCGGGTTGCGGGTGGGGGGCAAGGACAGCGTCGAGGGACAGTTTCCTTTTTTACAGGTAAAAAACACTTTTTAACCTAATGATCCCACCCCTGGTCTTCCTCCTTTTGCTTACATACCTAAACAACATCTTGCCTCCTTTGTCACCGCCTCGGCTATTCTCTCTTCAGTTTGTGTCTTTGTGCTTCTTACTGCTTTCCCTGCTGCCCTCTGTTTCCTCTGATATACCTTCCTAGCTTCCTTCCTCTGTGTCTCCTTATACCTTCTGATTGCTACCCTTTTAGGCTTTACCTTTTCCACCACCTCTTTCGAGAACCATAGCAATTTATTTTTCCTCTTGCTTTTACTCCCTTGCTTGACACAGAGGTTTGTGGCCTTCATTAGGCCCTTTTTAGTTTCACCCACTGTTTCTCCACCCCACACAGGTCATTCCCCCCCAACCAGGTTGTCCCTGAGGCATTCACCCATCTTTTTAAAATCTGCCCTCCTCCCCAGTAGTAGTTGTAACCCCTAGGTGGCACTATCCCAAGGACTACTACCCCTGCTTGCATGGCTAGTTGCAGGTTAAGGGTTCTGAGTTCTAAAATGGGTGCCTCCAGCTGGAGGTCAGGGTTGTTAGTGGTCAAGCTAACTGGGGCACAGCCCTCCGGGACACTGTAACCCCCCTCTTTCCCTGCTAGTGGCCTGAACAATATAATCACTTTCACAGTACCCCTTGTCCACCCTACAAGTACCCACACTGTTTGCACTTACCACCAGGGCTGGTTCCTCTAGCTCGACCCTGGGGACCCCCTGTAAAACAAGGTTATGCACAGCAAATAGCTACAGTACTCTTGGCACAAACTAGAACCACATCAGATTACATGCAGAAAAAGTTAGATCTGATTTATTCAGGGGACTTGAACAAGGAAGGGGTGAAATCAGATTAATTGGCTTAAAGGCTATATCAATCAAACAGTTAGGCATGTGCTTTAAGTCCCCACACAGTCACACCTCTGGGTACCCAGGTAGGAAGACGACGAGCTAGCCAGGACCGTTGCCTGGGGTAGGCCGGCGTCACAGCTGGCTGGGGCCCTGTGATGGAAGAAAACAACATGCACAACACACACTATTTATAATCCGCAGCCGGAGGGCTCAGTTCGTGAAGGAAAAAACAACCAGACAATCAGATGACACACTTTAGATTAATCTGTTGTTGTAGGGAGCTACCCTGGTAATTGCTCATGATACCAAAGACTGGACACAGGCAGGATGAAAATCGAGACTGCAGGTGGTTGATCTGGAGTGCCAGGAGAAGCAGGGCCCACACGAATCACTGAGGCGTCGTTCCTGTTCAAGCGTTGAGCAGGGGGCTGATCCTCAGGCAGGTCACTCGTTGATGGCTTTCTATGTGCTGCGGGTAGTCTGGCTGGGCCAGCATGGCAATGCCTAGGCCAATCGGGGATGAATACGGATTTCAGTCTGTGAAGCTGGATGCAGCCTCCAGCAAGCAAACACAGTTCAAACACACAGTGGGGAACCAATCACGACCCACTTTCAGCATACAGCACATTTACATGTAAGGAAAATTCCACTGTACCAGCAGATTGCTCTCCGGTCGCAATCACAGAGCCTCTGCACACACTGGGAGTTCAAAGGTGACTAGAAGTCCTGACAGGCTAATCGTATTCAGCAAATTTTTGGTCTTCTTCAGGTTGAGCCTGGTCACAACTCAGTGGCTTGCTTCATTCTCACAAACTCGGATTCAGTCCGAAATAATTCTCTTCTCCCTCTCAGGGGCAGCAGGCAGGCATGCATTCCAAATCTCAGGCCTTTCCACAGTTCTTCTGCGAGAAACTATGCAGATGGCTGCTCGACTGTCTCGAGTTGTTGCTTCTTCGCTTCCCAACTTAGATCTGACTCAAACAGCATGCAGTCTGGGACTTTGCACAGAATCCAAAAGGTTCAGTTAGCTGATCTGTCAGTCACAACAAGGGCTCCCCCTCTAGGGCAGTTTAGGCGCCAAAAGCCCCAAACTACAAATCCTACAGATTTTGACTCCACCAAGCTCCTGTAGGCAGGCTCCATTTTAGAGTCCCAAAGTACTGATTGGTCCAGTTCAGCAGTCCAGGACCAAAATGGTGGTGAAAAACAGAACAGTCCATGCTGCAAAGAAGGCAGGTTAGACAAACTACAATTTCTTTACCACTCTAATAAATAACCAGCAAACAGTTACATCTTCTAACAGGGCTCCCTCTGCGCAATTAGCGATGGCAGAAACAGAGCGATTATCAGGCATAGAAACATAGGATCTGATGGCAGATAAGGACCGCTTGGCCCACCCAGTCTGCCCATTTCCCTACCTAATGGATAAGCTGCAGATCCTAGTTAACCAGCAGCCTACTTCTTTCTACCCCCACCCCGTAGAATTGCCTTACGACTGTCCCATGCATGCTTGAATTCAACCACTGTTTTTGACTCCACAACTTCCTCCTGAAGGCTGTTCCATGCATCCACAACCCTCTCTGTGAAAAAATACTTCCTTACATTACCTCGGAGCTGCCCCCCCAATCTTCAAATTGGCCCCTTGTTCTTGCACACCTCTTTTTTTGAAAGATGCTACCCTCTTGGACTTTGTTGACTCCCTTGAGGTACTTGAACGTTTCTATCATGTCCCCCCTCTCCCTCCTTTCCTCGAGGCTATACATATTAAGCTCCTTTAGTCTCTCTTCATATGTCTTCTGGTGCAGACCCTGCACCATTTTAGTTGCCCTCCTCTGGACAGCATCCATCCTGTCTATGTCCTTGCGGAGATTGGCTCTCCAGAACTGCGAGCAGTGCTCCAGATGGGGTCTCACAAGCTGTCTGTACAGAGGGATAACCACTTCCTGTTTTCTACTGGTGATGCCTCTCCCTATGCATCCCAGTATCCCCCCAGCCCTCCTTACTGCCCCCTCACATTGCTTGCCGACCTTTAAGTCATCTGCTATGACTACCCCCAGGTCTCTTTCCATTTTTGTTGTTGTTAGTATCTCACCCCACCATTGTGTACTCTTCCCCTGGGCTTTTGTTTCCCAGGTGCATTACCTTGCACTTCTTAGCATTGAATCTAAGCTGCCATACATTTGACCATTCCTCTAACCTTGCCAAGTCCCTTCTCATCCTTTCCACCCCACCTTGTGCATCAGCTCTGTTGCAGATCTTTGTGTCATCTGCAAAGAGACATACTTTTCCTTCCAGTCCCTCTGCAATGTCACTTATAAAGACATTGAAGAGGACCAGTCCTAATGCTGAACACTGCAGTACCCCACTAGTAACCCCCCTTTCTTCAGAGTGGACTCCATTTACTATTACCCTTTGTGTTCTATTCTCCAGCCAATTCTTTACCCAGGCTATCATCTTGGGACCAACTCCCAGGCTGGCTAACTTGTATATTAATCTTTTGTGTGGGACTGTGTCAAATGTCTTGCTAAAGTTTAGGTAGGCCATGTCCACAGCCCCTCCCTGATCTACTACTTTGGTCACCCAGTCAAAGAAATCTATTAGACTCGTCTGGCATGACCTTCCCGCTGTGAATCCATGCTGCCTTGGGTCCTGTGCCCATCTGGCCTCTAGGTACTCGACAATTCTTTCTTTCAGAAGTGATTCAATCATTTTCCCTATCACTGAGGTTAAACTAACAGGTCTGTAGTTTCCTGCTTCTGCTCTGCTCCCACATTTATGAAGGGGAATCACATCTGCCCTCCTCCAGTCCTCAGGTACCACCCCATCCTCCCATGATTTGTTAAAGAGGGTAGTCAGTGGTGTCACTAGTTCTACCCTTAGTTCTTTTAGAATTCTGGGAAGGCTGAAGGCTGCTCCATGCAAACCTGGGTGGGACTCGAGCATGGAAACACTCAGCCCCCCTCTCGGATCAATTATTACTGTAATCTAGGCAGCCCTTAAAGAGACAGTACACAGAGGCCACACAGGCACTCTCTGGCAATAACATTTAACTGCTCAAACGCAGAACACCAACCTGGCAGTGAGTGTTTAGGCAAGCTCGAGGAAGACTTTTTTGGGAACCCCCATTTGTAGGGGGGGTTACATATACATCTGAAGGCAGGCTGATGGATGGGAGGTGGCACTGTGCACGTAAGCATGGTATGGGATATACAGGCAGATTAAAAGGTGAGTGCACTTGTCTGAGCTGGGAGCAGGTCTGGTTGGTGCTTGCCAGATGAAATTCAGGGAACTGGTCTGTGGAGGGAGAGGTTGGGGGATGGGGTCGGGGGCTGAGCTATGAGGAGAGTTGGGTGATGCTTGTCAGATGAGCTTCGGGGAATCAGGTCAGGGGGAGGAAGAGCTGAGCTGGTAGTGAGACTAACTTATGCTTGTTGCATGAGATTTGGGGAACCTGGTCGGAAGACGAGAGTTGAGCTTGGAGCAGGGCTGGCTGCTGCTTGCCAGATGAGGTTTGATGAATTGTCCTGGAAGAGGGAGTGGTGAGCTGGGAGCAGGACAGGCTGGTGCTTACCAGACGAGGTGGGGAGGGGACTGTCAAAAATAGGGCCCATTAATTTCAATGTTTTTTTTTTAATTCATAGCATTTTTGTTTTTTAATGTTTTCCTAATTTTTCTGTTGAACTCTTAGCCCCACCTTAGAATCATAAAAATCTGGTGGCAGAAAAGGACCATCTGCCCCATTGAGTCTGCCCACCCCCCCATTCATTACCTATGTCACAGGTCCTCCCCTTCCCCCCACTTGTCAACCCCTTATATCTGTCCCATTCCCTCTTGAATCCCTCCACCGTTTCTGTCCCCACCACTTCCTCTGGTAGTTTATTCCAGGCCTCCACCAGCCTCTCCATGAAGTAACACCCCCTCACATTGCCCTTAAATCTTCTTCCCTCTAATCTTAGACTATGCCCTCTAGTTTTAACCCCCACCTTCCTCGTAAATAAACTCCTCTCCCTTACCTTATCGATCCCCTTCACGTACTTAAATGTCTCTATCAGACCCCCGTCTCCCTTCTAGTTTCCAATGGGTACAGATCCAATTCCCTCCACCTCTCCTGATATGACTTCCCCTGCTTATCATGCACCATCTTGATTGCCCTTCTCTGCACCCTCTCAATCCCATCTATGTCCTTTCATAGGTGTGGTCTCCAGAACTGGACCCTGTACTCCAGGTGCGGCCTTACCATGACTTTATAAAGAGGCATCAGTACCTCCCTCCTTCTGCTTGTTATACCCCTCCCAATGCACGCCAATATTCTATTTGCCTTTCCCACTGCTTTGCTGCATTGATGACCTACCTTAAGGTTTCTTGATACTGCGATCCCCAGATCCCTCTCCTGCTCAGTTGACTTAATTATGCCCCCCCCAGAGTGTAAGCTGCTTGCGGGTTCTTACAGCCCATGTGCATCACTACACACTTTTTGGCATTGAATTCCAGCTGCCAAGTTTCAGACCACCCTTCCAGAATTTTCAGGTCCTTCCTCATAGCCTCTAGCCCCAAGGGGTGTCTACCCTGTTGCAGATCTTTGTATCGTCTGCAAATAGGCACACCCACTCCTCCAGCCCATTTGCTATATCATTGATATAGATATTAAAAAGTAGGGGTCCCAATACCAACCGCTGGGGCACCCCACTCATCACCCCATCTCCCTGGAATGTACCCCATTAGCCACCACCCTCTGGCTTCTGCCCTTCAACCAGTTTTCCATTCACCTTGTTATTTTCTGTCCCACCCCTACGCTTTCCAGCTTATCTACCAGTCTTCTGTGAGGGATGAAGTCGAAAGGCTTTCCTGAAGTCTAGATAGGCCACATCCTCCATCCCTCCCTGATCAACCACCTTCATCATCCAATCAAAGAACTCTATTAGGTTAGTCTGACATGACCTCCCAGTTGTGAAGCCATGCTGCCTGTCATCCAGTAGTCCATTGCCTATCAGGTAGTTCATCACTCTTTACTTCAGTAGCACCTACATTACCTTCACCACCACTGAGGTGAGGCTGACCGGGCGATAGTTTCCCATCTCCTCCCTGCTGCCCCCCCTTATGCAGTAGCACCACATCTGCCTTCTTCCAGTGACTTGACACCCATCCTGTGTTTAGGAATAAGTTAAACAGTCTCGCCAGAGGTCCCTCCAGCTCCTCCCTCAGTTCCGGAGTACGCTAGGATGCAAGCCATCTGGTCCCATTGCCTTGTCTACCTTCAACCTTCCTAGTTCTTCTTTTACCCTGTCCTCGCTGAACAGGTTGAGATCCACTCCTTTGCCATCCCCTCCCCCCCCCTGTTCTTTAAAGAGATCCACCAATTTAATTTCTACTGCCCCTGCACCCGATGAATAGGTGCCTTACCTCCACATCAGTACTATAATGTGACGCTGCACCCAAAGAATTAATCTAATAAAAAGTCATTACACTTGCAAAAATCACAAAACCAGGTCCTAAGGACTTCTCATTTTTTTTCGGCCACCCATGCTCCTCTCCCTAGCTTGATGAGATGCTAGGGAGAGCGTGGTGGTGTGCTCCATTATAGTCAATGGGAACCAGCTTTCCAATTGATTTTTAATATTAGAATGGCCACTTTGTAATGAAATGTGGGCACCAGTGGACTAACAAGGCCCTTGTTAGTCGACTGGTGCTCATGTTTCATTATAAAGTGGCCATTCTAATATTAAAAATCAATCGGAAAGCTGGCTCCCATTGACTATAATGGAGCACACCACCACGCTCTCCCTAGCATCTCCTCATCAAGCTAGTGAGTGCGGGGGTAGAATGTGGGCAGGCGAAAAAACTGGGAAGACCTTGGGACCTGGTTTTGTGATTTTTGTGAGTGAAATAACTTTTAATTAAATGAATTCTTTGAGTGCAGCGTCACATTATACTACTGATGTGGAAGTAAGGCACCTATACATCGGGTGTAGGGGTAAATCTTAGTGGATCTCTTTAACTCTGGTCCCTTCCCCTCCTCTTCAACCATTAAGAACGAGCAAAAGTAGCTATTCAGCACCTCTGCCTTCTCAAAGTCTCCCTCCACCAGTGCTCCCCCCTCACCATCACTATCCCCTGCCTTGCCTTCCTCTTTTCCCCCACATACCTAAAAAAAAGTTTCATCTCCCCTTTTGGCTTGCCTGGTAATTCTCTCTCTCTTCTGTATCCGCTTTTGCACTCCTAATTTTCTGCCCCACCACCCTTAGCTTCTCTCTATAAATCTTCCTGTCCTCCCTCCTCTGGGTCTTCTTATATGTTCTGAAAGCAATCCTTCTGTTCCTAATTGCCCCCACCACCTACCTGTTAAACCAGAGTGGCCTCCTTCTTCTTTTGTTTTTTCCTGCCCTCTTGATGCACAGCTCCGTGGTTTGCAATACCCCTCCCTTAATGTGTTTCCATAATTCCTCCATGCCTCCTATTAGCTCCTTACCTTCCATTTCTTCCGTGAAGATCCCCCTCATTCTTACAAAGTCTGCTCACTGGAAGTCCAGAACCTTCGTGTTGGTTCTATTTGCTTTCTTACCTGTTTATATCCTGAAACTCGCTGTATTGAGGTCGCACCTTAATGAAGTCTGTGGCGCTATACCCACTCACTACCTGCCCTGGTGTGCCCCAATGGTCCATTTTTGGTCCTATTCTATTCTCCAAACTCCTGAATGACCTTCCCTCTGTCTGCTCCTCTGTGCCTATTTACATGTAGAGTGGAACACCTGTAACAGAACAGGGTCCAGGGTATAGTAATAGGCAGGCAAAATAGGGCAGACTAGATGGGCCTACTGGTCCTTTTCTGCTGACTCATTCTATGTTTTTATGTATGCAGATGTCACAGTACTCTATGCCTTGGGCTTCTCTGCCTTTGACCTCATGCTTTTGGCTCTAACTTGAGTTCAGCAACATCCAGTACTGGTTTTGGGCAAATCAGTTGCCCCTCAGTGCCAACAAAAATGATCTCCATGACTTTTGGCACAAGGCAGAGACTTGTTGGGCTCACCCCCTCTCTCACTTCCATGCCCTTGATTGTGTTGTGATTGAGGGTGTCTCCTCCTTTAAATACCTGATAGTCTGGTTGGATCATCACCTCAGTTTCTCAGTCCATGTGGATGCCATCAACCAAAAGCTTCACTCCAAACTTGGTGCAGAAAAAAAGCAAGTATCCCACATTCTGCCCATAAAGAGATTGTCTTGAAGGTGATTCACCCAATCTTTGATTATGGTGACATTATTTACAGCACTACTCCCAAGTCCACCATTGCCAGACGGGACCCTCTCCGTCACTTCTGCTGCTGCTTTGCCCTGGACTGCCCCCACTGAACCCACCACTCTTCGCTGTACTCCTCCTTCTCCCTTTCTTCCCTTGATGCCAGGAACTTGCTCATTGCACTACCTTCATCTCCAAATCCTGGCTTGGTTCCCTCCCCTCCTACCTTTCCTCCCTCCTCTCCTCCCCATCCTTTTACCTCCTACTCTCTCTGCAGCTGTGGCCCTCATGCTCTTTCCCTTCCCCCCGACAAAATCCTCTGTTGGTCTACCTGCTTTCTTCTTCTGTTTCCCCAAATGTAGGGGCTCCCTCCCCCCTTCCCTTTGTACTGCTCCTTCCTCTCACTCACTTAGATCTGTCCTCTATGAATTCATTACTCACTCAAACAGCTGCACTCGTTCTGGGCTTGTGCTGAAATCTGACACCCCTAATTCCACACTCCCCACTGTGTGCACCATATCTTATGCCCTCTTACAGTGCTCCCACCTCCCCTGCTTTCCTTTCACCACTCTTCACCATTGAGCCTAGCTGTGCCTTGGTCAACCCACAATTTGCTACCATCTGCACTCTTGTTGCATGGTTGCTGCACTGATGCTCTGCCTAAGTGCAACTTATTAATTGTTTTAATTACTAAATGTATAAGTTGTATTTTTGGCTTTTTATCCTACTGTAACTTATTGCTGCACTCTCCCCCTCCCACAGGGCACATCTGAAAATGAGCTGTTCCAGCTGTTTGCCTTTCCTGGTAATACTTTTGAAATAAATAAATTTGAAAGTTGACACCCATTGGGTGTGTCAGGGTGGGCCTAAAAAAGACCTCTGCAGAGAAAAGTACATAAAAATATTAAAAACAAACCAGTTAGCAAGTAAAGAAAAAAAGCATTAAAATGCATGGGCCATTGAAATGAATAGGCCCTATTCATTTCAGCAGAGTCAGTCACTGCAGAAGCAATGCTTTGAGGGACACTAAGGATTCGGCATCAAGGGACAGGAGAAATCACAAGGGGGACCGAGGTGGGTGCTAGATGGGGGAGATGGATAGTAGGGTGCACAGAGGCTGTGAAAAAGTGAAGGAGTTATTTATTATGTTTGCTTGCATGCATGTGCAAGAAACATAGTGCCATCATCCGAGTTTTCGGAGGTGTGGCACCCGTCTTCCAATTCAGTCAGTGTGTTTGCAGGCACGGCCGCAGTTCTCCAATGAATGCTGCAGCTGTCTATGACAGCAGTTGAAAATGCAGTGCCGTACAGTTGAAAGGGAGAGCTCCGCTTCAGTGAGCAGCGCTCCCCCCCCCACACGCACGCACATTGCATGCTCATGCACTCCCCCCATGCACACACTGTATGGCCGACAGGTGCTCAATCCCCTAATGGCTCCATGCCCCCAAAAAGTTTAGGTGCCACGCTAGAGCCCACCCCAGCGTGGCAAAATTGTTATGGCTGATGGGGTGCCCAATCCCATCGGCTCCAGGCCCCAAACAGTTTTCAGCTGCCATGCTGGGAGCCCATCCCAGCATGGCAAATGTTCCGTGTCGCCTTCCTAAAAAAAAACCAACCTGTAAACAAAAAGTTCCTCGGCGGTCTCCCTGCCCACCCGCGCCTCACCTCTGCGAATCCTACTCTCCACCCCCACCCCATATTTACCTCTGGAGGCTGGCAAGATGATCTTTGGTGGACCGGGAACACGTCTGCACTCTTCAAAGCCGACCACGGACTGAGGAAATGCCGAAAAGCTGTACAATGCAATAAATAGGGTTTTTTCAACTTTAATGCATATCTCAGGGATTTTTTGGAATTTTGGCACCAAATTTTCAACATGGGGTTTTTGGGACCCCTCCTCAAGAATTCTGGAACTGTCATGGTGTTAATCGGGCCCAAAGGGTGATTTCTCAGTCACTGCGTGAAATCACCTTTCAGGACCGATTAATGAAACAACAGTGCCAGTGTTCATAGGTGGGCCTCAAAAAGCCTATGTTGTAAATTTGTGAAAAAATTCCTAAAATGACTGTTTTATTTAGCCGCGTGGCGCAGTTCCTACGCACGCTTGTCAGTTCACGAATGTTTAATATTTGCACTCCAGATTTTCAACATTGCCATTTTATCACACCTCCTTATGAGCAGTACAGCTATCATTTTTCGCATCTTGCCCAAAATGTGTTTCCACGCATGTATCACACAATGGCGCAGTTGGTGTGCAAAATCAATGTATGGGACACATTAAGAAAATCACAGTGACACTGTTCATGAACAGAGGTCTTAAAATGGCTGTGTTGAAAATTTGGTGAAAAAATTCCTAAAAATGACTGTTTTATGAGAGTGCATTGCGCAGTTTTCTACGCACGCTCGTAAGTTCACAAAATTTTTAATATTTGCGCTCCAGATTTTCAACATTGCCATTTTACCACACCTCCTTATGAGCAGTACAGCTGTCATTTTTCACATGTCGCCCAAAATGTGTTTCCCTGCATGTAGTGCACAATGGCAAGTCGGTGTGCGCAATCAATGTTTGGGACAGATTAAGAAAATCACAGTGACACTGTTCATTAGCAGAGGTCTTAAAATGGCTATGTTGACAATTTGGGGAAAAAATTCCCAGAAATGACTGTTACGAGTGAGTATTGCGCAGTTTCCACGCACCCTCGTGAGTTAATGAATTTGTAATATTTTCAGTCCAGATTTTCACCAGTGGCATTTTTCCACACTTCCTTATGAACAGTACAGCTGTCATTTTCCACAAAATGGCTGAAATGTGTTTTCACACTTTCAGCGCAGAAATGCGTGGTCACTATGGGAAATCATTGTTTGGGACAGATAAAGAAAATCACAGTAACACTTTTCATGATTGGAGGTCCCAAAATGCCTGTGTTGACAATCTGCTGTAAAAATCCCCAAACTAATTATTCACAGTTAGCCATTGCACAGTTTTCTGCCTGCGTAGCTTCACCAGTTTTTTTATATTTTCCTGCAGATTTTCAACATTGCCATTTTCACACCTCCCCATGAACAGTACAGCTGTCATTTTCACATCCTGTTCAGAATGTGTTTTTGCACCTGTGGTGCTAAATGTCAGTCGCTGTGAAAAGCAGCTTCACAACAAACTGATATTGCCACTGTTCATGAGGTGGGGAATACAAAAACATGTCTAACATTTGGAGTGAAAATACCAACGAATGCCTGAGGTGTTAGGGTTTCCGACTAACGCCCACCCTGTAGAGAATGACAGGCATCAGGGGTGTGACTTGGGATTCTCGCCAATGTTCATACCATTCCACACCCTGCAGCCAGTAAGAGGCATCGAGGTGTGCCTTGACCTTCGCCCCAAAGTTCACCCCATTCTCCTATATCGCACCCATCTCACCGTATTTCCTGATGGAATGGGTGCGATAAGGGCCAAAGACCCCAAGGCATACCGTGACACTTGTCGTGTCTGCAGGATAGGGTGTGGTGAAATGGCATGGCCGTTATGCCTGACGACCCAAAGGCACACCCCAATGCCTGTCAGTCTCTGCAGGGTGGTGGTGGGGTTGGCTTCAGTTCAATACTTCACTGCCATTCCTATTATGCAGCTCTGTAACTCCTACACTACCAATGCCAATGCCAGCAAGCAAACATTCCGAATTGACAAATGCTTATTTTTTTAAAGAGTTTCTTGGGAGGGGATAACCACAAGGACTCAGCAGATGGGGGACAGTAATGTGTACCAGCGGTGGGATTTGGCGCCCAGCTCCCAAACTATGGGTGGGGGGGTAACAGTACGATAATGTTCTTCACCAGCAGCAGGAATGGGCACCCGACTGCTGGACTTGGGGTTGGGCAGTATGTTAATGTTTATTGGCAGTGGGACTGGGCACCCAACTTTGGGGGCAGGGTGAATGGTACAGCAATATTTACTGGCAGTAGGACTGGGCACCTGACTCCCTGACTTTGAGGGCAGGGAGAATGGCATGGCAGTTTTTACTGGTGGCAGGATTGGACATCCGACTGCTGGACTTTGGGGTGTGAATGGTAATGCGTACCAGCAGTGGGATTGGGCCCCAAACCACTGGAGTTTTGGGGGTGTGGAGTGGGATGGTAATGAGTACCAGCGGTGGGATAATTTAATTATTTTATTTAGTTTTTGTTTAACAGGTAGGGTACACTAGACAAGTAAATGCATATTTTGAGGTACAACCCAGGGATTAGGCACCCGACCACTGGACTTGGGTGTGTGTGAAGCATAATTTTGTACTGGCATTGGAACTGAGATCCCAGCCACCAGACTTGGGGTATGTGAACGGTAATGTTTACTGTTGGTGGGATTGGATATCCAGCTGCCAGAGTTTTTTTTGGGGGGCGCCATGTTTCCTTGGAACACAGCAGGCAGCTCTCCGAGGAATATGTTACAGGAAATAGTGTGACAGGATGGGGGAGAGAGAGTCAGACTGGGGGGGTTGATTGCACAGTATCATCAGTTTGGGAAAAACCAGCACAGGGATTGGTGAAAGTGTTTTCCATTTACAACCCACATCAACAGCCAACTCAGTCACCACTGGCTGCGGTCTCATTTCCAACCACCTCCGTGGCCCACAGCCTCACACACCTCCAGACTTCCAGAGACTGCTTTTTTTCCACTAAAGCTATACAACTATGTTTGATTTACATTCTGCAACCAAACATTCGAAGAATCCAACAGAATCTTTGTATTATAAAGTCAGGAAGTCTTTACTGGCCAGGCTGCCAGTATATTTGAATGGGAAACTCCAAATCTATTTTCAGATTTTTGTTGAGAAACAAAGCTTTCTCCCATTAAAATTTATTTAGATTTATTAGAAATATGTGAGTTTATATACATAGATACATAGACAGTGTCGGCAGATAAGGGCCTATGGCCCACCCAGTCTGCCCATTTGAGCTTGTAAGTTCAGTTTGTTTTCCTAGAAGTCTGTTGCCCCTTACCCCTGACCTCCAGAATTCCTTTATGTCTATCCCATGCATTCTTAAATCCAGTGATTGTTTCAGCCCCCACCACTTCCTCTGGCAGGTGTTCCACTTGTCCACCACCTGTTCTGTGAAGAAATTCTTTCTCATGTTTCTCTGAATCGTCCTCCTCCAACTTCATCCCATGCCCTCTAGTCCTGGAACATCTTTTTCACTTAAAAATAGTGTTTTCCTGCACCCTGTTCCTCCCTGTAAGATACTTGTATGTCTCTATCAATCCCCTCTCTCCCTCCTCTCCTCCAGGGAGTACATGTTCAGTTCCTTCAACCTGTCTTCATAGGACTTGTGATGCAATCCATGCACCATCTTTGTTGCCCTCCTCTGAACCTTCTCTACCCTGTCTATGTCCTTACGTAGGTATGGTCTCCAGAACTGTACACTGTACTCCAGGTGGGGCCTCACTAGTGTCTTGTATAAGCGGAATTATGACTTCCCTTTTCCTGCTGGTGATGCCCTGCCTATACATCCCAGCATCCTATTTGCTTTACCTGCTGCCTTGTCACACTGTTTCTCACCTTGAGGTCATCAGAGATGATAACCCCAAGATCCCTTTCCTGCTTGGTGCATGCTATATCCGCACCCCAACTGATATATTGTGCCAGGTTTTTGTGCCCCATATGCATTATCTTGCACTTCTTTGCATTGAATTTCAACTGCCAAACCCCTGACCATTCTTCAAGTTTCTGCAGGTCGCTCTCATTCTGTCTACACCCTCTGCGTGTCTACTCTGTTACAGAGCTTTGTGTCATCAGCTACAGTGAAATTCTGCCTCCTAGGTCCCGCGCAATGTCACTGATGAAGATGTTGAATAGGACCGGTCCCAGACTGATCCCTGTGGTACCCCACTGGTCACTCTTCCTCTGTGGAGTGACAGCCATTTACCACCACCCTGTGTCCTGCCACCCAGCCAGTTACCTACCCACCACACTACTGTCCTGCCCACACCCATATTCCACAGTTTGTGTAATAGTCTTCTATGTGGTACAGTGTCAAAGGCTTTGCTGAAGTCCAGATAGGCCATGTCCACTGCCCTCTCTGATCCACCTCCCTAGTCACCCAGTCAAAAATTCAACAAGGTTGGTCTGACATGACCTCCCTGGTGAAACCATGCTGCCTTGGGTCCTGTAGTCCATTGACAACCAGATGTTCCACCAATCTCTCTTCAGTAGTGCTTCCATGATCTTCCCCACTACCGAGGTGAGGCTGACTGGTCTGTAGTTCCTGCTTCCTCCTTGTTCCCACTTTTTGTAAGGGGACTACATCTGCTGTCCTCCAGTCTTTGGGTACCTCCCTGTTTCCAGTGATCGGCTAAACAGGATAGCCAGAGGTTCAGCCACCACCTCTCTTAGTTCTTTAAGGACCCTGGGGTGCACCCCATCTGGCCCCATTGCTTTATCAACTCTTATTACTTCTAGTTCCTTCAGGACCCTTTCTCGTGTAAAGGGACTTGTGTCCATTTCTGCACCATTCTCACCCCTTGTACTCCTTCAGACCCTTTATTCTCCTCCTCTCAGTAAAGACTGAGCAGATACCTGTTCAATATGTCAGCTTTACTGTTGTCATCCTCCACATGGCCCCCATCCTCCCCTTCAGTCTCACTATCCCTCCCTTTGTCTTTCTTTTTTCACTTATGTACCTGTAAAGGTTTTGTCCTCTACCCACTGATTTTGCAATGTGCTCTTCTGTCTGAGCTTTGGCTTCCTTACTGACCTCCTGCCTCCCTTTGCTTCTCCTGGTACTTCTCCCTATCCCCTTCTGCCTGTGTCTTTTGTATTGCCTGAATGCAATCTTTTGGCTTTTACTTTCTTTGCTACCTCTTTGGAAAACCATAATGGTCTCCTCTTCCTTTCCTCTTGCTAACCTGCTTAATGCATAATTCTGTTGTTCTTGTAATCCCCATTTTAAATACTGCCCACTGTTCCTCAACCCTGATTCCTGTTCCATTCCCTTAATTCCTCTTTCAAGTATCTCCCTGCTTTCCCAAAGTCTTCCCCTAAAATCCAGGATACGTGTTTTTGTGTGGTTTGTTCTGCTCTTTCTGTGATTTCAAACCACAATGACTGGTGGTCACTGTTTCCCAGGTGCTCCCCACTGTTACCCCATCACACTGTCCCTGTTTGTGAGCACAAGGTCCAGTATTGCCTTCTGCCGAGTTGGTTCCATGACCAGTTGCTTGAGGAAGGCACCCTGAAGGAGTCCAGGATAAATCTGCTCCTAGTTGATGCTGCTGCTGGGATGCTCCAGTCCACATCTGGAATATTGAAGTCTCCAACCAGTACTACCTCACCTTTGTCTGCCATCCTTTGGATGGCTAGCATCAGCTCCTATCTGTTTCTTCCTCTGGGCTGGTGGTCTATAGACCACACCTGGGATGGCTGTCCCCATTTTCCTTTCCAGCTTAACCCACAGTATCTCTCCCCCATTTTGTTCCTCCTGGATCTCTGTGGCCCTTATGTCATTTTTCACATACAGTGCCACTCCTCCTCCCTTCCTGCCTGCTCTGTCTCTTCTGAATATGTTGTAGCCAGGTATGGCCATCTCCCAGTCGTGGTTATCATTACACCAGGTTTCAGTGATGGCCACAATGTACAGGTCTGATTGCACCATGACAGCCTCCAGATCTTCCATCTTGTTGCTAAGGCTCCTGGCATTTGCACACATGGCTTTCCATGATTTGACCTCCCTAGACTGTTTCACTGTTCTACTCAGCCCCTTCCTTGGTTGTCATTTATCCTGGTTCTCCTTGCTGTCTGCCCTTCTGCTGAATTTTGCCTCTTTTCTGCTTATCCACCTCTTGGGCACTAATCTCCATCTTTTGCACACTGCTTTGCAGAGATAGCCACTCCTCTGGTTCACTGGTTCCTGCTAGCTGTGGGGGTGAGCAAGGTACCCTCCTTGCTGGCCTGCCACCCCTTTGCTAGTTTAAATGCTTGTCAATGTAGCATTTAAACTTATCATTGAGTGCTTGGATTCCCTCCAGGATGGATGCAGGCCGTCAGGCTTGAACAAACCTCCATCCCTCCAGGTGGGTCCCCAGTCACCAATGAATCCAAACCCCTTCTCACAGCACCAGTTCTTCAACCATGAGTTAAAGTTCCTGGTGCACCCTATGCTCTCCTTGCCTCACATGTAGTACTTGAGAAAGTGACAGAAGTAGCTACTTGCTTGAGACCCCTCCCCAGTTTCCTAAACTCTTCCTGAACTTTTTGGCTCCCATTTGCCAGGTCATGTAGTACCTGGGTGGATAATTAACCCCTAGATGGCGCTATCCCAGGGGCTACTACCCCTGCCTGATTTGCCACTAACAGGTTGAGGGCCCTGGATCCAATGGGTGCCTCCACCCAGAGGTCGGGTTTGCAATAGTTAAACTTACTTGGTCACAGCCTCTGGGACACTGCAACCCCTTCTTCCCACTAGTGGCCCACACAATATATCAGAATTACCTTCACAGTATACACTTACCCCCAGGACTAGTTCCGCACTGGGACCTCCTGTGAAATAAGATACAGTGCAACAATCACAGTACAGTACTTTAACATAGACAAATACATCAGAAGTATAACTTTGCTGAAACAAGCAGCTCTGATTTATTTAGGGGATATAACAAGGACAGGGGAAATCAGGTTAATTAGCTTATCACTTTACTATCTACCTCATGGCTCTGTGCACAGGCCTATCCCTACCAGTTACTGTCCTGGTACCCAAGCCCTAGTGGCTAGTCCAAACCGTGGCAGTTGGTAGGGGCCCTTTCACAGTGAAAAGAAAAATTAGTTTAAACAGTCAGCAGTACAGTGATTCCATTTGGATTTAATGTGGCAATTCAACAGGAGCTAATCCTGAATTAGTACTCACGACCTCCAAACAAGATAGGGTCCTTCAACGTCAGCAGGGCTACTCTTGAGCTCCAAGAGACTCTCACACATTTATATGGTAAAAAGAAAGTACTATTCCAGGCAGGCTGCTTCTCTATCCCGATCGCAATTACTGCACAATACCGGGGAGAACACACACAGATTCAGTTCCTGACAGACCGAGTGCAATTCAACAATTTCTCCAGTCTTCTACAGGGTGAGCCTGGTTTCTACTCTTCAGAGATCCTTTGATTCTTTTCACAGGACTGATTCAGTCCTAACAAGCAGTTACACAAGCTGCAGACCGGAACTCTGGGCCTTACACGCTTTTGACTGAAACTGTGCACTGAAGGAGCACAGGGTTTCTTTCCCCTTCACTGCCAGATCTAAACTGAAACTCCAACAGACAAAACCGAGCACTTCCTTTGAGTTCCTCCCAGTTCTTGACTGGATTGGCTGTCACTCACCGTAGACTGCTGCTGTTGGTCCAAAAGGCGCGAAGTCTAACTACATCTTCCAGAGTCACTGCCCATACAATCCTCTTGTGGCTGGCTCAGATTATGAGTCCAAGTTCTGATTCGTCCAAGGCACCATTTTAGAGCTAGCTTACCCCACACTGATTGGTCCAGTTCAGCAGTTCAAAACCAGAATGGGGAACTAGGCAGACACAGTTCTGACTGCAAAGAAAGCAGGTTAGACAAACTGTAATTTCATTATTACTGTAAATGATTTCTGGCAAACAGTTACATCTTTCAGATAGGTTCCTCTGCACTCTAGTGACTGCAAAAATGGAGTGAATTGGCAGCAGCTCGAGTGGTACTCAAACAGAGAAGCACACAGTCCCCCCATATAAACTAATTATGTCTGCAAGCAGACAGCTCTTAAAGAGACAGTACCAGAGGCTCTAAAAACACTCATTGATAAATGGCTTAAACGCCAAACACCATTCAGGCTTGGAGCATTCAAGCAAGCTCCTGGAAGTCTTTTGGGAACCCCCATTTGCAGGGGGGTTACATAATGATATCCAGCTCACCCTCCCGTCTTGCCTTCCTAGTGATCCCCAGGATCTTCCTTCCAACCCTCCATGCCGTGGCACCTGGTAGGCACCTCACCTCCCTGTCCTCCCCCTCCTGTGTTCCTAGCTGGATCCCTCTTATGATGGAGTCCCCCACCAGGATTCGCTTCCTCCTCCTCCTCTGGGGTCCACTGCTTTCCCCGCTGAGGTCACCTCCTTGGCTAACCTCCACATCCTTTCCTTCCACTTCTCTGGGTACCTCTATTTGGTTGTCCTCATTTGCCAGTGTGGCATATGAGTTCTTGAGTGGAATAGGATCTGGGATGTGCCTCTGCCTGACTGCTCTAACCCTCCCTGAGCCCACTGTCATCCAAGTGCTCCTCGTTCTCGGCATCCTTTGAGGCAGTTGCATTGGACTGGGTGGTCCCTGGATAGAGGTGATGGTACTTCTGACCCAGTTTACTTCCGCTCTGAGTCTGGCTACCTCCTCCCGCAGTCCAGAGAGATGCATGCAGATAGGGCAGCACCTCAGTGTCCAGAAGGTCTGCCTGAATATCTGTGATCTTCTTGTAAGCCCCCTACAAATGTCTTCCTTGAGTTTGCCTAAATGCTCACTGCCAGGCTGGATTAATTGCAGTTTAAGTAATCTGAGAGGGAGCTCTGTTGAAAGATGTAGCTATTTGCTGAAAATCATTTAGAGTGATAATGATAATTAAGCAATGATGCCCGACAGGGTGTGTGTTGTGCTGGGATAACGTCACGCCTCAGGTGGTTTGGCATGAGGCTGCAGGCTGAGTGCGTCCAATCTGAGGCGTGACGTTATCCCAAACGACACAAACCCTGGAGGGCATTATTGTTATTATACAATGGTTTGTTGTTATACAGAATAAAAAAAATAATTTTAAAGATGTTTTGTGTGGAAAAATATTTTTGTTTTTTAAGAGAAGATGAAACAATCAAGCAAAGGCTCCATAAAATGCTCATCTGCAGGTTCACAGTGAGGCTGAGACTAGAGCTGTGATGTTGTACTGGGATACATACCTCACAACTGTCCCTGATTTTCAGGGACGTCCCTGATTTTGCCTCAAAATTTTACTCTGTCCCTCCTAAAACCTGTGTTTCCATGACCAAACAGTGAGAGTTGTAACACAAAATCATGTCAACCATTAACGTTACAGACTTGTTCTTCCTTAGAAAATGCATTTTACACTAAGTCCCTTATTCTGTCAGCTTCCTGAGTGGATACCATCTATTTTGAAGATGTGTCCCTGATGGTAATTTGTCCCTGATTTTTTTAAGCCTTGTTCCTAACTTATGAGACAGGAGCTTGAGAGGTATGCTGGGATAACATCATGGGTACAGCCCAAGACTGACCAATCAGAGTCCAGGATTTTTTTTGCCATTGTATAATGTAGTTCGTCTAACCTACTTTCTTTGTAGCAAGGACTGTTTTGTTTGTCTCCACTATCTTGGTCCTGGACTGCAAACTGGACCAAACAGTACTGGTGGGACCTAAAATGTAGCCGGACTACAGGAGCTGTCTGAATTCAAAATCTGTAGGAACTGTAGTTTGAACTTTTTGGCTCCTTTTTTGCAACTGAAGGGGGAACTCTTGCTTTGACTGACAGCCAAATCAGCCATCCAAATCTTCCGGATCTTGGGGAAGTCCTGGGCTGCTTGCAGTTTTCAGCAAGTTCTGAGCTGGGAAGTGAAAGGAGAAGAGTTCAAGCGTATTCTGGGCAGCAATCCTGAGTGGATTCGCATGGGAAAACTGTGAAAGTTTTTGGTTTGCAGGTCTGTCTGCTGCTCTCGAGAGGGAGAGAAGAGAATTATTTTGGACTAAATCCAAGTTTGTGTGACTAAAGTAAGCTACTGAAGTGGGCCAGGCTCAACCTGAAGAAGACTGAAGTTTTGCTGAATACAATCGGCTTGTCAGGAGTTCCAGCTACCCCTAAGCTGCTGGTGTGTGCAGAGACTTTGCGATTGTGACCAGGGAGTGCTTTGCCTGGTACAGTAGAATTCCCATATATGTAAATGTGCTATGAGCTGCTAGTGAGTTGTGAGTTAATTAGTCCCCCACTGTGTGAACTGTGTTCTGCTTGCTGGAAGCTGTATCCAGCCCAAAACGGACTGCATCCGAATTTGTCTCCATGCGGTCTAGGCCTTGCCAGACTGGCCCAGCCAGATTACCCACTGCACAGAGAAGCCATCGACGACAGACCTGCCTGGGGATCACCCCCCTGCTCCATGCCTGAACAGGAACGATGCCTCTGCGACTTGTGTGGGCCGTGCTTCTCCTGGCATTCCAGATCAACCACCTGCAGTCTCGATTTTCGTCCAGCCTTTGTCCAATCTTGGGTATTGTGAGTAAATACCAGGGTATGCTCCCTGCAACAACAGCTTAATCTGAGTGTGTCATCTGATTGTCCTGTTGTTTCGTTTCCTTTTCGAACTGAGCCCTCTGGCTCTGGATTACAAATATTGTGTACTGTGCATGTTGTGTTTTCCATCACAGGACCCCAAGCAGCTGCAACCCCGGGCAACTGTCCTGGCTAGCCCATCTCTTCTCCTCCTAGGTACCCAGAGGTGGGCTGTGTGGGGGGACTCAAAGTGCATGCATAACTGCTTGATTGATATAACCTTTAAGCTAATTAACCTGATTTTGCCCCTCCCTTGTTCAAGTCCCCTGAATAAATCAGATCTAACTTTTCTGCATGTAATCTGACTGTGGTTCCAGTTTGTGCTCAAAGTACTGTACTGTTGCTATTTGCTGTGCATAACCTTGTTTTACAGGGGTCCCCAGGGTCGAGCCAGAGGAACCAGCCCTGGTGGTAGAATACCGACAGTGTCGTACTTGTGGTGTACCAGGGATATTGTGAAGTGATTATTGTACAGTGTTCAGGCCACTAGGAGAAGGGGGTTACAGAGTCCCAGAGGGCTGTGCCCAGGTTAGCTTGACCACTACCAACCCTGACCTCGGGTGAGGCACCCGTTTCAGAACTCAGGCCCCTTAACCTGCTACTAGCCAAGCAGGCAGGGGTAGTAGCCCTTGGGATAGCGCCACCTAGGGGTTACATTCTGTTATGATTAGGTTGGTAAAAATTTCATCCTTACTAGTGTAACCCCTAGATGGCGCTATCCCGGGGGCTACTACCCCTGCCTGATTTGCCACTAACAGGTTGAGGGGCCTGGATCCAATGGCGGGTGCCTCCACCCAGAGGCCAGGGTTTGCAATAGTTAAACTAACTTGGTCACAGCCCTCTGGGACACTGCAACCCCCCTTTCTTCCCACTAGTGGCCCACACAATATATCAGAATTACCTTCACAGTATACACTTACCCCAGGTCTGGTTCCGCACTGGGACCTCCTGTGAAATGAGATACAGTGCAACAATCACAGTACAGTACTTTAACATAGACAAATACCTCAGGCAGTATAACTTTGCTGAAACAAGCAGCTCTGATTTATTTAGGGGATATACAGGACAGGGGAAATCAGGTTATATTAGCTTATCACCTAATAATCTATTTATGGCTCTGTGCACAGGCCTATCCCTATCAGTTACTGTCCCTGGGTACCCAAGCCCCAGTGGCTAGTCCAAACCGTGGCAGCTGGTAGGGCCCTTTCACACAGAGAAAAGGAGAATTAAACAGTCAGCAGTACAGTAATTCCATTTGGATTTAATGTGGCAATTCAACAGGGAGCGACCCTGAATTAGTACTCACGACCTCCAAATAAGATAGGGTCCTTCAATGTCAGCAGGGCTCACTTGAGGTACACAAACCTCTTCACACATCCATATAAAAGAAAGCACTATACCAGGCAGGCTGCATCTGTATCCCGATCGCAATTACTGCACGATACCCGGGAGAACACACAGCAGATTCAGTTCCTGACAGACCGAGTGCAATTTTCAGCAATTTCCTCCAGTCTTCTACAGGGTGAGCCTGGTTTCTACTCTTCAGATATCCTTTGATTCTTTTCACAGGACGGATTCAGTCCTAACAAGCTGTTACACAAGCTGCAGACCGGAACTCTGGGCCTTACACACGTTTTTTGACTAAAACTGCACACTGAAAAAGCACAGGGCTCCTTCCTTCTTCACTCAAAGCTCAACTGAAACTCCAACCGACAAAACCGGGCACTTCCTTTGAGTTCCTCCCAGTTCTGACTGGATTGGCTGTCACCACAATAGACTGCTGCTGTTGGTCCAAAAGGCACTGAAGTCTAAACTACATCTCCCAGAGTCACTGCCCATACAATCCTCTTGTGGCTGGCTCAGATTATGAGTCCAAGTTCTGATTCGTCCAAGGCACCATTTTAGAGCTAGCTTACCCCACACTGATTGGTCCAGTTCAGCAGTTCAAGACTAGAATGGGAACTAGCAGACACAGTTCTGACTGCAAAGAAAGCAGGTTAGACAAACTGTAATTTCATTATTACTCTAAATAATTTCTGGCAAACAGTTACATCTTTCAGATAGGTTCCTTTGCACTCCTAGTGACTGCAAAATGAAGTGAATTGGCAGCAGCTCGAGTGGTACTCAGAGAAGCACACAGTCCCCCCATACAAACTAATTATGTCTGCAAGCAGACAGCTCTTAAAGAGACAGTACCAGAGGCTCTAAAAACACTCACTGATAAATGGCTTAAATGCCAAACACCATTCAGGCTTGGAGCATTCAAGCAAGCTCCTGGAAGTCTTTTGGGAACCCCCATTTGCGGGGGGGTTACACTAGATTTTACTTGGAAAGATGAAAACAGAAGCCTTCTGTTTAAAAAAATTGTCAAGCAATACAGATGGACTACAGTATTACAAACGTAAAAGGCAAAATTTATTGCTGAAGGAAGTTTCTATTTCTTTTGAAAAATGTAGAGAGACTAATGCACCCTCGAGTGTGAAGAACAAGCTGGATCTCAAACAGAGGAGGGAAAGTGATGTCATGAAGCATGAGGCAAAGGCTGCATTTTTGTATATAATACAACATAAGCATCTTTTTTTTTTAAATTGAGACTTACTGACAATTCACATGCACCAAAAAGAGCAATTTTTAGTCCAAACTTCTAAGTTACCGTAAGTGAAACAGGTAGTGAAACTAAAAAAGCAGACTGCAGCTCTTTTTTTTTTAATTCTGTCTCGGGATCAAAGTACACAACAAAACATCGTTACTGAAGCCATTCCCAACTGCAACACTGTGCCCAGCAAGAAAGTACTTTTAGTTACGAGGTTTTAACATGAGTCAGAGGGGAAAACGTCTAGGGGGAGAGCAATGTTTGCTCTAGACTGAGATCAATATCGGCTGATCATCACAGAGATAATAGAAGACTGACAGGTTTGACTCATAGCCCAAGCGACTTTCGCTCGCAGCTGCTTTTGCATTCAAAGTTCTGCTCAGTCAGAAAAAGTTGTTCTCAGTGTTCTAACGCTGAGAATAACTTTTCAGAAACAGCAAAAATAGATGCTCAGAGAGTGCTATAAAACTATATCTTCAGTTTTTCATTTAAAAACACTGGGCCCCAAAGAAGTTGGGATTTTCAGACATCACATTTGACAATTCTTTTCAATAGCAGCTAGAAAAGTACAGGTCAAAACCAACTTATTTCAGTGCACATACAAATATTTTATTATAAAAGAAGAAAGTAATTACTAACACATTAAAATGTAATAAATAAAATAGCCAATTTTCTCTTAATTAGAAGTGAAGTCACAGCATGAGGGGGTTTCAAAAGGGCTGGATGCGGACGCAAAATCATGCTGCGTCTGTGCCTGCCCCTGCGTCTGCACCTGTGTCCACCCATTGCATCCAGGCAGCCCTGATGCTATTGTAACCCCCACACCTGCCACTTGTTTAACTAGTAAGCACGCCTCCCATATTTTCTGTCTAGGGGTAAGAGAGGGGTGGGGGTACAGAAACAATATTACACTCAAATGACCATCACTAAACCCAGGTCCTGAGGAGGGAACTTTTGCTAAGGGCTATGCTAGGTCTGAACTTCTGGAGGGGTACACAGTAACTCCACACAGGAAGCAGTAACAAGAATGTTCAAACCAGATTGGGGTTCTAGAGTGTGGCTTTATTTCAAAGATGGTACACTAAAGCAAAGGTGAACCCCAAGGGTTTACACTTCATGGCACAAGGCAATGCAGAACAACAAAAAAGTCTAGTGAACAGAAACTCTAAACTTCCCATATTGCATTGGATTTAGGACTCTCTTCAGCAGCAAAGCCTCAGCTGAAACACACATTTCTTTCTAGTGGCACTGGCCACGACGGAGCACACAATTCCCATATGGCATAGGATTTAAACATTTGGAAATGTGGCAGTTGGTCACGATGGAGCACACTGGTGCTCAAAATTAGCACAACCCACACCGGGGGGTAAACTTTCTCTTCAGTCATTGGCCACCGTGTCCTGAATAAGAAGGCGCCCTTACAGAACCTGTAGTGCTGAAATGGTCACTCCAGATAGGGGGTTGTCCACCTTTTGTTTCCTATTCCATACCCAGCCATTCTTTCAGAGTTACACCTCAGCATTTAGTAAAACAGTAGAACTATGCATCCTGGAATGTCTGTCACATTCAGCATTAGAAAAACACTACTTCCGAGTGTAAATTAAAGTCCTGAACAATGTGCCAGGTCTCACTGGGGACTCCATGACTGTCAGCCAACTTTAAGAAAGGATGAGAACAGTCTCAAACAGAACAGAACTTGGTGCATAATTCCCCTTGTCAGAGTACACCCCAAAAGAAAACACAGGTACACTCCTCCTGAGATACCCAAAGTCAGATTACTCACAGTTGTACACAAAAAGGCAGCTTCAATGTCCTAGATCAAATCAGGTAATGCCCCTCGGATCCATTCTGCAGTCCTTCTCATCTCACAGGGGATGAGAAGAAAATCAGGAACTCCTGCTAGACGGTTTCCACCACTTCTCTTGGCAGGCAGATGTTTCTCAGCACTGGGGTGAGAAAAATAGGCTCTCCTCACAGAGCCCACACTGCAGCTCCTCACTCCTCCAACTGCTCACACTGAACTCTAACCAACAACTTCTGAACATTCTAAAGCTCCCCACTCACAGCTAGCTACCATGGCTTATGCTGCTGTGAGAGTTCAAAATGACATCACCTCTCTCAACTCAGCTGAGACCAAGTAAACAGAGAGGGAGCAGGTGAAAACCCCATTTAACCAGTTATTCACCAGCTGCCTTCCCTACCTAGCACTGACACTGATGGTATTCTAGTAACCCCAGGGGACTGGGTGGTTACACTATTTTCCAAAGCTGCATCCGTTTATAACAAAAAGCAATACTTTTCAGCAGAAAATTGACGCAAATTGTGAATTGTGTCCAGTTTGTATGCTTTTACGCCTGTTTTTGTACGTAAACTTTGGACCCTTTTAGGTCGTCTAACAGGTGGTCCAGCAGGTTGGGATGCATTTCTGCATTGGAAATAGCGGCAGCACATCTTGGGCAGATCCGTTTGAGAATCCTGCCCATAATCTTTAAGTAGCATGGCACAAGTGTGTGTGTAAGTGTGTGTGGGGGGGGAGTTTACTGTGAAGTGATCTCACCCCCTGCATGGAAAAGTGCAACGCTATGGGAGTGTGCAGTTCACCACGAGGATGAGTTTATCTGTGTGTTACCCACCGCCTGGAATGCCATACCATAAATATGAAACTTAAGGCTTTTTAAAAATGCTTCTAGCAGCCTGCTGGTGCAGCGCTAGTGCTACCTCTTGTGCTGCTGACGATCCAGGTTTGAAAGCAAACTCATCAGAGGGTCAGCCATGGGAAGAGGGATCGAGGGTCCATAGGCCTGCTGTCCTCCGCGGGCGAGGGTGGTTAGAGCCCAGTGCTGGCCTGGACCCTAGTGGAAGCTGGGGGAAAGCCAGCCCAGGCCAATATGCAGGGGGGCATGGCAGGCATTGATGCACATCATGTGGGAGCATGTGACGTGTGTCATGACACCATTGCATACCATGCCTCCAAGGGAACAGTACAAAGAGGAAGAAGATGGTGGAAGAATGGTACTGAGTGCTTGTAGGCCCTGCACCCAGCTTGAACTGGATCCATTACATGGTGGGGGTTGCGGAGCCTCACTGACCCCACGGGGGGGGGGCAAGCCCTGGGGAAAATGGCAGCGGCAAGTCCCTCCGGACATTGAGGTGATGGGGTTGGGGCACTCAGCAGATGGGGGCCGACCAGAGAGGAGAGAAAAAAAGAATAATAAAAAAGTACAGTTACGTAAGAACTTATCGTAACAGTAGATCTTCAAGAGAGTCTCTTGTAGTAGGTAACAACTGTTAGGACTGAGCTACCAGGTGCTAGGACCGCATGAAAAACTATAGCTAGCAGTGTATAGCGGGGGACTAACCCAGATGTCACATGACCGCCGCTGGCCAGATGTCATATAAGGGGTGGTCCCCAAGCCTGCCCTCCAGCTCTCGTGCTGGAGACCTGAAAAGGTGTGACAGAAGGAAGGAGTGGGCTCCTGGAGCCAAGAGAGAGGCTGAAAGAGAACAGCAGCAGGGGGAAGGAGGAATGGAATTAATTACCTACTGCAAGAGCCTCTCTCGAAGATCTACTGTTATGGTAAATTCTTACTTTACTATCTTACTTTGAGAGGCCTCTTGCAGTAGGTAATAACTGTTAGGACTGAGTCCCAAGCAGTATAAGTCAGACATAGGCTGAACAGGGGAGGCTGGAAAGGTCTGCAGTAGGGGCAAAATTAAGACAGGAGGCCCTGAAGGACGGGTAGTCCAAGGTCTGCGCTGCACCTAGAGGCAATGTCCAGACTGTAATGTTTAGCGAAGGTGTGGACAGAGCTCCAAGTTGCTACCGCACAAATGTCTGTGGCAGAAACATTTCTGAAACAACCAGTAGACGCAGCCATGCCTCTGGTTGTGTGCCCTTTAACTTCTGCTGAAAGTGGCTTGTTATACTTCTGGCAACAAAACAAAATGCAGTTTGCTAACCATGTGGATAAACACTGTTTGGAAACTGCCGTGCCTTCTCTTTTGGGTGCAAAGGAAATGAAAAGCTGATCCATCTGACAGACAGACTTTGTCCGATTCGTATAGTAATGCAATATTCTGTGCACATCCAAGGTGTGCAGAATTGTCTCACCTTGATTAGAATGTTCAGGGTAATGCACTGGCAAGTGTGTAGTCTGATTTAAAGTAAACTCAGAAACAACCTTCGGTAGAAACTTAGGATTAGTACACAGAGCCATCCGGTCTCTGAAAAATCAAATAGGGCTCCTTATACATATAAACCTGGGTAGCATGTGAGGTGGGCACCTGAATCACGTCACCGTCCAAAACAGCGACACGATAGGAGTGAAAGCACGAAAGGCGAGGGGGCAGGGAGGGCGACCGGATGTGGTGTGGTGGGGTGGGCGACCCTAGCGACAGGATGTCGCTACGTGTATGCGGGGGGGCGAGAACGGCGAGCGTGGCCTGGGAGGGGGTGGAGGGGATGTAGGGTGTGGCACTGCGATCAGCTGCTGAGCTGCGCCGTGGCATTGGGTGTTGGCCTCCACTTGTGGTGCTGGGGTTCCGGGTTTAGGTCTGGGTCTGGACGCTACTATTCTTTTCTTGCGCCCAGTCCAAAATCTTATTTTTTTTTACTTTCACACACCCCTGACATGCACCCCCCTGGGTTGAGAATCCTTAAGTGGGGGTGCAGGGTGCTAAGCCCCCACGTGGGAGGGGTGTGTGGGGGGAAGTCCTCACAGAAAGTGGCATTTTTAGTCCCCGGCGCCATTTTTTCCGTGCTGGGGTTGTCAGGGTGGCAAAACTGTTTTCATCGCCCTGAAACATAGAAACATAGACTTTGACGGCAGATAAGGACCGCTAGGCCCATCTAGTCTGCCCATTTCCCTACCTACAGGATAGGCCGCAGATCCTATTTAACCAACAGCCCATATCTTCCTGCCCCCCACAAGAATTGCCTTATGTCTGTCCCATGCATTCTTGAATTCTCCCACAGTTTTAGACTCCACAACTTCCTCAGGAAGGCTGTTCCATGCATCCACTACCCTCTCTGTGAAATAATACTTCCTCACATTGCCCCTGAACCGCCTCCTTCTATCTTTAAATTGTGTCCCTTGTTCTTGCAAGTCTCTTTTCTGAAAGATGCTACCCTCTTGGACTTTGTTGATTCCCTTGAGGTACTTGAAAGTTTCTATCATGTCCCCCCTCTCCCTTCTTTCCTCAAGGGTATACATATTAAGCTCCTTTAGTCTCTCCTCATACGGCTTCTCTTGCAGACCCTGCACCATTTTAGTTGCCCTCCTCTGGACTGCCTCTATCCTGTCTATGTCCTTGTGGAGATGGGGTCTCCAAAACTGGACACAGTATTCCAGATGGGGTCTCACCAACTGTCTGTACAGAGGGATAACAACTTCCTGTTTTCTGCTGCTGATGACTCTCCCTATACATCCCAGTATACCCCCGGCCCTCCCTATTGCCTTCTCACATTGCTTGCTAGCCTTAAGGTCATCTGATATGATTACCCCAGGTCCCTTTCCTGTTTTGTTGTTGTTACTACCTCCCCACCCATTGTGTATTCTTCCCTGGGTTCTTGTTTCCCAGTGCATTATTTTGCACTTTTTTGCATTGAATCCTAGCTGCCATACGTCAGACCATTCCTCCAACCTTGCCAAGTCCCTTTTCATCCTTTCCACGCCTCCTTGTGTATCAACCCTGTTGCAGATCTTTGTGTCATCTGCAAAAAGGCATACTTTTCCTTCCAGTCCTTCTGCAATGCCACTGATGAAGACATTAAAAAGGACTGGACCCAATACTGAACCCTGCGGTACCCCACTAGTAACCGCCCTTTCTTCAGAGTGGACTCCATTTACAATTACCTTCTGTGTCCTGTTGTCCAGCCAATGTTTTACCAGGCTACCACCCTGGGACCCACTCCCAGGCTGGTTAATTTGACTAATAATCTTTGCGTGGACTGTGTCAAATGCCTCTCAAAAGTCTCAGGTAGGCCATGTCCACAGCCCCTCCCTGGTCTACTACTTTGGTCACCCAGTCAAAGAAATCTATTAGATTCGCCTGACATGACCT
Source organism: Neoceratodus forsteri (assembly GCA_016271365.2). Taxonomy (NCBI): domain Eukaryota; kingdom Metazoa; phylum Chordata; order Ceratodontiformes; family Ceratodontidae; genus Neoceratodus; species Neoceratodus forsteri. Next base: position 73,717,431 of record JADMNL010000036.1, read on the forward strand.
TCCAGCTGTGAACCCATGCTGCCTTGGATCCTGTGCTCCACTGACCTCTAGGTACTCAACTATTCTTTCCTTCAGAAGTGACTCCATCACTTTCCCTACCACAGAGGTCAGACTGACAGGTCTGTAGTTTCCTGCCTCTGTCTTGGTCCCACTTTTGTGAAGGGAATCACATCCGCTTTCTCCAGTCCTCGGTACCACACCATCCTCCCATGATTTATTAAAAGAGTAGCCAGTGGTTTCACTAGTTCCTTCCTTAATTCTTTTTAGAATTCTGGGGTGAATTCCATCAGGATCCATTGCTTTGTCCACCTTCAGTTTTAGGAGTTCTTGCAGAACCCTTTCTTCTGTGAAAGGACTGGGATCGACCCTTATCAAGAGTGCTTCTGTTAATTGGATTAGGCACTTCCCCTCCTCTTTGTGAATACTGAGCAGAAATATTCTGCCAGTATTCCTGCTTTTCACTGTCCCCTCTGCCCACCCACCGCTTATTCTATTCAGCCTCACTATCCCTCCTTTGTCTTTCTATGCTCGCTGATGTAGCTATAAAGGTTTATCCCTTCTTAACTGAGTTGGCTATCTTTTCCTCAGTTTGGGCCTTTGCTATTCTGACTTCCTCCCTGCTTCTTTCTGCCTTAACTGGTACAGCTCTCTGTCCTGCTCCTTCTGTGTTTCCTTATACTTCTGGAATGCTATCTTTTCTTCTTGACTTTCAGCCACTCTTGAGAACCATAGTGGCTTTTTTTCGCTTTGATTTGTTTATTTGCTTCACACAAAGGCTTGTTGCCTCTGTGACGGCAGTTTTGATAATTCCCCATTGTTGCTCCACACCTCCTTCTAGCCTGTTTGCTAGTGCTTTTCTGAGGCACTCTCCCATCTTGCCAAAGTCAGCCCTCCTAAAGTCCAGTACCCTCACTTTTGTATGGCTTGACTCTGTAGCTGAGTTTAACGTGAACCACACTGTTTGATGGTCACTTGTCCCCAGATGGCAACCCACTTCTAGATCTGAGATCCTCTCACTGCCCCCGTTTGAGAGTACGAAGTCTAAGATTGCTCCCTCACGAGTGGGTTCCGAAACTAGCTGTCTAATGCCTGCCACCTGTAGGACGTCAAGAATGGCCCTGCTCTTGGATGTCGCTGCAGCAAATGTGCTCCAGTTAACATCTGGCATATTCAGGTCTCCCATCAACAGTATCTCCCTTTCTCTGCCATTCTAAGAATGCCTTCCATCATATCCTTGTCCATTCCTTCCCCTGACATGGGGTCTGTACACAACCCCTGTGCAGATTGTGGTGCCCTTTCCAGTCTCCAAGGTGACCCACAGTGCCTCCTCTCCTCCCTGTTTACTCTTTTGTTCAATTGCTTTTATCCCTTCCTTTACATAGAGAGCTACTCCTCCCCCTCTTCTCCACTGCCTGTCTCTCCTGTAGGTTATGTACCCTGGTATGTTAATATCCCAGTCATGGTTCTCTGTGTACCATGTTTCTGTGACTGCTACGATATCCAGGCATCCCTCTTCCATTAAGGCCACCAGCTCAGGGAGCTTGTTGCCCAGGCTACGGGCATTGGTACTCATTACCCTCCATTTCCTGATGGCCTTACCCCCTTTTGCCCCATCCCTGTCCTTCTTGCCTTGTCACTTTCTCCATTTACCCTGCCCTTCTCCCTATCGACACCTCCATGTTGGTGTTTGCCACACTGACTACCGTGATTGTTTGGGGGCTAGGATTTTCCTGCCCTTCCAGTGCCCTCCCTTGGCTAGTTTAAAAGCTTGCCAATGAAGCATTTAAACCTATCACCTAGGATCCTGGTTCCCTCCCGACAGATGCAGCCCATCATGCCAGTATAGGCTTGCATCACTCCAGGTGGACCCCCAGTCCCCAATGAAGCCAAATCCCTGAGCTCCACACCAGTTTTTCAACCACTGATTGAATCCATGCATGGAACACCCTAGCCTCCTATGCCATAGATGGGTAGCACCTCGAGAAGGTTACCGTCGTGCTACTTGACTAAGGCCCTCCCAATTCCACACAAACTCTTCCTGCACTTCAATCCCTTCTTAGCCAGGTCATTTGTCCCTAAGTGGACAATGACATCCAGCTCCCTCCCTGTGCAGCTGCTCTGGCAATCCTGAGGATTCGCTCCTGTCCCTCAAGCCATGGTGCCAGGCAGGCACCTTACCTCCCTCACCCTTCCTTGCCCAGTTCTACCTTCCTAACAATGGGTCCCCACCAGGAGTTGTTTTCCCTGCAGGGTCCCCTGCCACCCTCCTGTGGGTCTCCTTTGTGGAGGTTCCAGCATCCTCCTTGGTCTCCACTGTAGGTGCCTCCATAGAGGAACCACACTTTGCCAGAATGGCATAGGAATTGTGGAGAGGTACAACTGAGGGATGTGCCCTGTTCCACCACTCCCCTCACCTCCCTGAGCCCACTGTGGTCCAACCGCCCTCTTTCTTGGCAACCTCTGAGGCAACGGCAGTGGCACTGGTGGTCCCTGGATGGAAGAGGAGGTCCCACAAATCCTGGCCAACTCAGCCTGGAGATGAGCAACTCCTCCCTCAGCCCAGAGAGGTGCCTGCAGATGGGACAACACCGCATCCTCCAGAACATCTCCCGGAAGACTGCTGCCCACAGCCACTGCACTGCACCACTCCAATCATGTCTTATTTCTGGCCCTTAACTGTTTGCAATCCTTACTCTTTCCTCTGTTTTTTTCTCTCTCTCTTCTTTCTGCCTGTGTGCCTTTAAGCTCCTGATTGTCCTGTTCTGAGACAAGAATATCCTATATTTCTCAGTAGACCGCTTACTTGTTCAGAGGCAGACCTCCAGCAGCTAGAGGGGCTGGAGAGCTACTCTTGCCCTTCTAGGATGGTGGGTCCTTGGTGGTTCTGTGATCACTCACTTCCTGCCCCTAAACAGGAAGTTCCTGTTGTCAGTCAAATCCTGTGCCTATAAAAATAGAACTAGCTTTGAGTGGGGAGTAGGGAAGGAGGGCAATATAGTCCCAGTAGAGAAGTTCAGTCACACAGCAGTCCTTTCTCCTGGAGTCTTCTGCCAAGCTATTAGCAGACTCTTTCTAAGGCAGTCTTTAAATGTAGCTTCCTTCTAGCTAAGCCACTTCCCCTACTTACCAGATCTTTCTACAAGTAATTTAAACCTCACAGCAGTTAAGTCCTTTCAGTCACCTGAGATTTACACCTAGATGACTTTTCAGTTACCCATTCAGTTCAGTTAACCCAAACACACACGTTTTTTTGTTTTGTTTTGTATGTTAGTTTTTTTACCCTAAATTAAAGGTCTAAATACAAAAGTTCTTCTACTTTAGTCCCAGCAGAGAAGTTCAGTCACACAGCAGTCCTTTCTCCTGGAGTCTTCTGCCAAGCGATTAGCAGAATCTTTCTAAGGCAGTCTTTAAATGTAGCTTCCTTCTAGCTAAGCCACTCCCCCTACTTACCAGATCTTTCTACAAGTAATTTAAACCTCACAACAGTTAAGTCCTTTCAGTCACCTAAGATTTACACCTAGATGACTTTTCAGTTACCCATTCAGTTCAGTTAACCCAAACACACACTTTTTTTGTTTTGTTTTGTATGTTAGTTTTTTTACCTTAAATTAAAGGTCTAAATACAAAAGTTCTTCTACTTTAGTCCCAGCAGAGAAGTTCAGTCACACAGCAGTCCTTTCTCCTGGAGTCTTCTGACATCGCTCTTCTGTGGGTCGCCCTTTCGCGGTCGCCCAGATCACATAGAACCAGAGCCTGAAGCTCAGAAATCCTTCAAGCAGAAGTAATGGCAACTAAAAAGAATGCTTTCCAAGACAGATAGTGCAGGTCACAACTAGCAGTTGGTTCAAAAGGAGACAGAGTGAGTTTCTCAAGAACAAAGTTTAGATCCCACGGGGGAACAGGGTTCTGCACCGGGGGTTTCAAATTGAGTATTCCCTTCAGAAAGGTTCGGGGGACCTCCAACTGAGCCAAGGTTTTGCCGTCCACCAGGGTGTGGTAGGCAGAAATGTGGACCTTCAGCGAAGAATAGCTGAGCCCAAGGTCTGAAAGATGCAACAGGTACTCCATGACCTGCAGGACAGGGCAGGAGAATGGGTCCCAACCCGTATAGGTTGCCGAAATGGAAAACCATTTCCACTCCATAGCGTAGGTAGTTCTTGTGGATGGCTTTCTGGCCTCGACAAGGACTTGAGCAATTCTGGAAGAGACTCCAAAGCGCAAGGCAGCTATGTCAGAAGGTGCCACGGACTTGAGTCCTGATGAACCAGCCTGCCCTACTCCTAGGTCAGAAGGTCTTGGCAGAGAGTTAGAGGAACTGGAGGCTCCACTGCTAACTGCTGGAGCAGAGGGAACCAAATTTTGCAAGGCCAATAAGGGGCAATCAGAATCACGTGAGCCCCTTCTGCCTGTAACTTCAGAAGTACCCTCTGCAGGAGCAGAAAGGGAGGAAAGGCATACAAGAAACTCCCTGCCCAGCAAAGAGACAGTGCATTTTGCCAGAAAGCACCAGGCCTGGGAACAAGCAAGCAGAAACTGGGTAGTTTTGTGTTGTATGGGGAAACGAACAGATCCAGATCTGGGCAACCCCAGAGCTCAAAGATTTACTCTGCCACCACCTGACTCAGTTCCCACTCGTGGGCCCTTGCTTGGGTGTGGCTGAGATTGTCCACTAGGACATTTTGAATGCCCAGGATGTGCACTGCCGTGAGCTGGAGGCAGTGCTGGACTGCCCAGTTCCACACACGCATCACTTCCCTGCACATGGGATAAGAATGTGTGCCTCATTGTTTATTGAAGTACCATACCATGCACATGTTGTCCGACTGGACAAGTAGTGTGCCTGGGAGAAGAAGGTACTGGAATGCCTGAAGGGCATACAACACCACTCTCATCTCTAGCATGTTGATGTGCAGAGAGAGCACCCTCTGAGACCAAGATCCCAGAGTCCTGCAGTCTCCCAGATGGGCTCCACAGCCCTGACCTGAGGCATCCGTGGTCAGGGTCTGGTTCGTTGTGGAATGCTGGAGAGGAGCACCTTGGCAGATGTTGTTCAGGTCCTGCCACCAGAAGTGATCCTGCTGCATTGGATTGGACACCAGAACCCTGCTGTCCAGGTTGTCTGATCTCTGATCCCACTGAACACGGAGGGTCCACTGTGAGACCTGCACGTGGAGCCTGGCTAATGGAAAAGTGGGGATGGCCCATAAGGCCCAGGAAACGTAAAATGGCCCTGGCCATTACCCAGTGGCTGGAGGCCACATGCATGGCCTGCTGTTGCAGCATTTCTGCCCTGTCCAATGGGAGGGAAGCCTGACCCTGGGATGTATCCAGCAGCACCCCAATAAATTGGAGACACTGAGAAGGGATAAGGCGAGAGTTGGGGTTGTTCACCATAATACCCAACTGATGGAACAGGTCCAAGGTAACAGACAGAGAGGTTACGAAGCTGTCCCTCAATGGGGCTGACAGAAGCCAGTTGTCGAGGTACGGGAATGCATAATGGCCCTGATGACACAAAGCCACTGCCACTACCACTACTGCTAGGCACTTGGTAAAAACCCTGGGTGCCGACAGCAGGCCAAAGGGGAGAGCTTTGAACTGGAAGTGCTCCCCCTGGAAGGCAAACCTGAGGAAGCGGCGGTGAGCAGGGAAGACTAGGATCTGCAGGTAGACATCCTGCATGTCCCGTGCACAGAGTCACTGTCCCTGGTGGAGCAGTGGCAACAGACCTGGGAGAGTCAACAAGATAAATCTCTTGTACCCTACGTATAGATTGAGCGTCCTGAGGCCCAATATTGGCCGAAGGTCTCCTGCCTTTTTGGGGACTAGGAAAAAGTGGGAGCAATATCCCGTTTCAATCTGGCCCTGAGGAATGGACTCTATGGCGTATTTTCTCAGCAGATCCTCGATTTCCTCTCGAATTAGCGGAATGTGACCTTTTGGGCAATGAGAGTGACCTGGAGGATTTTCTGGAAGTCTCTCTAGAAATTCCAGTGTGTGACCTTGAGCTATGAGCTGAAGGACCCAGGAGTCTGCTGTGATTGTCTCCCACCTCGCCAGATGGTTGGAGAACCTGTTCCCTACCGGCTTCCCTGGACCCAGTGGAGGATGGGAGGGGCAAGCCATGAGTCAGGAAGTAGTGGGAGGGTTGGGATGTGCCTCCACGGAAGCTCTCTGGGACTTGGCTGGAGGGGTGGAGGCTGAGAAAGTAGCCCAATGTATGGTTTGACATCTGGCAGGCTGCTGCCTGTTTTGGCACCTTTACTGGTGACGAAAGGGCTGCTTAGGCTGAGTATTAGACTGGTACAGAGATTGTACTGAGCATAAGGCTTTGCCACTCTCTTGTAATTTAGTCAGAATGTCCTTGACATCTCCCCCAAAAAGGACAGAGCCTCGGAAAGAGGCATCCAGGGTAAGAGTTCTGAACATCCTGGGCGAATCCAGAGATCTGCAACCAGGAGTATCTGCATAGGCAAACAGACATGGCAGTGCTCCTAGCTGAAGCATCGTAAATGGCTCGCAAGGCCTGGTGGCAGGTAACCTCTGCCATTCTAACTGTCTGTTCAACGTCCGTCCTAGCATCAGAAGCAGGCAAGGCCTCAAATTTTGATTTGAGCTGCTCTAGCATAGTCTTTTGATAAGGAATCATATGGCTCAGATCATTTAGAGCCTGCATAACCAGAGTAGAGGACAAGTAGAACTTGCATCCGAACTGGTTCAGTTGCCTCAACTCCTTATCTGGAGGTGAGGTACTCATATGTTTGGGCTTAGTGCTGCAGTCATGCGCTGCGTTGCTGGCCACCGAATCAGCTTTGGGGTGGGTACTGAGGTCGTCCTTGCCCTCTGGGGCATGGTATAGCCTGTCTGCCTTTTTCAAAATGGCAACCGACAACTGCTACTTCCAGACAGTGGCAGCCAAGCCTTCATTAGGCCCAATCCAGGGAAGAATGAGAAGGGGAGACAGCTCAGGGAGGTTGAGGTACTCCTCCAATCTCTTACGCTGAGGATCCTGGTCCTCAGGCTTCCATCCATTAGCCTCCTAGATTTTCTTGAGGATTTCCATAAAGAAAGGGTCCTCTGGGAGAGACTTGGGAGTCTCCTTAGGCTTAGTATCCTCCAGAGGAGGAGTCTCGTACCCTGAGGCAGAGAAGGAGTCAGACTCCGAGTCTGACAAAGGACTCCCATCTGGAGACAAAGCCCTGGGATGGGGGACCTCCTTGTGAGGTTCAGCTAACCCACTGTCGCAGCCCTCCATCGAGGAGGCACCCAACGTGTGACCCAATGTGAAGGGGTGCATCTCCACCGGTGACGGAGACCGTGGAATGAGAGTCGGGCAGATTGACATAGAAGCCGCCAGTGGCTGATGTTGGTCCAGCTCTGTTAGCAGCTGAGACTTGGTTTTAGCCCACCAAGAGTCAAAAAAGGCCTCAAAATCTACCTGTGGCTGTGGAGGAGGTGGAGGTGGCTGATACAGTGGCAAATAGCTTGGTGTCGAATAGCCTGGCACTGGATATTCCGGCGTCGGATAGCCCAGCGTTGGATAACCCGGCATTGGGTACCCTGTTGTAAGGTACCACAGTGTTGAGTACTGCTGCATCAGATACCCTGGGGTAGGGTATTGGGGTGCCGGATAACCCGACGTTGGGTAGCCTGGTGTAGGCCCTGATGGCGGTGCTGCAAGACCTGATGGTGGCCTGGAAGGAATATTAGAGAGCCCCGGTAGGGTCAGGTCAGCCTGTGGGCCTGCTGGAGGTAGGCCCAGTGTCAGTCCCAAAGGGCCAGAAGGACACACCAGAGTTTGGGGGAAGCAGGAGGCCCGGATGGTGGGTCCGCAGGCATGGATGCCAGAGTCCCTGAAGGGAGGTCTGGCGACAGGCAGTCTGGTGCTGGTATGTTGGAGGGACCAGTGGGCGGCCGCTCCTCCTCCTCCTCCTCCAGCTCTGAGGGGATGAGGGAGACTGGAGGTACCACCGGAGTTGGTGTAGGAGGGAGGAGCAGAAGGCCCAGATGGAGGGTCAACAAATGAGGTGCTGGAGTCCCTGAAGGGAGGTCTGGTGATGGGTGGTCTGGTGCTGGTATGTTAGAGGGACCAGTGGGCGGCCGCTCCTCCTCCTCTCAAGGGATGGGGGAGACTGGAGGTACCACCAGAGGTTGTGTAGGAGGGTCCTGGGAGGGGAACTCTTCCCGAGAAGGCTGCAGCATAAGTGGCAGTGGCGCTGGTCTGGAAGACCAGCATCAGACCTGTTATCAGAGTCTGACAGGAGCACCGAGGTTGGGTGTTCCCTGGAAGGACCGATGCCTGACTTATCAGCCGGGGCTGTGCATTCATCAGAGGGGCTAATGCCTGACTTACTAGCCAAACCGCTCAGCTTAGACACGAGAGTTCTGAGGGGCCCAAGGGTGGATGGAGCCTCTGAATCCCCGGAGGTGCCTGCCTGAACCGTAACCAGCTCAGGTGTGGGGGGGGGGCCTCAGTCTGCTCCGCAGTGGGAACAGACATAGCTGGAGGAAGGCCTCTCTTCGGCCACAGTCCCTGGAGGGAGCCGCGGCTTGGAAGGATACCGGTCCCGGTCCCAGTGTCTCTCCTTGTCCTTCTTCTTTATCCGCTTGTGGGAGTCAGAAGAACCTCCTGGAGACATGGAAGCACTTTGCATCTGATGCAGCTCTTTTTCCATGGAAGCGAATTTTGTTTTCAAAAGGTGGCCTTCCAGGGCCTGCTACCTGTGTTTCTGTGTGGTCTGGTTAAATTTCTGGCAGGCTGCACAAGCCTCAGTGTCATGATCACGTCCCAAACACAAGAGGCATGAAGCGTGGGTGTCCTTCTCCGGGAGCTGCTTGCCGCAGGCACACATATTGTGATGCGATTCGAAAGGAGCTGGAGAAGACATGCAATCCGATGACAAATTCAACTATTTTTGTGAGAAAAAACAAAGAAATTAGAAAGATATATTTACAGAAAATGGCATTCGAACTGTAGCAGCGTTCTGCGAAGTCCGACGTGTGCAGGTCGATGGCGGGAAAGAACTAGAAGGCATCTGGCCGATGCCAGTCACATGATGTCGGGGGTGGTCCCCCCCCACTATACACTGCTAGCTAAAGTTTTCTGTGTGGTGCTAGCGCCTGGCGGCTCAGTCCTAACAGCTATTACCTACTGCAAGAGCCCTCTCGAAGTAAGATCAAAAGTTTCTAAGTTAAAAGGAAAAAAACACCACCAGCCTTCTGTAACTGCACATTGCTGAAGCACGCAAAGCAAGGATGCACACAAAACCTATATGGATATCATGTGGCATTCGCACTAGTGCCAGACAATCAGAAGAGAGGGAGTTTGGAAATCAGTTTTATAATTATACATTGCTCACCTTCGACTACCACTGGCCCATGAGACATTGGTGCTGGTGATTCAGCCCATCTGGACCTGCCCTGTTATTAACTGCACTGATGCTTTGACAGCTACAAAGCAAGTTTCTTTCAAGTTATGACCCATGACTGCATTTGGTATGTTTTCCAGGATCATGAGAGCCTTCGGAGCAGAAGAGGGGATTGAAAGAGTTAGTAATTATTCCCTAGACCAGTTCAAAGCGATTAACTTAGGTTCTAGCTGATGTTCTTTTTTTTTCCGCCTAGAGTAGAGAGGGTGTATATTTTTGGAAGGGCAGTAGAGCATACACATGTTTTGCACATGTTTTGGGGAAGACTTTAAGGAAGATTACAGGTTTTAAGGACAAAGAGCCATGTGTCTTTTGTGGTTTGACAATGGAAGCTCTCTGTTTTGGAGAAGTGTGACAGTCACACCTTTCAAAATAAACTGTAGCGAGGGGTCAAAGGTCATTGATGACTGCCCTGGATCCTGCCTTAGGAGACCACTTCATTAAACAGAATGTAAACAGTATTCTTAAAGTAAGTCTGCAATACTGTTTGCACGGCAGTCAGCAATTATGCAGTGTTACAGTCTCACAAAAACTGAATTAAAATACATTTTGTCTCGGAAAACTCTTACGACACCTTAAAAAACATGTATTCCTTATTTAAGCAAACACTTTTCTTGGGGTGAAAGATTTGGATTTTAAATATATTGGGCCAGATATTCAGAAGTGTCTGTTTTCGCCATGCAGAACATAGCCCCACAGGTGAAATAGCACAAGGCCCTCAGGGTACTGTATTCAACAAGTAGCGCTCTCTAAGGTGCATGCTGCTCCTGTTTGAAGAGCAGGCTGGTAGCGCTGCGCGGTAGCGCTGCGCAAAGTGCAAATATGTGATGCTACACAGCCTTCTTTGGGCAACAGCCAACCAGAAGCAAAAGGTGTGTAGCCCCCACCTTCCCAAAACTGTCTAGGGCCATGAAAGAATTCAGTCATGTACCGGGGGAAAGGGTCTACAGCAAGTGAAACATCTCCGAGCATTTGCACAGCAAAATAAAGTAGGAAGATTTAACCTACCTCTTGATGGCTTTAGCTTTCCAGTGCACCCTTGATCTCTCGATCTCTCTCTCTCTAATTAGCTGACTTGGCCCCAAACTTCTGCTGCCAGATTCAAGACCTCTGTTTTTGATGCAGCCTCCAACTCCCTCTTGGCTCCCGAGCTCCTCGATCCTGGTGCGAACTGCTGGAACCACCTTCTGGAGACACAAACTCATGGCACAAATAAATTTAAGGGGCTTTTCATTTCATTTTCCCCCTTCCAACTTAAAACAAGCATTTGTCAATGCCGAATGTTTTCGTGAGGGTATTGGCATTGGAAATGCAGGAGTTAGACAGATGCAAAGTAGGAATGGCAGTGAAGTACTGAACTTCACGCCAACCCCACCTCCACCCTGCAGAGACAGACAGGCAGTGGGGTATGTGGTTGGGTTGTCACCCATAACGTTCATGCTATTTCACCTCACCCTATCCTGCAGACACCGACAAGTGTTGAGGTGTGCCTTTGGGTCTTTGGCTTTACAGTAACCCCACTCCATAAGGACATACGCTGAAATAGGTGCAATATAGGAGAATGGGGTGAACTCTGGGGCCAAAGAGTCCAAGGCACACCTTGATGCCTGTCACTGGCTGCAGAGTGGGGTGGGGTGGGGTGGAATGGCATGAGCATTACAGCCAGCATTCCAAAGACACACCCCTGATGCCTGTCAGTCTTTACAGGGTGGGATGTTATGGTTAGAAACCCTAACGCCCCAGGCATTTGTTGGTATTTACACTACACATTTTCAACACAGCCTTTTTGTGACCCCCACCTCATGAAAGCATTTGGGACCTCTTCTCATGAACAGTGGCACTGTGATTTTGTCAATGTGTCCTGAACACTGAGTTCCCACAGCGACCATGCCATTGTGCGCCAGATGTACAAAAACACAAATCGGGCAGGATGTGAAGAATGACAACTGTACCATTCATAGGGAGGTGTGAAGAGATGGCAATATTGAAAATCTGTAGTGAAAATATTAAAAATGCTCAAACTTCTGAGCGTACATGGAAACTGTGCAATGCATGTGCGTAACACAGTCATTTAGTGGAATTATTTCACCAAATTTTCAACATAAGCATTTTGTGACCTCTGCTCATGAACACTGTCACTATGATTTTCCTTAATCTGTCCCGAACATTGATTTCCCACAGCACCTGCGCTGTTCTGTGCCAGATGTTTAAACGCGTATTTCAGGCAGGATGTGAAAAATGACAGCTGTACTGTTCATAAGGAGGCGTGAAAAAATGCGAATGTTGAAAATCTGGAGTGGAAATACAACAAATTTGTGAAGTTACGAGGGTGCGTTGAAACTGCACAATGCACGCTTGTAACACACTCATTTCATGGACGTTTGTCACCAGATTTTCAACATAGGCATTTTAGGACCTCTGCTCATGAACAGAGTCACAGTGAGTTTACATACAAACATACATCCGAACATACGAATCTGCCAGCAGAACCGACCAATCGGTCTATCTAATTCTGCCCAAGTGTGCAACTAGCACCCTAGATTGCAGCTGCCCCAGCCTCCTCCCCCTCAGTTCCTCCCCTGCTTGTCCTAGACCATGCCCCCCTGACTCTTGCTTTATTCCACTCCTTCTTAAAGCTATTGCCTGTCCTACATGTTACTACCCCCTCTGGCAGCACATTCCAACTAGACACCACCCTCTCAGTGAAGTAGTGCCTCCTCATTTCCCTCTTGAATGTACCCCTTCCAGCCTTAGTCCGCGCCCCCTCATCTCTCTTCCACTCCTCAGTGCTAGGTTTATTTACCCCCCTCAGGTATTTAAATGCTTCAATCATATCCCCACTATCCCTCCTCTCCAGTGTGTACATGTTCAGCTCCTTCAGCCCGACTTCATATTCCTTTCCTTCCATCCCCTTTAACATTTTTGTTGCCCTCCTTTGCACCCCCTCCAGTAACTTTATATCTCTCCTCAAGTATGGTCTCCAGTATTGCACACAGTACTCCAGGTGCGGTCTGACCAATGATCTGCAGAGAGGTAGGACCACATCCCTGTGTCTGGATGAGAACCCCTTGTGATGCAGCCCAGCATTCTGTTTGCCTTTGCTGCTGCTCTCCTGCACTGAGCCGAGTTGTTCATGCTCCCAGTTACCACCACAACCTAGGTCCTCCTCCTCCTCTGTGATCCCCAACCTCACCCCCCCCCAAACCAAAAGTCCCTCTTCTGGTTCTTAGCGCCAAAGTGCATCACCTTACACTTCTTTGTGTTGAATCCTAGCTGCCACTCCACCGACCATGTCTCTAGTTTGGTTAGGTCCACCTGCAGTTTTTCCTATCCGTCCTCTTTGTCCACCACTGCCCCCAATTTGATATCATCTGCGAACAGACTAACCCTGCTCCCCAGTCCATGTGCTATATTGGAGATAAAGAGCCCAAATAGCACCGGCCCCAGCACTGACCCTGTGGCACCCCGCTTGTCACTGCTCTGGGTGCAGAGAGCTTCCCCACCACCACCATCCTCTGTACCTTCCCCTGTAACCAGTTCTCTATCCATTTAGTCAGCTTTTTTTCCTCCACCCCCACTGCCATCAGCCTCCCCCCAGTCTCCCATGAGGCACTGTATCAAAGGCCTTACTGAAGTCCAAGTACAGAACATGTACCGCATGGCTCCTGTCCAACTCCCTTGTCACCCGGTCATAATCATATTAGGTTGGTTTGACAAGATCTCCTGAGACAAACCCATGTTGCTGCCCATCTTGGAGGTCATTACTCTCTAGGAATGCCACCAGCCTCTCCTTCAGTATCACCTCCATAAGCTTACCCACTATGGACGTGAGACTGACCGGCCGATAATTTTCTGGCTCCTCCCTAGGCCCACTCTTGAGTATGGGCACCATGTGGGCTACCCTCCAGTCCTGGGGCACACACCTCGTTTCCAGTGAGGTGTTAAACAGATCTGCCAGAGGCTTAGCCAACAGCTCCGCCATCTTCCTCAGCATCCTGGGGTGGATGCCATCGGGGCCTGGTGCCTTGTACACCCTTACTGCCCTCAGCCCTCTAGCACCCTACTTCCTGCGATCACTTGTCCGTCACCTCCTCCCCTTTCCCCACCCCCAGCCCATGCTGGTAGTGACCATCCTCTCCTTAGTGAAAACTGAACAGAAGTACTCATTTAGAATTTCACTTGCTCCTCCCCCTTTTCCACCCAATCCCCTCCCTACTTTATCTTCACAATATGTTCCTTGCACTTCCTCTTTTCCCTGACTTACTTAAAGTCCTTTTCCCCTCCCTTTATGCCCTGTGCTAACCTTAATTCCCTGGAGGCCTTAGCTTTTTTCACCCTCCTGGCCACCTCCCTTGACCAACTCCCGTAAGCCTCCTTATCCTCTCCCTTCCCTGTTCTCCTGTACTGCCAGTATGCAGCCCTCTTTGCCCTCACCTCTTGCAGCACTTCCTTGTTCAGCCAGCATGGTTTCTTGGCTCTGCTCTTCTTACTCCTGGACCTGGTGCAGGCTACTGTGGCCTCTGTTAGCCCAGTCTTTATGACTCCCCACTTTAGTTCTGCTTCCATCCCCGGCCTTATATCCAGGAGTCTCACTTGCAGTATTGCTCACATCCTCCCAAAGTCCACCCTACTAACGTCCACCACCTTAGTGCCCATGCCTCCTGTCTCCCTGCCCAGCGTGAGAATGAGCCACACTGTTTGGTGGTCGCTACTCGCTAGTGGGTCGTCCACCCATACCTCCCTCACCACCTCCCCATTTGCCAGTACTAGGTCCAGAGCCTTGTAGGCTCACTTACCAGTTGCGTCAGAAGGCCGACTGGAATGAATCAATGAGCACCTGCTCCCTGTTACTGCTAGTGGCCGGGGTGCTCCAGTCAACCCCTGGTAGGTTAAAATCCCCCACTATCACCACACTCCCCCTTCTACACACCCTCCTTATCTGTTCTGCCAACTCCCCATCCAGTTCCCCAGATTGGGCTGGTGGTCTGTACACCACTCCCAGCCTTCTGTCCTTGCAGTCCAGAATCTGCACTCAAAGTGCCTCTGTCCTCTCCTCCCTCGTCCCTTATGCATTTGATCCTTTCCCTCACATAGAGTGCAACCCCCAACTTCCAATCCCTCAGTGCCTCCTGTATATCATGTATCCAGAGATTGCCAAGCCCCAATCATGGTACTCCGTGGCCCAAGTCTCTGTCAGTGCAGCAGTGTCCACCTTCCCCTCTGAAAGGAGTGCCTGAAGCTCTGCAGTTTTGTTCCCCAGGCTTCTTGCATTGAGAGAGACCACCTTACACCCATACCCCTCCTTCTCCTCACTCCTCTCCTTGGCCTGTGTCCCTCCTCCTGGTAGTCTGCACCCTTTCTCCTCCTTATTCTTACTGGGTGGAGGTGTCTTCTGTATTACACTCAGACCACTCTGCCCGCCCCCTCCTGGGGTTAGTACGTCCCCAACTTTACCTATATCTAGGGGGTGAGATCATTAGGCTCCCCTGTCTGGACCTTTCTACCAACCTCAGTCTTTTGGCCACCAACTAGTTTAAATCCACCTTAGTGTTTTTATCATGTCACTATTTCTCCTCTAGCGAATTGGGCTCTAGTGACCTCTGGTCACCAGCTCCTGCACCCCCGGACCAGGTCGTGCTTGAGAGAGGAACTCGCCTTTCGCCCAGGGTCGGCCGTACCCCTGGGGGTGTGCCGCTCTCATGTCCAGAGGTGCAGGGCATGGCCATTAGCTGGTGAGATCGCCCCGCTATTTTCTGCCTCCATTTTCTCCCCGGGAGCCGGATGAGCAATGGTGTCAAAGGCACGTAGTGCCGCCGCCCACTGCACTCCCCCATCTTGAGCACGCAACTGCAGTGCAGCCAGCCTCCGCCAACCACCGCTGCAGCGCGATGCCATACACCTACACACCCCAGAGGAAGGAGAGCAGTCGTGGGATGCTCAATCCTTCCTCTCCCCAGCCAGCCCCCGGTGGACCGAGTCCATTCCTGAACCCGGGTAGCCGGCGTGATGCGAGGTGTGGCGTCCAGCGCCTCAACCCTCAGTGCCACTGGGCCTAAACCCACCTTAGTGGAGATATAACCCTCTAATCCCACTTTTAATACTCCACTCCCTGCTCAAGTGCAGCCTGTCCCCCGTGTACAAGTCACTATTCCCCCAGACCCTATCCCAGTTCGTCACTAACTCATAGTTTTTGGTGTGGCACCAATCCCTCAGCCACTTGATGAAGTCCTCGATCCTAACCTTTCCTCCCCGTGCTTGCACATGGTACCGGGAGTACCTCCAAGAATGCCAAGACTCCTCCACCTCCTCACACTGCCTGCCCAACTCCTTGAACCTCCCCCTCACTACTTCCATAGTCTCCCCGCCAAGTCGTTTGTACCCACATGCAACAGAAAATGAGGTTTCTTCCTCCCCCTCGCTGCACACTTGAGCAGTGCCTGCCCTGCCCCTCCTGCAGTCAACTCGGGGATAGCTTCAACCCAAATACGGCTGTGCCTTCTCCCCCTCTGCCCTATCTCACCCCTTTCAGTATAGAATCCCAAAGAACGAGTACCTCCCGTCCCTTACCCCTTTCCCTTCTAATGCTCCTTCCACCATCCCAGTATTCGTTCTTCCCTGCCCCTTACCCCCACCAGCTGCACACTCTGTGACTTCTGTATCTGTACCCCCTACTTCTGCCTCACCCCTCTTCTCTGCCTTATTCCTCCCATCCCCCTTGAACCCCTTCCCAGCCTGACTACTTCCTACTGGACTTCCCATGTCGACCTCCCCTCCTCCCCTGCTGTTTTCCAACCCTCTCCTATCCCGCTGTTGTTGATTTAGAGCCCCATTCCTTCTACCCGATAGTGATGCCCTCCCATCCTTCCCCTTCCCATAGCCTCTCTCCTCCAGTCACCCCGCCTTCCTTACTAGCCCCTTCTACCCTTTTGTCCTCGCTATCTCTTCTCCTACCTGTTGACATCCCTGTCATGCCCCACTTGTCCTCCCCCCTTCAATATGTTCCTGCTCCCCCTCTCTCTCTCCCATAGCAGAGGCTCAAATCTATTCCTAGTCGATACCCCTCCTACATCTCTTCCCCCTACCGGTTCGCACCTCCCACTTGTTCCCTTCCTGGCCCCCCCGGTCCCTCCCTCTACGCAGCCATCTGCTCTCTGCCCTGATACTCCTCGTGGTCTCTTCCTCCCCCATCAGGAGGCCTCCCCGTTGCCTCGGGCACCCCCTCCCTTCTCTTCAATTTTCTGCTAGTGCCTCTGATACAGGGTTGGTTTCAGTCCCTAGTTTTTCTTCCCCTGTCCCCACTGCCATCCCCTAACCCCCCCCAGCTAGAATTGCCTACCATACTCATCTGCCCTGCCACTTAGACTCCTCCCTAACCTCCACAGTTCCTCCCTCAAACTAGCCAGTCATCTACTGACCATACACCCCCCCATCCTCCAAGCCCAGTCCAGGATCATGGCGGACCCACACCCTGTACACCCAACCACCCTTCCAAAGATGTCCGCCCTATTGACATGCGGCTTCTGTCCCATTTTGACCCTATCTTATATTATGGGCTTTTACTCCCAGTTTCTGTACCCTATTAGAACATAAGGAAGTGTGGAAAAATGCCAGTGTTGAAAATCTGGAGTGAAAATATTACAGATTTGCAAAGTTATGAACGTGCATGGAAACTGCGCAACCCACGCTCATAAAACAGTCATTTTTTGGATTATTTTCACCAAATTTGCAACATAGGCTTTTTGAGAGCCCACCTCATGAACAGTGGCACTGCCATTTCATTAATCAGTCCCGAAAGGTGATTCTGTGCAGTGACCTCGAAATCACCTTTTGGGACCGAATAATGCCATGACAGTGACTGAATTAATGAGGAGGGGTCCCAATAACTCCATGCTGAAATTTTGGTGTCAAAATTCTCCAAAATGCCCGAGATATGCACCAAAGTTGAAAAAATCCTATTTATGCCATTATACAGCTTACCGGCATTTCTTCAGTTCACGTCCGGCTTTGAAGAGTGCAGACGTGTTACCCGTCTACCGAAGATCATTGCGCTGGGCATCGGAGGTAAGTATGGGGTGAGGGTGTGTGGGAGGCAGGGTGCGCAGAGGCTGGTTGGGGGAGGGGGCACGAGACACCGCGAGGGCCCAATTTCTGGTTTCAGGAGGAAAAAAAGACGCTATGGAAGGTTTTCGCTTGCTAGCTTTTTTGCACACTGCTGGGCTCCCAGTGTGCCACCTGCATTTGGGAGGGGGACTGAGTCTACAGGGACTGGCCCCTGTTGGCAAAGACTGATTGGGGCATGATGCTGAGGGGATTGGGCACCCTCGGCACACAACAAATGGGGGCATTAGCGGCGATGGGTGGGCTCCCCATCGGCAAATGAACTGGGTTGGGGGCATGCCGCCTGGGGGATTGGGCACACCCGTCAGCTTTCATGGGGTTCAGAGGCGACACAGCCGCCACCTCATTGACGAAATGTTACACCAGGCAAGGTAGGTACCACCCTGCAATGACGGGTAACTCCCTCATTGCAGTGGAATGGCTGACGCTGCAATGATGAGGCGGCCCATGATTGCAGTAGCGAAATTGTTGCAAGTTGGTGGCACTCTGCAGAACCAGTGTCGTCAGGACACTGGGCCTGCATTGACTGAGCACTGCCAAGCCCAACAATGCAGTGCCGGCATTGGCCGCCACGGTGCCGCACCTCCACAACCCACTTCTCTCCTAAGCTGCCACATAAATGTTTCTTGCACATGCAAGCAAGCAAACATAACAAGCATTTGTCAATGCCGAACGTTCGCTTGCAGGTATTTGCAGAGGTGTTTGGCATGTATGGTGCTTTACTCTAATGCCCTGTGCGATTGCTGGTATTTGCACAATAAATTTTCAGCATGACCTTTTTGTTACCCTCATTGTGCGCTACATAGGTGGAAACACGTTTTGGGCAGGATGTGAAAAATGACAGCTGTACTGCTCATAAGGAAGTGTGGTAAAATGGCAATGTTGAAAATCTGGAGTGGAAATATTGAAAATTCGAAACCTACAAGCGCATATGGAAGTGTGCAACGCACGCCCGTGAAACAGTCATTGTTGGGAATTTTTTCACCAAATTTTCAACATTGGCATTTTAAAACCTCTGCTAATGAACAGTGTCACTGTGATTGTCTTACTGTGTCCCATACCAGTGTTCCCCACTCATCGTTTTGGTGTGGTGGCCCACCACCCTATATTTTTTTTACCACCGCTCTATACTGTTTACCACCACCCTATATTTCTTTACCACCACCCTATATTTTTTCCATTACTGATTGTTTTTTTTACAAAATCCTCCAAAACTGCCTTTTATTGACATCCTTTATTGCACTACTACCCCTGTTTTGATGCCAGCACACTATATTTTACTTAAAATCCACTTATGCACATACACAGTGCATATAGGAGGTTCAGAAAAATAACACAATTTTTGACCCGATCACCACTGCCACTGCCCTATATTTTCAGACAGTGGGGAACTCTGCATACATTGAGTTCGCAGAGCGACTGCGCCATTGTGCGCTACATGGGCGGAAACACATTTTGGGCAAGATGTGAAAAATGACAGCTGCACTGCTCATAAGGAGGTGTGGTAAAATGGCAATGTTGAAAATGTGGAGTGAAAATATTGAAAATTCGCAAACTTACGAGCGTGCATAGGAACTGCGCAATGAACACCTCGTAAAACAGTCATTTTAGGAATTTTGTCACCAAATTTTCAACGCAGCCATTTTAAACCTCTGCTCATGAACAGTGTCATCAGATTTTCTTAATGTGTCCCATACATTGAGTTCAGACACCGACGCGCCATTGTACTACATGTATGGGAAACACATTTTGGGCAGGATGAAAATGACAGCTGTACTGCTCATTAGGAGGTGTGGTAAAATGGAAATGTTGAAAATCTGGAGTGCAAATATTGAAAATTTGCAAACCAACAAGGCAGGGAACTGTGCAACGACGTCAGAAACAGTCATTTTTAGGATTTTTTCACCAAATTTTCAACATTGCCATTTTAAAACCTCTGCTAATGAACAGTGTCACTGTGATTTTCTTTACTGTGTCCCATACATTGATTTCAAGACACCGACCGCGCCCATTGTGCACTACATGGGCGGAAACACGTTTTGGGCAAGATTGAACAATGACAGCTGTACTGCTCATAAGGAGGTGTGGTAAAATGGCATGTTGAAAATCTGGTGAAAATATTGAAATTTACCAAACTTTCTGGCGATAATAAGAACTGAACTCTTATGCCTTTCGGAAAACAGTTATTTGTGGAATGTTTTCACCAAATTTTCAACATAGCCATTTTAAGATCTCTGCTCATGAACAGTGACACTGTGATTTTCTTAATGTCCCATACATTGAGTTCCAAGACATCGACTGCGCCATTGTGCGCCACATGGGCGGAAACATTTTGGGCAGGATGTGAAAAATGACAGCTGTACTGCTCATGAGGAGGTGTGGTTAAATGGAAATGTTGAAAATCTGGAGTGAAAATATTGAAAATTCGCAAATGTACGAGCGTGCATAAGAACTTCGCAACGCACGCTCGTAAAACAGTCATTTTTAGGAATTTTTTCACCAAATTTTCAACATAGCCATTTTAAGACCTCTGCTCATGAACAGTGTCACTGTGATTTTCTTAATTTGTCCCATACATTGATTTCGCACACCGACTGCGCCACTGTGCGCTATGTGGGCGGAAACACGTTTTGGGTGAGATGTGAAAAATGACAGCTGTACTACTCATAAGAAGGTGTTGTAAACTAGCAATGTTGAAAATCTGGAGTAGAAATATTGAAAATTCGCAAACCTACGAGCGTGCGAAGGAACTGCGCAACGCACACTCGTAAAACAATCATTTTTAGTAATTTTTTCACCAAATTTTAACATAGCCATTTTAAGACCTCTGCTAATGAACAGTGTCACCGTGATTTTCTTAATGCATCCCATACATTGATTTCACACACCGATCGGCGCCATTGTGCACTACATGGGCGGAAACACATTTGGGCAGGATGTGAAAATGACAGCTGTACTGCTCATAAGGAGGTGTGGTAAAATGGTAATGTTGAAAATCTGGAGTGAAATATTGAAAATTGCGGAACTTACGAGCCCGCGTAGGAATCCGCGCTATAACGACGCCAGAAATAAACAGTTTTGGGAATTTTGCACCAAATTTTCAACATGGGGTTTTGGGACCCTTCTCATGAATGTATGTCACTGTCATGGTGTTATTCAGACCTGAAGGGTGATTTTGCAGTGACTGCGCACTGACTGCGAAATCACCTTTCGGGCCCGATAACGCCATGACAGTGACATCACTCATGAGAAGGGGTCCCAAAACCCTATGTTGAAAATTTGGCAAAATTCCAAAAATGCCTGAGATATGCAATAAAGTTGAAAACCCCTATCTAGCCCATTATACAGCTTACCGGCATTTCCTCAGTTCGCGGGTCGGCTTTGAAGAATGCAGACGTGTTCCTGGTCCATCAAGAACGTCACAAGCAGAGCTCCTGGAGGTGGGTATGGGTGAGGGGGTGGGGAGGCAGGAAAGAGGGTGGTGTGGGCGGAGGGGGGCGGGAGGGTGACGGTTTTTTAATTTACAGGTTTTTTTCTTTTTACAATTGATGACGCTGGATGTTTGCCACACTGGGGTGGGCTCCCAGCGTGGCAGAAAGATGGCTGGGGGCGAGGAGCCGACAGGGTATTGGTACCCCGTCGGCAAACAGCTGGATGTTTGCCACGCTGGGGTGGGCCTCAGCGTGGCACCAAAGCTTTGGGGCGTGACGCAGGGGCGGCGTGATCGCTGGTGTTTCAGGCGACAGCGGTGGTTTTGAAGCGAAGACCACCGCTGTCGCATACAGCTCCTGCACCCATTGGTAGAACGCTGCGCCTGCTCAACTGAGCAGTGGATTGCAGTGAGAGGCACACCTCCAAAGTGTGCTACTCTCCCAAAACGTTCCATGCGTGCAAGCGAACGTAAAAAGGAAAAACATCACTACTGAGTTTCTTCTCAAACAGCTCTTTATTATCACCTGTGCCCCAAATGATTCCAGAGGACACAGGGGCACCATCTTACTCCAAGAAAATAAAGCAGCTCCATGGGGCTATTAAACATTTTACAAGCTCACTCAACTGGAAACTCTCGAGCAGACATAAGATGGCAACAGGCAGTACATGCAAGGCTGTTATTCACATGTTGAAGCTCAGCTGATTTACCGAAGCAGATCCTTCGACTTGGAAGAATCATGAGGCTCCTCTCCCTCTGGCGCTGGTAATCCACTCTTATTGGGTTACTTTTCCCATGTCTCTCTTTTTCCCTTGGCACTGGTCGGCTTGCTCTGTCTCCGCTCGGAGAAGTGAGCTGCTTCTCCCACCTGGCCCCTGGACCCAGCCTGAATCCTACAGGAGTCCCAAGATTTTTCCTTTCCCAAACCAGGCCCTGTAACCCTTTTCTTTCCTCTACTGAGCCTGCACCCAAATGCTTTGGGGCTACCACCACCGGCTCTGAATCTCCTTCATTGGCGTGCCCCTGCTGTCCTTGAGCTGCCCTGCCACAAGAGGAACCTGGGTCCTGCCACTGCCCAGGCCCTCCAAACAGCTTAAATGCTTGCTGGCCTCCCTGGCATCCTGTCCTGTCTTGTGGTGCCCCAGATGACCATCCTGGGATGACCCCAGCCTACTCTCTGCATCCCTGCCAGTTACATCCTGGGTTTGAAATAAGCTTCCAGCCCAGAGCTGCCCTCCAAGGCCTGTCCAAAGACCTATGGCCCACCCAGCCCTTACAATGTCAGTGCTCCACGACCTGCCCCTCCAAGCAGGTACGGGAGAGAGCCCTTGCCTCCGGCCCCTCCCCTGTGAGAACACTGTCACAGTTCCCAGAGCTCTGGAAACCCAAGCCATACCTGAACGGGATCCTAGGGGCTCCTAACTGCCCTACCATCTACCTGTTATTCAGGCCTCCCCCATCCCAATGAGCAGTACCGGCTAGCTGGCCATCCTCCCCCGGAGCTCCCTTCCCTGTTCCTCAATGCTGCTGCCAAGCAGCGATCCTTGACTACTGACTTACGGGGGTTCCCCCACAGGCCCAACCCGGACTGTCAAGCTCCCTGCTTGTATGCCTTGCCTGCCTTGCCTACTCTTCCCAGCCACCCCTCCAATCTCAGGCCTACTGCCTGGGCTGGAAAATGGGCAGAACTAACTGTTCCAATCCTATTTATATCCTATCTGCCTACTCTCTGCTGCCACCTTCAGGCGTCCAGCAGGGATTAACCCCCAGAGAACTAATAAAACAATAAGCTTGGGGGGGTTAGAAGGTGGAAGGGGGTCCCAATTGGGAGCATAAGCCCCTCTGAAATAGAGGGGGCTTATACTCTTCCCCCACCCGGGGAATCATTCCCTCCTGGGAATAAAGGCACAGGGCCCAGTGATAGTCTCCACCCAGCAAACTGGGTATGTGTACTCCCCAGCCTGCAAGGGAAGACACGTCATATCTGGCCGAAAGGGCTCCCACCCCAAACCAACCACTCTAAACCCAATTTACCCTATAAAATAAATCTTACCTGCACCAGGAGAAAATTATAAAATGTTAGAAAAAACAGAATTATTCTTTTGTCGGTAGACAACCACAGTCGTTGATTTCTTATTTTTAAACTTAAGCAGTGTCAGTGGCTCAGTAGGTAGCACACTCGCCTCGGAGGCCGGGAGATCAGAGGGCTGTGGGTTCAGTTCCCACATCTGGCACTTGGGTTAATATCCCAGTACTGACACTGTAATGCAGCATGAGAGGGGTGCTGCATTTCTGAGGTGCCGCTTTTCAGATGAGACGTTAAACCGAGGTCCCATCTGCCTGGATTGGTGGTAGTTCAGGTGGATGTTAAAGATCCCATGGCGCTTATCGAAAAGAGTAGGGGAATTTCCCCGGTGTCCTGGCCAAATTTCCCTCATTCACTAAAAATACCACCAACAGCTTATTCTGGTTCAAGGTCAGTTGGCATTCATCTGTATCCCCCCTCCCCCGGGTCGTGCCTGAAAATAGGCAGGATTTGTCTAGTGCACTTACCCGGTCAACAAAAGCTAAATAAAATAAATAAATAAATAAATAAAAGCTTCACCAACAACATTTTAAACATATTGAGGTAGTTCTAAAATTCTAACAAACCCCATTATACCTTTCTCCAAATAGAAACAGGTTATTCTGTGTACAATCCTCTTACACATTTACTCACACACTCTTGCATTCTCTCACCACTCTTATTGTGTCCATAAGCTTTGCATTTTGATTAGTAAAAATATAATTTAGATCCCATTTTTTTTTCCCAAAAAAATATTTACAGTCACCACTGTCTTGCTCCATACAGCAACTGTCCTGGCGCAGTCCATAAGTCTGATTGTAGGAGGCCTAAGTTGCAGACCCCTCCCCCGGTGGAAAATAGCTACAATATGTCATTTTTGATAATAGAATGATTTTTAATAATTCCCCCCCCATTTGTGTGTAACCCCCTGCAAATGGGGGTTCCCAAAAGTCTTCCAGGAACTTGCTTGAATGCTCCAAGCCTGGATGGTGTTCGGCGTCTAAGCCGTTTATCTGTGAGTGCTTTTAGCGCCTCTGGTACTGTCTCTTTAAGAGCTGTCTGCCTGCAGACATAATTAATTTGGATGGGGGTCTGTGTGTTTCCCTGCTTGAGTCCCACTCAAGCTGCGGCCAGATCGCTCTGTTTCTGCCGTCACTAAGTGGGCAGAGTGAGCACTTTTCAAAGATATAACTGTTTGCCAGACATCATTTAGAGTAATAACGAAAATACAGTTTGTCTAACCTACTTTTCTTTGCAATCAGAACTGTGTTTGCCTAGTCCCCCATTCTGGTTTTGAACTGCTGAACTGGACCAATCAGTGTGGGGGGACCTTTGAAATGGAGCCTGCTGCTGGCAAATCAGAACTTGGACTCTCACTGTGGAGCCAGCCACCTATGTACTGTATGGCCAGTGCTTCTGGGAAATATAGTTTGGACTTCGACGCCTTTTTTCCACCAACAGGGGGAGTTTACTGTGAGTGACAGCCAAATCAGCAACTGAACTGGAAGGAACTCAAAGGAAGTGCTCGGCTCTGTCTACTGGAAAGATCAGATCAGTTTGGGCTGTGAAGAGACAGGGAGCTGGGTGCTTCTTCGGTGTGTAGTTTTAGCGCGGGGATCTCGTGTAAGGCCCTAAGTTTCAGTCTGCAGTTTGTTCAAGCACCTGTTCGGACTGAATCCGACCAGTGAAGAGAGTCAAGGAGATCTGAACAGCAGAAACCAGGCTCACCCTGTAGAAGACTGGAGAAATGGCTGAATCGCACTTGGTCTGTCAGGAACTGAATCTGCTGTGTGTTCTCCCGGGTATTGTGCAGTAATTGTGATCGGGATCGAGAAGCAGCCTGCCTGGTATAGTACTTTCCTTTTACATATAAATGTGTGTAGTGCTTATGGGGAATAGCATTTCAAATCCCCTGTACAGTGAATAGAGTGCATGAAGCTGGAAGTAAACCCCAGCTTAATCCAGACTACATCCATTTGCTCTAAACTGCAGTGGGTCCAGTCACAAGGACCTTGTCCACATGGTTTGCTCCTCCTGGCAATCCAGGACAATTTGCCTTCCATCCCGTTCCCAGCATTGAATTTGTGAGTACAAATCAGGGTAGCTCTCTGCCATCATCTAATTGCAAGTGTTCCATCTGATTACTTTTCCTTTCTTTCTTCACAAGCTGAGCCTGCCGGCTCCGGATTACAAAGTGGGTATTGTGCATGCATTTTCCATCCTCCGGGCCCCAACCAGCTGCACCAAATAGGCTGGCCTCTTATTGCCTGAGTACCCAGTAAGAGTGACATTTGGGACATTTGGGACTCTGAAATATGTGCACAGTACTGTGATTATTAATGTGACTGAATCAATTAACCTGATTTCCCCGTCCTTGTTACTATCCTCTAAATAAACCAGATTTGGTTGTTTAGCAAAGTTACACTGCTTGAACTGTGTGTCTATGCTGAATTACTGTACAGTGGTTATTGTATAACTTCATCTTACTTTACAGAGGGTTCCCAGAGTCAAGCTGATTGAACCAATCCTGGGAGTAAGTGTATATTGCAAGGGTACTGTGATTGATTTGTGTGGGCCACTAGTGGGAAGAAAGGGGGGGTTGCAGTGACCAAGTCATATCAGACTGTCTTAACCCTGACCTCTGGATGGAGGCACCCGCCATCGGATCCAGGCCCCTCAACCTGTTAATGGCAAATCAGGCAGGGGTAGTAGCCCTTGGGATAGCACCCCATGGGGTTACATCTTGGATGCTCGCCGATGGGATTGTGTGTTCTCTAGTGGCCACATTTATGATTCACTGGTTAAAAAAAAAAATAAATAAATGGCTACCCCGACAGAAGTGGCTGTGCACCGTTTGGTGGAGTGGTGTACTGGGGAGATCGACCTCCAAAATGCTATGCTTATCCTGGACATCCCCTGGGTATCAATACGGACACTGTACAGGGAGTACTTTCCAAGGTGGAGGGTTTACAAAACCCTGTGGTGGTGGGTCGACATACTAATCTGCTCACCCACACTTTCCTGGCCCTAGTAGAGTATAAGGATCCCATAGATAGCTCCAAAGTGCCACAGACTATTACCCCAGAGGGAGCCCTCACTGCCTGGAGAGTGATAACTAAGGACAGTAAAGACTCAGGGGGGAAATGAGCCCCCCCCTCCACTATCTGAAACTTTTGAGCAGAAATTTGCTAAGTGGTTGCTGGGGGAAGGGAAAACTGTGGAAGACTTAAAGAAACTATTCTTGCCACCTGGGGGGGGGAGAGGTCCTCCCACAACACCCTCTCCTGCTCCAGTACCCGTTATGGTGGCTGAACCAATGCAGGCTCCTATTTCTGCACCTGCCATTAGTCACGACTCTTACCGAAGGTTGAGGATCTTTTCTGGCACCCTACCCACCCCCACAGGGGGAGGATGATTGGGACACCTGGATAGATTGTGTTGCCCCCCCTGATACCTGAATGGCAGTGTGTGGAGGCTGAGAAATGAAAAAGAATCATAGAAAGTCTGAGGGGTCCTGCCCTAGAGGCCATTACATTTTTGAGGTCCACAAATCCTGATGCATCTGCCCAGAAGTAACTATCTGTGCTTGAAGACAATTTTGGGAGCATTGAGTCAGGAGAGAGCTTGATGTGGAAATTTCAAGGTACAAAACAGAGGCCAAAGGAAAGTTTCTCTGCATATGTTACTCATCTGGAAAGAGCTCTGCAGAAAGCGCACCGAAAAGGTAGGGTAGCCACCAGTGACTTAAACCGTGTAAGGCTGGGGCACCTACTACAGCATGCAAAGCATTCTAAATTGCAGCTTCTTCAATTAAGGCTCCCAGACAGAAGGGGCAACCCACCGGACTATTGTGACTTAATAAAAGAACTTCGGGAGGTTGAAGATGAGGAGGGGGATTCTAATTCTGGGGTGAGCGCAACCCAAGTGATCACAGCATCGGAAGGTCCTCGTGAAGTGGGGACCAGTGAGGGTGTGCCACCATGGGGTGAACTGCTGAGAGAGATTAGGGAATTCAAAAACAGTCTCTGTATGAAGGCCGCACCTGCAAGTACAGGCCCCGACCTATATCCGACTGCATCTGCTATGGGGGTGGGGGTACCCACCCAGGCATCCCCTGCTGACAACCGCTCAAAACTTGATGTCTTGACCATGGAAGTGGAGAAATTGACGAGATGCCCCCAAATGCTTATCACGCCGCAGACACAGATGGCACCAAGGTGTCCAATTAGTGGTACCCCCATCCTGGCTCCCAGTGTGACACCTTGGCCAGCTCAAACTCCAGAAAGTATGTTTGCTATAATTGTGGGAAGGATGGGCACATGAAGAGAGAATGCAGGTCCCCAAAAGACACAGACAAAGTTGTATACAGGCTACAAGGAAAGCTTCGGAGGACAAATCAGTGGTTGAGAGGTACACAAAATGATCGCAGTGAGGATCCAAAAAATGCTAACGCACGTCCCTTTGTGGCAATGTCAGTTGCCCAGGCCCCTGCTACCGCCTCTCCAGACTGGTCCCGAATAGTGGGTCCCTCCATGGAGACCACTGTAAAGGTGAATGGAGTGTCTACAAGAGCTGTACTAGACAGTGGCTCCCAAGTGACAATTATGTTCCAAGACTGGTATCAGAAGCACTTGTCTGATGTACCCTCACAACCGTTGGAGGGGCTGCCCTGGGGGTTAAGTAAGAAGGTCTATCCCTACTCTGGATATATCCAAATTTGGCTGTCTTTTCCCACCTCCATGGCTGGGGTGGCAGAGCAAGTAGAGACCTTGGCCTTAGTGTGTCCCCCTACTGGACTGTATGATGGGGTTCCTCTACTAATTGGGACTAATGCACATATGTTTGGATGGATGGCACAGTTGTGTTATGAAAAACAGGGGTCAAGGACTAGTAGAGCTTTAAGAATTCTGACCTTGATCAAGAAGTCCTATGAGGCACAGAGAGATGCTGAAAAAGTAGAATCAGAGGAACCGGTTGGAATTGTCTGGAAGAAGGATCCTGAGTCTCTGATCCTGGCACCAAATGCCCAGTGTACTTTACAGGGAGAGGTCCGCATCAGAAAGGATGTCAAGAATAAAATGTTAATGTTGGATGCACCAGGAGATGGAAAATTGTCGGAGGAACTGCTGGTCAAGCCTAGTATTTTGCCTGCTAGAGCCCATGCTTATGCCAGAAGGGTAATGGTTCAAGTTCATAATATGTCTGACAGAGAGATTCAAGTAAATAGAGGTTGCACCCTGGCTAATGTGCATTGTGCAGACACTGCAGTGCTACCCAGTAGCAAGAGTTCGGGAAAGAGTGACAGAGTAACACCTGACTTGTTTGATTTCGGTGACTCACCATTGTCAACCGAATGGAAAGTGAGGATCAGTGAGAAGCTTGCCCAGAGAGACCAGGTGTTTTCTTTAAAAGAATGGGATGTAGGATGTGTGCAAGGAGCTGAGCTCCACATCTGGCTGCATGATGAAAGGCCATTTCATGAGAGGTCTCGATGCCTGGCCCCTGCTGACACAGATGATGTGAGATGGCATTTGCAAAAGATGCTACCTGTAGGTGTAATACAAGAATCCAGAAGCCCCTATGCTTCCCCCATTGTGGTAGTGAGAGAAAAGAAAAGAATGGGACAGTAAGGATGTGCGTGGATTATCGCACTTTAAACTGGCAGACTATCCCTGATCAGTATACAATGCCCTGCATTCAGGATGCTTTGGACTGCCTGAATGGTAGCAAGTGGTTCTCTGTACTGGATCTTTGCTGTGGATACTATCAGATCCTGATGGCCTCAGAAGACCACGCGAAGACAGCCTTTATCTGTCCACTTGGCTTCTATGAATTCATGAGGATGCCTCAAGGGATTTCAGGTGCCCCAGTCACTTTTCAATGATTGATGGAGTGTGCAGTGGGGGACATGAACTTATTACAGTGTCTGGTATACCTAGATGATGTTATTGTGTTTGGCAGCTCACTGGAGGAACACGAGAACAGATTATTCAAGGTATTGGACCGACTGGAAGACTTTGGCCTTAAACTGTCCATTGATAAGTGTAAATTCTTTCAAACATCAGTAAAGTATGTGGGACACATAGTATCCACTGAGGGAATAGAGACTGACCCAAGTAAAGTTGAGGCCTTGACCACCTGGCCACAGCCCAAAAATCTAAAAGAACTGCAAAGATTCCTGGGATTCTGTGGTTATTATTGGCATTTCATCAAGGACTATTCAAGAGTGATCTGCCCTTTACTTAACCTTACTCAAGGGTATCCCCCAACCCACAAAAAATACAAAAAGTCATCGTCCCTCGAGACTGAAAGAGTGCATTTTCATCCAAGTGAAGTATTTGGGGCCCGTTGGACTCCTGATCGTGAGACTGCTTTTCACGCTCCAGTGTTGGCCTAGGCTGATCCAACAAAACCTTATGTCCTGCACACTGATGCTAGCTTGCAAGGGTTGGGGGCTGTGTTGTATTAGGAGCATGAGAATGGCCTGAGACCAGTGGCCTTTGCCAGTAGAAGCCTGACCCCTTCTGAAAAGAACCATCCTGTACACAAGTTAGAGTTTCTAGCTTTGAAGTGGGCCACTGTTGATCAATTCCACGAGTACTTGTATGGGGCTAAGATACTAGTAAAAAATGATAATAATCCTTTGACCTATGTGCAGACCTCAGCTAAGCTGGATGCCACCGGCCATAGGTGACTTTCTGCATTATCTACATACGACTATGCTGTTGAATACAGAGCAGGCCTGGACCACATAGATGCTGATGCTCTCTCCCAGAGCCCTCTTCCCCAGAATGACTGGGTCAGACTGTCAGAACCTGATATTCGAGCTCTCTGCCAGAAGTTTGACAGGGAGGAAGAAATGTCCACAGACGCAGTGGGCTATATGGTGGATTGTTTGGGACCTTCTGAGAACTGCATACCTGCTGCTTATTGCCACTTTTCTGCAATAGACATTGGTGCACTGCCTCAGCTGGACAATGACAGTATTCGGCGGGCTCAATCCTGAGATCCCATGATCAAATCAGCTTTAGAAGCCCTCTATGCAGGGAAAGATGTGTCCAAATTACGTTCCACTGATTTGAGAACTGCACTGTTATACAAAGAAGGTCCTAAGTTGAAACTGATCAATAGACTGTTATACAGAGAAACAGTAGACAGAGGGGGACAAGTAGACAAACAACAACTAGTGCTGCCCACTGCTTTTCAAGACTCAGTGCTGAGGTCCTTACACAGCCACACAGGGCACCTTGGTATAGACAGAACACTTGACTTGGTGAGATCCAGATTCTATTGGCCTAAGATGGGGGCTGATGTGGAGCAACACATTCGAACTTGTAGTCGCTGCTTACAGAAAAAAGCTTTGCCCCAGAGGGCTGCCCCCCATGTTAACATCACCACCAGTGTAATGCCCCAAAGTTGGCCATTACAGAGAAAATATTGTAAATAATAGAAAAGTGCCCTGTGCACTTGCAGCTTTGTAAAAAGTTAGAATTTACAAGCAATGTGTGTCATAATAGCCTGGATGGAATGCTGTGCTAGGTGGCTCATGCACAGCATTCCAATCCAGCAGATCTAGAACCCTGGGGAGGTTCAAGTTTAAACAAGCATTCTACAAGTAGTCAGTTGGACACAGTTATTCCTGGGCAGAGGTTGAGGAGCCAGGACCCAGAAGTCAGGGGGACAATTTAGGCTTACCTTTTGTTTGGAGCTGTCCCTCTGGACTTGCTGTGGTCCTGTGCTGCCTCCCCTGCCCGAAGACTTCCTCTGCTGCGTTAGTCCATGGTCGGTGGTGCCATCGGGGCACCACAAAATAAAAAACGCCGCTCCCGACGCGTTTCTAGGGCTTAAAAGCCCCTCCTGTTTATTATTTTTAGCCCCAAGGTATTTTTGAAAGTTTAATTCGATCCCACGTCGGCAGCAAGCAAGCTGCATCTTCAGTCGGCTGTCTTAGGCCCCCCCGGAGCTGTCCCTCTCATCACCTGACGTTTCCCTCCCACTGCAACTTTCCTCCCGCCTCCCGCCTTCTCCGGAGACCGCAGAGCGGTGAGTCGGCAGGAGCACAAGAAGAGTGCTGACCGCCCGTATTAAAAGGGGGACTGTGTTTTGTTTTGAAGCGCATTAGGCGCTTAAGAAAGACGGCCGAGTGCTGCAGTGAGCATCGGGTCATTAGGACCTGCTAATTTAATAGTAATTAGGGAGGCGGGATTAGTGACATCCATGGGGAGGGGCCAGCATATTAAGGCCATTTTAAAGGCCTATGAATATTTATTAAGGGGTGGGACTAAGGCGGTATTTGCCGAGATAACGGACAGCAGGCCCTGGGAGCCTGCAGAATTTAAAGGGGCAACGCCAGTTAAATGGGCAATTCCGGCCCAAATTGTAAAGTAGGGCATTAGGCCCATTATAAAGTGGGGCATCTGGCCCAAAGTGTTGAGGGGCATTAGGCCCATTGTAAATTGGGGCATCAGGCCCAATCTAAGGTGGGGCACCAGGCCAAAGCAACGTAGGGCTTCAGGCCCGAGGTAAAGCCTGGTTTATAGGTAGGCCCCGGCCTAGCAGAATAGGGCAAGCCAGCCTAGTGGTACTATAGGGAGGCCCCCGGCTCAGTGGAATAGGGCAAGCTGTAGCCTAGTGGCACTAAAGGGAGGCCCTGCCCATGGAATAGGGCAAGACAGCCTAGTGGTACTAAAGGGAGGCCCCGGCCTAGTGGTACTACAGAGGCCCCGGCCTAGCGGAATAGGGAAAGCCAGCCTAGTGGTACTAAAGGGAGGCCCCGGCCTAGCGGAATAGGGCAAGCCAGCCTAGTGGTACTAAAGGGAGGCCCCGGCCTAGCGGAATAGGGCAGGCTCAAGCTAATGTAGGGCTTCAGGCCCGAGGTAATGGTAGGGCATTAGGCCCGAGGTAAAGCCTGGTCTAAAGGGAAGCCCCGGCCTAGCAGAATAGGGCAAGTCAGCCTAGTGGTATGAAAGGGAGGTCCCGGCCTAGCGGAATAGGGCAAGCCAGCCTAGTGGTACTAAAGGGAGACCCTAGCCACAACATACAGTAAGGGATCCTATCCCAGAATACCCTACCTATAGAAACAGGGTTTCATTTGAGAGTGTCCTATTTGCCTATACTGTGAAATTACTGTGATTACTGTTCTGCTTATGCTGAACTATTGCCCTAAGTACCTGAACCATTGCCCGAGGTACCTGAACTATTGCCCGAAGTACCTGAACTATTGTCCTAAGTACCTGAACTATTGCCCTAAGTACCTGTACTATTGTCCGAGGTACCTGAACTATTGCCCTAAGTACCTGAATTATTGCCCTAAGTACCTGAACTATTGCCCTAAGTACCCGAACTATGGTCCGAAGTACCTGAACTATGGTCCGAAGTACCTGAACTATTGGTCCAAGTACCTGAACTATTGCTCTAAGCACCTGGACATTGGCCCTTATCAGTAACAATTACCCCTGAAGTTATAATTTGCCCTTCCCCGGCAAATTATTGTACTATTCCACAGTTCTTTGGGCATTCTTCAGTTATATGTTTACTACTGTACGAAGACAGTCTCAATCTTCTACCACACTGCAGTCTTATAGTGTGGTCTGTAACACAACGTGCCCAGAATCAGTCTCTACGCAGAAGACGACATCCTTCCAGCATTCTTCACTCCAGGAAGATCATCCATCAACACATCCCGTCCATTTGTGTCGTCTGCTGAAGTCGAAGTCCGTTGTCAGTCGTACCAGTCGTACCCATCGTTTTCTTGTTTTTACAGCTTGAAAGTACGTCCGCCGAAACGCATCACGACAGCCATGCCAGTGTTGTTCCGTATGGTTCCTGTTCCAGATGTCCCAAGTCAGTCGCCTTCACAGAAGAAGAGAGAGCGATCTGGAGAACTCTTCTGCCTCTAGCTGGTTCGTTTGCCAAAAGTCGAGTCCGTCAAGCTCAGTCCGACGCGCCAGCTGCTTTGTTTTGTGTTAGTTTCTGACCTGAGGATTGCAGATTCAACCATCATCTCTTCAGATTCTTATGGTTCCTGGTTCTGTCAGAGTTCCTTCCGAGTCCAGCTGGCCCTTGGAGTGCTGCAGCATCATTCGGATTGTGGTAGTCGTCCATTGGATTCATCGTCACGCAGATCTTGGTCTTTCTTCATCCTTGCAACCCTAGAAGTGGGTTTTGGCCGAGGAACCTCTTGCTTCAGTGTGTGTTATTTCAGGAACCAGTTGCTTTGGTTCTACATTCCGGCAGCCTTGGAGAGAGTGGGCTTTTGCCGAAGATATATGGTCTGTTTACCAAACCTCTCACCACCCCAGTGGCCTTATCTAGGTCCTTGCTGGGAATTGAGATTAGGGTTCCACAGTTCTGTTTTATTTCCTTTGTAGCTACCAACAAAGAACGACGGTGTACACGAAGACTCCGGATCTCTGGACTTTTGTAAAATTTTGGACTCTTTTGTAGATGTGTGATGCTGATCACCCTACTGTAGTGCTGAGTAGCCTATGTAACTGGATTCTTATTTAGAGTATAGAATACAGTATAAACTAGTATCAGAATAAGACTGGATTCTAGTATTAGAGTATAGAAGTACAATATAAACTAGTATTAGAGTATAGAAGTACAGTACAAACTAGTATTAGAATAAGAGTGGCAGTAGGCCTAAAGTTTATGCTTGTAGTGGTAACCGTAAAAGTGGTTGATAAAAAGTATTTCTGTATATCCCTGTCCCATTGCCCTATTGTTAATCAGGCATCCCCTCCTCCTTCTTGTGACTGTGTCTGTCTACCCCTTGGTACCAAATAAATGCCCGCCTTGCAGGCATCGAAATACTAAGTCGACTCCTGCCTCTCCTTGTCCGGATAGCAGTTATCCTGTCTGAAAATATAATTCGGACCTTGGGTGCCTCATCATAACATCTTCTTCTTGGGTGCACCACAGGAGGCAGGAGGCAATCGGGAGGTGGGAGGAAAGTTGCAGTGGGAGGGAAACGTCAGGTGATGAGAGGGACAGCTCCGGGGGGCCTAAGACAGCCGACTTAAGATGCAGCTTGCTTGCTGCCGACGTGGGACCGAATTAAACTTTCAAAATACCTCGGGGCTAAAAATAATAAACCGGAGGGGCTTTTAAGCCCTAGAAACGTGTCGGGAGTGGCGTTTTTTATTTCATGGTGCCCCGATGGCACCACCGACCACGGACTAACGCAGCAGAGGAAGTCTTCGGGCAGGGGAGGCAGCACAGGACCACAGCAAGTCCAGAGGGACGGCTCCAAACAAAAGGTAAGCTTAAATTGTCTCCCTGACTTCTGGGTCCTGGCTCCTCAACCTCTGCCCAGGAATAACTGTGTCCAACTGACTATTTGAGAATGCTTGTTTAAACTTGAACCTCCCCAGGGTTCTAGATCTGCTGAATTGGAATGCTGTGCATGAGCCACCTAGCACAGCATTCCATCCAGGCTATTATGACACAGATTGCTTGTAAATTCTAACTTTTTACAAAGCTGCAAATGCACAGGGCACTTTTCAATTATTTACAATATTTTCTCTGCAATGGCCAACTTTGGGGCATTACATTCGGGCCTGCCTCAAAATACATGTCCCCATGTATTCCCTTAACATTCTATAAAATCTATCATCTTAACAACTTACAAAATCTTACTTAATACTCTATGAAGTCTTACGTTAATAAAACATTCTTAAAATCTCTAAAATATTTTTACATTTTTTTTGTTATCCAACCTTGGACTCCCCGGGCAGGAAAGAGATAATTTATCCAAGGAGTCCAAAGTTGGAGTGGCTTAGTAAAAATATTTTAGAGATTTTAAGAATGTTTTATTAACGTAAGACTTCATAGAGTATTAAGTAAGATTTTAGAAGTTGTTCAGATGATAGATTTTATAGAATGTTAAGGGAATACATGGGGACATGTATTTTTAGGCGGGCCCGAATGTAATGCCCCAAAGTTGGCCATTACAGAGAAAATATTGTAAATAATAGAAAAGTGCCCTGTGCACTTGCAGCTTTGTAAAAGTTAGAATTTACATGCAATGTGTGTCATAATAGCTTGGATGGAATGCTGTGCTAGGTGGCTCACGCACAGCATTCCAATCCAGCAGATCTAGAACCCTGGGGAGGTTCAAGTTTAAACAAGCATTCTACAAGTAGTCAGTTGGACACAGTTATTCCTGGGCAGAGATTGAGGAGCCAGGACCCAGAAATCAGGGGGACAATTTACGCTTACCTTTTGTTTGGAGCCGTCCCCCTGGACTTGCTGTGGTCCTGTGCTGCCTCCCCTGCCCGAAGACTTCCTCTGCTGCGATCCATGGTCGGTGGTGCCATCGGGGCACCATGAAGAAAAAAACGCTGCTCCTGACGCGTTTCTAGGGCTTAAAAGCCCCTCCGGTTTATTATTTTTAGCCCCGAGGTATTTTTGAAAGTTTAATTCGGTCCCACGTCGGCAGCAAGCAAGCTGCATCTTCAGTCGGCTGTCTTAGGCCCCCTGGAGCTGTCCCTTCATCACCTGACGTTTCCCTCCCACTGCAATTTTCTTCCCGCCTCCCGATTGCCTCCTGCCTTCTCCGGAGACCACAGAGCGGTGAGTCGGCGGCAGCACAAGAAGAGTGCTGACCGCCCGTATTAAAAGGGGGACTGTGTTTTGTTTAGAAGCGCATTAAGCGCTTAAGAAAGACAGCCGAGTACTGCAGGGAGCATTGGGTCATTAGGACCCGCTAATTTAATAGTAATTAGGGAGGCGGGATTAGCGACGCCCACAGTGAGGGGCCAGCGTATTAAGGCCATTTAAAGGCCTATGAATATTTATTAAGGGGTGGGACTAAGGCGGAATTTGCCGAGATAATGGACAGCAGGCACTGGGAGCCTGCAGAATTTAAAGGGGCAACGCCAGTTAAAAGGGCAGTTCCGTCCCAAATTGTAAAGTAGGGCATTAGGCCCATTATAATGTGGGGCACCTGGCCCAAAGTGTTGAGGGGCATCAGGCCCATTGTAAATTGGGGCACCAGGCCCAATCTAAGGTGGGGCACCAGGCCAAAGCAACGTAGGGCTTCAGGCCCGAGGTAATGGTAGGGCATTAGGCCAGAGGTAAAGCCTGGTTTATAGGTAGGCCCCAGCCTAGCGGAATAGGGCAAGCCAGCCTAGTGGTACTAAAGGGAGGCCCTGGCCTAGTGGAATAGGGCAAGCCGGCCTAGTGGTACTACAGGGAGGCCCCAGCCTAGCGGAATAGGGCAAGCCAGCCCAGTGGTACTAAAGGGAGGCCCTGGCCTAGCGGAATAGGGCAAGCCAGCCTAGTGGTACTAAAGGGAGGCCCCGGCCTAGCGGAATAGGGCAGGCCTGGCTAACGTGAGGGCTTCAGGCCCGAGGTAATGGTAGGGCACAGTCTGTGCAAAGCCTCACAAAGGAGTCCCGGCTTAGCAGAATAGGGCAAGCCAGCCTAGTGGTATGAAAGGGAGGTCCCGGCCTAGTGGAATAGGGCAAGCCAGCCTAGTGGTACTAAAGGGAGGCCCTAGCCACAACATACAGTAAGGGATCCTATCCCAGAACACCCTACCTATAGAAACAGGGGTTCATTTGAGAGTGTCCTATTTGCCTATACTGTGAAATTACTGTACTTACTGTACTGCTTATGCTGAACTATTGCCCTAAGTACCTGAACTATTGCCCAAAGTACCTGAACTATTGCCCGAGGTACCCGAACTATTGCCCTAAGTACTTGAACTATTGCGCTAAGTATCTGAACTATTGCCCTAAGTACCTGAACTATGGTCCGAAGTACCTGAACCATTGGTCCAAGTACCTGAACTATTGCTCTAAGCACCTGGACATTGGCCCTTATCAGTAACAATTACCCCTGAAGTTATAATTTGCCCTTCCCTGGCAAATTATTGTACTATTCCACAGTTCTTTGGGCATTCTTCAGTTATATGTTTACTACTGTACGAAGACAGTCTCAATCTTCTACCACACTGCAATCTTATAGTGTGGTCTGTAACACAACGTGCCCAGAATCAGTCTCTATGCAGAAGAAGACATCCTTCCAGCATTCTTCACTCCAGGAAGATCATCCATCAACACATCCTGTCCGTTTGTGTTGTCCGCCGAAGTCGAAGTCCGTCGTCAGTCGTACCAGTCATACCCGTCAGTTTCTTGTTTTTACAGCTTGAAAGTACATCCACCGAAACGCATCACGACAGCCGTGCCAGTGTCATTCCGTATTGGTTCCTGTTCCAGATGTCCTGAAGTTGGTCGCCCTCTACAGAAGAAGAGAGAGCTCATCTTGGAGAACCTGTTCTACGCCCCCCAACTGGTCGTTTGCCGAAAGTCGAGTCCGTCGAAGCCCAGTCCGGGACGCGTCCGACGTTTCTTTGTTTTGTGTTAGTTCCTGACCTGAGGATTGCAGATTCAACCATCATCTCTTCAGATTCTTATGGTTCCTGGTTCTGTCAGAGTTTCTTCCGAGTCCAGCTGGCCCTTGGAGTGCTGCAGCATCAGTCGGATCGTGGTAGTCCTCCATTGGATTCATCGCCACGCAGATCTTGGTCTTTCTTCATCCTTGGCAACCCTAGAAGTGGGTTTTGGCCGAGGAACCCCTTGCTTCAGTGTGTGTGTTATTTCAGGAACCAGTTGCTTTGGTTCTACATTCCGGCAGCCTCGGAGAGAGTGGGCTTTTGCTGAAGATATATGGTCTGTTCACCAAACCTCTCACCACCCCAGTGGCCTTATCTAGGTCCTTGCTGGGAATTGAGATTAGGGTTCCACAGTTCTGTTTTATTTCCCTTGTAGCTACCAACGAAGAATGACGGTGTACACGAAGATGCTGGATCTCTGGACTTTTGTAAAATTCTGGATTCTTTTGTAGATGTGTGATGCTGATCACCCTACTGTAGTGCTGAGTAGCCTATGTAACTGGATTCTTATTTAGAGTATAGAATACAGTATAAACTAGTATCAGAATAAGACTGTATTCTAGTATTAGAGTATAGAAGTACAGTATAAACTAGTATTAGAGTATAGAAGTACAGTACAAACTAGTATTAGAATAAGAGTGGCAGTAGGCCTAAAGTTTATGCTTGTAGTGGTAACTGTAAAAGTGGTCGATAAAAAGTATTTCTGTATATCCCTGTCCCATTGCCCTATTGTTAATCAGGCATCCCCTCCTCCTTCTTGTGACTGTGTCTGTCTACCTCTTGGTACCAAATAAACGACCGCCTTGCGGGCATCGAAATACTAAGTCGACTCCTGCCTCTCCTTGTCCGGATAGCAGTTAACCTGTCTGAAAATATAATTCAGACCTTGGGTGCCTCATCATAACATCTTCTTCTTGGGCGCACCACACCAGTGCACCCACAGAGCTGGTCTGTATTGATTTTCTGAGTTTGGAACCAGATCAAAGAAATATTAGTAATTTGCTGGTGGTCACTGACCATTTTACGAGATATGCCCAAGCTTTTCCCACCAAGGACCAGAAGGCATCCACAGCGGCAAAAGTACTTGTAGAAAACTTTTTTGTTCACTATGGGGCTCCACAAAGAATCCATTCTTATCAAGGGAGAGACTTTGAGAGTCGTCTGATCAAAGAGATGATTTCTCTGTGGGGAGTGCGAAAGTCCAGAACCACCCCTTACCACCCCCAGGGGGACCCACAGGCACAGGCACCCTCCACCTAAAGGACAAGCCTAGTTGGATCCAACAAATTAGAACCCTGGTACATGCCTACAACTGCACCAAAAGTGATGCCACTGGGTTCTCTCCCTACCGCCTGATGTTTGGAAGAGAAGCTCGACTGCTGGTAGATGTGTGCTTTGGGGTCTCTCCTGATGGGGTTCAAGCTGACAACTATTTACAGTATGTGCAAAAGTTAAAGGCCCAGCTAAATCATGTGTACCAACTGGCTCAAACCCTGACTGCCAAAAGAAATCTGGCCAACAAAGAAAGGTATGATAAAAAGGTGAAAGCGCAGGAACTCCATGAGGGAGATTGGGTATTGCTAAGAAATCTGGGACTACATGGCAAACACAAGATTGCTGACAGATGGCACCATCTCCCTCACATTGTAGTGGGCAAACTAGATGATCTGCCTGTGTACAAAGTAAGGCCTGAGAATAATTCAAAAGATGTTAAAACAATGCATAGAAATCATTTACTGCCCATTGGAAAAATCTTGATTGAGTCTGAGCCCCCAGAAAATGCCCCCTCTGGACCAGTAACTAGAGCTGCTGCTAAGAAAAAAATCAAGAAAGTCTGCACCCACAGAAGCTGAGTTAAAGTGTTCCCCTCTACAAGTCCCAGTTGAACATGACTGTCAGTCCATGTCAGAGGAAAGTGAGTGTGGTTTTGAATATTACCCTTCTTACGAACTGAGTCAGTTGTTTTGGGGCAATCCGCTAGTCAATCCTGGAGATGAAGCTGGGCCTTCTGGACTGTCTAAGCCCCCAGCTTTGTCCCTGGAGCCAATGCTCCCAGAAAGTGAAGTGCAAAGCATTAAGTCAGAAGATATGGATTCACTGTGTATGGTTGAACTGTTTGAGCTTTCAGAGGAGGAAAGTGATGGACTGGAACTGACTGGTGACATACCAGAACAAGAAGAGTGTGTTGAGTGCCCTGATAATTCACTGTCAGTGTCAGAAATCTCTCCATGTGAGCCAAGTGTTGTGGACTCAGAGATTGTAACTCCTGAAGCTGAAAGTGCCCCAAGTTCTAGCCTCTCTACCCCAAAGGAGACTCCCTTGATGAGTGAGGACAATGCTGAAAATGAGGCTCAGAGTACAGAGACTGCAACAGTTCCCCCTAGAAAGATTGGTCGAGCTGTGAAGCCTGTGGTGCACCTCTGTTATGATTCCCCTGGGAGGCCTGTGGACTTGCCTGTCAATGTTGTCCATAAAGGAGTATATGTGTCCCAGAGTTCATTGCCCAAACTGAACTTCAGTGCTAACTCCAAGTTACTTGTGTTGCCCTCTAGGTATGGTGCCCCTGCCCCGTCCAGCCCCAAGGTA
This sequence comes from Neoceratodus forsteri, assembly GCA_016271365.2. NCBI lineage: Eukaryota > Metazoa > Chordata > Ceratodontiformes > Ceratodontidae > Neoceratodus > Neoceratodus forsteri. The sequence continues at coordinate 73,757,459 of JADMNL010000036.1, forward strand.
GCCGATAGGGAAGGGACCCTCTCTTCAGGCTTCATGTACAAGAGGTAATAACCTGAGTTATGGTACAATGTGTGTGTAATACTGTGTAAAGAGTGACGTGCTGCAAAGTTTCAGAAGTGTATTCTTGGTAAAGTGATATATGGACTGATGATTACATGTATGAGCCTAATGTGATCCTGATGCAAATGTATATGGTTGTGTTGAAATGTATGGGGATACTTGCTTGACGTGGACACCAAGCTTTCCCAGGCCGGGAAGGGTGTAACCCCCCCTGCAAATGGGGGTTCCTAAAAAGTCTTCCAGGTGCTTGCTTGAATGCTGCAACCCTGAATGGTGTTTGCTGTTTAAGCCGTTTATCTGTGAGTGCTTTTAGAGCCTCTGGTACTGTCACTTTAAGAGCTGTCTGCCTGCAGACATAATTAATTTGGATGGGGGTCTGTGTGTTTCCCTGTTTGAGTCCCGCTCGAGCTACTGCCAAATCGCTCCATTTCTGCCATCGCTAAGTGGGCAGAAGGAGCACTCTTCAAAGATGTAGTTGTTTGCTTGTAACCTGTTAGAGTAATAATGAAAATGCAGTTTGATTTAACCTGCTTTCTTGTAGAAAGGACAGTGCAGAGTAGCTCCCTCATGTTGGTTCTGAACTGCTGAATTGGACCAATCAGTGTGGGGGGACCTTTAAAATGAATCCTGTTGCTGGCAAATCAGAACTTGGACTCTCATTGTGGAGCCAGCCACCTATGTACTGTATGGCCAGTGACTCTGGGAAATGTAGTTTTGATCTTGGCACTTTTTTCCACCAACAGGGGGAGTATATTGTGAGTGACAGATGGACCAGCCAACAGAATAAGGTGGAGCTAAAGGGACATGCACTGCTCTGGGACTGGGGAGATTAGATCAGTTTGGGCAGTGAAGAGACAAGGAGCTCTGTGCTTCTCTGGTGTAAAGTTTAGTGCAGGCAGTGCGTTTAAGGCCCTGAGTTTTCAGTCTGTTGCCTGTGCAAGCACCTGTTTGGACTGAATCCAACCTGTGAGGAGAAGAAAGGAGATCTGAAGAGTAGAAACCAGGCTCACCCTGTAGAAGACTGGAAAAATTGCTGAATCGCGTTCGGTCTATCAGGAGCTGAAGCTGCTGTGTGTTCTCCCGGGTATCGTGCAGTAATTGCGGTCGGGATCGAGAAGCAGCCTGCCTGGTACAATACTTTCCTTTTACATATAAATGTGTGTAGTGCTTGTGGGGAATCTCGTTTCAGATCCCCTGTACAGTAAATAGAGTGCATGAAGCTGGAAGTAAACCCCAACTTAATCCAGACTACATCTATTTGCTCTAACTGCAGTGGGGTCCAGTCACAAGGACCTTGTCCAGATGGTCTGCTCCTCCTGGCAATCCAGGACAATCTGCCTTTCATCCAGTTCCCAGCATTGAGTTTATGAGTACACAGCAGGATAGCTCCCGAATTGCAAGTGTGTCATCTAATTGTTGCTTTTTTTTTTCATTTCTTCATGAACTGAGCCATCCGGCTCCGGATTACAATTGGGTATGACCCAATCAGCTGCACCGATCTTGGCTAGCCCCCCCATCCTAGGTACCCAGTGAAAGTGACAATTTGGGACTCTGAATATGCGCACAGTACTGTGATTATTAATGTGTTTAACCTAATTAACCTGATTTCCCCCTTCCTTGTTACAGCTCCTTAAATAAATCAGATCTGTTGGTTTCAGCAAAGTTACACTGGCTGAGGTATTCGTTTATGTTAAAGTACTGTACTGTGGCTTTGCACTGTATCATCTTGTTTTACAGGGGTTCCCAGAGTCCAGTCGACAGAGCCAGTCCTGGGGGTAAGTGTACATTGTGAAGATATTCCTAATGCATTGTGTGGGCCACTAGTTGGAAGAGGGGGGTTACAGTGTCCCAGAGGGCTGTGACCAAGTTAGTTTAACTACTGCAAACCCTGACCTCTGGATGGAGACACCCGCCATTGGACCTAGGCCCCTCAACCTGTCGGTAGTTAAGCAGGCAGGGGTAGTAGCCCTTGGGATAGCACCACCTAGGGGTTACACAAGTCTCTCTGCTGCTCTCTAACTCCCTCCATGCTGTCTACCCTGCCACAGAGCTTAGTGTCATCTACAAAGAGACACATCTTGCCCTAGATTCCTTCTCCCATGTTGCTAATGAACATATTGAGAAGGACTGGACCCAGGACCAATCCTGGCATGCCATTGGTGACCACCCTCTCTTCTAATTTGACTCTATTAACCACAACCTTCTGCTGTCTCACGTCCAACCAGTTTCCCACCCATCTAACCGTGTCTTTCACTGTACCTAGATCCTCTAGCTTCTTCAGCAACCTTCAGTGAGGCCCTGAGTTGAAAGCCTTGCTGACATCAAAGCAGAGTAAATCCACAGTGTGGCCCCTATCCACTACCCTTGTTACCCAGTCAAAGAATACTATCAGGTTAGTCTGCAAAGACCTTCCTGCCACAGACCCATGCTGTTTATTATCTTGGAGTCCATTGCTCTCCTGGTGATTTACAAGGTCCTCTTTGACTAGTATCGCCATCATTTTATCAACACTAGAGATAAGACTGACAGGTCTATAGTTACCCATTTGCTTCTTCTCCTTTCCCTATGGAGCAGGACTATGTCTGCTGCTCTCCAAGTCTTTTGGAACTACCCCTGTCTGAACTGAGCTATTGAATAGCCTCACCAGGGGTTCATTTAGTTGCATTTCAGATTCCTTGAGCACCTGTGGATGCATCCTATCTGGCACCAGGGCCTTATCTATCTTTAGGTTTGCTAACCCTTTCCAATATGTATGTATTTATTCCAGTACTTATGTATTATAAATATATGGGATAGGTCTGGCCTGGTACTGTATGCTGAATGCCATACCCAAACATACTGAATAGGTCTGGCCTGGTACTGAATGATGAATGCTGATACCAGTATCATTTTGCTTTATTTAATTTGTTGTATAATTAGATGTCCTTCATCCTACCTATTTCTACTGCGTGTAAAAGCTAGGCAGTGTATTAGCGCAATCATCAGTATGTTCTGGAATTTCATATTGCAATAACGGAATTTCACGATGTCATTCTTCATAGCTTAGTGGCTCTGTGCATTCATCACAGGTAGTAAAAATTTGCTGGTGTTCATGATAGGAGGAGCCCAAAGTCCCTTGTGTGCAAAGATAACAGCCCTCCACTGGAATAAATCTCCCTGCAAAATCTCTGTACAGTTTAACATTGACAGAAATTATTCCATCTAGACTACAGTAGGTGTCACTAATACTGACACTTTCTGCACTCTTTATCTGGCAGATAAAATTAGCTTTGGGTGGGACATATAAAGGCTTGTAAGAACAGGAAGTTGAGTTACATAATCCCTCTGGTTTTACGGTAGTGGTAAGCAACTGTGTATTTTATACCATAAGCTTCCCTGCTATAAAGCATGAAACAGAAAATTTAGAAAAATAAAAAAAATAAGTCGCAGTGTGCAACATCCTACATGTCACCTTGATGCCTACAGGAATAATGCACTGAGAAGAGTCCCTCTGAATGGCACGTGTAGTATGACTACAGATCTGTGTGTTGATCTTGTGTCTCAAGGGCAAGGTTAGGATTTGGGAACAGCTATCTTCAGGGAAATAAGCTATAAATATGACAGTTGACCCCAAACAAAGGAAACGCAATGTGAAATTTACCTCAAGTAATCTGAGACCAGTGGGACCCCAGTTTAATGATTCATGGATGAGGCATACAACAGGTGTACAAACAGCCACCCCGCTAAGTACCGCCAGGAGGAGTTCATGAAACCTACAAATCCCAGCCCAGCTGCAGTTGTACAGTCTTCCTTTGGGCAGATTTCTTAGTCTTGATATTTTGCATTTTAACCAGTGAGATTGTTCAGAGAGTCAGCAACGTGTGTCCCGTGCTGGGATGACATATCACTTCCTTTCACAGTTAGCATGACTGATGGGAGGATTCTTGGGAAACCCACTTGCAACCACCCCACCAACGAGGTTAGTGATATTGCTGGGTAGTTGAAGGGGAGTGGCTTTAGTCCTTCAACCTTCTAGTGTAGGGTTTCTCAAATGGTGAGGCCAGCCTCCCAGGGGAGGCCCCAACCTGTTTCAGGGGAGGCTGAAGCAAGCCTTAAAATGTACTATATTTAAATGTCAAGTTTTGGATGCTTTGTATGAAAGGATGCAGCAAACTGAAAGCAAATAATGGCATACGAATTTATGTACAAAATGGTTACCTGAAAAAAAAATGCTCAACAACACTTGTGTCCTGGTATGACATGAGGGAAAGCTGAGTGGAGGAACCACAATTCTTGGAAACTGTGAAAAACACAAATGAATAGGAACAAGGTAACAACTGACCCATTATACTGGCTGCAGAAAAGCACAAATACACAGGCTAAGCAGAGAGATACTAGGAGCAAGGCCAGGAGGGAGCAAAATGGCCCCCAAGAAGGTGTTTAAGAGCAGTGTAAAACTGACAAAGAAAACAGTCTGACTCATGGAAGTATTGCAAAGAGGGAAAATAGGGCCAAAAGTCAGAAGTGTGGGAGCGAGTAGGCTTGACCGGGGTGTTATAGAGAGGAGAATAATAAGTTCAATAAAATGAGAATAAACTCATCCACTCAAATGTACATCATTGGATTCTTCCTGTAATGTGCAAGTATGATAGTTGTTCTAACTATGGGGAGGCCCAAAATTATTTCTATATTAGGGGGAGGCTCAAGATCTCTTCCAAGGCTTGGGGGAGGCTCACTACGACAAAGTGTGAGAACTCCTGTATATGGTGCCTATGTGTTATTAGGCTATAGTTGTAGCTTTGGGCTTCCATCTGTGAGGATCCTTTGACAGAAGCTGCCAGGGTGCTGCCTCACAGGAAATAAGCTTTTCCCACCCTTGGTGCCAGGGGAACCACCCATAGGTGCAACCACGGCTAAAAAGTTGGGGGGGGGCATGGATCAACTGAGCCTTTCACGATGATCCAGGGTCACTGGCCATCTTGCAGTGCTGGTGGTTGCACCTATGGATCCAACTGATAGCCACACAGGACGTAAGCAATAAGCCACGATAGGGTGTGTATGAAAGGGTTAACGATGCACACTCCAGGAGCATAGTAAGGCATGAGGCCGAAGGCCTAGTGTCCTTACACCTGTGGGAAGTGCATCATTAATATGTTAATGCACAGTCTGGAGTGGCTTATTGCACTTATAAAATGGCTCATTCTAGGTACTGAGGTTTTCCAGCATTCGTAATGAGATCCAGTTTCTGACTATGTGTCGTTGGTATTTTGATGCACGGTCATGTGACAGCTGTTGTCTAATGAGGTCTGTGGATTTATCCTTGCTATTTTAAACCCCTTATTAAACAATCTCCATTAGCATGCAACCCATTAGTAAATAGGGTGCAATGCAATAGCGGCAGTGGAGTCAGTATTGTGGTACAAACAATAAGGAAGGCCTTTATTGGTGTAACGGTCAGGAACAGACTCTGAGGGAGGAAAGGGTAATGAGAGGCAATAATCATCAGCAGCAAAATAAATGCAGTCCCCAACAGAAAATTCTGCCTTCCTCCAACAGGCTATAATTCCAAGCAGCCCTCACCCTCGTGCACCAGTAAAACCCAGAGTCCCAAATGGAGCTCACACCATCTAAAAGTGTGTGCGCTGCTAGTAAATATAGTAAGCCTGAATGGAGTGGTGTGCTACTGGTTAGTAATTATGAAATGGGTATAAAAATACAGAAACCTGATTGGCTGGGGAGCTCAGGACTCAGTTCTGATATCCCAGCACAACAGCACTGGAAAAAGATCATTGACCTAACTGACATGTTTTACATTAAGCACCCACAGCTGTATCATTTCCTAAACCCAAAATTCACCTACATGTATTTTTAAAAAATGCAGCATCGGTCACCTACTGGCCAAATGGTGAAATTACAATGACTCAATATGACTACTTTTTTTTTACTTCTTTCTAATTTTTACTTATCTAAATTAACATTATTTTAATGATTTCTTTACTAAGTCTAATAAACCCATTTCATAATCACAATAAGGAACTCCAGGGTGTCCTTTGTGCTTGAATAATGGCACTTCTTGGGCTGTGGAAGCACTTGACCTTCGACTTCATGCTTTAACCAACCCAAAGCATGCTGTTAGCAAAGCACAGTGCACATCCTGTCATGCCTTGTTGCTTAACTGTTGCAGGCTGGGATCACAGAGCAATGTTTAACACGACAACAGCTGTAAATTAATCACTGGTGCACTCAGTCTCGGAGGCTGTCTGCTGGACCTAGTCTAGGTTTGCTCCATTCTTGCCCAGGTAACCTATCTAAGTAGGCCCTCAATAATGTTACCCCCGTCCCCATTTGGTTGGACTTACCATAGTTCTATGAGACCCAGCCAACTTCAGCCTGCTACGCTGGTGCACACTTTGAGCCTCGGTGGAACATGAACTGCTGGGATGTAAGGTCAGAGGGAGTGAAGAAGGCAAGGATTTCTTCAGCTCCTCCTGATCAGCACTATTATTGTACAACTTTCCTGTGGCACTGAGAAAGGAACATGGCCAGCACTCATGATGAGTGGAGATTCACTGAAACAGTTGCCCTGACCTGACTGGAACAGTCATGGGACCACATGATGCAGGACTGGGGCAAATAAATGTGTTTTGGGCAGAAGCCCTTTTCAAAAAAGGACTTTGCAAAACAGTTCCCCCCTTGTGAACTACAAGAGAAGCATCCATCATAACCACCTTTGACCCTGCACATGCAACCCGGATCAGAAGGTGGCAGTTCAGCTAATCAGGCTTTAGAAATCAGCCCCGGGAGTCTGGATCGGCAACAAACAATCCTTCAGCGCCCACACTGATAATCCCTCTGCCAAGCTTAATGCCAGATTAGGCTTCTTTTTTAGATATAGAACCCTCTTCCAACCCGAGGTCAGGCTCAGACTCATCTAGGCAACATTCCTCCCGCTCTTAGACTATGGCTATATAATATACAACTGCACTTCAGCTGCCGATCTCCACAGGCTTTGATGTCCTCTTCCTCCATGCCCTTCATTTTATTACTAACGCATCCCCCAGGACCCATCACAGTGACCTATATTCTGCTGCTGGGTTGCCGTCCCTAGCCACTAGAAGACTGCTTCACCTTGGTATATGGACGGCTTGGACGCTCAGAGCACTGCATGATAAACTCCCAGACTATTTCCTCTCTCGACCACATCTTGCACTGTGCTTATTCCCTTAAGAAGTCTTCCTTCCTCCTTCTGGTTATCCCTAGAACTAGGACCTCCTTCGGCAAGGGAGCTATTTCGCATTCTCTCCCTGTAGCTTGGAACAGCATTCACATGGTACTCAAGTTCACCGGCCTGGTCACTATTAGCTTCTTTAAGAAGCTTGCCTTAAGATACTTCATGAATGCTTGCAAATGCACGAGGGCCTAGCTCTCTGAATCCCTCTTCGTCTCCCCCCCCGCTTCTTCTAACCTTCCCCCCAGCCCTGGCCCATGCGTTATTCTGTCACTGCCAAAAGTCCCATACCCTCTCCAGTAGTACTTCCCCTATTAACTGACTATCTCACGTCCTTACTTACTCCTGTCCTGTCCCTTCCCCCTGCTGCATTCCTTACCTTCTCTGTATCCTACCGTAGAATGCCACATTGTCGCATCATGTAATTTGCTTCACTTGTCACCAGGGCCTGTTTTTATGTTGATTGCATACATGTGCAAGAAACATATTACGGCAGCTTGCCAGAATCAGGTTGTGGAGGCACGGCACTGTTGTGGCCAATGCCCCCACAGCCTTTAAAGACTTGGCCAGCTTTTCCCAATGCCGTGGCACGCTGCTGCTAACACTAGTTTAGCCAGCGTGCCACCACCTTGAAACGTTTCAGCTGTTGCAGTCAGGGGCCGCCTCATCATTGCAGCGTCAGCATTCTGCTGCAATGAGGGCGACCCATCATTGTTGGGTGGAACATTGCCAGAAGTGTAATATTGTTTGTGGGCTGCGGCGTGTACTGCGCCCGTGTTCCTAAACAATAATTAACCCCAGTGCCGGGGCTGCCCACTTCCCTCAGCAGCATGTGCACCCCCAGAACAGTTTTTGTTTGCCAATGGGGCTCCAATCCCCGTCGGCTTCAGTCCCATCCTACTTCATGTTGCCGATGGGGGAGCCCACTCCCCGTCGGCATTATGTCCCCCCTTCCACTTTGATTTGCCGATGGGGGAACCCACTCCCCAATGGCATTAATGTTCCCGCCACAAAACCCCAGTAGATTTCTGCTGAAGGGGTGCCCAATCCCCCTCGGCTCTTGTGTCCCCCCTTTTGTGCCGATGGGGGTGCCCGATCCCCTGTTGGCCATAGCCGCCCCCAAAAACACTCGGTTGGCATGCTGGGAGCCCCTCAGTGTGCACAAATGCCCCTGTAAAAAAAAAAGGTCCGCAATGTTTTTTTGTTCACCTGTAAAAAAAAAAGAAAACTGTCCCTCGCGGTCTCCAGCCCCTCCCACAACTCGCACCCACCCTCTACGCACTCCTGCCTCCCCACACCCCTCAATCCCACACTTACCTGTGAGCCAGCACGATTCGTGGATCGGGAACACGCCTGCACTCTTCAAAGTCGACCGCAAACTGAGGAAATGCTGGTAAGCTATATAATGACATAATTAGGGTTTTTTCAACTTTGATGCATATATCAGGCATTTTTTGGAATTTTGGCACCAAATTTTCAACATGGGGTTTTTGGGACCTCCCCCCAATGAATTCAGCCACTGTCATGGCGTTATTTGGACCTGAAGGCTGATTTCTCGGTCACTGCACGGAATTACCTTTCAGGACTGATTACCAAAACAACAGTGCCAGTGTTCATGGGGTGGGCTCTCAAAAAGTCTATGTTGCAAATTTGGTGGAATAAATCCAAGAAATGACTGTTTTATAGCGTCGTTAACGTAGTTACTCGTCCATCGTAACACTACAAATTGCAATATTTTCACTCCAGATTTTCAACACTGCCATTTTTCCACACCTCCTTATGAACAGTGCAGCTGTCATTTTTCACATCCTGGCCGAAATGGGTTTTCGCTCTTCCGGCACGCAATAGTGAGGTCGCTGTGGGAAATCAGTATTCGGGACACATTAAGAAAATCACACTGACACTGTTCATGAGCAGAGGTCCTAAAATGCCTATGTTGAAAATTTTGTGATGAAACTCCATAAAGTGACTGTGTTACGAGCGTGCATTGTGCAGTTTCCACTCACCTTTGTAGCTTCGCAAATTAGTAATATTTTCACACCAGATTTTCAACACTGGCATTTTTTCACACCTCCTTATGAACAGTACAGCTGTAATTTTTCACATCCTGGCCGAAATGTGTTTTCACGCTTCCGGCGCACAATACCACAGTCACTGTCGGAAATCAGTGTTTGGGACAGATTAGGGTCGAGCGAGTGAGAGAGGGCAGGCGTGGCTGAGCTCAACTGACCTCTGTCGGGACTGCTGCGGATTTCTCTGTGGGCATGAAAAGGTGCCAACGCAGGCAGGAGCCCAGTACAAAAGGGCAGCCTGCAGCGTCGGGAGACACAGAACGAATGAAAGAGGGAGAGGGAGTGAGTGAGCTCAACAGAGCTCTTTTGGGACTGCTGCGGATTTCTTTGTGGGCAGAAAAAGGCAGCAATACATGCAGGGGCCCAGTACAAAGGGCAGCCTGCAGTGGCAGGAGAAACAGAACGAGCGACTGAGAGAGGGTGAGTGAGCGAGCTCAATGGAGCTCTATCGTGACTGCTGCGGATTTCTTTGTGGGCAGAAAAGGGCAGTAACGCAGGCAGGAGCCCAGTACAAAAGGGCAGCCCACAGCGCTGTCAGAAATGTAACGAGCAAGTGAGAGAGGGGGAGTGAGCGAGGTCAACGGAGCTCTGTTGGGACTGCTGCAGATTTCTTTGTGGTCAGAAAAAGGTGCCAACAGAGGCAGGAGCCCACTAAAAAAGGGCAGCCTGCAGCGCCAGGATAAACAGAATGAGCGAGTGAGACAGGGGGAGTGAGCAACCTCAATGGAGCTCTGTCGGGGAAAGCTCTGGATTTCTTTGTGGGCAGAAAAAGGTGCCAATGCAGGCAGGAGCCCAGTATAAAAGGCCAGCCTGCAGCGCCGGGAGAAACACAATGACCAAGTGAGAAGGGGAGTAAGCGAGCTCAACAGAGCTCTGTCGTGACTGCTGCGGATTTCTTTGTGGGCAGGAAAAGGCGGCAACGCAGGCAGGAGCCCAGTACACAAGGCCAGCCTGCAGCACTGGCAGAAATGGAACAAGCAAGTGAGTGAGGGGGAGTGAGCGAGCTCAGTGGAGCTGTGTTGGGACTGCTGCAGATTTCTTTGTGGGAAGAAAAATGCAGCAATGCATGCAGGGCCCAGTACAAAATGGCAGCCTGCAGCGACAGAAGAAACAGAAGCGGCGAGTGAGAGGGGGAGGTGAGAGGGAAACTCAGCAGAGATATCATGACTGCCATATTTCTTTGTAGGCAGAAAAAGCGACAAAGCAGGCAGGAGCCCAGTACAAAGGACAGCCTGCAGCGCCCGGCAGAAACGGAATGGGGGAGTGAGGAGCTCAACGGAGCTCTCGGACTACTGTAGATTTCTTTGTGGGCAAAAAAGGTGCCAACAGAGGCAGGAGCCCAGTACAAAAGGCAGCCTGCAGTGCCAGGAGAAACAGAATGAGTGAGTGAGGGCAGTGAGCAATCTCAGAAGCTCTGTCGGGACAGCTGCAGATTTCTTCGAGGGCTGAAAAAGGTACCAATGCAGGCAGGAGCCCAGTACAAAAGGCCAGCCTGCAGCAGCAGGAGAAACACAGTGAGCGAGTGAGAGAGGTGGAGTGAGCAAGCTCAACGGAGCTTTGTTGTGACTGCTGCGGATTTCTTTGTGGGCAGAAAAAGGCAGCAACGCATGCAGGAGCCCAGCACAAAAGGCCAGCCTGCAGCGCTGGCAGAAACGGAATGAGCGAGAGAGAGAGGGGGGAGTGAGCAAGCTCAACGGACCTGTGTCAGGACTGCTGCAGATTTCTTTGTGGGCAGAAAAATCTGCCAACAAAGGCAGGAGCCCAGTACAAAAGGGCAGCCTGCGACACCAGGAGAAACAGAATGAGCGAGTGAGAGAGGGGGAGTGAGCCACCTCAACGGAGCTCTGTCTGGACAGCTGCGGATTTCTTTGTAGGCAGAAAAGGGTGCCAATGCAGGCAGGAGCCCAGCACAAAAGAGCAGCCTGTAGCACCGGGAGAAACGGAATGAGCGAGTGACAGAAGGGCAGTGAGCGAGCTCAATGGACCAACGCAATCAACATTCGGCATTGACAAATGCTTGTTTTTTTGCTGTGATTGTACATTGTTATGTACTAAACCCATTGTCTTATGCATCCTACCGCAGATTGTTGCATTGTTGCATTATGTAAATTATTTATTGCTGCTCTATCTTATCTCCAGGACCTGTTTTTTACTGTAATTGTATGTTGTGATGTATACAACCCATTATCTTATTCAAAGCATGTTCCTTTTATCTTGTAAACCTGCTGTTGTACACCTGCTTTGTACTAGGATCTCCTTGTGAATGAGCTTGCTCAATGGAGTTTTCCTACAATAAACCTGAATCGAATTGAAATGTCCTGCTTTCAAGTGAGAATAGTCCTGGTATGCTTTCTTGCACCAACTGTTGGTTCAATAGGCGATTGTGGAGAGAGTCGGACCAGTCTATGTTGTGTAGCGCAAAAGCTACACAAATCGCACGCCGCTATAAACGTAAGCGTAACATAACGCTACTCAGGCAAGTGAAGTAACGGTGACAAGACACGCGTGGCAACTGACCCAGCTATCGGGGGTCTGTGCCCCCTCCCACACAACCCCACCTTCTCCGTCACATCACACAACTACCATCAATAGGGCAATAAAAAAACTAATATGAAAAATTGAAAAAGAAAATAAAGTAGTAGACATAATCCATTTATTTTACCTTTCATCAGGGGGTTGTGCCCCCTGCACCCTCCCCTCTAATTATCCATTGATTAATCATTGCGCATTGTCAGTTACGCATTAAGCGCAGCACCATGACTGGTCTGACACACTCCACAATCGCCGTTCAATATTCTTTTGCTACTTAGCCCAGCTGTCATTACCTTGACGAACCTATGTGTCTCTGTGCTGCCACTGCTCTCCCCGGCACTACCTATCCTATAGCTTACCCTATACCCTACCCTATCCTATAGCTTACCCTATACCCTACCCAGTCCTATAGTTTAAGTCCCCTTGACTTCCCTTTCCATTGACATGACCATACCCCCTCCCTCACAGCTGAGCAGGGGTCCATCTTGGCTTGGCCATTGATCATGTTCATTGACTCGTACTGCAGGCAGACAAATCACCTTACCTGCACTAGCATCGTGACCCTGCACTGCTCTGCCAACACTCCTGCGACAGTGGTGCTCAGCATCGTGCCCCACCATGGCGAAAGCTCTCCGGACACTTCTGTCACAAGGGCCTCAGCTGTAGTTAGTTGTAAGGCTTGGCATCACTGGGGGCCATTATTTTCAAATGCTAAAAAATGGACATTGTTACCTACAGGGTTGTTAAAGAGTCAGCAGGTGGCACTGTACAGAAACAATGCTGCACGTGCATCTGCTGCCACAAGTCATGAAGTCAGCAAGCTCTACTGGTTAGCTGGCATACTGCAATACTGTGTGACCTTGAGCAAGTCACTTAACTTCCCTGTGCTTCCAGGTCACACCTGTAAACAAGCTGTTAGCTTAGTGTGCCTCTCCTGGTTAAACAATTGGAAAAAAAATAGAAGGCAGGCTATTTTGCACAGAGATGCTCAATAATTAGTTTTTATAGTTCATCACTCAAGATACCTGACGCTTGACGCCACTGTGTTTTTACTATTGAGTCTTCTATGAAGGTTGCCTTATTGCCACTCTACTGCCTTTTCTCTCTCCTCCACAATGGCAGCTCTAGTGTGCTGCTCGGCCAAATGTATGGCTTGGACAAAAGTAGCAGAAAATTCCACAATTTTCACACAAGCTCATGAAATTCAACATTAATAACTGATGTTATTTTGCAAATTTTGGCTGTGAATAACTTGGCCAGCCTTTGAGCAAGAGATTAGACAGCTGGCACACACACAGACTCATTTTTACGGCCAATAAAGCTAGGAAAATTGGTGATAGTCCGTTCTCTAGTTTTAAAGTTATAAGGGCTTACAATTCTGTAGTTTGCATACTTGCGATGTGTAATTTTAAAATTTCTGAAGGTTTGGAGGCTCTTAACTAAGCTTAGTCACGTTTAAAGATAGCGATCTGGGCCCCAATATTCAAATCCCCACAAAGCGGAGTTCTAAAATCTGCACTGCTCCTTGCGATTGCCCAGGTGCCTGAAGATGCTAAAATCAGTCAGATAGGACACCAGTAGTATTTCATTGAATATAGGGCTAGGTTGGTCCAGCACTAAGCCACTTAGCGCTGCCCCAACAGGACTCCCAAAGTACACCATGAGAATGGATAGATGAAGATCGCTATTTGCAATATTCAAAGGGACCCATGCAAATCAGTTCATTGGGCATACAAGGTGCTAAGGTGCCATTTGCATACCCATTATGGCCTCATTTACATGGGTAGTGAGGCAGGTAAATGCAATGCTGCCCCCTAAATTGCCTGGTCCCAGACCTGTGTCAATATCTCTGGTGCTAGTGGTCCCCATCCACAGATCGCTGGCCCATTCTGTACAAAATAATATCCCTAGTGGTTCTGGACCCCTCACCGATCTCCGGCACTACTGTAACACAAAATATCCCTGCTGCTAGTGGTCTCCCCTTCCTCCAATCACCTTCCCTCCCTCTAATTGCAAGCCCTCCCCTCCCTCCATTCGCCGGTCCATACTGTAAAAATTATACTCTTGGTGCTAGTGGTCCCCCCTCCCTCTGATCACTGGGCCATTCTGTACAAATTAATATGCTTGGTGCTCGTGGCCCCCCCCATCATCAGCCCTGCTGCAACACAAAATATCCCTGCTGCTTGTGGTTCCCCCTTCTCCGATTGCCGGTCTGTACTGTAAAGAAATATATTCCTGGGCTAGTGTTCCCCTCCCCGCTGATCGTCGTCCTGTTCTGTATGAAATAATATGCAACCCCCCTACAAATGGGGGTTCCTGAAAGTCTTTCTTGGGCTTACCTAAATGCCCACTGCCAGGCTGGTGTTCTGTGTCCTAGCGATTTAAAAGTGTTTGCATGTGAGTGCCCTGTTAGCCTCCGTGCCTGTCTCTTTAAGAGCTGCCTATCTTGTGGTGTAAAATTAATCTGGGTAGGGACCGAGTATGTTCACGCTCGAGTCCCGCCCGGGCTACAGTGTTATCGCTCCATTCTGCCATCGCTATTTGCGCAGAGGGATCCCTGCTAGGAACTGTGACTGTTTACTGTTTATCTGCTTTAATAATAGTAATATTGTAGTTTGTCTAACCTGCTTTCCTTTGCAGCATGGACATTTCAGTATTTCCTCACCATCTTGGTTCTGGAATGCCTGTTGGGACCAATCAGTACCTTTGGGGACTCTAAAATGGTGTCTGTCCCCAGGGGTCTTGTGGGAGCAAACTTCTTTAGGAATTGTAGTTTTTGCACTTTGGTGCATAAATGAACCAGGAGGGGAACCCTTGCTTTGACAGACTGATGGATAAACCAACCAGAACCTTTGGACTGAAGGGAAATTCCCAAGCGGCCTGCTGCAGAGGGTCAGTCTGGAGTTAGAGTTTGAAGAGAAAACAGCTTGAGAGATTCTAGCAGCTGCCCCAGCATAGTTCATGTGGGAGATTAGTGGAAAGGCTGAGTTTAGGTCTGTCTGCCTGCTGTCCCTTGAGAGGGAAGGTGAATTTATCAGACTGCATCTGAATCTGAGTGTGTTAAAGCCACTGAAGAGTGACCAGATTTAAACCTGAAGAAGACCGAAGATTTGCTGAACGCGATTGGCCTGTCAGGACATCCATTTACCACAGAATTCCCGGTTTTGCTTAGAGACACTGATATTGCAGCTGGACTGCTACCCGCATGGTGGTATGGTGAATGCTTTACTATAAATGTGCTGTTTGTTGTTAGTGGGTCGTGATTTGGTTCCCCACTCTTTAATCGTGCCATGCTTGCTGGAGGCTGCATCCAGCCTTCCCGGACTGATATCCTAACTGTCTTACCTGGCCTGGGCCCTGCCACACTGGCCTAGCCAACTACTTCAGGCGCAGAGAACACCATCGACGAGAGACCTGCCTGGGGATCAACCTCCTGCTCAACATCACGAACAGGAATGACACCACGGTGAATTGTGTGGGCTCTGCTTCTCCTGGCAAACCAGCAAGTCATCCTGCGGTCTCCACTTCATCCATCCTGTGTCCTGTACTGAGTAGAGTGAGTAAACACCAGGGTAGCTCCCTGCAACAACAGCTCAATCAAAGTGTGTCATCTGATTTAATTTTTTGTCTAATCATCACGAACTGAGCCTCCTGGCTCCGGATTACAAATTGTGTGTGCCTGTACATGCCTTTTCTTTTCATCACAGGGCCCCAACCAGTTGTGACGCCGGCCTATCCCGGGCAACATATCAGGCTAGCCTATCTCACCAACTGCGTATCCAGTGTTTGTGTAACTGTGTTGAAAGACTAAAAAGTGTATGCATAATTGTCTGACTGGATCAGTTATAGAATCAATCAACCTGATTATGCCCCTCCCTTGTTCAATTCCCCTGAATAAATCAGATCTAACTCTTTTTGCATTTAATCCGACTGTGGTTCCAGTTTGTACCAAAAGCACTGTACTATTGTTATTTGCTGTCCCTAACCTTGTTTTACAGGGGATCTCCAGGGTCGAACTGGTGGAACCAGCCCTGGTGTAAGTGCAAACAGTGTGGGGATTTGTATGCTGAATAGGGGCTACTGTGAAAGTGTTTGTTGCATATTGTCTAGGCCACTAGGGGGGAATGAAGGGGGTTACAGTGTCCAGGAGGGCTGTACCCAGGTTAGCCTTGTTACTAACAACCCTGTCCTCCGGGTGGAGGCATCCGTTTCAGTACCCAGGCCTCTTAACCTGCAACAAGCCAAGCAGGCAGGGGTAGTAGCCCTTGGGATAGCGCCATCTACAAGTTACATCCTGGAGGCACCGCTGGGATTAGCACCCCCTAGTGGTCAGATGTTAGAATCATTGTTGCTGGAATATGGCCACACCAGTAGAAGTTGTTGTGCACTAGTTGGTGGGGTGGGGTATGGGGCAGGAGGTTGATCCCCATCATGCCATGCTTATACTAGACATTCCCTTGAGTATTAGTAAGGACACAGTAGAAGGGATTATCTCCAAAGTCGAAGGTTTGAAAAATGCTGTGATGGTGGATCAGCAGGCTGATTTAATGACCCAAACCCTCATGGCCTTGGTGGAGTGTAGTGACCCCGTGGACGGCACTAAGGTGCCAATGACTATTACCCCCGAAGGGTCCCCAACTGCTTGGAGGGCAATGACTAAAGATAGTAAGGATCCCTTAGAGGATGAGCCCCCACCATTATCTGAGACGTTTGAGGAGAAATTTGCTAAGCTGTTGCTGGAGGAAGGGAAAACCGTAGAGGACTTTAAGCAATTATTCCTGCCACCTGGGGGTGTACCTTCCTCCATGCCCCTGCCCATTCCAGTATCGGCACAAGTGCCTGCACCTGCATTGGTGCCTGCAGTTAGTCATGACATGTACTGCAAGTTAAGGATGTTCTCGGGTACCCTCCCCACCCCATCGGGGGAGGATGACTGGAAGACCTGGATCAACTATGTTGCCCCCTTGGTACCCAAGTGGCAGTGTGCAGAGGATGAGAAGTGAAAAAGGATCATGGAACGTTTGAGAGGTCCAGCCCTGGAAGCCATTAGATTTCTGAGGTCCACGAATCCTGAGGTGTCTACTCAAAAGTACCTGTCTGCCCTGGAAGGCAATTTCAGAAGCACTGAGTCAGGGGAGACTTTGATGTGGCAATTCAAAGGTACAAAACAGTGGAGAGGGGAAAGTTTGTCTGCATATGCTACTTGCCTAGAGAGGACTCTGCAGATAGCTTATCGAAAGGGTGGAGTAGACACCAGTGACTTGAACAATGTGAGGCTGGGGCACATACTACAGCAAGCCAAGCACTCCAAATTGTAGATTATCCAGTTAAGGCTCCAGGGTAGGAGACATAACCCACCTGACTACTGCGACCTGATAAAGGAACTCAGGGAGGTTGAAGGTGAAGAAAGAGATTGTGATTATGGGGTGGGCGCAGCCCGAGTGACCACGGCACAGGAAGACCTCTCTGAAATGGAGACCACTAAGGATATTCCACCATGGGCTGAGTGGTGGAGAGACAAGCTGCTGAAGGAAGTCAGAAAAGTACCAATGGGTGCCTTTATGGAGGCCACCACTGCAGACAAAGACCCTGGTCCCTCTCAGGATGTGACTGCCAAGGGGGTGGGAGTGCACCCTCAGGCATCTTCTACCGAGGGTGACCCCCAGGCTGAGATCAGAAAATTGACTGCCACTCTAAAGGAACTGTTAAGACACGTTGCATCACCTTCACCACTGCAAACAGATATCGGACCCCTATCTCTTGTTACTGCTTCAGTCCCTCATGCAATGTCCTCTCCAAGGATGACCCCAGAGTCTATCATTTGTTACAACTGTGGAAAGGATGGTCATATGAAGAGAGAATGCTGGTCTCAGAAAGACTTAGATAAAGTTGTGTACAGACTTCAAGGGGAGCTCCAGAAAGCGAGACCTTGACCGAGGGGCGCTGGCAACAACCACAGTGAAGGATCAAGAAATCCTAATTCAAGCTTCTTTGTGGCTAAATCGTCTGTTCAGGCCTCTGCTACTGTCTCTCCAGACTGGTCCAAAATAGTAGGCCCCTCAATGGAAACTACTGTGACTGTCAATGGTATCCATGTTCGGGCTGTCCTCGACAGTGGGTCACAAGTGACCACTGTATTCCAGGACTGGTATGACAAACATTTATCTGATGTGCCATTACAATCTCTGGATGGCTTACATGTGTGGGGCCTGAGCAACAAGTCTTATGCCTACCTAGGATATGTCCGGCTTTGGCTGTCTTTTCCTGTGACTGTAACTGGTGTAGATGAACAAGTAGAGACACTAGCCCTGGTGTGCCCTCCTACCGGACTGTATGATGGGGTATCCCTGTTAATTGGAAGAGATGTCCACATGTTTGGGAGACTAGCACAACTCTGCCATGAGAAACAAGGGCAACGGACTGGATGGGCCCTAAGAATTCCAGCATTAATCAAAATGACTTATGACTTGCAACAGAAACCCGATGAAGTGGACCGAGATGAGCCAGTGGGGATAGTGTGGAAAAAGGATCCTGACTCTTTGGTGTTGGCCCCCAATGCCCAGTGTATGATCCATGGAGAATTCCACCTAAGGAGAGATGTAAAGAACAAAATATTGATGATAGATGCCCCTGGTGAAGGGAAGCTGCCAGAGGGGTTGATGGTTAAGCCCTGTATACTATCTGAATGTGCCCATGCCTATGCCCACTGAGTGATAGTGCAAGTGAGAAACATGTCGGACAGAGACGTTCGTGTGAACCGGGGATGTACGCTGGCTACAGTACACTGCGCAGACACTGCAGTATTACCCGGTAACAAGTACTCTGGTGGAAAGGAGAAAGTGACCCCAGACATATTTGACTTTGGTGATTCCCCTTTGTCTGCTGAATGGAAGACCTGAATTAGCAGGAAACTTGCACAGAGAGACCAAGTGTTCTCACTAAAAGAGTGGGACGTGGGGTGTGTCCATGGTGCCGAACATAACATACGCCTGCATGATGACTGACCATTTTGAGAGAGGTCCCGACGCCTTGCCCCAATGCACATAGACGATGTTAGGAGGCACCTACAGGAAATGCTTGCTGCTGGCATTACTCAAGAATCAAGAAGCCCATATGCATCCCCCATCGTAGTGGTGCATAAAAAGAATGGATCCATGAGGATGTGTGTGGACTATCGGACTCTCAACCGACAGACTATCCCAGATCAATACACCATGCCACACATACAGGATGCCCTGGACTGCCTGACTGGGGGTCACTGGTTCTCAGTACTGGATCTCCACAGCGGATATTATCAGATTCCAATGGCCCTGGAGGACCACGAAAAACAGCCTTCATCTGTCCTTTGGGGTTCTACAAATTTCTGAGGATGCCACGGGGGATTTCAGGTGCCCCTGCCACCTTCCAGAGATTGATGGAATGGGCGGTTGGAGACATGAACTTGCTGGAATGTTTCGTGTACTTGGATGATGTCATTGTTTTCGGACGCACGTTGGAGGAACATGAGACCAGACTGTTCAAAGTCCTTGATCGTTTGGAAGAATTCGGCCTCAAGTTATCCATAGACAAGTGCCAGTTTTTTCAAACATCTGTGAAATATGTGGGACACATAGTGTCTGCGGAAAGGGGTACAGACAGATCCCAGTAAAGTTGAAGCTTTGACCACTTGGCCCCAGCCCAATAATCTAAAAGAGCTACAGTGTTTCCTGGGGTTCTGCGGCTACTACCGCAGATTCATCAAAGACTATTCAAAGGTGATTCGACCACTCCTTAACCTTATCCAAGGCTACCCCCCTACCAACCGCAAATACAACAAGCATTTCTCAATGCCGAATGTTGTCTCGCTGGCATTGGCATTGGCAGTGCAGGAGTTAGAGACTCATAATAGGAATGGCAGTGAAGTACTGAAGTGATGCCAACCCCACCCCCACCCTGCAGAGACCAACAGGCGTTGGGGTATGCCTTTGGGTCGTCAGCTATAACGCTCATGCCATTTTACTTCACCCTACCCTGTAGACACTGACAAGTGTCGTAGTGTGCTTTGGGGTCTTTGGGTGTTATACTTACCCCATTCCATAAGGAAATATGCTGAGATGGGTGCAGTATGGGAGAATGGGGTGAACTTTGTGGCCGAACACTCCAAGGCACACCATGATGCCTGTCACTGGCTGCAGGGTGGGGGTGGAGGTGGAATGGCATGAGCATTACAGCTGATGATCCCAAGTCACACCACTGACGCCTGTCAATCTGTACAGGGTGGGGTGTTACAGTTGGAAACCCTAACATCGTAGGCCTATGTTGGTATTTTCACTCCAAATTTTAAACATGGGCTTTTTTGTGACCCCCACCTCATGAAGAGCGGCACTACCAGTTTGTTAGCTGAAAGGTGGTTTTGCATAACAAATATGCCATTTGGCGACACAGAGACAAAAACACATTTTGGGCAGTATGTGAAAAATGACAACTGTATTGTTCATGAAGAGTGTAAAACAAGCATTTGTCAATGCCGAATGTTGATTTCTTTGCCCCATTGAGCTTGCTCAGTTCCCCTCCCTCACCCGCTTGTTCTGTTTCTCCTGGTGCTGCAGGCTGTCCTTGTGTACTGGGCTCCTGCCTGCATTGGCACCTGTGTCTGCACAGAAAGAAATCTGCACCACTCCCAACAGAGCTCAGTTGAGCTCGGTCACTCTCCCTCCCTCTCTCACTCGCTCGATCCTAATCTGTCCCAAACACTGATTTCCAAAAGCGACTACGGTATTCTGCGCTGGAAACATGAAAACACATTTTGGGCAGGATATGAAAAATGACAGCTGTACTGTTCATAAGGAGGTGTGAGAAAATGACAGTGTTGAAAATGTGGCATGAAAATATTACTGCTTTGAGAAGTTACAAGGGTGTGTGGAAACTGCACAATGCACGCTCATAACACAGTCATTTTATGGACTTTTGTCACCAAATTTTCAACATAGGCATTTTAGGACCTCTGCTAATGAATGAACAGTGTTACTGTCATTTTTGTAATGTGTCCCAAACACTGATTTCCCACAGTGACCACGCTATTCTGCGCCTGAAGTGCGAAAACACATTTTGGCCAGGATGTGGAAAAATGTCAGCTGTACTCTTCATAAGGTGGTGTGGGAAAATGGCAATACTGAAAATCTGGAGTGAAAATATTACAAATTTGCAAAGTTACGAGCATGTGTAGCAACTGCACAATGCAGGCTCATAAAACAGTCATTTCTGGGATTTTTTAAACCAAATTTGGAACATAGCCTTTTTGAGAGCCCACCTCATGAACACTGGCACTGTTGTTTTGTTAATTCATCCCGAAAGGTGATTTTGCACAGTGACACGAAATCACCCTTTGGGGCTGAATAATGCCATGACAGTGCCAGAATTCATGAGGAGGGGTCCCAAAAAAACCCATGTTGAAAATTTGGTGCCAGCATTCCAAAAAATGCCTGAGATATGCATCAAAGTTGAAAAAACCCTATTTATTCCATTATACAGCTTACCGGCATTTCTTCAGTTTGCAGTTGGCTTTGAAGAGTGCAGATGTGTTGCCAGTCCACCGAAGATCGTCGCGCCAGACTCTGGAGGTAAGTATGGGGTGAGGGGGGTGTGGGAGGGTAGGGTGCACAGAGGGTGGGCGCGGGCTGTGGAAGGGGGGGCAGGGAGACGTTGAGGGATTATTTTCTTTCTTTACAGGTTAAAAACAAAAAAAAGCATAGCGGGACAGTTTTCTTGTTTTACAGGGCTATTTGGCACGCTGGGATGGGCTCCCAGTGTGCCAACAGACTGTTTCTTTTGGGGGACAACTGTAGCCAATAGGCTATTAGGTACCCCGTCAGAAAAAAGGGGGGGCGCAAGATCCGAGGGGGATTAGGCACCCACTCGGCACAACTGCCCTGGGTGTTTGTGGGGGGATGATGCTGACGGGGAGAGGGCTCCCCCGTTGGCAAATGAAACTTTGGGGGGGGACTTAATGCCAACGAGGAGTGGGCTCCCCATCAGCAAAATGAACTATGGTTAGGGCACTGAAGCAAATGGGGATTGGGGCCCCCATCAGCACACAAAAACTGTGGAGGGGCACATGCTGCCAAGGGGGATTGGGCACCCCCTCGGCATGGGGGGGCTCACTCATATTGTTTGTGAACACGGCAGCAAGCCGCTGCCATGTTCACAAACAATATCACAGTACTAAGGTTCTGCCCAGCAATGACGGGTTGCTCCCTCATTGCAGTGGAATGGCTTATGCTGCAATGATGAGGTGGCCCGATTGCAGTGGATGAAACCTTACAAGATTGTGGCACATTGGCTGAACTAGTATCAGCAGCAGTGTGCCACCCCATTGGAAAAAGCAGGCCAAGCCTCCAAAGGCTGTGGGGGCATTGCCCACAACAGGGCTGCGCTTCCACAACCTGCTTCTGCTGCAAGCTGCAGCAATATGTTTCTTGCACATGCTCGCAATCAACATAAAAATGGCAACGTTGAAAATCTGGAGTGAAAATATAAAAAATTAATGAAGTCATGAGCAGGCATAGAAAATGTGCAACAAACGTCCGTAACCCAATTAAGTTTTGGGATTTTTTTAACCACATTTTCAACATATGCATTTTGGGACCTCCCCTCATGAACAGTGGCATTGTTATTTTGTTAATTTGTCCCAAAAGTTGATTTCCCACAGCGACCATGCCATTGTGTGCCATAGGTGCGAAAACACATTTTGAGCAGGATGTGAAAATGACAGCTGTACTGTTCATAAGGAGGTGTGAAAAAATGCCAGTGTTGGAAATATGGCATGAAAATATTGCAAATTTGCGAAGTTACAAGAGTGCGTGGAAACTGTGCAACGCACGCTTGTAACACAGTAATTTTATGGACTTTCATCACCAGATTTTCAACATAGGCATTTGAGGACCTCTGCTCATGAACAGTGTCACCGTCATTTCCTCAAACTGTCCCGAAAACTGATTTCACACAGCAACTGCGCTATTCTGCGCTGGATGTGCGAAAACACATTTCAGCCAGGATATGTAAAATGACAGCTATACTCTTTATGAGGAGGTGTGGAAAGATGCCAATTTTGAAAATCTGGAGAGAAAATATTACAAATTCACGAAGTTACGCGCGTGCGTGGAAACTGCGCATAGCATCGCTCATAAACAGCCATTTTTAGATTTTTCCACCAAATTTGCAACAAAGGCTTTTTGAAAGCCGCCCCTCATGAACAGTGGCACTGTCGTTTTGTTAATTGGTCCCAAAAGGTGAGTCTGCGCAGTGACCGCGAAATCACCTTTTGGGATCGAATAACGCCATGAGAGTGACCGAGTTCATGAAGAGGGGTCCCAATAACCCCATATTGAGAATTTGGTGTCAAAATTCCCAAAAATACCCCAGATATGCACCAAAGTTGAAAAAACCCTATTTATGCCATTATACAGCTTACCGGCATTTCTTCAGTTCGTGGTCGGCTTTGAAGAGTGCAGACGTGTTCCCAGTCTACCGAAGATCGTCGTGCCAGACTCCGGAGGTAAGTATGGGGTGTGGGGAGTGTGTGGGGAGGCAGGGTGCGCAGTGGGCGGGCGCGGGTTGTGGGAGGGGGCAGGGAGACCGCGAGGGACCGTTTTCTTTTTTACAGGGTTAAAAAAAAAGGGAACATCGCGGGACGGTTTTTGGTTTTTCAGGCACATTTGACATGCTGGGGTGGGCTCCCAGCATGTCACCTGATTGTTTTTTTGGGGGGCTGTAGCTGACGGGAGATTGGGCACCCTGTCGGCACATGGCGGGGGCAAGAGCTGAGGGGGATTGGGCACCCCCCTCGGCACACAACAGATGGGGAGGGGGAGACATTATGCTGATGGGGAGTGGGCTCCCCATCTGCTAAATAAACAGGGACTGGGGACTGTAGCGGACAGGGATTGGCCCCCGTTGGCAAAGGAAGACTGTTGGGGGTGGGGAGTGCATGATGCGGAGGGGGATTGGGCACCCCCTAGGCACACACTTGGGGGGGTCATTATGCCGATGGGGGGGTGGGCTCCCCCGTTGGAAAATGAAGTGGATCGGGGAATGCGACAGTGGGATGGGGCACTGTCGCCATGTTTACGGTAGCGCTGCAATGAGAAGCTTGTGTTTCATTGCAGCGACGCTTAGATGTGGTCACCACATTACATCTTGCTGGTGTGGCACCTGCATTCTGTCTTACTGGGGAATGAGGGATGCACCTACTGATGCGTGCCCTGCATTGGCCCACAGTGACTGCACCTCCAAATCTGCTCCTAATGCAATATGTTGGCTGGCGCGAAAGCGCGAGCCAACATAAAAAGGGGGTTATCAAAGAACAAGAGAAAGTGTATTTTCAAACTGGTGAGCCATTTGGGACTCGGTGGACACCTGAATGTGAAGCAGCATTCTTTGAAGTCATATACCAGCTCACCCACGCCCCAGTCCTTGCCTATGCTGATCCTACCAAGCCCTATGTTCTGCATATGGACGCTAGTTTGCAGGGCATTTGGGCTGTGCTATATTAAGACTATGAAGATGGCTTGGGACCTGTAGATTTCGCCAGTAGGAGCTTGACCCCGTCAGAGTGGAACTATGCGGTCCACAAGTTGGAATTCCTTGTCCTAAAATGGGCCATAGTTGATCAGTTTCATGAGAACCTCTATGGGGCAAAGATATTAGTGAAGACTGACAATAACCCACTGACCTATGTGCAGACTTCAGCTAAACTGGATGCCACTGGGCACTGTTGGCTTTCTGCCTTATCAGCTTATGATTATGATGTTGAATACAGACCGGGACTAAACCACATTGATGCTGATACCCTGTCATGAAGGCCAGCTTCCAAGGACAATTGGGTCAGATTGTCTGAACCTGACATCAAAGCATTATGCCAAAAGTTTGATAAAGATGAACTAATGTCTGCGGACACAGTTGACTGCCTAGTAGATTGCTTGAGCCCTCCTGATACCTGCATACCGGCTGTTTATTGCCATGTCTCTGCTTTAGATATTAGTGCACTACCTCAGTTTGATAATGACAGTATTCAGTGGGCTCAATCCCAAGATCCCATGATTCAACCAGCACTTGACACTCTGCGTGCGGGGAAAGATGTGTCCAAGTTGCATTCCCCTGACTTGCGAACTGCTCTATTGTTCAAGGAAGGCCCTAGGTTAAAGTTGCATGATCAGTTGTTATACAGAGAGACAGTGGATCGTCGTGGTCATGTAGACAAGCAACAGTTGATCCTACACACAGCCTTTAAGCAGCTGGTACTGAGGTCCCTCCACAATCACACGGGGCACCTCGGTACTGACAGAACGCTTGACCTGGTATGATCCCGATTCTACTGGCCAAAGATGGGGGCAGATGTTGAGAATCATGTCAAAACTTGCAGTAGCTGCTTCCGGCAGAAAGCTTTGCCCCAGAAAGCTACCCACTTGTCAACATCACTACCAGTGCCCCCATGAAACTGGTCTGCATAGACTGCTTGTGCTTAGAACCCGACCAAAAGAACACTGGCAATGTGTTGGTAGTTACTGATCATTTTACACAGTACACACAAGCCTTCTCAACTAAAGATCAGAAGGCCTCTACCGTGGCCAAGGTGCTAGTGGAAAGATTCTTTGTCCACTATGGTGCCCCCAGCAGATCCATTCTGCCCAAGGCAGAGACTTTGAAAGCAGATTGATTAAGGAGATGCTCTCTCTCTGTGGCAGGGTGCGAAAGTCTAGAACCACTCCTTACCACCCACAGGGGGACCCCCAACCTGAACGCTTTAACAGGACTCTCCTGGATATGTTGGACACTCTTCATCCCAAAGACAAGTCCAGATGGAGCCAACAGATTAGCACCTTGGTACATGCCTACAATTGCATAAAAAGTGATGCTACTGGGTTCTCTCCCTGTCGCCTCATGTTCGAGAGAGAGGCCCAGTTGCCTGTAGATGTCTGCTTTGGAGTCTCCCTGGATGGGGTCAGAGCTGAGAATTATTTACAATATGTGCAGAAACTGAAAGCTCAGTTGAACCATGAATACCAACTGGCTCAAACAATAGTTGCCAAACGAAACCTTGCTAACAAGGAGAGATATGATCGACGGGTGAAGGCCCAAGTGTTGTTGCCCGGGGAACGAGTTCTATTACGTAACTTGGGACTGCATGGCAAGCATTAAATCGCCGACAGGTGGCATCATCTTCCACATGTAATAGTCAGTAAGCTGGATGATTTACCTGTGTACAAAGTGCGCCCTGAGAATGACTCTAAAGCTGTCAAGACCATGCACAGAAACCAACTACTGCCTATTGGCCAGGTGATCATTGATGCTGAACCATCAGACGTTGCCTCTCCTGGGCTGGTGACTCGAGCTGCTGCTAAAAAGAGACAGAGTCAACCTGCCTCAGTTGTTACAGACTCAAGACTTTTCCCCCGGCAGGCCCAGAATGATAGTGACTGTCAGTCCACCTCTGATGATAGTGAGTGTGACAATTATTATTATCCTTCCTATGAACTGAGTCAACTGTTTCAAGGTAACCCTATGTATAATCATGGGGATGAAGCTGGGCCCTCAGGACTGCCTAACCCTCCAGCTTCTTCCCTGGAGCAAATGCCCCCTGAAAGTGAAGTGCAAAGTGTTGCATCTGAAGTGACAGAGTCTTTGTGTCTGATAGAACTCTCTGAATGCCCGAGGAGGACTCTGATGTGGTAAATCTCCCTGGTGACATACCAGAACTTGAAGAACAATATGAAAGTGTTGACAGCACACCTTCAGTGCCGCAAAGTCTAATTGTGCCAGATTCTTCTCAGAATGAGCAACCTGGGCCCTCTTCAGAAGATAATAATGAGTAAAGTATTGTGGAGACAGAGTCTACAGAGCAGGGAAGCTGATAGTGTTTCCATACTGGACATTTCAACCAGTGCAGAGGAATCCCTCACTACAGGAGAAGAAACCCATGCCAGTGTTGACCGCCCAGAGCCTGTGTCTGTTCCCCCAAGAAAGTCTGGGTGAGCTGTCAAGCCAGTGATGCGCTTTAGCTATGATTCCCCTGGGAGACCTGTGGATTTGCCTCTCAATGTTGTTTATAAGGGTGTTTACATTTCCAAGAGCTCACTGCCCAAACTGAGCCTGTCAGCCACGTCTAAGTTTATTGCTCTACCCTCAGAACGTGGTACCCGTGCCCTATCTAGGTTATTCAAAGTGCAAGAAACTATTACATAAAAAGTATAGTAATGTTATTGTACAGGTCATAGTAAAAATCAGTACTGAATGTATGAAATATGCAAAGCTGTTGTCATTATGAATACATTATATGAATAGAGAACGCTCAATAAGTATAGTAATGTGTTATGTTAATGCTTACTGATGCATCAATCTTACTGTATTCTGTAGTAATGTCACGTATATAACATATTGTATATTGTCTTTTTCCATGCTATTATGATATAGACTTGATGTGGATGTCAAGTTCTTTCCACGTAGGAAAGGGTGTAACCCCCCTACAAATGGGGGTTCCTGAAAGTCTTCCTTGGTCTTATCTAAATGCTTACTGCCAGGCTGGTGTTCTGAGTCCTAGCGATTTAAAAGTGTTTGCATGTGAGTGCCCTGTTAGCCTCTGTGCCTGTCTCTTTAAGAGCTGCCTATCTTGTGGTGTAAAATTAATCTGGGTAGGGACCGAGTAGATTCAGGCTCGAGTCCCGCCCGGACTACAGTGTTATCGCTCCATTCTGCCATCGCTATTTGCGCAGAGGGATCCCTGCTAGGAACTGTGACTGTTTACTGTTTATCTGCTTTAATAATAGAAATATTGTAGTTTGTCTAACCTGCTTTCCTTTGCAGCATGGACATTTCAGTATTGCCCCACCATCTTGGTTCTGGAATACCTACTGGGACCAATCAGTACCTTTGGGGATTCTAAAATGGTGTCTGTCCCCAGGGGTCCTGTGGGAGCAAATTTCTGTAGGAGTTGTAGTTTTTGCACTTCGGTGACTAAATGAACCAGGAGGGGGAGCCCTTGCTTTGACAGACTGATGGATCAATCAACCAGAACCTTTGGACCGAAGGGAAATTCCCAAGCTGCCTGCTGCAGAGGGTCAGTCTGGAGTTAGAGTTTGAAGAGAAAACAGCTTGAGTGATTTGAGCAGCTGCCCCGGCATAGTTCGCGTGGGAGATTAGTGGAAAGGCTGAGATTAGGCCTGTGTGCCTGCTGTCCCTCGAGAGGGAGGGTGAATTTATTGGACTGCATCTGAATTTGAGTGTGTTAAAGCCACTGAAGAGTAACCAGATTTAAACCTGAAGAAGACCAAAGCTTTGCTGAACGCGATTGGCCGGTCAGAACATCCATTTACCACAGAATTCCTGGTTTTGCTCAGAGAGACTGATATTACGGCCAGACTGCTACCCGCATGGTGGTATGGTGAATGCTTTACTATAAATGTGCTGTTTGTTGTTAGTGGGTTGCGATTTGGTTCCCCACTGTGTAATTGTGCCACGCTTGCTGGAGGCTGCAACTAGCCTTCCCGGACTGATATCCTAACTGTCTTACCTGGCCTGGGCCCTGCCACACTGGCTCAGCCAACTACTTCAGACGCAGAGAACACCATCGACGAGAGACCAGCTCAGGGATCAGCCCCTGCTCAACATCACAAACAGGAATGACACCACGGTGAATCGTGTGGGCCCTGCTTCTCCTGGCAAACCAGCAAGTCGTCCTGCGGTCTCCATTTCGTCCAACCTGTGTCCTGTACTGGGTAGAGTGAGTAAACACCAGGGTAGCTCCCTGCAACAACAGCTCAATCAAAGTATGTCATCTGGTTTAATTGTTTTGTCTAATCATCATGAACTGAGCCTCCTGGCTCTGGTTTACAAATTGTGTGTGGTTGTGCATGACTTTTCTTTTCATCACAAGGCCCCAACCAGCTGTGATGCTGGCCTACCCCGGGCAATGTTTCAGGCTAGCCTATCTCACCAACTGGGTACCCAGCATGTGTGTGACTGTGTAGGGACTAAAAAGTGCATGCATAATTGCCTGACTAGATCAGTTATAGAATCAATCAACCTGATTACACCCCTCCCTTGTTCAATTCCCCTGAATAAATCGGATCTAACTCTTTTTGCATTTAATCTGACTCTGGTTCCAGTTTGTACCAAAATCACTGTACTGTTGTTATTTGCTGTGCCTAACCTTGTTTTACAGGGGATCTCCAGGGTTGAACTGGTGGAACCAGCCCTGGTGTAAGTGCAAACAGTGTGGGGATTGGTATGCTGAATAGGGGCTACTGTGAAAGTGTTTGTTGCATATTGTCACTCTAGGCTACTAGAGGGGGGGGTTACAGTGTCCTGGAGGGCTGTACCCAGGTTAGCCTTGTTACTAAAAACCCTGTCCTCCGGGTGGAGGCACCCATTTCATTACCCAGGCCCCTTAACCTGCAACTAGCCAAGCAGGCAGGGGTAGTAGCCCTTGGGATAGTGCCACCTAGCGGTTACAAATATATCCTTGGTGCTATTTCCTCCCCCCTTGCTGTTTGCTGGCCTTTTCTGAACACAAAAATATATCCCTGGTGCTAGTGGTCACCCCCCCCCCCACACACACACACACAGTCTGATCACCAGCCTGTTCTGTACAAAATAATATATTCCTGTGCTAGTACCCTCCCCCACCAATTGCTGGCCCGTGACTGTGATAACATTGAAATCCCTAGCATCTAGTAGCACCCCCTCACTGCAGCACTGAAAACTCCCCCTCCCCCCCAGTCACTTTCCCAGTCCCCTCAGTGCGGCAGGTGCATACGGCGGCCAGCTCAGCCCTCCTCACATGTCCTCAGCCAGCTACCATATGTCCAAGCAGGGAGCACGCCTCTTATTTATTGGACAGGGTGATGTACCCTGTCCTATAAATAAGGGGTGTGCCCCTGCCTGGACAGATGGTGACTGGCCAAGGAGGTATGAGGAGGGCTATGTTGGTAGTCACATATGCACCTGCAGCGCTGAGAGGACTGCAAAGGTGACGGGGGTTTTGTGCCATGGTGGGGGGCCGCTAGACTAAAGGGATTTCATGTTATCACAGTACAAACCAGTGACTGATGGGAAGGGGCGTTAGCACCAGGGATATATTATGTTGTACAGAACGGGCCAGTGATTTTGGGGGGGGACCACTAGCACCAGGGATATACCATTTTGTACAGAATGGGCCAGCGATTGGTGTGTGTGGGGGCCACTAGTACTGGGGTATATTTTTTTCAGCACAGGCCAGCGACTGGAGGGAGGGAGGACCACTAGGATCAGGGATAATAATTTTGTACAGAAGGGGCCGGTGATTGGCGGGGGGGGGGGACCACTAGCACCAGGGTATTTTGTGTTTTACAGTAGGGCCGGCAATTGGCAGGGGGGTGCCAAGGACCACAGGGAGTGATTGTGCTTCCCCAGTGGCCAACCAGTTAGGTGGCTGCATTATCGCCAGCAGCCACTAGGATTGCCCGGAGTCAAGTCAGAGTTTTGTTCGGGGGTATTTGCGGTGTGCAAATGGCCCATGCTGAACCCTTTTGTGCAGGACAAAGCTGCTGAATATGGGGCAGCATGGCTATTCATGGCCACGTCCATCCCCTTACCCACATCCATACATTATATTTTGTGCAGCTGCTAACCCTTTTTGTCCACACAACAGTTCCTTTTCAATATGGGGATCCAGTGGCAACCCCGGTTTGTGCAGGCAAAGACCTGTTAGCGCCCACGCAAACTGTGGAATATTGGGCCCCTGAAACCTAGTATATCTCTCCATGTGGACTGGTGAATTCATCATACTAAATGTGGTGGAATATGGAAAATACTTTTTAAATAGATGGAAATAACTGAATTTATAATTTTAGCAAACCTTTGTGAAAATGTGGTTGAAATTTTGCTAAATATTGGTGGAAATTTTGAAGACTTTCACAAAAGTGAAATCATAATACCACTGGAATGCTGCTGGCGGAAGATAAATTTCATCCAACCATAGCATGCTCGGAGGCCAGAAGGGAAAGGGGGACATAGAAACATAGAAAAGGACAGAAGAAAACACCCAGTGGCCCATCCAGTCTTCCCACACTGCCTCATGTAGGCCCCAGTGGCCAACTCCTTACATCTGTCCTCCTCCCACTTACTATGGCCATATGCCTGCCACACCCTCCATTGAAACCCCCACTGTTTTGTCCTTCACCACTTCCTCAGAGAGTCTTCCACTTATCCACTACCCTTTCAGTGAAAAAGTGCCTATAGACATCCCTCCTGGATTTTCCTCCTCTCAGTTTCAGTGAATTCTCCCCGTGTTCGTACTTAGGAAGTGAAGTGATTTACGTGCTTATATTTTTCTTATTTTTATTCTGTCCATTGTAGTCATTCAGATTCCAGAACATAATGCCAAATTTACCAATATATCACTTTTTTAAGCACCCTGGATGTTTTTATTTTGAAGAATCTGTCAAACCTGTGACCCCACTCCCCAAGCATCGAAGAAAGTGCTGCCAAAATTCGTAGAAAGTCCTTAGATCAGACTCAGATGTAACAGAGATCTAACAGTGAATTTACTGCTGCAAAATCCATATCGATGCAAATAAATGTAGAAAAAACTAACCACGTGATATGACCTATTAACTCAGAAATGAACAAAAACAATTCCAATCACTCGTACTTAAAAAAGATAAAGGTATATACAGCATACCCATTCACCCTCCCCTTGTAGCTCATAAATTCCTACCAGAAGCCTGTTAGGAAGCCAAATGGGTTAAGGTACATTGTAGAAGTTCATTAATTCCCTGGGATTGAGGTTCCCAATCCAGCCTTGAGACACAGCAAGACAGGCTGTCCATGGAGAGTGACAGATGAGTTCTATCAATCAGGGCCTGCCTTCTCGTGGCAAGGGTGAGGGATTTTCCAGCATCAGGTCAGTCTGCTGGGACCTGCCAAAGACGCAGTAGGAGAGCGGGCTCACTGGCAGTGTGAGCCAGCACTATGTGCACTAGTGCTGGAGGGAAGCTTGTGTTTACAGAGCCAAGGAGAAGACTACAAACCACAGGCAAGACAATGCAAACTGCTACTGAAGGCAACTGGTTGTCAAGGTAAGCTGCCCTGCTGCTAAGCTTCAGTAGAGACAATGAGAAACACAGATACATAAATACATAGACACTGAAGGCAAAAGGCTCGTGACCCTCCAGTCTGCCCACCCTCCCTCCCTAATTATTCTGCTTTGACCTTGTGGCAATCCTCCCTTTCTTTCTGCCCCTCCTTTCCAAGTAAGCCCACCTGCTTGCCCTAGCCCTGCTTGAAGCTGCTGGTTGATTTGGCATGTTACACTTCTTCTGGTAGTGTATTCCAGTTGTATACCACCCTTTCCACGAAGAAGTGCTTCTGGACATCCTTTTTAATCTCCCCCAGCCAGTTTTAGTGAATTCCCTCTCGTCCTTGTGTTTGAACTCAAGGAGAATAGTTCCTTGGTGTCTACTCTGTTTGTCCCATGCAGATACTTGTATGTCTCACTCATGTCACACCTGCCCCTCCTGTTCTCCAGGGTGTACATATTGAAGTCCCTCAGCCTCTCCTCAAACAGTCCCTCCAGAGGCCTACAAGCCACCGCTTTACAGTCAGGTGACTAACCACAGGGGGAGCTGCCTTGGGCAAGCACGGTGTAAGGTAAGCTAGCCAGATCAGGATTTACCTGAACACCCTAAGAGACTGACAGAGAGCAAGTCAGCTGATCTGTGAGAGATGCTTGACCAGAGCGACTGGCAGGGGAGAGCTGAGGGAGCTGTTGGCAGAGTACGAGGCTTGCAGGACAGGAGGCAGTACATCCAGCCAGGAGTGATGTGGGAGACACAGTCTTTCCAGCCTGAGGGTAATCATTCATGAGTAATCCAACAGAGTCAATGGGTTCTGCAACGTAGACTTGCTAAACTTAGTTTGGGATCATTGCCTGTTAAATGGACCAGGCCATCTGACTGGGGTTACAAACATTGGGAGTTGCTATTTATTGTTTTTTCAAGTGTGCCATTGCATGCCATTTACAGTGTCAGTGGCTCAGTAGGTAGCACACTCGCCTCTGAGGCCAGCAGATCAGAGGGCTGTGGGTTCAGTTCCCACATCTGGCACTTGGGTTAATATCCCAGTACTGACACTGTAATGCAGCATGAGAGGGGTGCTGCATTTCTGAGGTGCCGTCCTTCGGATGAGATGTTAAACCGAGGTCTCATCTGCCTGGACTGGTGGTAGTTCAGGTGGATGTTAAAGATCCCATGGCACTTATCGAAAAGAGTAGGGGAATTTCCCCGGTGTCCTGGCCAAATTTCCCCCCATTCACTAAAAATACCACCAACAGCTTAATCTGGTCCAAGGTCAGTTGGCATTCATCTGTATCCCCCCTCCCCCGGGTCATGCCTGAAAATAGGCAAGATTTGTCTAGTGCACTTACCCGGTCAACAAAAGCTAAATAAAAAAATTAAAAATAATGCCAGCCATAAACAATGCCATCAGGCCTGCCATGTTACAACACCAGGGTATCAAGGATTCTCCAGGGAGCTTTCTGGGACTATGGGCTATTTACTACTACCAGAGGTAAATGGGGTAGTGCCGACAGTACAGTTGGGTAGGGCCAATGTGCTGATGTGGGTAGAGGGAAGTGGTGAAGGAGCTAGTGGCACAGGATTGGTAGGCTCAGAAGTAATGTCTGTTTTAACCCTTTTCCTTCCTTAGAGCCTTGTTCCAGTTCCCTAATAAAATCACTCATTCTCTGTTTGAATTTCCTGACTCCTTTGCAGTTGTTTTAGTGTGAGCATATTAGTTGTAATTTGCCAAGCAGTTTATTTTCACTGAATTGTTGATTGCATTTTGTAGGAGGTTGGCAGGTTGCACCAGTGGGGGTCCAGTGGGTTTGTACTGTTTCCAAGCAGTAGCTCTAGCTTGAAATGTAGCCCACTTAATTTCCCCTGTATAAGTTTCGAACCAGACCCCTCAATCTTACCTGAACCCATAAGGCAGGGATACTGCACTGACATCTACAGTGAGATGGTACATTAACCAACACGGTCTCAGGTAGAAACGGGATGGGAGAACCACAGATGGTTCTCTGAGGTTCTAAAAGGTTCTGATATGCCATAAGAGGTTCTGATAGTTATCCGAGCCTTATCAGAACTTTCAGAACCTTTCAGTTTAAAGAACAAAAACTGTGTTACCCATCATTGTCCACCTTTAAGCTGTTGTCAGTGAAGGGATAGGAATGTAAAACAACTTGGAGGGGTACTATGCTACCTCCAGCCCCCTTTTTACGGCTGCGTGGGTGGAGCTCTGCAGATGTTATGCCAACATCTGAGAACAGCACTGTGGAAGTGTGTAACCGGACTGCTGTCCGGTGTGCTTCCACAGTGCTGTGGCACAGTTTTCATTGCTTGTGTTCATGCAAAAAAACACAAACATTTGGAGTATCACTGGGAACAAGTCGGTGCATGCCGAAACAGAACTTACAAAGAAAACACAAACCGGCAGCACTGTGGCATATTCAGAGCAGAAAGTCGCTTAATCTGAAAGCCCGTGGCTACAGAACCCCTGCCGCTTTTGAGTCCAAGGCGTGACTCTTCATCTCCCTGAATTAAGCAAACCTTCTGCTGTCCGGTTCGATTTATTTGTGCCCAAGAGTGCAGCAGGTTTGTGTTTTTCTTTGCGTTTATGCAGCTCTTCCCTTCTACCGGTCGCATAAACACACCCACTTTGGGGGCACTTCCATTTTTTCCACAACTGTGGAAGTGACGGACGCCATGCACAAGATGGTGGCACCGTACTCGTGCATGCGCAATTCAGTTATCACCACCATCTTGTTCATGGCATACTCCAGCCACACTTGTAAAAGCTCAGCGCAGCCATATCGGCTCTGACCAGATTTTGTTTATCTTTCTACCACCAGCACCAGCCTTCTTACTAGATAAACACCTGTGGGGAGTACATTAGGGGTTGGATATTCAGACTGCACCAGGCTGTTGTGCAAGCCTGGGTGCAGCGCAACTGGGATGTGCCAGGGCGCTGACAGGGTGATATTCAATGGTGCTGCGCCATGGCGCAGCACCGTTGACTATCGCTCTGCGGCCACCCGCATTGTGCATGGTGCAGTGGCACTGCACCAGCGCAAGTGGCCAGAGAGGGGCAGGGGGATGCGCTAGTGCAAGTGCGTTGCGCTAGGCGCATCAACCGCGATATTCAAAGGTGCACAGGCAAATGGGGCCATAATGCATGCTAGGTGCAAATGGGGCCATTTGCATGTCATTATGGCCCCATTTGCATGCAGGTGCACCCATCCTCGGTGACTTGCGCCTGGTGCCCTGCCAGGCTTGCAGCCATCGGACCGACGCCCCTGCTCAAACAGCAAAGTGCCCACTCAGCTCGATCAAGTCATAAGTATCAAATAGGAACTCCTATATCCCTGGTGGTCCACTGGACCATCAGGGATATAGGAGTTTTATATTTATACTTGCGCCGTAATCGGGCTGTGAGCGGTCCACTGGACCACCAGGGATATAGGGGTTTCTTATATTCATACTTATGCCCATGATCAGGCATGGGGGGGGGCGCTACCTGACGGAGGGTGCCGCCAGAGCTCGAGTGGCCACCCACAGCTGGCAGCTGCTGTGTTGCGCCCTGCAATACGGCACCTCACCTGTGGGTGGCCGGCTGTTGCTCCTTTATTTTTTGGAACAACTGTATGCGGTGCATGTAGGGGTTGCGCCTGCATGGGCTCCACACATCCCGCCTGAATATCGGATGTGTGTTGGGGTATGTATGGGCACACCTCCCCTACTTGGCGCTCAAGATACATTACTGATGCACCCCTGGCATCGGGATTTGTGCCCTGCACTTTCCCCTTTTGAATATCGTGCCGGGGCTCATCAGTGAGTTGCGCATGGCGCAACCTTTCTGAATATCCCACCCTAGGTTCCAAAATCAATGTTTAAAAAAATGATCAGAACTGGAAAAAAAGTTGTGATGAGGCTCTTTTACAGAACATAGCACCCAAATTGGATTTCCCATCCCTAGTTGCAAGAGAGAGAGGGTCCTGGTAGGATACTCATGACTGCCGTCAGATAGTGGGTACAATCAGTTAGGAGCATCCTTCTCAGTGATGTCTCACTCAGTCCTTTCTCCCACCACCCCACAGCCTTCTTTCCAACCTTCTTTTTGAATAAAGACTTACTGGGGGAGTAAGCCAATGTTTAACAAGCATTTGTCAATGCTGAATGTTCAATGCTGGTATTGCTATTGTACCGAGTCTTGCTTGTACACATTTTTACTAAATATTTACCCAGGATAGAACAGATGAGAAGCATTATCTTATTTTCAGTGGTGTCCTGCTTTGACACATTGTTAAATTGTAATTACCCAGGATAGGGCAGCTGAGAGGCAATATCTACTTTTAAGTGGGCCCCCACATTTTGACCCCAAATGTCCAACAGTCTTTTTATGACCTGACGTTATGATCAAGACAGGTGGAATTTTTAAAATCTCATCTGAGAGATGATTTCGCTGTGCGGCTATGGAAACAAGTTTCAGGGGAGATTTGAAAAATGACCCCTGCCATGTTCAGGAGGCGGGGTAACACAAGGGATATGTTGAATTCTAGGGGCAAAATCTGCAAAAAATAAAGTTATGAGCAAATGTTGGAACAATCTGTTTCCTCATAATGTAGTTGTTTTTTCTCATTTTTTTAACCCAACTTTTCAACATAATCTTTCTATGACCACTCTTTCTCAGCATGACAGGTGTCATTTAAAAAACAATGGTTGAAACATCAGTTTATGCCACAAGTGTTAAAACACATTTTGGGAAGAATCTGAGAAATAACAGCAGTCACATTAATGAGGTGGTGTGAAAAAAATGGCTATTTTAAAAAGTTGGGGTCAAAATATTGAGAATTACCACAGTTCCGAGTGTGCATTGAACAATTGTAATGTAGACCCATGACTTTGTTGTTTTCTCATATTTTTACTCCAGATTTTCAACATAGCCTCCTTATGACCCCACATAGCCTTCTTATGAACCCACCTCATGAACAAGGGCGGAGAACATTTTCAAATCCTGCCCAAAAGGTAATTTTGTGCCACAAGTGTGAAAACGCATTTTGGCTAGAATTTCAAAAATGACAGCTATCACATTCATGAGGTGCTGTGAAGAAATGGCTGTGCTGAAAATTTGGGGTTAAAATGTTGAAAATTACCAAAGTTACAAGCCTGTATTAGAAAATTTCAATGTAGGTTCATAACTTTCTTATTTTTTAATATTTTTACCCCAAATTTTTACCATAGCCTTCTTATGATCCCACCTCATGCACAATGGAAGAGACAAGTTTCAACTCTTGCCCAAAATGTAATTTCTGCAGTGACCAAAAAATCAATTTCGGGATGTGAAAATGCATTTTGATCAGGATTTGAAAAATGACAACTGTCACATTCATGAGGTATTATGAAGAAATGGCAATGTTGAAAATTTGGGGTCAAAAATATTGAAAATTACCAATGTTCTGAATCTGCATTTGCAAATTTCAATGTAGGCTAATAACTTTCTTTTTTTTTTAAATTTTTACACCAACTTTTCAACATAACTATGACCCCACCTCATGAACAAGTATGAAGAAAATTTTCAAATCCTGCCTGAAAGGTGATTTCACGTAGTGACCACAGAATCACCTTTTGGAACAGACTTGCCTAATTTCACTATCATTGTTCATGAGGTGGGGTCCCAAAAAAGACATGATGAAAATTTGGGGCAAAAATATTCAAAAATGGCCAAGTTATGTCACTAAGTTCCAAACACCATTGAAATACATTGAACTCCATACCTGATTTCCTCAGTTTGCAGTCCGGCTTTGAAAAGTGAAGACCTGTCTGTGGCCCAGGGAGGATTACAGCATAGGACCCTCAGTGGGTAAGTAAGGGCTTGGGGTGGTGGGGTGGTGGGTGCTGAGGGTCGAGTCGGGTGAGGGAACAGTAATGGCAGCAACAGACATCGATGGACGATTTTCTTTTTTATGGGGTTTAAAACATCGATGAGGGATGGTTCTCTTTATTTCAGGAGGTGACACTGGGGAATTAGGCACCCCCAGATTCGGGGTCATGTTTGTGGGGGTGAGGTAATGGGTACTGAGTGGAACAGTTGGGTGGATGGACAGTAAAGGCGGTAGCAGAAACAGACATTGATGGACCTTTTTTTTTGCAGGATATATATGTATGTATGTATATATATAAACTATGAGGAACAGTTTTCTTTATTTCAGGTGGTGACACTGGGAGATTGGGCACCCCTAGCGTCAGTGCTGTGTTTGTGAGGGGGGCTGCTGAGAGGGAGGGTCAGGTGGGGGAGGGACAAGGTGGGGGGACAAATACAGCAGCACCAACAACAGACATCGATGAATAGTTTTCTTTGTTACGTGGTGCAGTTCTTCAGCAGGCTGATCAAGACAGATCAGCTGTGCTTGCTGGGCTACGTAGATCAAAGGAAAAAGCCGACCTATGATTGGGTCAGCTCTTTCCTTTGAAATACACAAAGTTTCCGCCCAGCAAGTCAAAATACTGTCATGATCAGCCAGGCTGATGATTGGTGTGACACTGACGAACCCCTTGCAGCCCACTCTGCATTGCACTGACAGTGTCACACCCCTCAAAAGCTGCTTTAATAACAAAATGTTCGCTGCACGTGCGCACATGACAAACATAAACAAGCATTTGCCAATGCCGAATGCTGTCTTCCTGGCATCGGCGTTGGTAGTGCAGGAGCTAGATAGATGCATAATAGGAATGGCAGTGAAGTATGAAACTGACACCAACCCCACTCCACCCTGCAGAGACTGACAGGCATTGAGGTGTGCCTTTGGGTCGTCGGCCATAATGCTCATTCCTTTTCACCTCACCCTACTCTGCAGACTCTGACAAGTGTTGCATTGTACCTTGGGGTTGTCGGGCCTTATGCTCACCCCTTTCAATAAGGAAATACGTTGAGATGGGTGCAGTATAGGGGAATGGGGTGAACTTTGGGGCCGAAGACTCCAAGGCACACCTTGATGCCTGTCACTGGCTGCAGGGTGGGGGTGGGGGTGGAATGGCTTGAGCATTACAGTCGACAATCCAAAGTCACACCCCTGATGGCTGTCAGTCTCTACAGGGTGGGACGTTATGGTAAGAAACCCTAACGCCCCAGGCGTTTGTTGGTATTTGCACTCCAAATTTTCAACATGGGCTTTTTGTGACCCCATCTCATGAAAGCATTTGGGACCTCTGCTCATAAACAGTAGCACTGTGATTTTGTTAATCTGTCCCGAACGTTGATTTCACACAGCGACTGTGTCATTCTGCACCAGATTTGCGAAAACACATTTCGGGCAGGATGTGAAAAATGACAGCTGTACTGTTCATAAGAAGGTGTGAAGAAATGGCAATGTTGAAAATTTGGAATGAAAATATTAAAAGTTCTCGAGGTTATGAGTGTGCGTGGAAACTACACAATGCATGCTCATAACACAAGTCATTTTGTGTAATTTTTTCACCAAATTTTCAATATAGGCATTTTGAGACCTTCGCTCATGAACAATGTCACTGTAATTTTCTTAATCTGTCCCGAACATTGATTTCCCACAGTGACCGTACCATATGTGTGAAAACACATTTCAAGCAGGATGTGAAGAACAACAGCTGTACTGTTCATAAGAAGGTGTGAAAAAATGGCAATGTGGAAAATCTGGAGTGAAAATATTAAAAATTCTCGAACTTACTAGCGTCCGTGGAAACTATGCAATGCATGCTGCTAGCACAGTCATTTTTTGGAATTTTTTCACCAAATTTGCAACATTGGCTTTTTGGGAGCCCACCTCATGAACAGTGGCACTGTTGTTTCATTAATCGGTCCCAAAAGGTGATTCCATGCAGTGACTGCGAATTCACGTTTCAGGACCGAATAACGAAATGACAGTGACGGAGTTCATGAGGTGGGGTCCTAAGAACCCCATGTTGAAAATTTGGAGCCAAAAGTAGCAAAAATGGCCCAGATATCCACCTAGTTGAAACACCCCCATTGATGCCGTTATACAGCTTATACAAGATTTTCTTCAGTTCATGATGAGCTTTTGAAGAGTTCAGGCGTCTCCGCTCCACGAAGATCATTGTGCGGGCTTCAGAGGTAAGTGTGGGTGAAGGTAGGGAGGTGGGGTGCATAGAGGGTGGGTGCAGGTTGGGGAGGTGCTCCAGACGAACGACAGACCATTTTTATTTTTAGGAACAGACATCACGGGAAGGTTTTCTTTATTTACAGGTGAAATAAACTAACTGTTGGGCACACTGGGTGGCTCCCAGTGTGCCCCATGATTTTGGTGGGTGCTCTGGCCACACTGGAGTGGCCCCAGTGGCACACAATGGGGGTGAGGTGGGTGGGGCAGGAACATGCCAACGCGGGTCGGCTTCGGGTGATAGTGGAGAATACGACCACGAGGCACACTGGGGTGGGCTCCCTGTGTGCCACACAATCTTGAGGGGTGGGTTATAAACATGCCAACAGGAGGGTTGGACATCCCCATAGTCGGCTTTCTAAGGATTGTGAAAGGCAGACGGCAACAGCCGCCACCTTGTTTATTGAAATGTTTCAGCAGGCAAGGTGCGCCCTGCAATGATGGGGCGCGCCCTCATTGTGGTGGCTAAATTCTTTCAGGTTGGTGGCATGCTTCTCAACTGCTGTCATAGACAGCTTGCTCATTCATTGGCACCACATAGACCAGCCCAAGAAAGCAGTGGTGCCATTTGCCACAACACTGCTGCACCTCCATAACCTGCTACTCCAGCAAGCTGCCACAAAATGTTGCTTGCGCTGCGCACGCAAGACAACATAAAAAGGGAGGAATGCTATAAACTCCCTTACAAAATACAGTTAAAATAGTTGTTAGTATTATATTTAATTATGCCAGGAAACCATCACATGGATTTCTTCATTTCAAGAATTCAGAAAAAAGGCTCTTGTTCTGGAAAGAATAGGAGAAACAAGATGCAATCAGTATTCTAAAACCAACAGGGAACCTGCTGTTTACACTAGAAATGGGACAATGTCGAACTGCTCGTTTAATCCTGGGGAAACCAGTGCACCTAGCTAGAAAGTCCCAAAGGCTTCTCTTTGAAAGAAGTGTGTATTGAGATCATTGGCCCTCTGGCCTAGGTTTACTTTCTCGATTCCACAGAATTGAAATGTATGTCCCAGTGGATCTTGTGCTTCCAAAATATGCTTGGACAAAGCCCTGTCATGATGAAGACACAACACTTCGCCACTGTAAACCTCAATAAAAAACATGAGATCCCGCAGTTTGTTAACTGCCGCACTGTCAGCATGGTGTATTTAGCCAAGTGCTGTTAAAATGCCTTTTATAAGGGCAACACCTCTAGGGCACTGAAAGTCTGAGTGGAGAAACATCTGAGTTGTATCAGACATGGGGACACAAATAATGCTTTGTCCTAGCATATTGCCCAATTTTCTGTCAGCCCATATTTGTGAGCAAAGGGATTGTAAATTGGCCCCGAACAGCCAGATGGACAAACCTCTCCACTTCCTGGTTTCCCGGCTCTGTCTTGTAAGCGTGGTTAATTGAGGGCTGGCTTTAATTTCTATCAACAGCCTCTGTAAAATATAAAAAAAAAAAAAAACAGATGTCCCACGGACCTCTAAGGAGTGTGCCCCTGCACTCTCCCTATGCCAGCGTCACAGTACAGCTGAGTGCGAGGGCAGGGCCAGCAAACTGGGAAGGGGGGATTCATTTGACAGCTCCTGAGGGCTAGTTTATGATCCCTTCCTTCCAAAGTATTCACTAATATAAACCATGGCGACCAGTTTTAAATAATTCCCACACAGTTGAGGGAGTTTTGTGGGTATTGGGATATAGCCCACCCAGTCTTGGTCCCTATCTATTCCAGCCCAGTAGACCCTAACTGGTCTCCAGCGACTTTCCCATGTCCCTGCCCACTTCCTAACATTCCTCTATGTCTTTCCCAAACATGCTTGAAGTCTCCTACTGTTTTCACGTTCACCACTTCTGCTGGAAGTCTGTTCCACGTGTTCACCACTCTTTCAGTGAAGTAGCACTTCCTCATATCCCTCCTAAATTCCCCTGCCCCCAACTTCATTGCATGTCCTCTGGTTTTGGTGCTTTTCCTCATTTGAAAGACTCCCTTCCTGCATTTTGTTCACTCACTCTCCTTTCCTCATGGTATATATGTATAAATAAAATGTATGGTAAGTGCCTATTAACCACCATAATCAGCAGTCACACAGCTTTGTTATGCACTGTTTAGAATTTTAAAAGTTGTTACCCACACTTCAGAACTTCCAAACAGTGGCACAACAAAAGAGAATGCACCAGAGTTCCATAATTCTCACACATAGAATGCAAACAGTGCTTTTTTGACCATACACTATAAAAGATGATTGCTGGGGATCGGGTGACAATCACGTTGAAATCACCTCTTGTGGTTGCTAGGGCTTTAGTAAACTTCTCGAGCTGCGCTCTCGAGCTTTACCATGTTACCCTAGCAACCACTCGAGGTGATTACAGCGTGGTTATCACCCAATCCCCAGCCATCACCCTCTATGTTAATATCCCCCATTCTCTCCTTGTATTGCTTTTGGTGCAACCCCTGAACCATTTTTGTTGCCCTCCTCTGGACTGCTTCCAACCTGCAAATTAGCTGCTGCATTGGCTAGGTCTCAAACCTGGGTCAGTTGTTTAAAAGGCAGT
Source organism: Neoceratodus forsteri (assembly GCA_016271365.2). NCBI lineage: Eukaryota > Metazoa > Chordata > Ceratodontiformes > Ceratodontidae > Neoceratodus > Neoceratodus forsteri. The sequence continues at coordinate 73,800,096 of JADMNL010000036.1, forward strand.
AATGCTAACAACACTGCCACTGATGCTCTTGAAATAAAAAAATAAAAAAAAGAATTTTAACTGCACCAGGACTGCAGGAAGTAACCATAGGATTCCGAATTAATTTTTTGTTTGTTTGTTTATGTGAAATGTGCAACCTCAGATTTTCACAATAGAATTCTTATACTTGCACAACTGATATTGTATGATTTGACACTAATATGAAGCTACGAACTGACAGAGTTTGATTTCAATTGGCTTATGTAACTTAGTGTAGTGGCATGCTTGTGTAACTTGTTATAAATCTTTGTGGCTGTTCGCCTCTCTCTCCCATGGGGAATACCACCCTGAAGGGGTACCGAAGGCAAGGAACCCTCGAGGAGGGTTCCTCCCCTTGATGTGCTGTAGGAAGGATTCCCTTGGCTAAAGGTACCTTAGGAAGGAGTCCCAAGGAGAGAGGCGAGATGCTGGAGGAGGAGGGGAGGATGGAAGGCCAATGAAAAAATGTTTCAGGGATAAGCTGGAAGGCCTGCCTTTTATAGTTCAGGCAGGGAGCGTGGGTGGTTGCTCCAGCCCATCGAACCACAGGTGAAGCCTTTCAAATGCTGCTTTTAGGAAGCAAGTATACCAGATTGACAGTGGGAAAATGACCCAAATGAGCACAACATTTCCTTGTCTCCTGTTTATCAGATTCTATACCTACGAAGTCAACGTGATTAAACGGCATGGTTAAGCTATGGAAAGTTTAATAAAGTCAAGATGCACTCAGTTAAAAAAAAAAAACAGATTACCATGTCCACTTATTTACCATCACTCATGTTTTTTTAAAAAGAAATCTAGATTATAAGTACATCTATAACACTGCTAAAATGTGTTTTCAGCAGATATTTGTCTGTGGTCTTGATATATTGATAATACCCTGTGTATACTGAGGGGTAAGCAAAATGAGACCTCCACATTCATAGATTACATCAATGAGAATTATATAAATCTCAAATATACATTTAGTATGCCCAGAACCAAGAAGAATCTCCTTTATCTTAGACTGTATGTTGATGCCGAAAATACTGTTCAGTCAGCAGTTTCTAGGAAGCAAACAACGTCCAACAATCTGTTCTGCACATAGAGAGTGCCATATCCAGAAATGGGTCAGTTCAATATCATTTGGTCAACACCTTTGATTGAGGAGTAATTTTTCATAAGAGGTAGAATTTTTAAAGCAGCTTGGAGAAACAACACCTATTTTAGGAAAGGATTACAGGGAGGATGTGCTTAAAACAGCTTTTTGAAAGTTAAGAATATGGACAGGAGACAAGTACTATGATCAAAAAGAAAAGAAAGTACACAAACTGACAAATGTTTTGTCACTGACTTCAACAAGAAGTCAGAATAATTTGATAATGTTCTAACAAGACACTGTGGTATCCTTAAAAACAAGCATCTGTCCATGCCAAATGTTTGCTTGCTGGTATTAGCACTGGAAATGCAGGGGTTAGACAGATGAAGAGTAGGAATGGCTATGAAGTAATGAACTTCACGCCAACCCCACCTCCACCCTGCAGAGATGGACAGGCATTGGGGTATGTGTTTGGGTCGTCGCCAATAACGTTCATGCCATTTCACCTCACCCTATCCAGCAGACACCGACAAGTGTTGAGGTGTGCCTTGGGGTGTTCAGCTTTACAGTCACCCCACTCCATAAGGACATACGCTGAAATGAGTGCAATATAGGAGAATGGGGTGAACTCTGGGGCCGAAGAGTCCAAGGCACACCTCAGTGCCTGTCACTGGCTGCAGGGAAGAACAATTGCCAGGGAAACCAGGTCAGGAGACAAAAGACAAATGGAAGGAGGAGATAGGGACTTGTGAGGGGAGGTGAAGAAGTGGCACAAGTCATGGAGTGGAAAGGAGAGAACAGGTTACTATGCAGAGAGAGGGAGCGGGCATTTGTGAAGGGCCTTCAGAAAATAGTTGTGCACTGCTAGAGAGGCAGAAGGTGGAGGAGGGAAATGATGAAATTAGAGGAGTAATTGATAAATGCCTGGACCAAACTGGAGTGGGGGGGGGAGTTCTGCTGGGAGAATTGCAACAGGGGTAAAAGGGGGAAATAATGTGCAGGAGGAAGAAGAGGAGCCGGAAATGAGAGAGGGAGATGAATGGAAGCAAGCAGGGAGTAAGAGGTGGAATCTTAGTGCTGGGGGACTCAATACTAAGAGGAGTAGGGTGGGTAGCAAGGAGAGGCACAGTCGATTTGGGTGGAGGCCATGCCAGGAATGACAGCGGAAAGGGTGGGACAGTCTGTTCTGAAATATGCTAGAAGGGTAGGGACAAGCCTCATTTAATTATACATCTTGGGATAAACGACCTGGCTGACAAGACAGTAGATACAGTCCAGAGGAGGTTTGAGGAACTAGCACACTTATGTGAGAGGCGGGAAGATCAGTAACTTTTCAGAGATACTTCCGTGCCAAAGGCAAGCACAACAAGAAAGCTGAGAATAGAGGAATTTAACAGATGGCTAAGAACCTGGTGTTGTGCTAAAGGGTATGGGCTGTTGGGGGTGGGAGGACCTGGGAGGACAGTAGTCTCTATGCCAAGGACAGACTACACTTGAGTGAGGAGGGAAAGAAAGTGTTGAAACAGAGGATGGAGGAGTACATAGAGGAAGCTGGGAATTTAAACTAGGAGTGGGGGTGGCAGTTGGGAAGAGATATGCAGAGACCACAGGTTGGGAAACCATATGAGCTACCCCCGAACAGGGACAAAGGACAAATGGCAAGTGCTGTTGGTGATGCTAGGAAAGGGGGCAGGATGGGGGGGGGGAGGGTGGAAGGTGGTTACCCTTACTGCTAGGAGCCTTGGGAGGAGAACTGCAGAGTTACAGGTGCTCATGGCAGAGGGAGAGGTGGACATTGCAGTCATCACGGAAACATGGGTCACCCAATACAATGACTGGGACCTGTCTATACCAGGGTACAGGTTATTTCATAGGGACAGGGTGATTGGGAAAGGAGGGGGAGTGGCACTATATGTGAAGGAAGGACTGAAGTGTGTAAGGGAGGAAGGGGAGGAGGGTAGTACGGAGTCACTTTGGATGCAAATCCAGGATTCCAAGAATAGGATTCTTAGAATGGGAGTGGTGTACAGGCCACCATCTCAGACGGAGGAGTCAGACAGGAACTAGCGGGACAGATCAGGAGGACCTGTGAGAAGGGTAGTGTGGTGATTGTGGGGGACTTCAACATGCCAGGAGTGGACTGAGCACCCCAACAACCAGGAACAGAAGGGAGCAGGTACTGCTGGATGCCTTCCAGGACAGCTTCCTGCTGCAAATGGTCAGTGAACCAACCAGGTTAGGAAATACCCTTGACCTTGTGCTGGCAAATGGGGACTTTGTGAGAGAACTTACAGTGGAGGAACCGCTGTCAGGGAGTGACCACCTCAGTATGGCTCACATTGGATATGGGCAAGGAAGGAGTGGAGTCATGACAATAGTGCTGGACTTCAGGAGGACCAACTTTGGGAGGATGGGGAAGGGTAAAGGTACCTGGCCAGAATTCAATCTAGTATGGACACTAACCAGAGGTGGGAGCTCATAAAGCTGGGGATAGTGGAGGCAACCAAAACTGCTGCAAAGCCCAGAGCAAGAAGGCTAGGGCTAAGAAACCGATCTGGTTGAGCAAGAAGGTCATGGAAAAGGTAAGGAGGAAAAGAGCTGCCTTTAGGAAGTACAAGAAAATAGGGATGGGGAGGACAGGGAGGAGTACTTGACAGAATCGAAGGAGGTGACAAGGGCAGTAAGGGGAGCCAAAGCATCTACGGAACTCAGGCTGGCACAAGGCATTAAGAAGGGGAGAAGGACTCTTTAGTATATCAGGGAGAAAAGGAACTGTAAGGACCACATAGTAAGGATTAGGAAGGAGGGGTTGGGTGGAAGCAGGGTGCATAAGACATGGAAGCAATTAAATGAGTACTTCTGCTCAGTATTTACTAAAGAGAAGAGGGGCGTGACACCAAGGTGGGAGAAATGGCAGAAGGGGGGAGTGGTGACAGATGGGGAAATCATGGAGAGCAGAGTTCGAGAGGATTTGAAGGCACTGAGGTGGACAAGGCGCCAGGCCCAGATGGCATCCACCCCAGGGTACTGAAGGAGTCTGGCAGAGGTCCTGCAGGACCTTGGCAGACCTATTTAATGCCTCACTACATTCGGGGTGTGTACCTCAGGACTGGAGGATGGCTCATGTGGTGCCCCTCCACAAGAGTGGCCCCAAGGATGAACCAGGAAACTACAGACCAGTGTGCCTCACATCCATCGTGGGTAAGCTAATGGAGACTATCCTGAAGGAGAGGCTGGTGGCCCTCCTAGAGGCCAAAGGACTACAGGACAGCAGACAGCATGGCTTCATATGTGGCAGATCCTGCCAAACCAACCTGGTCGAGTACTATGACTGGGTAACTAGGCAACTGGACAGGGGCCATGCAGTGGATGTCCTGTATCTGGACTTCAGTAAGGCATTCTACTCAGTGCCACATGGAAGGAAGTTAGTAGGCACAGGGGCAGGTGCAAAGCTGGTGAGATGGGTAGGAAACTGGCTGCAGGGAAGGCAACAGAGGGTGGTGGTGGTGGGGAGCTCTCACACCCAAGGGCAGTGACGAGCGGTGTTCCACAGGGCTCAGTGTTGGGACCAGTGTTGTTTGGGATATTCATTGCAGACATATCATGGGACATCAAGAGCAAGATCAGTCTGTTTGCTGATGATACCAAGGCAGGCGCAGTGGTGGATGACCTAGGGAATGGCAGGGGTTGCAGGATGATCTGGCAAAGCTTGAAACCTGGTCAGACAACTGGCAACTGGGCTTTAATGCCAAAAAGTGCAAGGTGCTGCATTTTGGGATGAAGAACCCAAGGAGGAGTTACCAGCTAGGGGAGTGCAGCTAGCCCAGACAGAGGAGGAGAAGGATCTGGGTGTGCTCATTACAGGGTCAATGAACAACTCGGCACAATGTAGGAAGGCAGCTGCAAAGGCCAACAAAATGGTGGGTTGTATTGCAAGGGGTATATCCTCGAGGAGGGAGGAGGTGATTCTGCCACTGTATAGGTCATTAGTTAGACCACACCTGGAGTACTGCATGCAGTACTGGCGTCCATATCTGAAGAGGGACTTAAGTTACTGGAGGGGGTGCAACGCAGAGCGACAAAGATGATCAAGGGGCTGGGGGACTTATCATACGAGAGGAGGTTGAAGGAGTTGAACATGCACTCACTGGAGAAGAGGAGAGACAGGGGTGACATGATTGAAACCTTTAAATACATGAAAGGAATAAACAAGACGGGTACAGAGGGGCTGTTCAAAGTAAGGGAGGGGAGGGCCACCAGGGGTCATGATATGAGACTGGAGTGAGGAAGGTTCAGGAGGGAGATGAGGAGACACTTTTTTACAGAGAGGGTGGTGGCTAGGTGGAATGCGTTACCTGCTGAAGTGGTATGCAGTAGAACAGTGGACTGCTTCAAACGAGGATGGGACAGGACAGGGGGAGGGTTAATGAAGGGGAAGGGTGGAAGGGAGGGGCAGCTGCAGAATAAGGGGTGCTAGCTGCACATTCGAAGCAGACTTGATAGACCTCTAGGCCTTTATCTGCTGGCAAATTTTATCTTCGTATGTTCGTAGGGTGGGGGTGAAGGTGGAACGGCATGAGTATTACAGTCGACAATCCAAAGGCACACCCCTGATGCCTGTCAGTCTGTACAGGGTAGGACGTTATGGTTAGAAACCTAACGCCCCGGGCATTTGTTGGTATTTGCACTACAAATTTTCAGTATGGCCTTTTTGTAACCCCCACCTCATGAAAGCTCTTCTCATGAACAGTGGCACTGTGATTTTGTGAATGTGTGCCGAACTTTGAGTTCCCCCAGTGACCGTGTCATTGTGTGCCAGATGTACAAAAACACAGATGGGGCAGGAAGAAGAAGAAGAATCAGCATTTATATAGCGCTTTTCATACATCCAAAGCGCTTTACAAGCAATGCTAGACTGGTAGTGAAGTGACAATGTGTAGTGGTGGCCATATCGCACATCATCACCCACACACAGCCTGGATAATTGCATGAACCGGTTTATGGGAAGGGGAATGTTGGCCAGGACACTGGGAATGTTCCCTACTCTTTGCGAGGAGTGCCCTGGGTTCTTTACTTCCACCTGGACACCCACCAGGACAACACCAGGATGGGCAGAAGGGACCTCGGTTTAACGTCTCATCCGAAGGACAGCACACCCCAGCAGTACAGCACCCCCCAAGACTGCACTCAGGTGCCAGCGATTTTTAGGTGCAAGTTCAATCCCAGTGTGGGACGAGAACCCACGTCCTTCTGGTCCAGAGGCAGATGTGCTACCAACTGAGCCACGCTGACACCATGGATGTGAAGAATGACAGCTGTACCATTCATAGGGAGGTGTGAAGAGATGGCAATGTTGAAAATCTGCAGTGAAAATATTAAAAATGCTTGAACTTTCGAGTGTACGTGGAAACTGCACAACGCATGTGCGTAACACAGTCATTTAGTGGAATTATTTCACCAAATGTTCAACATAGGGATTTTGTGACCTCTGCTCATGAACACTGTCAGTATAATTTTCTTAATCTGTCCCAAACATTTTTTTTCCTACAGCAACCACACTATTCTGTGCCAGAAGTGTAAATGCATATTTCGGGCAAGATGTGAAAAATGACAGCTGTACTGTTCATAAGGAGGTCTGAAAAATGCCAGTGTTGAACATCTTGAGTGAAAATACTACAAATCTGCGAAGTTACGAGGGTGCGTGGAAACTGCACAATGCATGCTTGTAACAGTCATTTTATGGAAGTTTGTCACCAAATTTTCAACATAGGAATTTTAGGACCTCTGCTCATGAACAGAGTCACTGTGATTTTACATATGAACATACATACAAACATACGAATCTGCCAGCAGAACACACCAATCGGTCTATGTAAGTCTGCCCAAGTGTGCAGCTAGCACCCTAGATTGCAGGTGCCCCAGCCTCCTTCCCCTAAATTCTTCCCCGCTTGTTCCAGCCCCTGCCCCCTATCTCTTCCTCTTGCTTTATCCCACTCCTCCTTAAAGCTATTGACTGTCCTACATGTTACCACCCCTCTGGCAGCGCATTCCAACTTGACACCACCCTCTCAGTGAAGTAGTGCCTCCTCATTTCCCTCTTGAAATGTCCCCCTTCCAACCTTAGTCCATGCAGCCTCGTCTCTCTTCCACTCCTCAGTTTAAATACCCCTTCAGTGCTAGGTTTATTTACCCCTCAGGTATTTAAATAATTCAATCATATCCCCCCATTCCTCCTCTCCTCCAGTGTGTACGTATTCAGCTCCTTCAGCCTAACTTCATATGCTTTTCCTTCCATCCCCTTTAACATTTTTGTTTCCCTCCTTTGCACCCCCTCCAGTTACTTTATCTCTCTCCTCAGGTATGGCCTCCAGTATTGCAGACAGTACTCCAGGTGCGGTCTGACCAATGATCTGTAGAGCGGTAGGATCACATCCTTGTGTCTGGATGAGAACACTTTTGTAATGCACCGCAGCATCCTGTTTGCCTTTGCTGCTGCTTTCCTGCACTGGGCCGGGTTGTTCATGCTCCCAGTTACCAACACCCCTAGGTCCTTCTCCTCCTCCTCCTCTGTGATTCCCAACCTCACCCCCCCAACCAAAAGTCCCTCTTCTGCTTCTTAGCCCCGAAGTGCATCACCTTACACTTCTTTGTGTTGAATCCTAGCTGCCACTCCATCGACCATGTCTCTAGTTTGGTTAGGTCCCCCTGCAGTTTTTCCCATCTGTCCTCTTCGTCCACCACCCCCCCAGTTTGGTATCATCTGCAAACAGACTAACCCTGCTCCCACTCTGTGTACTATATCAGAGATATAGAGCCCAAATAGCACCGGGCCCAGCACTGAGCCCTGCGGCACCTCACTTGTCACTGCTCTGGATGCTGAGAGCTCCCCACCAACACCACCCTCTGCACCTTCCCCTGTAACCAGTTCTCTATCCATTTAGTCAGCTTTTTTCCCATCCCCACTGCTGTCAGCTTCCCCTCAGTCTTCCATGAGACACGGCATCAAAGGCCTTTCTGAAGTCCAAGTACAGAACATGTACCGCATGGCCCCTGTCCAACTCCCTTGTCACCCAGTCATAATACTCTGTTAGGCTGGTTTGACAAGAAATCCCTGAGACAAACCTATGTTGCCGCCCATCTTGGAGGTCATTACTCTCTAGGAATGCCACCAGCCTCTCCTTTAGTATCACCTCCATAAGCTTACCCACTATGGACGCGCGACTGACTGGCCGATCATTTTCTGGCTCCTCCCTAGGCCCACTCTTGTGTACAGGCACCACAAGGGCCACCCTCCAGTCCTGGGGCACACACCTTATTTCCAGGGAGGTGTCGAACAGATCTGCCAGTGGCTTAGTCAACAGCTCCACCATCTCCCTCAGCTCCCTGAGGTGGATGCCATCGGGACTTGGTGCCTTGTCCACCCTTATTGCCCTCAGCCCCTTAAGCACCCTACTCCCTGTGATAACTTTGTTCGTCACCTCCTCCCTCCTTTCCCCACCCCCCAGCCCATGCTGGTAGTGGACCATCCCTCTCCTTAGTGAAACGACAGAAGTACTCATTTAGAATTTCTGCTCGTCCTCTCCCTTTTCCACCCAACCCCCTGTTTTATCCTCACAATATGTTCCTTGCACTTCCTCTTTTCCCTGACATACCTAAACAAGCATTTGTCAATGCCGAATGTTTGCTTGCTGGCATTGGCAGTGGTAGTGTAGAAGTTAGAGAGCTGCGTAATAGGAATGGCAGTGAAGTATTGAACTGAAGCCCACCCCACCACCACCCTGCAGAGAATGACAGGCATTGGGGTGTGCATTTGGGTCGTCCTGCATAACGGCCACGCCATTTCACCACACCCCACTCTGCAGACACTGACAAGTGTCACAGTGTTCCTTGGGGTCTTTGACCTTTATGCGCACCCCATTCCATTAGGAAACATTGTTAGATGGGTGCGTTATAGGAGAATGAGGTGAACTTTGCGGCTGAAGAGCCCAAGGCATACCTCGATGCCTCTCACTGGCTGCAGGGTGTGGAACGGTAGGAGCATTACAGGCAAGAATCCCAAGTCACACCCCTGATGCCTGTCATTCTCTGTAGGGTTGGGTGTTATGGTTGGAAACCCTAATATCTCAGGCATTCTTTGGTATTTTCACTCCAAATTTTCAACAAGTTTTTTTTGTGACCCCACCTCATGAACAGGGGGAATATCAGTTTGTTAGCCGAAAGCTGCTTATGCACAGCGACTATGGCATTTAGCACCACAGGTGCAAAAACATTCCAAACAGGATGTAAAAAATGACAGCTGTACTGTTCATGGGGAGGTGTAAAAAATGGCAATGTTGCAAATCTGCAGTAAAAATATTAAAATAAATGGTGAAGTCACGAGCGTACATAGAAACTGTGCAACGCACACCCGTAATATAATTAGGTTGGGGATTTTTGCAGCAGATTGTCAACTCAGGCATTTTGGTGCCTCCAATCATGAACAGTGTCACTGTGATTTTCTTTATCTGTGCCGAACAATGATTTCCCACAGCGTACCATCAAAGATCTCTGCACTGAAAGTGTGAAACACACTTCAGCCATGTTGTGAAAAATGACAGCTGTACTGTTCATAAGGAAGTGTGGAAAATGCCACTGGTGAAAATCTGGACTGAAAATATTACAAAGTCATGAACTTACGGTGCATGGAAACTGCGCAATGCTCACTCATAACACAGTCATTTTATGGACTTTTGTCACCAAATTTTCAACATAGACATTTTAAGACCTCAGCTCATGAACAGTGTAACTGTGATTTTCTTAATCTGTCCTGAACATTGCTTTCGCACACCAACAGCACCATTGTGTGCTACATGTGCGAAAACACATTTTGGGCGACATATGAAAAACGGCAGCTGTACTTGTTCATAGGAAGTGTAATAAAATGGCAATGTTGAAAATCTGGAGTGAAAATATTAAATTCATGACTTCACGAGCATGCATAAAGGAACTGTACAGCATACGCTCATCAAAACAGTCATTTAAAATTTTTCACCAAATTTTCAACATAGCCATTTAAGACTCGTGGGCATGTCAGTCCAGTCATTTTAGGAATTTTTCACCAAATTTTCAACATAGCCATTTTAAGACCTCTGCTCATGAACAGTGTCACTGTGATTTTCTTAATTGTCCCATACATTGATTTCGCACATCGACCACGCCATTGTGCGCCATGGGCGGAAACACATTTTGGGCAAGATGTGAAATGACAGCTGTACTGTTCATAAGAGAGGTGTGGTAAAATGGACAATGTTGAAAATCTGGAGTGAAAAATTGAAAATTGCGAACTTATTTAGCATAAGAGGAACTGCACAACGACGCCAGAAACAGTCATTTTTTTGGAATTTTTTCACCATTCTCAACATAGCTATTTTAAGACCTCTGCTCATGAACAGTGTCACTGTGATTTTCTTAATTTGTCCCGTACATTGATTTCAAGACACCGACTGCGCCATTGTGCGCTACATGGGCGGAACACATTTTGGTGAGATGTGAAAATGACAGCTGTACTACTATAAGAAGGTGTGGTAAAATGGCAATGTTGAAAATCTGGAGGAAAATATTGAAATTTGAGAACCTTACGAAGCCTGCGTAGGAACCGCGCAGAACGATGTCAGAACAGTTATTTGATTTTGCACCACCAATATGGCTTCTTGAGATCTCACCTTATGAACACTGGCAGTGTTATTTAGTAATGGCCCAAAGGGTAATTTCGCACAGTGACTGCAAATCACCCTTCGGCCCGAATAACGCCATGACAGTGATATTCATGAGAAGGGTCCCAAAACCCCATGTTGAAAATTTGGTGCAAAAATTCCCAAAAATGCCTGAGATATGCAATAAAGTTGAAAACCCTATCTAGCCCATTATACAGCTTACCAGCATTTCCTCAGTTCGCGGTCGGCTTTGAAGAGTGCAGACGTGTTCCGGTCCACTCAAGATCGCGCTGAGCCCGGAGGTAAGTATGGGGTGAGGGGGTGGGGAGGGTGGTGGTGGTGGGTGCAGGTTGTGGAGGGGGGCTGGGAGACTAGTGGGACCGCTTTTTGCTTTTCAGGTTAAAAAAAATAACGACGTTGGACGCTTGCCACGCTGGGGTGCTCCCAGCATGGCACAAGGACGGTGGGGGCGTTCAGCTGACGGGATTGGGCACCCCGCTGGCATGAGACTTGTTGCCACACTGGGGTGGGCTCCCACATGGCACCTTGAACTGGGGAGAGTAGCGAGGGGATTGGGCACCCCGCCGGCGATAGCATGGGGAGGGAGAGACAGTGAGCCGACGGGGATTGGGCACCCCATCGGTTATTTATGAGTTGCCATGCTGGGTGGGCACCCAGCATGGCATTTGGGAGGCTTTGGGGAGCTGGCACAGCCGACGGGGATTGGGCATCCCCCGCCAGCTATACGTATGTGCGGGAGGGCAGCACGCATGTGTGTGTGTGTTGTGTGTGTGTGTAGGGGAGCTGTGCATGAGCAGGCAACCTCTTATCGCTGCTCACTGAAGCATAGCTCCCCCTTTCAACTGTATGCCACTGCATTTTGGAGCTTGTCATAGACAGCTCCAGCATGCATTGGCTTACAGGGGCCGTGCCTGCCAACAGACTGACTGAATTGGAGAAGGAGGTGAGACACCTCCGAAATCTCGGATGATGGCACTATGTTTCTTGCACATGCGTGCAAGCAAACATAAAAAGTAATTTCCCCCTCCCTTTACGCCCTGTGCTAACCTTAATTCCCTGGAGGCCTTAGCTTTTTTCACCCTCCTGGCCGCCTCCCTTGACCAACTCCCATAAGCCTCCTTATCCTCTCCCTTCCCTGTTCTCCTGTATTGCCAGTATGCAGCCCTTTTTGCACTCACCCCTTGCAGCTCTTCCTTGTACAGCCAGCATGGTTTCTTGGATTTGCTCTTCTTACTCCTGGCCCTGGTGCAGGCTACTGTGGCCTCTGTTAGCCCAGTCTTTATGACTCCCCACTTTTGTTCTGCATCCATCCCCGGCCTTATATCCTGGAGTCTCCCCTGCAGTATTGCTCACATCCTCCCAAAGTCAACCCTACTAACATCCACCACCCTAGTGCCCGTGCCTCCTATCTCCTTGACCAGCATGAGAATAAACCATTGTTTGGTGGTCGCTACCCGCTAGTGAGTTCTCCACCCTTACCTCCCTCACCGCCCCTCCATTTTCCAGTACTAGGTCCAGCGTGCTACCAAGCCTTGTAGGCCTACTCACCAATTGTGTCAGAAGGCTGTCCTGGAATGCATCAAGGAGCACCTGCTCCCTGGTACTGTAAGTGGCCAGGGTGCTCCAGTCAACCCCATGTAGGTTAAAATCCGCCACTATCACCACGCTCCCCCTTCTACACACCCTCCTCATCTGCTGTGTGAACTCCCCATCCAGTTCTCCGGATTGAGCTGGTGGTCTGCACACCACTCCCAGCCTCAGCTTGCTGCCCTTGGAGTCCAGGAGCTGCACCCAACGCGCCTCTGTCCTCTCCTCTTCTCATCTCCCTTATCCCTTATGCATTTGATCCCTTCCCTCACATAGAGTGCAACCCCCCTTCCAACCCCCCAGTTCCTCCTGTATATCCCGTATCCCGGCATTGCCAAGTCACAGTCATGGTACTCTGTGGCCCAAGTCTCTGTCACTGCAGCAATGCCCACCTTCCCCTCCGAAAGGAGCACCTGAAGCTCTGCAGTTTTGTTCCCCAGGCTTCTTGTGTTGAAAGAGACCACCTTCCAGCTGTATCCCTCCTTCTCTTCACTCTTCTCCTTGGCCTGTGTCCCTCCTCCCGGTAGTCCACACTCTTTCTCCTCCTTATTCTTACTGGGTGGAGGTGCCTTCTGTATTATATGCATAGTCCACTCTGTCCGCCCCCTCCTGGGGTTACTACAGCTCTGCCTTTACCTATATCTAGGGGGTGAGCTCATTAGGTTCCCCTGTCAGGACCTTTGTACCAACCTCAGTCTTTGGCCACCACCCCCACTAGTTGAAATCCACCTTAGTAGAGCTTATACCTCTAATTCCTCCCTCCCTCCCTGCTCAAGTGTAGCCTGTCCCCGCGCATGTCATTCCCCCAGACCCTACCCCAGTTAGTCACTAACACATAATTTTTGGTGTGGTACCAATCCCTCAGCCACTCGTTGAACTCCTCGATCCTACCCTTCCTCGCTGTGCTTGTACATGGTACTGCCAGTACCTCTGAGAAGGCCACCGACTCCCACCCAGTCACACTGCCTGCCCAACTCCTCGAACCTCCCCCTCACTACTTCCACAGCCTCCCCTGCCAAGTAATTTCTACCCACATGCAACACTAAACAAGGTTTCTTTCTCCCCCTCGCTGCACACTTGAGCAGTGCCTGCCCTGCCCCTTCTGCAGTCAACCCGGGGATAGCTTCAACCCAAATACGGCTGTGCCTTCCCCCCTTCCGCCCCATCTCACCCCTTTCAGTATAGAATCCCCCAGGATGAGTACCCTCCCATCCTTTACCCCCTTTCCCTTCTAATGCCCCTTCCACCATCCCAGTATTCGCTCTTCCCTGCCCTTACCCCCACTAGCTGCACCTCTGTGACTTCTGTATCTGCACCCCTAAATCTGCTTCACCCTTTCCTCTGCTTTTATTCCTCCCATCCCCTTGAACCCTTCCCCAGCCTGACTACTTCCTACTGGGCTTCCCATGTTGACCTCCCTCCTCCCCTGCTGATTTCCTACCTCTCTCCTATCCCTGTCGTTGTCGATTTAGAGCCCCCATTTCCTTCGACCCCGATAATGATGCTACTCCATCCTTCCCCCTTCCCGTAGCCTTCTCTCCTCCAGTCACCCCCTTCCTTCCTTACTTACTAGCCCTCCTCCTTCTACCCTTTTGTCCTCGCTATCTCTTCCACTACCTGTTACCATCCCTCTCATGCTCCGCTTGTCCCCCCCCAATATGTTCCTGCTTCCCCTCTCTCTTCCATAGCAGAGGCTCGAATCGAATCGAATCTATTCCTAGTCGATACCCCTCCTACATCTCTCTTCCCTATCAGTTCCCCCTCTTACTTGTTCCCTTCTAAACAGAACAAATAAATCTGTATTATTACAGCAATCCTAAAAGTATCCAGTCATTGCTTTATCTCTACCCCAGAGACCCTGCTGTGATATAGGACCATAGGAACCTGGGTGGGAGGGGTGGCAACCTAAAGTCCCGACAGAGCTCTGTTGAGCTCACTCACTCCCCCCTCTCGCTCACTCATTCTGTTTCTCCCAGTGCTGCAGGCTGCCCTTTGTACTGGGGTCCTGCCTGCATTGGTGCCTTTTCTGCTCACAAAGAAATCTGCAGCAGTCCCGACAGAGCCCGTTGAGCTCGTGCACCCTCTCACTCGCCTCACTGCCTCCCAGCGCCGCCGCCCTTTGCACTGGGCCCTACCACGTTGGTGCCCTTTTCTGCTCACAAAGAAATCCACAGCAGTCCCGACAGAGCTCCGTTGAGCTCACTCACTCCTCCTCTCTCACGTGCTCATTCTTAATCTGTCCCAAACACTGATATCCCACAGCAATTGTGCTATTCTGCGCTGGAAGTGAGCAAACACATTTCCACCAGGAAGTGAAAAATGACAGCTGTACTGTTCATAAGGAGGTGTGAACAAATGCTAGTGTTGAAAATCTGGCTTGAAAATGTTACAAATTTGCGAAGTTACAAGGGTGCGTGGAAACTGCACAACGCACGGTTGTAACACAGTCTTTTTATGGACTTTCATCACCAAATTTTCAATGTAGGCATTTCAGGACCTCTGCTCATAAAACAGCCTCACTGTCATTTTCTTAATCTGTCCCAAACACTGATTTCCCACAGCGACTGCGCTATTTTGCGCCAGAAGTGCGAAAACATACTTCGACAAGGATGTGTAAAATGACAGCTATATTGTTCATAAGGAGGCATGGGAAAATGACAATGTTGAAAATCTGGAGTGAAAATATTACAAATTCTCGGAGTTACGAGCGTGTGTGGAAACTGCACAATGCACGCTCGTAAAACAGTCATTTTTGGATTTTTTTCACCAAATTTGTAACATAGGTGTTTTGAGAGTCCACATCATAAACAGTGGCACTGTCATTTCATTAATTGGTCCCAAAAGGTGATTCCGCGCAGTGACCACAAAATCACCTTTTGGGACCGAATAACTCCATAGCAATGACTGAATTCACGAGGAGGGGCTTCAATAACTCCATGTTGAAAATTTGGTGCCAAAATTCCCAAAAATGCCTGAGACAAGCATCAAAGTTAAAAAAAAAACTATTTATGCCATTATACAGCTTGCGGTCAGCTTTGAAGAGCTCAGACGTGTTCCTGGTCCACCGAAGCTCGTCGCGTTGGGCTCCAGAGATAAGTGTGGGTCAGTTTTCTTTTTTCTCAGGTGTTGTTTAGTACACTGGGGTGGGCTTACTGTGTACCACCTACATTTGTGGGGAGGGGGACTGAAGCCTACGGGGATTGGGCCCCCTGTCGGCACAGAAACGGGTGGGGGTTTGTGCATGATGCCAAGAGGGATTGGGCGCCTTGGCACACAGCAAAATCAGTGGGTGGGACATTATGCCGAGGGGAGTGGGCTTCCCCTCGGCAACTGGAACAGGGAAGAGGGGACTGAAGCCAATGGGGATTGAGCCCGCCGTCGGCACAGAAACGTGGGAGGCATGATGCAGAGGGGACTGGTTACCCCTCGGCACACAACTGAAATGGGGAGGCATATGTTGACGGGAGTGGGCTCTGTCAGGAAATAAACCGGTCGAGGCATGTTGACGGGGAGGGCACCCTGCCGTGGCTTTCTATGCGCCTGAAGGCAGCATGCCAGTCACCAGGGTCCTGGTAATGTTACACTAGGCAAGGTACCACCCTGCAATGACAGGTCACTCTCTCATTGCAGCAGATTGGCTGATGCTGCAATGATGAGGTGGCCCCTGATTGCAGCGGCGAAATTGTTACAACTTGGTGGCACTCTGCAGAACCAGTGTCATCAGGACACTGGCCCTGCATTGGCTGAGCACTGCCAAGCCCAACAATGCAGTGCCAGCATTGGCCTCCATAACCCGCTTCTCTCCTAAGCTGCCACATAATGTTTCTTGTGCATGCGCGCAAGCAAACATAACAATAGCTCCCCCCGGTAGCCAAGTTGGAGAAGCCCCCCTCCCTTATTACTTTTCAAAGGGGCACAGGTCTAAAAGACTTTCTGGCAAAGAGTCATTATGTACCTCTGAAAAATAAAAATTTAAGAATCAATTACCGTGAAGGCCTTGGGATACATACAGTAATACTGGCAAATATCTGAAGAAGGGAAGGTTCTTTGGACCAAATTTGGGACTTGTAATGACATACATCATCGAACACTCTATAAACAAATTACGTTACTATCTTGAGTGGCTTCTCTGTAAATCTTTTTGCCAGAAAATACAGACAAACTTGCGGTGCCTTGAACGGCAACGATGGTTTCGATAGCATAAAACTCGGAAAACTTTTGGTGATGACCCCGTAGGGTGGCATCACCCAGATTTAATGAAAAAAGGTTAATGTAGCCCCCCTCTGGGGCCTTATCTGTTGTTGCCCCTAGTTCGCTGGGGTTTTTCCTGCCCCCCCACTAGCAGACTGGTTCTTGCCCCTTTGGGCATGATTTCTGCACTGCGAGCTGCCGGCATGGCAAATTCAGATGGTGCTCGCATTTGCACTCCCACACTTTGATGTGCCGACCGCCATTGCAGTTGGGTGAAACGCGGAGTTTTGTCCATGATCCCGGTGCCCTTTCCATATCCTGGGGGACTGGAGACCAGAAAGGGATCAGGCAGAAGCCTGTGGGAGCAACCGGAGGGGATCATGAGCAATAGGGCCGCTTGAAGCACGTGAAAATTAATGAGCGGCTTCATGAGTAAGAATGAGATGCTGCCTGCCGCCTGTGGGGACACAGTTTTGGCGTCAGTGACAGAAAAATTACTGGGAGCCCACAGATGAGAGTGGGCTCATTTAGTAGGGCATTGTTGGGGTTACCACCCGGTGCTGGGATGGTGCAGCTTGGGTAAAGTGTTGGGCTGCACCAGACACAGGAAGGAGAGAGACTGCATAGAATTAAATGGACTCCATTAGACTGAAATAGGAGCGAACATGTTGGTAAACTCTGACCCCTTAATTTCTAACCAATCAATGATCTAGGCACCCAAAACTGTGTCAGAGGGACTGCTGGGAAAAGGAAGGGACTAATTTTGGTGCCTAGATCATGCCCCAATAAACGAGGAAGAAATATTGATCATTATGGATATCAGTTATTGAAAGGCTTCAACAGCCAGTCAGAGGACTGGGATTTCGGCTGAAACAGTGGGGATTTTCTGGGACTGGGTCAGTCTGTTGCTGGGCTCTGTACAAGTCAGGACTGAGGTGTGTGAGCAGACTGTGGACTTCAGGGGCTTATCCAGGCCCTAATTTGAAGTGTGAAGTTGTTGAAGGATTCCCCAGGTGCTGGAAGCAGAACTAGACTGTGAAGGGAAAAGAGAAATAGAGAGTGAACCAAGTTACTATTTCCCCAGGTACTGAGAAGTTGCTGAACGAGTGCTGGGAGAAATTTAAAGTGGCAGATACCCTGCACTGGGAGATTGAGCTAACCAGAAAGACTGAGTACATTATCTGAGTTTTTACAGTTGCTGCTGAGAGGTCATTTGCTTGTGTGGACTGCTGCAACTGCATTTTCTGCAAAGAAGTAGAACGTCTCAGGTCAAGGGGTGCCAGCCAGAAAGTGTGTGCATCCTGAATGAACTGGTTAACAAGGCAGAAACTGGAGGACTTGCTGCAGCCGTGTAAAAGACTGGGACACTGTTAATTAAGCAGAAAGTGTGGACTGGTGTGCAAGGGGGCTGTTGTTACTGAATCCTCCCCTGTTGAATTGCACTGACATGGATTGAATCAGAGGCTAGCACCTGCTAAAATTGGCAATGGACTTCAGTGGAGTGACTGTATAAGTTTTGTTTTGTTTGTTGTTTTTTTAACCAGGAGACACACACTACGTGGAAAGCTTGTTTACAGGTGTGACCTGGGAGCACAAGGAAGTTAAGTGACTTGCTCAGGGTCACACAGTATGCAAGTGGGGGCTGTGGGATTCAAACCCAGGTCTCCAGATTTGCAGCTCAGGGCCTTAAACCACTGCGTTATACTGCCTCCAAATATATAATTTTCCCTTGTGAGAGCTCAGTGCAAGGACTGCACGAGGACCCCCCACTGTTTGGAAGTCCTCTCAGAGCCGGGGGACCTCTAACTCCTCCCAAGTGGGCCCACTGTTTCAGGAGGTCATGGGTCTCATTCGAGTGCTAGGGCACTCTGATCGGGGAGGCAGGCTGTGGAGCCACTCCCAGGTCTGGGCCTTCTGGGGCTGGTGTTGTCCTGCCACAGTGCTCTGCACCGAGCCAGAAGCGGCTGAAGGTAACAGGCTGCCAGAACTGCAATCCAGGTGACCAGCTGCAAGATCCTCGAGCAGTTCCATCTGGGCAGGGGGATCCTGGCCTGCCTGTGTTTGCTGCACTGAATCAAGGAGCTCCATTTTCCCAGGTGCTGAGGTCATCAGACTGTGAGTACCCAGGACTTGGTTCCTGGGAGGGGTAAAAGAGAGATTGTTCTGTTTTCAGTTTACGAGTTTTTCTCAAATGTTTCAGGGCCACGACAGCTGGCTAACCTGCGGACCGATCAGGCCTGTACCTAGTGGGTACCCCTAGACACAGACTGGGGACACTGGTACCAGTGGGGGAGGGCTCAGCCTGTGGGCTCTCATGTTTTGAAATTGCATATTTCACTAACATTTATTTTGCCATCACAGCAACCCCTACATCCAGGTATCCCTTTTCCTATTCCTTACCTCCCAAATAAAGCTGAAAATTTATTGTTTGAATCTGCTGTGGTGGTGAATTCCACTGCATGCATTTATTGCTGAAGTATAAGGTTTATGGTGGGACAAGGTATTGGGGGACACAGTGTGCGGAGTGGTTGGCTGGAGTGGTGGGTAGGCACAGTATCGCAAGGGACTGTGCCAGCAGCCATCAGGCCCCCTAATACTTTACTCTTGGTGGAGGCACTGCGCTGTTTTTCACTATTTATGGGCATGAACCCCCAATAGTCACTGTAGCAGGACCCAGGCCCCTTGCTGGATACTGGAGACAATCAGAAAGGGGCATAGCCCGGACCACACGGCGCCAGGGGGGTTACAGTTAATATAAGAGAAAACAATCTTTTATCAAGGAATGAATGACAGTGAACAACGTCTCTTCTGTCAAATGTTTATTTGGCAGTGGCCAAAAAAGAAATCAGATGGATATGATCTTCCACAGTCTATAGGGGTTGCCATAGGAGCCCAAAGACATACCTAAGGACATCAATGTAGGCGGCCCAATATATGAAAAAGCTTCCTGCAAGGTCCTGATGCTATCAGCTTGGTGTCCAATGTGTGGGGTTCTTCAGAAGAGATATTCTCAAAGAAGATCATAATATTGTTAACTAAATAAACCACATTAGGTGGCCAGAAGCAGCTCAGCGGGTTCTTTCTTATAGGGTAACAAGGAGCTCAGTCAGTGCAAGCCCAGTGAGGTAGCTAATTGCCCAGCCAGTGCTAGCCAGCAGTGCAAAGCCCACTCAATCTATATCTAGCAACCCAGGACAGATGCCATTCCATTTGTGTAGATTTTGAGAAAGTGCCAGTGCTGGGATTCGAACTTGGGATTTTACAGTTCTATGCTATCAATCAATCAATCAATCTTTATTTTACCAGACAAAACACCATTGAGATGAACTCATTCGCAAGGTGGACCTGGACTTATTACAGAAGAACACAGTACAGCAGAGTATATAATACAAAAATGAAAGGATATACAATAATTCAACAGAGTACAGTGCAATCATAGTCATAAGCGAGTACATGCTAATCTCAGCAAATATATATAAAATATACAAATATAAAATGCACAGTAAATATGTGCAAAATATACGTAGAAAGTCCCACATAAGTGTATAAAGGAGTTAAAGTCTAAAGTATATGAAGATGAATTAAAGAAGGACGGCCAGAGGGACCACCTAGGTAGGGGACCCACCTTTGTTTAATGGCTGTCAGGGAAACACGTACAGGTCTCCTTAAAGGATCGTACAAGTAACAATTTAAATGTAGACAGATTTATCGGAATTACTAGCTTCAAGGTTTTTTGCAATTTGTTCCACAGCAATGGGAGCGTTTGACTTATAGACGGTCGACCAAAGTGTGAATTAACTATGGGGATAATGAGAGAGGTATATGAAAGGCTTCTAAGTCAGTAACTTCCTGCGGCACAAATAGGCAAACACGTTGTAATGTACTGAGGAAGTTTTTTGGTGAGAGCTCTGAATGTCCAAAGGGCAGCGTTATTTTGCCTTCTAAGTTTAAGAGATGTCGATCCAACCGAGGAATAAAGGGAGCAATGATGTGTGGAGTATGGTGCACCAGTGATGAACCTAATTGCCCGGTGATAGAGGGTGTTAAGTTTAGATAAAGCCGAGCTAGGGCCGTGACCATAGAGGAAGACAGTATAATCCAAGAGAGGAATAAAGGTGGTTTGGACTAACCTGGTTTTTGCATCCTGGGTGAGAAGATGCTTAATCCGATAGAAGAGATCAAGCCTTTGCTTACGTTTTTTCAAAAGTTCCTCTATGTGGTCGACGAAGGATAGTTTATGGTCAATCAAGACCCTAGGTATTTAAATTTATCCACAAAGTGTAGAGATTCACCTAAGAGAGCGGTAATTTGGGGAACAGAGCCTAGGGTGGAAGGGTAGGGTGCCTTTAGTACTGGTGATAGAAACATGGCCTTCGTTTTTTGTTTTTTGAGTTTAATAAAGAGTTTTTGGTTCAGTAGGTTTAGCTGCAAACAATTGAAATCTAGTTGGAGATCCTCGCAGGCCAGTTCCGGGGTAGGCCTATTAATATAAAGAACCATTTCATCTGTAAAAAGGTGAATGTTTTACTAAAAAGAAACATACTGCAGCACCTTTCTCCACAAGCAGGTTGTGAAGGCACGGCACTGGTATGGTCAATGCCCCCACAGCCTGCAAAGGCTTGTCCAGCATCCCCCAATGCCGTGGCATGCTGCTGCTGACACTAGTTAAGCCAGCGTGCCACCAACTTTTAAAAAATCAGCTGCTGCAATCAGGGGCGCCTGCGTCATTGCAGCGTGGATATCCGCTGCAATGAGGGGGCGACCCATCATTGCAGGGCGGGATCTTCACACACTGATATTGTTTGTGAACATGGCGGTGGTTTGCCGCTGTGTTCACAAACAATATTACCCCCCCACCGTGTTTACTTGCTGACGGGGGCCCCAGTTCCCATCAACTTCATTGCACCAGTGTTTCTGTTGCCAACAGGGGAGCCCACTCTCCGTCGGCATTAGGTAAACCCACCTTCCCCACGTATACTGTCTGCCGACGGGGTGCCCAATCCCCGTCGGCATAATGTAACAACCTGTCTCCCCCTTTCTTGTGTGCCGACGGGGGTGCCCAATCCCTGTCGGCATAATGTAACAACCCAGCCCCCCTTTCTTGTGTGCCAATGGGGGGCCCAATCCTCATCGGCATAATGTAACAACCCACCACCCCTTCTTTGCGGCCACGGGGGGGGGCCCAATCCTTGTCGGCATAATGTAACAACCCACCACCCCCTTTCTTGTGTGTCGATGAGGGTGCCCAATCCTCCGTCGGCTACAGCAGCCCCCCCAAAAAAGGCAAGACTCCATTGGCATGCTGGGAGTTCACCCCAGCGTGCCACATGCCCCTGGAAAAGAAAACGGTCCCATTATGTCTTTTTGTTTTTTCACCCTGTAACGAAGGAAATGGTCCCTCAGCGGTGTCCCTGGCCCCCCCCACAACCCGCACCCACCCACTGCACACCCTGCCTCCCCACCCCATACTTACCTCAGGAGCTCGACGTGACGATCTTCGGTGGACAGAGAACACATCTGCACTCTTCAAAGCTGACCGCGAACTGAGGAAATGCCGGTAAGCTGTATGCATATCTCAGTCATTTTTTGGAATTTTGGCACCAACTTTTCAATATGGAGTTTTTGGGACCCCTCCTCATGAATTCTGGAACTGTCATGGCATTAATCGGCCCTGAAAGGTGATTCTGCGGTCACTGCACGGAATCACCTTTCAGGGACGATTAATAAAATGACAGTGCCAGTGTTCATGAGGTGGGCTGTCAAAAAGCTATGTTGCAAATTTGGTGGAAAAAAATCCAATAAAATGACTGTTTTACGAGCGTGCATTGTGCTGTTGCTACGCACGTTTGTAACTTTGCGAATTTGCAAAATTTTCAAGCTAGATTTTCAACATTGGCATTTTTTCACACCTCCTTGTGAACAGTACAGCTGTCATTGTTCACATCCTGGCTGAAATGTGTTTTCGCAGTTCTGGTGCAGAATAGCGCGGTCGCTGTAGAAAATTAGTGTTTGGGACAGATTAAGAAAATGACAGTGATGCTGTTCATGAGTAGAGTTCCTAAAATGCCTCTATTGAAAATTTAGTGACGATACTCCATAAAATGACTGTGTTGCGAGCGTGCGTTGCGCAGTTTGCATGCACACTCGTAACTTCGCGAATTCCGTAATATTTTCACTCTAGATTTTCAACATTGCCATTTTCCCACACCTCCTTATGAGCACTACAGCTGTCATTTTTCACATTCTGACCGAAATGTGTTTTTACAATTCCAGCGCAGAATAATGCGGTCGCTGTGGGAAATCAGAGTTTGGGACACATTAAGACCATGACAGTGGCATTGTTCATGAGCAGAGGTCCTAAAATCCCTATGTTGAAAATATGGTGACGAAACTCCATAACAGCACTGTGTTACAAGCGTGCGTTGAACTGTTTCCACACACCCTTGTAACTTCTCAAATTTGTAATATTTTCACGCCACATTTTCAACAGTGGCATTTTTTCACAGCTCCTTATGAACAGTACAGATGTAATTTTCTACATCCTGGCTAAACTTGTTTTGTCACTCCTGCCAGAGAATAGCATGGTCGCTGTGGGAAATCCGTGTTTGGAACAGATTAAGATCGAACGAGTGGGGGGGGGTGGAGTGACCGAGGTCAACTGAGCTCTGTCGGGACTGCTGCAGATTTGTTTGTGGGCAGAAAAAGGCCCCAGCGCAAGAGTCCAGTACAAAAGGGCAGCCTGCAGCACTAGGAGAAGCAGAATGAGAGAGCGAGTGAGGGAGGGGGAGTGAGCGAACTCACTGGAGCACTGTCAGGACTGCTGCGGATTTCTTTGTGGGCAGAAAAAGGCACCAATGCAGGCAGGAGCCCTGTACAAAAGGGAAGCTTGCAACGCCAGGACAAACAGAATGAGCGCATGAGAGAGGGAGACTGAGCAACCTCAACGGAGCTCTGTCGGGACAGCTGTGGATTTCTTTGTTTGACAGACAAAGGTGCCAATGCAGCCAGGAACCCCGTACAAAAGTGCAGCCTGCAGCGCCAAGAGAAACAGAATGAGCGAGTGACAGAGCGGTAGTGAGCGAGCTCAGTGGAGCTCTATTGTGACTGCTGTGGATTTCTTTTTGGGCAGAAAAAGGCAGCATTGCAGGCAGAAGCCCAGTACAAAAGACCAGCTTGCAGCGTCGGCAGAAACGGAATGAGTGAGTGAGAGAGGAGGAGTGAGCGAGCTCAGTGGAGCTGTGTCGGGATTGCTTCAGATTTCTTTGTGGCCAGTAATAGCTGCCAACACAGGCAGGAGCCCAGTACAGAAGGGCAGCCTGCAGCGGCGGGAGAGACAGAATGAGCAAGTGAGGAAGGGGGAGTGTGTGAGCTCAATGGAGCGCTGTTGGGACTGCTGCAGATTTGTTTGTGGGCAGAAGAGGGCAGCAATGCATGCAGGACCCCAGTACAAAAGGGCAGCCTGCAGTGGTAGGAAAACTAGAATGAATGAGTGAGAGGGGGGAGTGAGCGAGCTCAATGGAGCTGTATTGTAACTGCTGCAAATTTCTTTGTGGGCAGAAGAACACGGCAATGCAGGCAGGAGCCCAGTAGAAAAGGGCAGCCTGCAGCGCCAGCAGAAACGGAATGAGCGAGTGAGAGAAGAGTGAGCGAGCTCAATGGAGCTCTGTCAGGACTGCTGCGGATTTCTTTGTCGGCAGAAAAAGGTGCCAACACAGGCAGGAGCCCAGTACAAAAGGGCAGCCTGCAGCACTGGGAGAAACACAATGAGCAAGTGAGATGGGGGGAGTGAGCGAGCTCAACGGAGCTCTATCATGGCTGCTGTGGATTTCTTTGTTGGCAGAAAAAGGCGGCAATGCAGGCAGGAGCCCCATACAAAAGCCCAGCCTGCAGCACCGGCAGAAACGGAATGAGTGAGTGAGACAGGGGGAGTGAACAGGCTCAACAGACCTGTGTCAGGACTGCTGCAGATTTCTTTGTGGGCAGAAAAAGCCAACAGAGACAGGAGCCCAGTACAAAAGGGCACCCTGCAGCGCCAGGGGAAACAGAATGAGCGAGTGAGAGAGGGGGAGTGAGCCACCTCAACGGAGATCTGTCAGGACAGCTGCAGATTTCTTAGTGGGCAGAAAAAGCTGCCAATGCAGGCAGGAGCCCAGTACAAAACAGCAGCTTGCAGCACCGGGAGAAACAGACTGAGCGAGTGATAGAGAGCCAGTGAGCAACCTCAACAGACCAACGCAATCAATATTCAGCATTGACAAATGGTTGTTTTTATATTGTGTGTGTGGTCAGAGGTTCTCTTGTATGGAAATCTATACAGTCAAAGAGCCAGCTGTACCACAGTATCGATATAGCTACTGTGATGCAGTGACTTCTCATTCTGTCACAGCAGCTACGTCACACAGAGAAACATACATGGCATGGTAAAATGGCTGCGTGAAACCAAAACAATATCGGAGACAGCGTGAGTTCACATAGTGTGTGAGTAACTAAAAACAGTTTATGAAGAGCTATATATTATAAAAACGAATATATAGTTAACCATACCAATTTGACCATGCTTCCATCTTAGGGGTCATGAAGGCGTCAAGAACATGCACAGAGTGCTCTCGCGGTCCCTATGATGTCATTACAACTCCTCAATGGAAATACAGCCTTTCTGTATATGCCTGAACATACATGCTTCTATCTGTAGTAAAGAGAATTTTGTGGTTGTGAAAATGAACTGCTGCATCTCCTTTGGGCTAGACAGGGTGAACACTGCACACATATAGATATACATCTCTCTGTACAGAGCTGATAAAAGACAGACGGATGGACAGGAAGAAGCAGTCTGAGACACCAAACGTAAGTATTCATTTGTCTCAGTCTGCACCCTGAGGCAGTATAGCGCAGTGGTTTAAGGCTCTGAGCTGCAAACCTGGAGACCCGGGTTTGAATCCCACAGCCCCCACTTGCATACTGTGTGACCCTGAGCAAGTCACTTAACTTCCTTGTGCTGTCAGTTCACACCTGGGAACAAGCTTCAGCTTAATGTGTCTCCTGGTTTAAAAAAAAAACCAAAAACACCCTTGTCACAGGCACAGATTTCTATCAGCTCAAGCAAGTCTGATTTTCTGATAAGACATTCATGGGAACGAATGAAATGGTCTTAATGCTTGATCTCAGTGATCTCTTAGAGAAAAGCAAACCGCTTTAATCAGAGAGTCTATTAGCAGAAATCCCATGAAATGTGTAAGCAGTTTACTGACTTTCACCGAAATGGCACCAAGCTTTGTGAACTCTACCGTCGGGAGTACTGAAGGAACTCTTTTTCTAGTGAATGCAGTAGTCACCAGCATAATTTTCTTTCTGGGCATTTGGGGGAATGGAATCGTGATTTGGATCACAGGTTTCAAGATGAAGAAGTCTGTCACTACCAGCTGGTTCCTCAACCTGGCTATTGCTGACTTTGTCTTTGTAGCTCTGCGCCCTCTCTCTATTGTGAAAGACGTCATGCTCCCCCACGGGTCCTTTGGTGCAGCCATTTGCAAAGCGAACAGCTTTGTCAAGTACCTCAACATGTTTGCAAGCTTGTTCATGCTCACTGTTATCAGCCTTGACCGTTTCATTATGGTCATCTGTCCAGTCTGGGGCAGGAATCATCGAAACATCAAGTTATCTAACATTACTAGTGCAACCGTGTGGGTCTTTGCAACAGTCTTCAGTTCACCCTATCTTATTTTCCGTACCACTCGCCAGGAAGGTAACAAAACAAAATGTTCCTATGATTATCAATTGTTGGGTGACTTTCGGTTTGAGAATATCATTCGGATGGTGATACAAAGCATTAAGTTTATTGTTGGCTTTCTCATCCCATTTTTCATCATCATCAGCTGTTACCTAATAATTGCCTACAAGATGAGACAGAAGCCATGGAATGAGTCCAAAAGGTCATTTAAGACCATTGTCAGTATCATTGTGACTTTCTTCTTCTGCTGGATGCCATATCATATTGTTAATTTTCTGAAGCTAAGAACTGCATCTTCATGGGCCATACTCCTGGCCTATGAAGTAACCGCTGGCCTGGCATACTTCAACAGTTGCATCATCCCAGTCCTTTATGTTTACATGGGCTATGCGTACAGAAGGCAGCTTCACGAGTCTCTCCTCTCTGTGCTTAAAAGTGTTTTCACAGATGACTTCATCAATTCCAAACTGAGTTTCAATTCCACTGGAACTATTCCAATGGAACAACTGTAAATAGTTTCACATCATGAAAAGAAATAGTAACAGGCATGTATTAATCATATTTTTCTTTCATAAGGTACAAACACATCCTTAATCCTAGCACATATGATATACGATTCGATGAGGATCAGTGTCCTAATGGTGCCGACGTCTTGCAGACAGTACTGTCCTTCCCTTTGCCAGCCTTTAATAATGGATTTCATACAAATGTGATATTTACATATCCTGTTTGCTTACCGAATATTAAATAGGATGCCATTTCTAGCATATAGCACTTATTTTAAGTTATATGATTATATGAGTTACTTAGCATTCATTTGATAACGGTCTTCATGTATACAAGGCAAGGTTGCCATAAGTAAGGCAAAAAATATTCATATTTAAAATGCAAACTTTTTTTTTTATTATAAAATGCATTAGTTTCTTTGTTCATCCTTTACAGAACAGTTAAAACAACTGCTAAGATGGAGACCGTCAGGGAAGGATGTTCCCTTCCGGGGGGTGGACCTTTGGCATATAGAGGTGGCTTGGGTGATGTTCTAGGTGGTGTGATGCCTCGACTCGCCACCATATGTGCCTGCCCCAGGTCGCCATCACAACCAGATCTATTTTGGGAGGTGGGGAGGAACAGAAAAGTGGAAAACTGCCCCCCGGTTGACCGGATGATGGCTGCCAGTCCCTGTCACCACGAAGCCTGGAGGTCTCCGAGCCGACTCTCCGCACCCCGGATATGTATCTGTGCCTATGAGGTACTTCTCCCTCAGAAGGGAGGACCTACCTGATGAACGTTACATTGGGTTACCCGAGGACTGTGGCACTAAGTGGCGAAGGATGGCGATGGGGTGAAGTGATGGCGGGCCTAGGCAGCCCAAAAGAGTGGCCAGAAAGGGAACCTGGGGAAGAGCAAAAAAAAATGTATAATAAAGTAGATTTTTATTTTATAGTTTATTTTCCCAGATTGCTTATGATTTTAACCAGAATGTCTCCTATGGGTAAATGTGCTGCAGTTGTTATACATGTGTCTTAGCTAGATGACCAAGATTTCTACCTGTATTACATGACTGAGGCTTAGGAAGTATTTACACATATCCTGTATGTAAGTCTATGGACTTATATAAAATATTTGTGTTGTGAAAATGGACTGCAGCATTTCCGTCATACATTACAAAGGGTCATGGTGTTGAAAATGCTATAGCAGCTACTGCTGGAGTCAACACGTCTTTAGCTCAGCAGTTCTTCAGGATTGTAGGTGTGTGTTTATGGTAACCTGTCTGCACCATTCTGTGCAGTGCATAGTCTTTGCTCAATTGCTGCCTTCCAGGAGCTCTATATTCTGTACGGGGGTGGGACTGGAAAGAGATGGAGGTACAGCTAGACACCAGGGACATGATATATTCTATATGGGGTGGAATTGGAAGGAGGGGGGCAACACTAGACACCAGGGACATGATATATTCTATATGGGGTGGGATTGGAAGGAGGGGGGCAACACTAGACACCAGGGACATGATATATTCTATATGGGTGGGATTGGAAGGAGGGGCAACACTAGACACCAGGGACATGATATATTCTATATGGGGTGGGATTGGAAGGAGGGGCAAACACTAGACACCAGGGACATGATATATTCTATATGGGGGGTGAGATCGGAGAGAGGTAGGCATCACTAGGCACCAGACATGACATATTCTATATGGGGGAGGGATCAGAGGGAGGGAGCACCACTAGACAGCAGGGACATGATATATTCTGTATGGGAGTGGGATTGGAGGGAGGGGGGACCACTAGCACCAGGAATAGCTCTCTGGGACAGGGCAGTTGGGGGTGGTGGCATCGCTCAAACCAGCCTCATTCCCCATGCAAATGAGCCCATAATGGGCATGCAAATGGCTCCTTAGCACCTTGCATGCTCAATGGGCTCATTGGCATGGGTTGGATTGAATATTGGAAATTTACCACGGGCCCAAGCCATTATGGCGCCCTATGGGAGCGCAGTCGAGGCCACACTAAGTGGCTTAGTGCTGGGCCAGCATGGCCCTCAGGGCCACACTAAGTGGCTTAGTGCTGGGCCAGCATGGCCCTCGGGGCCACATTAAGTGGCTTAGTGCTGGGCCAGCATGGCCCTCGGGGGCACACTAAGTGGCTTAGTGCTGGGCCAGCATGGCCCTCGGGGCCACATTAAGTGGCTTAGTGCTGGGCCAGCATGGCCCTGTGTTCAGCTGAATAGCGCCAGTGTGCTATTGCACTGAATATAGCTTCTTTGGCCACCTGGGCTATCGCTTAGCACGGTGCATATTTTGGTGCTAGGCTTTGTGCATTTTTGAATATAGGACCCCACGTGCTTTGTCCTACACAGGAATCATCTGTGCACCTCGTCTGTGTCTCACTCCAGGGGAAAACAAGCCAGCCCTAATGTGGTCCTAGAGGTTTGGGTCATGGTGGGCCCAAAGTAAGAAAGAAATCTAAAACAAAAAAGGGACAGAGCCATACACATAACAGCTACTCAAAGAGATGAGGGAGGCAAAAACACAGGGGATGAATTCCTTTGTCTTTTTTGCTTCTCTTTTTTTGTGGCCTAGCCTAGTGGGAGTGAATTACATACTTAAAGGCAGCTTCTTTGAATTTTTTTTTTTAGTTGTTTAACCAGGAGTAGCACACTAAGCTGAAAGCTTTTTTACAGGAGCGACCTGGTAGCACAGGGAAGTTAAGTGACTTGCTCAGGAATTAGCAGCAACATGTGAAATGGGAGATTTCTGTGCTGTTCAAATAGAAATGGAGATTTTTATTTTAATACTGAGTAAAATATAGATGGGGGACGAACTGAAATATTCATGACAACATGGTATGAATTAAGAATGTATTAATATTCACAATAAAACATTTATATTATTTTAGAACCTTCATGAATATGAGTGAATGGTCTGGCAGACACGTTGTAAGAGCAGTGTCTCTAGTGTTCTGCAGTACTTTTGTGACAGCATTTCCTGATTTCTCCAGCATGATTTATTCCTTTTTGTGGCAGAATGTAGTCATGTCATTGGCTAAACTATGATGTGATGTCACTGATGACATCACATGCTGAGCATAGAGGAGGGACTTTAGGGTAAACAAGGTGGAGAAGGGAGCCTGGCACTGTGGAAAAACTGTATATCTGAATGAAAATTCAGCAAGAACAATGAATTCTGGAGCAGTATATATATTCTGTGGCATGATGCAAATTCTGCGGCTGTGAAAATGCAGAATTCTAGGGGCCGTGAATAAGAGCCACTGAGATGATGGGTAATGAATGTAGAGGTCTTGGACATAAATATAACAGAGTACACTTGTGAGGTGGCGGGTGTGCAATATTTCAGAGTATTAGATAGTTACTGAAACATAGAAACACAGAAATTGTTGGCAGATGGGGACCGCAAAGCCCATCTAGTCTGCCTGTCAGCCCTATACTTGACCCTATCTGATCAGGGAAGTTATACTGACTATACAATTCATTGATTTAGGTAATATATTAATTGAATTAAAGTCAAAGATTGAACAAATGAACATTTAAATATTGGAAGTCTGGCTCAGGTAGCTGTACCTTTCTGTTGCTGCTAAGTTTGTGGAGGGGCAGGAGTGAAGCATTTAGTTGCTGGTAAGCTTGGAACTGTTTGTACTTGTTTGAGTCTGTTACCTTTAGGTGAGGTCTCATATTTCAACAGATTTTTGAGGATCTGTTTTTTTGTTTGTTTTGTTGTTGTTTTTTCTTTCTTTTTTCGTTGGGTCTTGTCCTCTGTGAACATAGGGCAAAGGGGTCCTCGACTGATTGTTTCTGGACTCAGCCCGAGGGTAATCCCACCCACCCACGGGCTAGTCCTCCTTTCATAGGGTGTGGGCTCATAGTGTTACACCTTCCTACACCACACAGAAAGTTCCACACCAAGAAAAGGAAGGAGTATAGGGGTTCATCTAGAGGGCATACCTAGATTATACTGCAAGCCAGGTCACATCAGACATGACAGAAGTGGTGCAGTGCAGTGGCTGTGGAGCAGCAGACTTCAGAGAGATGTTCTGGAGGCTGCAATGCTGTCCTATCTTTATGTACCTCTCTGGGATGAGGGAGGAGATTGCCTGTCTCCGTGTAGAGGTGGCCAGTTTATAGGCGGCACCCACCCCCACCCAGAGACCACTGGGTCCACAGCAACAACCTCAAAGGAAGGTTAGGAGGACTAGGAAGAAGGATGACTGAACCACAGTGGGCTCAGGGAACGTGGGGAGGGGTAATAGACACATCCCCCAATCAGTCCAACTTAATAACCCCTACGCTGTTTTGGAGGAATGGGACTGCCCCACACAGGCACCCACAGTGGGACCAGGGAGGATGGTCGGGACCTCCAATCTGGAGTCCATGGGCTGGAGGGCATGGGACCCCAGAGGAGGGGGAGGCTTCTCCTAGTGGGGGACTCTGTTGTACGGGTTGTGAAATTAGGAACAACTAGCGAGGGGAGAGGGAGGTCAAGTGCCTCCCAGGAAGTGCTGCATGGAGGGATGGGAAGCGAATCCATAGGATCGCCAGGGCGATAACCAGGAGGGAGGAGCTGGATGTCATTGTCCACATGGGGACCAATGACTTGGTGAGGAGAAGGGTAGAGTTAGCCAGAGTCCAGGAGGATTTCAGTAAGCTGGGAGAGGACCTGAAATGGGTAGCACATTCTGTGTCATTCTCGGAGGCGCTACCTGCCCAAGGCGTGAGGGAGGCCAGGGCACCCCACATCCAAACCTTCAACTCCTGGTTGAAGGATTAGTGTGGAAGGGAAGGATTTGGCTTCATAGGGGACTGGGGCCCAACCTGGGCAGATGCGAGCTTGTATCAGGAGGATGGCTTGCATCTGTCTGGAAAGGGGACCCCAGTCCTTAGTGAGAAATTGGAATGCTTCAGCAGACAGCATTTAAACTGGCCAAGGGGGGAGAGCCAGGAGAGACAGGTGGCTTAGGAACACCCCCCGCAAGAACATGCAAAACTACAAACTGGCAACAGGAACAACGCAAGCGAGCAGTAAGGGGCAGGCAGGGGAAACTTTTATAAGGGAGCTGGGGGGGGTAAGAGCACATGAGCATGAATACCGGGGCGGAGGGGGAAGAGGCAAAGTAGAAAAAACAGAAACAGAGGGAAGGCAGGGAGCAAAACATGGAAGGTCATGCTCACAAATGCCCACAGTCTGAGAAATAAGGTACCAGACCTGGAAGCCTCGATGACGGAGGCAGACCGTGACATAGCAGCAATAACAGAGACATGGTACTCTGCTAATCACAGCTGAGATGTCAATGTACCAGGCTATACACTGTTCAGAAGGGGCAGGGAAGGTAAAAAGGGAAGGGGGGGGTGACCCTGTATGTCAGAGAATGCATAAAGGCTACAGAAGTGTAGGGAAGACGGGGCGATCAAGGCAATGTGGGTCACCCTTGAACCAGGAAATGGCACAGCAATATGTACAGGGGTGATCTACAGACCTCCGACACAGAGGGAGGAAGTGGACATGGTACTAGTGGAGGAAATTCATGACATGGCAGCTAAAGGCAAAATCCTGTTGATGGGAGATTTCAAGATGCCGGACGTGGATTGGACCACCCAGGCAGCTGCTTCAGCCAGAAGCACAGCCATCCTGGAATCCCTGCAGGGAGCTGGACTCAGACAGCTGGTGCAGGAGCCAACCAGGGACAAATCGATTCTAGACCTGGTATGGCCCAATGGGAACAGAGTCAAAAGAATCCAGGTGGAAGGGGAGCTGGGATCCAGCAACCACCACACGGTGTGGTTTGACATGGACACAGGGACTCGATTACGCCACACAAGGGCAAAAGTATTAGATTTCAGGAGGACGGATTTCAGTGAAATTGGTAGATGTTTAAAAGCAGCCCTGGAGAAGGTAGAGGTAATGGAGGGGGAAGAGGAACAGTGGGGGAGACTAAAAGGAGCCATTCTGGGGGTAACTAACAATGCATTAGGATAGTGGCCAAAGGGAAAAGAAGAAAGAAACCACTATGGTTTTCTAAGGAGGAGGAGGAGGGGACAAAGTAAGAGCTAAAAGAGCAAGTTTCAGGAAGTATAAGGGGACCCAAAGGGAGGACGACAGGGAGGTGTACCTTGAATGTCTCAGAGAGACAGGGAAGGCTGTTAGGAAAGCTAAGGCACACGCAGAAGAGGGTTTAGCGTGGTCTGTGAAAAAAGGGGACAAGACATTCCATAGGTACATCAGCGATAGAAGAAAAAACGGGGCGGGGGGGACGTGAGGCTCAAAGGGGAGGAGGGAGACTGTAAGGAGGGGATCTAGGCAAGGCAGAAATACTGAACAAATACTTCTGTTCAGTATTCACTGAGGAGGGAGAGGGTCAAGGCCCACAGTTGGGGAGCAGAGGCAATTGGGGTGGAGAAATGGACACCAGTCCATTCACAGTGGAGAGAGTTCTGGAGGAACTCAGAAAGCTGAAGGTGGATAAAGCCAAGGGGCCAGATGACATACATCCAAGGATATTAAGGGAGCTGTGGAGGGAACTAGCAGCATCTCTGGCCACCCTGTTCACAGAGTCACTCAACACAGGCATGGTTCCAGAGGACTGGAGGCGGTAGTCCCATTTCACAAAAGTGGCAGTAGGGTGGAAGCGGGGAACTACAGGCCAGTTAGCCTCACCTCAGTGGTGGGGAAGATCATGGAGACACTGCTGAAAGAAAGGATAGTGGCACACCTGGAATCCATTGGTGCCCAGGATCTGAGGCAGCATGGATTCACATCAGGAAGGTCTTGTCAAACGAATCTGATAGATTTTTTTTGATTGGGTGATTAGGGAAGTGAACCAGGGAGGGGCCGTAGACATCACCTACCTGGATTTCAGCAAAGCCTTCGATACTGTCCCACACAGAAGGCTGGTTAACAAGATGAGTAGTCTGGGCATGGGGCATAAGGTGATATATTGGGTTAGAAACTGGCTGACAGACAGAAGGCAGAGAGTGGTGGTAAATGGGATCCAATCTGGGGAGAGAGGGGTGACCAGCAGAGTGCCACAAGGATCGGTACTGGGACCCATCCTGTTCAATGTCTTCATTAGTGACATTGCAGAGGGGCTGGAAAGAAAAGTCTGCTTATTTGCAGATGACACCAAGATCTGCAACAGGGTGGATACTCCAGAAGGAGGTGCAGAAAATGAAGCGGGACCTGGAGAAGCTTGAAAGATGGTTGGAGGTGTGACAACTGAGGTTCAATGCAAAAAAGTGCAAGATAATGCATCTGGGTAGGGGGAACCCTGGGGAGACCTACAGGATAGGGGGAGGTGCTGACCATCACCAAAGAGGAGAGGGACCTAGGGGTTATCACATCTGATGACCAGAAGGTATCAAAGCAGTGTGCAAAGGCTGCAGAGAGGGCCAGTGGCATGCTGGGGTGCATAGGCAGAGGTATTACTAGTAGGAGGCAGGAAGTGGTGATGCCATTGTATAACACACTAGTAAGGCCTCACCTGGAGTACTGTGTGCAGTACTGGAGACCACACATGCGTAAGGACACAAACATGGTGGAGTCTGTCCAGAGAAGGGCGACACAGATGGTGTATGGTTTGCACCGAAAAACATATGAGGAGGGACTGGGAGACCTCAATATGTACTCACTGGAGGAGAGAAAGGGGCGACATGATGGAAACTTTTAAGTACCTCAAGGGTATAAACAAGGTGCAGTTGGGAGATCTTTTCCAATGTAGAAAAAATACCAGAACAAGGGGGCATGATAAGAAATGGGGGGGGGGGGATTAAGAGGTAACATGAGGAAGTTTTTCTACACAGAGAGGGTGGTGAACGCTTGGAAGAGTCTGCCACAAGAGGTGGTAGGGGCAAGCATGGTGGAGGGGTTTAAACATGCCTGGGACAAGCACAGGGAAACTGTGGGTGGGAAGGGAGTGATGAAAAGCTATTGACTACTTAGGGTGAGTGGATGCATACATGTATAGGGCCTACGGGCAGACTGGATGGGCCTAGCGGGCCTTATCTGCCGACAGTTTCTATGTTTCTATGGAAGAGTACTGGTATGTGAAACATTTTGGATGTGTGTTAGATACTGAATAATTTGCTGTGAAAATGTGATTTGAATACTTATGCTCAATTTGTTGTTTCTTGTATTTATGTCTAGAGTATCCCCAGTATTACAGGCAAAACACTGGAGAGTTTGAATAAACACTGATGTACTCAAGTACTTTATGTTGAGGCCTTTTTTTGTCTCAGAGAAGCCCTATAAGACTGAAACCAGAAGTATTTTCTAGCCCTTCTTGTCAGCAACAACTGGCAAGATAAATAGTTTCTGTGAGAGGCTGTTTATTATTCATTTATTTCAAAAGTTTCAGCAGGAAGGACATACTGAGCTTGTAACAGCTCATTTCCAGATGCTTCCGGGGGGGATGGAAGTTTTGCTGGTGTTACCTGGGTCACGCTGTAATCAAGGTTATGGGAGTGGGGCAGGGTGTGGGCAGGGAGAGAGGGTTTGAAAACAGTTTGCCGCACTTCTGTGAAAGAGGACAGCTGGTCTTATGCAAATGCGGTTCCCCCCTCCCAACTGTTTGACACTTAATGGTGTGTTCCATATTTTAAGGACATAATGAGCACCGGCAACACCTTGGAAAACTCAAACTCCACTTCAGGGAAGTGACTCCTCCTGTGATTTCACTAACGCATAACTCAAAGCTTACTTTCGCACTAATAGAGCCCAGCCACAGCTGTCAGTTACTTTGATTAAGGGATATCCTTGAGTTCTTTGTCTTTATTTGTTTTACCAGGAAAAAAGCTCGATCGAGCAGTGCTCATGTACAAGGAGGTCCTAGTTAGGACAGGCAATAGTACAGCATATCTAAAGTACCGAGCTTATCACAGATTACAGAGGCAGCAAATATCTCAATATGTATTATATACAGAGGGCAGAAAAGCAACTCCACTAATGTGATTTCAGCCAATCAGCATGCAGAGTCACTGTACTGTATATCTTAACCTCTGTGCAGTGTACTCTTGTGTGGGAACATTTGAAGGGGTAGCTCCCACTTCAGGCATTGGTAGATATTAAAAAAAAAAAGGCTCTAAACCCGTTGAGATAAATTGAAGTGATTTATAATGAGTTAGGGCCTCTAGGGGTGTCTCTTATGGTAGAAGAGATGCCTGTCATGAAGTTTGGGCAGACAGAACCACTCAGCTTCCCTTTGCGGCCCTCTTGCCCAAACCTCATGCTCGGTGTCTCTTATACCATAAGAGACACCCCTCAGAGGCCCAATGAACTTGCAGTAAGGGCATATACTTCACTAAAAATACCACCAACAGCTTAATCTGGTTCAAGGTCAGTTGGCATTCACCTGTATCCCCCTCCCCCGGGTCGTCCTTGAAAATAGGCAGGATTTGTCTAGTGCACTTACCCGGTCAACAAAAACTAAATAAAACAAATATATATGGGGTATTACATTGGTGTAGTAAGTGAAAAGATAAATGCGTGTAACCCCTCACCCCTGCCTTTTTGCCAAAACGACAGGTGGCATGCTGTTGAAGCTGACAGCAGTACCTGTTGGGGACCTGGGTTCGGGGAGGATGAGGTTACTCTGCACAGGGGGACCTAAGTTTGGCTACTCTGCACAGGGACACCCAAGTAAATCCGAACACAGGAAGCAATAACTGTAATGTCCAGAACCAGGAATGGGATTCTTCCGTGTGGCTTTTATTCACAAACTAGCTGAACAAAACAAAGCATGGACGGACCCCCATGGGGCTACATTTCCTGGTAATGCAGATTAGAGACTACAGAACACTTTATCACCATTTTCAGCCTTCAGGCTCTGGACCCACCAGGCACACAGCCCAGACTTGCATGCACTTTGGGTACACAGCCCGACTAGTACACACTAGGGTTCTCCCCACGGTCCATTGGAAGAATGAACCAATTATCCTGTCGTGGCTCCCCACACCACTTTACAGTCGGCGACTCATAGAGAGAATTTTTCCTTACTTGTTGTGGCTCCCCACACCACTAAGAGTCTGCGACTCCTAGAGAGAATTCTTCCTTACTTGTTATGACTCCCCATCTCACAAAGAGAATTTTTTCTTACTTGTTGTGGCTCCCCACACCACTTAGAGTCCACGACTCCTAGAGAGATTTTCCCTTTTGCAACCCCACGTCTGGGTACTTCCCCCATCACTGGCCAAGTGCATGAGGCAAAGTAGCAACCACAGCAGAAATCGGTAGAGGTGGACCTGGTTACTAAAGATGGGGGGTTTGCCCACCTCCAGCTCCCACAGCCCATACCCGGCCATTTCCCTGGGAAAACTGAACCATTCCTTTTTCTGAACTTCTGAATGTAGATTAAAGGGTAGATGATCTGGGTGCATCTCCTCTACATATTACTTGAATCACACAGCACTCTGGCATTTAATACTACTTTACTTGTTTGGCCCAGTCCTATAGGCTTCCCAAAATGTAGCTCAATCCCTAGATTCCCACACATGTCCCAGGGTGAAGAAAACATTTTGCCCTCTTAGAGCAGACACTCACCCTTTAGTTGCAGGTGCCCCACAGGTGACTCACAAATCTTCCAACCTTCAAAATAAATGCTGAACTGAACTGGCAGCTTTTCTTCCTCTTGGCAGAATTAAGGGGAATGCCCCAGGAATCTGCATGGGGATCTTTACATCCCCCCCCCCCGGAGGGAGGGGCACTGAGACCCAAACAGCGGTCTCCACCACTTGTGCACACCTTCACTTACTGAACACAAACTGGACACTGACTACTACCTTTGAAAACTCCCAACGTTCTATCTAACTCCCTCTGCTGCAGATTCCAATGTGGCTTATGCAGCTGCGAAAGTTCTATTGGTGATGTCATCCCTCAGTCTCAGCTGAGACTGAGAACAGAGTGAGACAGTGTGAAACCCATTTAACTGGAGTTTCACAAGCTGCCTTCCTGGCCTACCACTAGGTCTTACTGGGATTCTAGTAACCCCGGGTAACAAGGGGGCTACATGCGGATGAGAAAAGACAGTAGGAGTGAAACACTAAAGTATTATCTCAAGGGCAAAGTCTCTATTATTAACGGGAACGCAAACCTTGCATTATCCTTTTTTTTTTTTTTTAAAGTGCACTCCACTCATAAGGTACATGGTTATAATGGACAGTGCACTCCACTCACAAGGTTTATTTGTTTATTTAGATCTAGGATTACAATTTTATTTTATTTATTTATCTAGTTTTTGTTGACCTGGTAAGTGCACTAGACAGATCCTGCCTATTTTTAGGCACGACCCGGGGGAAGGGGATACAGATGAATGCCAACTGACCTTGAACCAGATTAAGCTTGTTGGTGGTATTTTTAGTGAATGGGGGGATTTGGCCAGGGCACCGGGGAAATTCCCCTACTTGTCAGAGGGGGAACCTCTGTCCAAGATAGCGGACGCACCCTTGCCTTCTGAGGAGGGAGCTATGGAGGTGGGAGATTTGGTCTCTGCTCCTACCTCTGACCGAATGGGGACCACGATGCCAACAACTGATGTTTTGCCTGCTGATGTTCCTACTACAACTTTAAGTTCTGCTGCTCATACTAAGGCTGCTATACCTAGCCCTTTGCTTGCTTCTTATGGAACTGACTTGCTGACTTGCGTGACTACAATCAACTTGCCAGAGGATTTTACTTCATCTAATTCTGAAAATCACTGTTTGACAGCACAAGAGATCCAGGAGCGTTTTGCAACGGCAGAGCGCCGTTTTGCTAGTGCAAAACTGAAAATGCATAGAGATATGCAACGCTTGAGAACCGAACACAGATGCATCTTCCACTCGGTGGAAGCTCTGAAGATTTACCTGACTTGTCTCTTTCCTGCCTGTTGCTGTGACAGGCTCAGACCCACCTGTGTGTCGGTAGCTGAAGCCCCATTGCCTGTTCCTGCTGCCTGCAGTACAAACGATTTGGTTTCCTTCTCAGAACCTGCTTCCATTATATTACAGAGTTCCCCAAATGGACAAGACTTCTCTACAGTAAATGCTCCCCTGCCGCCTGCAGTTCAAACGGATTCAGTTTCCTTTTCACTACCTGCTTCCATTAAATCGCAGAGCTCCCTACATGTACAAGAATCATCTACTGTCAATATTAATAAAGTGTCTACCTGGACTGTTGAATTGGCGCTGAGAGGTGCTGGCTGGGTTCAGGGTACTGTCCCAGGAAGTTGGAAGTCAGGTCCGCCTCCACCCGGGTCCCCCGCCTGAAGATTTCTCCGAGCTACAGAGCACTTCAGGCACTTCAAAAGTCACACACTGACCCCTTGTGTCTCCCTCATGAACTGGAGCTTACACAGAATCCTGTGTTGGATTATCTGAAGGGTTCTCCACCCCAGGCTCCTTTTTCTACTATTTCTATAGAGGCTCTGGCTCCCCTACCACCGCAGCCCCCCCCCCCAAAAAAATATCGGGACCAAGCCGTTCATATTCTTCATTTTTTAAATTTCTAATCCAGGCTGCTAAGAGACACAATGCTGTTTGCCTGGCATACTTGGGGGTACCTGAGCCACCTGATTGGGTCTATGTGGCACGTACGCTTCTAAAGGATTCTTTAAAATTCTTTTCCCATGAAATATATGCGTTAATTCATATCTCTGGTGAAACCACGTTTGACATTAGTTTCCAAACATCTAGGGGATTGGAGCGTTTTTGGTCAAAGTATACTTCTCTACGGACTACTGCATTATGGACCCCATTTCAGGCTATTCCTCTT
The DNA here is from genome assembly GCA_016271365.2 of Neoceratodus forsteri. Lineage (NCBI taxonomy): Eukaryota > Metazoa > Chordata > Ceratodontiformes > Ceratodontidae > Neoceratodus > Neoceratodus forsteri. Next base: position 73,839,662 of record JADMNL010000036.1, read on the forward strand.
TCTAAACCTACTTTTAAGACGATCACTATTCTGTTTCAAAATGAGGGAGTTGAGGTGGAGGATGTTGTGTATTGGCTGAAACAGCGTTGTGACGTCCAGGGACAGCCTGAAGCCATTTTGGATACAGAGAACATTTGGACTGGGGGCTGGAAGTTTAAAGTCTTGTTATGATCTAATGATTCTGGGGTTGTACATCTGCCTAACTCTTTTTTCATAGGCCGAGATAGGGGGGTCTTGTTCTACCCGGGTCAGCCGAAGGCTTCCTATCGGTGTGGTGACCCTGCACATCTTAGTAATGTATGTGATAAAATGAAATGCAACGTCTGTGGGGAATTGGGCCATGTAGGGGCACACTGTTTGAATGAATGTAGATGTAACCTATGTGACAAACAGGGGCACACCTTTCAGAACTGTAAATGGGCTGCACATAACCAGGAATTTCACGATGGTGGAGTGGACCAGCGCTTTATTATTACACAGGCGCAGAAGGCCCGTCTCCGGACCACCTTGGCTGTACCTCCCCCCCTAAGGTAGCCCAGCCCTTATTGCAGGCTTCAGTGCCTGTTGTATCCTCTGAGGTCGTACCTCAGACAGTTTCCTTCATGGATGACCCCTTGCTTGAGATTTCTCCTGTCCCTGATCCTGCCCAGTCTAATTTTCCTGTTCAGGACCCGGTCCCAGGTCCAAGTACTATGCCCCCGAGTGCTTACAAGTGTCATACATGAGAAGGTCACTGAGAAATAAGCCTCGGGTTGCACCATCTCCTGTGAGTGGTCCGGAACCCCCCGCGTCTTTATCTAATTTTTTGAACTTCTCCAACCCTTTCTGATGACGCTGGAGGTGAGTGACTCTTCCTCCATAGCTTCTTCTCTCCTGATGGTACCACTAACTCTGAGTTGCATCTTGGTACTGGCCTTTCTCAGAAGTGAAAGGCCAGAGTAAAACTTAAAGGGAAGAAGGTGGTTGGGAAAAGGAAATTGTAAATGTATTTTTGTCTGTTTTCCTTTTTTGGTGCTATGTTTCACTTTGTTTGCCATACTATTAATGTAAATAGTATGAAGCGTATGGCTAAAAGGAGATTGATTTTTTCCTTCCTACCGCTTTTGCCTTTGGGTTTAATTTTATTACAGGATACAAGACTTCATACTACACATGAGATCCGACAAGCACAACAGGACTGGTTACTGGGTCCTTCTTTTTGGTCGATTGGTCAGGACTCTTGTTCGGGACTGGGCATTTTAATTAATATCTCAGACTTCCGTTTGCTAAAATTGTTTGATGTAGCCCCTGGTAGGGCGCTTATTATAGATTTTGTCATTGGGTCCTGTCCCTACTGGGTGATAAACATTTATGCCCCTCAAATCAAAACTGAATGCATAGCTTTATTTACTTTGCTTCGTCCTTATTTGCACACTTCCTTTCAGGTATTATTTGCTGGTGACTTTAATTGTGGCCTGAGTTCTAGGATAAGAGCCCTTTGCTGCTACAAAGAAACTTTTTGTGATTCCTACAATTGGGTAAATTGGTTCGAACACCCACTTAACGGACTCCTATCTCTCCTTTACTACACAACACACCCCACCTTCCAAAAGGGTAAACTAGCCACACGTATTGATTATGTGTTTTCCTCCTACAGTACCAATTATTTCTCACGTTCAAGCGGTTGAGTTTTCTGATCATAAGCTGCTTTCTGTTGGTTTTGGTTCTGTTGTCTCTTCCCGTAAGGTCCAGGTATTTGGAAATTCAACACATCTTTGTTGCAGATTCCGATATTTATGCAGTCCCTTCTGTCCTTCATACAAGCCCATAAATCTGTTTTTATTTGTTATGAAGATCCTGTTCAGTGGTGGCTAGACACGAAACATGATCTGGTCACTTTTTTAAAAATTTACAGTCATTTAAAATGTAGGAGGGAATACCTAGACTATTTGCAGAAGAGGGTACATTTTCAGTCATTATTAACCATAGCGTACACGATGGGGCAAGACCTTACCCAACAAATAAAAGTCCTACAGAATGATATGTTGACTTTCCAATTACAGTAATCACAACTTTTTTACCGACATAAATTCTGTACTGTTGGAACACGTGATGTTATTTGTCCTTTTGAATCTAATTCCCGTCAGACCGCCCGAAAAGATATGATGCCCAATCCTGTTCTGTGCCTCAAAGGAGAATTTCTGATCATTTGATCCTCTTACGAGAATTATTTTCTCATGGCTATGCAGGTCTGGCTTCGGGACTTGTCTCAGTAGATCAGAAGGCTGCTTTTGATTCAGTTAGGCATAATTTTTTATGGGAAGCGCTTCGTTTTCTGCATGTACCTGATGTTACGGTACGCTGGATTTGTGCTTTCTATAGAACGGCTACTGTTGAACCTGTAGTAAATGGCTGGATAGGACCCATGATCCCCATAAAAAGGGGGGGTTTCATCAGGGCTGTCCTTTAAGCCCATTGTTATATGTATTTTTTCTTGATGTTTTGCTCTGTCGGTTGAACACTAATTCTCAGATTCGGGCTATTTCTAGTTGTGCCTTATGCTTGCCTTATAAGGCGATCGCATATGCAGATGATGTTTGTTTTCTTGTAGCTGATGCAGCCTCAATGGTTCATTCTCTCCATGAGTGCTCTATTTTTGGAAACTTCTCTGGTGCTGTTTTAAATTACACTAAAAGTCTGGTTATTCGGGTCGGTTCAGTAACCTCCCCCTCGGACCGTATCGGGCTCGTTACGTTTAGTTGAGGGCCCTATTCGCATTTTGGGAATTTTTTTGGGACACAGGACTCAGATTTTTTTTTAACTGGAATGTTAAACTGCAACAAGGTAAACTTCAGGTGGCCTCCTGGAACCGGGGACAGATAGGGAAAAATAAACGTGTTTTCTTAATTAAAAACTATTTGATCTCTACTTTTCTTTTTCTGAGTTATATATTCCCTATTCCATGACAGCTAGAAACTGCTGTCTTTAGCCTGTTTTTTCAGGCTCTTTGGGGTAGTAGGTTAAACCTGATAAAACGGAATATCACTTATTTACCTATCCCTGAGGGTGGCGTTTGTATGGTTAACCCTTTGTTATTTTTTTCTTGTATTTTTTTCACTGCAAACCTTAGGCCTTTGTTGATTCATACCCAAAGGGGGTGGGAACCTTGGTTTTATGACTCTTGCAGGATTTGGTTTTATCAGTGGGAAACTAATTCCTTAACTGTGTTGAGACAAACTGTTGGTATACCAACTTACGTAAAACATATGTTTTTACGTCTCAAACAATGGAAGGTGTCTGTTCAGATGTTATTAAACCATTCACATAAAGTTTTATGTAAGAAATTACTCCTGACGGTTTGTGCTGTATCAGTACCCCTTTAATAAGTATCCTGGTCAACACCTCCCTTCCCTTTTGTTATTGTGGAGATGTAAGAGGGTTCCAGCCAAAATGTGGGATTTGCATTGGCTTTCATGCCATGAAAAGATTAATGTAAAATCAAATCATAAACATAAGCAGTCCCAAGCTAGAATGTGTTCTCGCTTATTATGTATTACAGAACTTGAAACTATCCCTCATTTATTTTTTGACTGTTCCTTTATCAAAAATTGGTGGTCCTTTTTGGCACAGGCATGGGATACCCCCTTGCTTCAGTCGGTTACTTATTTGAATCTTGTATACGGGTTTTTTCTCCCCAGTGGTCAAAATGGCACCAGGACACTTTGAACCTTGTTTTTGTCTGCATTAAATGGAACATTTGGATGGTGCGTTGCATGTTTTCTTTACAGCAAAAGGACTGCTCCTGTTTGGAGCTCGAAAAAAAGATTGTACAAGACTTAAAAGAAATTTATGAGCATGAACATACTCTATACTCAGATATGACTCTTTTGGAACTTTGGAAAGCTCTTCCTTGGATCACTGACTCTGATTTTGCAGTTACCTGAATGATTGTATAATACTTATCCTGTTTTTCCTTTTTTTTTGTATTATGCTTTGTGTACTATTGTACGATTTTTGTCTCAATAAAACTTTCCCCTACTCTTTTCGAGAAGTGCCATGGGATCTTTAACATCCACCTGAACTACCACAAGAACAGGCAGATGGGACCTCGGTTTAACGTCTCATCCAAAAGACAGATTACCTTTGAGCCAAGGCTCTTTTACAAAGGTTCCATGTCAGGAGAGTACATATATGTTAAACATGTTAAACAAGGGCATACAACATTAAGGAGAGCCTACAACCATATTCATCAGTTCAGTTACGGCATCACGGTAAATAGGATACATGAATAACACATACAAGGAATCATTTCAGAAACCTAGAAGAAATCAGGGAGGAAGGGTGAGAAGATAGGGGGGTGGCAGCTGAAAAAGAGACTAGAGCAGCTCACGGCATTGTCAAATAACATCAGAGGGGGGTGGTTGATCTCAATGGGGAAGGGGGAAGTTAGGGGTGGTAGTCACATGAGCTGGAGGCTGTGAGATGATGATGGAGGCTTGATTTGAATATGCCCAGTGAGGAGGTGGAGGTGATGTGAGTACATGGTTATAATGGGCAGTGCACTCCACTGATAAGGTACGTGGATAATGGACAGCGCACTCCACTCAAAAGGTTCATGGCTATAATGGACAGTGCACTCCACTCAAAAGGTTCATGGCTATAATGGACAGTGCACTCCACTCGAAAGGTTCATGGCTATAATGGACAGTGCACTCCGCTCATAAGGTACATGGATAATGGGCAGTGCACTCCACTCAAAAGGTTCATGGCTATAATGGACAGTGCACTCCACTCATAAGGTACATGGATAATGGACAGCGCACTCCACTCAAAAGGTTCATGGCTATAATGGACAGTGCACTCCACTCATAAGGTACATGGATAATGGGCAGTGCACTCCACTCATAAGGTACATGGATAATGGACAGTGCACTCCACTCAAAAGGTTCATGGCTATAATGGACAGTGCACTCCGCTCATAAGGTTCATGGCTATAATGGACAGTGCACTCCACTCAAAAGGTTCATGGCTATAATGGACAGTGCACTCCACTCATAAGGTTCGTGGTTATAATGGGCAGTGCACTCCACTCATAAGGTACATGGATAATGGACAGTGCACTCCACTCATAAGGTTCATGGCTATAATGGACAGTGCACTCCACTCATAAGGTTCATGGCTATAATGGACAGTGCACTCCACTCAAAGGTTCATGGCTATAATGGACATTGCACTCCACTCAAAAGGTTCATGGCTATAATGGACAGTGCACTCCACTCAAAAGGTTCATGGCTATAATGGACAGCGCACTCCACTCAAAAGGTTCATGGCTATAATGGACATTGCACTCCACTCATAAGGTTCATGGCTATAATGGACAGTGCACTCCACTCAAAAGGTTCATGGCTATAATGGACATTGCACTCCACTCATAAGGTTCATGGCTATAATGGACAGTGCACTCCACTCAAAAGGTTCATGGCTATAATGGACAGTGCACTCCACTCAAAAGGTTCATGGCTATAATGGACAGTGCACTCCACTCAAAAGGTTCATGGCTATAATGGACAGTGCACTCCACTCATAAGGTACAGTGCACTCCACTCATAAGGTTCATGGCTATAATGAACAGTGCACTCCATTCATAAGGTTCATGGCTATAATGGACAGCGCACTCCACTCAAAAGGTTCATGGCTATAATGGACAGTGCACTCCACTCAAAAGGTTCATGGCTATAATGGACATTGCACTCCACTCAAAAGGTTCATGGCTATAATGGACATTGCACTCACTCAAAAGGTTCATGGCTATAATGGACATTGCACTCCACTCAAAAGGTTCATGGCTATAATGGACATTGCACTCCACTCAAAAGGTTCATGGCTATAATGGACATTGCACTCCACTCAAAAGGTTCATGGCTATAATGGACATTGCACTCCACTCAAAAGGTTCATGGCTATAATGGACAGTGCACTCCACTCATAGGTTCATGGCTATAATGGACAGTGCACTCCACTCATAAGGTACAGTGCACTCCACTCATAAGGTTCATGGCTATAATGAACAGTGCACTCCACTCATAAGGTTCATGGCTATAATGGACAGCGCACTCCACTCAAAAGGTTCATGGCTATAATGGACAGTGCACTCCACTCAAAAGGTTCATGGCTATAATGGACAGTGCACTCCACTCATAAGGTACAGTGCACTCCACTCATAAGGTTCATGGCTATAATGAACAGTGCACTCCACTCATAAGGTTCACGGCTATAATGGACAGCGCACTCCACTCAAAAGGTTCATGGCTATAATGGACAGTGCACTCCACTCATAAGGTACAGTGCACTCCACTCATAAGGTTCATGGCTATAATGAACAGTGCACTCCACTCATAAGGTTCATGGCTATAATGGACAGCGCACTCCACTCAAAAGGTTCATGGCTATAATGGACAGCGCACTCCACTCAAAAGGTTCATGGCTATAATGGACAGCGCACTCCACTCATAAGGTTCATGGCTATAATGGACAGCGCACTCCACTCAAAAGGTTCATGGCTATAATGGACAGTGCACTCCACTCAAAAGGTTCATGGCTATAATGGACAGCGCACTCCACTCAAAAGGTTCATGGCTGCAATGGACAACGACTCCACCCAAAAGGTTCATGGCTATAATGGACAGTGCACCCACCATAAGGTTCATGGCTATAATGGACAGTGCACTCCACTCAAAAGGTTCATGGCTATAATGGACAGTGCACTCCACTCAAAGGTTCATGGCTATAATGGACAGTGCACTCCACTCAAAAGGTTCATGGCTATAATGGACAGTGCACTCCACTCATAAGGTACAGTGCACTCCACTCATAAGGTACAGTGCACTCCACTCATAAGGTTCATGGCTATAATGGACAGTGCACTCCACTCAAAAGGTTCATGGCTATAATGGACAGTGCACTCCACTCATAAGGTACAGTGCACTCCACTCATAAGGTTCATGGCTATAATGGACATTGCACTCCACTCAAAAGGTTCATGGCTATAATGGACAGTGCACTCCACTCATAAGGTTCATGGCTATAATGGACAGCGCACTCCACTCAAAAGGTTCATGGCTATAATGGACAGTGCACTCCACTCAAAAGGTTCATGGCTATAATAGACAGTGCAATCCACTCAAAAGGTTCATGGCTATAATGGACGGTGCACTCCACTCAAAAGGTTCATGGCTATAATAGACAGCGCAATCCACTCAAAAGGTTCATGGCTATAATAGACAGCGCAATCCACTCAAAAGGTTCATGGCTATAATAGACAGCGTAATCCACTCAAAAGGTTCATGGCTATAATGGACGGTGCACTCCACTCAAAAGGTTCATGGCTATAATGGACAGTGCACTCCACTCAAAAGGTTCATGGCTATAATGGACAGTGCACTCCGCTCATAAGGTTCATGGCTATAATGGACAGTGCACTCCATTCATAAGGTTCATGGCTATAATGGACAGTGCACTCCACTCAAAAGGTTCATGGCTATAATGGGCAGTGCACTCCACTCATAAGGTACGTGGTTATAACGGGCAGCGCACTCCACTCATAAGGTATGTGGTTATAACAGGCAGCGCACTCCGCTCATAAGGTACATGGTTATAATGGGCAGCGCACTCTGCTCATAAGGTACGTGGTTATAACAGGCAGCACACTCCGCTCATAAGGTACGTGGTTATAACAGGCAGCACACTCCGCTCATAAGGTACGTGGTTATAACGGGCAGCGCACTCCACTCATAAAGTTCGTGGTTATAATGGGCAGCGCACTCCACTCATAAGGTACGCGGTTATAATGGACAGCGCACTCCACTCATAAGGTACATGGTTATAATGGGCAGCGCACTCTGTTCATAAGGTACATGGTGATAATGGGCAGCGCACTCCACTCATAAGGTACGTGGTTATAATGGACAGCGCACTCTACTCATAAGGTACGTGGTTATAATGGACAGCACACTCCACTCATAAGGTACGTGGTTATGATGGGCAGCGCACTCCACTCATAAGGTACGTGGTTATAATGGATAGCACACTCCACTCATAAGGTACGTGGTTATGATGGGCAGCGCACTCCACTCATAAGGTCCGTGGTTATGATGGGCAGCGCACTTCACTCATAAGGTACGTGGTTATGATGGGCAGCGCACTCCACTCATAAGGTACGTGGTTATGATGGGCAGCGCACTCCGCTCATAAGGTACGTGGTTATAACAGGTAGCACACTCCGCTCATAAGGTACGTGGTTATAACGGGCAGCGCACTCCACTCATAAGGTACGTGGTGATAATGGGCAGCGCACTCCGCTCATAAGGTACGCGGTTATAATGGACAGCGCACTCCACTCATAAGGTACGTGGTGATAATGGGCAGCGCACTCCGCTCATAAGGTACATGGTTATAACAGGTAGCACACTCCGCTCATAAGGTACGTGGTTATAACGGGCAGCGCACTCCGCTCATAAGGTACATGGTTATAACAGGTAGCACACTCCGCTCATAAGGTACGTGGTTATAATGGGCAGCGCGCTCCGCTCATAAGGTACGTGGTTATAATGGACAATTGGTAGGGACCCATGTTTTCCTTAAATAAGAAATAACAAGAAATTCAAGGTATAAAAATTAAACGAAAACAAGCACATCAAAAAAGTTAAACAATTGCTTGTTTTTTTGGCAAAATCTAAATCAGTGCTTGCAGCAGTTGTTGTTTTGGCTCCGTTGTTACCACAGAGATGGTCCACAAGGAAGCAGCAGCGGGATTGTCTGATTCACAAAACCTTGCTAGACCACAGCATAATGCTGCTTAATACAATGCGGTACACTAGGAATGTGATTTCTAGTGTTTATAAGGTCATTTTGAGGTATTTTATGAATGTGAATGTGATAAGAACTAAAACTTCATGTTTAATGAATAAAGAGAAATAACATGAAATTCCAGAAAAATAAAAATTATGAAAAATAAAAAGAATTCCACAAGGCTCTAACAATTGGATAAATCCAATACAAGTTTTTTCTGGTTAAAAGAGTCAGAAACCTCACTTATAATGAGCGCTATGAAACTTTTATGGACATTTCTATTGCGTATGTTTTTTTTAGGGGGGAAGGAGTGCAGAGCTGGTGGGGAAAAAATAAGCAAGTGTGGAATTCAGATAGAGAAGTGACAGACTTTATTTCCTACAAAATAATTCTCCACAAGGGTTTGGATATTCAAAGCAGTTGCGCAATGCGCAACAGGGATACACTGGCGCAACTGTGCCAACGTGCTGGAGAAGGATATTCAGCAGCAGCACTTGCGCAGCGCAAGTCTCCATGCACCAATGCGCAATGGTAATAAATGCATGCACAAGTGCAGGGGGCGTAGCCATGAATATGTGGCACAGTGCGATATTCAACAGCAGGCAAACAGCGCAAGCGAGGAGCAAACAGGACTTGCGCCGATCAGACTTGAGCCCATAAAAAGAGGGAGCAAGCGAGGGAAGGAGGCTTGTGAAGGAGGTGAGCAAGATAGAGGGAGAGCGAGTGGGCAGGCTGTGCAGCAGGAGGGGAGCCACAGAGAGACAGAGGCAGGCTGGGAGTAGCACACAGTGTGGGCCAGGGTGTGTGACACTGACAGAGTCTGTGAGTGTGAGCGTGTGTGTGTGTCTGTGTCTGTGTGTGTGTGGGCATGAGACAGGGTTGGAGGCAACATCCACAGCGAGTGCCTGTGACACCCAGTACAGGAGGGGCTGCACAGGGGCCCAGACAGGTGGGAGGCGGAGGCCACAGCCCACAGTCCACCAGCCAGGAAGCCAGAACACAGGTGTGTGCCCAGTGCAGGGGCATAGTCAGAAGCACACACAACCGGGGGGTCCAGGGGAGACAGCCGCACGGGGGGGAAGAACAACCCAGGCCATGGCCAGTGCCATCTTCCAGATGTAGGCAGTAATGAGGGGTGTGAGGAGGCAGCTTGCAGACCGGCGCGGCCGTGGAAGGGCCCGTCGGTGGTACGCCCGGAACAGGTGGTACCGTGTCCGCACCACCTTTGAACAGTACAGTGACACAGAGATTGTGGGCTGGTACCACCTGAAGTGGGCAATTCTGAGGCAGCTCTGTGAGCTGTGTAGTGAGGAGATGCAGGCACCCACAAGACGGAGCCACGCCCTGTCGGGTGTAGACAAAAGTCACAGCTGTCATGTGCCTGCTCACCATGGGTACCTTCCAGAGACCAACAGGGGACACCATGGGCATAACCCAGTCAGCCGCGTCATGGCTCCTCACACAATTCCTCAGCGCACTGCTGCCACATGTTGCGGAATACATCCATTTCCCCCCAGCACACAGGCAGAGCATACAGCGAACATGCAGGAGTTCCACAGGGTGGCACGTATGCCTGGCATGCTAGGGGCCATCGACTGCACCCATGTCAGCATCCGCACACCACCTGGCCCGGAGGGGGTAGCATATATCAACAGGAAGGGCTACCCCAGTGTCAACTGCCAGGTGGTGTGCGATGCCAGGGGGGCACATAACCAGTGTCTGTGCCACACACCCTGGGAGACCACACGATGCCTTCATCTGGCACCAGTCAGCACTGTACCACAGGTTCGAGAGTGGGGACATCCCCACCAGCCACCTAGTAGGTGAGTATGCTGTGGAAGCGGAAAGCTGGGCACAACAGTGCAGGGTGTGGGGGATGCTAGGGCAGGGGTGCCAGGGGGTGTGGTCGGGATGGCGGGGGGGTGCAGCAACACAGTCCACCATGCTAACCAGACATCTCTACACACAGGTGACAGTGGCTACCCACTCCGGCCCTGGCTGCTCACCCCATACTGGCACCCGTCGACCCCAGCGCAGGAGCAATACAATGAGGCACACGGAATATCATCGAACGAGTGTTTGGGCTGCTGAAGACACGGTTCTGTTGCCTGGACAGGTCTGACGGTGCCCTACAGTACAGCCCCTCAAAGGCCTGTGGCCTATTCCTGGCCTGCTGTATTCTACACAACATGGCCACCGACTGTGGGATAGCTGTCGAGGTCGACGAGAGGAACAGCAGTGGGGACGACGTGGCGACCGGGCCTGGTGGTGGTGGGCAATCCCCCCCCCAGGTGAAGGGAGCAGCGGCTGACCAGGATGGCCCAGCAGCACCGGGACACAATTGCAGAGGAGCACTATGGAGCGCGCAGGTAGAAGAACATGTCCACATGCATGTCCCGGGGTCAATGACATAGCATACAGGCATGCAAGGGTGGGCCCTGTGACAGGGACTGCAGGAGGGGAGCACAGACAGGCGTGGGTCTGGACACCATGGAAGCACACAGCACAGCCCAGCACACACCACCCACACACACCCCTTGCACACAAGATGCACATGCACACAGGACCCATCACGCCCCTGCCTAGAGGTGGGCATCGGGTGTGTGTCAGATGCTGAGCACCGGTGCACAGTGGCAGTCAGCGCTTTGCTGGCATCATCATCCACACACCACAGTGGCCAGCAGCCGGGCGGGTGTGCACAAGGCCCATGTGTGGCATCATCCATGGCTGCCACGTCCAAGGGACGCACATGCACACGCCACACTAATGTGCACACAGGGCAGCAGAGGACAGCGGACAGGGAGGTGGGTGGTTCAGGAATGCTGCATGGTTGCATGGCCACCATGGACACGTGGACGGCTCCGCTGTGACCACCTAGTGGACCAAGGCTATGCGACAGCCACAGGGGGTGTCTGTGATGTTCCCCCAGGGGCCTCACTGCGGGAACACGACCGGCTCCTCGCAGGAGTCTGCAGGCTCCCGAACATGCCCGCTCCAGGCGTGCTCCGGATGCCCACAGCGGATCCTGGCATCGACACAGAGGGGGGTCGCTCAACGCCGGGACCGTGGGGTGGAGAATGCACTCCATGGGGTATGTGGCGGACAGCCATGCACCAGGGAGGCTAATGGTGCCAGGCCGGCCGTGACCGCAGTAGCTACCGATCCATGGCTGTGGTCGTGTCCACCCATATCTGCGTGTTCTCTGCCAGGAGCTGGGCAAAGTCCCTGTCGCACCACTCTGCTGCCTGGCGCAGCTCTGCGTGGAGCGCTCGCACCCCTGCCACCACCAGTGTCCGTTGCTCAACGGAGGCCCGTAGCAGACAGGTGTGCTCGGCCAAGGGGTCGGTACCCTGGGGCGCACGGGCAGTGTGCTGACTCATAGGTGGTGCCTGACCCTGCGGCTCAACCCCCTGCGAAGGTGGGCTCCGCACAGCAGGGCCTTCTTGGGGCTGCTCATTATGCGGTGCACAGTCAGTGGGCACTGCACCCGGCCCCCCTTCAACACCATCCAACTGCTGCTGCTGCCCCTCCAGCCACTGTGAGCAGGGCAGCACCGGTGCAGCTGCACCACCACCACTGCCACCACTGTCAGCCCATGCTGCACCAGTGGCACCCACGGCGACGCCAGAGGTGGTGGCCAGTGGGCAGACAACCGCCTCCAGGGCACCGCCTGTGCCGCCGTGGCAGCTGTGTGGTATGGGTGCCTCCCCCTCAACCACAACAGTGCTGTCCGGGATGATGGTCTTGTTGTCATCGGTCCCGGACCCAGCCCCAATCTGTGTCTCGGCAAACTGGACGCCATGCCTGGCGTCATGCTGAAACACAGTCAGGGCCTCATCCGCAACCATGCCACAGTCATCTGGATGGACAGCGGTGCTGGCCTGCATGCGATCCGGCCCCTGGACACTGGTGGAGGTGGAAGGATGGTCCTCCGGGTCCAGGACTGCCCCCAAGGTGGACACTCCAGGCACTCAGGAGCTGAAAGAGAACACAGTCACATTAGTGCTGCTGTCACCCCCCCCGCCCGCCCCGTCACTGCCATTCCTACCATGCACTGATGGGCTGCCTCCTGTCTGGAAGCCTCTGCCAGGCATACCCTCAAGGGCGCTGCGCCGCATGGTAGGTGCCACCAACTCCTCCTGCGACATCAGTTGGGGCACAACAGGCTGTCCACCGCCTGTGGCGGCATGTGCTGCCCGGATGGCAGCCACCTTCTTTTTAATCCTCCTCCTGTCTGTACCGACCTTTTCTTGCACTCCTGCATAGACCTTTGATGGGTGCCCTGCTGGTTCACAGCACGAGCCACACCCTCCCATGCTGTTGCCCGGGCCTGTGGAGTGCCTGTGGAGTCACTTAGTAGAGGCTCCTGGTCCAGGTATGCCTCGAATAGGGCATCCGTCTCTGCCCTGGTGAAGTTGGGCCTGCGCTTGCATGCAGGCCCACGCTCCTCAACCTCCTCCTGATCGGTCATGCTCAGTCCTGTGGAGATAGACATGTGTTAAATGTCTGCTGATACCCACACCACCTTCCCATTCCACTGTCCCGACAGGCCCACAGTGTGCCTCTTACCTCTGTAGGATGCAATACCGGTCCATACCCTGTGCAGTCCTGTGGCACCTTAATAGCGCATCGCATGCAAATGAGGGTTTGCGCAACTGTAATGAGATGCAAATGCCTCTGATGCGCCACGGATATGCTAATAGGCTAATCTGCATATGCCAGCTGAATATTGCAAAGTTGCGCATTGTGCACTGGAGTTGCGCATGTTCAAGTCATGGGACAACATTGTGATGTGCGCAACAGGCCCTGCAGCATGCATGTGCACACTGCCATCATGTATGCCACTGGCGCACCCTATGCACAATGTGCGGTGGGCATTACAGTGCTCGGCCACTGTAGTACACGTGGCACTCGTGTGCTGTATGGTCTATGGCGCCTGGGCGCCATAGTGTTGATGGTGATGTGTCACCATGTTGCTGATGGTGCTCCTGTGCTATGGATGCCATGGCGCCCATGCGCTATTAGGCCATGCACTGTGGTGCCCACATGCCCTTACCTCGCACCATGCATGGCGCTATCATGCAGGATGTGCGTGCTGACCCTTGACCCCACGGTTACCCTTTGCACTTCTGGCAGCTCTGCAGCATGTGCCAGTGCTGCGTTGACCATATCACGCATCTCCGTGGCTGTGCAGTTGGCATTGGCAGTGCATCGCCGTGCGAGGCGTGCATCCACAGCACTTGTGGCACATATGCTACTGGTGCCATTTTGAGTTCCTGACTGAGATACAGCCATGCCGCACCGTAGCAGTGCCAGGGCTCCTAACTGGACACAGGTGGAGCTGGTGAACCTTGTGAAGCCACATGCTGGGTGTTTGTTTGGTCAAAGGTGCCCCTGAACAGGCCACGGATGAAGGTGTGGCAGGAGGTCGCCGATGGGCTGGAGGAGGCCACAGGTGCATGGTGCAGCAGTGAGCAATGCAGGCACCGCTATGGGGACCTGCAGCAGAGGGACCCTGAGCAGCTCCAGTCTCTACAGACACGTGTCCAGAGGGGTGCCGTGCCATGGCCTGGTAAGCGCACTATGCCCATGTCTGTGCCCAACCAGTGGTCCGTGGGGCAGTCATGCTGTCATGCCATGCTGCCTGTGGAGGCTGGGGCTGCATGTCCTGTTGGCTGTGGTGGCACACCATGGGCACCCTGTGCCACCATGCCGATGCCATGCTGGGCTTGGTGGCACACTGTGCTGGGGGTAGGGGGCATGTGGTGTTGCCAGGTACTGATGTGTCTTTCTCCATGTTTCATTCCTAGGCCCTGAGGATTGGAGGAGAGCGCGACTGGCCTGCACTGTGGCTGGGCCAGGGAGAGCCACCGCAGGGGCCCATATGCAGGCAGCGTGGGTGGTGCTGCCAGACAGGTGCAAGGTGTGGCACAGCATGCAGGTAGGCACAGTTTCATGCTACATTGTTGTGCAGGGTGGGCAGCAGGGGGTGGGTGGGACATGGCTCTCTATGCGCATGGCCACTCCAGCTGTGCACTGCCCACGGTGACCATTGCACCCTGCTGTGGTTATCACACATGTGTGTGGCTGCTGCAGGTGGGCTGTGGGTGTACCCGGGTCCAAGCTGTGCCACTGCCATCCTGCTGCTTAGCTATGATGCCTGCCTGCCATGGCAGTGGTGTGCAGCGCATGAGTGGTGTTGGTGTGCAGTGTTCTGCATGGCTGTGGATCACCAGGTTGGTGCCTCGTGTGGGCACACACACACTGCAGGTGGCTGGATGCCATCCCAGGGGCACATGTCACCGATGTCCACTGTGCACGGTGGGTGGGCTACAATGTTCTGGACCTGCACTCATACCATGTTCCCTCCTTTGTCCTAGCTGTTCATAGACCTGATGACAACACCAGGCTCCTGCGTCGGATCCTGCGGGTCACCACTGCCATGTTCCAGGTTGCACGGCTGATGGAACGGTCACTGCACTGGTGACAGCACCGATGCTGGCGTCAGGCTCCAGTCGGGTGTGGATGGCCGTAGGACCCATTGGCCTGCTTCTGTTCCCCTGCCCTGACCCCCCCTCCCTTGCCCTCCTCGTCCCCTTGTTTAGCCATTACCCCTGTCCCCCTGCCTCCCTTCCCAGGCCTCCCTGTTTGTTTGTGGCCTCCCCATTCCCTGTTCCCGTTACCCTGTTACCTGTATATTTGTACATAGTTGTTTTATACCTGTTGCAATACACTTTTATATGGTTATCCATCTGTGTCCGTGTCTGCTTTGCAGTTGGCGTGTGGAGCCATGCTGCAGTGGCGTGCATGGTTACTGTGTGGTACAACTGGGGTGGACTAGGGGTTGTACCTGGTGGTGTTCCTCTATTGGATGGCTGGGGTGGCTGTGGGCTCTCTGTTTGGGTCGTGTGGCAAGTGCCTTGTGTGCTGCTTGCCTGTGTGTTGCTGGATGTGGTCCAGGTGACGTGTCTCAAGCCTTCCTGTGGGAGGTTGCCAGTGCCTGTGTGCCAGTGGCCGTTGTTGCCACCCTGCCTCCATGCACCACTGTGGTGTGCATGGTCAGGGGCACGCTCTGCCCCATGCACACTTGGCGGTGTCCTTCGTGTGCCTACCATGCCTCTCTCCTGGCACACTCTGCGCCCTGGTGGTGGCCCTCCCACCCTGTGGCTTGCTCCTTGCTGTACATGTTGCCATTCCATCTGTGTCCTGGCGCATGCACCTCTGCACCTTGCGCATCCCTGGTTTCTGCTATTGCGCTTTTTTGCTTGCTCCCTTGCGCATCCCTGGTTGCGCTGTTGCGCTTCATGACTTGCTCTCTGGCGCATCCCTGGTTGCGCTGTGGCGCATCCATGCAATATTCAGCCATGTTGCGCAGGCACATCTTGTCATGCACATCCTTTGGATATCACGCTTGTTGCGCCATGATGCAGTGGAGTTGCACTGCGCCCCTCTTGCACCTCCCTCTGGTGCATTTCTGAATATCCCACCCAAAGTGAGTAAACAATCTTTAAATATTGTTAGAAAATGGGCTTAAAATTGTAAGGATTCTGTTTGACTGCCAGTCATGATGGGGGGGGGGTGCATTAACTACCAGTAAGACCCCTCTAAAAAAACAAGTGCCAACCCCATCACTGGTATCCTGGTGCCAGTGCAGATTTTCAAACAAAAAGCAGCTATTTTGTTCCACTTGCTAAGAGAGACAAATGACCGAGTTAGCCCCACCACACACACACACACACACACACACACACACTGCACAACCAACTGGGAGATGCATCCCCTGGCACAACAATCTTTTTTTCAAATTTAGCATCATTGTACCTTATTTCAGGTACGCCCCTGACTGTGCGCTCTTCTCCAAAGCCCCCTGCTCCATTGTGGCTGGCCTCCAGCCATTTTTCTACCTGTAAGTAACAGCACTATCTCAGTGCTACTGGAACCAGCTCATCCAGGCCACCAGTACAGTCATCATCGATCGCAGGCATCGCTGCACCTCTCCTGTTCCGTTCTGCTCCCGATGTCTTAAAGGGGCCTCCTTCACAACTGCGCTTTTCCACCACAGTCGCGCCTGTCCCTGACAAAGCTAGTGTCGTGTTATTCCTGTGTTTTCCTACCTCTTTCCCCTGCTGACAAAACCATGAATACTATAAAAAAAGGCTTCAACATTTCTTTAAAAAAAGGGCACCTCTTCTCTGCTCTGTTGTCTGACTGCATGCACAGCTGCCCTTCCTGATCCTGACACCGTCTCGGCATCACATACAAACAGAGCATGGTGGTGGTGGGGGTAACGTAGTGATGTCAGCAAATAAAAAACAAAAAGACCACAAGCTGTGTTTGGGACAGTACAGTTCTCAAGGAAACCACTTTGAGACACAATCTGTGTTGGGGAGAGGAACATCTCACCAAGGAAGCAATTATAAAAGACTGCAGTGCCCTCTAGTGGCGAATATGCCAGTGACGGGACTATTTTACAAAAGAAATTTACAATCGTTTGTACAAATAATTTTCTATTCTCTTGACACTTTTTATTTCTTAAATAAAAATGTGACATGTAGCAGGGTTTTAAATAATTGATTAGCAGTTTTTTTCTTGGGACTATACTAACTGTACAGAAAGTATTTATATGGATTTTCTAGAAGTGCTGTGTTTGTTAAACATAATGAGGCAAGAGCTGTGCATTTTCACAAAGATTTAGCACTTTTATGAGCAAAACGCTAATCAATTTTTAGAGTTAAATAAATCCCTGATGTAGCCCATTTTGTAAGCACAATAATACCCTCCAGGGTGCACAGTATGGGCAATACTGGAACTTCCAGGGGCTATAAGGCCCTCCGCCTGTGGTGTTGGACCTCATTATGCCCCTGGGCAGTCCGGTATTGCCAATACCACACACCCTGTCAGATATTATTGCTTGTTAAATACACTTAAAGAAAAGGATTTTGCATTTCAAGTACACTCACAGTAACAGTTTTGAGTAATCTCTTAGATTTTACAATAGATGCTCCTTGACTCTGAGCCCCTGACCACACACACACACACACACACACACACCTAACACATAGACTCGCCCCCTCTGGAGCTAGCATAGGCATTGGATATAAGGAACAAAAGGTGGGTGCACAGATGTGTCTTTTATAACAGGCTTGTACTGTAACTGGGAAATTAGGCAAGTGTGTGTAGGCACCTCTGCTGCTATAATCTGTTCTCTGTAGAACAGCCCTTGAAACCTAAGTGCCATGCCTAAATGAGGATTTCTACTGGATTTTCTCACTTGCTCTCTTACTGTAAACCAGCTTCAGTTCTTTCATGGTTGTTCACAATTGACATACGCTTCCCATGCTGCGTTGCATTATTGGGGTGTATACACATGTACTGTATTTCTTTTTATTTCTTCCTTAACCCTCCTTGGTTACTGTTTGGATATAGTTACCTTTACAGTATTTTTCCTCCTGCATGTGTTAGCCTGTAGGTAACTATTACTGCAGGACTATGTTAACCTGCTGACTGCTGCAAAAATCTGGAGGACCCCCATGAAAATAAGATGCTGCAATTTATGGGGCTATCCTGGTTGGAATAGTTTCAAAGAGATAATCTCTGCTTTTTCATTTGTTTGTGTTCAAATAATCCTGCATTTTTCCTTTATTTTTCTACATACATTTGTATCCCTCCAGCTAGCTGCCTGTCTTCAGAAATATAATCCTGATAGGAAGGATACACTCTGTTTGTTTGTTTATTTATTAATTTTATATGTTTTACCAGGAAAGACATACTTAGCTTGTAGCAGCTCATTTCCAGATGAGTCCTGTTGGGTGAGGAGGGACCTATCCGGTCAGAACAGCACACCTTGAACAGCGCATGTAACAAGCGAAACAGGGACAGTGACAGGGGTAGAACAGTGAAGGTTAAGAACCGCTACTTCTATGGCTGTAAAGGCAAGGTGATGCAAGGCAGGAAGTGGAGAAGTGGGAGACAAGTGAAGGTGCTTGATGAACTGTTTCTGTGGTGGAGAGGTCTAAGGCACAAGCAGCTTCACCAGTTCAGCTTGGGAGACCAGGGTTCTGTTCCTGGTCTCCTAACTCCTGCAGATTTACTTTTCCCCAACTCCAACAAGTGTCTTAGTTTTTATTTTTCCTGCTGAAACCGACATACCCCCAACATTCTCTATCTCTCCCGTGTTCTGCCCCTTGGAGTTAGAATATATTAGATATGGGGATGTAGCAGAGCCCTCACCAGAAGGAGGGGAATGTGTGGCATAGTCCCTGAAAAACTAAAATCTATGTGTTATTTTATGGTAGTGGTCCTTGTGTTTGGGAACCACTACCATTGCCTCTGTTCTTGCAGTCGATGCTTTGGGTGGGTGCTGTTCTGGTGAGCGGCATCGTTACGCCCCTCTTCTGTACCACACTGTTGCAATGTGTGCTGTTCTGACCTAGTGCTGGGAGGGAATGTAGACAATAAAAAAGGTAGAATATGTACAGTAACTTAACAGTACATTTTGTTTGTGGTAATACTGATCTACAATAAATTAACTGTTGAACAAACAAACAAACAAATATTTGGTGCAGAGTAATACAGGACAACAAAAGACAAAGAACCTCTGTGCGCAAACACTGAGGCAAGGGTTACCCCAAAGGGCATTTGGCTGGGAAGCCAAGTTTCAAGAAAATACAAAATCACACATGCCCCCACAATGCAAAGCATCATGGGCTGCATATGCAAATCACCACAGAATGTTATGCTGGTCCAACTTTAAGCAGAATTGTATGGTGCCGAAAGGCCTCTCACACAGTTTGCAAAGGGTGCTAACAGAAGACATAGACACGTGTTTCGTCCTACCAGGACTCATCAGTATGCCTCGTCTGTTTGACACCCCAGTGGAATGGACCAGCTACCCTAGAGGCAACAAGGCAACCTCAACTGCTATGCAGACAACAGTTGGTTCTGTTCCCTAGTTTTGTTTCATCCTCCACCTGTGCAGGCAGGGGCCACAGCTTATTTCAGCCTTGCATGGGCACACCATGCCCTCCGCAGCAACCGCAAACTCCTGGGCCCAGCTGCAGGAGTCACAGTTGTGGGGGAACCCATCATCAGCCCTCCCAGGCTGAGATGTACTGCCATGCAGCAGCTGTCTCAAGCGGGCCTGCTCTGTGTTCACTCTCAAACCTGAGTTATCTATATGTTCTAGCTAGCCTCCCACATTTTTTTTATGATCACTTATTGATGCTGCATTTTGTTTCTTGCCTGACACTCATTTTATTTTAATTCTTTGTTTATGCCTCTGTCACTGGTACTGCCCCATTACTCAAATGGACGAGCCTTGTCTCCCAGTGTCTCTGGAACTTAATGATAGCATCCCTATATATCTGGTGTTTGGATAAAATTGGGGAAACCACAATAAGTGTGGTCTTGATGGGGGATGCAAATAGATTGCCGCTTGGAAAAATAGTAAGTGAAGATGGGTTAAAACAAATAGTTGAAGAACCTACAAGGGTGCAACATATTTTGGATGTAGTCATAACAAATTTAACTGAGTCCTTTGGTAGACCAACAATTGAGCAATCTATTGGTTTATCAGATCACAAAGTAGTTTTGTTAGCAAATAAATCAGAGGGATGTAGGAGGTTAAAAGAAGAGAAAATAACGTTTAAATGTAGAAAGATCAGTGGGGAGGGTAAAAGTCGAACCTTAAATGTAATTGCTGGTAAATTACAGGAAGTGAGATTTGGAGATAGGGATGTTGATGCTACATGGGAGATGGTGACATCCATAGTTAATGAAGCATTAGATCAAGTAATGCCTATAAAAGAAATATTAAAGGTAGGTGGGGACAAACCTTGGGTTACTGAGGAATATAAAAAATTGATTACTGAAAGGCACGCAGCGTTTATGAGGAAGGATATTATTGTATATCATAGGCTGAGAAATCAGGTAAATTGCATGGGAAAGAGGGTATGTAGGAATTATTGTGAAAAGAAATTGGAGCGGTTAAGAAAATCTGACCCAAGAAAGTGGTGGAAAAGTACAAAAGAATTTTTGGGAACACAAAAGCAAGGGGACCAAATTAGATGGGAACAAACGTGCAGTTTTTCGGAGATGGATGACGGTGTTTCTTTTTTGACATGTTTAAACAGATTATTTGGTGAAGTAAGTAAAGATTTATTCCCACTGGACAAGAAGGATAGTTCAGGAGTGGATGACCCTGATAAGTATTTAGTATCTGTAGAAGAAATAGCAAAGGAACTGAAAAGGATTACGGAAAATAAGGCTGTGGGCCCTGATGCTATTCCAAACTGGGTATGAAAAGAAGATGCTGATTTGCTCGTACCATGGGTGTGTCATATTTTTAATAGGGTGCTGTTAAGTGGTGAAATTTCCTTACAGTGGAAGCAGACAAAGATTGTCCCTCTTCCAAAAATTGTGACACCTAAAAATATGTCAACAGATTTTAGACCAATTGCTTTAACATGTACTGTTTCTAACGTATGTGGAATGTTTTATTTGTAAATGAATTATGGAGGTTGTAGAGAGGGTGTGGGAATAAAAACCAGTTTGGTTCCTTGAGGGGTTGTTCAACTATTTATGCTACTTTAACATTTTTGGAATTAAGTATGAAAGCTTGGGATAAAGGAAATAATGTGAGGGCTGTGTTGGTAGATTATAAAAAAAGCCTTTGATCTTATTGATCATGGGATGGTAATACAAAAACTGTGAAGCCTGAATGTGTCAGAGTGTATAGTAAATTGGGTGTCCAGTTTTCTGCAGGGGAGACTACAATGGATTGAGATGGAAGGCATGAAATCTAAGGTCATGGGTATGTGTGGCTGCATCCCTCAGGGTACTAGATTGGGGCCGTTATTATTTCTGATTATGATAAATGATCTAGAAACTAGGGGTTCCTCTATAAAGTACGTAGATGACACTACAGTATTGGATATTTTGGAAAATGTTGAAGATAGTACTATGCAAAGTGATTTGAATTATATAGAAAAGTGGTCAAGGAAGAATTTCATGCAAATAAATCCCACAAAACAAACGAGATATATTTTGGTAAGCAGAATAAATGGACTGAAATGAAAGGTTTGTCTTTTGGGGGTGGCAAGGGAGAAGTAGTTAGCAAAGTTTAATATTTGGGATTTATTTTTCAAAATGATTTTTCATGGGCAGAACAGGTTTTAAGAATGGTAAAGCAAGCAAACAGCAGGTTATATTTTTTAACTGTTATGAGACGAGCAGGTTTGAATTTATCTGATTTGGTTTACTATTTTACTACAGTGGTTAGACCGGTGGTTGAATATGGGTCTGCTGTGTGGCATAGTGAACTCACAAATAGTGAATCAGAAGAATTGGAAAGGGTACAAAAAGGGCACTTAGAATAACTGTAGGGTGGGATGTGAGTTATAGGGAAGCTTTGATCAAATATGGGCTTGATAGGTTGGATACCAGAAGAGAAAAAATGGAAGGAGAGGTTTTAAAAAAAATCTGTGAGACTGACCATAAATTGCATTCTTTACTTGTATCGAGGAATAGGTTAGGGTATAATTTATGAAATAAGGAGATGTGGGGAAAAACCTGTGGTACAAACTCAAACTTATAGTAAATCACTGTTTGTGCATTATTTAAATGTGGTGAAATGAATTTTATATTCTATTTTGTTTTTGTGTTTTCCCTTTTTAAATTGTACTATTTATGTTTTGTATTTGAATGTGTAAAGTTTGCCTTTTAACCTTGTATATAACTTCGACCTGTACTTTTGTGCCTGATTACAATAATAAGAAATAAAAATACTTAATAACTAACTAACAGCTAACTAATACTAAGGCTGAGTAGGCTGCTTAATGTTAAGCCCTGAATTTTGCACCTTAATAACAGGGAGGTCCCTGGACAGAATAGCTTGCAATCTGGCATGCTCAGAGTTAGTGCCACGGTCTCTGGACCCTGTAAACTTGGTAATGGTCATTCCAGGAGTTTAAAAGATCTAGAAGGTTAAAACACAGCTGACAGTATGGAAATTAAGACCTTTTATTTGCTCACATATAACACAGAAATGGCTAGGAGTTGAAATCCAAAGTTTTAAGGGCTGTTGGAGTTTGGCACATGGAGGATTCTTTGATTAGTGACTTTATTGAAAAGTGTGTAGTTTGTAAATTATTAAGGAAACAAAGTGTCATTTTTACTCATGCACAGAATGTTTTTTCAGTGTTCTAAGGATAACTGGATTTTTGCATACTTCAGTTATTGTGACTTGAAACTTCCATGTTTATGCAGTTTATAGTCATGAAAATTGCACCTGCTTTCCTTACATTGCTGGCAGTTGGGAGCCCATCCCACCTCTAGCACCAGACCCCCCCCATCTCCCGGGTTTGCCCAGCAGTCCGGAGCCAATTATGTCTACTGGGACATCCTGCCCACCTGCCGTAACTCTAAATGAATTGGCAGTGGCTGCCAAACTCCACCACTGGTACTCCTCTTTTGCCCAACCCAAGCTTTCAAAGAACCAACTTCAGGTGCCCAAACTGTCATTGGTACCCACTTCCCACCTGATTGCTTAAGAAACTGATAGTGGGTGTCCAACCCCACCACATATTCTCCATTCTGACCCAGTTTTCAATAAAGCTGCTGGACAGTCCCCAAACTCATGGCTGTTACTCTCCTTCTGCTCACCTAATCTTTAATAAAATCAGTGGCAGGAGCTCGACCTCATCCTCAGTACCCCTCTCCCATCCACCCAATCTTCATCTTTTATTTTTTTAGTTTTTGTTGACCAGGTAAGTGCACTAGACAAATACTGCATATTTTCAGGCTCGACCCAGGGGAGGGGGATACAGATGAATGCCAACTGACCGTGAACCAGATTAAGCTGTTGGTATTTTTAGTGAATGAGGGAGATTTGGCCAGGACACCAAGGAAATTCCCCTACTCTGATGGGTAGGGGGCCCTTCCCATGAGACGTCTGGACTAGGTTCAGTATGTCTCAGTCGGAGGAGAGTGCAGAGGTGGTAGAAGATGGTCCCATGGAGTCCGCTGAAGCACTCGAGGAGGCTTCATCTGTTCCAGTTGATATGGAAAAAATAAGCATTATCTTACCTGCTGAGGAGTTGGTTCGGTCTGGAAGTGCAGAAAGTCGGGAAACGACTGAAGAAGGTCTGACTATGGCAACAGAAGAAGAGAAAAAAAGAAAACGTCTGGAAAACGGACAGGTAGATTTTTCTGGCATGTTAAAAAAAAGCAATGTGCAGGTTATTGCTGACCCGATGGAAACAAACGCGGACGTCCCTACTAGTGACATTGAGGAGGATTTATTTCCCTTTTCAGCCCGATTCACTACCTGGTCTCCGGAGATGGCGTTGGAAAAAGCAGGTTGGATAAAGACCCCAAAAGCTTGGATACCAGATCCCCAATTTCCTTTACCAGGGATAGGATCGGAAACACAGGGGCGTTTGGATGCACGGAGCTTGGCAGGGACAACTTTCAGAGACGGACTGAATGACGCGGTCATTTCCGCCTACTGCTACTGAATCTCGTGTCCTGTCTTGATTGGGCTGGAGGCTAAATCGGTAATTTACCTCAGAACACTTCGGAATCGGGTCGCTAGATGCCTAAACCTGCTGCTGTGGTACCTGAATCAGCATCGATTTATAAAAGGTCAGTACCTACAAATGGAAAAAATAACGCTAGTTCTTCAGGTAATACTCCAACAGTCTTCCTCCAGTAAAGCCAGTTAGCTATGCCTCTTTTAAACCTGCAGACGTCCCAGTGAGGAAACGCTTTGTTGCACGAATTCATTACAAAGGTATGGATCTTCCCTGATCGAAATTTTGTGGGCAAGACTTTAATAATATACTCTTTAGGATTCGACCTTCAGAGGTGTATGCCTTTATCCATTCTTCTGGGATCACAATTTTGATATTTCTTGCTCTGCTGTATTACTGATAGAATTTGGTCTGCTTATTATACTGTCTCGTGAGACCCTGTTTTGAAACATTTTGTGTAATTCCTATTACCAGACCAACCGCTAAAATTATCACTGTCCTTTTTCGGAATGAAAGAGTTAATGTCCTGGATATTTTGTACTGGTTAGAACAATGTTGTACAGTGAACGGAGTACCACAAGCCTTAATTGATGATAATGGGTTCTGGACAGGACGGTGGAAATTTAATGTGCAACTTAAAATAACTGAGGCTGGATTCAACATCTCCTAATTGTTTTTATTTAGGGAGGGATCGTGGTATACTATTTTATCCAGGACAACCATGCTCATGTTACAGATGTGGTTCATTGACTCATTTAAGCTCTGACTGTGACCAATTAAAATGTACATCTTATGTATGTTGGGTCATTCCTGCTATCTTGTAAGGTCCCTCCCACGTGTAATTTATGTGGTGCAACTTCACATGTTTTTGTGGCATGTCCATGGGCGGCCCATAATACATCAGATTATACAGAACATGATGCCTATATAGCTAAATCTTCTGCTACTGCTAGAACCCCCCCCCCCCAAGGATCAGTACATCTTGCCAAAAATAAGGAAAAGGTCCATCTATTATCAATTTCTCCTGAAAGTTTAATTACCCGTAACCCTCCCGAAAATTTATCTGTTTCAGACCACCCTGAACCCCCTGAACCCCCTGAACCTCCTGAACCCATAGAAACACCATTGCTTGATGGGTTATCTACCTTCCCCAGTGATTTAGTCCACACTTTAAAACAGACTCTATCTCTCCCAGTAAGGGAAGGCGTAGAGTTCGGGGAAACTTTAAAACCCTCTCCACCAGTTACTCGACAACTCCGCTCCACTAAACAAGCGGAAACAGTATCTATACCTTCTGTCCCAGTATCCAACCCATATGAACCTTTACAAAGCTGGGGTGATGCCATGGAAGAGGAAGAGTTAGGGGATTCCTTTCTTTCCCCTCCTCCTGCCCTTGGCCGATAATTCTGGGATTCCCTCAAAGAAGAAATCTGTTAGATCGAAGAAAAAGAAATGAGGTGGTTACTTCTAAAGTGGTTTTTTTCTTTTCTTTTGGTTATGTCCTCTATACGCTTGGCCAGTTTTAATGTCAATAGTATTCGTTCACAGTATAAACGTATAGCTACTTTCTCAGCATTACTGAGTTTGGCTTATGAAGTTTATTTGTTACAGGATGTTAGATTGTATACAGTTGGAAAGCAACTACAGCCTCAAGGGATTGGGGTTTAGGGCTTCAGATTGGTCCTTGGACAGGACCTTTGTTCCGTATTGGATTCTGCTTTAGTTCATCTAGCTTTATTTTGCAAAAGATAGTGGATTTGGTACCTGTAGAGTATTATTATTGACCTTTTATGGTATAATTTACCTTATAGACTTATTAATATTTATATGCCACAACAAAAGGCTGCTAGGTTCAGCTTTTACGCCTAATTAAACCTTTTTTGCTTACAAACCGGATTGTTTTATGGGGTGGAGATTTTAATACTAGTTTAGAGGTCTCTCCCAATAAGAAAATTTATTGTGATACTTATGCTTTACGTACCATTATCACAGAGATGAATTTAGTTGATGTACTAGCCCAGTCCCTGTTACCCACCTTTTCGAAAGGTAAATTAACCTCTAGAATTGATTTTTGGTTTTGTTCACAGACCATTGGGGCGGTAACAGGTATCACAGTACCTATGGCTACCTCAGATCATCATTTAATAGGGATATGAATTCAGTTAGGGAAGTTTTATCGCAGGGTCCTGGGGTTTGAGAGTTAACTGCTCTTAATATTGATTCCTGAGTTTTATCATGGGTTTAAGGAATTAATTTCGGATCAGATACAGTAGTTGTCCTTTATGATTCTATGATCGAATGGTGGAATGATACTAAATTATATATGGTGTCCTACTTTAAATATTACGCTAGATTTTTGGCTGATACCAGACACCACACTTCCAGTCTTTACGGGCTGAATTATTGGCATTATTCACCGAATCTCATTTATATGGCTCTGATTGCTCCCCGTATAAAGGAGGTTAAGACTGCTTTAACTAAAGTACAATACGATAGACAAAAATCCATTCTTTTCGGACAGAAATTTCGAACTACTGGGACACAACGTCAATTTAACCCTTTCGATGTCACTAAAGAAAAATTCAGTGGTAAACAAATGTATCAACTGCTGGATGATCAAAGACATATAGTTAAAGGGCAAGAAAAAATTATGGAATGTGTAACGAAATTTGTGAAACATACCTTTGAAACTCCAGCTGTTGAATCATCTGATATGACAATTTTATTACAAGCATTGGATGTACCTACCTTAACGGCACCTCAAAGGCGTGAGCTTGTAACGCCTTTTATCAAGAAGTGAAAGAAATTATTTCTGGTCTTAGGGATAGGTGGCTCCGGCCAGATGGTTTATCAGCGGAAATTTATAAGTCTTTATGGAAACTATGCCAAATCAGTTATTAGCTGTATTTAATGCCTTTCTACAAGAAGATCGTTTAACAGATCAAATGTATGAAGGGTTGATGCTATTTCTTTATAAAAAAGGTGATAAAAATGACTTGAAGAATTGGAGACCGATCACCTTATTAAATACAGATTACAAAATTTTTTCTAAATTACTGGGAAATAGGATATCAAAACATTTGTCGTCCTTACTTTCACCATTCCAATATTGCTCAGTTTCTGGTAGGTCCATCCGAGATGCTTTACTTTTAATAAGAGAATTGTTTTCTCAAGGTCAAAAGGGGGCTCTACATGGCTATTTGTTTAATTTTGATCTGTCTAAAGCTTTTGACGGAATTTCTCAAGAATTTATATGGTTGACCCTCATAACCTATGGATTTCCACAAACTTTTGTTAATTGGCTCATTTTATGTTATTCTTTAGCTTATGTCAGACCATATATTAATGGAAGGATTGGATCTCCTTGTTATATACGCTGCGGGAGTACAGGTTGTCCCTTGAGTCCTTATTATTTGTTATAGCTTTGATCCTATTATCAGGTTACTTTTACAAATCTCCTAGACTTTTAGGTCTTTCCGGTCTTGATTGCAATATTCAAAAGTAATCTGTTATGCGGATTTATGTGTCTCTGGTACCTACGCCCTCGGTGGGTCGTTTATTATGTAAAGTACTACCGTTTTTTTATCAGTTATTGGCTCCAGCTTAAATTTACAGAAGAGTGTGTGTTTAAATTTGGCTTCATCCTTAGAGAGTGTTTCCTCTATTGGAGGTATTAGGTTAGTGGATTCTCCGCATAAATTATTAGGTATTTACTTTGGAGTTCCAGATATGGCGAAGTATAATTGGGAGCTATGTTTGAATAAGGGTAGGGAAAAAGTAAGTAAATGGCATAAGTGGTTTTTGGGGTAAAAGAAACAAATTTTTTTGATCAAAACGTGTCTATTGCCTTTGTTTTTACATGTAGCACATATTTTCCCACCACCCAGATGCTTTTGTGCCTCTTTTAAGCCTTTTCTTTCTTGTTTTTGGGAAGTCGCCTCAATCCAATTAAACGAATGTGTGTGTGGCAAAACTACCGCAGGGAGGGGTCTCTATGATTCACCCAATAGTGTTCTTTATTCACTTTTCTTTTCAACCAATTTGAAAACCTTTGGTTATGAATTCTATTCAGCTTTGATTCCCTTTGGTACGATATCACTTAATGGGATTTTTCAGGAATGGAGTATAGGAATTTATTCATAAAATAAAAGGAAATATGTTTTATCCACAGATTGGGTAATAGTGTTTGATATGTTAAAAACATGGCATATTTCGGTACATATGATTAAAGATTTAACTCGGAAACAATTGTATACAGTAATAGTAGAGTCCCAATTTATGGAGGAAGTCTTTCTGGGGTTTACACCTATAGAAAAGAAACAGATTGGTAATCGTCTTATTGATTCTCGTATTCCTGTGGCGATGTGGGATATTGCTTGGTTAGTAGCACATGGTAAAATTAATGTACGTGGTAATCAGAAGCATAAACAAGTATTGGACAGATATTGTTTTCGAGATTCATGTACAGATCATACTGAAACGTATGTCGCATTTATATTTTTCTTGCCCTTTTATTTTACGCTTTTGTTTTTGTATGCCCGCCATTTTGGAATAAAGTTTAGGCCAATGGGATCAGAGAGCTCTATTTTTTGGTCTATTTCCAGTCTCTTGGTCGAAATGTAATTATAGTACCTTGAATATTGTAGCAATCATAATATTGTATTGGTATGGCAGACTAGATGTTGGTTTCTATTTCGACAACGTTATCTTACTCCTGAGGATTTATTCATTAAAATATTAACCCACATTGATCGCTCTTATGAAGGAGAAAGGAAAATTCTCAAAAAGAATATGTGGGAACGATATTGGAATTTTTTTGAATTACCTTTGGTTACATATGAAGTGTTTTTCCTTTTAAAATTTTGTTTTCTCCCTTTAGAATACAAGATGGATTTTGAGTTTCACATTTGAAAATTTTGTAATTTTGATGTAATTTTTTTTTGTATTTAATTGCTGTATATATGCTTTGTTTTTAAATAAACATACCCCTACTCTTTTCTATAAGTGCCATGGGATCTTTAACATCCACCTGAACTACCACCAATCCAGGCAGATGGGACCTTGGTTTAACGTCTCCTCTGAAAGACGGCACCTCAGAAGTGCAGCACCCCTCTCATGCTACACTACAGTGTCAGAACTGGGATATTAACCCAAGTGCCAGATGTGGGAACTGAACCCACAGCCCTCTGATCTCCCGGCCTTAGAGGCGAGTGTGCTACCTACTGAGCCACTGACACTGTGAACTACTCTACAATCTACAATAAAATTGACGGTGTGTGCCCAGCACCACTGCCATTACCACCCTCCTGCCCACCTGATCCTCAGTAAAGCCAGCAGCAGGTGGCCAGCCCTCTCACTGGTACCTCATCCCAGTTGCCGAAACTTCAGTGAAACTGACAGCAGGTACCCAACCCCATGGCAGGTACTCCTCTTCCACCCACTCATCTGATCTTCGATAAAACTGGGGGGTGGGTGCCCAATCCCATCCTACCTGTATCCCCTCTAGTTCAATCCTCAACAGTTTCAACACAGGCATTTTGGGACCTCCCCTCATGAACAGGGGCACTGTGATTTTGTTAATTTGTCCCAAACGTTGATTTCCCGCAGTGACCACGCCATTGTGCGCCACAGGTGCGAAAACACATTTTGGGCAGGATGTGAAAAATGACATGTGTACTGTTCATAAGGAGGTGTGAGAAAATGCCAGTGTTGAAAATCTGGCATGAAAATATTGCAAATTTGCGAAGTTACAAGGGTGCGTGGAAACTGTGCAATGCACACTTGTAACATAGTCATTTTATGGACATTCGTCACCAAATTTTCAACATATGCATTTTAGGACCTCTGCTCATGAACAGTGTCACCGTCATTTCCTCAAACTGTCCTGAAAACTGATTTCGCACAGCGACCGCGCTATTGTGCACCAGACATGTGAAAACACATTTCGGCCAGGATATGTAAAATGACAGTTGTACTGTTCATAAGGAGGTATGGGAAAATGGCAATTTTGAAAATCTGGAGTGAAAATATTACAAATCCATGAAGTTACGAGCGTGCGTGGAAACTGCGCAACGCACGCTTGTGAAAGAGCCATTTTTTTTATTTTTTCAATCAAATTTGCAACATAGGCTTTTTGAGAGCCCCCTATGTGAACAGTGGCACTGTCGTTTCATTAATCAGTCCCGAAAGGTGATTCCGCGCAGTGACCGTGAAATCACCTTTCAGGACCGAATAACCCCATGACAGTGACTGAATTCATGAGGAGGGGTCCCAATAACCCCATGTTGAAAATGTGGTACCAAAATTCCCAAAAATGGCCAAGATATGCACCAAAGTTGAAAATCCCTATTTATACCATTATACAGTTTACCGGCATTTCTTCAGTTCGCGGTCAGCTTTGAAGAGTGCAGATGTGTTCCTGGTCCACCGAAGATCATCGCGCCGGGCTCCAGAGGTAAGTATGGGGTGGGGGTTGTGGGGAGGCAGGGCACGCAGAGGGTCGGCGTGGGTCGGGGGAAGGGGCAGGGAGACCGTGAGGGACTGTTGTCTTCTTTCACAGGTTTAAAAAAAAAACAAAAAAACATTGCGGGATGGTTTCTGGTTTTCAGAGGCATTTGGCGTGCTAGTGTGGGCTCCCAGCATGCCACCTTAGTGTTTTTTTGGGGGGAATGCTGTAGCCGATGGGGGATTGGGCACCCCCATCAGCACATACCAAAGGGGGGACAAGAGCCAAGGGGGATTGGGCACCCCCCTCGGCACACAACAAAAGCAGGGGCTCCCCCATCGGCAAAATAAACGGGGAAGGGGGACTAAAGCCGACAGGGATTGGGCACCCCATCGGCAAAGAAAGACTGTCCGGGGGGGCGCATGATGCCAAGGGGGATTGGTTACCCTCTCGCCATACATTCTAAATGGGAGGGGGGTATTATGTCGATGGGCATACCTCTCAACTGTCCCCGATTTTCAGGGATGTCCCTGATTTTGCCTCAAAATTTTCTTCTGTCCCTCATAAAATTTGTGTTTTTGTGACAGAAGAGTGGGAATTAAAATCACAAAATAATGTCAGACATTAAAGATTCAGACTTGTTCTTCTTCAGAAAATGCATCTTAACACACGTCCTCTTATTCTAGGAGCATTCTGAATGAATAGTATCAATTCTTAAGATGTGTCCCTGATTTTGGGTCCTTGTCCCTGATTTTTTAAGCCTTGTCCCTGATTCAGGAGGCAAGAGGTTGAGAGGTATGTCGATGGGGAGTGTGCTCCCCGTCGGCAAATGAAGTGGGTTGGGGCACTCTGCACATCGGCGGTTTCACCAGGACAGGTACATCGGGAGGGCATGTTATTGTGCCACTGCATGATTGCAATGGACCTTTTCTTAGATCTGGTGGCCACTTAACGTACGCCTGGTGTCAGCACCTGCAGCTACCTTTTGGGGAACGAGGGATGCACCTACTGATGTGTGCCCTGCATTCACCCACAGTGACCGCACCTCCAGATCTGCCAATAATGCAATATGTTGGCTGGTGCGAACGTGCGAGCCAACATAAAAATGAGGAATGGGTGTTAAATCATCCCTTCATACCTCTATTAAACTGTGAAGGGCCGGACACCTAACCTGTGGAATCTCCTGGTTAAAAGCAGCCTACCTACTCCTAACAGTTCCTCCCTTCCAGGTAACAAACCTTGCAACAGGACTCGCTGCTATACGTGCAAATTTGTTTCCAGTGTGACTGAAATTGGGGCCTACAGGGTTTTCACATCACCAAGGAGTTCTCATGCACCTCCACTAACGTGGTGTATTGTATTCTTTGCAGGAAGTGTACAGCTATTTACATCGGAGAAACTGGTAGGCGTCTTGCTGACCGTTTCAGGGAACATTACATAGCAGTCAGGAATGGTGAAACTGCTAAACCCATTGTATCCCACTTTATCTCCAGGGACCACCGTGTCAATGACCTTTCTGTTTGTGTCCTTCAGCAGGGCTTCTGGGATCCTGACCATAGAAAAAACATGGAAGCTAAGCTAATCATCTGCCTTGACTCCCAGCAGCCCTCTGGTTTAAATGATAGACTTATTTTCCACTAACATCTTTCAGCCACCCCTTTTTTTTCCCTAAAGTCTGTTTGTTTTTGTACTCATTTATTTTTCATTTTCACCAAATGTCTCCATTTCTGTCTCCTTCTCACACATTTGTCACCTTTCAGCCTTCTTACTAGGCCCTGTTAATTAGTCCCCACCTGGGGACTTCTCTAGCTCTTTCACTCCTATGTTGCTTTATCTTTCCCATCATCATCACCTTTTTGTTTCACAGATTCTCTCTTAATCTCGTCATTTATCACTTCATTTCCCTGAGCCTCCCCTTTTCTCTTTCCCTACATATATATATTCCTCATTTTACCTCCCCTCTACACTAACGTTGTTTTTTTCTCTTTTAGATATTTCCTGAAGTAAACCTAAGGTTGAAACGTAGATTTTTAACTCTATTTTCTATTTTCAGCATGCATTTAATAGAACCATTTTGTTTTGCTTTTAGACCACATGCTGACACAGTGCCTTGTTTTTGTTTTTACATCGTGAAGCAACAATATAATTGAACAAGCAGTTTTAGTATAAACACCCCATAAGGGCATGGGGGGAGGAGGGGAAGATAGGGGGGAGAAAGGAGGGGGAGGACTTGGGGGGAAGGGAATTGTTGGGGGTGTGTGGGTGGTTGTTGTACTTATGAGAACTACAGTATATAGCTCCGATTATCTCCGCCTATTTTGTAAAAAGGGTTTCAACTCAAATTTGTAATTTTGACCAGGGTGCCAAGTTGCACCCAGTCTATAAATCCATTGTTGCTCTTTCTCCTTAAATACTGCGTCAACATCTCCCCCTCTAATATTTGGTTTCACATGTTCCAAACCACACGCTGTAACCTTATGGACCCCATTCTTGCCATGCATTTTTATGTGGAGAGCCATGGCATATTCTATATTGCCGTTCTTTATTGCTAAGCCTCATCTTTCTCTTGGTTCTCCCAACATAAAATTTTCCACATGTGCACATCAATATGTAATTCACCCCCTCCATGTTACATATAATGGAACTTCTGGTCCTTTCCATTCTCTTTGTTTTTGGGTTAAAACTCCCCTCAGTTTTCTGCATGAAATAACATGTCCTGCAGAAACTGCATGGACCAGAACCATCTTCCTGTACTTTTTCTGGGTCCCTCACTCTGGCCTGATAGCTTTGGACCAGGGAATCCTTTAGGTTCCTTCCTCTCCAGTAGGAAATCCTTAAAGGTTTTTCAAATAAGGTAGACAGCGGTCTAAGTCCTCTCAAAACATTTACGTTCTTTTTCACAATGTTTATCACTTCCTTACTCCCTCCTCCATATGTGATTGCAAAGGTAAAATCTACGCCTGACTCTTTAAGTCTCTCCCTGGTTTGCAATAGATCTGTCCTGGGGATGGCATCAGCTGACTCCTTTTCCTTTTGTATATTCAAATCGAAGTACTCTCTTTTTCTCAGTCTCTCTTCTAGTTCCTGAGCTCTTAGCTGGTACTGTTGTTCATTACTACAATTCCTCTTCACTCTACAAAACTGGCCCTTTGGGAGATTTTTATGTTGGCTTGCACATGCGCCCCAGCCAACATATTGCATTAGTAGCAGATTTGGAGGTGCAGTCACAGTGGGCGAATGCAGGGCACACATAAGCAGGTGTGTCCCTCATTCCCCAATAAGCCAGCATGCAGGCGCCGACACCAGCAATACGTAAAATGGTCACCAGATGTAAGAGAAGTGCCACTGCAATGAGAGGCAAGCTCGTCATGCAGAGGCACAGTAACAAGCCTCCCGACGTGCCCGTCCTAGTGAAGCAGTGGAATAAACATGGCAGCAGTGACTGCCACAGCTGCCTGCCACAATGTCAACTTCAGGGGTGCCCAATCCCCCTGTTGGCATGTCCCAACCCAGATCATTTGCTGACGGGCAAGTCCACTCCCCATCGGCAAAATGCCCCCCTCCCATTTCAGTTCTGTGCCAAGGTGGCACCCAATCCCCCTTGGCATCATGCACCTCTCCAACAGTCTTTCTTTGCTGATGGGGGGCCCAATCCCTGTCTGCTTCAGTCCCCAGTTCAATCTGCTAACAGGGGAGCCCACTTCCTGCTGGCATAATGTCCCCCTTCCCATTTGTTGTGTGCTGAGGGGGGTACCCAATCCCCCTTGGCTCTTGCTCCCCTACTACTCGGTATGTGCTGATGGGGGTTCCCAATCCCCTGTCAGCTACAGCCCCCCCAAAAAAACAGTCTGGTGGCACACTGGGAGCCCACCCCAGTATGCCAGATTCCCCTGTAAAAAAAAAAAAAAACTTCCCGCGATGTTTTTCTCTTTTTGTTTAAACCTGTAAACCAGAAAACGGTCCAGCCCCCAGATGTATTTTTCTGGGGGATTTCAATGTTTGGGCCGACGACGAATCTTCCAGGTGTAGTTACAACCTCCTCCAGACTATGTCTTCTCTGGGCCTGACACAAGTTGTTGTTGCTGCTGCGACGCATCAGGACGGCCACATGTTGGACCTGCTGTTCTCACTGGGGCTTGAAATTGATAATCTCAGGATTGATCGAGTACCTTGGTCCGATCATTGCATGGTGCAGTTCATGTTTGGGGCTCCCGCCGGATGCCCGCTCCCTACTGAGATGATGAGTTGTCACCCTTTACGGGGACTGACCCCTGAGGGTTTTTTGGTGGCAGCTCATCTATCTAGTGTGGGTGATGCATGCGTCGGATGCATTGGTGCTGGGGTTGATACCCATAATAGGGTGTTATCTGACACCACTGACTCCCTCGCACTTATCCATGTATGACCCAAATCTTCTTATCTGAGGTCCCCATGGTATGATGGGGCTCTCAGGGAAATTAAGAGGAAGGGTCAGAAGTTAGAGCGCTGCTGGAGGAGATCCGGCCTGGAGGGGGACAAACTGGCCCTGCGAGTGCATTATAATGCATACCAGGGGGCAATCAACCGTAAGAAGGCAGTGTTCCTGTCCAGGGAGGTTGCTGCTGGGAAGAACCGACCAGCTATACTTTTTTAGATCGTGGACAGGCTACTTCATCCTGCCTGTCTACAGCCCAAGAAGGCTTTTTCTAATACTGAGTGTGAAGAGTTTGCTTGGTTCTTCTAAGACAGAGTGTCCAGTATCCAGCAGGTGATTTCTTCAGCCAGCAATGTTGTAGCTGGCAGTGGTCGCCTAAAGTGTTCTGAGTGCACTCCGCCTAGTTGGGGGGAGTTTAGACCAGTGGAGGTAAGTGAGGTCATTGAGGTAGCAACCAACTTGAAGCACACCTTTTGTGAACTGGACCCGGTGCCGACGCGTTTCTTAATGAGATGCATTGACACCGCTGGCCCGGTGTTTGCTCTGATTGTCCGGTGTTCCTTATCCAAGGGGGTCTTTCCTGATGCCTTGAAGGAGGCACTAGTGAGACCCCTCTTAAAGAAACCATCTTTGGATCCAGAGGTCAGGGCAAATTACTGACCTATATGCAACCTTCCCTTTTTGGCAAAGGTAGTAGAGAAGGTAGTGGCGCTTCAGTTGGAAGAGCACCTCGTGACTCATGAGTTATACAAACCTTTCCAGTCAGGATTTGGGGCTAGGCATAGCACAGAAACCGTGCTTGTCCGGGTGCAGAATGATGTCTTCAGGATGAGAGATTGTGGGGACAAGACAATTCTTGTTGTCCTCAATCTCTCCTCAGCATTTGACACTGTGGACCATTGTGTATTGCTTGACTGCCTTAAAGAGCTCTGCAGACTCACCGGCATTGTTATTCACTGGTTTGAGTCCTTTCTTTCCAACAGGAGGCAACGAGTTGTGATGGGGAATTTTTCCTCCACTCCCAGCCTCCTATCTTACAGAGTTCCTCAAGGGTCGGTATTGGCCCCAATGTTGTTCGCAGTGTACATGCTACCCCTGGGAGGGATCATTAGGAAGTATGGCTTGGGTTTTCATTGTTTTGCCGATGATACCCAGCTATATCTTTCCTTTGCCCCAGGACATTCAACGCGGCGGATGTGCTAAACATCTGCCTTGCAGAGATCAACGATTGGATGGCCTCCAGTTGGTTGCGACTGAACCCCAATAAGACGGAGGTATTGGTGGTGGAGTCAAACAGAGTGTGTGATAGGATGGCTTCTGATTCAGCAACTGGAATTGTTCTGGGTGCTGTTTCATTGAAGGTCTCCCATTGGGTGCGAAACTTTGGTGTTATTCTGGACAGGAATTTGACTATGGAGGCGCAAATATCCTCCAGGGTCCGCTCCTGTTTTTTCCATCTCAGAAATATCGCCAGAACAAAGCCCCTTGTGCCACCTCTGGACCTTTCTGCTTTGATACACGACTTAGTTACATCAAGGTTTGACTACTGCAATGCGCTCTACCTCGGGGTCTCAGGAGGATCTCTCCGCAGGCTGCAGCTGGTGCAAAATGCAGCTGCCCGGTTACTCACTGGGCAGCAAAAATTTTGCCACATTACACTGTTGCTGCGTGAACTGCACTGGCTGCTGGTAAGGTGGAGGATCCTCTTTAAGGTGGGTCTTCTCACCTATAAGGCCCTACATGGGCAGTGCCCTGGTTATCTGTTAGACCTTCTTGCACCTGCTCTCTTTGTCCGCCCCCTCCGCTGTTCCAGTAGGGGCCTCCTGGCGATTCCCAGAATGAGGCTGAGATCTGCTGGTGATAGAGCTTTAAGTGTTGCAGCTCCCGTTCTGTGGAATTCGCTGCATTTCGGGTTAGGGAGGCCTCTACTGTAGATATCTTTAAGGCCCACCTGAAGCCCTACTATTTTCGCAAGCTTTTTGGTATTAATTATGGAATTTAGTAGAATATGATTAATTATATGATAGGCCAAAAATCTTATCTTTTGTATATAAATATGTGATGTATTATATCTTTGATGCTGTATTTATTTATTTGCACAGCGCCCAGAGCCTCTGGGATTGGGCAGTTTTAAATCAAATTTGCCTTGCCTAATGGCATAAATAGGGTTTTTTCAACTTTGGTGCATATCTCTGGCATTTTTGGGAATTTTTACACCAAATTTTTAACATGGGGTTATTGGGACACCTCCTCATGAATTCAGCCACTGTCATGGCGTTATTTGGCTCTGAAAGGTGATATTGAGGTCACTGCATGGAATCACCTTTTGGGACCGATTAACAAAACGACAGTGCCAGTGTTCGTGAGATGGGCTGTCAAAACGTCTATGTTGCAAATTTGGTAGAAAAATCCAAGAAATTACTGTTTTACGAGTGTGCGTTGTGCAGTTGCTATGCACGCTCGTAGTTTTGTGAATTTGCAATATTTTCACTCCAGATTTTCAACATCGCCATTTTTCAACACCTCCTTATGTCATAGTTCACATCCTGACCGAAATGTGTTTTCGCACTTCTGGCGCAGAATAGCGCGGTCGCTGTGAGAAGCCAGTGTTCAGGACATGTTAAGAAAATCACAGTGACACTGTTCATGAGCAGAGGTCCTAAAATGCCTATGTTGAAAATTGTGTGATGAAAGTCCGTAAAATGACTGTGTTACGAGCATGCATTGCACAGTTTCCATGCACTCTCATAACGTCGCAAATTTGTAATATTTTCACTCCAGATTTTCAACATTGCCATTTTTCCACACCTCCTTTTGAATAGTACAGCTGTCATTTTTTACATCCTGGCCAAAATGTGTTTTTGCACTTCCGGCACAAAATAGCATGGTCGCTGTGGGAAATCAGTGTTTGGTACACATTAAGAAAATCACAGTGACACTGTTCATGAGCAGAGGTCCTAAAATACGTATGTTGAAACTTTGGTGACGAAAGTCCATAAAATAACTGTTTGACGTGCATGCGTTGCGCAGTTTCCACGTATGCTCAGAAGTGCAAGCATTTTTAATATTCCCACTACAGACTTTCAACATTTCCATCTCTTCACACCTCCCCATGGATGGTACAGCTGTCATTCTTCACATCCTTCCCAATCTGTGTTTTCGTACATGTGGCTCAGAATGGCACGGCTGCTGTTGAAACTCAAAGTTCGGGACACATTGACAAAATCACACTGCCACTCTTCATGAGAAGAGATCCCAAATGCTTTCATGAGGTGGAGTCACAAAAAGGCCATGTTGAAAATTTGTAGTGCAAATACCCGGGGCGTCAGGGTTTCTAAACTATAACGCCCCCACCCTGTACAGACTGACAGGCATTGGGGTGTGCCTTTGGATTGCTGACTGTACTGCTCATGCCATCCCACCCCCAGCCACTGACAGGCATTGAGGTGTACCTTGGACTCTTCAGCCTCAGACTTCACCCCATTCTCCTTCGCTTCACCCATTTCAGCGTATGTCCTTATGGAACAGGATGACTGTAAAGCCGAACACCCCAAGGCACACCTCAACATGTGTCAGTGTCTGCAGATTAGGGTGAGGTGACATGGCATGACCATTATGGGCGACGACCCAAACACACACCCCAATGCCTGTCCATCTGTACAGGATGGAGGTGGGGCTGGCATGAAGTTCAATACTTCACTGCCATTCCTATTTTGCATCTGTCTCACTCCTGCATTTCCAATGCTAATACCAGCAAGCAAACATTCGGCATTGACAAATGCTTGTTTATATAGCATCCTATCACTATGGCTTAGGGTGCTTCACAAAAATAACTCAGGAAAATATATGTAGACCATAGAGCAGGTAAATGTATTGAAACAGAATGGAAACATAAATAAAACTGTTAAGGTACTGATCTTAATTGCAGTCACTGGTGACAAAAGCTATTATAAACAAATACATTTTTTTTTAATTTTATTATTATTTGGTAACTGGTAAGGCCCTCAAGGCACAAGTACTATTTTTAGAGGCATCCCGGGAACCCTGGTTTGGTTAAGTGAGTTGTTCAGAGTCACACAGTATACCAGTGGAGGCTGTGGGAATCGCATCCAGGTCTGCTGGATGTACCAAGCTCATTCGCAGCTCATTACTCTGACCTCTGAGATACGCTGCTAGCCCATAAGTCCTTTGTTAAAAGCTTTCACTGAGGGAGAACTCCTTAGATGACAAGGCAAGGAGTTCCAGATGGCTGGGGCCACTACCGAGAATGCCCTATCTCCATATAGCGTTAGGCGAGACCTTTGGATAGGCAACAAGAGCTCCTGGAGGGAGTCAAGTGAATGACTGGGAGAATATCAGATCAAGCAGTCGTTATGGTATCCAGGATCCAACTTGTGCAGAAATTTGTATAGTTTGTTTACAAAGCAGTCTTGACATGTGGGTGACACCTCATTGGTTGTCAGTGCAGATGCCACAGCGTAGGCGTGAAATGATCTACATAAAATGACCTGGTGATCCACTTGGCTACAGCATTCTTCATGAGTTGCAGGTGGTATTCCAACCTCTCAGATAGACCCAGCATAGCGAGCATTACATTACTCAAGCCTTGAGATTACAAATACATGTATCAGGGTCACCAGGTCCTCTTGCATTGAATAGGGTCTAATCCAGTAGATATTCAAAAACTGGAAAAAATCCACTGCAGACCATGGCTGGCACATGATTTCCATGCATCATCCCAGAGTCCACAGTAACTTCAAGATTTTTTACCGTATCCACATCTGTGAAGACAGGGTCATTTAATTATTGGCAATACATCAGGATCTTGTGTAGGAGCTGGGAAAAGTGGGATCAGAAGTGTCAGGCCGAGCAGGTACCCTGGATCTTGGAGGGTCATCATGGAGTGGAATCCTCCCTGCCATGTTCCAATCCCCAGGGAGCCTAGCTAGGAATGGGGTGCAGATAGTAGAAGGGTTGACTGCACTGTCTCCTCCTCTTTATCATGTGTTGTGCAATGGCAAGTCCCTGAGGAATAAAACAACCAGAGTGTCAGATTTCACTGTGGATTCCTCTGGGGACCTTGTATTTTTCATGGAGACCTGACTTGGTGATATCTTTGGGTCAGTCCTGGAGGCAGTGATCCTAGATGGGTTCTCAGTGACACATCGCTCGAGGTGGGAACACAGAAGAGGTGGTGGTAGGGTGGCCATCTGTTTTAGATTCTGTCTGAAGCTAACAGAATACTCTCTGAAGGAGACAGGATTTGAATGTGTGGCAGTGAAGGCTGATGTAGGATTCTCCTGGCCTATCGCCTCCAGGGTGGAAACAGGAGTTCCTACAGAATGCTGCAAATTTCATTGTTGACCTGTCATTGAGTGCCTCCAACTTAATTGTGCTGGTGGATCAATAAATGGGTCAATGATGAAACCTCACAATTTGCTCAGCAATTCCTCCAGTTGATGGAGTAACTGGGCCTCATACAAGTTGTTTGTAACAGTATCATAAAGCTAACCGAAAGAATAGGACTCATTAAATTAATACGTTTTTAGCAGCCACTTAAAGAGCTAGTAGCTTGTTTGAGGTAGTGGTATGTTTGCTGTATATGTGTTACTACCTTTGATGGCAGTCTTGCAGATTCACAATAGAGAGAGATACTAATCTTAGCAGTGTGCAAAACCAGGCAGGTTACATAGAAACATAAGACTCTGACGGCAGATAAGGACCACTTGGCCCACCCAGTCTGTCCAGGTTCTGGTTTTGGTATTGCCATATCACCCCTGGTGTTGGTTCTCATTTTGGTTTTGGATTCATGGCCATTTTTTATGTTGGCTCGCGCTTGCACGCCAGCCAATATATTGCAGTAGTAGCAGATTTGGAGGTGCAGTCACTGTGGGCGAATGCAGGGCATGCATCAGTAGGTGCGTCCCTCATTCCCCAATAAGCCAGCATGCAGGTGCTGGCACCAGGCATACGTAAACTGGCCACCAGATCAAACAAAAGTGCTGCTTCAATGACGGGCAAGCTCGTCATGCAGCGGCACAATAACACTCCTCCCGACGTGCCTTTACTGGAGAACTTTTCCAGTAAACATGGCGGCACTGACTGCTGCCATGCACAATGCCAACTTCAGGGGTGCCCAATCCCACTGTCGGCATGCCCCGACCCACTTCATGTGCCGACAGGGGAGCCCACTCTCTGTCAGCATAATGCCTCCCATTGCAACTGTGTGCCGAGGGGGTGCCCAGTCCCCCTCGGCATCATGCGCTCCCCCCAACAGTCTTTCTTTGCTGATGGAGGCCCA
Organism: Neoceratodus forsteri; assembly: GCA_016271365.2. NCBI lineage: Eukaryota > Metazoa > Chordata > Ceratodontiformes > Ceratodontidae > Neoceratodus > Neoceratodus forsteri. Next base: position 73,881,178 of record JADMNL010000036.1, read on the forward strand.
GTCCCCATCGGCTTCAGTCCCCCCTGCCCATTTCAATTTGTCGACTGGGGATCTACTCCCATTGACATAATGTCCCCAACCCCGATTTGTGTGTAGCCATAAGGGGTGCCCAATCCTCGGCATCATGCGCACTCCCACCCGCTTGAGCCGGGACATGGGGGCCCAGTCCTGTTGGCTGTGGTCCTCCTCCCATAATGCAGGTGATACTCTGGGAGCTCACCCCAGTGTACCAAACAAACACCTGCAAAAAACAAAAACTGACCTCGCTTTTTTTTTCCCTGTAAAGAAGAAAACGTCCGTCAGTGGCCCTCCTGCCCCCTCCCCAACCCGCACTCCACCCTCTGTGTACCCTGCCTCCCCACCCCCACCCCATACTTACTCCGGAGCCCAGCGCGACGATCTTCGTGGACCGGGAACACGTCTGCACTCTTCAAAGCTGATCGCGAACTGAAGAAATGCCGGTAAGCTGTATAATGGCATAAACAGGGTTTTTTAAACTTTGGTGCATATCTAGGGCATTTTTGGGAATTTTGGCACCAAATTTTCAACATAGGGTTATTGGAACACCTCCTCATAAATTCAGTCACTGTCATGGCGTTATTTGGTCCCAGGAGGTGATTTTGCAGTCACTGTGCGGAATCACCTTTCGGGATGGATTAATGAAATGACAGCGCCGATGTTCATGAGGTGGGCTCTCAAAAAGTCTATGTTGCAAATTTGGTGAAACAAATCCAACAAATGACTGTTTTACGAGCGTGCATTGCACAGTTTCCATGCATGCTCGTAACTTCATGAATTTGTAATATTTTCACTCCAGATTTTCAACATTGGCATTTTTCCACACCTCCTTACGAACAGTACAGCTGTCATTTTACATATCCTGGCTGAAATATGTTTTCGCACTTCCAGTGTAGAATAGCATGGTCGCTGTGGGAAATCAGTTTTAGGGACAGAGTTCATGAGCAGATGTCCTAAAATGCCTGTGTTGAAAATTTGGTGATGAAAGTCCATAAAATGACTGTGTTACAAGCATGCGTTGTGCAGTTTCCATGCAGCCTTATAACTTTGCAAATTTGCAATATTTTCATGCCAGATTTTCAATACTGGCATTTTTTCACACCTCCATATGAACAGTACAGCTGTCATTTTTCACATCCTGCCCAAAATGTGCTTTCATACATGTGGTGTACAGTGGCGTGGTTGCTGTGGGAAATCAACTTTTGGGGCAGATTAACAAAATTACAGTGCCACTGTTCATGAGGGGAGGTTCCAAAATGCCTGTGTTAAAAATGTGGTTAACAAAATCCTAAAAATAATTGGGTTATGGATGTGTGTTACACAGTTTCTATGCATGCTCACGACTTCACCAAATATTAATATTTTCACTCCAGATTTTCAATGTTGCCATTTTTTTTACACCTCCTCATGAACAATACAGTTGTCATTTTTCACATCCTGCCCAAAATGTGTTTTCGTGCCTGTAGCACCAAATGGCACAGTCACTGTGCAAAACCACCTTTTGGCTAACAAACTGATTATTCCACTCTTCATGAGGTAGGGTCACAAAATGCCCATGTTGAAAATTTGGAGTGAAACTACGAACAAACGTCTATGATGTTAAGGTTTACAACTGTAACACCCCACCCTGTAGAGATTGACAGGCATCAGGGGTGTGACTTGGGATCATCGTCTGTAATGCTCATACCATTCTACCCCCACCTCCCACCCTGCAGCCAGTGACAGGCATCGAGTTGTGCCTTGGAGTGCTCGGCCCCAAAGTTCACTCCATTCTCCTATACTGCACCCATCTCAGCGTATTTCCTTATGGAATGGAGTAAGTATAAGGCCCAAAAACCCCAAAGCACACCACAACACTTGTCAGTGTCTACAGGGTAGGGTGAGGTGAAATGGCATGAGCGTTATAGCTGACGACCCAAAGGCACACCCCAACGCCTGTCAGTCTCTGCTGGGTGGGGGTGAGGTTGCCGTCAGTTCAATACTTCACTGCCATTCCTATCATGCATCTCCAACTCCTGCACTACCAATGCCAATGACAGTGAGACAACATTCGGCATTGACATATGCTTGTTTACTATGTGATTTGGGTGGCTAGTAGCAAGTAGCAGATGATTTCTATCAGCGGGCTTCTTATACAAATCTGTAAGCAATGACCCATCAGTCTGTTTTGCTATAGTAAGGTCTAAAACATGAATTTCTTTTTTGTCTGCACATGCTTTGAATTTTAAATTCGAGTTTGTATTCTCAAGATATTTCATAAACTCATCAAGTTCTGTCCTGCTGCCCTTCCAGATCAATATGATGTCATCAATGAAGCGTTTGTAAAAATCCACTTTATCAAAAAATGGATTCACATTCGGATCATAGATAACGCTCTCCTCCCATTTTGCCAAATACAACTTTGCCAGGCTTGGGGCCAAGGTCGCCCCCATCGCAGTACCCCTAATTATATATACATTTGCTTATTGATGGCACTTCTCTGAATTATTAAAGTAAAAATAGTTAATGCTACACTTTTCAGCATGTTTTTTCTCCGATAGCTGCTGTAATACCGGAGTGGTATTTTTAATATAATTCTGATGTTATTTCTAAGGTTCACAGAACACTTTCCTTTTGACTGTTTCTATGTAGCAATGGATGCTCATACCTGCACGTTTATTTTATTTATTGAAATGTTTTACCAGGAAGGGCACACTGAACAACAAGTTGCTCATCTCATGTTGCATCCTAGGGGAAGGGGAACAGTGGCAACATTTGCATACATAAACATACAAATGCATACAACCAATCAAAGTGACGCTGTTCTGAGTAGGGCCTGCAGTGTCCTGTGTGAAGCAAGCTACAGGTCCAGAGCCATTCCTGAAGGGGTGCTGTTCTGAGTAGGGCCTGCAGGGTCCTGTGCGAAGCAAGCTACAGGTCCAGAGTCATTCCTGAAGGGGTGCTGTTCTGAGTAGGGCCTGCAGGGTCCTGTGCGAAGCCAGCTACAGGTCCAGAGCCATTCCTGAAGGGGTGCAGTTCTGAGTAGGGCCTGCAGGGTCCTGTGCGAAGCAAGCTACAGGTCCAGAGCCATTCCTGAAGGGGTGCTGTTCTGAGTAGGGCCTGCAGGATCCTGTGTGAAGCAAGCTACAGGTCCAGAGCTATTCCTGAAAGGGTGCTGTTCTGAGTAGGGCCTGCAAGGTCCTGTGCGAAGCAAGCTACAGGTCCAGAGCCATTTTTTTTTAATTTTTATTTTATTGAAATCTAGGATTACAAATACCTTTGAGCAGGAACTGCTCGTTTACAAAGGTTCCATGTCGAAGGAATGGGGGGTATACATACATACAAAGGTCAACATAATAATACATAGTTACACAATAACAAGAAGTAAGAGACTGAGGCTTAGGAAATTCCAGTAATTCAAAATGTGCCAAATGTTAGGTAGCATGACATAACCAGCCAAGGGCAATCTTGGAAATAAGCACTGCAGGTGAGGGGGAAGGGGGTATGCAGGCAGGAAGGCCATTGTCGGAGGGTAGAGGGTGAGGGTATAAGTCAGGAAATGCCCCGGGGGAGGAAAGGGAGAGGGGGCAAGGGGGTAGGTAGGCAGGTAGAAGGGGGCAAGGCGGGGAGAGATAGCTGTCAAGACTGAAGTGGAGGGCAGTGAACGGTGGGCCCCTGATTAGGCGAGGCAGTCACAACGACTAGTTGAAATGAGATGAAGTCGGAGTTGTCTCTTAAAAGGGCCAAGAGCAGCAGCAGTAAGAGTTTCTTTGTTGAGAGTATTGTACCACTGTGGTGCTCTGTGGGCAAAGGTCCTCTGGCCCATGGTAGTCCGGCATCTGGGGACAAGGAAGGTTAGTTGTTGTGAACTTCTAGTTCTCTGGGTGCTGTGGTGGTCAATAAGTAGCTTTTCAATGCCCGGGAGCATGACCCCGAGGAGGACTTTTTTGGCTAAGAGGCAGGTTTGACACTGTATCCGGCTGATGAGAGGTAGCCATCCTGCCCGAGTGTACAGGTCACAAGTGTGTGTAAGTCGATCAGCCCCAGTTAGCAGCCTGCATGCTTTGTTGAGTGCAACTGTAATTCTGCGGAGGGCAGAGGTGGAGGCAGAGCCATAAAATTGCTAGTCCGTAATCGATGATGGAGGTGACAGAGCTGTTGATAGCCAACCGGAGAGTGTCAGGAGTCATGCAGTGTTTGTGCCTGTAGAGCAGGCCTATACGGATGTTGGTGGCTTTGTGACAGAATCTATGTGCCGATGGTAGGACAGTGAGCTGTCCAATGTGACACCTAGGTATTTAAAATCAGGAACGTGTTCAAGTAAGGTCCCTGTTTGGTTTAGGATGGTGAGGTCATGGATTTGTACTTGTTCTGGCATTGTAGAAGGTCATAACCTTTGTTTTGCTGTAGTTCATGACCAGTTTGTGTGACTTGAACCATTCTTCGATGCGCATGAATTCAAGCTGTAATTGTTTCTCGAGGAGCTCTGCGTTTGGTGGTTAGTGAACATGACTGCGTCATCGGCGTAGAGCAGTAATTTCTGGTGGCAGACACTGGGAAGGTCGTTGAGGAAGAGGCTGAAGAGTAATGGCCCCAGGATGGACCTCTGTGGGACCCCTGAAAGGACTGGCTTTTCTTCAGAGATAACACCAGCAATCCTAATCCGCTGGACCCTCTCCCCAAGGTAGCTTGAAAACCAGAGCAGTGCTACATTGGAGAGCCCAATGTTTGATAATTGCTTGAGTAGGAGTGGGTGGTTCACAGCATCAAAGGCTTTCGTAAGGTCGATGAATACTGCCCCTACACAGTTTCCTTGATCAAGTGTGGTATGGATGAAGCCTGTGAATTCTAATAGTGCAGTGGTGGTGGTACTGTGCCCTTTTCGGAAACCATGTTGCTCAGGACACTGGATGTCGTATTTTTCCAGGTACCTGACTAATTGGTCTGAGGCGATGCGCTCCAGGGCCTTAGACAATGGAGGGAGGATGGAGATAGGTCTGTAGTTGGAGTGCAGTGATTTGTCTCTGCTTTTGTGTACCGGTGTGATGGTCGCCCGTTTCCAGCGAGATGGGAACTGGGACATCCTTAGTGATAGGTTGAGGACCTTTGTCAAGGGTTCAAGGACTTCTTCAAGGACAAGTGCTAACAACTTCAGGTCAAAGGAGTCACCGCTGTAGCCTGCATTGTGAATGGCCTTCCGAATATAGGTTCTGGCTTCATGCACTGGGATCTCCTTGAAGTAGAATTGTGGGGCAGGGTGTAGGAGAGGAGTAGTTGCAGGAGGGTTACTACCAGAGGGGGAATCAAAGAAATTAGAAGGGAGGACACTATCCAAGTTGGAGAACGCATTGTTAAAGGTGGTGGTGATTGTGTACAGGTCAGATGTTGGTGTTCCATTTATGTTGAGCATGGTGGGTGGTGACTTAGGGTCCTTGCCTGTAAGGTCTTTCAAGTTACTCCAAAATGTTTTTCCATCACCCCAGGAGTTGGAGAGAGCTTCCTTGAAGTATCTGCTTTTGGAGCTCCTAACTGCCCGCGTGCACTCATTTCTGGCAGCTTTATATTTATCAATATCCCCAGGGTTGGATGCTGCATGGGCACAGTGCCAGAGATGATCCCTATGTTTGAGTAAAGTGATTAGATCGGGGGTTATCCAAGGGTTAGCTCTGCCCCTGACCTTCAGCTTTTTGAGAGGTGCAAAGATATTGCAGGCCGCAGTGAAGTGGCTGATGAAAAGGTCTAAGGCTTGGTTTACATCAATGGCAGAGTCGATTGGTGTCCAGTCCAGGTGGCTTAGGTGTGTCTTTAGTAGCTCAAGGTACCCCTGCTTTAACACTCTGGTGTGGATTATTTTAGGAAGGGGCTTAATGAATTTGTTTGTCCAGGTACATGTGACCGGTGAGTGGTCACTGATCCAATCAGGGAGCACTGAGACTTTTGAGATTCGTTCAGGGTGATTAGTTAGGATCCAGTCCAGAAGTGTTCTCGACCCTGTCCTATAGTTGCATCTGGTGGGGGTGGTAACAAGCTGGGTGAGGTTCTGTGACGTTACAGCATCCTTGTAGTTTCTGGCCTCCAGTGATAGCCAATTTATGTTGAAGTCACCTAGTACTATGAGTTCAGAGTTATGGTGTAATCCCTGTAGGCTTTCCAATATGCTCATAAATCCATTGTGCTGATCTTTAGGGGGTAGGTACACAGAGGCAATGGTGAGGCCCTTGTTGTGCGCCCCGAGTAGAACTTTAATAGCGAGAACCTGCGAGAGTGGTTTAGGGTTTGAGAACCATTCCTGAAGGGGTGCTGTTCTGAGTAGGGCCTGCAGGGTCCTGTGTGAAGCAAGCTACAGGTCCAGAGCCATTCCTGAAGGGGTGCTGTTCTGAGTAGGGCCTTTGAAAGCATGCAGAAGCCCCAGTGCTTTGATTTGTGATGAGCCTCCCCAAGGGGTGGAGCTTACGGCAATCAGGAAGACATTTATATTTTAAAAATAAAAAAATATTATTTTTAATTACAAACCAGCTGAATCTGATTGCCCTTAGCCCATCTGCCAGCTTTAAACAACAATCAAGTGAGCGTAACAATAAAACTATCCCAGTGATAAATTATTAACCAAAAACACCAGAGCAATGGTTCCATCAGAAGAACCAAGGGGGGTAGGGCCACTTGTGGAAGTTTCATTGATAGTTTAAATCCTCCCCCAAACATGAAGAATTTGATGCTGTGTTGGAAGACTAGCCCAGTGAAAGTCTGTCACAATAATCCCTGGTACTTCTGGTACAGAATCGGGTGTAAAAGATAAGCAAAACACAGCAGCTAAAGAAAAGGAAAAGAAAACGCTATTAGCCAGATACAGTTTAAATACATTTACCACCAGTACATAAGTGGGCAGTTAGAAAGATTTTGTCCCCTGTAAAACATTGCAAATTGTTTTGAAGTTAACACATGGGAACTTCCAAAAGTATACTTGCGTAAGTAAATGTAAAATATTGATTAGACAGTAAGTTTGAATGAAAGCTAAAATGAAACAAGCATTTGTCAATGCCGAATGTTGATTGCGTTGGTCCGTTGAGCTCGCTTACTGCCCTATGTTACTCGCTCGTTCTGTTTCTCCCGGTGCTGCAGGCTGCTCTTTTGTACTGGTCTTCTGTCTGCATTGGCACGTTTTTATGCCCACAAAGAAATCTGCAGCTGCCCCAACAGAGCTCCGTTGAGGTGGCTCACTTCCCCTCTCTCACTCGCTCATTCTGTTTCTGCCGGTGCTGCAAGCTGCCCTTTTGTACTGGGCTCCTGCCTCTGTTGGCGGCTTTCTCTGCCCACAAAGAAATCTGCAGCAGTCCTGACACAGGTCCGTTGAGCTAGCTCACTCCCCCCTCTCTCACTTGCTCATTCCGTTTCTGCCAGCGCTGCAGGCTGGCCTTTGTTCTGGGCTTCTGCCCGCGTGCCTTTTTCTGCCCACAAAGAATCCGCAGCAGTCATGATAGAGTCTGCTGAGCCTGCCTCACCACCCTCCTCTCTCTCACTCCTGCTCATTCTGTTTCTGCTGCCATTGCAGGCTGCCCTTTGTACTGGGCCCTGCCTGCATTGACACCTTTTCTGCCCACAAAGAAACCACAGCAGTCCTGACAAAGCTCCTTTGAGCTCACCCCCCTCTCTCACTCGCTTCATTCTGTTTCTCCTGGCACTGCAGGCTGCCCTTTGTACTGGGCTCCTGCCTGCATTGGGGTCTTTTTCTGCCCACAGAGAAACCGCAGCAGTCCTGACAGAGCTCAGTTGAGCTTGGTCACTCCCCCCTCTCACTCGCTCGATCTTAATCTGTCCCAAACACTGATTTCCCACAGCGACCATGCTGTTCTGCGCCAGAAGTGCAAAAACATATTTCAGCCAGGATGTTAAAAATGACTGCTGTACTGTTTATAAGGAGGTGTGAAAAAATGCCAGTGTTGAAAATGTGGCGTGAAAATATTCCAAATTTGCGAAGTTACAAGGGTGTGTGGAAACATCTCAATGCAAGCTTGTAACACTGTCATTTTCTTAATCTGTCCCGAACACTGATTTCCCACAGCGACCGCGCTATTCTATGCCGGAAGTGTGAAAACACATTTTGGCCAGGATGTGGAAAATGACAGCTGTACTGTTCCCAAGGAGGTCTGAAAAATGCCAATGTTGAAAATCTGGTGTGAAAATATTGCAAATTCTCAGTTACAAGCGTGAATTGCAACTGCGCAATGCACACTCGTAAAACAGTCATTTTTTGGATGTTTCCCTCCAAGTTTGTAACATAGGCTTTTTGAGAGACCACCTCATGAACACTGAACACTGGCACTGTCGTTTCGTTAATCTGTCCCAAAAGGGGATTCCACGCAGTGACCACGAAATCACCTTTTGGGCCGAATAACACCATGACAGTGCCAGAATTCATGAGAAGGGGTCCCAAAAAAACCCATGTTGAAAATTTAGTGTCAGAATTCCAAAAAATGCCTGAGATATGCATCAAAGTTGAAAAAACCCTATTTATTCCATTATACAGCTTACCGGCATTTCCTCAGTTCGCGGTCGGCTTTAAGAGTGCAGATGTGTTCCCGGTCCACCAAAGATGGTCGCTGACTCGGAGGTAAGCATGGGGTGAGGGGTGAGAGGCAGGGCAGCTAAGGGTGGGTGCGGGTTATGGAGGAGGCAGGAGACACGCTGAGCGACTTCATGCTTCTTTCCACAGGGAAAAATAAAACATTGCGGGATCATTTTGGTTTTTACAGGGGCATGTGGCACACTGGGGTGGGCTCCCAACATGCCAACGGAGTCTTTTTGGGGCAGCTGTAGCTGATAGGATTGGGCACCCCATTGGCACACAACAAAAGGGGGTGTTACATTATGCTGACTGAGATTGAACACTTCCCATCGGCATACAAAAAGCAGGGGTGACATTATTCCGACGGGATTGGCACCCTGCTGGCACACAACAAAAGTAGGGGGTTACATAATGCTGATGAGGAGGGCTTCCCGTCGGCAACATCAACCTTAGGGCACTTGAAGCGGACGAGGATTGGGGCCTCCGTTGACGCGACACAAAACATGGTGGGGGCACATGCTGCTGAGGATTGGGCACCCCTCGGTGGACATTGTTTGTGAACATGGCAACTGCCGTCGCATGTTCATAAACAGTATCACTGCAACAAGGTTCCTCCCAGCAATGATGGGTCATTTCCTCATTGCAGTGAATGGCTTACGCTGCAATGACGAGGCGGCCCCTGATTGCAGCGGCTGAAACCTTACAAGGTTGTGGCATGCTGGCTGAACTAGTCAGCTGCAGCATCAATCAATCAATCAATCAATCAAATCTTTATTTATTCAGGCGGACATCATTGAGCAAAGCTCATTTACAAGATGGACCTGATAGGTCAAGGATCAAATTGAAGGTACAATAGCAGACATATACAGAACACTTATATTTAAACAGATACAGTAATATAAACATATATACAAATGAAGGATAAGGATGATTCAACCTAACAGGACAAGGTAGGATACAGTAGAAGTACCCTGAGAAGAAACCAGAATGTCAAGATCCAATAGAGGCAAAGCAAGCATGCAGGGCATTGGCCACAACCGTGCCACACCTCCCACAACCTGCTTATGTAGAAAGTTGGTCAAGAATATAAGCCCCTCATGCATGCGCCGCAATCAACATAAAAATGTAAGGAACGAAACAAAAAGGAAAAAGAAACAATATTAACTTCTAAGGTAACAGAACATTGTAGCAGTAGTGTCATTTCATCAGAATCACTGGGGTTGGGAAGCTCCTCCACCCACCACATTTTATATAAATAAATGCTAGGGGAACCATGTTTTATGGGTTTCTAGGGGTTGCAAGGGACATCATAGGGGTTGCAATGAAATTGCAGGGGTCTTAACCACAACCTGTGGCTACCCTTAAATGACGGCCCTGCTTTGCAGTGTAGTCATAAGCAACAACTACAATGGAAAGGCACCGGAGCAGAATGCCCATGACAAGAAAATATTTCCATAATTTTACAAGAAATTATTACAATAATATACATGTAAAAATGTAATTCGAAAAATGATTGAAAGATTATAAGATATGGCTTGGTCATGTTTGTTAGAAAAAAAAAAGGGTGGGTGAGAGGAAGAAAATTAGGTAAAGTAAAAGCGGCTGCAAACTGCGACAATGGAGAAATGCCAGAGCAGTTTGCCCTACTTGAGACAAATATTGATTCATTACTGTTATGTTATTGGCAATCAAAAAAATAAATGACTACTGTTGATAACGTGCAATAAACATGCATTGAAATGTGAAAAGACCAATTGGCCAGCTCAGTGGCATGGAGGACTGAGGCATTGAAAGATTTATCTGTTGTCACACTGGTGACCTGTGTTCAGAAATGAGCACAGGTTGCCAGGGTTCGGAAGGGTGGGAGAGGACTGAGTGTCCCAGGGACTGCTCTCCTCTCCCGGGGAGGGGTGGGCAGCTGACTCAGACTTTGACTGCCACCAGGCGGAGGCCTAGAGATAGTGATAGTGCAGGCAAATAAGCGACTTGACAGGAGGGGCTGTGGTTCTGCAGGGGGTGCGCGCCTCCACGCACATATCCTGATGTGCCACCACAGCAGGGGCACCTGGCAGAAAAATGGAAAAGGGACCCCAAGGTGGATCACTGCTTTGCACATCTCACTGGGCCTACGTTACCCAAACAACTGGAGCAACTCTGGATTGTGAACCTGGGGAGAGAACGGCCTTCCCACACCAACCCCACCACAAGGGGAAAGCTGTGAAGGACTCGCTCCAGTTAGGTCCGGGGGAGGTGGATACCACCCAGAGGGAGGTGGGGACATATGCAGAATCTCTGGAGGGGTATAAAGTTACATGAAAAAAAGACCAAGTGGTGAAGAGTATCACTTATTTAAAGTAGGAACAGAGGTAAAGGGGGCAGGAGACATAGCTAGATTAAATTACTGATGTACCTACCTGGTACTCCGTAGTGCACTGCCTGAGGAAGGATTGGGGGGGTGGCCATTGTTTTCGAGCCAGCCACAAACTGCATGGTACACCAGTTGGTGACACCGATCCTCTGGAAGTGTCACATGCATGGTGGTGCAAGTGCAGGCCGCAGGATTCTCCTCGTCTACCGCCCTCCTGGGGCAGGGATGATTTCTTGCAGGAGGTGGCGGACTTCATTGTCGACCAGTATTGGAGTCCCCCAAGGGTTTAATCCTGGAGGACTTCAATGCCTGGATCGACAATGAATCCTAATGTTTCGGTTACATCCTCTTCCAGTTGATGTATTCACTGGGCCTGTCACAAGCAGTTGCTTCTGCGACACACCAGCACGGCCACACACTCGATCTGGTGTTCCAGCTGGGACTTGAGGTTGATAACCTTGAGAGTGATTGAGTTGCTTGATCTGATCATTGTACCATGAAGTTCACATTTGGGCCCCACCCCAGTAGGTTCCCCCCCGTGGACATGGTCAGCTACCACCCTTTAAGGGGTGTGAGATCTGAGGGACTGCTGGCATTAGCTGACCCATCTCGGGTTGATGCGGCATGTGTGATTGGGTTTGGAGAGGCGGTGGCCACCTATAGCAGGGTGGTTTCTGAAGCTCTGGATACTCTCACACCAGTTTGGATATGTCCCAGATCCTCTCACATGAGGTCCCCTTGGTTTGATGGGGACCTCAAGGTGAAGATTAAGGGTCGGAGGTTGGAGCGTTGCTGGTGGAGGACACGGCTGGAGGCCAACAGGCTGGCCCTGCATGCCCACTATATGGAGTACCAGGGGGCAATTTCCCATAAGAAGGCAGAATTCCTGTCCAGGGAAATTGCTGCACGGAAAAACAGACCATCTCAGCTATTTCAGACCGTAGACAAGCTTTTCCATCCAGCTTGCCTGCAGCCAAAAAAAACATTGTTATCCACTTTGTGTGAGGAGTTTGCTCTGTTTTTCTCTGACAGAATGTTGGCCATCCAGTCGGGGATCGCGCCAATGAGGCATTTGCCTCGCAGTGGTTGGGCTGGGGGTTGCAGGGGCACTCTGCCTGTCTGGGAGGAGTTTAGGCCAGTGGAGGTGTCTGAAGTGACTAAGGTGATCTTAGAGCTGAAGTGCACATTTTGTGAACTGGACCTGGCCCTGACGCATTTCTTAATGGGAGGTGTTGAAGCTGTTGGCCCTGTGTTCGTTAGGACTGCCAGGTGCTCGATGGCAGAGGGGTCCCTCAAAGTGGCTTTGAAAGAAGTGCTGGTGAGGCCCCTCCTAAAGAAACCTTCCCTCAGCCCTGATGTCCTGGCAAATTACTGTCCTATCTCCAATCTGCCCTTATTGGGCAAGGTTGTTGAGAAGCTAGTGGCTCATCAGCTCAAGGATTGCCCGGCATCCTCGGACATCTATGAGCCATTTCAGTCAGGTTTTCGGACCAGACACAGTACAGAAACAGCTCTAGTGAGGGTGCGTAATGATCTACTCCGGGCTAGAGATAGAGGAGACAGGTCAGTTCTTGTTCTCCTCGATCTCTTCAGCCTTTGACACTGCCGACCACGTTGTGCTTCTTACATAGATACATAGACAGTGTCGGCAGATAAGGGCCTATGGCCCACCCAGTCTGCCCATTTGAGCTTGTAAGTTCAGTTTATGTTTTCCTAGAAGTCTGTTGCCCCTTACCCCTGACCTCCAGAATTCCTTTATGTCTATCCATGCATTCTTAAATCCGTGATTGTTTCAGCCCCACCACTTCTTCTGGCAGGGTGTTCCACCTTGTCCACCACCCGTTCTGTGAAGAAATTCTTTCTCATGTTTCCTCTGAATCAGTCCTCCTCCAACTTCATCCCATGCCATCTGGTCCTGGAACATCTTTTTAGCTTAAAAATAGTGTATTCCTGCACCCTGTTCCTCCCTGTAAGATACTTGTATGTCTCTATCATATCCTCTCTCCCTCCTCTCCTCCAGGAGTACATGTTCAGTTCCTTCAACCTGTCCTCATAGGACTTGTGATGCAATCCATGCACCATCTTTGTTGCCCTTCTCGAACCTTCTCTACCCTGTCTATGTCCTTACGTAGGTAAGGTCTCCAGAACTGTACACTGTACCCAGGTGGGGCCTCACTAGTGTCTTGTATAGCAGAATTATGACCTCCTTTTCCTGCTGGTGATGCCCTGCCTATACATCCCAGCATCCTATTTGCTTTACCTGCTGCCTTGTCACACTGTTTCCTTACCTTGAGGTCATCAGAGATGACAACCCAAGATCCCTTTCCTGCTTGGTGCATGCTATATCCTCACCCCCAACTGATATATTGTGCCAGGGTTTTGTGCCCTATATGCATTGAATTTCAACTGCCAAACCCTGACCATTCTTCAAGTTTCTGCAGGTCCTTCTCATTCTGTCTACACCCTCTGGTGTGTCTACTCTGTTACAGAGCTTTGTGTCATCAGCAAACAGTGAAATTCTGCCTTCTAGGTCATGCGCAATGTCACTGATGAAGATGTTGAATAGGACCGGTCCCAGCACTGATCCCTGTGGTACCCCACTGGTCACTCTTCCCTCTGTGGAGTGACAGCCATTTACCACCACCCTCTGTGTCCTGCCACCCAGCCAGTTACCTACCCACCACACTACTGTCCTGCCCACACCCATATTCCCCAGTTTGTGCAATAGTCTTCTATGTGGCACAGTGTCAAAACCTTGCTGAAGTCCAGATAGGCCATATCCACTGCCCTCCCCGATCCACCTCCTAGTCACCCAGTCAAAAAATACAAACGAGGTTGGTCTGACATGACCTTCCCTGGTGAAACCATGCTGCCTTGGGTCCTGTGGTCCATTGACAACCAGATGTTCCACCAATCTCTCCTTCAGTAGTGCTTCCCTGAGTCTTCCCAACTACCAGGTGAGGCTGACTGGTCTTGTAGTTCCCTGCTTCCTCTTTGTTCCCACTTTTGTATAGGGGAACTACATCTGCTATCCTCCAGTCTTTGGGCACCTCCCCTGTTTCCAGTGATTGGCTAAACAGGATAGCCAGAGGTTCAGCCACCACCTCTAGTTCTTAAGGACCCTCTAAGCACCCCATCCGGCCCATTGCTTTATCAACTCTTATTACTTCCACTTCCTTCAGGACCCTTTCTAGTGTAAAGGGACTTGTGTCCATTCTGCACCATTCTCACCCTTGTACTCCCTTCAGATCCATTACCCTCCTCTTCCTCAGTAAAGACCGAGCAGAAATACCTGTTCAATATGTCAGCTTTACTGTTGTCATCCTCTATATGTCCCCATCCTCCCCCTTCAGTCTCACTATCCCTTCCTTTGTCTTTCTTTTTCACTTATGTACCTGTAAAGGTTTTGTCCCCTCTACCCACTGATTTTGCAATGTGTTCTTCTGTCTGAGCTTTGGCTTCCCTTACTGACCTCCCCTGCCTCCCTTTGCTTCTCCTGGTACTTCCCTATCCCCTTCTGCCTGTCTTTTTGTATTGCCTGAATGCAATCTTTTTAGCTTTCACTTTCTTTGCTACCTCTTTGGAAAACCATAATGGCTTCCTCTTCCTTTTCCTCTTGCTAACCTGCTTAATGCATAATTCTGTTGTTCTTGTAATCCCCATTTTAAATACTGCCCACTGTTCCTCAACCCCTGATTCCTGCCCCATTCCCCTTAACGCCTCTTTCAAGTATCTCCCCATTTTCCCAAAGTCTGCCCCCCTAAAATCCAGGATACGTGTTTTTGTGTGGTTTGGTTCTGCTCTTTCTGTGATTTCAAACCATTCTTGATTGGCTCTGTAAGGTTTGTGGACTCAACGGGACTGTCATCAGATGGTTTGAGTCCTGTCTCTCAGACGGTGCAGCGGGTAGTGATGGGGAACTTCTCCTCCCCACTGCCCCTGTCTTGTGGAGTGCCACAGGGCTCGATGTTGTCGCCGATGCTGTTCGCAGTGTATATGCTGCCCCCCGGGTGAGATCATTTGACAGTACAATGTGGAGTTTCACTGCTATGCAGATGATACCCAGTTGTACTTGTCCTTTGCCCCCGGAACATCAGGAGCTGTTGACGTGCTTAACAACTGGCTAAAATCAATGACTGGATGGCTTCCAGCTGGCTGAGACTCAACCCGGCCAAGACGGAGGTACTGGTGATCAAGCCTGATCGCGGGCATGATGGGTTGCTTCCTGGGGCTAAGACAGGGCTTTTCCTGGGTTCTGCCCCATTGGTGGCTTCCCTGAGGGTGTGAAGTCTCAGTGTGATCCTTGATAACAGGTTGACTTTTGAAGACCAGGTGTCATCTGTTGTCAGCAGTGGTTTTTACCATCTGCAGAACACTGCCCGGATTAAACTCTTCAATCTGCTGAAGGACCTGCCGACACTAGTGCATGCCTTTTTAAACGTAGAAACATAGAATTTGATGGCAGATAAGGACCGCTTGGCCCACCCAGTCTGCCCATTTCCCTACCTAATGGATAAGCTGCAGATCCTAGTTAACCAACAGCCTACTTCTTTCTACCCCCAACCCCTAGAATTGCCTTATGACTGTTCCATGCATGCTTGAATTCCCCCACTGTTTTTGACTCCACAACCTCCTCCAGAAGGCCGTTCCATGCATCCACAACCCTCTGTGAAAAAAATACTCCTTACATTACCTCTGAGCCGCCCCCATCTTCAAATTGTGCCCCTTGTTCTTGCACACCTCTTTTTTGAAAGATGCTACCCTCTTGGACTTTGTTGATTCCCTTGAGGTGCCTGAAAGTTTCTATCATGTCCCCCTCCTCCTTTCCTCAAGGCTATACATATTAAGCCCCTTTAGTCTCTCTTCATATGTCTTCCGTGCAGACCCTGCACCATTTTAGCTGCCCTCTGACAGCTTCTATCTTGTCTATGTCCTTGCGGAGATTGGGTCCTCAGAACTGACACAGGACTCCAGATGGGGTCTCACCAGCTGTCTGTACAGAGGGATAACAACTTCCTGTTTTCTACTGGTGATGCCTCTCCCTATGCATCCCAGTATCCCCCAGCCTTCCTTGCTGCCCTCTCACATTGCTTGCCCACCTTTAAGTCATGTGATATGACTACCCCCAGGTCCCTTTCCATTTTTATGTTTGCTTGCACGCATGTGCAAGAAACATAGTGCCATCATCCGAGTTTTCAGAGGTGTGTCACCCCCTCTTCCAGTTCAGTCAGTGTGTTGACAGGCGCTGCCCCAGTCCGCTAATGCATGCTGGAGCTGTCTATGACAGCTCCAAAATGCAGTGGTGTACAGTTGAAAGGGGGAGCTACGCTTCAGTGAGCAGCGATAAGATATCGCCTGCTCATGCACAGCTCCCCCTACACACACACATACACACAAACACACACACGCATACACGTCTGCCTCCCCACACACACACTGTATAGCCGACGGGGGTGCCCAATCCCCCATCTGCTTGTGCGCGCCCCCCAAAGTTTCCACATGCCATGCTGGGTGCCCACCCCAGCGTGGCAACTCATGGTATAGCTGACGAGGTTCCCAATCCCCCATCGGCTCCACTGTCCTCCCCCCCAGAGTACAGGGTGCCACGCTGGGAGCCCACCCCAGTGCGTGGCAACTGATGATATGGCCGACGGGGGTGCCCAATCCCTCGTCAGCTCCACGCACCCCAGCCGTCCTTGTGCCATGCTGGGAGCCCACGCCAGCATGGCAAATGTCCCGCGTCGTCATGTAAAAAATATAAACCTGTAAATAAAAACTGTCCTCGGCGCTTTTCCTGGCCCCTCCCACAACCTGCACCCACCCACTGCGCACCCTGCCTCCCCACACCCCCTCACCCCATACTTTGTGGTCCGGGGCTACAATCTTCGTGGACCGGGAACACGCTGCACTCTTCAAAGCCGACCCGCAACGAGGAAGTGCTGGTAAGCTGTATAATGGGATAGATAGGGTTTTTCATCTTTGTTGCATATCTCAGGCATTTTGGAATTTTGCACCAAGTTTTCAACATGGGTTTTGGGACCCCTCCTCATGAATTCTTGTACTGTCATGGCGGCTATTGGGCTTTAAGGGTGATTTGTTACATTGCGCGAAATCACCTTTCCGGAATGATTAACGAACGACACTGCCAGTGTTCATAAGGTGGGCTCACAAGAAGCCTATTTTGAAAATTTGTGAAAATTCCAAAAATGACTTTTATTACAGCGTATGCTAAGTAGTTCCTATGCACGCCAGTAAGTTCGCAAATTTTCAATATTTTCACTCCAGACTTTCAACATTGCCATTTTACCACACCTTCTTATGAGTAGTACAGCTGTCATTTTTCACATCTCACCCAAAACGTGTTTCCACCCATGTAGCACACAATGGCGCAGCCGGTGTGCGGAATCAATGTACAGGACAAATTAAGAAAATCACAGTGACACTGTTCATGAGCAGAGGTCTTAAAATGGCTATGTTGAAAATTTGGTGAAAATCCCTAAAAATGACTGTTTAATGAAGGCAGTGCTATGCGAGTTCCTATGCATGCCTCGTGAGTTTGCAATTTTATATTTTCACTCCAGATTTTCAACATTGCCATTTTATTACACTTCCTTATAAACAGCACAGCTGCCATTTTTCATATGTTCATTTAAAATGTGTTTTCGCGACATGTAGCGCATAATGGTGCTGTTGGTGTAGGAAGCAATGTTTGGGACAGATTAAGAAATCACAGTTACACTGTTCATGAGCAGAGGTCTTAAATGGCTATGTTGAAAATTTGGTGACAAAAGTCCATAAATGACTGTGTTACTAGTGAGCATTGCGCAGTTTCCACGCACCTGTAAGTTCATGACTTTGTAATTTTTAAGTCCAGATTTTCACTAGTGGCATTTTTCCACACTTCCTGATGAACAGTACACAGCTGTCATTTTTCACAACGTGGCCAAAGTATGTTTTCACACTTTCAGCGCAGAGATGCGTGGTCGCTGTGGGAAATCATTGTTCGGGACAGATAAAGAAAATCACAGTGACACTGTTCATGATCGGAGGCACCAAAATGCCTGAGTTGACAATCTGCTGTAAAAAATCCCCAACCTAATTATATTACGGGTGTGCGTTGCACAGTTTCTATTTACGCTCCTGACTTCACCAGTTTTTTTAATATTTTTACTGCAGATTTGCAACATTGCCATTTTTTTACACCTCCCCATGAACAGTACAGCTGTCATTTTTTACATCCTGTTCAGAATGTTTTTGCACCTGTGGTGCTAAATGCCGTAGTCGCTGTGCATAAGCAGCTTTCGGCTAACAAACTGATGTTACCACTGTTCATGAGGTGGGGTCACGAAAAAAACATGTTGAAAATTTGGAGTGAAAATACCAACGAATGCCTGAGGTATTTGGGTTTCCAACCATAACGCCCAACCCTGTAGAGAATGACAGGCAACAGGGGTGTGACTTGGGATTCTTGCCTGTAATGCTCATACCATTCCACACCCTGCAGCCAGTGAGAGGCATCGAGGTATGCCTTGGACTCTTCGGCCCCAAAGTTCACCCCATTCTCCTATATCGCACCCATCTCACCATATTTCCTAACAGAATGGGGTACGCATAAGGGCCAAAGACCCCAAGGAACACCGTGACACTTGTCAGTGTCTGCAGGGCGGGGTGTGGTGAAATGGCGAGTCCATTATGCCTGACGACCCAAAGGCACACCCCAATGCCTGTCACTCTCTGCAGGGTGGTGGTGGTGTTGGCTTCAGTTCAATACTTCACTGCCATTCCTATTACGCAGCTCTGTAACTTCTACACTACCACTGCCAATGCCAGCAAGCAAACATTCGGCATTGACAAATGCTTGTTGTTGTTGTTGTTAGTATCTCACCCCCCATTGTGTACTCTTCCCCTGGGTTTTTGTTTCCCAGGCTGCATTACCTTGCGCTTTTAGCATTAAATCCAAGCTGCCATACATTTGACCATTCCTCTAACCTTGCCAAGTCCTTTCTCATCCTTTCCATCCCACCTTGTGCATCAACTCTGTTGCAGATATTTGTGTCATCTGCAAAGAGACATACTTTTCCTTCTAGTCCCTCTGCAATGTCGCTAAAAGACATTGAAGAGGACCGGTCCTAATACTGAACCCTGCGGCACCCCACTAGTAACCCCCCTTTCTTCAGAGTGGACTCCATTTACTATTATCCTCTGTGTCCTATTCTCCAGCCAATTCTTTACCCAGGCTATCATCGTGGGACCCACTCCCAGGCTGGCTAACTTGTATATTAATCTTTTGTGTGGGACTAAGTCAAATGCCTTGCTAAAGTCTAGGTAGGCCATGTCCACAGCCCCTCCCTGATCTACTACTTTGGTCACCCAGTCAAAGAAATCTATTAGATTTGTCTGGCATGACCGTCCCGCTGTGAATCCATGCTGCCTTGGGTCCTCTGCCCCTATGGCCTCTAGGTACTCGACAGTTCTTTCCTTCAGAAGTGATTCCATCATTTTCCCTATCACTGAGGTTAAACTAACAGGTCTGTAGTTTCCTGCTTCTGCCCTGCTCCTACTTTTGTGAAGGGGAATCACATCTGTCCTCCTCCAGTCCTCAGGTACCACCCCATCCTCCCATGATTTGTTAAAGAGGGTAGTCAGTGGTGTCACTAGTTCTACCCTTAGTTCTTTTAGAATTTTGGGATGAATCCCATCAGGTCCCATTGCTTTGTCCACCTTCAGTTTTAAGAGTTCTTTCAGAACCCTTTCTTCTGTAAATGGGCTGGTATGAACTTCTGTATCCAGAGTGCCTCTATTGTTTGTTTTAGGTACCTTCCCCTCTTCATTTGTAAATACTGAGCAAAAATATTTGTTTAGTATCTCTGCCTTTTCACAGTCACCCTTTGCCCACCCCCTCCTGTTTATTAAGCCTCACTAACCCCCCCTTGGTCTTCCTTCGCTCCCTGATGTACCTATAAAAGGTTTTATCCTCTTCTAACTGAGTTGACTATCTTTTCTTCAGTTCGGCCTTTGCTGTTCTGACTGCCTTCCCAGCTTCCTTTGCTTTAACTGATACAATTCTCTGTCCTGCTCCTTCTGTGATTCCTTGTACTTCCTGAATGCTTTCTTTTCTCTTGAACCTTCACTGCCACTTCCTTTGAGAACCATAGTGGTTTCTTCATCGTTTTGTTTTTGTTTTGTTTATTTGCTTCACACAAAGGCTCATAATCTCTGTGATGGCAGTTTTTATTATTCCCATTGTTCTTCCACCCTCCTTCCTGCCCATTTGCTAGTGCATTCCTTAGGCACTCACCCATTTTGGCAAAGTCAGCCCTCCTGAAGTCCAGTACTTTTGTCTTTGTATGGCTTGACTCTATTGCTGTGTTTATTGAACCATACTGTTCGATGGTCGCTAGTTCCCAGATGGCTACCCACTTCTACATCTGTGATCCTCTCTCCATCTCCATTTGAGAGGACCAGGTCTAAGATTGCTCCTCTCAAGTGGGTTCCAATACTAGTTGTCTAAGGCATGCCCCTGTAGGGCATCTAGAATAACCTCACTCTTAGAAGTGGCTGCAGCTGCACTCCAGTTAACATATGGCATATTCAGATCACCCATCAGCAATATCTCCTTTTTCTGCCATTCTAAGTAAACTTTCTATCATTTCCTTGTCCATTTCCTCCCCGAGAGGGGGGTCTGTATACAACCCCTGTGTGGATTGTGGTGCCATTGCCTGCCTCCAAATTGACCCACAGTGCTTCTTCTCCTCCCTGTTTACCCTTTTGTTCTGTTGCTTTGATTCCTTCTCTTATGTAGAGAGCTACTTCTTCTCTTTTACCCTCCCTGTCCCTCCTGTAGATAGTGTATCCTGGTATGTTTACGTCCCCAGTCATGGTTCTGTGTGTACCATGTTTCTGTGACTGCCACAATATCCAGATGTTCCTCCTCCATCAAGGCCACTAATTCAGGAAGCTTGTTACCCAGACTACGGGCATTGGTACTCAACCTCCTGACTTGACAACTGCAACTTTCTGTACTTCAGGGTCACGGGAGGGACCCTTTGCAGACTGCAGCTAGTGCAGACCGCGACAGCCCGGTTACTGACGGGCCTTTCGAGGTCCAGTCATGTGACCCCAGTCCTGCAGGCTCTGCACTGGCTGCTAGTCAGGTGAAGGGTCCTTTTCAAGGTTGGTCTTCTCACCTTAAAGGCCCTATACAGAGTGGGTGCTGGTTACCTCTCTGAGCTCCTGACACCGACGACCTCTGCTCGCTCCCTCCACTCCTCATCGAGGGTCCTCTTGGTTGTTTCCAGGGTTTGGCTCAGGAGATCACCCATTTAGTGTCTCTTGGCCAACCCCGTGGAATTTGTTACCACCTCTAGTCCGGGAGGCCCCCTCAATTGAAGTGTTCAAGTGGAGGCTGAAGGCCCACCTCTTTGTCCTGGCTTTTGCAGATTGCTGATCCCATCCTGTTCTAGTCCCATATGTGACAGTCCGAACGCCCTTTATAATGTAATTGCTGCATTTAGTTTTTATCAATCTGTTATTGTTATTATTTATGACTGTTTTATGTCTGTGTTCTTGTTTTAAACTCTGCTAGGTGCCCAGAGCCTCTGGGATTCGACACCCTACAAATAAAATTGCCTTGCCTTGAATACAAAGCAAAGTGTCAGTCATAAGTAGAGCATGTCATGAAAAACTACATTTACTATGGTTATAGACAAAAAAGTCAGTGATGCATGTGTGACCAAATTAGGAGGCAGCGAGAAAAGAAATGAAACGAGAAGGAAAAGGAGCAGTGCAAACTATGGCACATAGTGACAAAAGTGAGCAAAGAACTGATGCCTAAATAGAAGATTATGAAAAAAGATTTATGAAAGAAGAGAAACATGGGACAATTCAGTAGAGACTAGTTATATGAAAGTATACGCATGAATTCATGAAAATATGTAACTCACTAATACAGAGCACCATTGTTAAAAGTGATGGAAGTAAGGCCAGCCCGTCGGCACAGCAGTTGGATTTCCACTTGCGATGCCAGTGACTCAGGTTCGGGACTGGACCCGGGGCGCTAGAGGGCCAGAGAGGGAGAGAAGCCTTGAGCATCTGAAGACTGCTTGCCTTCTCTCGTGGGGGAGACGACCCAGCGCTTGCTGACTCCTGGCAGAGGCTGGGGGTGTAGCAGCACACTGGGTCTGACTGACCAAGAGGGGCATGACAAACATCGGCATCTGCCTTGACATTAGTGGCACACCATGCCCCTGGGGAGCAAATGGGAAAAAAGTGCTCCATGGCTGACTGGACGACGGTTGCTGACTCCCGCTGCTTCCGAGCCCCTGCTGCGGCCCAGAAACACCTCAGCAGCACCTGGACCAAGTAGTAGAGTGTGCTGGCTTACCCTCACCGGCGCCTATCTCCCTCAGAGAAGGGGGACCCATCCGGTGAAGGGTTATGTCGGATTACCCAGGGGACTGCAATGCGGGGTGGTGGCAGCTGGAATTGGGGCAGGGGTGCCAGTGGGGACCTAGGTGGCCCAAAGGAGTGGCCGACCAGGAGCCGGGGAAGGCACAAAAAAAAAAAAAGTAATGGAAGTATTTTAACTGATATGCGGTTGCAGTCCAGTGGAAAGGTTTCTATGGAAGCTCACCGCAGCAAACAATAGAGACAAATGCTAATATTAATTATATTGCACACTACTCTGTTCATGGTCCTGGAACAGGATGTACTGTATGAATTGCTAGGCAGTGTACAAAAAATTCTACAAAATGTGTAAAAAAAAAAAAAAAAAGATCCCAAAGACTGCAACAAATAGATCAGTACAATGCCTTGGAAGGCTTCCATAACAGCATCAATCTAGCTCTATTTAAAGGAAAACAATGTAAAAGCCACAGCTTTTCCCAGCCACTACAAAAATACCAGATTAGGGCTTTTGGAGAGTAACAAATTTTTTTTTTTTTTTTTTTTTTTAAATACCTCCAAGTGCTTTTTTTTCTATCAGTACTTTATGCTCCTATGCCCTTGGCCAGCCCCCTTCTGAATGGACCCCCAGCATCACACACCCCATTCCTGGACTTACCCTTTTGCCTTTGTGGCAGGTTGTTCTCTGTTGTTGGTGCGGGGCCAGGAGTCCCAATGTTATTCTGTGGCCAGAGGGATTATTCCTCTGTTTTCTTCCCCTGTTGCCCCTACAGTCATCCATGTGCCATGGCGTAATGGGCGAGCTCTGCCTCTGCGGAGACGTTCTCAAATGCCTGTGTTAGCTGGCTATATGTGTGTCTGATGCTGCGCTACCACCTGGACACCTCCAGGTGGCAGGCAAGCAACGTGTCACACAAATCCCCCTCCCCGACGGAGGAGAGCTGTCCAATGGGGTGCTCAATCCTCCCTCCACCGGTCCACCCACAAACGACCCGACCCCGTTCCTGAACTCGGGACCCCAGTGTGGCAGGAGGTAAGGCACCAATGCCTCAGTCCTCCATGCCATTGGGCCAGTCCCATCTCCCAGTGCTTTTTTTTCATTAGTAGTTTTTTCGGTTTTTGTCCCCGTTTTCTCCCCAGACCCCGGCACGTAGGTGCACATGCGTGGAGGTGCACGTGCATGCTGGGTACTGGCTTGGCCCATTCCACCCCACCCCTGGCTATCGCCACTGCCCTCTCCTGCTTGTGCTCCCCACCAGACCTCCACCCAGTGGGAGCGGAACTATGGGGGCAGGCAACCACCCTGGGAGGGGAGAGCTGCCTAGCGGCTGCTCAATCCCACTCCCTCCCTCCCTCTCTCTCTCTCTCCTCCCCACGCTGACTCCCCAACAATCCGAGGTCATTCCCGAACCCAGGTCACCAGCGTAGCTCAAGATAAGGTGTCCAGCACCTCAGCCCTCAGTGCCACTGGGCCAGGCTCTCCAAGTGCTTTTTAATGATTGGAACTTTGAGCTGCAACTTCCATTTTCTATTGCTAGCAGCCACCATCTCAGGAGCAGCTGCATGCTTCCCTCGCTCACTTCATGTTGATATGTCCAGTCAGCCAGTGGTTGAGGTCGGCAGGACATATTAGCATAATCAGCCTTGCATTTATTTGCATTGAATCTGAGCTGCCATACATTTGACCATTCCTCCAACCTTGCCAAGTCTCTTCTCATCCTTTCCACTCCATCTTGTGTATCAACCCTGCTGCAGATCTTTGTGTCGTCTGCAAAGAGACACACTTTTCCTTCCAGTTCCTCTGCAATGTCACTTACAAAGACATTAAAAAGGACCGGTCCCAGTACTGAACCCTGCAGTACCCTGCTAGTAACCCTCTTTTCTTCACTGTGGACTCCATTTACTACCACACTTTGCGTCCTGTTGTCTAGCCAATTTTTTATACAGGCTACCACCTTGGGACCTACTCCAAGGCTGGCTAACTTGTGGGAAGGGACCTGCCTAAGTGCCAAACACCACTGTAAATACCTGCAAGCGAATGTTCGGCATTGACAAATGCTTGTTCCTCTTAGTGCTAGCTCTAGCAACCATGGCTTGAGCAATTTGACTGCACGGCAGCATTCCAAGTTGATATGCTGCAGCAGTGACATCCTTACTGTAGCACAACAACATTTTCAGATCGCTACTGCAGCACAACAGGGTTATTCTCAGTATGGAATTCCATACATAACGTTCCACCATACAGTATGGATAGATATCGTAGAAAGATTTAATTTCATGTTCAATTCATTTTTACGTTCACTTGCGCGCATGCGCAAGGAACGTCTTGGGAGAATAGCACACTTTGGAGGTGTGACTCTCCTGTGCAATGTACTGCTCCGTTGAGCAGGCATGGCGGTCCTGCACCAATTGAAATCGGGTGCTGTGTATGACAGCGGTGGTCTTCACTTCACAGAAAACCACTGCTGTCTGCTTGCAGCACCTCACGCCCCCCCAAAGCTTTGGTGCCACGCTGGGAGCCCACCCCAGCGTGGCAAATCTTGTTTTGGCCGACGGGGGTGCCCAACTCTGGCCGGCTCCATGTCCCCCAAACTGCTTTCCCAGCGTGGCAAACGATCAAGGTCGACCTCCTCACGCCCCCAAAGCGGTACACGCTGGGAGCCCACCCCAGCGTGGCAAACCTTTGTTTTACCGACGGGTGCCCAACTTCGCCGGCTCCACGCCCTCAGCTGTCCTTCTGCTCCCAGCGTGGCAAATGTCCCTGTCGCCTTTTTATTTTTACAACCTGTAATTAAAAACGGTCCCACAGCGCTTCTCCCTGGCCCCTCCCACAACCCGCACCCACCCACTGTGCACCCTGCCTCCCCACACCCTCACCCCATACTTACCTCCGGACCTCAGAGCGACGATCTTCGGTGGACCGGGAACACGTCTGCACTCTTCAAAGCTGACCGCGAACTGAGGAAATGCCGGTAAGCTGTATAATGGGCTAGATAGGGGTTTTCAACTTTATTGCATATCTCAGGCATTTTTTGGAATTTTTGCACCAAATTTTCAACATGGGGTTTTTGAGACCCCTTCTCATGAGTGATGTCACTGTCATGGCGTTATTCGCCCGAAGGGTGATTTCGCAATCACTGTGCAAAATCACCTTTTGGGCCCAATTAATGAAACGACACTGCCAGCGTTCATAAGGTGGGCTCTCAAAAGCCTATTTTGAAAATTTGGTGGAAAAATTCAAAAATAACTGTTTTACGAGCGTGCATTGCGCAGTTCCTACACAGGCTCATAAGTTCGCAAATTTTCAATATTTTCACTCCAGATTTTCAACATTGCCATTTTACCACACCTTCTTATGAGTAGTATAGCTGTCATTTTTCACATCTCACCCAAAACATGTTTCCGCCCATGTAGCGCACAATGGCACAGTCGGTGAGCGAAATCAATGTATGGGACACATTAAGAAAATCACAGTGACACTGTTCATGAGCAGAGGTCTTAAAATGGCTGTGTTTGAAATTTGGTGAAAAATTCCTAAAATGACTGTTTCGATGGTGCGTTATTACGTTCCTCACGCGCTGTAGGTTTGTGAATTTTCAATATTTTCTACTCCAGATTTTCAACATTGCTATTTTACCACACCTCCTCATGAGCAGTACAGCTGTTCTTTTTCACATCCTGCCCAAAACGCAGCCTTACTTCATGTAGCGCATAATGGCGCAGTCAGTGCGAATCTCAATGTATGGGACGGATAAGAAAATCACAGTGACACTGTTCATGAGCAGAGGTCTTAAAATGGCTATGTTGAAAATTTGGTGAAAAATTCTAAAATGACTGTTTTACTACGTGCTATGCAGTTCCTACGCACACTCGTAAGTTCGTGAATTTTCAATATTTACACTCCAATGACTTCCAAATACCTAAACAGCACATAGAAGCAAGCAACATTCGGCATTGACAAATGCTTGTACTTCTTTGTCACTGATTTTTTTAAGCCATGTCCAAGTGCTAAATACCACTGCAAATACCTGCAAGCAAACGTTCGGCATTGACAAATGCTTGTTATTTAAAATGGTAAGCAGATTAGCAAAAATGCCATTTTTCACAGCAAACAGTATATTAAAATAGATTAAAACATTATGTAAAACATGCACAGTTGGAATCCAACAACAACATATTATACAATCCAGATTTAAACGAGGATAGTAGTACACCATCAATAACAGATCGAGTTAAGTTATTATAAAGAATAAATGTTTTATATTTAAAAGATCTCTGGATGAATGTTGAGTTAAAGTGAGAGATGGAGAAAACATATTTGTACTGAGATCTAGTAGAAATGGTGTTAACACATCTATCAAATTTCTCACGTACAGTGTTTGGCATGAGAAGAAGGACAATTTTGTGCAAAAAAATCAAAGCTTTGAATTCAACCTGTCGTTTGAACGGAAGAAATCCCATTGCACTGTAAAGCAAACAGTGATGAGCTGAACCCCTCACCCCAGTTGTGAAACTACAAATAGAGTTACAGAGCATATTTAACCTATTAAAGAGATTATCAGTCAAATAAAGATAAAAAATGCTCCCATAATCAAGCTGTGAGAAAAGCAGACTGTTAATAACCTTCATGACTCAGGGACCAAATACTGATTCATTCTATGTAGCATGCCCAATCTGTTGTGTATTACCTTTATAAGCTGGGTTACGTGGAGGTGAAAAGAAAAATGCTTGTCCAAAGTAATACCCAAGATAGCTAGCTAGCTAACTGGCTAGATAGATAGACAGATAGACAGACAGATATTGCAAAATGACATTTAGGCATCCGCTAGGGTTGAAACAAACAACATAAGCATTTGCCAGTGCCGAATGTTGTCTCACTGGCATTGGTAGTGCCGGAGTTAGGGATGCATAACAGGAATGGCAGTGAAGTATTGAAGTGACGCCAACCCCACCCCCACCCTGTAGAGACCGACAGACATTGGGGTGTGCCTTTGAGTCATCAGCTAAAACGCTCATGGCATTGCACCTCACCCTATCCTGTAGACATTGACAAGTGTCGTGTGCTTTGGGGTCTTTGGGCATTATACTTACCCCATTCCATAAGGAAATACGCTGAGTTGGGTGCAGTATAGGAGAATGAGGTGAACTTTGTGGCCGAACAGTGCAAGGCACACCATGATGCCTGTCACTGGCTGCAGGGTGGGGGTGGGGGTGGAATGGCATGGGCATTACAGCCGATGATCCTAAGTCACACCCCTGACGCCTGTCAGTCTCTACAGAGTGGGGTGCTACAGTTGGAAACCCTAACACCGTAGGCGTGTGTTGGTATTTTCACTCCAAATTTTCAACATGGGCTTTTTGTGTGCCCACCTCATGAAAAGCAGCACTATCAGTTTGTTAGTTGAAAGGTGGTTTTGCACAGTGGCTATGCCATTTGGCAACACAGGGGTGAAAACACATTTTGGGCAGGATGTGGAAAATGACAACTGTATTGCTCATGAGGAGGTGTAAAAAAATGGCAACGTTGAAAATCTGGAGTGAAAATTTGAAAAATTGGTGAAGGTATGAGCATGCATAGAAACTGTGCAACACACATCGGTAACCCAATTATTTTTGGGATTTTTTTAACCACATCTTTAACATAGGCATTTTGGGGCCTCCCCTCATGAACAGTGGCAGTGTGATTCTGTTAACGTGTCTAAAACGTTGATTTCGCACAGTGACCACGCCATTGTGCGCCACAGGTGTGAAAACACATTTCGGGCAGGATGTGAAAAATGACAGCTGTACTGTTCATAAGGAGGTGTAAAAAATGCCAGTGTTGAAAATGTGGCATGAAAATAGTG
Organism: Neoceratodus forsteri; assembly: GCA_016271365.2. Classification (NCBI taxonomy): domain Eukaryota; kingdom Metazoa; phylum Chordata; order Ceratodontiformes; family Ceratodontidae; genus Neoceratodus; species Neoceratodus forsteri. The sequence continues at coordinate 73,909,355 of JADMNL010000036.1, forward strand.
CAAATTTGTGAAGTTACAAGGGTGCGTGGAAACTGCGCGATGCATGCTTGTAACACAGTCATTTTATTGAATTTTGTCACCATATTTTCAACATAGGCATTTTAGGACTTCAGCTCATGAACAGTGTTACTGTCATTTCCTGAAACTGTCCCCAAAATGGTTTTCACGCAGCAACCGCGCTATTCTGCGCCGGATGTGCCAAAACACATTTTGGCCAGAATATGTAAAATGACAGCTGTACTGTTCATAAGGAGGTGTGGAAAAATGCCAATGTTGAAACTCTAGAGTGAAAATATTACAAATTCACAAAGTTACAAGCGTGCATGGAAACTGCGCAACACACCCTCATAAAACAGTCATTTTGGGGATTTTTTCCACCAATTTGCAACACAGGCTTTTCGAGAGCCCACCTCATGAACACTGGCACTGTCATTTCATTAATCAGTCTCAAAAGATGATTCCATGCAGTGACTGGAAAATCACCTTTTGAGGCCGAGTAATGCCATGACAGTGCCAGAATACATGAGGAGGGGTCCCAAAAATCCCATGTTAAAAATTTGGTGCCAAAATTCCAAAAAATCCTGAGATATGCATCAAAGTTGAAATTTATTATTTATTCCATTATATAGCTTACCTGCATTTCCTTGGTTCGCGGTCAGCTTTGAAGAGTGCAGACATGTTCCCGGTCCACTGAAGATCATCGCGCTGGGCTCTGGAGGTAAGTATGGGGTGAGGGGGTGTGTGGGGAGGCAGGGTGCGCAGTGGGTGGACGTGGGTTGCGGGAGGAGGGCAGGGAGATGGCAAGGGACTGTCTTCTTTTTTCACTGGGTTTAAAAAGAAAAAAAAACCTTGTGGGACAGTTTTTATTTTTCAGGGCAATTTGGCATGCTGGGGTGGGCTCCAGCATGTCACCTAAATGTTTTAGGGGATGATGTAGTAATCAGATTGGGCACCCCCTGGCACATAACAAATGGGGTGCTTATGCCGACGGGAGTGGCCCCTCACAACACATAAGACATTGGGCAGGGCCTGCTGACAGGGGGATTGGGCACCCCAAGTCGGCAGTGTGGCAGGCAGTGTGACACCATGTTAATCTTTTTTTCACCACCAGGGAAAGCAAAACGAGCTTTGCTCGCATTGCAGCGGACCTTTCCTTAGATGTGCTCGCCACATTAGTATGCATGGTGTGGCACCGACATGCAGGCTGATTGGGGAATGCAGGACGCACCTACTGATTCGTGCTCTGTATTCGCCCAACAGTGACCGCGCCTCCAAATCTGCTACTACTGCAATACGTTGGCTGCGCATGCGCGAGCCAACATAAAAATACACAAGTAGGGAAATATGATGTTTGGGTAAATAGCACTCTAATTCTTGCTGAATGCATGCTGTGGTGTTTCTTGGGTTTGGAATGATTGCCCGAAGCTGCGTTAGCCTTACTCTAACTTTTGCACTCTTCTCTCAAAAGATTGGTGTGTCTGTCTTTCAGGGCATGGAAACATACTAACAAATGCTTTGAGAAAGGTATTATATTACTTTAAGAGTACTGGGGCGTTCATTTTCTTGGGTTTCCTCTATGCCCCCAGAGGACTGACTGATATGCCCGGGGGGAGGAGCTAGCATAAGGGATAAGAGGGAAAGACTTTTGGCATGAGAAGAAGAGAGAGAGAGAGAGAGAGAGAGAGAGAGAGAGAGGGGGACCATTTGCCCAGAGAACAGGCATGAGATTTTGGCCGGAGTGGGAGATCAAGAACACCACCTGGCTCATGGTGGCAGCCATGCATTCAGAGACCCTCACTCAGGGATGGAACCCCTTCCCGGAAGGGGACAAAGCATTAGTCTAGTCAAGAGGGGTGGAGGTCGCTCCAGGGTTCGGTATGAGTAAAAGTGGCAACAGTAGATTTTCAGAAGGGAACACTCACTTGCACCTTGTGTGACCAGTGGGGCATGGGCTGGAGGAAAAGCTCCAGTCGGGAGGAGTGGCCACCTGGGTGGGGTTCCGGGCTACCTGCAGATCTAAACAGACAAAGACTACTTATCAGATAAGTATATTTTTATGCACCATTTTGGGGCTTCCAAGTGCCCCGCCTAACTTCAGTTGGTTTCAGGAACGTGAAAGTGCTTCATCTCAAGGCTGAATAGGGAATCATGTGAGACCTAATGTGAAACTTGGTGAGGCATATGCCCAATGAAAGTGCTTCATCTCGAAGCTGAATAGGGAACTATGAAAGCCCCATGGGGATAGAGAAGCTGGGATTAACTCTGCAGTGGTCACAGTCATGAACTGTGCCAGCTGGCACTGAATTCCTGGGAATGTTAGAGTGATAAGCCATCGCTGCAGTGAAAACATTATAGTGATGTCGTTGACAGCGACAGCAATGACAGAGCCCTGTAAAGTCCACTCTGGACCGCCGGCACGGCTTCCCCAGGTGTTGCGAACCCTCCCCGAGTCAGCTCCAACCTGGAGTTGATAATAAAGTGCGGGCTGCAGAGCCCCCCACATGGGGTGTGGGTGGGGTGTAGCCACCCTGCAAAAAGCACATTACTTTTCTGATGGTACAATGCCAACCACAACTGTGGTCGACATAGTGCTGTCACTGTAATGGCGGTCGACAGATTTTCTGTTGAACCGGTGTAACCCCCCTGCAAATGGGGGTTCTCAAAAGTCTTCCAGGAGCTTGCCTGAATGCTCCAAGTCTGGGCAGTGTTCAGTGTTTAAACTGTTTAAATGTGGTTCCAAGTGAGTGCTATTTGAGCCTCCATGTGCTGTCTCTTTAAGAGCTGTCTGCTTGCAGACTTAATTAGTTTGTATTGGGGGGGGACTGTGTATATAATGCTAGAATCCCACCCGGGCTGCAGTAAATTCGTTCCGTTTCTGCCGTTGCTACACGTGCAGAGGAAGCCTTGTTGAAAGATATAACTATTTGCCAAAAATCATTTGCAGTGACTGAGAAAATGTAGTTTATCTGAACTGTTGAAATGGACCAATCAATGGGGAAGGGTTCCCTAAAATGGAGCCTGTGGACGAATCAGAACTTGGACTTTTAATTTTGAGCCAGTCACAAGGGGATTGTATGGGCAGTGACTCTGGGAAATGTAGTTTTGACCTTGGCACCTTTTTCCACCAACAGAGGGAGTCTTACTGTGAGTGACAGCCGAACCAGCCAACAGAATGGTGTGGAGCTAAAGGAAATGCCCTGCTCTGTGACTGGAAAGATCAGATCAGATCAGTTGTGACAGTGACGAGGGAAGGAGCTCTGTGCTTCTGCGGTGTATAGTTTCACGCGGGAAGCGCGTGTGAGGCCCTGAGGTTCGGCCTGCAGCCGTTGTAAGTGCCAGTTTGGACTGACTCCGATTTATGAGGAGAAAGAAGGAAGTCTGAAGAGTGGAAACCAGGCTCACCCTGTAGAAGACTGGAGAAATTGCTGAATCGCGCTCGGTCTGTCAGGAACTGAAGCTGCTGTGTGTGCTCCCGGGTATTTTGCAGTAATTGCGATCGGGATCGAGGAGCAGCCTGCCAGGTATAGTACTTTCCTTTTACATACGAATGTGCATAGTGCTTGTGGGGAATCGCTATTTCCAATCTCCCATGCTGTGTGCTGTGTGTTGAAGCTGGAAGCAAACCCCAGCTTGTCTTGGACTAAATCCATTTGCTGTCAACTGCAGTGGGGTCCAGTCACAAGGACCTTGTCTCCATGCCCTGTGGTTCTGGCAATCCAGAAGAACATCCACCATCCGGTCCTCAGCTTGGATATTGTGAGTACAAATCAGGGTATTCCCCTGCAGCCTGTTTTCAGTCACAAGTGTGTCATCTAATTATTGTTGTTTCACTGCTTCATGGACTGAGCCATCCGGCTCCAGATTACAATTGGGTGTTGTGCATATATTTTCTGCTACAGGGCCCTATCCATCTGCACCTCCGGCCAACCCTGGGCAACGGACCTGGCTAGCCCCCTCCTCCCAACCTGGGTACCCAGAGTGTGACTTTTCAGACCCTGTATGTGTGCACAGTACTGTGATTTAATGCCACCAATTATCCTGATTTTCCCCTCCCGTGTTACTGTCCCCTAAATAAATCAGATTTATTGTTGTTAAACTACATACTGTCTGTGGTGTTGGTGCTTATGGAAACAGTATTGTATTTTGCTGTGTATGTTGTTTAACCTTATTTTACAGGGGGTCCTCAGAGACGTGTTGCAGAATCAGTCTCGATGGTAAGTGGTGCTTTATGAGTGAATAGTGTGTATACGTGGGGTATTGGGGCTGTAACTCCTGTGTACTATGTGAGCCACTAAAGGGAACCAAAGGGGGTCACAGTGTCCCAGAGGGCTGTGATCAAGCTAGTCTAACCACTACAAACCCTGACCTCTGGGTGGAGGCACCCGCCATAGAACCTAGGCCCCTCAACCTGTCCGTAGTCCAAAAGGCAGGGGTAGTAGCCCTTGGGATAGCACCACCTAGGGGTTACACCGGCATTGTAGAACCTGTTAGAGATCATCAAAGAAAGGATCCTGGTGTTTGAAGTTATCCTTTGTTTGCACTTTAAGTTTGTTAAGTTTCCCAGTGTGTAACCCTTTGACTCCACCGCCTGGCTATCCCTGTGTGTGCCAGTGGATGCCCAGAGGTCAGGCTCCAGCTTGGGAGGTCAGGTATGTTCTGGACTTGTTTTCTACATGTGAGACCCCTCCCAGGCTACCATAACATCACAACCCCTAGACACGCTGGGAGGGGACCCTTACAGTTGTTTAATAACAATTAATGTGTATTGATAATGAGGGCCTTTGTTTGTTTATTTGATTCATTCAGACAGCACTTTTGAGCTGAACAGCTCGCATTCACAAGTAACATATTTACAGATATCAAAAGATTGCAATGACAAATTATAGACAAATGGAATGTGGCTATTTACATTGCTGTTTACAGGATACAAGTCTTTGCAGTTGAGACAGGATACAGTTTGACATTGGGAGTGGAGCCAGCTAATACAAAGCTGACGGGCAGCTCATAGGAGCACAGTCATTGTTTCAACAGGAAGACAATCAGGGGTAGTGACAGTTCACACCAGGAGTAAATAGACGTCTCAGTTGTTTTTTAAACTGGCCTACTTTACTGAAGCTAAGGATAGAATCAGGGAGCTTATTAAGCCATTGAAATATTCTGACAGCAAACGCTCACATTGCATGGGTTGTTTTAGGAAATTGTACCATGAGTATGTTCTTGACCATAGCCCTAGTGGGGGTAGGGGTTAAGGTATGGACTAAGAAGATTTTGCAATCCTGGAGGTTCGAGACCCGGCAGTGTTTTTTCCCCCCAAGGATGCAGGACTGGAATCTTATTCTATCCTGCAGGGGGAGGATATTGGTTAGGGAGTAAAGGGCACAGGAGTGATTTAACCTATTGGCATCAAGTATCAAGTGACAGGCCTTGTTCAGAATCGGCTCTATTCTATGGAGGGTAGTGTCAGAAGCCGCTCCGTGGTCCGTAATACCATAGTCAATGATCAGGAGAATTGAGCGGATAACCATGACTCACTGTTTTTGCCTAGCAGTCCCTATTGCCCACTAGTACCCCCAAACTCACCCCACCCCATGCTAAGCAGTCCCTAGAAACAACTGGCACCCCCTCCTCACCCTGCCATACAAAAATACAACAAAATAAGAGAAGGACAGCCTAACCAAGATGTGTTTTGTTTACTGGAGTGAAGGGGACTCTACTTCTACTTAGTTTTAAAGCTCAGAGAACAGAAGCACAGCTACAGAAGGAACTATGGCATTTTGGAAATTGGCCACGAAAGGTTTACATTGGCAGTACCACATGGTACCAACCCTCTTCAGGCTGGGGAGCACTGCTAACAGAGCACTAGCCCCAGCCAGCCACCAAGCACTAGCATCTCATGTTTGGTCCTAAAATAGGGCCAGCAGCACAGGAATGAGATATGTTGCTGCTACTCAGTCATTGGACCCCCTTATCTGACCTAGCTGGGGGAGCTAAATTGTACAATACAGGGGCTACACAGTGACTTGACCTGGAATATGCCATTAATCTTCATGAGCAAGGGGCAAGACTCCCTCGTCACCAGTGAGTCATGAAGGTCTTACCACCTCACACATGAAGATAAATGGCACACACTTGGTCAGGCCATTGCATGTGTGGTTAACGCCACACATTTTCAACTGTACGTCTTTCATGGGCCAGTAGGCCTTTTTCTGCCGTCACAGTCTAGGTTTCTATGGCAACAGTTTACTGCACATTTCCCCACAAAATATACTATGCTTGGAGACTATTTTATTTGTCTGCCATTTTTTAATATTCCAGGTTTTCTGCAGGAATTTCAAGAGAGCAACACACTGCTGACCCTCAGTGTTCAGCACCCGTTTGGATGTGTACCTTTCACCATTCAGTATGGAGTGAATTTTTTGTGTGTGTGTGTGTGTGTGTGTGCGTGAGGGAGGGGATCCAGAATCCACTGGAACTGACGTGGAGCCTTTGGAAACAAGTCCTTGACTCAAAGGGTTGTAATTCCGATATATATAATAAATAAATAAGTCCATTTTGCACTATGTCCTCCCTACAAACCAGCAATTACATTGAGGGAGGAACTGTAACCTTCTCACCCCCGGAGAGAGGCTGAGCCAGAGAGATGAGTCCCTGACTCTCCGCAGGAGGCAGGCAGATCAAAGCGGTCTCCCCACCCAGCCATCTCTAACATCTGTGCTAAAATCACTTGGTGACTCAGAGAAAAGTCTCCTGTCTGGGCTAATTTTTACCTACACACCAGAGAGGAGTGGCATGCAGTTGTCTGGCTCAGATCACTCTGTATCTTTTCCTGTCATTCTTAGCCAAATGTTAGTTTTTAAAGAGATCTCCCAGTTTCCAGCGAAGCTAGTGTGAATTTGGCATTAGCTAAACTCTGTTGCACAAACATTTCCTTAAATTGGAATTTCAAGGCCTTCTGTTATTATTTATTTATTTTTTTATTTTTTTTTAAGACCTAGCAGTGCCAAAAACAGCAGACATGATATTACTTGTTAGGCATGGCTAGTGGTCACTTTTTAATTCTTAAGTATTTTTAATTTTTTCCTTTTTCCCATTAAGAAGATTTTAAGCCTGATTAGGAGGTCTGATCAGGCTTAAGGTCTGTCACAAGTTGTACGTATAATAACATCTGCTATTTATAGTATCTGTTATCAGACTATATCTCATAGCCTGTGTTTAAAAACTGATTCAGAATTTCCTGTATTATGTGAATTGCCTCTTTACTTACTGTATTGTTATTGGGACCTTCTTGTAAATTAACTGTAGCCCCCCCCCCCCAATTTGGGGGGCTTACCTTAAAGGGACGCTGTCAACTTTGCCCCTCATTTTGCAAGCAAATGTAATCAGTGAGCCTCTAGGCACATATGTACTATGGAATGCCCCTGTATAGCAAAAAAATAAGCTGTGTACCTATTTCTCTTAATTTTTCCATTATTTTCTTTTTATGCAGTCCACACTAAACTCAGCCGCCCACTGGAAGCATATCCACGGGGAGAATACACGTCAGCTCGGGAGCGTGGTCCCAAAGTGCACTTTTTTACATGTCCATCGAAAAAAGGTTTTAATCCAGCACATTTGCTTATGCTGATGTGTCCCTTGCATCTGTACTGAAAAACCGAGCAGTGATAATGCTGCAAGATACATCGGAAAACTAGTGCCGACATCAAGCGCATGCAGAAGAGTTGCTGGAGCAAAAATCTCATGGATGCGCAGGATTTCAGCACTGGCTCTCCCACATGTGCATGATAATAGAACTATTAAGAGAAATAGGTACACAGCTTATTTTTTTGCCATACAGGGGCATTCCATAGTAATTTACATTTGCTTGCAAAATGAGGGGCAAAGCTGACAGTGTCCCTTTAAGTATCTCTCTGGGCTCCTCTGATGCCTACTGCCTGGCAGACATCCAGTAAGGGATGATGGGTCCATGTGCAGTGATGCTCCAGTGTTGTCTTGCATGAGTGTACAGAGCTATGCCGCTGCGCTATCCCTTTAAGAGTTCCAGTCTGTGTGTAGTGTGAATAGCCTGGGCTGGGTCTGAGTACAACGGAGCTCGTGACCAGCTGGGCAAAACCCTAATCCACTCCATTCTGCTGTTGATTACGGAGCAGGAGGAGTCTTTCAGCAGTCTGTAAATATTTATTTCTAACTCTGTGCTGTTGCTAAATAAATGAGTTGTTAATGTTTGCCATTCAGTTCTCCACAATGGGAGCTGCCATTTTGGTCCAGGACTCTCGCATTTGGACCAGTCAAAACCAAGGTGTCCTCAAGGGGTACTTATTACAGTGCCTTGTGGGTGAAACTGTGAACTTTCCTTGTTGGCGCCTAAACCCACCAATGGGAGTACTCAGACTTTGATGGACAGCACAGGCAGCCAAACAGAATACAGAGATCACGGTCTTCAGTGAGGACTGTGTTGAAAAAAGATTAGTTGTGCTCAGCTTGAATCGCCGATAAGGAGCTCCGGTGTGGGCTTAGGGAAACTGCAGGGGAAAGCCTCCCTGTGAGATCTGTCAGTGTATTGGACTGCGTCCAAGCAGAAAAGGGAAGAAAGACACTTTGGCAGTCGTCGGGCTGAGGGATTCAGTTTGTGCTCTAGAGAAAGGTTAACATCTGTGTGGTGAACTGAAACAGTCGTGGGAAACCCGACCTACTTTGCTGCCCTATGGGACTGAGAGACTGCCGAAAGCAAAATCAGGGGAAAAGAAATCCCCGTAATCCAGGTGAATTCCAGAGACTTTGATTCAGAGGGGAAACTGTTTGCCTGAAGTAAGTGCATATAAGATACTGTGCTAAAGAGTCGCTCAGGCTAAGGACTCTATTGCCATTTGGAGCTGTTTGAATGTTATGTATGTCTCTTACCCCGTTTTGGAAGAAAGGAGACCAGTTGCCAATTGTTTCTGCTTGATTCATATCCAAGTTGAGCCAGCTGGTTAGCTGTACGTTAAGTGATTTCATTAATCTGCAAACCAAGCCAAATTTCATGTCCTGGGCCTGTGCCCTCCATGGCCCAAAATACTTTTTCTGTACCAGCCTAAGCATCATCCTGGCTAAAGACCAGTTTGGGAAATCATCCCCTGCAGAGAAGAATCACAGGTTGCGGTCACCTTGTGGGCAAGGCCGTGAAGTGGAGGCGAGTCATGTTGGCCCCAGTCCTCATTATCCATTCTGGCAAGAAAGAATCTAGAGAGCTACAGCCATCAGTTTCCATCGGTCTGGGTACAGTGAGTACAAACAGGGTAGCCCACTGCAACAAACAGATAAATGCTTTTGTGTCATCTGATTTGCTTTATATCTTCTCATTGGGTTGAACTGTGTTTTCAGGCAGTCCGGCCTGAGATTACAAATACCCGTACTGTCTGCAATTGTTTTCATCTGATAATAACACTCTTTCTTCCATCAAGGGCCCCAACCAGCTGCAATGCCAGCCTACCCGCGGCAACGCTTCAGGCCTACTCCTAGTTCTATTTCTGGGTACCCAGCAGCTGGTTAAACTGATTAACTCAGGGACAGATTTAATGTTTATTAATTATCATCTGCTTACTTACAGTATTACAGTAATCGTTAATCTAAATTCATGCCCCCTCCCTTGTTCAAGCCCCGCTTAATAAATCTGATCTGCAATAATGCCCTGCAACCACTGGATGTTTCTGTAAACAAACGTTTAAGGATTATCTTAAAAGCCAGTTCACCAGCTGGCATGCAGGGATAGTGTCTGACAGACTTGGGATCACCCCCAGGTCCCTTTCCATTTTTGTTCTTGTTACTACCTCCCCCCAATGGGTGCTCTTCCCCTGGGTTTTTGTTTCCCAGGTTTGCGGTCTGGCAGCTGGTGACCAGTTCTTTGTCGCTCGCTTGCCAGGTGACCTTTTGTCTGGTCCTCACTGATGGCGCAAAGTGTCTTTGTGCACTGGTGTTGGTGAACCTGTGGCATTGAAGTAAACCATGTAGCACTGACTCTGATGTTTAAATGCAGCACTCTGCTTTGATTCTGCAATGTCCCCTGCCCAACATGGTTTCAGACAGAGTCACTCATAGGATATGTACAGCTCTCAACCAGTTCACTCATGACGCCAAAGGTGCTTTGGGCAGGGGCATGTACACATGAGTTTTGTCTATAGACTGGACTAAAGCCTTCAGTCATGTTGACCACACCATTCTATCCCTCACAATCAAGTAACGCTTTGGCAGGGCCTCATAAAGTTATGCACTTCCTCAACTCTGGCATAAACTCCAAAAAAACATGAGAATATGGGGGTGGTGGCTTAGCCAGCAATTAAAATGGCCGCTTAAGTTGTTCGCAGCTGCCAACTGGAGCCTCAGACACGTTTTTTACGTTCGCTTGCACGCATGCACAAGGAACGTCTTGGGAGAATGAGACACTTTGGAGGTGTGCCCCTCCTCTGCATTCCCCTGCTCCATTGAGCAGGCGTGGCAGTCCTGCACCAATCAGACGCGGTGCTGTGTATGACAGCGGTGGTCTTCTCTTCAAAGAAAATCATTGCTGTGTGCTTGCACCGCGTCACGCCGCCCCCCCAAATCTTTGCTGCCACGCTGGGAGCCCACCCCAGCGTGGCAAACGTCCCGTGTCGTCTGCCGACGGGGATACCCAATCCCCGGTCGGCTCCATGGCCCCCAGCCATCCTTCTGCCACGCTGGGAGCCCACCCCAGTGTGGCAAACGCCCCATGCCATCTGCCGATGGGGTAGCCCAACCTCTGTCGGCTCCACGGCCCCAGCCATCCTTCTGCTATGCTGGGAGCCCACCCAGTGTGGCAACGCCCCACGCCGGCTTTTTTTTTTTTTAAACCTGTAAATTAAAAACGGCCCACGGGCGCTTCTCCCAGCCCCTCCCACAACCCGCACCCACCCACTGCGCGCACCCTGGCTCCCCACACCTCTCACCCCATACTCACTCCTCCGAGCTCGAGCGACGATCTTCGTGGATCAAACACGCCTGCACTCTTCAAAGCCGACTGCGAACTGAGAGGAAATGCCGGTAAGCTGTATAATGGGCTAGATAGGGGGGTTTCAACTTTATTGCATATCTCAGGCATTTTTTGGAATTTTTGCACCAAATTTTCAACATGGGGTTTTTGGGACCCCTTTTCATGAATAATGTCACTGTCATGGCGTTATTTGGGCCCGAAGGGTGATTTCGCAGTCACTGATTTCCCACACATCTCACCCAAAACGTGTTTCCGTGCATTTAGCGCACAATGGCGCAGTCGGTGTGCGAAATCAATGTGCCGGACAGAGTAAGAAAATCACAGTGACAATGTTCATGAGCAGAGGTGTTACAATGGCTATGTTAAACATTTGGTGAAAAAGTCCATAAAATGACTGTTGTTTGTTTTCTAATTACTATGCAGTTTCCGCGTACCCTCGTAAGTTCATGGATTCCTAATATTTCAGTCCAGATTTTCACCACTGGCATTTTTCTACACCTCCTTATGAACAGTACAGCTGTCATTTTTCACACCATGGCCAAAATGTGTTTTCGCACTTCCAGCGCAGAAATGCATGGTCGCTGTGGGAAATCGCTGTTTGGGAGATATTAAGAAAATCACAGTGACATTGTTCATGAGCGGAGGTTCCAAAATGCCTGTGTTGACAATCTGCTGTAAAACATCCCCAAACTAATTGCATTATGGGTGTGCATTGCCCAGTTTCTACACACACTCGTGACTTCACCAGTTTTTTTAATATTTTCACTGCAGATTTTCAACATTGCCATTTTTTCCACCTCCCCATGAACAGTACAGCTGTCATTTTCCACATCCTGTTCAAAATGTGTTTTCGCACCTGTGGTGCCATATGGCATAGTCGCTGTGCAAAATCAGCTTTCGACTAACAAACTGATATTGCCACTGTTCATAAGGTGGGGGTCACAAAAAAATCCATGTTGAAAATTTGGAGTGAAAATGCCAACGAACGCCTGAGACGTTAGGGTTTCTGACCATAACGCCCCACCCTGTACAGATTGACAGGCATCAGTGGTGTGACTTGGGATTCTTGCCTGTAATGCTCATACCATTCCACACCCTGCAGCCAGTGAGAGGCATCGAGGTGTGCCTTGAACTCTTCGGCCCCAAAGTTCACCCCATTCTCCTATACCGCACCCATCTCACCGTATTTCCTGATGGAATGGGGTGAGCATAAGGACCAAAGACCCCAAGGCACACCATGACACTTGTCAGTGTCTGCAGGGTAGGGTGTGGTGAAATGGCGTGGCCGTTATGCCTGATGACCCAAAGGCACACCCCAATGCCTGTCAGTCTCTGCAGGGTGGTGGTGGGGTTGGCTTCAGTTCAATGCTTCACTGCCATTCCTATTACACAGCTCTGTAACTTCTATACTACCAATGCCAATGCCAGCAAGCAAACATTCGGCATTGACAAATGCTTGTTCTTGCTAGGTAAAGCCAGAGCTTAAGGCACAACTTTCATTATCACAACAGACCGAGCTTAAGGCTGGGCTCGCTACCATTTAAGAAGCTTGAAACTTGACTGGGCTTGTGACATAGCCCACTACCATCTTCCAGACTTTGCTGGCTAGCACAGACGCAGTAGTCTCTTTCGATGCAAACACTTGCTCTTGGCAATAACTGTTTATTGTAGCTCTCAGGCTCTTTTAATACAAACTTGCACTTGGCAGCAAATGGTTTCTGTAGCTCTCTAGGCTCAATAATACAACATGCAGTCCCTTGTGGCTCTTTGCTGGCTCTTGCAGCTTCCACGGACAAAATACTGGACCTCCCAGGCAAAGTTAGGAAGAGCCCCGACTTTGAGTACTCTTCTTCCAGTCCTGAAGGCACTTAGCAGTTCAGACACATTTTTATATAATAACTGGACCCTTTCTGGTCGCTTGGAAGATGTCCATCCTCTTAGCGTTGATGTAAATGCAGGGTGCAGACAGACGGATAGACAGTCACAACAAGTTATATATGGGCTTCGTTCCCCTGAAAGTTGCTCTTTAAGTTGCACTTGGCAGATGCAATTGTACTCACTCAGGTATCTTTGCAGGTGTAACCCCCTACAAATAGGGGTTCCCAAAAAGTCTTCCTTGAGCTTGCCTAAATGCTCACTGCCAGGCTGGTGTCCTGCGTTTTAGCAGTTTAAATGTGATTACCAGAGCTTGTGTAGCCTCTGTGTACTGTCTCTTTAAGAGCTGCCTAATTGCAGTTTGGGTAGTCTTGGAGGGAGCTCTGTTGAAAGATGTGGCTGTTTTCTAGGGATCATTTGGAGTGATAATGATGGTGTAGTTTGTCTAGTCCGCTTTCTTTGTAGCGGGGACTGTTTTGTTTGTCTCCACTGTCTTGGTCCTGGACTGCAGATTGGACCAAGCAGTACTGGTCGGACCTGGGGTGTAGCCGAACTACAGGAGCTGTCTGGATTCAAAATCTGTAGGAACTTTAGTTTGGAGCCTTTTTTGCACCTTTTTTGCAACTGAAGGAGGAGCTTTTGCTTTGACTGACAGCCAAATCAGCCAACCAGATCTTTCGGATCTTGGGGGAGTCCCAAGCTGCTTGCAGTTTTCAGTTAGAACTAAGCTGGAAGCTGAGCAAGAAGGAGCTGAAGTGTTTCTGAGCAGCAATCCTTAGTGGATTCGCATGGGGGATCTCTGAAAAGGCTAAGTTTTTGGCCTGCATGCCGGTATGCTGCTCCTGAGAGGGAGAGAAGAGAATTATTTTGGACTAAATCCATGTTTGTGTGACTAAAGTGAGCTACTGAAGTGGGCCAAGCTCAACCTGAAGAAGACCGAATATTTTTGCTAAATGCGATTGGCCTGTCAGGAGTTCCAGCTACCCTAAGCTCCCGGTGTGTGCAGAGACTTTGCAGTTGTGCCCGGGAAGCGCTTTGCCTGGTACAGTAGAATTCCCGTACATGTAAATGTGCTATGAGCTGCTAGTGGGTTGTGAGTTAGTTCCCCATTGTGTGAACTGCGTTCTGCTTGCTGGAAGCTGTATCCAGCCCAAAACGGACTGCTTCCGAACTTGTCTCCATGCGGTCTGGGCTTTGCCAGACTGGCTCAGCCAGACTACCCACTGCACAGAGAAGCCATAGACGGGAGACCTGCCTGGGGATCAGCCCCCTGCTCCATGCTTGAACAGGAACGACGCCTCTGCGACTCGTGTGGGCCCTGCTTCTCCTGACATTCCAGATCAACCACCTCCAGCATCGATTTTCGTCCAGCCTGTGTCCAGTCTTGGGTATCATGAGTAAATACCAGGGTAGCTCCCTACAACAACAGCTTAATCTGAGTGTGTCATCTGATTGTCTTGTTTCATTTCCTTTACGAACTGAGCCCTCTGGTTCCAGATTACAAATATTGTGTACTGTGCATGTTGTGTTTTCCATCACAGAGCCCCAACCAGCTGCAACCCCGGGCAACTGTTCTGACTAGCCCATCTCTTATCTTCCTGGGTACCCAGAGGTGAACTGTGTGGGAGGATTCAAAGCGCATACATAACTGCTTGATTGAAATAATCTTTAAGCTAATTAACCTAATTTTGCCCCTCCCTTGTTCAAGTCCCCTGAATAAATCAGATCTAACTTTTTCTGCATGTAATCTGACTGTGGTTCCAGTTTGTGCCCAAAGTACTGTACTGTTGCTATTTGCTGTGCATAACCTTGTTTTACAGGGGGTCCCCAGGGTCGAGCCAGAGGAACCAGCCCTGGTGGTAAATGCAAACAGTGTGAATGCTTGTGTGGTGTACCAGGGGTATTGTGAAACTGATTATTGTACAGGGTTCAGGCCACTAGAGGGGAAAGAGGGGGGTTACAGTGTCCCGAAGGCCTGTGCCCAGGTTAGCTTGACCACTACCAACCCTGACCTACGAGTGGAGGCACCCATTTCAGAACTCAGGCCCCTTAACCTGCTACTAGTCAAGCAGGCAGGGGTAGTAGCCCTTGGGATAGCACTACCTAGGGGTTACAGGGGTTACGGCTTTTCTTTATCTGAGGTTCCTGAAGATATCAGCACTCTCACTGCTGAGGCTGGTTCCGCCCTCTCACAGCTGGATTGGCATCAGGTTGCTGGAGCCACATTTTTCCTAAACATAGAAAGGCTTGAGCTAGCACCTGGAGGACATTCTCTGGCAACCCCCAGGCTAGCAAATTCTGCTTCATGTAGCCACTTATTTCTCCTTTGGCAGAGGATAACCCCTCTCCTCTGTGAAGGGGCTTGCACTGGATCACTAGGCTCATTTTGCTTTGCTGAGGGCCTAAGTCCCCACTCATGTGGGGAGCTCCTGCTCAAACTGATCACATAGCCAGAAAACACAGTCTTTTATGGGGCTCCTCTGAGGCTTCCTATTGGCTGAAGCTATTTGTTGCTTCTACTATGATTGGCTGAAGTGCTTGTCAATGACAATAATGAAATATTCATTAACCTCCCTCGATGCACTGCAGACTCCCTGTTTTGGCGCCTGAATTTAGGTCCCTGCAGTTTGCCCATAAGCACTTTGCAAGGTCCCATGAGCTTTGGCAAAAGTCCCACATGTCCTGGCTTGAAATTCCAGCTTTCCGATTGGCTGTCGCTGCTAAAAATGGCTACTGCACACACAGTCCGTGTAGCAGATTTACAGGTTCCATCACGTGATAACGTCGTGGATTTCCACAACATCCCTGACAACGATGGGAACAATGCTGACAGTCGGCACTGTTCCGGACAGAAGAAAGTATTTTTCTGCAGGGGACTGTGCTCCCCACACCCCCTCATCTTTAAATAACCAACTCCGAGTCCAACTTGGTTCAGGGTGGGGGCACAACACTGGGAGTTGCGGTCTTGGGTCACAGTGAACCACCACAGTGAATAATCTTGACCTGGTGAGATTTGTCACTGTGGTGGTGTTCGCCATAGAAATGTCGCTATGGTGGGGTGAAGCAGATTTACACGGTCCCACATATAAAGTCCTGGTGCAGCCAGAATAATTGTTTAATTTGCCCACTTGCCCCACAGTCCAATAGTCCTTTGTGTGCCCTTTTAGTCACTGCCCAGCTTTAGCAGTTTGCTGCAGTCCTGAGCCCATCACTGCTGCCGAAATTAAGTGCCCCCAGGCAACTGACACATTTCTGGTGCAGGCAGAAACATATTTATTTTAAACACTTTCCCCTTCCTAAGCATTTGTCCCTAAATGTCTATGGCAGCTGCTGCTATTACTTTATTTACACTCTCGCAATGGCCACCGAAACATACTGTTCCCTGAGGAGACAACACCTTACTTAATATTTATGAGGGATCGGGGTTCTGCTCATTAATATTCATGAGCCCCAATCCTAACGCCACAAAGAAGGCTCTCCTGGCCCCTGTTGAGGTCACCAGGTCCCAGCTTGGCAAACAGGGACACCGGGACCACTGAACACTCTCCTGATTGACTGCAAACCGAGTGGTCAGGAGATCAAAGGCGCAGCTTGCTCATGCGCCATCCGCATGGCACCGAAGTGCTAACGCAACCAGCAGGGAATCGCGGTTTAACTCCTAAGCTCTAAATGGGCAAAAATAAATAACTGGGGCTGTCTGGCAAAAATGGGGCACCTTTTGGGACCTGGAGCCGTGGTGGTGAAGCAGGGACAGAATGGGGAGAAACGGCAGGTAACTGGGAGTTGCTCCTGGGAGCGGGAGCAGAACGGGAGGAACGTGGCTATAAGGTAAGCCCCCATATTTGAGGGGGGCGTAACATATGCTAGTCTGCTTTGCGACTGGCAGGGCATTAACAGAAACAGAATATAGGGTGATGCTAGCTAGAAGCTAGAGCAGCCAACCATGAGAAGCAGAGTCAGGGTGGGAGACTGAGGGAAATGTAAGCCGCACGAATGGACAACTGATCAATTTCTGAACAAAATGTAAAATGCTTCCTCACTGCATAACTAGCTACTGATATGTATTGCAACCTCAGATCAGAGTTAAAGGACAGTATATATGTTTTAATTGTTACGAACATACAAAATTTGCCAGCAGATAAAAGCCTAGAGGTCTATCAAGTCTGCTCGAATGTGCAGCTAGCACCCCTTATTCTGCAGCTGCCCCTTCCTTCCACCCTTCCTCTCCATTGACCCTCCCCCTTGTCCTGTCCCATCTCCTTTTGAAACAGTCAACTGTTCTGCTGGTTACCACTTCTGCAGGTAACGCATTCCACCCAGCCACCACCCTCTCTGTAAAAAAATGTCTCCTCATCTCCCTTCTGAACCTTCCTCCCTCCAGTCTCATATCATGGCCCCTGGTGTCCCTCCCCTTCCTTACTTTGAACAGCCCCTCTGTACCTGTCTTGTTTATTCCTTTCATGTACTTAAAGGTTTCAATCATGTCCCCCCGTCCCTCCTTTCCTCTAGTGAGTACATGTTCAACCCCCTCAGACTCCCCTTGTATAAGTCCCTCAGCCCCTTGATCATCTTTGTCACCTTGCGCTGTACCCCCTCCAGTAACTTTATGTCCCTCTTCAGATACAGACGCCAGTACTGCACGCAGTACTCCAGGTGCGGTCTAACTAATGACCTATACAGTGGCAGAATCGCCTCCTCCCTCCTCGAGGATATGCCCCTCGCAATGCAACCCAGCATTTTGTTGGCCTTTGCAGCTGCCTTCCTACATTGTGCCGAGTTGTTCATTGACTCTGTAATGAGCACCCCCAGATCCTTCTCCTCCTCTGTCTGGGCTAGCTGCACTCCCCCAGCTGGTAACTCCTCCTTGGGCTCTTCACCCCAAAATGCAGCACCTTGCACTTTTTGGCATTAAACCCCAGTTGCCAGGTGTCTGACTAGGTTTCAAGCTTTGCTAGATCATCCTGCAACCCCTGCCATCCCCCTAGGTCATCCACCACCGCTCCCATCTTGGTATCATCAGCAAACAGACTGATTTTGCTCTTGATGTCCAATGATGTGTCTGTAATGAAGATCCCAAACACTGGTCCCAACACCGAGCCCTGTGGAACACCACTCGTCACTACCCTTGGGTATGAGAGCTCCCTCCCACCACCACCCTCTGTTGCCTTTACTGAAGCCAGTTTCCTACCCATCTCACCAGCTTTGCACCTGCCCCTGTGCCTTCTAACTTACTTCCCAGCTTCCCATGCGGCACCGAGTCGAATGCTTTACTGAAGTCCAGATACAGGACATCCACTGCATGGCCACTGTCCAGTTGCCTCGTTACCCAGCCATAGAACTCCACCAGGTTGGTTTGGCAGGATCTGCCACATATGAAGCCATGCTGTCTGCTGTCCTGTAGTTCTTTGGCCTCTAGGAGGGCCACCAGCCTCTCCTTCAGCATAGTCTCCATCAGCTTACCCATGATGGATGTGAAGCTCACTGGTCTGTAGTCCCCCGGTTCATCCTTGGGGCCACTCTTGTGGAGGGGCACCACATGAGCCATCCTCCAGTCCTGAGGTACATAGCCTGAGTGTAGTGAGATATTAAATAGGTCTGCCAAAGGTCCCACAAGGACTTCTGACAACTCATTCAGTACCCTGGGGTGGATGCCTTCTGGGCCTGGCACCTTGTCCACCCTCAGTGCCTTCAAACTCTCCCGAACTCTGCCCTCCATGATTTCCCCATCTGTCCCCCCCTTCCCCCCTGTTTCTGCCATTCCTCCCCTCTTGGGTATCACCCCTCTTTGCCTTAGTAAATACCAAGCAGAGTAATCATTTAGCGCTTCTGCCTTATCACACCTCTGCTTCACCAACTCCCCTCCTTCCTAATCCTTACTATGTGGTTCTTACAGATCCTTTTCTCCCTGATGTACCTAAAGAAGTCCTTCTCCCTCTTCTTAATGCCTTGTGCCAGCCTGAGCTCCGTAGATGCCTTGGCTCCCCTTACTGCCCTTGTCACCTCCTTCGATTCTGGCAGGTACTCCTCCCTGTCCTTCCCCCTTCCTGTTTTCTTGTACCTCCTAAAGTCAGCTCTTTTCCTCCTTACTGTTTCCATGACCTCCTTGATCAATCAGCTTGGTTTCTTAGCCCTAGCCTTCTTGCTCTGGGCCCTGCAGCAGGCTTTGGTTGCCTCCACTATCCCCAGCTTTATGAGCTCCCACCTCTGGTTAGTGCCCAAACTACATTGAGTTCTGGCCAGGTACCCTTTTACCACTTCCCCCATCCTCCCAAAGTCGGCCCTCCTGAAGTCCAACACTCTTGTGCCAGATTCCACTCCTTCCTTGACCATATCCAATGTGAGCCATACTGAGTGGTGGTCACTCCCTGACAGCAGTTCTTCCACCGTAAGTTCTCTCACAAAGTCCCCATTTGCCAGTACAAGGTCAAGGGTGTTCCCTAACCTTCTTGGTTCACTGACCATTTGCAGCAGGAAGCTGTCCTGGAAGGAATCCAGCAGTACCTGCTCCCTTCTGTTCCTGGTTGTTGGGGTACTCCAGTCCACTCCTGGCATGCTGAAGTCCCCCACAATCTCCACACTACCCTTCTCGCAGGTCGTCTTGATCTGTTCTGCTAGTTCCTTGTTTAACTCCTCCGTCTGAGAGGGCAGCCTGTACACCACTCCCATTCTGAGAACCCTATTCTTGGAATCCTGGATTTGCATCCACAGTGACTCCGTACTACCCTCCTACCCTTCCCTCCCTTACACACTTCGGTCCTTCCTTCACATATAGTGCCACCCCCCCCTTTACCAATCACCCTGTCCCTATGAAATAAGCTGTACCCTGGTACAGACATGTCCCAGTCATTGTATTGGGTGTCCCATGTTTCTGTGATGGCTGCAATGTCCACCTCTCCCTCTGCCATGAGCACCTGTAACTCTGCAGTTTTCCTCCCAAGGCTCCCAGCATTAATGGTAACCACCTTCCACCCTTCCCCTCTCCTATCCTGCCCTCCTTTGCTAACATCACCAGCAGTACTTGCCATTTGTCCTTTGTCACTGTTATAGGGGTAAGCTTGTATGGTTTCCCAACCTGTGGTCTCTGCATGTGTCTCTAGCCCCCTTGCCACCCCCCCACTCCTAGTTTAAATTCCCAACTTCCTCTATGTACTCCTCTATCCTTTGTTTCAACACTTTCTTTCCCTCCATAGTCTGTCCTTGGCATAGAGACTACTGTCCTCCCAGGTCCCTCCCCACCCACCCCAAAAGCCCATACCCCTTAGTATGACACCAGGTTCTTAGCCATCATCCATTAAATTCTCTATTCTCAGCTTTCCTGTTATGCTTGCCTTGGACACTGGAAGTATCTCTGAAAAAGTTACTGATCTTCCTGCCCTCTCACATAATTGTCCTAGTTCCTCAAACCTCCTCTAGACTATATCTACTGTCTTGTCAGCAGGTCGTTCGTCCCAAGATGTATAATTAAATGATGCATGTCCCTACCCCTTCTAGTATATTACAGAACAGACTGTCCCACCCTTTCCGCTGTCATTCCTGGCATGGCCTCCACCCAAATGTGACTGTCTCTCCCCCTTGCTACCCCACTTGACTCCTCTTAGTATTGAGTCCCCCAGCACTAAGATTCCACCCCTCTTACTCCCTGCTTGCTTCCATTCATCTCCATCTCTCATTCCCAGCTCCTCTTCTTTCTCTTGCACATTATTTCTCCCTTTTGCCCCTGTTGCAATTCTCCCAGCAGAACTTCCCCCCGCTCCGGTTTGTTCCAGGCATTTATCAATTACTCCTCCAATTGCATCACCTCCCTCCTCCTTCTTCCCCTCTAGCAGTGCAAAACTATTTTCCTTAGACCCTTCACAAATGCCCGCTTCCTCTCTCTTCATAGTAACCTGCTCCCTCCTTTCCACTCCATGACTGTTGCCACTTCTTCTCGTCCCCTCACAAGTCCCTGTCTCCTCCTTCCATTTGTCTTTTGTCTCCTGACCTGGTTTCCCCGGCAATCTTACTTCCTGGCTTGGGCCACTTTGTCTCAGCTTCCCTTCTTCTGACCCTCTCCTCACCACTGTTGGCTCAAATTGCCCTCCCTCATCTCCCCTCCTCCCCCCTCCCTCCAGTATTGGGCTAAACCCACCTCCAGTCTGCCTTGCCTGTCTTAGTTCCTCCTGTAGACCTTCAATCTCCTTTCTAAGTTTCTCTATGTGGTTGCACACTAAGCATCCCCCACCCTCCAGGCAATTTTTAGAAAGATTAGTACACCGCAGTTGTTGCAGCCTACCACCCTACTCATTACTCTTTTTGCCCACCAGCGGCCCCCCACCCTTCCAGATGAAGCATACCAAACACTTCCCCAAGTCTCCTCTCTTCCCCCCAATCTGTGCAAACCATTCTTCTCCTTTTCTTAATTTCCCTTACACCCCTTGTCATACACATCTAGATAGATTGAGCAACTGCTTTTTACATTCCTATCCTTCCTGTCCACACCCAGAAAGAGACTTTAAGTAATTATTGCACAACCTTCTTCAAACTCCTACTCCTCCTTTCCACAATACAAATAGCAATTCAAAGAAATAATAATGAAAGCTCTTAGATTTGCAGTTACTTCCCTTCCACTGAGATATCAGTCACCTCTTCACTCGCTGCTGTTCCTTTCCTGGATGTCTGCTTCTGCCATGACAGGTGCATGTCCTCTACCTGTTTGGGTCAGTGATGTCAGACCCCGGGTATAAAGGAAATCATGGACCTGGGGCAGGTGGGTGAGGGGTAGGAGGGTGGGACCAGCTTGTGCCTTCCAGAAACAATTAGGTAGCTGAGGCCCTGGTCAGACCATTAGCACCCTTCCACCACTATGCACTAAACTTTGCAGCTAGTGAAGCCAGCAAAAAGTAATCACAATTCCACTCAAAGCACAAAAAACAGGTTTGCTACCAAAAGAAACAGGTCTCCAATTCAAACAGCCTCACCAGCAACACATCAAAATAGGCTTGAAATTAGAAGCTATAGGTCTCCAATCCAAAGAAACAGCCCCTATAAAATCACACCAATAGGTTTTAAATCAGAAGAAATAGGCCTCCACAAATGCAGCCTGCTACACAATGAAACATCAAACAAATGAGCCCACTTATAGCCACCAAAATAGGTTTCAAAATTCCAACAGTCCCAAAACAATACCCTGCTAGCCCTTTAGAAGTAATAAGAAAGAAAAGAATTCATCTTCTACCAAGTAAAATCTACAAGAAACAATGTAAAAGAAGCAAGAAGAAACTACTGTACTGGAACTGATCTGATCCCTTCCCCTTCTGGTTACTTGTTGTAATTTTTTTTTTTACCTTTGTTTTACCAGGAGAGACATACTAAGCTGAACGCTTGTTTACAGGTGCAACCTGGGAGCACAGGAAAGTTAAGTGATTTGCTCAGGGCCACACAGTATGCAAGTGAGGGCTGCGGGATTCAAACCCAAGTCTCCAGATTTGCAGCTCAGAGCCTTAAACCACTGCGCTATACTGCCTCCCTAATTTAGTAGCAGGAACTGGCAGTATTGTGCAGCAGCCAAAGTATCCCCCCCCACTCCTCACCTGTGGGGCAAATGTGGGAGATTATTTGGGGATTTCGGTATCTTCCCTGCCCCAGGGACAGGGAGTGGGGATTTCATGCTGTTTCAGACCCCCACCCCTCAGCTGTTTCTCCTGTTGGGCATTTTAGATGCAGGTTTTGTAGAGGATTCATATCAAGGCTAGTCCATACGGGGTGGGGCATTTGGGTAGTTTGGGGCCAGTCTGTTTTTGAATCCTCCACTATTCCCCGAGGTGAGGTGGGGGGATGGGGTTCACTTTGATTGCTGCATGATCTCTAGTATTCATGAAGTTGCCTACATTACTGAGCTGTCTTGGACTACAATTCTGCAGAGACTGACTATACTGCCTATTGTTTTGGAGAAGCCAAACAGGCTCATGCCTCCCTACCGACTTCCTACAAAGTATCATGGGAAAAGGTTTCTGTTAAAAGCACAGATGCAGTGTAGGCACATCATTGTAATTGTTATTTGTAGGAGCATTCATTTAAATTTGGTTCTGTATTGGTGATGCTTTACTAAAAATGGAAAAACTATGATTAAGTTGTGCTTCTTGATGGACTCAGACAGGAGTGGAGGCTCTCTCTATAACTTTTGCTCTGTGTAGTCCTTGCAGTGGTTTTGAATAACCTGGATTTTTTTTGAAAAGGATCTGTAGGCGTAGCTCAGCTACTCAAACCCTTATGGAAACTAAAGAAACAAAAACTATTTGCTATGTTGTGATGTATGTGTTTGTGGGTTCAGGTTGTGCAGCCTGACTGTTCACTTAATCTTATTCAGCATTTTGTGGAGGGCTATGGACTATGCTACTTATACTGTATGTGTGTGTACATATATATAGTTTTATCAGTTTGTTTCAGTTCTGGGTCTGTGCACGTGTAACCCCTAGATGGCGCTATCCCAGGGGCTACTACGCCTGCCTGATTTGCCACCAACAGGTTGAGGGGCCTGGATCCAATGGCGGGTGCCTCCACCCAGAGGTCAGGGTTTGCAATAGTTAAACTAACTTGGTCACAGCCCTCTGGGACACTGCAACCCCCCTTTCTTCCCACTAGTGGCCCAGTTACAATGTATCAGAATTACCTTCAGTATACACTACCTCAGGGTCTGGTTCCGCACTGGGACCTCCTGTGAAATGAGATACAGTGCAACAATCACAGTACCAGTACTTTAACTTAGACAAATACCTCAGGCAGTATAACTTTACTGAAACAAGCAGCTCTGATTTATTTAGGGGATATAACAAGGACAGGGGAATCAGGTTAATTAGCTTATCACTCTATTGAACATCATGGCTCTGTGACAGGCCTATCCCTATCAGTTACTGTCCCTTGGGTACCCAAGCCCTAGTGGCTAGTCCAAACCGGTGGAGCTGGTAGGGCCCTTTCACAAAGAGAAAAGGAGAATTAAACAGTCAGCAGTACAGTAATTCCATTTGGATTTAATGTGGCAATTCAACAGGAGCGACCCTGAATTAGTACTCACGACCTCCAAATAAGATAGGGTCCTTCAATGTCAGCAGGGCTCACTTGAGGTACACAAACCTCTTCACACATCCATATAAAAGAAAGCACTATACCAGGCAGGCTGCATCTGTATCCGATCGCAATTACTGTACACATACCGGGAGAACACACAGCAGATTCAGTTCCTGACAGACCAAGTGTAATTTTCAGCAATTCCTCCAGTCTTCTACAGGGTGAGCCTGGTTTCTACTCTTCAGAGATCCTTTGATTCTTTTCACAGGACGGTTCAGTCCTAACAAGCTGTTACACAAGCTGCAGACCGAACTCTGGGCCTTACACTCTTTTTGACTAAAACTGCACACTGAAAAGCACAGGGCTCCTTCCTTCTTCACTGCCAAAGCTCAACTGAAACTCCAACCGACAAAACCGGGCACTTCCTTTGAGTTCCTCCCAGTTCTTGACTGGATTGGCTGTCACTCACAATAGACTGCTGCTGTTGGTCCAAAAAGGCACTGAAGTCTAAACTACATCTCCCAGAGTCACTGCCCATACAATCCTCTTGTGGCTGGCTCAGATTATGAGTCCAAGTTCTGATTCGTCCAAGGCACCATTTTAGAGCTAGCTTACCCCACACTGATTGGTCCAGTTCAGCAG
The DNA here is from genome assembly GCA_016271365.2 of Neoceratodus forsteri. NCBI lineage: Eukaryota > Metazoa > Chordata > Ceratodontiformes > Ceratodontidae > Neoceratodus > Neoceratodus forsteri. Next base: position 73,933,899 of record JADMNL010000036.1, read on the forward strand.
TTCAAAACCAGAATGGGGAACTAGACAGACACTGTTCTGACTGCAAAAGAAAGCAGGTCAGACAAACTGTAATTTCATTATCACTCTAAATAATTTCTGGCAAACAGTTACATCTTTCAGATAGGTTCCCTTTGCACTCCTAGTGACTGCAAAAATGGAGTGAATTGGCAGCAGTTCGAGTGGTACTCAAACAGAGAAACACACAGTCCCCCCATATAAACTAATTATGTCTGCAAGCAGACAGCTCTTAAAGAGACAGTACCAGAGGCTCTAAAAACACTCACTGATAAATGGCTTAAATGCCAAACACCATTCAGGCTTGGAGCATTCAAGCAAGCTCCTGGAAGTCTTTTGGGAACCCCCATTTGCAGGGGGGTTACACCCTTCCTGGCCTGGGAAAGCTTGACGTCCGCGTCAAGCAAGTACTCATAAGTTTCAACTGCAACCATATACATTTGCATTAGGCTCGCATAGTAATCATCAGTCAATATATCATTTTACCAAGAACACATTTCTGAAACATTGCAGTCGTCACTCTTTACACAGTATTACATACATTGTACCATAACTCAAGTTATTACCTCTTGTACATGAAACCTGAAGAGAGGGGGCCCTTCCCTATCAGTTACCTTGGGGCTGGATGGGGCAAGGGCACCATACTTAGAGGGCAACACAAGCAACTTGGAGTTAGCACTGACGCTCAGTTTGGGCAATGAGCTCGGGGACACATACACTCCTTTATGGACAACATTGAGAGGCAAATCCACAGGCCTCCCAAGTGAATCATAACTGAGGTGCACCACAGGCTTTACAGCTCGACCAGTCTTTCTAGGGGAACTGTTATAGCTCTGCACTCTGAGCCTCATTTTCAGCATTGTCCTCACTTGTCAGTGGAGTCTCCATGGGGTAGAGGCTAGAACTTGGGGCACTTTCAGCTCCAGGAGTTACAGTTTCTGAGTCCACAACATTTGGCTCGCAGGGAGAGCTTTCGGACACTGGCAGTGGACTGTCAGGGCACTCAAAATACTCTTCTTGTTTGGGTGTATCACCAGTCTGCCCCAATCTATCATTTTCCTCCCCTGAAAGCTCAAACAGTTCAACCATGCACAATGATTCCATTTCATCTGATCTGATGCTTTGCACTTCACTTACTGGGAGCATTGGCTCCAGGGATGAAGCTGGGGGCTTAGGCAGTCCAGAAGGCCCAGCTTCATCTCCAGTATTGACTAGGGATTGCCCAAACAATTGACTCAGTTCGTAGAAGGATAGTATTCAAAGTCACTCTCACTTTCTTCCGATATGGACTGACAGTCATGCTCAACTGGGACTTGTGGGTGGAACACTTTAACTTTGCTTCTGTAGGTGCAGACTTTCTTGATCTTTTCTTAGCAGCAGCTCTAGTCACTGGTCCAGAGGGGCATCTTCTAGGGGCTCAGACTCAATTAAGATTTGTCCATGGGCAGTAAATGATTTCTATGCAATGTTTTTACATCTTTTGAATTATTCTCAGGCCTTACTTTGTACACTGGCAGATCATCTAGTTTGCCCACTACAATGTGAGGAGATGGTGCCATCTGTCAGCAATCTTGTGCTTGCCATGCAGTCCCAGATTTCTTAGCAATACCCGATCTCCTCCTGGAGTTCCTGTGCTTTCACCTTTTATCATACCTTTCTTTGTTGGCCAGATTTCTTTTGGCAGCCATGGTTTGAGCCAGTTGGTACGCATGAGTTAGCTGGGCCTTTAACTTTTGCACATACTGTAAATAGTTGTCAGCTTGAACCCCATCAGGAGAGACCCCCAAACACACATCTACTGGTAGTCGAGCTTCTCTTCCAAACATCAGGCGGTAGGGGAGAATCCAGTGGCATCACTTTTGGTGCAGTTATAAGCATGTACCAGGGTGCTAATTTGTTGGCTCCATCTAGGCTTGTCCTTTGGGTGCAGGGTGCCCAGCATATCTAGCAAAGTGCTTGAAACGCTCAGGCTGTGGTCCCCTGGGGTGGTAAGGAGTGGTTCTGGACTTTCAGACTCCCCACAGAGAAAGCATCTCTTTGATCAGACGACTCTCAAAGTCTCTCCTTGATCAGAATGGATTCTTTGTGGAGCCCCATAGTGAACAAAAAGTTTTCTACAAGTACTTTGGCCACAGTGGATGCTTTCTGGTCTTTGGTGGGAAAGCTTGGGCATATCTCGTGAAATGGTCAGTGACCACCAGCACATTACTGATATTTCTTTGATCTGACTCCAAACTCAGAAAATCAATACAGACCAGCTCCATGGGTGCACTGGTGGTGATGTTAACAAGGGGGCAGCCCTCTGGGGCAAAGCTTCCTCTGTAAGCAGCGACTACAAGTTCGAATGTGTTGCTCCACATCAGCCCCCATCTTAGGCCAATAGAATCTGGATCTCACCAAGTCAAGTGTTCTGTCTATACCAAGGTGCCCCATGTGGTTGTGCAAGGACCTCAGTACTGAGTCTCGAAAGGCAGTGGGCAGCACTAGTTGTTGTTTGTCTACTTGTCCCCTCTGTCTACTGTTTCTCTGTATAACAGTTTATTGATCAGTTTCAACTTAGGACCTTCTTTGTATAACAGTGCAGTTCTCAAATCAGTGGAAGTAATTTGGACCATCTTTTCCTGCATAGAGGGCTTCTAAAGCTGCTTTGATCATGGGATCGTGGATTGAGCCCCGAATACTGTCATTGTCCAGCTGAGGCAGTGCACCAATGTCTATTGCAGAAAAGTGGCAATAAGCAGCAGGTATGCAATTCTCAGAGGCTCCCAAGCAATCCACCATGCAGTCCACTGCGTCCGTGGACATTTGTTCCTCCCTGTCAAACTTCCGGCAGAGTGCCGAATGTCAGGTTCTGCCAATCGGACCCAATCATTCTGGGAACAGGCCTCCGGAGAGAGCATCAGCATCTATGTGGTTCAGACCTGCTCGGTATTGGAGAGCATAGTCATATGTAGATAATGCAGAAAGCCACCTATGGCCAGTGGCATCCAACTTAGCTGAGGTCTGCACATAGGTCAAAGGATTATTGTCAGTTTTACTAGTATTTTAGCCCCATACAAGTACTCATGGAATTGGTCAACAATAGCCCACTTCAAAGCTAGGAACTCTAACTTATGTACAGGATAGTTCTTTTCGGATGGGGTCAGGCTTCTACTGGCAAAGGCCACTGGTCTCAGGCCATTCTCGTGTCTTGGTACAACACAGCCCCCAACCCTTGCAAGCTAGCATCAGTGTGCAGGACGTAAGGTTTTCTTGGATCGGCATGGCCAGCACTGGAGCATGGGTAAGTTGATATATGATCTCATGAAAAGCAGTCTCACAATCAGAGTCCAGCGGGCCCCAAATACTTCACTCGGATGAAAATACACTCTTTCAGTCTTGAGGGCGCTGACTTTGGTATTTTTTGTGGGTTGGGGATACCCTTGAGTAAGGTTAAGTAAAGGCGGATCACTCTTGAATAGTCCTTGATGAAGCGCCGATAATAACCACAGAATCCCAGGAATCTTTGCAGTTCTTTTAGATTTTGGGCTGTGGCCAGGTGGTCAAGGCCTCAACTTTACTTGGGTCGGTCTCTATTCCTCGGTGGATACTATGTGTCCCACATACTTTACTGATGTTTGAAAAATTGACACTTATCAATGGACAGTTTAAGGCCAAAGTCCTCCAGTCGGTCCAATACCTTAAATAATCTGCTCTCATGTTCCTCCAGTGAGCTGCCAAACACAATAACATCATCTAGGTATACCAGGCACTCTAGTAAGTTCATGTCCCCACTGCACGCTCCATCAATCGTTGAAAAGTGGCTGGGGCACCTGAAATCCAGAGGCATCCTCATGAATTCATAGAAGCCAAGCGGACAGATAAAGGCCGTCTTCTCCACGCGAGTCCTCTGGGGCCGCCAGGATCTGGTAGTACCCACTCGGAGATCCAGCACAGAGAACCACTTGCTCCCGTTTAGGCAGTCAAAGCATCCTGAATGCGGGCATTGTGTACTGATCAGGGATAGTCCGCCGGTTTAGGTGCATAATCCACACACATCCTTACTGTTCCATTCTTTTCCTCACTACCACAATGGGGAAGCATAAGGGCTTCTGGATTCTTGTATTACACCAGCAGCTAACATCTCTTGCAGATGCGTCTCACATCATCTATGTCAGCAGGTGCCAGGCGTCGAGACCTCTCCCAAAATGGTCTTTTCGTCATGCAGCGGATATTGTGCTCAGCTCCTTGCCGCATCCTACATCCCATTCCTTTAAAGAAAACACCTGGTCTCTCTGGGCAAGCTTCTCACTGATCCTCACTTTCCATTCAGCTGGCAGCGGAGTCGCGAAATCAAACAAGTCAGGCGTTACTCTGTCATTCTTCCTTGAACTCTTGCTGCTGGGTAGCACTGCAGTGTCTGCACAATGCACATTAGCCAGGATGCAACCTCTGTTTACTCGAATGTCTCTTTTCAGACACATTATGAACTTGGACCATTACCCTTCTGGCATAAGCATGGGCTCTAGCGGGCAAAATACTAGGCTTCGACCAGCAGTCCTCTGGCAATTTTCCATCGCCTGGTGCATCCAACATTAATATTTTATTCTTAACATCCTTTCTGATACGGACCTCTCCCTGTAAGGTACACTGGGCATTTGGTGCCAGGATCAGAGACTCAGGATCCTTCTTCCATACAATTCCGACCGGTTCCTCTGGTTCTGTTTTTTCAGCATCTCTCTGTGCCTCATAGGCCTTCTTAATTAAAGCCGAACTCTTAAAGCTCTACTAGTCTTTGACCCTGTTTTTCATAACACAACTGTGCCAGCCTTCGAACATATGAGCATTTGTTCCAATCAACAAAGGGACACCATCATACAGTCCAGTGGGGGACACACTAAGGCTAGGGTCTCTACTTGTTCAGCCACTCCAGCCACGGAGGTGGAAAGACAGCCAAATTCGGATATACCCGAATAGGGGTAGGCCTTCTCACTTAACCCCATACATGCAGTCCTTCTAATGGTTGTAGGGTATGTCTGACAAATGCTTCTGATACCAATCCTGGAACATAATTGTCACTTGGGAGCCACTGTCTAATACAGCTCTTGTAGACACTCCATTCACCTTTACAGTGGTCTCCATGGAAGGACCCACTATTCTGGACCAGTCTGGAGAGGCGGTAGTGGGGACCTGGGCAACTGACCTTGCCACAAAAGGACGTGAATTAGCATTTTGGTGCCCTCACGGATCATGTCGTGCACCTCTTAACCACTGATTTGTTCTCCAAGCTCTCCTTGTAGCCTATATGCAACTTTGTCAGTGTCTTTTGGGGACTGGCATTCCCTTTCATGTGCCCATCTTTCCCACAATTATAGCAAAACATACTTTCTGGGTTTGAGCTGGCGAGGCGCCACACTGGGAGCCAGAGGGGTATTACTAACTGGAAACCTGGGTGCCATCTCTGTCTAGCGGATAAGCATTTGGAGACATCTCGTCAGTTCTCCACTTCCATGGTCAAGGAATTGAGTTTGGAGCTGTTATCAGCAGGAGATACATGGTGGGTACCCCCACCCCATAGCAGATGCAGTGGATATAGGTCAGGGCCCTCACTTGCAGGCGTGGCCTTCATAAAGGGACTGTTTTGAATTCCGGATCTCTCTCAACAGTTCGCCCCATTGTGGCATATCTTTTCCTTGTCAGAGCACTCATTGACTGTCAACCTCCGCCCTGAACTTCACTTGATGGGTCACCCTCAGTCACTCGGGTCGTAGCCACAGCTGTTGGTGCAGGTACCTCCCGAGTCGCCTTTTCTCAACTCCTCGAATTTCTCTCATTAACTCATCATAGGAGGGTGGGATTCAGTCGATTTGCCAGGCGTAACTGAAGCAACAGCAGTTCTGAGAAGGGGCAGACTTAAGGATTCTGTCCAGTCTGGTTCGGTCCAGTTCAATCGCTGGCAAACTACCCTTTCTGAGGCATTCTTGCAACAATTTTTCCAGCCGAGAGACATACACAGACAACAACTCCCTTGGTACTGTTGTGCATTTCTTACTCTCCACCATAGGTCCTCATCAGAATCTGGGCTCCATACACATTCTCAAGGCCTCAAGATAGGCCTGTGCAGTCGCTTCAGGGTTACTGGCCCGTTTAGCACGGATGGTAGCCAGGGCAGGACCTCGGGGCTCTCACTAACCCTCTTTACGCTTTCGCCTTCCGAGCATTGCCATTCTAGCACTTGGGGGGCAACATAGTCTATCCAGGTCTCCCAGTCATCCTCCCCTTGGGGGGTGGGGAGGGTGCCAGAGAAGATCCTCAACCTTCGGTAAGAGTCGTGACTAATGGCAGGTGCAGAAATAGGAGTCTGCATTGGTTCAGCCACCATTACGGGCACTGGAGCAGGAGAGGGTGTTGGGGAGAACACCCCAGGTGGCAAGAATAGTTTCTTCAAGTCCTCCACAGTTTCCCCTCTCCCAGCAACCATTCAGCAAATTTCTCCTCAAAAGTTTCAGATAGTGGTGGGGCTGATTCCCCGGGTCTTTACTGTCCTAGTTATCACTCTCCAAGCAGTGAGGGCTCCTCTGGGGTAATGGTCGTGGCACTTTGGAGCTATCTATGGGATCCTTAAACTCTACTAGGGCCAGGAAAGTGTGGGTGAGCAGATTAGCATGCCGACCCACCACCACAGGGTTTTGTAAACCTTCCACCTTGGAAAGTACTCCCTGCACAGTGTCCGTATTGATACCCAGGGGATGTCCAGGATAAGCATAGCATTTTGGGGTCGATCTCCTCCCAGTACACCACCCACCAGCGGTGCACAGCCACTTCTGTCGGGGTACCATTTTTTCTTAACAGTGGTTCAGTAATATGGCCACTAGAGGACACACAATCCCAGCGGTGAGCCTCCAAGATGTAACCCCTAGATGGCGCTATCCCAGGGCTACTACGCCTGCCTGATTTGCCACCAACAGGTTGAGGGGCCTGGATCCAATGGGGTGCCTCCACCCAGAGGTCAGGGTTTGCAATAGTTAAACTAACTTGGTCACAGCCCTCTGGGACACTGCAACCCCTTTCTTCCCACTAGTGGCCCACACAATATATCAGAATTACCTTCACAGTATACACTTACCCCCAGGTCTGGTTCCGCACTGGGACCTCCTGTGAAATGAGATACAGTGCAACAATCACAGTACAGTACTTTAACATAGACAAATACCTCAGGCAGTATAACTTTACTGAAACAAGCAGCTCTGATTTATTTAGGGGATATAACAAGGACAGGGGAAATCAGGTTAATTAGCTTATCACTCTAATAATCTACCTATGGCTCTGTGCACAGGCCTATCCCTATCAGTTACTGTCCCTGGGTACCCAAGCCCTAGTGGCTAGTCCAAACCGTGGCAGCTGGTAGGGCCTTTCACAAGAGAAAAGGAGAATTAAACAGTCAGCAGTACAGTAATTCCATTTGGATTTAATGTGGCAATTCAACAGGGAGCGACCCTGAATTAGTACTCACGACCTCAAATAAGATAGGGTCCTTCAATGTCAGCAGGGCTCACTTGAGGTACACAAACCTCTTCACACATCCATATAAAGAAAGCACTATACCAGGCAGGCTGCATCTGTATCGATCGCAATTACTGCACAATACCGGAGAACACACAGCAGATTCAGTTCCTGACAGACCAAGTGTAATTTTCAGCAATTCCTCCAGTCTTCTACAGGGTGAGCCTGGTTTCTACTCTTCAGAGATCCTTTGATTCTTTTCACAGGACAGATTCAGTCCTAACAAGCTGTTACACAAGCTGCAGACCGGAACTCTGGGCCTTACACACGTTTTTTGACTAAAACTGCACACTGAAAAAGCACAGGGCTCCTTCCTTCTTCACTGCCAAAGCTCAACTGAAACTCCAACCGACAAAAACCGGGCACTTCCTTTGAGTTCCTCCCAGTTCTTGACTGGATTGGCTGTCACTCACAATAGACTGCTGCTGTTGGTCCAAAAGGCACTGAAGTCTAAACTACATCTCCCAGAGTCACTGCCCATACAATCCTCTTGTGGCTGGCTCAGATTATGAGTCCAAGTTCTGATTCTGTCAAGGCACCATTTTAGAGCTAGCTTACCCACACTGATTGGTCCAGTTCAGCAGTTCAAAACCAGAATGGGGAACTAGACAGACACTATTCTGACTGCAAAGAAAGCAGGTCAGACAAACTGTAATTTCATTATCACTCTAAATAATTTCTGGCAAACAGTTACATCTTTCAGATAGGTTCCTTTGCACTCCTAGTGACTGCAAAAATGGAGTGAATGGCAGCAGTTCGAGTGGTACTCAAACAGAGAAACACACAGTCCCCCATATAACTAATTATGTCTGCAAGCAGACAGCTCTTAAAGAGACAGTACCAGAGGCTCTAAAAACACTCACTGATAAATGGCTTAAATGCCAAACACCATTCAGGCTTGGAGCATTCAAGCAAGCTCCTGGAAGTCTTTTGGGAACCCCCATTTGCAGGGGGGTTACACACGCCTTCTCTTCCCTCATGTTTTTTTTTTTTTTTAATCACGGAGGGGGTGGGGGGCAAAGTCCCCCAAATGAAATAAATTGATAACATATCATGACTATGCCAACTAATCGTAAGTAATGTAAGCAGTGCAGTGTACTGGCTTGGTTGGATGAATATAATGTGAAAAGACAGACAGACCTTCACTTGAGGAGCTGGATAATCGTACCCTGCTTTAATATTACTTGCAGGGCTGCTTGCTTGCTGTGGACTTGCCCCAGATGAGCAATGTGCTTTAACTCAACTGTAGTTTAAAAAACAAACAAACAGCAGTGGCAGCTTAAGAGACAACAGGGTAGGATTATGAAAAATTATTTATGCTGCTTGCTGGATGCTATGACAAATTCTTGTAATTACCCACATCATTTATTGTGTCAGCTGTTCAAATCTATATGTATTTCTGCTTCTTTCATTGCTTGCTACCCAGTTGCATGGGGCTTGTTGTACTGGTACTACAGCCTGCATGGATACTTTTGTCACAGACATTTTAAAAGTTATTGCGGAACTATAATCATGGTAATTGTAAACATCTTCGGGGGGAGGGTGGGTCCATTGTGTGAAAGCTGAATCTGGAGTGTAATCTGTATGTGTATAAACTACGTGTGGGTTTTGGATCATTTAAAGCTGTACTGCCATTTGGGAGAGGGGAAGTTACTCCAGTGGCAGTGTATAAAAGCTGGATTTGTAAGTTTTTTAAATCATTTACATTACTGAGCTTCATACACTGTTACTGGACTAACACCACCCCATGACAAAACCGCTGTAAATGCCTCAAAACTCACCTTATCACATACAGATATAAGTTTCTGCTTCAGACAATGGACTAAATGGCTATTTTTGTGTGGTAAAACATTGCTCAACCATAGCATGCGAACTGCAAATTTTATTCCTCTGTGTTTTTGATGGGAGTTAGTCAATTGTGTGAAATTTTGATATGTAATGTTTTTGGAGGGGGAATTGCAATTCTGCTGTATATATTTAGCAATGGCACCATTTAACACAACTATGTGTGTTGTGCTGTGGCTGGGGGGCTCTCACTCTAAGGCCCTGTGGATGGATTGGGGAGTCTTGCTGAAAAGCAGTGCTGCTACATCAAAGCCTTCCCCTGATGGGCACTGTTAAAAATAAAACTAACATACAGTGAGAATGATTAGTTGACAAGTTACTAGTTTCTTTGTACGTAGGAGGAGAGGGGTACATTTTTATGTTGGCTCACGCTTGTGCGCCAGCCAGCATCTTGTGGTAGTAGCAGATTTGGAGGTGTGGTCACTGTTGGGTGAATGCAAGGCACGCATCAGTAGGTGCATCCCTCATTCCCCAATAAGCCAGTGTAACCCCTCACCCCTGTCTTTTTGCAAACGACAGGTGGTATGCTGTTGAAGCTGACAGCAGTACCAGGTGGGGACTGGGTTCGGGGAGGACTAGGTTACTCGGCAGAAGGGCTAGGTTTGGCTACTCTGCACAGGGGCACCCAAGTAAATCCGAACACAGGAAGCAATAACTGTAATGTCCAGAACCAGGAATGGGATTCTACAGTGTGGCTTTTATTCACATCCAAACTGAAAAACAAAGCATAGATGGACCCCCACGGGGCTACATTCCTGGTAATGCAGATAAGAGAAACAGAACACTTCTTCAACACTTCAGCCCTCAGGCTCCAGACCCACCAGGCACACAGCCTGGACTTGCACGCTGCTTTGAGTACACAGCCCGACTTGTACACTATTTGGGTTTTTCCTGGCCCGGCTCCCCTGCCGGCCACTCAAACCCTGTCCATATGGCAGTGAACACATTTTCCGGTGGCTCCCCAAACCACCTTAGAGCCTTCGACTCCATAAGGGAAATTTCCTTTCAACCCCACGTCTGGGTACTTCCCTCAGCACTGGCCAAGTGCCTGAGGCAAAGTAAAAGGGCCACAGAGCAAATCCGTAGAGGTGAACCGGGTTACTAAAGATGGGGGGGGGTCTCCCACCTCTAGCTTTCACAATCCATACCCGGCCATTTCTCTGGACATTAAACAACTCTTTTTTGAAAAGCTTGGCAATGTAGATTAAAGGGTAAATGCATAGCACATTTCCTCTACATGTCTTGACTTTCCCCTTGTACTAGACTCGAACATACTTTTACTTTGGCTCAGCCTATTCCTCTAGGCCTCCCACTGATTCAGCAGTCCAATCCCCACTTTAACAACAGTTCAGGTGAAACATAGGCCCCATGTAAGAGCAGAACTCACCCTTTAGTTGCAGGTGCCCCATAGGCTAATCTTGACAGCTTCTGGTACCACAACACAATTGGAAGAAAATAAGGCAGCTTCTTCTCTAGCAGGAACCAAGGGATTGCCCCTGGAATAACAGGCAAACCTTTTACCCCCATCCCCTCAGGGATGGGGCACAGAGACCAGTAACAGCGGTCTCCACCACTTCACGAACAGCTTACTGTGTTCCTCTTTTGGCGGAAACACACACCTTTCCCTAAAAAATAGCTCTATATCAGAGCTTTAGGCTCCAAGAGCCTGTGCACAGACTACTGTGCTCCTCTCTTCAAGACTGCACACTCACAACTGCTTTCCACTGTTCAAAAACTCCCAACATTCTAACCTAACTCCCATCTGCAGATTCCAATGTGGCTCATGCAGCTGCGATAGTTCTATGGTGATGTCATACCTCAGTCTCAGCTGAGACTGAGAACAGAGTGAGACAGTGTGAAATCCATTTAACTGGAGTTTCACAAGCTGCCTTCCCTGCCTACAACTAGGTCTTACTGGGATTCTAGTAACCCCGGGTAACAGGGGGGTTACACCAGCATGAAGGCACTGACACCAGCTATATGTAAAGTGGCCACCAGATCTAACAAAAGTGCCACTGCAATGAGAGACAAGCTCCTCATGCAGCGGCACAATAACACACCTCCTGACGTGCCTTTACTGGTGACGTTTTTCACCAAACATGGTGGCACTGACTGCCGTCGCCAGACTTCAGGGTGCCCAATCCCCCTGTCATGCCCTGACCCATTTAATTTGCCGACGGGGGAGCCCACTCCCCATCGACATAATGGCCCCCCACCCATTTCAAGTGTGTGCCGAGGGTGCCCAATCCCCCTTGGCATCATGCACGCCCCCAACAGTCTTTCTTTGCCGATGGGGGGCCCAATCCCCGTCGGCTTCAGTCCCCCTTCCCAGTTTAATTTGCTGGACGGGGCCTCCCCATCAGCATAATTCCCCCATTTGTTGTGTGTGCCAGCAGCCCCAACTTCTCAGCTCGTGCCCCTCTTCGTGTAGCAACAGACGGGGTGCCGTGTGATCCCCGTAGGGCTACAGCCCCCAAAACACTCAGGTGGCATGCTGGGAGCCCACCCCAGTGTGCCAAATGTCCCCATAAAAAAAAATCCTGCGATGTTTTTCTTTTTTTCTAACCTGTAAAACAGAAAACGATCCCTCGCGGTCTATCCTGCACCCTCCCCCAACCTGTGCCCACCCTCTGTGTACCCTGCCTCCCTACACCCCCCTCACCCCTTACTTACCTCTGAAGCCCGGCGCAATGATCTTCGGTGGGTCGGGAACACGTCTGCACTCTTCAAAGCCGACCGCGAACTGAAGAAATGCCGGTAAGCTGTATAATGGCATAAATAGGGTTTTTTCAACTTTGGTGCATATCTCAGCCATTTTTGGGAATTTTGGCACCAAATTTTCAACATAGGGTTATTGGGACCCCTCCTCATGAATTCAGTCACTGTCATGGCATTATTCAGTCCTGAAAGATGATTTCGTGGTCACTGTGTGGAATCACCTTTCGGGACTGATTAACGAAACGACAGTGCCACTGTTCATGAGGCGGTCTCTCAAAAAGCCTATGTTGCAAATTTGGTGAAAAAATCAAAAAAATAACTGTTTTACGAGCGTACATTGCGCAGTTTTCAATGTGATGTTCGTAACTTCGTGAATTTGTACATTTTCACCTAGATTTTCAACATTGCCATTTTTCCACACCTCCTTATGAACAGTATAGCTGTCATTTTACATATCCTGGCTGAAATGTGTTTTCGCACTTCTGGCGCAGAATAGCATGGTTGCTGTGGGAAATCAGTTTTAGGGACAGATTAACAAAATGACGGTGCCACTGTTCATGAGCAGCGGTCCTAAAATGCCCGTGTTGAAAATTTGGTGATGAAAGTCCATAAAATGACTGTGTTACACGCATGCGTTGCGCAGTTTCCATGCACCCTTGTAACTTCGCAAATTTGTAATATTTTCATGCCAGATTTTCAACACTGGCATTTTTTCACACCTCCTTATGAACAGTACAGCTGTCATTTTTCATATCCTGCCCAAAATGTGTTTTCGCACTTGTGGCGTACAATAGCATGGTCGCTGTGGGAAATCAACTTTTGGGACAGATTAACAAAATCACAGTGCCACTGTTCATGAGGGGAGGTCCCAAAATGCCTATTTTGAAAATGTAATTAAGAAAATCCCCAAAATAATTGGGTTATGGACATGTGTTGCGCAGTTTCAATGCATGCTCATGACTTCACCAATTTTTCATATTTTCACTCCAGATTTTCAACGTTGCCATTTTTTTACACCTTCTCATGAACAATACAGTTGTCATTTTCCACATCCTGCCCAAAATGTGTTTCCATATCTGTGGCGCCAAATGGCACAGTCGCTGTGCAAAATTACCTTTCGGCTAACAAACTGATAGTGCCGCTCTTCATGAGGTGGGGTCACAAAAAGCCCATGTTGAAAATTTGGAGTGAAAATACCAACACACGCTGACGGCGTTAGGGTTTCCAGCTGTAACACCCCACCCTGTAGAGGCTGACAGGCATCAGGGGTGTGACTTGGGATCATCAGCTGTAATGCTCCCGCCATTCCACCCCCACCCCCACCCTGCAGCCAGTGACAGGCATCAAGGTGTGCCTTGGAGTGTTTGTCCCCACTGTTCATCCCATTCTCCTATACTGCACCCACCTCAGCGTATTTTCTTATGGAATGGGGTAAGTATAAGGCCCAAAGACCCCAAAGCACACCACAACACTTGTCAGTGTCTACAGGGTAGGGTGAGGTAAAATGGTTTGAGTGTTATAGCTGACGCCCCAAAGGCACACCCCAACACCTGTCAGTCTCCGCAGGGTGGGGGTTGGGTTGGCGTCAGTTCAGTACTTCACTGCCATTCCTATTATGCATCTCTAACTCCTGTACTGCCAATGCCAATGCCAGCGAGACAACATTTGGCATTGACAAATGCTTGTTTATGCTTGCTGCTGTCACACACTACATTTTTCCTATCACCACTGATGAGCTGCTTGACTTTAGGATGACCTCAGTGATTCATAGAAACATAGAATTTCTCAGCAGAAAGGGACCAGTTGGCACACCCAGTCTGCTCAGCTCGATGTTGCCTACCTAACCTGTTTCTAATTCCTGGCACTGTTAAACTGAGTCAGCCTTCCACGAGAGGTGCTAAGTGCCATCTACTTAAGGGAATACCCTCAAGCTGAAATAAACTCTGTGTATTTTTCTCATATTCTTCCTCTAATAGGAAATGGGTTGTGGAAATGTATTTCCCAAAGAAGAAGTGTGCAGAGGTATCAACACAACTCCAAGCAAGAAAACCAAGAGGAATTCAGTATTTCAGAGGTCATGGAAGACTTCTTTTGAGTGGGTAGGAGCCAGCAGGAAAGGATCCTTCTATGCCTTTTTTGCAAAACATGTGCTGCTAGCATCAGTGTGAGCCGTGGTGCATGATATAGTGTGTCACGAAGCTTCACAAACGCACCAGATGAATATGAAGCATGCTGTAGGAAAGAAACTGACACTTTTTCCAGGAACAGAGTACATCAAAAGTTGACGCTGAGATGGCCTTTGTGAACCTTTTAGTAGAGCACAACTTGTCATTTTCTACTGCTGACCACGTTTTAAAATTTATTAGAAAACACTGCACAGATCAAGAGGGGGTGAAGAAGATGACCTGTTGCCCAGCAAAATCAGCCTGCATTGCACGGGAAGTCCTTGGGCCAAAATATCAAGAGGACGCCGCTGCTGAGTGTTGCCAGTCGCCATTTTGTTTGTACACTGACCACTGATATGGGCGATGAAAAACTGATGGTTATCCTGGTAGGTTTCTACGACATGCAGATGGGAACAAATCTTATCTGCTTTCTGAATATGCCAACATGTGTGTCTGGGACTGGACAGTCAATGTTTGAGACTGTAATGAAAACCCAGGAACAGTTTTGCATCCCACTGCAAAGCCTTGCTGCTTTCTCCGCAGATGATGCCGCTGCAGTGATTGACACACACAAGTCTGTGTTTCCATGACTAAGACAGGTCAGCCCAAATATTGTCAACATGGGATGCCTTTGACACCTAGCGGACATTCAATGCAAATGCGGCTCAAAGCACTTTCATCACCTGTGGAGGAGCTGATTTCGGACATTTATTGTCACTTCTCATCAAGCTCACAGCGGCAGCAATAGTTGAAGGAGCCTGCCATTTCTGTGGACACTGATCCCTTAACAATAATCAGACATGCATCTACAAGATGGCTCATTTGAGCAGAGTGGTTCAGTGAATGCTAGACGTGTGGCCAGCTCTACTCTCCTATTTTATGATGTCCTTTGAGCTCGGAGGTGCCAAAGTGCAACTGGCTACGGAGCGGCTGCGCAGCCACGAAATAAAAATAACAATAACTTCTGTTTGTCAAATATGCAGCAGAACCATTCTGCTAGTGTAACAGAAAGCTGCAAAGCAGAGAGAGCCAGCTGATGAATCTTCATGGGGACATTTGCAAAATCATTCAGTTGTATGTAGGCAGACTTCTCCAACCTGAGGTGGCAGTCAGTTTGTTGACTGAAAGTAATGCTGACTTTCTGGTGAACACTGACAGTTTTCTTCCCCTTCAGGAAACCCATGTTTGACCAGAGGCAGGGCCAGTCTTAGAGTATGTGGTGCCCCTAGGCGAACTTGTATATGGAGCCCCCTCGGCGAGCCCATTGTCAGGAGTTTTTGAAGGGGGGGTGGTCTTTTAGTGAGTGGTGGAGGTATGTTGCACACATAGCATGGAAAAATGTTTGTAAAAGCTGGGGGTCTGGGGGCTGCTCAGTCCCCAGAAGCTCTGGGGTTTTAGATGTTCTGTGGTACATTTTAAGACTTACATTGAAGATAAAACAAAGTTCTATTATTTTTCAAAGGCATCTCATACACTAAAGTGGAGGGGGGGAGGAAGGAATTACTTCACAATGAAAATATTTGATAATGAAAAAATGTTACAAACCCCAGCACTGGAAAACTCATACCTCAGCAACACATTTTTGTCCTTTAACAGAACAATTCAGCCACAAAACACAACATTCTTTAATCCTAACTCGATTCAGCAGGTGAGTAGGTGCTCATTTCTGTTTTCAATATTGACAGACTGACTTACGGATAACAGTGCCATTTATTTATAAAGGGAAGGCTGGTGAGTTTTAACAGACCCAGCCGCTCAACTAAATTTAAATCAAGTCGACTTGAGTGGCCCTTCACTTTTTACCTTCCAGAGTGCCTGACGCCATACAGTACAACTACTGTTAAGGTTTGCATGATCAGCAAACAGAAGACTTCTTAAACAAGCATCTGTCAATGCCAAATGTTGATTGCATTGGTCTGCTGAGCTCGCTCAGTGGCCCTGTGTCACTCACTCATTCTGTTTCTCCTGGTGCTGCAGGCTGCACCTTTGTACGGGGCTCCTCGCTGCGTTGGCACGTTTTTTCTGCCCACAAAGAAATCTGCAGCCGTCCTGACAGAGCTGTATTGAGGTGGGTCACTCGCCCTCTCTCAGTCACTCATTCTGTTTCTGCTGGCACTGCAGGCTGCCCTTTTGTACTGGGCTCCCACCTCTGTTGGCGTCTTTTCTGCCCACAAAGAAATGTGCAGCAGTCCTGACACAGGTCTATTGAGCTACCTCACTTCCCCTCTCTCGCTCATTCCGTTTCTGCTGGCGCTGCATGCTGGCCTTTTGTACAGGGCTCCTGCCTGCGTTGCTGCCTTTTTCTGCACACAAAGCAATCCACAGCAGTCACAATAGAGGTCTGTTGAGCTCGCTCACTCTCTGTCTCTCTCTCTCACTCGCTCATTGTGTTTGTCCCAGCGCTGCTGGCTGCTTTTTTGTACTGGGCTTCTGCCTGCATTGGCAGGTTTTGCTGCCCACAAAGAAATCTGCAGCTGTCCCGACACAGCTCCGTTGAGGTGGGTCACTCCCCCTCTCTCACTAGCTCATTCCATTTCTGCTGGCACTGCAGGCTGCCCTTTTGTACTGGGCTCCTGCCTCTGTTGGTGGCTTTTTCTGCCCACAAAGAAATCTGCAGCAGTCCTGACACTGGTCCGTTGAAGTAGCTCACTCCGCCTCTCTCTCTCTCACTCACTCGTTCCATTTTTGCCGGCACTGCAGGCTGGCCTTTTGTACTGGGCTCCTGCCTGCTTTGGCGCCTTTTTCTGCCCACAAAGAAATCCACAGCAGTCACGATAGAGCTCCGTTGAGCTTGCTCACTGCCCCTCTCTCACTCGCTCGTTGTGTTTCTCCCGGCGCTGCAGGCTGCCCTTTTGTACTGGGCTTCTGCCTGTGTTGGCACCTTTTTCTGCCCACAAAGAAATTCACAGCTGTCCTGACAGAGTTTGTTGAGGTCACTCACTCCGCCTATCTGACTCGGCCATTCTGTTTCTCCTGGTGCTGCAGGCTGACGTTTGTAGTGGTCTCCTGCCTCTAATGGCACCTTTTTCTGCCCACAAACAAATCTGCAGCAGTCCTGACAGAGCTCCGTTGAACTCGCTCAGTCCCCCTCTCTCACTCGCTCGTGTCACTTCTGTCGGTGCTGCAGGCTACCCTTTTCTACTGGGCTCCTGCCTGCATTGTCGCCTTCTTCTGGGCACAAAGAAATCTGCAGCAGTCATGATAGAGCCCCGTGGAGCTCGCTCACTCACTCCTCCTCTCTCACTTGTTAGTTCTGTTTCTCCCGCCGTTGCATGCTGCCATTTTGTACTGGGTCCCTGAGTGCATTGTTGCCTTTTTCTGCCCACAAAGAAATCCACAGCAGTCCCAACAGAGCTCTGTTGAGATCACTCACTCCCCTTCCCTCATTTGCTCGTTCTGTGTCTCCTGCTGCTGCAGGCTACCCTTTTGTACTGGGTTCCTGCCTGCGCTGGCGGCTTTGTCTGCCCACAAAGAGATGTGCAGCAGTCCCAACACAGCTCCATTGAGGTTGCTCACTCGCCCTCTGTCACTTGCTCATTCAGTTTCTGTGGGGGCTGCAGGCTGGCCTTTTGTACTGGGCATTGTCGCCTTTTCCTGCCCACAAAGAAATCCGAAGCAGTGATAATAGACATCCGTTGAGCTCGCTCACTCCCCCTCTGTCACTCACTCATTCTGTTTCTCCCGGCGCTGTAGGCTGCCCTTTTTGTACTGGCCTCCTGGGCACCTTTTTCTGCCCACAAAGAAATCCGCAGCTGCCCCGACAGAGCTCCGTTGAGGTCACTCACTCTCCCTGTCTCACTCACTCATTCTGTTTCTTGTGGCGCTGCAGGCTGCCCTTTTGTACTGGGCTTCTGCCTGTGTTGGCACCTTTTTCTGCCCACAAAGAAATTCACAGCTGTCCTGACAGAGCTCTGTTGAGGTCACTCACTCCGCCTATCTGACTCGCTCATTCTGTTTCTCCTGGTGCTGCAGGCTGACGTTTTGTAGTGGTCTCCTGCCTCTAATGGCACCTTTTTCTGCCCACAAACAAATCTGCAGCAGTCCTGACAGAGCTCCGTTGAACTCGCTCAGTCCCCCTCTCTCACTCGCTCGGGTCACTTCTGTCGGTGCTGCAGGCTACCCTTTTCTACTGGGCTCCTGCCTGCATTGTCGCCTTCTTCTGGGCACAAAGAAATCTGCAGCAGTCATGATAGAGCCCCGTGGAGCTCGCTCACTCACTCCTCCTCTCTCACTTGTTAGTTCTGTTTCTCCCGCCGTTGCATGCTGCCATTTTGTACTGGGTCCCTGAGTGCATTGTTGCCTTTTTCTGCCCACAAAGAAATCCACAGCAGTCCCAACAGAGCTCCGTTGAGGTCACTCACTCTCCCTGTCTCACTCACTCATTCTGTTTCTTGTGGCACTGCAGGCTGCCCTTTTGTACTGGGCTCTGCTCTGTTCGGCATTTGTTCTGCCCATAAAAAATCTGCAGCAGTTTCTCACAGAGTCTCATTGGCCTCTCACTCACCCCTGTCTCACTTGCTCTTTCCGTTTCTGCCTGCGGTGCAAGCTGGCCTTTTGCACTGGGCTTCTGCCTGCATTGCCACCCTTTTCTGCCCACAAAGAAATCTGCAGCAGTCATGATAGAGCTCCATTGAGCTCGCTCACTCACTCCCTCCCCCACTCTCACTTGCTCATTATGTGTCTCCCACTGCTGCAGGCTGCCTTTTTGTACTGGGTTCCTGCCTGCGTTGGTGGCTTTTTCTGCCCACAAACACATCTGCAGCAGTCCCAAGAGAGCTCCATTGAGCTCGCTCACTTCCCCTCTCTCAGTCGCTCGTTCTGTTTCTGCCAGCATTGCAGGCTGGCTTTTTGTACTGGGCTCCTGCCTGCATTGCCACATTTTCCTGGCCACAAAGAAATCCGCAGCAGTCATGATACACCTCCGTTGAGCTCACTCACTCCCCCCTCTCACTTGCTCGTTCTGTTTGTCCCGGCGCTGAAGGCTGCCCTTTTGTACTGGGCTCCTGCCAGTGTTGCCACCTTTTCCTGCCCACAAAAGAAATCTGCAGCAGTCCCGACACAGCTCCATTGGCCTCACTCACTCCCCCGTCTCACTTGCTCGTTCCGTTTCTGCCAGCGCTGCAGGCTGCCCTTCTGTACTGGGCTCCTGCCAGCATAGCCACCCTTATCTGCCCATAAAGAAATCCGCAGCAGTGACGATAGAGCTCTGTTGAGCTTGCTTAGTCCCCCTCTCTCGCTTGCTTGTTCTGTTTGTTCCACCGCTGCAGGCTGCCCTTTTGTACTCAGGCCCTGCATGCATTGCTGCCTTTTCCTGCCCACAAACAAATCTGCAGCAGTCCCAAAAGAGCTCCGTTGAGGTCACTCACTCCCACCCCCACTCGCTCGTTCTGTGTCTCCCAGCGCTGCAGGGTGCCCTTTTATACTGGGCTCCTGCATGCATCGTCGCCTTTTCCTGCCCACTAAGACATCTGCAGCAGTCCCGACGGAGCTCAGTTGAGCTCAGTCACCCTCCTCCCAAGTCGCTCGATCCTAATCTGTCCCAAACACTGATTTCTGACAGCGACTGCGATATTCTGCACCAGAAGCACAGAAACACATGTCGGCCAGGATGTGAAAAATGACAGCTGTACTGTTCATAAGGAGGTGTGAACAAATGCCAGTGTTGAAAATCTGGCATGAAAATATTACTAATTTGCAAACTTACAAGGGTGCATGGAACCTGCACAACACACGCTCGTAACACAGTCATTTTATGGAGTTTCATCACCAAATTTTCAACATAGGTATTTTAGGACCTCTGCTCATGAACAGTATAACCGTGATTTTCTTAATATGTCCTGAACACCGATTTCCCACAGCAACTGCGCTATTGTGCGTCGGAAGAGCGACAACACATTTCGGCCAGGATATGAAAAATGACAACTGCACTGTTCATAAGGAGGTGCGGCAAAATGGCAATGCTGAAAATTTGGAGTGAAAATATTGCAAAGTTGCGAAGGGATGACCATGCGTGGAAACTGCGCAATGCACATTCATAACACACTCATTTTATGGACTTTCATCACCAAATTTTCAACATAGGCATTTTAGGACATCTGCTAATGAACAGTGTCACTGTCATTTTCATAATGTGTCCCAAACATGGATTTCCAACAGCCACCACGCTATTCTGCACCGGAACTGCAAAAACACATTTCGGCCAGGATGTGAAAAATGGCAGCTGTACTGTTCATAAGGAGGTGCAGAAGAATGGCGATGTTGAAAATCTGGAGTGAAAATATTATAGATTCGTGAACTTATGAATGCGTGTGCAAACTGCGCAACGCACGTTCGTAACAGTCATTTTATGGAGTATCATCACCAAATTTTCAACATAGGTATTTTAGGGCCTCTGCTCATGAACAGTGCCACTGCCAATTTCTTAATCTCTGTGGAACACTGATTTCCCACACCGACCACGCTATTCTGTGCCGGAAGTGTGAAAACACATTTCAGCCAGGGTGTGAAAAATGACAGTTGTACTGTTCACAAGGAGGTCTGAAAATATGCCAATGTTGAAAATCTGGGGTGAATATATTGCAAATTCGAGAAGTTATG
The DNA here is from genome assembly GCA_016271365.2 of Neoceratodus forsteri. NCBI lineage: Eukaryota > Metazoa > Chordata > Ceratodontiformes > Ceratodontidae > Neoceratodus > Neoceratodus forsteri. The sequence continues at coordinate 73,954,781 of JADMNL010000036.1, forward strand.
AGCGTGAGTAGCAACTGCGCAACGCACTCTCATAAAAGTCATTTTTTTTTATTTTTCCCACCAAATTTGCAACATAGGTTTTTTGAGAGCCCACCTCATGAACATTGGCACTGTTTTGTTAATCAGTCCCAAAAGGTGATTCCGCACAGTGACCACAAAATCACCTTTTGGGGCCAATTAATGCCATGACAGTGATAGAATTCATGAGGAAGCGTCCCAAAAAACCCATGTTGAAAATTTGGTATCAAAATTCCAAAAAATGCCTGAGATATGCATCAAAGTAGAAAAAAACCCTATTTATTCAGACGTGTTCCTGGTCCACCAAAGATCATCACGCCGGACTCTGAAAGTAAGTATAGGGTGAGGGTGTGGGGAGGCAGGGTGCGCAGTGGGTGAGCGCAGGTTGTGGTGGGGGGCAGGAGACCACTGAGGGACCGCTTCCTTTTACAGGTTACAAAAAACAAAACATTGGGACCATTTTTAATTTGTGGGCATGTGGCACGCTGGGGTGAGCTCCCAGTGTGCCAACGGAGTCTTTCTTTGGAGGAGCAGCTGTAGCCGACGGGGGATTGGGTACCCCCATCGGTACCCAACAAAAGTGGGGGGGGTTATTACATTATGCCGACGGGGATTGGTCACCCCCATCGGCAACATAAATATTGGGGCACTGCAGTCGACAGGGATTGGGGCCCCCGTCAGCAAATAAACACGGTCGGGGGGCACATACTGCTTAGGGGGATTGGGCACCTCCTCGGCAGGGGAGGTTAATATTGTTTGTGAACACGGTGGCAAGCTGCCGCCATGTTAACAAACAATATCAGGGTTTCACGATTCCGCCCTGCAATGACGGGTCGCTCCCTCATTGCAGCGAATGGCTGACGCTGCAATGACGAGGTGGCCCCTGATTGCAGCAGGTAATTTTTAACAAGTTGGTGGCACACTGGCTGAACTAGTGTCAGCAGCAGCGTGCCACGGCATTGGGGGAAGCAGGACAAGCCTTTACAGGCTGTGGGGGCATTGGCCACAACAGTGCCGCGCCTCCACAACCTGCTTGTGGAGAAACCTGCCCGGAACATGTTTCTTGCGCATGCGTGCAATCAACATAAAAAGGAAAATAAGTGACAAAGATAGAACCGTCCACAAACAGTAATGGAAGAAAGGAATAGGGAACCTAAAAGATCACTATGAAAGTCCAAAATAATCACAGACAAAATAGAAACATAACCAATGATGGCAGAAAACGACCAATGATCAGACCAGTCCGCCTGAGTTCCCTATCTAACCCTGGCAGCTGTTGTCCATCCAAGATCCTAGCCCTCAAAATGGTTAGTGGATAGAAAAAGGGAAGTGTGTGTGTGTGTGTGTGTGTGTGGGTGTGGGCTAGTAGTTGCACATAGTGGATATTAAACTCAGGCCAGGGTGTGCAAATTAGCTATGGTGCAGAACAAACCTAGCCCCTGCCCCCAGGCAAACTAATTGACTGGATATATATTTTATTAGGGCAATCTTCCAGACGATAGTGTCCATGTGGGAGGGCTGGGTGAACTGAGCTGCAGCCACAAGTCAATAATCATTAAACTGTACAGAGGCAGCACTGAGCAAAAGCATTTTTTCCCATATTATTCCCTTCCCTATTCCTTCATCTGAGTCGAGACCTGCAGATACTTAACTTCTTGCTAAAGTCCTGTTCAGGCACCTGCACAGTAATAGACAAATCCTGAAATCCATACCGTATATCTGTTAAAGAGCAGTTGACGCCTTCCGTAGAACTTTCACCAAACATAATATATAGACACGGTTCAGCTTGTGTTTCACATTAGTTCTTTATTCCTCCTCCTATTTATTTATTACTGGTGTAATTTGCATGAAAACAGGATCTTTGCTCCTGAAAAAAACATCCATTCCTGTTGCTTTCTCCCTACCTGAGGTCATAATGCACTGCTTGTGACATCACAGTTTGGCAGAAGACTCCAGGAGAAAGGACTGCTGTGTGACTGAACTTCTCTGCTGGGACTACAGTAGAAGAACTTTTGTATTTAGACCTTTAATTTAGGGTAAAAAAACTAACATACAAAACAAAACAAAAAAAAGTGTGTGTTTGGGTTAACTGAACTGAATGGGTAACTGAAAAGTCATCTAGGTGTAAATCTCAGGTGACTGAAAGGACTTAACTATTGTGAGGTTTAAATTACTTGTAGAAAGATCTGGTAAGTAGGGGGAGTGGCTTAGTTAGAAGGAAGCTACATTTAAAGACTGCCTTAGAAAGATTCTGCTAATAGCTTGGCAGAAGACTCCAAGAGAAAGGACTGCTGTGTGACTGGACTTCTCTACTGGGACTATATTGCCCCGCACCCCAAGCTAGTTCTATTTTTATAGGCACAGGATTTGACTGACAACAGGAACTTCCTGTTTAGGGGCAGGAAGTGAGTGATCACAGAACCACCAAGGACCCACCATCCTAGAAGGGCAAGAGTAGCTCTCCGCCCCTCTAGCTGCTGGAGGTCTGCCTCTGAACAAGTAAGCGGTCTACTGAGAATATAGGATATTCTTGTCTCAGAACAGGACAATCAGGAGCTTAAAGGGCACACAGGCAGAAAGTAAGAGAGAGAGAAAAAACAGAGGAAAGAGTAAGGATTGCAAACAGTTAAGGGGCCAGAAATAAGACATGATTGGAGTGGTGCAGGCAGTGGCTGTGAGCAGCAGTCTCCGGGAGATGTTCTGGAGGATGCGGTGTTGTCCCATCTGCAGGCACCTCTCTGGGCTGAGGGAGGAGGTTGCTCATCTCCAGGCTGAGTTGGCCAGGATTTGTGGGACCTCCTCTTCCATCCAGGGACCACCAGTGCCACTGCCGCTGCCTCAGAGGTTGCCAAGAAAGAGGAGCGGTTGGACCACAGTGGGCTCAGGGAGGGTGAGGGTGGTGGAACAGAGGCACATCCCTCCAGTTGTACCTCTCCACAATTCCTATGCCATTCTGGCAAAGTGTGGTTCCTCTATGGAGGCACCTACAGTGGAGACCAAGGAGGATGCTGGGAACCTCCACAAAGGAGACCCACAGGAGGGTGGCAGGGGACCCTGCAGGGGAAGGAAACAACTCCTGGTGGGGGACTCCATTGTTAGGAAGGTAGAACTGGGCAAGGAAGGGGAGAGGGAGGTAAGGTGCCTGCCTGGCGCCATGGCTTGGAGGGACAGGGAGCGAATCCTCAGGATTGCTGGAGCAGCTGCACAGGGGAGGGAGCTGGATGTCATTGTCCACTTAGGGACAAATGACCTGGCTAAGAAAGGGATTAGAGAAGTGCAGGAAGAGTTTGTGGAATTGGGGAGGGGCCTTAGTCAAGTAGCACGCACGGTAACCTTCTCGGAGGTGCTACCTATCTATGGCATAGGAGAGGCTAGGGTGTTCCACACCATGGGATTCAATCAGTGGTTGAAAAACTGGTGTGGAGCTCAGGGATTTGGCTTCATTGGGGACTGGGGGTCCACCTGGAGTGATGCAAGCCTATACTGGCATGATGGGCTGCATCTGTCCGGGAGGGGAACCAGGATCCTAGGTGATAGGTTTAAATGCTTCATTGGCAAGCTTTTAAACTAGCCAAGGGGGGAGGCACTGGAAAGGAGCAGGAAAATCCTAGCCCCCAAACAATCACGGTAGTAAGTGTGGCAAACACCAACATGGAGGTGTCGATAGGGAGAAGGGCAGGGGTAAATGGAGAAAGTGACAAAGGCAAGAAGGACAGGGATGGGACAAAAGGGGGTAAGGCCATCAGGAAATGGAGGGTAATGAGTACCAATGCCCGTAGTCTGGGCAACAAGCTCCCTGAGCTGGTGGCCTTAATGGAAGAGGGATGCCTGGATATCGTAGCAGTCACAGAAACATGGTACACAGAGAACCATGACTGGGATGTTAACATACCAGGGTACATAACCTACAGGACAGACAGGCAGGGGAGAAGAGGGGGAGGAGTAGCTCTCTATGTAAAGGAAGGGATAAAAGCAACTGAACAAAAGAGTAAACAGGGAGGAGAGGAGGCACTGTGGGTCACCTTGGAGACTGGAAAGGGCACCACAATCCGCACAGGGGTTGTGTACAGACCCCCATGTCAGGGGGAAGGAATGGACAAGGATATGATGGAAGGCATTCTTAGAATGGCAGAGAAAGGGGAGATACTGTTGATGGGAGACCTGAATATGCCAGATGTTAACTGGAGCACATTTGCTGCAGCGACATCCAAGAGCAGGGCCATTCTTGACGCCCTACAGGTGGCAGGCATTAGACAGCTAGTTTCGAACCCACTGTGAGGGCAATCTTAGACCTCATACCCTCAAACGGGGCAGTGAGAGGATCTCAGATCTAGAAGTGGGTTGCCATCTGGGGACAAGTGACCATCAAACAGTGTGGTTCACGTTAAACTCAGCTACAGAGTCAAGCCACACAAAAGTGAGGGTACTGGACTTGAGGAGGGCTGACTTTGGCAAGATGGGAGAGTGCCTCAGAAAAGCACTAGCAAACAGGCTAGAAGGAGGTGTGGAGCAACAATGGGAATTATCAAAACTGCCATCACAGAGGCAACAAGCCTTTGTGTGAAGCAAATGAACAAATCAAAATGAAGAAAAAGCCACTATGGTTCTCAAGAGGGTGGCTGTGAAAGTCAAGAAGAAAAGATAGCATTCCAGAAGTATAAGGAAACACAGAAGGAGCAGGACAGAGGCTGTACCAGTTAAGGCAGAAAGAAGCAGGGAGGAAGTCAGAATAGCAAAGGCCCAAACTGAGGAAAAGATAGCCAACTCAGTTAAGAAGGGATAAAACCTTTATAGGTACATCAGCGAGCATAGAAAGACAAAGGGAGGGATAGTGAGGCTGAATAGAATAAACGGTGGGTGGGCAGAGGGGACAGTGAAAAGCAGGAATACTGAATGAATATTTCTGCTCAGTATTCACAAAGAGAGGGGAAGTGCCTAATCCAATTAACAGAAGCACTCTTGATAGGGGGCCGATCCCAGTCCTTTCACAGAAGAAAGGGTTCTGCAAGAACTCCTAAAACTGAAGGTGGACAAAGCAATGGGTCCTGATGGAATTCACCCCAGAATTCTAAAGAATTAAGGAAGGAACTAGTGAAACCACTGGCTACTCTTTTAATAAATCATGGAGGATGGTGTGGTACCGAGAGGACTGGAGGAAGGCGGATGTGATTCCCTTCACAAAAGTGGGACCAAGACAGAGGCAGGAAACTACAGACCTGTCAGTCTGACCTCTGTGGTAGGGAAAGTGATGGAGTCACTTCTGAAGGAAAGAATAGTTGAGTACCTAGAGGTCAGTGGAGCACAGGATCCAAGGCAGCATGGGTTCACAGCGGGAAGGTCATGTCAGACGAATCTAATAGATTTCTTTGACTGGGTGACCAAAGTAGTAGACCAGGGAGGGGCTGTGGACATGGCCTACCTAGACTTTAGCAAGGCATTTGACACAGTCCACACAAAAGATTATTAGTCAAATTAACCAGCCTGGGAGTGGGTCCCAGGGTGGTAGCCTAGGTAAACATTGGCTGGACAACAGGACACAGAAGGTAATTGTAAATGGAGTCCACTCTGAAGAAAGGCGGTTACTAGTGGGGTACCGCGAGGGTTCAGTATTGGGTCCAGTCCTTTTAATGTCTTCATCAGTGGCATTGCAGAGGGACTGGAAGAAAAGTATGCCTTTGCAGATGACACAAAGATCTGCAACAGGGTTGATACACAAGGAGGCGTGGAAAGGATGAAAAGAGACTTGGTAAGGTTGGAGGAATGGTCAGACGATGGCAGCTAGGATTCAATGCAAAAGTGCAAAATAATGCACCTGGGAAACAAGAACCCAGGGAAGAATACACAATGGGTGGGAGGTAGTAACAACAACAAAACAGGAAAGGGACCTGGGGGTAATCATATCAGATGACCTTAAGGTTAGCAAGCAACGTGAGAAGGCAGTAGGGAGGGCGGGGTATACTGGGATGTATAGGAGAGGCATCAGCAGCAGAAAACAGGAAGTTGTTATCCCTCTGTACAGACAGTTGGTGAGACCCCATCTGAATACTGTGTCCAGTTCTGGAGACCCCATCTCCATGAAGGACATAGACAGGAAAGAGGCAGTCCAGAGGAGGGCAACTAAAATGGTGCAGGGTCTGCAAGAGAAGCCGTGAGGAGAGACTAAAGGAGCTTAATATGTATACCCTTGAGGAAAGAAGGGAGAGGGGGACATGATAGAAACTTTCAAGTACCTCAAGGAATCAACAAAGTCCAAGAGGGTAGCATCTTTCAGAAAAAGAGACTTGCAAGAACAAGGGGACACAATTTAAAGATAGAAGGAAGGCGGTTCAGGGGCAATGTGAGGAAGTATTATTTCACAGAGAGGGTAGTGGATGCATGGAACAGCCTTCCTGAGGAAGTTGTGGAGTCTAAAACTGTGGGAGAATTCAAGAATGCATGGGACAGACATAAGACAATTCTTGTGGGGGGCAGGAAGATATAGGCTGTTGGTTAAATAGGATCTGCGGCCTATCCTGTAGGTAGGGAAATGGGCAGACTAGACGGGCCTAGCGGTCCTTATCTGCCGTCAAAGTCTATGTTTCTATTCCCATGGCAACAGATTGTGATGTCACAGCAGAGAATTATTTTATTTATAATATATGCTTAGCGCCTATTGCCCTTCATGATCAGTGCCTACACAGGTTTGTTATGCCACTGTCCTGATGTCTGAAAGCTGTTGACCACTGTTCAGAATGTGAAAGAAGTGGCATAAGAAAAAGGAACGCAGAAACGTGGTAAAATTCTCAGCCCTAGAATGTGACTGCCAGTCTCAGTACACAGTTCAAAGCAACATTCCATTTGCGGCAGGTTATGTTTGCTGAGACTAGCAATCGCAATGGCAGCAGCAAATATACACTGGGGGGACTCTGACTCCCTGTTTTTTTTTTCCGCCCCTTTAGATTACCTCAATCATATTTAAAGTTGCTGGCCGTGAAATTCGACTCCTTGTTCATTCGTCTGTGGCCCAGGAGAGTACGTAGTGTCGTATCCCATGATTCTGAGCTGTTCCCAACTACGTGATTACCAGCAACCAACCAGATCTCTTTTAACTCGTATTTTAAATCTCAGCACTTGAGCTGGGCATAGAAATGGGCAATGAAAGAGGCGGTTCCTCTTTTTTTGTAACGGTAAGAGGTAGAATAGAATGACATGACTTCTGGGCTAATGTTGTCAAAGCTTTACACCATACGCCATAAAACATAATGGCTGCTGTTTGGGTGATAACCGCTCATGCAATCACCTGTTGTGGCTGTTAGGGCAACAGTAAACATCTCAAGTTGTGCTCTCAAGGTTTACTATGTTACCCTAGCAACCACTCAAGGTGATTACAGTGCGGTTATCACCCAAACCCCAGCCATTATCCTCTATATTTATTTTATTTATTAAGTTCTTGGATTACAATACCTTTGAACCAAAAGTTCTTTTACTAAGGTTCCACGTCGAGTAGACATTTACATTGTGAGAGACAAAAGAAATAGAATGGGACAAAATACCATAATGTAGGATAAACGAAACAAGCATTTGTCAATGCCGAATGTTTGCTTGCTGGCATTAGCAGTGGTAGTGTAGAAGTTACAGAGCTGCGTAATAGGAATGGCAGTGAAGTATTGAACTGAAGCCAACCCCACCACCACCCTGCAGAGAGTGACAGGCATTGGGGTGTGCCTTTGGGTCGTCAGGCATAACGGCCACGCCATTTCACCACACCCCACTCTGCAGAGACTGACAAGTGTCACGTGTTCCTTGGGGTCTTTGGCCCTTATGCGCACCCCATTTCATTAGGAAATACGGTGAGATGGGTGCGATATAGGAGAATGGGGTGAAGTTTGGGGCCGAAGAGTCCAAGGCATACCTCGATGCCTCCAGTGACTGCAGGGTGTGGAATGGTATGAGCATCACAGGCAAGAATCCCAAGTCACACCCCTGATTCCTGTCATTCTCTATAGGGTTGGGCGATTTAGTTGAAAAGCCTAGTACCTCAGGCATTCGTTGGTATTTTAACTCCAAATTTTCAACATGTTTGTTTTGTGACCCTACCTCATGAACAGGGGGAATATCAGTTTGGTAGCCGAAAGCTGCTTATGCACAGTGACTACGGCATTTAGCACCACAGGTGCAAAAATATTCCGAACAGGATGTAAAAAATGACAGCTGTACTCTTTCATGGGGAGGTGTAAAAATGGCTATGTTGCAAATGTGTAGTAAAAATATTTAAAAAAATGGTGAAGTCACGAGCGTACATAGAAACTGTGCAACGCACACCCGTTATATAATTAGGTTGGGGATTTGTTATAGCAGATTGTCAACTCAGGCATTTTGGTGCCTCCGATCATGAACAGTGTCACTGTGATTTTCTTTATCTGTGCCAAACAATGATTTCCCACAGCGACCGCATCTCTGCACTGAAAGTGTGAAAACACACTTGACCATGTTGTGAAAAATGGCAGCTGTACTGTTCATAAGGAAGTGTTGAAAAATGCCACTAGTGAAAATCTGGACTGAAAATATTACAATGTCATGAACTAACGAGGATGCGTGGAAACTGCACAATGCTCACTCTTAACACAGTCATTTTATGGACTTTTGTCACCAAATTTTCAACATAGCCATTTTAAGACCTCTGCTCATGAACAGTGTAACTGTGATTTTCTTAATCTGTCCTAAACATTGCTTTCTCACACCAACAGCACCATTGATGCGCTACATGTCGCGATAACGCATTTTGGGTGACATATGAAAAGTTGCAGCTGTACTGTTCATAAGGAAGTTTAATAAAATGGACATGTTGAAAATCTAGAGTGAAAATATTAAATTTGCAAACTTACGAGCATGCATAGGAACTGTGCAACATACGCTCGTAAAAGTCATTTTTAAGAATTTTTTCACCAAATTTTCAACATAGCCATTTTAAGACCTCTGCTCATGAACAGTGTCACTGTGGTTTTGTTAATGTGTCCCATACATTGAGTTTGCACACCGACTGCGCCATTGTGCGCTACATGGGAGGAAACACGTTTTGGGCAGGATGTGAAAAATGACAGCTGTACTGCTCATAAGGAGGTGTGGAAAAATGGCAATGTTGGAAATCTGGGTGGAAATATTGAAAATTCGTAAACCTACGAGCGTGCGTGGGAACTGTGCAACGCACACTTGTAAAACAGTCATTTTTAAGAATTCTGTCACCAAATTTTCAACATTGCCATTTTAAGATCTCTGCTCATGAACAGTGACACTGATTTTCTTAATGTGTCCCATACACTGAGTTCGCACAACGACTGCGCCATTGAGCGCTACATGGGCGGCAACACGTTTTGGGTGAGATGTGAAAAATGACAGCTGTACTGCTCATAAGAAGGTGTGGAAAAATCTCAATGTTGAAAATCTGGAGTGGAAATATTGAAATTTCGCAAACCTATGAGCGTGCGTAGGAACTGCGCAACGCACGCTCGTTAAATAGTCATTTTGGAATTTTGGCACCAAATGTTCAACATGGGGTTTGGGCCCTTCTCGCGAATAATGTCACTGTCATGGCGGTATTTGGGCTCGAAGGTGATTTCGCAGTCACTGCGTGAAATCACCCTTGAACCTGGGCTCTTGATACATGACAGATTTCATAGATAGTAACCATATGTTAATTGTGCAAAATCCCAAAATAACTGAGATATACAATAAAGTTGAACCCTCTATCTAGCCCATTATACAGCTTACGGTATTTCCTCAGTTCGTGGTTGGCTTTGAAGAAGTGCAGACATGTTCCGGTCCACGAGATCGTCGCACCGGAGTCCGAGGTAAGTATGGGGTGGGGTGTGTGGGGAGGCTGGTGCGCAGTGGGTGGGTGCGGGTTGTGGGAGGGAGGTCGGGAGGCGCACCGATGGACCGTTTTTCTTACAAGTAAAAAAAAAAAAGTCGTGGGACCATTTGCCACACTGGGTGGGCTCCAGCATGGCACAAGGACTTTGAGGCGTTCAGCCGGCGGGGATTGGGCACCCGTCGGCAAAATGACTGATTGCCACGCTGGGGTGGTCTCCCAGCATGGCATCAACTACTGGGGAGGAGACAGATGCAGCTCAGCCGGCGGGGATTGGGCACCCGTCGGCTATCACAATGCCTGCAGGCGCGCCGCCCTGCGGCGGGGGAATAGCGCGTGAGCAGCTTCTTAGCTGCTCACTCAGCGTAGCTCCCCTTTCAACTGTATGCCACTGCATTTTGGGCGTGTCATAGACAGCTCCAAAATGCATTGGCTACAGGGGCCGCGCCTGCCAGCACACTGCCTGAATTGGAGGAGGAGGTGACACACCTCCGAAATCTCCGATGATGGCACTATGTTTCTTGCAGATGCGTGCAAGCAAACATAACAATGGATCACAAGGAGTATTGCGCTATGGGAAGGGTACTTGAAATCAGTATAAGTGCAGGGAAAGGGGTACCGGTTACTAGCAGCCAGAGAGGCATTGTCAAAAAGGAGCAAGGGGAGTGTTGGGAGGGGCCGGAGTAGGGAACAAAGCAGGAGTAGGAGGGGTAGGGGACGTGCTAATGGGGTGCAGGAACATGTGTTAGCAGTAGAGAGGTGATTAAGGAGCTGGAACTTGAAAAGGCCTAGCTTCAAGAGGTCACATGTGGATGGAAGAAGATCATTTAGCCAGTGGTGAGCCCTGAACCTGAAGGAGCGCTGAGCCCGCGAGGTACAGCAGAGAGAGATTTGGAGGCCTGATCAATCATGCAGCGAGTGTGGTGGGGGTTGGAGACATGAGAGAGGAGATTTTGGAAGGAAGGCGGGATAAGTCCAAGGCAGATTTTCTTAGTGAACAGGCAGATCTGGTAACTAACACAGCCCTTTAGATCAAGCCAGCCAGTCTCAGCGTATAAGTCACATGTATGTGTACATCTGGGGGCTCCAGAGGCTAATCTGCAGATTTTGTTAAGGGCAGTGTCAGCTGCTACTCCATAGATGATGAGACCGTAGTCATTAATGGAGAGTAAGGAGCTGGTGCTCGCAAGATGGAGGACACTGGGGTGAGACAGCGTCTATGCCTAAAAAGGAGCCCTAGTCTAGTGTTAATTGCCTTGGCTACATTGTCCACATGGGCAGAGAAAGACATGGCTGTATCCAGTGTTACTCCTAGGTACTTGAATTGCTGGATCTGTTCCAGTAGTACACCCAGTAGTACTACGTGACATGAAGTAGGGAGTAAGCTATAGAGACAGATGGACTCTGCAGTATAAAGATCATGTATTCATGCAGATTTCCTCAGTAATAATTAATATGCATGAGACATCAATAGACTATAAATGGAATGCAAGCTGAATTGTACCTAAATATTATTTTGTTCAAAGTTTTCTTTGTGGCATCAGCAGCTCTTTAAATACACTCAAATATTGCAATTAATTATTACTCCTCCATGTCATGCATTACCACTGACTAATACATTGCAGCACAGTGGTAACAAAAACCAAACCAGCCATGTCAGTTTTTATCAGCCAAGTCTCACACACACCGCAGAATAAAATCTCTCTTTCAGTGCCACATAAGGAGACTGCTACACATGCACTTCAAGTTCTCACAGATCTTGTGATATTTTCATGACAGAATTTGCAAAGGGTGGTGGGGGAGACATCACTCTCAAATAAATCTTACTTGGCGTACCTTGCGTTTGAAATTCTGTGCATATTTAACAAATATTTGTTGAGTGAAGCCACGGGGCCCAAGCACTATGAAACTGGGAGGTAAGTTAAGCTTAACAATGTCCCATTAAGCTAGCAAGCAGGTCACATCACCAATTAATTTTAGCTCAAAAAGTCAGCTTTTTAAGTTGTAATTAAACAGTTTAAACTATCCAGTCTGAATTTGTTCAACATTTTATTCTTCACCCCCTTGGACACAGCCACTCACTTTAGTACTAGTCTGGGCTTGCTGCTACGTGCCTTTGCTGGTCTGACTGCCCCTTAGGATCAGCAGAACAAGGCGGCCACTAGTGCAAGTCCAGGACCTCCAGGTTAGGCACTCAGTGGAGGCCGTAAGATGACCCCAACTCCGACAGGACAGCAGACTGAGTCAGGCACTTGCTTTTTTCTGGCCGTCTCTTTCTCTTGCCCGAGTAGGCTAGAATAAAACCCTCCTCCGGTGAAATACTGGGGGGAGGGGGCAGACCGCCACAGTCCATCTCCCCAGCATGGCCCTGTCTGGCTGTTCTTGCTGCTGCCTGAACCTGCTCTGCTCAGCTGCATCTCGGACTGCTCCCTCTCCCTAGCTGGCTGGCTGCTACTCAATCTCTCTGGCTGGCTAACCTGGCTAGTCTGCAGTCACTTCACTGGCCCACTGCAGGCCCAAATCAAATGGCCTGGCCCTGGGTGCTGCTGCTGAGTGCACTTTTACCTTTTTTTTTTTATCCCTCTCCAGTCCTCCCCAAGGGTTCGTGACCTTTCCGACCCCACGTGAGTGTGTTTTTCTGCTGACTCAACTGCCAGGCCTGAGGCCTCTCACTGGTAGTGCTGCTGCAAGCCTGCACAGCCGCCTGACATGGCATTAGGGCACCGGCGGTAGTGCCTCCGGTCATTAGTACTGATTTTTGGGATGCACCACCCCCTCCCAAAGGTCCGCCTCCCAGAGTTAGAATACTTGTAGGGGTGTGGGGGCACAGCCCTCACAAAAGAGAGAGGTTGATGGCATTATAGTATAACCCTAGGTGGCACTATCCCAAGGGCTACTACCCCTACCTGTGCGGCTAGTAGCTGGTTAAGGAGCCTGAGTTCTGAAACAGGTGCCTCCACCCAGAGATCAGGGTTGGTAGTGGTCAAACTAACCTGGGCACAGCCCTCCGGGACACTGTAACCCCCCTCTTTCCCTTCTAGTGGCCTAAGCAATATATGATAATCACTTTCACAGCACCCTTTGTACACCATACCAGTACCCACACTGTTTGCACTTACCACCAGGGCTGGTTCCTCTGGCTCGACCCTGGGGACCCCCTGTAAAACAAGGTTATGCACAGTAAATAGCAACAGTATAGTACTCTTGGCACAAATTGGAACCACAGTCAGGTTCAATGCAGCAAAAAAAAGTCAGATCTGATTTATTCAGGGGACATGAACAAAGAAGGGGCATAATCAGATTGACTGGCTTAAAGGCTATATTAAATCAAAAAGTTATGCATGCACTTTAGGTCCCCACACAGTCACACACTCTGGGTACCCAGGTAGGAAAATGGTGGGCTAGCCAGGAACATTGCAGCTGGCTGGGGCCCTGTGATGGAAGAAAGCAACATGCACAACACACACTACTTGTAATCTGGAGCCGGGGGGCTCAGTTCCTGAAAGAAAAAGCAACAAGACAATCAGATGGCAACACTTTAGATGTAGCTGTTGTTGCAGGGAGCTACCCTGATGTTTGCTCACGATACCCAACACTGGACACAGGCAGGACAAAATCGAGACTGCAGGTTGTTGAGCTTGAGTGCCTGGAGAAGCGGGGCCCACAGGAATCACTGAGGCATCATTCCTGTTCAAGTGTTGAGCAGGGGGCTGATCCCCAGGCAGGTCTCTCGTCGTTGGTTCTCTCTGTGTAGCGGGTAGTCGGCTGGGCCAGTGTGACAAGGCCCAGGCCCAATGGAGATGATTTTGGATTCAGTCTGTGGGGCTGGATGCGGCTTCCAGCAAGCAGAATACAGTTCAAACCACAGTGGGGAACCAAATCGTGACCCACTAGTAGCACACAGCACATTTACACATAAGGAAATTCTAATGCAGCTTCCAGCAAGCAGAATACAATTCAAACCACAGTGAAGAACCAAATCACGACCCACTATAAGCACACAATACATTCACATGTAAGAAAATTTCACTGTACCAGGCAAAAGGCTCTCCGGTCGTAATTACAGAGTCTCTGCACAATCTGGGAGTTCAGAGGTGGCTGGAAGTCCAGGCAGGCCAATCGCATTCAGCAAATCTTGGGATCTTCTTCATGTAGGAGTTGGTCTACAATTCAGTGAGCTTACTTCACTCTCCAAGTTCGGATTCAGTCCGAAAAAGGCACAAGTTCCCTCTCAGGGACAAAAGGCAGGCATGCAGGCCAAAACTCAGGCCTTTCCACAGTTCTCCCGCGCGAATCCACTATGGATTGCTGCTTGAACTACCTCAAACTGTTATTTCTTCACTTCCCAACTTAGATCTAACTGAAACTGCAAGCAGTTTGGGACTTCCCCCAAGATCCAAAAGGTTTAGTTGGCTGATCTGTCTGTCAATCACAACAAGGGCTCCCCCTCCAGGTTACTTTAGATGCAAAAATCCCAAAACTACAATTCCTACAAGTTTTGACTCCACCAAGCCCCTGTAGGCAGGCTCCATTTTAGAGTCCCAAACGTACTGATTAGCCCACTTCAGCAATCCAGGACCCAGAAGATGGAAACAGACTGTCCATGCTGCAAAGAAGGCAGGTTAGAACAAACTGCAATATTATAACTACTCTAACAAATGATCAGCAAACAAGCACATCTTCTAACAGAGCTCCCTTTTAGATTTATTATGACTGCAATCCAGGCAGCTTTTAAAGAGATAGGCAGTCTCTGGCAATCACATTTAAACTGCAAATTCGCAGGACACCAGCCTGGCAGTGCGCATTTAGACAAGCTCAAGGAAGCTTGTAGGGAGGTTACAATAGCTTGGCGCTGTAATGACCAGGTGCACTATCACTGGTGCCCTGGTATGGTGGAATCACACAGCCTGGAGGTCCCACATGCCCCCATGATGACGAGAATTTAAACTCACTCCAACTGGCCCAGTCAGACCTAGCTTTCCTCCTTCTGACCTCCTTCTCTTCCCTGCAGTTCCTTTTGACTCTCGAGTCCTCTCAGCAAGTCTGGACTCTGCTGGACCTGGCCGTTATTGTCTGCCATGACCTCCTTCCATGTCAGTTCCAGCACCCTTCAACAGTACACAGCATCCCAGCATCCTCTTCCTTGTAGCCTTCACTGTCTGCACACTTACCTCCTCCACTCCAGTCCAGTTAAACTCCATGGCTCAGTTTTCTGACTCCCCAGTCATCTCTGCTCACTTCGCACTCGCTAAAATGCAGCCACTCTGCTCAGTCCCAAGTTGCTGCCACCAAAACTGCGATTGCAACTGCTTCCCATCGCTCTGTGCATACACTAGTTGTTCCTTGGCGCCAAAGGGAGAGCAGTTAGGTGTGGTAGTCGGTGGATGCAATTGGGAAGGGGGGCACAGCAAAGGAACTGGTACATGCTGCTGCCTGTTATTCCATTGGCTACACAACATTAAACAACAAGCAGCAGAGATCCAATGTCTGTTTATGGGCGAGCCAGGCAGGCATTTGGAGATGAATCTGGCGGACCCCCACACACACAAAAACACCAGATTTGGACAACTTTATTTTCAGTTCAGGTCATTCAGGAAAAATAAATTAATAAACATTTTAAAAACAATTCTGTTTCACGGGCATCTCCTACTGAATGGCACCCTAGGTGTCTGTCTAGTTCACCTACCCTTAAGGCCGGCCATGACCAAAAGTACAAGACTACATCAAGGAAAATGAAGACAGTGTTGTGTGTACTTCTGCTGAGCTAAATATCTACAGGAAGGCAAGGGCCTTCTACTCCACTGTCCTTAAAAAGATGCTGGCAGAGTTTCCTCTAAAGAATAACATTTTGAAAAATGTGGCCATCCTTCTAAACCCATACTTGATGCTGAAGATGTCGGGGACAGCAGTAGTAGACTTGGGAAGGCAGCATGGCATTTGCAATTCATCTGCTGAATGTGACCAACTGCTGGATGAAGTTGGCACATATCAGTTTGTAGAGACATTACTTGAATGACTCCAGCCAGCATTTGCCTCAAGTTCTTCTGTTCTTCACTACTAGGGGAAGGTGCTTTGCCAGCTGAGTGGAATGGGGTGTGAGCAAAGTGTACCAATGTTGAGACGACTCATGGAGACAGTACTGTACTATGCCTTCCACACTCAAATTCTAAGCCAGAGTGTGCAGCCAGCATGGTAAGGAAGGTCAGAACTGAACTTAGGCAATCCACGCACACAAAGACCTTGAATTCCTTAATTGCCATAAAGATGAATGAAGACAGGGAATGTTTTGAGGTACAACACACCAAGGATGTCCTGGAGGCAGAAAAGAAGGCAACACTGCTGTACAACTGAGACCATCTCACCTCAAAATAAAGACTGCATTTACACTAATAAAGACAAGAAGCATACATCTTTTTAAAAATGTATTGCAAATAAAATAACAGAAAGAGGCCAAACATTGTATTTTTTTCTTTTGCTTTTTGGTAAGAAGTCACGTAATAGCTAGGCACGACGGTGCGACACTGCCACGCTGAATAAAATGTGGTGTCCCTAATTTTGGTTATTTGTCCCTGATTTTGGTCCTAGCAGACTGAGAGGTATGATACTAACCTTTACTTTACAAACCACCGCAATTCATTCTTTTCAAAATATGTAGACCTGCTATATATATACTTCACCCACTGCATACAGTCCTTTGTATGAAATGTTTAAATTATTGTTATGTTCCATATGCTTTCTTTCCTACCTTAATAATAAAGGGTTCAGTCCCTCCCTACAGGTTAGAGATTTTCCCAGTACTTCTTTCTTGTTAATGGGTTGCAGCAAGACCTTAGCCCCTGGACCACAGCTGCTTTCCTGCTCCACAGAATACCTCCCTTTGGCCAAAAAAGCAACTGTTTCACACATTTAAAAAAAAAACTGCTCAGATAGGAGCTGACAGGATTGGCGGTTGTAATATTACATTTTTGCTGTCTCGGATGGGAGCATGCAGTACTGCCAGATTGGCAGTTTCATTTAATAATTTTGCTCCCTCAAATGGAACCAGACAGTACCCTCCAGGCCGGTGGTTTCATTTAATGATCTCGCTCCCTGAGAAAAGAGTGCAGAGCACCACCAGGCCGATGGTTTCAATATAAAAGTTTCCCTCCCTCAGACAGAAGCGGACAGTACTGCTGCGCCAGCCAAGACCACCTGGCTGCCTGGCTGGCTCGTCATCTTGAGTTTCCCTATCTGAACATAATGCCATGCTTCCAATTTGACTCCCTATCCCCAGCACTAACGTACAGAAGTAATCAAATTCGTATGAAACTAAATAATTATAATTCCTTGGACAGGAGCAGATAAGACAAGAAATAGCTTCCAACTAATCATTCAGACACTGTTGGGTGGTAGCATACAACAGTATCTGACCAGCAGTTCTGTCACGCTCCTTCAGTTTTCTTGTTTAGAGGGAAAGTACAAAAATATGTTATGCAAACGGGGAACTGGATTGAAAAATAAATAAAATATTTGAGTAAACAGTAAAACAGTGTGTTGCTTTTTTTTTTCTTTATTTGGCAGGTCTCCACCAGTAAATGTAATCCTTCCTGCAAGTAGATTCTTCCCAGTGATATCCCAAGCCAAGGGTTGCCCTGCTCAAAGTCCACCAGTGGTTGCAGTCTCAGTAACAGTCTGCAAAGTCATCAATGGTGCCAAATACTGCCCTCCTCCAGTTTTATAAATACACAGCTGAGTGCTGTACTTTCCTTCGTTTTGCTTCCTTTGCTGTTTAAATTGTTTATGCAGTAACTATACAACTTGAGATCTCCTCAGTCTCACTGATCGTGTGCACCATGTCTCGGTGTTTTTTATCACACTTGATGCCTGCTACTCCCTCTTTCAGCAGTACAGGCCACAAATCTCTTTAGGGCTCTACTGTTGCCAAAAAGCATTCCAACTGTGACTCACAAACAAACCGCGTGGGTTTGTTTGTATGTTTAAGTCAACTGTTGGGATGGGGAGGAGGGTCAGGGCAGACTGGAAAATGTTATTAAAGGAACAAGAGACATCACCAAGAGCCTCATACCCAAGTGTGGGACTGGTTCCTAATTTACACTTTGTGTGCAGAAAAACACTTCTTTTTACTTACTGTTTACTGCAGTATTGTATCAGGCTGATTTTGTTGACTTCTATGCTGACACATTTGCTTTAACCAGAAATCCTGGAGTCCCGTGCAGCTGACATCAAAGCAGGGCTGCAGCATTGAGATATTCAATAGCCTGTAATGCATGATAGAGATTTTATAAACTCAGATCAGATGTTTGCTTGTTTTGCAATTTCTATGGGAAGAAGTACAGTCTTTTGTGACGGTACATATCCCCGGGAGGGCAGCAAACTAGCAAACCAAAGATCAGAACTTATAAAGATTCTAACATGCACTACAGACTATTGCAACTCAAGTCCAGCAGGGGGCAGGGAGTGAGCATGCAGTATGCACAATGCCAGATACCCTCCACTGGGCCAGTGTCAGAGAGATTTCCTGTTGTGCCAGCCAGAGGGCTACCATAATAGGTGTGCGCCCCCACAACTGGCATCCAGGCCTCCATATTGCACCCTGTGCAACCACAAACCCCAGCCCTCTTCAATGCCACAGAGGGCTGGGAGGTGGATGATGGCTGCTGGGTACAGCTGGCGGCCAAAATACATCAAACTAGTGGTCCCTAGGGGGCATGGCAGTCCTTATGTTGGCCTCCATGTCCTGTGATCCTCTGCTCCCAGGGAGCAGGGAATCTACAGTGGGGCTGGTTGGGGCTTCCAGATGAAAGCCCACAGTCTGGCCTAGGTCTGTTACCCCAGCTGGTCCTGCCTGATGCGCAGACCTATACAGGGCTGGCAGGGGGTTGTGCGTCCTGACCCATACATCTGGTGGGGCCAGGAATGTGGTGTGTAGTTGAGTAGCCCGATATACGCCTTTAGTTAAGTCAAGTCATGTTTATTTATATAAAGCACTTTTCAGACTATGAAAGAGCTTGTACACAAGAATAAGACAAACTAAAACAGTGATAAAAGCAATAATCAAGTAAAAATTTCACTAAAAATACCACCAACAGCTTAATCTGGTTCAAGGTCAGTTGGCATTCATCTGTATCCCTCTCCCCCGGGTCATGCCTGAAAATAGGCAGGATTTGTCTAGTGCACTTACCCGGTCAACAAAAACTAAATAAATAAATAAAAATAAAAAAACACAGCAATCAATTGAAAAGGATCTAAAAAGGCTGAATCAAATAAATATGTTTTTAGGGCAGTCTTAAAAGTCTCGGTGGACAGGCACTCTCTAATCTGATGAGGTAGAGAGTTCCATAGGGTCGGGGCCATAAATGCAAAAGATTTCACCCCCGAGGTCTTTAACACTCATTATACCCTGGGCGGCCATTTTGTGTCAGGTAAACAATGGCTCGTTCGGACTTCTGAAGATGCTATTGGAGGTAATGAGTTAAATGGACCCTGGGAACCTCTAGCAATCCCTCGTCAGTGGAACAGAGTGGGCGGAGGGGACGGTAGGGATGCAGGAGGTCTTGCAAATAACACAGTCCCTGTCCATGTAGGGCCTTATAGGTCAGCAAACCGACCCTGATGGTGATCCTCCACTGCACTGGCAGCCAGTGCAGTTCGCGGAGCACAGGTGTGACGTGGCTAGATCAAGATAAGCCTGTCAACAGTCTGGCTGCCACGTCCTGCACCAGCTGCAGGCTGCGGATGTCCACCCGAAGAAGCCC
Source organism: Neoceratodus forsteri (assembly GCA_016271365.2). Classification (NCBI taxonomy): domain Eukaryota; kingdom Metazoa; phylum Chordata; order Ceratodontiformes; family Ceratodontidae; genus Neoceratodus; species Neoceratodus forsteri. The sequence continues at coordinate 73,974,401 of JADMNL010000036.1, forward strand.
AAGGTAGAGAGCATTGCAGTAGTCAAGGCAGGAGGTCACAAAGGCATGGGTGCATATCGGGCCCATTAATGCATAGGACCTTATTACTGCAAAAGCTCATTTTCTAAGTGCAGTAAGACCCTTCAGGGTGTGGGGCGTTGGAGGATACCTGCACTTCCAGGGACTGTAGGGACCTCCACCTACAGCCTGCCTCACTATATGTTGGGCATGCGGGCATTTCCCAACACCCCCCACCCTATATGGTCTAATCACTTACTGAGACCACATTTGGAATACTGTGCCCAGTTCTTGGGCCTGCCTGAAAGGATGGGCAAGGATAGATTGGCAGCGAAGGACAGTGAAGAGGAGCCAGGGTCAGCAGGGCATGGTGTAGGGTGAGAGACTGAGAAGTCTTGACATGTATTCACCGGGCAAAAGGGAGAGGGGGACAGGACAGAGATTTTCAAGTTCATGAAAAGGTTCAACAGAAGTAACACAGCAAGTCCATTCAAACTAAAAAACATTGCGTCCACCAGGGGCCATGTGCCCAAGCTGGAAGGCGGGGTTCAGAAAGGACATTGAGTAACTATTACTTAATGGTAAGGATGCTGGATGTGAGGCACAAACTTCCTTACAAGTTTGTGGAAGCAAAGACAATAGTGGGATTCAAGAGAAAGTAGGACACATTGGAGTTCTCAGCTGGGAAGTTGAGGGGAAAGGGGTGACTGAGAGGAAAGATGTAGACTAGAGCAACTCCAAGCACGGAATCTTGGGACAGGCTCGATGGACTCTTCAGGTTTTTTTCTATCACTTTTCTGTGTAATTTAAGTCCTAAAGTTTCTATCTGCCCCACTCCTTTCTTAAAAAATGTTAAAGAAACAATAAACAATACCGCAGCAAGCCCGATGGGGCGGAGGCCTGAAGTGTTGCGTGCCATGCTTCCTGCCGTGCTGGTGAGCCAGTTTCAGAAACAGAATAGGGCTGCTCAGGGGCAGGACCGCGGAAGTAGGATCAAGCATCCAACAGCTTTCTTCTTTGGTGGAGAGGGGACAGTGCATGCCACTGGCTGGCTGACTGTCACTCAGCGGTGCAGCAAGCGGCAGCCTATCTAAGGGCTGAGTGTAGGCGTTCGAGTGCATGTGATGTCTTCACATCACACACCCATGCCACTGCACACCGACTGGCCTTGGTAGTTAGGGGCCAGAAAACGAGAAGAGCATGGACTATGCAATTAGGAAGCCCCGATTGCCTGCCTCGACCTGTGCCATTGCCCCAGGCCTTGCCAAATCCGATCCGGACTCCAGTGGGGAGGACAGTCCTCCCTGTTCTACCCTGCCACAGGGGACAAGCTGTAGGGGAACAAAGGCAAATAAGACCTGTGGGGGGGGAAGATGGTGGCCAGTTGAGAGGGGAGTACAGGCTGAAGAGCCACCTAGTAGCCCCAAACATAAAAAAGATCTACAGAAAAAAAGAAACAATACTGCAAGATATAAATTTATAGTGATAGTTTTTTACATACCAATGTGTCCAGTTTATCTATTTTAGCAGAAGGAAAACTGCTGAGACTGAAATGATATCATGCTGTTTCCCGCAGAATGTTGTGGCATTGAAATCTCTAGGCAGAAACAGCAGAGACAAAAACACAATTTAGTGTCACAGAATGTTGTACATGTGAGATCGCAGGACAGAGACAGCAATGACATAAACACAATTTAATGTCACAGAATGTTGTATGTGACAGACCTCCGGACAGAGACAGCAGTGACAAGAACACAATTTTGTGTTACAGAGTGTTATGACTCAGAGACCTAGGGCAAGATAGCAGTGACAAAAACACATTTTAGTGTCACAGAATGTTGTGGCTTTGAGACCCCAGAGCAGAGACGGTAGTGACAAAAACACAGCTTATTGTCATAGAGTGCCGTACATGTGAGATCTCTGGGCAGAGACAGCAGTGACAAAAACACAGTTTAGTGTCATGGAGTGTTGTGGTTCTGAGATCTTAGGGCAAAGAGCAGTGACAAAAACACAATTTAATGTCCCAGCAAATTGTATGTGTGAGATATCAGACAGCAGTGACAAAATACAATTGTCACAAATTGGTGTGACTCAGATCTCAGGGCAGAGACAGCAGTGACAAAAACACAATTTAGTGACACAAAATGTATGTGTGAGATCTCAGGACAGAGACAGGAGTGACAAATAATTTACTCATACAAAATGTTGTACGAGTAAGATCACAGAACAGAAACAGCAGTGACAAAAACACAATTCAGTGTCACAGAATGTTGTACGTGTGAGATCTCAGGACAGAGACAGCAGTGACAGAAACAATTTAGTGTCACGAAATGTTGTACGTGCATGATCTCAAGGCAGAGACAGCAGTGACAAAAACACAATTTAGAGAAACAGAGTGTTGTATGTGTGAGATCTCAGAACAGAGACAAAAACACAATTTAATGTCACAGAATGTTGTATGTGACAGACCTCCAGACAGAGACAGCAATGACAAAAACACAGTTGTGTGTTACAGAGTGTTGTGACTCGGAGACCAAGGGCAAAATAGCAGTGACAAAAACACATTTTAGTGTCATAGAGTGCTGTACATGTGAGATCTCTGGGCAGAGACAGCAGTGACAAAAACACAATTTAGTGTCATGGAGCGTTGTGGTTCTGAGATCCTAGGGCAAAGAGCAAAGACAAAAACCCAGTTTAGTGTCACAGTATGTTGTATGTGTGAGATATCAGACAGCAGTGGCAAAACACAATTGTCACAAAATGGTGTGACTCAAATATCAGGGCAGACTGCAGTGACAAAAACACAATTTAATGACACAAAATGTATGTGTAAGATCACAGGACAGAGACAACAGTGACAAAAACACAATTTAGTGACACAAAATGTCGTACGTGTGAGATCTCAGGGCAGAGAAAGCAATGACAAAAACAATTTAGTGACACAGAATGCACGCGTAAGATCTCAGGACAGAGACAGCAGTGACAGAAACACAATTTAGTGTCACAGAATGTTGTACATGTGAAATCTCAGCAGAGACAGCAGTGACAAAAACACAATTTAGTGACACAAAATGTACGTGTGAGATCTCAAAGCAGAGACAGCAGTGCCCAAAACACAATTTAGTGAAACAAAATGTACGTGTGAGATCTCAGGACAGAGACAGCAGTGACAAAACACAATTTAGTGACACAGAATGTTGTACGTGTGAGATCTTAGGACAGAGACAGCAGTGACAAAAACACAATTTAGTGACACAAAATGTACGTGTAAGATCACGGCAGAGATAGCAGTTACAAAAATACAATTTAGTGACACAATGTTATATGTGTGAGATCTCAGGACAGAGACAGCAGTGACAAAAACACAATTTAGTGACAGACTGTTGTATGTGTAAGATCTCAGAACAGAGACAACAGTGACAAAAACACAATTTAGTGACAAAATATACTTGTGAGATCTCGGGACAGAGACAGCAGTGACAAAAACTCAAATTATTTGGATCCTTCTGCATCTCTCCAACTCATACTCTCAAGCCTCTTTCCTAGAGTAAAGCATCATGGGTATGCAAGTCCTTGTACCAATCAGGCTGACAAGGCTTTGCCAGTCAAGACCTTGCTTTTTGAAAGGATTGTACATCTGATTCAGTATAAACAGAGAATGACAAAGGACAGACTTTCCTTTTATCCTGCCTGGGACTTCATGGTGTACTGCAGTCATAATCTCAACCAGGTACAGTGTCAGAACCCCAAAGCTATGTCCAATGAAATACCCGGAGTGAGTAAACTAGAGAGGCAGTTTGCAAGTATAAGCCCCGCATGTTCTGGGGCTTACTATAAGTTACCTTTTTCCTCGCCCCCTGCGTTGGCACAGCAGGCAAGTAGTGTTTCTTGTGTCTGCCTTTAGGGAATGGCTGCCCCTGGTGTGATATACATTTGGGCACTGGGGGGGAGCTCAGGAGGCCGACGGGTACTGCAGGACTGACGTGTGGGCCGGGGTTTGAACCCCAGCCAGGGAGTTTGTGGCCATTTCACTGTGGCACTGGTCCGGCACTCAGGTTTTGGGGAGGACAGCAGGGATGCGGCCGGTGGGATGACAGCTTGTGGTAGGAGTGGGGCTGTGGTCAGAGAGAGAGATGCAAGGCCCGCCTTGTGCTCCACTGTATTGGGGTGGGCCGGAGCCCTTTCCCTTTTGAGTGAGCAGGCAGTGGGGGTGCTGTGGCGGTGGCAGGGCCGCAGAGTGGCCTTCCCCTTGGTGACAGCTTTGGGAGGCTTACCCGTGTGGCACACTGCCCAGAATGGAAGGCAGCCTGCCAGGAGCGAACTGTGCCGGGCCCAAAATGTCCCTCTGGTGAGTTTGGGTCAGGAGTGGTTGGGGTTCCCAACCTAGGCCTGCAGCTACAGGAAGGGATGAGAGAGACCAAGAGTTTGGGATCTGGTTGCTAAGGAGAGCTCCCTGCATTGTTTCCTGGCCCTGAGTCAGGTAGGGTGCACAGCAGAGGGGTGCTGGGTCAAAGAGTGTCCGGGGTGGTGTTTCAGTGAGCCCTGGTTTGGTTAGGTCCAAGTTCTGCGGCACCCGATTTTTTCATCAGAGCCTCTGGGCTCCAAATAGCAATGGGTGCCCATTTTCCTTGGCCTGCTTAGGCCAAAGTTTGTGCTGCAGCTCTGTGCTGCTGTTATATCTGCTCCTGTGACCTGCCTGTTTGAGCCTCCAGCCCCATGGAGCTGTAACTGTTCATTTATTTAAAATCAATTAAAAATTTTTATATTCTTTATTTGAGTGTGTGCCTCTTATGAATCTCTTGTGCTGCCTGTTTTAACATGCTTTGCCCCAGGCCTCACTGCTCCTAGCCTGCCCGCTATCTCCATCTCGTCTGAAGCTGTGTTCCTACCTTGGCTGCTCACTGGAAGGAAGGACTGCCGGCATCCATCTTCTGTCCAGGTGACTTCTGTATTCTAAGGTAGGCCGGGCATTTTATATCTTGCAGGGATCTGTGTCTTGTGCTTACTTGGCTTGTGCCCCTCCTATTTTTTACCATTGGGACCCCTAGACATTAGAGGGTGGGTTACAAACATGGGGGCTCATCTGAGATCCCCTTTTGTGGCTTTGTGGGCTGGGTAGCACTGCAATGTGTGAGGCCAGAAGCTTTGGGGTCCCTGTGTTGGAAACTGCATCATTTCAGGGGATTGCCATGTTGGGCTCAGCTTGGCACCTTGTTGGTGTTCCCCCCCAGACAAGCAGGTACTGCATATTAATGAGTGTTCCCACATGGCCTGGTACAGCTGAGCTGATTGGCTCTGAGTCAAGGAAACTGCCTGAGTGGGAGTTGGTGCCACCATTTTGTTCAGCAGCTGTGAGGAGTTTGGAAGAGAGATAGCTATGGCAGAGAAACTGCCTCCTGAAGAGCCCCAGGCTCTTGTGCCTGCCTCATTACTTACCTGACTCTGGAAGACTGCTGGTAGGGGAATTGCTGAAGAGCACTGTATGTGGTGTAACTACTTCGGAGTGGGTATTGTGAGCTTCCTTTGTGTCTGAACTGTGCCGGGGGCCCCATCTTGGTTATATGGCTTGCCTCATTATACAACCCTCTGGACTAGCCCTTCTTTGCCATCTGTGGGATCTGTCTTGTTGTTGTCTATGGGGAGCCTGGGCTACTATTTTCACCCCTACTACCTCTGCTGAACTGCTGTTCCAGGAATTAATTACCCTTTCTGTGAAGAAGTACTTCCTCACATCTCTCCTGAATCTACCTTCTCCAACTTCAAAAACACATCCTTTGTTGTAAAGCACCTTTTTCTATGAAAAATATCCCACTCTTGTACCTTCAGTGGCTTAGCAGGTAGCATGCTTGTCTCTGAGGCCAAGAGATCAGAAGGCTGTGGGTTCTGTCCCCACACCAGGCACTTGGATTAAATCCCAATGCTGACTCTGTAGTGCAGCATCAGGGGGTGCTGCTCTCCTGAGGTGCTGTCTTTCGGATGAGACGTTAAACCGATGACCCATCTGCCTGTTCTGGTGGTAGTTCAGGTGGATGTTAAAGCTCCCATGGTACTTCTTGAAAAAGAGCAGGGGAATTTTTTATTGAAACAATATAATTCAAGAGAAAAGGAAAAAAACAGTTACATAAATCATATATCAGTAGCAAGTCTTTAACCTTTAGACATTATTACAAAATTAAAGAATAGAAATGAAAAGGGAAAAAAAATATTTACATTTTTGGTTCCAAATCCCCCCCCCCCAAAAAAAAACAAACAAAAAAAACAGTTCATCCAAATCACATAGACACTACATCCTTTGCTGTAACTCACTTATTTCTTTAACTCCTAACTGATCGTTTTCATTAATCAGACAGAAACCACCTGCAATTTCACCATAATTTCTTAAACTTTAACTGTGTGAGAGTCTGTTTTTCTCTATTATATATGGCAGTTAACTGAAATTTTATCTGCGTCAAAACTGTACTAGGTGAAATTTGTTGCTGTTGCAGTAACGGAGAGCATGGGCCTGCCAGAGGTAAAATCGGCTTGTTGCTAAAATGAATTGAACAGTATTTTGATGGCATTTCCCGTATGATGGTGGACATAACCCTAACACTATAATAACATAAGTGATTGGGGATATACATTGTTCTCCCCAAAGGTCTACAAACTGAGATCAAAATTCTAGTACAAATGGACAACCCCCCAAAAAATGTTCCATAGTTTCTAGTACTTCTGGGCAGGATACGTGTGGGCATTCGCTCTTCTATTGTCTTGTGTTTATGTGTGTTCCTTACTCCCAAGCATCCATAGACAGCCAAGTTACATCCCAGAACTTTAAAGGAATTCTTTTATCTATTAACTGGGAGAAAGTTACACTTACATCATCTTCTGAAACCCCATGAATCTGAGGGAGTTTGTAAAATGTGTCCCAGAGTACTGTACTATAAAAGGATTTCCTAGAATTTACCAATAAAAATAAAGGCACTGTATGCCATTGTCTTATTTTCAGAAAAGTTGTGTATAAAACATAGGGAATATTAAAAGTCCTACAATTCCTAGGAATTTCTAAGGGATCTATATTCCATACACCACAGAGCAGCTGTATTCTGGAGCATTAAATTATTGCACCACAGAAGTGGATTTGCCTTCAGTATTGGTACCAAATTCCAATAGATGCCCCCCCCAGCCATTTTCTGCCACGCTGGGAGCCCACCCAGTGTGGCAAGCGTCTACGTCGTCATCTTTTTTTTAAACCTGTAAAATAAAAGCGGTCCGGCGCTTCTCCCAGCCCCTCCCACCCACCCGAACCCACCCTCTGCACCCAAGCGTCCCACACCCTCACCCCATACTTACCTCCGACTCGCGCCGAGCGACTCCGTGGACCGAGAACATGTCTGCACCTTCAAAGGCACTCAACTGAGGAAATGCCGTAAGCTGTATAATGGGCTAGATAGGGGTTTCAACTATTGCATATCTCAGTCATTTTTGGAATTTTGCACAATTTCCAACATGTGAGTTTTGGGACCCCTTCTCATGAATGATGTCACTGTCATGGCGTTATTCAGGCCGAAGGGTGATTTCACAGGCACTGCACAGTCACCACGGAAATCACCCTTCGGCTCGAATAACACCATGACAGGGACATCATTCATGAGAAAGGGTCCCAAAAACCCCATGTTGAAAATTTGGTGCAAAAATTCCAAAAAATGACTGTTTTATGAGCGTGCATTGCGCAGTTCCTACGCACGCTCGTACATTTGCGAATTTTCAATATTTGCACTCCAGATTTTCAACATTGCCATTTTACCACACCTCCTCATGAGCAGTACAGCTGTCATTTTCACATCCTGCCCAAAATGTGTTTCTGCCCATGTAGCGCACAATGGCGCAGTCGGTGTGCGAACTCAATGTATGGGACACATTAAGAAAATCACAGTGACACTGATCATGAGCAGAGGTCTTAAAATGGCTGTGCTGAAAAATTGGTGAAAAAATTCCTAAAAATGACTGTTTTATGAGTTCATGTGTGCAGTTCCTATGCACACTCGTAAGTTTGCGAATTTTCAATATTTTCACTCCAGATTTTCAACATTGCCATTTTACCACACCTCCTTATGAGCAGTGCAGCTGTCATTTTTCATATCTTGCCCAAAACGTGTTTCCGCCCATGTAGCGCACAATGGCACAGTCGGTGTGCAAAATCAATGTATGGCACACAGTAAGACAATCACAGTGATGCTGTTCATTAGCAGAGGTTTTAAAAATGCCAATGTTGACAATTTGGTGAAAAATCCTAACAATGACTGTTCTGCGGTGCATTGCACAGTTCCCATGCGCTCCTAGGTTTGCGAATTTTCAATATTTCCTCCAGATTTTCAACATTGCCATTTTACCACACTTCCTTATGAGCAGTACAGCTGTCATTTTCACATCCTGCCCAAAATGTGTTTCTGCCTATGTAGCGCACAATGGGGGTAACAAAAAGGTCATGCTGACAATTTATTGTGCAAATACCAGCAATCGCACAGGGCATTAGGGTAAAGCACCATACATGCCAAACACCACTGCAAATACCTGCAAGTGAACGTTCGGCATTGACAAATGCTTGTTCTTTTTGGTATGGATTTGTATTTCCAAGACAGCATCACTCCAACTGTTTTATCCGCTGCTTTATTCCAATTATAGCTACTATCGTCTGTGCTGCTGAAATATAGGACTAAAATCTTTATTGGTTCTGCTGTTAAATTTATATTAGCAATACATTGCCTTCCTTGTAGTGTATTTCCTAGGTGTATACAGATTCCTTTACTTCTGTCAAAATTTTACTTAGCTCCTGATATTTCTTTAGTCTGAGATTACCTTAATTAACGGTGCACTCTGTATTTCATCTGTTGTGCATATGCAGATGTTGTCTGCATATGCACATACTGTCGATAATAGTTGATGATCAGGGAGACGTATCCTAGGTATACTGGGGTTGGTAAGAATTTTGTGTAGAAATAGGTCTATTTGAAATACATACAAGACGGGGTTTAAGGGGGATCCCTGATGAACTACTTTTAATCCTAAGAAATTTCTGCCTGGAATTCCATTACAATACGGTTTTATCCATGCTTGGGTATATAACATATGTATTCAGGAAACAAATGTCTCTGGGATCTGGTATGCCGGTAGTACTTGAAACAGATATTGGTGATCTACTCTGTCAAAAGCCTTTGATTGATCCAAAGAAAAGACCACACTCGGGTTTTCCATGACACTGGATGCAAACAAATCCCTTATAAAAATCAGATTATGAAATATAGATCTATTGGGTATCACACAAGACTATGCTGGGGATATAAGTAAATCATCTACCTTTGACAAAAGTCAACAATATAGCTGCAAATATTTTATAATCACAATTTAAAAGACTAATCGGATGCCAATTCTTTAAATTTGTCCTATGACCCTTTTTAAAAAGTAAAATCATTATGGCTTGTGCCATAGCAGCAGGTAGGGATTTTTTTCTGTAAAATCTCATTGAATACCAAGGTTAAACAAAGAGAGAAATAATCAATATAAGTTTGGTACAATTCGTCCGTTAGGCCATCCTGCCCTGGAGAAGATTGCTTTGTTACTTTTTTTATAGCAAAGTTAACTTCCTGTAGCTTAATTTCCCTTATCATAGAATTTGCCAAGTCTGTGGGATTGTTAGGTAGATCTAAATTTCCAAGGTACTGGTAATCTCTCTTTGCCATAGAGGGTGTACTGAATAGCCTCTCCAAATAAATGTGATTAATTTCCAGAACTCTTTCTGGGGCTGTCTATGGAGTTTGGATATCTGGGTCCCTAACAATCTCCAGTTTAGTATGCGAGATTCTCTCAGTACAGCTTTTAAAGATATCTAATGCTGCCTTCTTTCCTTGCATGACATATTGGACCTCCATCTTTAATGTTTCTGCTCTCTTATATTGATATGTGGCCATTTCCGTTTTGATATTCTCAATTTGTGTTCTCAAACCTAATTTCGGCTCATGAGCCAATGAGATTAAATCTAGTAATTTTTTTCTAAGATTGAGATATTAAAAGTATGTCTTCTGTTGTTGCCTTCAGGCTGATCCTTTAAAAGAGGATAACGAGTCCTTTTTTTGTGTCTAACCATACCTCTCGAGTGTCCCTCATTTTCAGGGATGTCCCTGATTTCACCTCAAAATTTGACTCTATCCCTCCTAAAATCTGTGTTTCCCTGACTAAACAGTGATGATTGTAAGAATAAAATTATGTCAAACAATAAAGCTGCAGACTTCTTATTCTTCAGAAAATGTATTATACACTGAGTCCCTTATTTTGCCAGCTTCCTGAGTGGATAGCACCAATTTTATAAAGGTGTCCCTGATTTTGGGCCTTTGTCCCTGATTTTTTTAAGCCTTGTCTCTGATTTGTGAGGCAGGAGGTTGAGAGGTATGTGTCTAACCACCAATCCGTTAAGTTGTCGTACGCTTCTATTATCGAGATTCGTGATTTCAGCAAATCCTCTCCTGACTGCCTGATGTGAGTACCCTCCAATAGTTTATTATTTAGTTTCCATCTAGATTATAGTTGCTTTCTGCAGTTCCCATCTTTTGTACTACAGATGATCTGACATTTCACATGGGATTGTGCTAGTGCGTAGGGTGAGTAAACTATTGGACATAAATAGAAAGTCTATTCTAGTGGCCAAGGTTCCCCGGATGTATGCATTGCCTCCAATGAAATGCAGTTCCGTATATCCATCTTGAAGATCTGCTGTTATTATTACAGACTTTAGTCAATTTGTATCCCAAATACCTTGGTGGTGGTGCCACCGCAATCCCCAGCGGTAAAGCCGCAGTTAAAGTCCCCACCAAAGACTACACGCTTACTCGTATGTAAAATGGCTGGATTTGTCAAAAAAGTTTTGTTCTTGCGGCGATACTTTGGGGGGGCATAAATATTTGTTAAACAAAACTACTGTGATTTGTAAGTAACAGCTAACATCAGTGCCCTACCTAAACTTATTTCTACATGCCTTGTAATTTTGAATTTATAGCCTTTAAACAAAATTCCCACTCCGTCACATATATCCATTCCTTGTGACCAATAGGAGACGCCAATGTGCCACTGATTTTAACCTGTGATATTTCCACATTAGTTTTTATCCTTGTATCTTGTAAAAACACAACCTCCCCTGGTAGGTTACGTACAATCTGTAGTGTAATCAGACATTTCTTAAAAGACTTCATGCTGCAAACATTTAGCGTGAGTATGGAAAAGTGGGAGATTTCTAACATTTGATTGCTTTAAGAGGGAAAAACACCAATTGTTTTCCTTTTCCTATTGTCTCATCCATTATCTGCCTGCTGCCCCTTTACATGGCCTTTCATTCTTTTAGTCACAGAGGATTCAGTTTCTGAGTCAGAATAAAGTTACATTTCAGAAGAAACCACAAAGGATGTGTCCGAATCTCCTACATCCTCATCTATGTTCCCCCTTTTGCTAAAATTTGGTAGTGATGCCTAGTAACAACCTAAGTTCTAGTGGGGTCCTGACTGCATCTAGATGACTTATTCAAGACTTTACGTGAATCCCGATGGGAAGGGGTGGCATTGATCCTGCAGTTGATGACTGAGGGGTTGCCCCAGGAGTAGGTACATCTTGTTCAGAGATGTCTTGCATTGTTCATGAGCTTGTTCCAAAGAAGACAGGACTGGTTCCTCTTTTATGAGTACTGTCTCATTCTCTTCCTCCGGGGGGGGGGCTGGGCCTGCCCTTCTGTCCACTCCCTGCTATTAGAGGCATTAGCCTCCAGAGCCTCAGCTTGTGATTCTTCAATCAGTTGTACTTGGTTTTGGGGGGATTGGTCTATTCTCTTATGGTCCACCCATGGGCACTGTCTGTAAGGATGTCCTATTTCATCACATAAATTGCACCTGAAGGGGTTGTGGCACTCTAAGCTAATGTGTCCATAGTCCAAACATAGGTTTATCACAGGTGGAGCTGAGGTGTGTGTGTGAGTACCGCACTTATGGCAGGTTTTGGGCTGTCCTGGGTAGGAAACACAACCCTCTATCACTCCCAGTGTGGAAGCTCCCTGGTAAGTGGGTTATCCCTGTGTCAGTCTGCCTCAGCTTTACTTTCACTTTCCAACCCCCTGTCCAAACCAGGTCCTTGTCTAGAATAGGAGCTGGTCTATCCATGATCTCACAGCGCTGTTGCAACTAATACTGCATGTCTGCTATACTGACCCCTTCATTCCGAAACAGTAAAGTAATAGTTTTCAGAGTGAGTTTTGTAAGCAGGATTGGTAAAAAGGAAGCCCATAATGGGGTATCTTTCACAACTGGGTACTTCTGCCAAAACTTTTCTAATGTTGATACATTTTTATGTTTGCTTGCACGCATGTGCAAGAAACATAGTGCCATCATCGGAGATTTCGGAGGTGTGTCACCTCCTCTTCCAATTCAGTCAGTGTGTTGGTTGGCGGGGCCCCTGTAAGCCAATGCATGCTGGAGCTGTCTATGACAAGCTCCAAATGCAGTGGCATACAGTTCAAAGGGAGCTAAACTTGGGTGAGCAGCGATAAGATATCGCCTGCTCATGCGCCTCCCCCACACACACACTTGCGCAGGCGATCAGCGCCCCCGCATGCACGCACACTGTATAGCCAACGGGTGCCTAATCCCGCCGGCTGTGCTGGGCGCCCCCGCCCCCCCAAAGCCTTCCTAAAATGCCACGCTTGGGTGCCCACCCCAGCGCGGCAACTAATGATATAGCCGATGGGGTGCCCAATCCCCGTCGGCTCCACTGTCCTCACCCCTCGTAGTGCCATGCTGGGAGCCCACCCCAGCATGGCAATCGATCAGAGGCCGGCGGGGTGCCCAATCCCGTCGGCTGAGACGCCCCCCAACCATCCTTGTGCCATGCTGGGGGCCCACCCCAGCATGGCAAATGTCCACGTTGTCCTTTTTTTTTTTTTTATTTTTTAACCTGTAAAGAAAAAAGGGTCCCACGTAGTCTCCTGGCCCCCCCACAACCGCACCCACCCACTGCGCACCCTGCCTCCCCACACCCCTCCTCACCCCATGCTTACCTCCGGACCTCGGCGCGATGATCTTCGGTGGACCGGGAACACGTCTGCACTCTTCAAAGCCGACCGTGAACTGAGGAAATGCCGGTAAGCTGTATAATGGGCTAGATAGGGGTTTTCAACTTTGTTGCATATCTCAGGCATTTTTTGGAATGTTTGCACCAAATTTTCAACATGGGGTTTTTGGGACCCCTTCTCATGAATGATGTCACTGTCATGGCGTTATTCGGGCCCGAAGGGTGATTTCGCAGTCACTGCGTGAAATCACCCTTTGGGCAAACTCTCGTCGCTGTTAATCATTATGTGAAGGGTCGTACTATGTTTGTAATATAAAATCAAAAATGACTATTTCTGGCGTCGTTGCGCGCGTTCTATGCAGGCTCGTGGGTGTGATTTTCAATATTTTCACTCCAGATTTTCAACATTGCCATTTTACACACCTTCTATGAGTAGTACAGCTGCCATTTTCACATCTCACCCAAAACGTGTTTCCGCCCATGTAGCGCACAATGGCGCAGTCGGTGTGTGAAATCAATGTATGGGACAAATTAAGAAAATCACAGTGACACTGTTCATGAGCAGAGGTCTTAAAATGGCTATGTTGAAAATTTGGTGACAAAATTCCTAAAAATGACTGTTTTACAAGCGTGCTTTGCGCAGTTCCTATGCAGGCTCGTAAGGTCGCGAATTTTCAATATTTTCACTCCAGATTTTCAACATTGCCATTTTACCACACCTTCTTATGAGTAGTACAGCTGCCATTTTTCACATCTCACCCAAAACGTGTTTCCGCCCATGTAGCGCACAATGGCGCAGTCGGTGTGTGAAATCAATGTATGGGACAAATTAAGAAAATCACAGTGACACTGTTCATGAGCAGAGGTCTTAAAATGGCTATGTTGAAAATTTGGTGCCAAAAATTCAAAAATGACTGTTTTATAAGCTTGTTTTGCGTGAAGTTCCTACGCATTGCAGTAAGGTCGCTAATTTTCAATATTTTCACTCCAGATTTTCAACATTGCCATTTTACCACACCTTCTTATGAGTAGTACAGCTGCCATTTTTCACATCTCACCCAAAACGTGTTTCCGCCCATGTAGCGCACAATGGCGCAGTCGGTGTGCGAGATCAATGTACGGAACAAATTAAGAAAATCACAGTGACACTGTTCATGTGGTGAGGTGTTAAAATGGCTATGTTGAAAATCTGGTGAAAAAATTCCAAAAAATGACTGTTTCACGAGCGTGCGTTGCACAGTTCCTATGCATGCTCGTAAGTTTGCAAATTTAATATTTTCACTCCAGATTTTCAACATTGCCATTTTATTACACTTCCTTATGAACAGTACAGTTGCAATTTTTCATATGTCGCCCAAAATGTGTTTTCGCACATGTAGTGCATAATGGTGCTGTTGGTGTGCGAAAGCAATGTTTAGGACAGATTAAGAAAATCACAGTTACACTGTTCATAAGCAGAGGTCTTAAAATGGCTATGTTGAAAATTTGGTGACAAAAGTCCATAAAATGACTGTGTTACGAGTAAGCATTGCGCAGTTTCCACGCACCCTCGTTAGTTCATGACTTTGTAATATTTTCAGTCCAGATTTTCACCAGTGGCATTTTCCACACTTCCTTATGAACAGTACAGCTGTCATTTTTCACAACATGGCTGAAGTGTGTTTTCACACTTTCAGCGCGAGATGCATGGTCGCTGTGGGAAATCATTGTTCGGCACAGATAAAGAAAATCACAGTGACACTGTTCATGATCGGAGGCACCAAAATGCCTGAGTTGACAATCTGCTGTAAAAAATCCCCAACCTAATTATATTAGGAGTGTGCATTGCACAGTTTCTATGTATGTTCGTGACTTCACCATTTTTTTTAATATTTTTACTACAGATTTGCAACATTGCCATTTTTTACACCTCCCCATGAACAGTACAGCTGTCATTTTTTACACCCTGTTTGGAATGTTTTTGCACCTGTGGTGCTAAATGCCGTAGTCACTGTGCATAAGCAGCTTTCGGCTAACAAACTGATATTCCCCCTGTTCATGAGGTGGGGTCACAAACAAACATGTTGAAAATTTGGAGTGAAAATACCAACGAATGCCTGAGGTATTAGGGTTTCCAACCATAACGCCCAACCCTGTGAGAATGACAGGCATCAGGGTGTGACTTGGGATTCTTGCCTGTGATGCTTATACCATTCCACACCCTGCAGCCAGTGAGAGGCATCGGGTATGCCTTGGACTCTTGGCTCCAAATTTCACCCATTCTCCTATATCGCACCCATCTCACCATATTTCCTAATGAAATGGGGTGCGCATAAGGGCCAAAGACCCCAAGGAACACCGTGACACTTGTCAGTGTCTGCAGGGTGGGGTGTGGTGAAATGGCGTGGCCGTTATGCCTGACAACCCAAATGCACACCCCAATGCCTGTCACTCTCTGCAGGGTGGTGGTGGGGTTGGCTTCAGTTCAATATTTCACTGCCATTCCTATTACGCAGCTCTGTAAGTTCTACACTACCACTGCCAATGCCAGCAAGCAAACATTCGGCATTGACAAATGCTTGTTAAAACTTACATCATATACTACCTTCCCTTTCACATGTATGACTGCAAATAATTCAACAGGCATAATCCCCATTGTTTCTTTCAACATCTGGTGTGATACCACCTTTCTTTCTGGTGCATTAGCCACCTCTCCATTTTATTTCAGGCGGACTGCATTCCACCTCTGTGCAGGCTCTCTAACATTTTTAAAAAGGTCAGCCATTGTCATATGTTGTTGTGGGACTTGATCCATTCAGTGTGTTTCAGCTTCTAGTGTTTTTCCATCTTGAGACTGCTGTGGGCCAGAATGAGGTTCCTCCTGCATAGCACCTCTATGCTCCATGTCAACAATCTGCTGACTAATGCAATAAAATATCTCTGGTTGCTACCTGAAGTGGTACTCATGTACCTATATTATGACTACTGTGCTCTACCTATTACCAAGCGTGTACCACCAGTGAATACCTGTAACACTGGTTGCTTTTTTAATCTAAGCGTTATGTACTGTACTGTTTATTTGCTGTGATGTATTGCTCTCTTGATGAGGTGCCTTTGTAAGTGAGACTATGACTCGAAGGTCTGTAAACCAATGATCTAATAAATAAATAAATAAATAAATAAAATGTTCTCAGGAAGATTTTGCTGAGATACAGTGTTTTGTTCAGTTAAAAGGGGCTTGTGAGCTCGCCCGCTGTCCAGTCACTAACTCAGTTGGGGCTTCAAGATTTGAATCCGTAGCACACGATGGCAAAGTAGTCATTGAAACTTCGGCACTGGTTTGTGATCCATGCGACCTGCCTGAAATGATGTCCCATGCTGTAACAGGGCCTGAAGAAGCTCAGCGTTATCCATTGCTCATCTTTGACCATCCGGCTGCACGAAGAGCTGCTTCTGGGCTCCAAGGTACTTTTCCACCTTCATTAGAGCATCTGTGTCACAGCTCCAAGGGGTCAACTGGTGATGGCACCTCAATGAGTTCACTCTCTTCTTGTCTACCTGGGATAATTTCCAAGAACTGTGATGGGATTGTGAACTGAGAGATTGTAGCAGCAGTATCTGAATATTCTGTACATCCTTTCCTTAATTCAGTTTCTTCTTGCAATAACTTTAGCAGAAAAGTCTTACGTGTAATCATGGCTTTCCTGTGGGTCTGGCATTACCATATCTTCTTGCTCCGTCGTAGCTCCTTGGAAACTAGATGCTTGTTGTGCAGGTAAAGAAGTGTTCATAATTCCTTCAATGTCCTGACCCTTAAAGGCTATACCTGATATTTTCTCTGAAGTATCTATAGGCTGTAGATTCTCAATCTGAGCAGGTATCTGATTTTCTTTCAAAAGAATCGGCACAGACTCAGAAGTTTTCGGTATAGAAATTCCACTTCCAAGACCTCTTGCTCTTGCCTCCTCCTCTCCATCTGCCATTTCGGAAATGGTCGACAGGGATTCCCCTAAGGAGAGTAGGGGCATTTTTTATTGTCAAAAAATAACAAAGCAAACACAAGTATAACAATGAAACAATCACCAAAACAAAAAGGTGTGTACCATTCTCCACCCATAACTCCCATCACCATGTGAAAACAGGAAAATAATTCTGCAAAAAAAATTCCAACAGTCATTAAATAAGGCCATAACATAAACACCACAGACTCCTTGTCTGCACAGAACATAACATCGCACAAAGGGGGAAACTAAACTTCCCTACACTATATATTGCTGAAAAGGAAGCAGTCCTGACACCCCAACCAGTAAGCGTCCAATGTATGAAAACAAAGCCAAAAAACAGACATCCTTCACTCTATCCAGGATCCCACACCACCTGTGTTGGAATATGCCTCCACCAGGTGGTCATGACTGGAACAGGTAAGATAGCAAGATCTTTAGCATAAACGTCATGTACTTCCTTCTGGATTCTTGCCAATAAGCCAGAAAGCAGAACCACTTTCTGCTGTAGAGCATGCTGGCAGCGAGCCTGCCAGATTGTCCACTTCAAAATAGTGAAAATTACTCTTAGCATACCTGGGTTATATAAGGCCCATATACCCTTAAAGTGGCCAAATACTAAAATATCATACGTTATCAGGGAAATTTGTGGAAATGCCCATTAGCTCGCTAACAGAATCCAAAACGGCCTACAATATAGACACTCAAAAAACAAATGAGCCATAATTTCCAGTTGCTCATTACACCCCACTCTAGGACAGTACCTTTCCGGCAGGATTTTATGCTTATAATTAGCCCATATTTTAAGTTCTATTGTGACAACACAACCACAGGGTGTCCCACATGTTTTTGTGGCACCCTTGTCTCAGTAAGTTGTCTCTGTAGATCCGATTCTGAAATACCAGGTGGGAAAATAAAGCATGGGGACACTAAAAAATGTTTCTTTAAGACCAGATTATTCATACCCTTCCTAGTTGTACTTAACACGGCCTGCTTTGAAAGTTTCCATGCCTTAAGCTTTTTAAAAAACTCAATTATACACTGTTCAGTGCTTGTGAGTATAGCTCGAAATGGTCCCCATCTGGGAGCCTCATCCCATTTCTGAAAAAAAATAAGAACACCTATCAGTCAACTGATCACACCACACTAAATTCTTACCCCGAAGGAGTGGTACTATATCATCATATAAAAAAAGGTAAAGAAAAATACCACGGGGTTAATCATGTTGAAGCCCCCTGTTTAATAGGCCAGTATGTTACAGATCTCTTCACCGGGTTCAGTCGGCTGCCCCATAACAGCTGAAAGAAAAGGTTATACAGCTATGTTTCCAACCTCAGAGGCACAGGGGAAACAACTCACAATCAAAAACAGCAGAACTATAAAGGTTTTTACCATAAAAATCTATTTAGCCCGAGTCACAGGAAATCCCTTCCATTTCTGGACTTTCAGATCTGCAATAGCCAGGGCAGATGCCCAGTTCTCACCAGCAGGGTCTGGGCCACCAAACTGAAGGCCCAACAGCAGCATAGGCCTGGGCAAAATCCTTATTCCAGCAATTTCTGTGGGACGTGAGTCGTGTCCCAGAGTAAGGGATGTCCCTCTACATTTTCTACTATTAAGGGTTGCACCTGAGCTATCAGAATATGTCTGGATTATGCCCAAGGCCAGTTCAGCAAAAACTTCGTCACCCACCAACAGGCAGATAACATCTGCTAATGCCACAGTAGTTGGAGATGGACACAATATCATCCAGTCAACATTCAGCAAACTTAAAGGTCTCAAATTATGCAAATTCAGCTTATCTCCCTGTTTAAAAATATAAATCAACAAGCTGTCTGCCAACACAGGGGGCAGAACAAATTTGCCGGACACAGTAGCATTATAGATTAATGTTATATATGGTAATAGCGTGTCAACCATTTTCTGATAAAATTCTCCTGGCAGCCCATCAGGCCCTGGGGTAGTCTTGCATTTCAAGGTAGTGATTGTCGCCCTGACCTCTTCCAGGGTAATCAGGAGTACTAAGGTTTGAATCATGTCATTCTGTAAGGTTTGCAATGACAAGCCCTTAAGAAATCCCACCAGGGTGTCATCTATCGGAAGCTCATGGCCAAACAGTGTGTTCTTAAGTGTGACTACAGCCCTTACAATAACCATATTAGAGCTAACCACGACCCTAATTTCCAATGTCAGTTGAGCCATATATTTAGCATCCACCCTGTTATGACAGTTGTCATAAGGATTCACTGTAAATGCTGTCCCTTGAGTTCCAAATTTCTGCTCCACAAATAGTGAATGCCCCTATCATATTGATATGCACATATGTCCTGTTTCACCTGCTTTATTTGAGAGGAATAATCCAGGCCATGCTCGGCTGAGAGTGACAACAACCGTTGCAAGTGGCTACGTAATTCTAAATATTTAAAACAGATAGATCGACTTGAGTTTTTAGTCATAAAACGAAACAATTGATGGATTTCCATTTTCGTATCCTGCCACCAAATAAGTGGATTCGAATATATGTCAGAAAGCGAAATCCTGGCTTCCATAAGTTCTTGTGATGCCAACCCTGACAAATAGTCTGCTAATAACGATATATTTAATCTCCACCAATTGTGGGTTACCGGTTTATTCTGCGAGAACCCAAGATGGGTCACACTCACAACCATAGAGTGATCTGAAGTGTCTACTGGCAAAATCTCATATTTCACACAAGGCATCTGTAACCCCTAGATGGCGCTATCCAAGGGGCTACTACCCCTGCCTGATTTGCCACTAACAGGTTGAGGGGCCTGGATCCAATGGCGGGTGCCTCCACCCAGAGGTCAGGGTTTGCAATAGTTAAACTTACTTGGTCACAGCCCTCTGGGACACTGCAACCCCCCTTTCTTCCCACTAGTGGCCCACACAATATATCAGAATTACCTTCACAGTATACACTTACCCCAGGACTAGTTCCGGCACTGGGACCTCCTGTGAAATAAGATACAGTGCAACAATCACAGTACAGTACTTTAACATAGACAAATACCTCAGGCAGTATAACTTTGCTGAAACAAGCAGCTCTGATTTATTTAGGGGGATATAACAAGGACAGGGGGAAATCAGGTTAAATAGCTTATCACTTTACTATCTACCTATGGCTCTGTGCACAGGCCTATCCCTACCAGTTACTGTCCCTGGGTACCCAAGCCCTAGTGGCTAGTCCAAACCGTGGCAGCTGGTAGCGGCTCTTTCACACAGTGAAAAGAAAAATTAGTTTAAACAGTCAGCAGTACAGTGATTCCATTTGGATTTAATGTGGCAATTCAACAGGGAGCGACCCTGAATTAGTACTCACGACCTCCAAACAAGATAGGGTCCTTCAGTGTCAGCAGGGCTACTCTTGAGCTCCACAAGACTCCTCACACATTTATATGGCAAACAGGCAGGCTGCTTCTCTATCACGTCGCAATTACTGCACAATACCGGGAAAACACAGCAGATTCAAGTCCTGACAGACCGAGTGCAATTTGTCAATTTCTCCAGTCTTCTACAGGGTGAGCCTGGTTTCTACTCTTCAGATATCCTTTGATTCTCTTCACAGGACGGATTTAGTCCTAACAAGCAGTTACACAAGCTGCAGACCGGAACTCTGGACCTTACACATGTTTTTTGACCAAAACTGTGCACTGAAGGAGCACAGGGTTCCTTTCCCCTTCACTGCCAGAGCTCAACTGAAACTCCAACAGACAAAACTGGGCGCTTCCTTTGAGTTCCTCCCAGTTCCTGACTGGATTGGCTGTCACTCACAATAGACTGCTGCTGTTGGTCCAAAAAGGAGCCTAAGTCTAAACTACATCTCCCAGAGTCACTGCCCATGCAATCCTCTTGTGGCTGGCTCAGACCATGAGTCCAAGTTCTGATTCGTCCAAGGCACCATTTTAGAGCTAGCTTACCCCGCACTGATTGGTCCAGTTCAGCAGTTCAAAACCAGAATGGGGAACTAGGCAGACACAGTTCTGACTGCAAAGAAAGCAGGTTAGACAAACTGTATTTTCATTATTACTCTACATGATTTCTGGCAAACAGTTACATCTTTCAGATAGGTTCCCTTTGCACTCTAGTGACTGCAAAATGGAGTGAATTGGCAGCAGCTTGAGTGGTACTCAATCAAAGAAACACACAGTCCCCCATACAAACTAATTATGTCTGCAAGCAGACAGCTCTTAAAGAGACAGTACCAGAGGTTCTAAAAACACTCACTGATAAATGGCTTAAACGCCAAACACCATTCAGGCTTGGAGCATTCAAGCAAGCTCCTGGAAGTCTTTTGGGAACCCCCATTTGCAGGGGGGTTACACATCCATCTGGACAAGAAATAAAATCTATCCTGGTAGACAAAGTACCCTTGCAAAAGGTATGATCTGGTGGAATCCTCCCTGACAAAACCCTGTTCACTAAATGGGCAGATGCAACCATTTCATTCAGGAAGTTAGAATCACTAAACAGTTTCACTGTGGCCCCTGTCTTGTCCGTTAAGGACAATACACAATTAAAATCCCCCCCTAGGAT
Source organism: Neoceratodus forsteri (assembly GCA_016271365.2). NCBI lineage: Eukaryota > Metazoa > Chordata > Ceratodontiformes > Ceratodontidae > Neoceratodus > Neoceratodus forsteri. The sequence goes on from JADMNL010000036.1 coordinate 73,996,015, forward strand.
CACAGATCTAGTTGTATAAAGATAAGGCCGTATGGCTGTCATTAAGTGAACTCTCAGAAATTTAGACTGTGGGTTATAGACATTAATACATCTATATTCCTGCCGTTGATAAACAACATCCAAAATTAAAACCCAACCGGGGATCAAGTCAACCAATCATGACACTGAGAACCCCTTAGCATTAAACAAGATACCTACCCCAGTGCACATTTCCTCCTCCAGCAACCAAAAGGACGCCCCCACCAAACCGTTCCCGAGATGCAACAGCAATGTCATGCAAGGTATGCAACCTAGTGTCTTGCAAAAAATAAGCAGATTTCTGCAGGTCACGTAAAACAGGAAAGGTGGCAAGCCATTTCCTGTGCGATTTTATGCTATTCATATTTAACGAACTGCAGGTTAAGGCAAACGATAACATGGGTTAGATAGGTATAGAAAAACATACACCTATGTCTGGGGAGGTTTAACATTTGTTCACTTCCTGCTAGAGAAGCGAGAGTGACTCAACATGCCTTCAGTGTCTGTCATTGCCTCATTGCCTCTGGCTGTGAGGCCGCCACCGAAGAGGCATCGGAGTCCTCCTCTGACTCAGGTGACTGCTTCCTCTTATCCAGAACTGCAAACTTATTCCTGGTACTGACCCAGGTAGGTAATGCCCAGTGCCCTCCCTGTGACACCCAGGACCCAGTGCCCCTTTAGGAGTGTCTGCCCCTCTTTTGTTCCCATGCAGGTTCAGTTAGAGGAGGCATCTCAGAACTTTGTGGGACATCAGTCACCTGTACCGGTAAGTCAGAAGTGTCCCTCTCCACTGGACCCTGCATAGCGTCAACAGTGGATGCTGGTTCCATCAGATCCACACTGGCAGAAACCTTGCCTGGAGTATCATTCTGAACATCTGTCGCAGAATAAGGAAGATCATAGTCCTGGGACTGCGGGATCAAAACCTCCTGGGCTCCCGAAGCCCGAGCTGGCAGCCCCGGGACCAACTGTGGAGTGGCTGCTGTACGGAGCACAAGTTGATTAGTGGCAACTTGTTGTTGAGCCCTGGTAACCATGTCATCCTAAGCCTCACCATCTTTAGAAGGAGAGTTATGTATGGCCCAGGGGCAATTGGCATGTGTGTGTAGTGCGTCTTCACACAAATTGCAAAAGGTAGGATTGGGACAGGAGATGCCAATATGCTGAATACCCCCACACAGGAAACACTTCAGCTTATCACATGCACTATTCAAGTGCGTTTATGCCCCACAATGAAAACATGTTTTGGGCTGTCCTGCATAAAACAGGAAACCCCTATCCCTTCCCAGAAAAAAACAACTAGGGAGGTGTTGAACAGAGCCATTATTGAGAGGGAGGTGCACCTGAATTAGCCAACCTCCGGTCCAAATACGCAGAGAATCCATAATAGGGTCAGGGGCCCCCAAAACAGTACATTTATAATTTAGTCAATACAGAATATCCCTGATAGCCACATCCTCATTCGTGAATGGAACAGTTATTGTCCAAAATGCTGGCTTGGACAGGGGGATAGCCACAAACGGTTTTACCATGCTGCCGCGACATTGAACACGGAGACATTCCCTGACAGCAACAGCCGCAGTGATGACTGTCGGCATTGCAGTGTCAGGGATGCCTCTGTGTTTCTATCAGGGGGCTGCACCTCCCCAACCCCCCCATGTTGCGGGCTGCGCCCCCCCACCTCCGGTGTCTAGGATTCCAACTCAGAGTTGGAGTTGGATGGGGGTGGGGGCCATACACCCTGTGAGGCAGTCTCAGGCACTGCAGAGACCATCTCAGTGACGTGCGGGTTTTGCCTGATTCTTGTCACTCTGATGGTCTTCGCAGTGGAGGAGTCGCTGCGGTGACGGTATACCACCACAAATGGAGACCATAGCACAGTATGCCTCACCTCCTGGTATTTTTGCCAGAAGAATTCCAACCCATTAGGTGTCTTAAAACTCAAGTCAAAAATTGGGTCCCCAAGGTATGAATCAGTGCATACAGTTCCATAGCAGAGAATCCCATATTGCCTAAGATAAGGGTGCTTCGCACATACAGCCTATCCGGGTAAGTCTCCAGGCTTCCCCAATACCTAATGTGGATAGCATTTCTTCATTTCACAAACTCAGGCAGGGTATGAAAGAGGCTTGTATATGTCCTGGCGTGCAGTCCAGCCTGAGCCAAAGCCAATGGGGGTTTATGTCCAGTGCACCCCGAGCTCGGGTCTGGTCCATCACCCTGGGGGGTGGGAAAAAGGTGTGTGGACCTTGGGCTCCGATCTCTAGAGGGTCCATGTCTCCCCTCCTTGTTACAGGGGGTGCTATGAATAACCCCAGCATCCACAACCACACTACGTGGTAAACTAAGTGCAGGGTGTTGTATGAGTAGCAACACAGGAGATAAAGACAAAGGGTAATGTACGTCTTCCATATCAGCTTGCACAACACAACAGTTTTGCACAGGTGACATCCATGGCTGGTTCCCCTGAGGCCTGAGCCAGCCTGCATTCTGGAGAGCATCCACATTGATAACCCTAGTACAAGACAAATTACCATCAAAATCGGGGGGACAGAATGTTCAGATCCCACCCCAGATCCCCTTGAACAGTAGAACATGGAGTCGGGCCCCCCCATAGTCTAGGGCATGGCCTCCGCACACATTTCTGTAGGCAACACCACTCCCGTACCCCCATTGTCAATCTCCTTGGCTGTGCTAGGGAGCTCCACAGTAAAACAAGAGGCAAAAATATTACCTGGTTGTAGCGGAGATGATGTGTTGTCCTCCATATTCATCATCGGGAAACCCAGTTCCGCCGGCCATGTTGAACACTGACCCACTGTAATCTGTTCGATCTGCGCCATCACACCATCTTCTGATTTCCTGTTTCCTCCTCCGTTCCGTTTCACCCTCTAAGCCAACAACGCAGATTGTTCCGCTATAACTCCCTGCAACAGGCATCACTTGCATTCCAGATCAAGAAAAATATTGTCCTCCACATCCTCTGGGGATTGTCATTCAGGTGAAGAACCATCCACTATTCCAACATCAGGATTCTCGCTAGCGCTTGCCGTCTTGCATGCTGCCACTTCTAGGGTTCCAGAAGCAGAAGGGAGAGCAAACCCTCCTGCTTCCTACAGGGTCTGTTCATGAAAAAGGGTTACCAAAGTGTGACATGGGAGTGAAATTTTCAAATCGACCATAGAAGAATTGTATGATACAGGTTAAGATACTATGACCCATATATGAAAAAAATCACAATGTTTTAGGATAAAAAATGTTAAGGTTTCTAAGAAAAATGGGGTCTAGTGTGATGACTGTAACATTACACACCATGATGAGTGTAACAATACACATCACACACTGTGGTGAGTGTAACAAGACACACCACACATCACTACAAGTGTAATAAAGGGTGACCATAGATGAATTGTGTAATACAGGTTAAGATACTATGACCCACATGTGAAAAAATCACAATGTTTTAATGTAAAAAACATTAAGGTTCCCAAGAAAATTGGGGTCTAGTGTGATGATTGTAACAACACACTGTGATGAGTGTAACAAGACACACCACACATCACTGCAAGTGTAATAAAGGGCACCACACAACTGTTAATGAGTAAAAAGGTTTACTTATGTAGATTGAAGGCTTTTTAAACAGGACATTACATTAAAAAACAACGTTTATTATAATTACACTACTTTAAACTATTCTACATGGCACGGAACACTCAAGACCATTTGACAGGAGAGGAATAGAGCACTCAAGAATTAGTAGTAGTAAAAAATTTATTTTTGTACAGGAATAAAACATGTCATTTAAATAATATAATCCAGTTTTCAAAACAGTCATGTACAAGCTCTCTAAGTTTCACATAATATCAAGACAACCACAAACATGTAGGTACAAAGAATAAATACACAAAGATCTATCCCCTAATATTTATACACCTTACTCAACAACTAGATTACCAACATTATATAAAGGAAAAGGGAGATAAAAATCACTATTATACACATACACATGTATAGACATAACACTTTTCTAGCCCCTCAATGAACCTTTTAGTAGTTTTCTCAGCTCGCAGTAGGGGAAGGAGTATATTCCAACATACTGATGCTCGATACTCAAGGCCAATCGACAGGAGAGGAACAGAGCACTCAAGGCCATTTGATGGTACAAAAGAGTCAGCATGCACACTCCACATGATCCTTCAATCAAGGGAGAGGCATGGAACACTCAGGAAAATTTGATGGAACAAAAGATGGGATATTATAAAAAGGTGCTCGGAAATGCTGCATTCTGATTGGCTGTTAGGAGTCCAAAAGCCTTACAATAATCCCTGTTACACTCTCATGTACAGCCTGATCACCATTGCATAAATTTTTATAATTGCAGTAAGGCACTCCCAAGAGTTAGTCAACAGTCTGTTAAATACCCCACCAGCGTCAAAGGCACCAAAAGTACACCCCCCAACCACAACCCACCAGTAGGGAAGCTGCATGGTGCTCATGAAGGCTGAATATGAATGCCCACACACGCTGAGTCAAAAGACTGGCTGGGACATGCTCCCAGGCCAGCATAATAACCACAGCATAACTACACCACTTTTTTTATTTTACCCAGACGCAATGATTCGGACACTCAGAAGCATCAGGGTTGTGTGAGTATTCATATTTGGCCATAATGAGACCAGCGTCAAAGGCACCAAGAGTGCCCCCTCTAAACCACCACCCCCCAGCAGGGAAGCCACATGGTGCTCAGGAAGGCCAAATATGAATGCTCACACAGGCAGAGTCAAAAAACATTTTCACTTTTTCTGTATACATTATTACTATATAACATTTATTTCAACATTAAAAAACAAAGCATTCACAGTTCACAGTACATTAAGCCACCAACCCCACCCCCATACAAAATGCATGGACAGCAATGACAAAGAATGCCCAAAATATTATTTCAGTCACTGCCCCTCTCACACGTACTTATAATGACAAAACAATGAGACCTAGCCCTTCGTCTGATGAACCCTTGCACCAGACCATGAGTAAAATGACTCCACTACCTACACAGCTCAGTTACAAGGAGGTTCTGGGAAGGAAATTGTAAACAATACCTAAATAAAAATAATACAACAGGACACAGAAGGTACATCAAAATATTTGGCAACAAAAACATACCCTGGTAAAATAGAACATCAACTAAATTAATAGCACATTTAAAATGTATTTTATTCTACGGTAACCGGGTAAGGCCCACTAGGTACAGGTGCCTGTGTTCAGGAATGACCAGAGAGCACAGGGGAAGTTCAAGGATTTAGGGATTTGCTCAGAGTTATACAGTATGCAAGTGGAGGTTGAAGGAATCAAACCCAGGTCTGTCTGTTAGATGTACCAAGCTCATTCACAGCTTCTACCTTCTAGGCTATGCATCGTTGCTGCATTGGAGCTGACACAGTTAGCATCGCAATGAAATTTATTGCACTAGAACTCTGACATCCAGAACAAAACACCAGGATGCCTGAACAAGCATTTAATATTGTTGCTGCTATGCAACCCATGCCTCTGAGTTAAAACTGTCCAGAGGAGATCTCCACTACTAAACTCTCTCAAAAGGGGAACATGTACAAACAAAAATGCAGGTAAATGGGCCGGGATCAAACCACAGAGATTACATGCTTGACAATACAGGGACATAATCCTTTTAAAATGCATACTAACTGGCTCCATTTCTATCCTCACTAATGACACTCATGAGAGAACGTGAAGGGCGTTCAGACACACCACAGGTTTTGGTGTGTTTCACTAACTCCAGCAAGTTCAGTCAGTGAAATGAAAAGCCCCGGCCCCCATCTCCAGAATCGGAGAACTTGCATACTAATGCCACCAGTGAACAATCGATCCTATAGGATTGGTCTTGGTTGCCCAGTTTGCTAACTGTCACTCGCCCCCCATGATGGTTGTAACTAGTCACTCACCTCGTGGTGGCTGTAACACCGAGGAGTAGCAAAGACACTGCTCTTTAACTCTCACTGGATGTGAAGGAAAAGAGGAAGATCCAGTCACAAACGTAACTTTTATACTGCCACCAACTCAAACTGCTTTTCTGGCACAGACACAAGACAAGTATCACACTGGGCTACCAGACTGACTCCCCACCTGTGATGTGCAAACATAAGCCAATCTAGGACACCAAGTCAGGTGGGCGATCAAACGGCCACATAGCATCGTTGTGCTAGGGGCCATGGACAAATCAATGTTTTCTCTAAGAAGCTGAGAGATCCAGGGAGCAAGGAAAAGTGCAAGAATGTTAAATAACTGACTGGAAGTCAGTGTGAGGTTCACTGTGATGGGTGTAACAAAGTAGGACACTACACGTTACACCCATTTTGGAAACTATCAAGCATCTCTGCAGCCAAAGAGAATAAAGTAAAGGGCCAGGACAGTGTGGATATCTTAAAACAAGATGTTTTGAGCAACATTGTACTTTAGTTTGAATATTGTGAAGTAAAATGAGTTCATAGTAGCAAACAACAAATACGTTGGTTTTGATGTCATATTTTGAGGCAAGAAAATCAGTGGTAAATTAATTTAAAAAAATATATATGTTAGGGATGTAATTGCCAAAAAACATTATGTTACTTATCTCTACTACCAACTACCCTTAAAAAGCACCACTTGTATTAGGGAAATCTTTTTTTATTTTTGTAACACAATTCAGTCAAAGTGATGGGTGCCTTGGTAACCCCTTTTTGTGAACAGACCCTACACAGCCAACTCCACTCTGGCACCATCAGCAGCCATCCACATGGACAGCAGGGCACCTTACCTAAGAGCAGGGGAATTTCCCCAGTGACCTTGCTAGATTTCCCCCCACTCACTAAAATCCCACCAACAGCTTAATCTGGTTCAAGGTCAGTTGGCATTCATCTGTATCCTCCTCCCCTTGGTCAAACCTGAAAATAGGCAGAATTTGCCTAGTGCACTTACCCGGTCAACAAAAACTAAATGAATACATAAATAAATAAAATTTGTGGAAGGAGACTAGAGCTGCTATGCCTCTGGTGGAGCCCTCTGCTCCTGTGGCAGATGTAGTGGTGGAAGCTGTGGAGGAAGAAGAAGACCCAGTAGGTGGGGGAAGGCACAGCCGTCTGCTCAGTCCTTCCCCATCACTGTTCACTGGTCCTCCCTGTGGCAGAGGGAGAGGGCAAGGAGCATTGTCTAAGCCAGCTGATCCCCCAGGGCCCAGGGGTCTGCTCTTCCTCCTCGTCTGGCAGCAGTGGTAAAAAGCATTTGTCAATGATGAATGTTTGCTTGCTGGCATTGGCAGTGGTAGTGTAGAAGTTACAGAGCTGCGTAATAGGAATGGCAGTGAAGTATTGAACTGAAGCCAACCCCACCACCACCCTGCAGAGAATGACAGGCATTGGGGTGTGCGTTTGGGTCATCAGGCATAACGACCATGTCATTTCACCACACCCTACCCTGCAGACACTGACAAGTGTCACAGTGTTCCTTGGGGTCTTTGGCCCTTATGCGCACCCCATTCCATTAGGAAATACAGTGAGATGGGTGCGATATAGGAGAACGGGGTGAAGTTTGGGGCCGAAGAGTCCTAGGCATACCTTGATGCCTCTCACTATCTGCAGGGTGTGGAATGGTATGAGCATTACAGACAAGAATCCCAAGTCACACCCCTGATGCCTGTCATTCTCTACAGGGTTGGGCGTTATGGTTGGAAACCCTAATACCTCAGGCATTCATTGGTATTTTCACTCCAAATTTTCAACATGTTTATTTTGTGACCCCACCTCATGAACAGGGGGAATATCAGTTTGTTAGTCGAAAGCTGCTTATGCACAGCGACTACGGCATTTAGCACCACAGGTGCAAAAACATTCCGAACAGGATATAAAAAATGACAGCTGTACTGTTCATGGGGAGGTGTAAACAAGCATTTGTCAATGCCGAATGTTTGCTTGCTGGCATTGGAATTGGTAGTGTAGGAGTTAGACAGCTGCATAATAGGAATGGCAGTGAAGTACTGAACTGAAGCCAACCCCGCCACCACCCTGCAGATACGAACAGGCATTGGGGTGTGTCTTTGGGTCATTAGGCATAATATTGCGCCATTTCACCACACCCACCCTGCAGACACTGACAAGTGTCACGGTGTTCGGGATCTTGTGCCATTATGCACACCCATTCCATTAGGAAATACAGGGTGAGATGGGTGGGGTATAGGAGAATGGGGTGAACTTATGCCAAAGAGTTCAAGGCATACTCATGCCTCTCAGTGACTGTAGGGTGGAATGGTATGAGCATCACAGGCAAGAATCCCAAGTTTCACCCCTGATGGCTGTCATTCTCTATAGGGTGGGGCGTTATAGTTGAAAAGCCTAATACCTCAGGCATTAGTTGGTATTTTCCTCCAAATTCTCAACATGTTTGTTTTGTGACCCCACCTCATGAACAGGGGAATATCAGTTTGTTAACCCAAAGCTGCTTGCACAGTGACTACGGCATTTAGCACCACAGATGCAAAAATATTCGAACAGGATGTAAAAATGACAGCTGTACTCTTTCATGGGAGGTGTAAAAATGGCTATGTTGCAAATGTGCAGTAAAAATATTAAAAAAATGGTGAACTCACGGCAGTACATAGAAACTATACAGCACACCCGTAATATAGTTAGGTTGGGGATTTCTTACAGCAGATTGTCAACTCAGGCATTTTGGTGCCTCCAATCATGAACAGTGTCACTGTGATTTTCTTTATCTGTGCCAAACAATGATTTCCCACAGCGACCACGCATCTCTGCACTGAAAGTGTGAAAACACACTTCGGCCATGTTGTGAAAAATGGCAGCTGTACTGCTCATAAGGAAGTGTGGAAAAATGCCACTGGTGAAAATCTGGACTGAAAATATTACAAAGTCATGAACTAATGGGGGTGCGTGGAAACTGTGCAATGCTCACTCGTAACACAGTCATTTTATGGAGTTTTGTCATCAAATTTTCAACATAGCCATTTTAAGACCTCTGCTCATGAACAGTGCAACTGTGATTTTCTTAATCTGTCCTACACATTGCTTTCGCTCACCAACAGCACCATTGTGCGCTACATGTGCGGAAACACATTTTGGGCGACATATGAAAAATTGCAGCTGTACTGTTCATACGAAGTTTAATAAAATGGACATGTTGAAAATCTGGAGTGAAAATATTAAATTTGCAAACTTACGAGCATGCATAGGAACTGTGGAGCATAGCTAAGTAAAAGTCATTTTGAATTTTTCACCAAATTCTCAACATAGCCATTTAAGACCTCTGCTCATGAACAGTGTCACTGTGATTTTCTTAATTGTCCTGTACATTGATTTACGCCTTACCGACTGCGCCATTATGCGCTACATGGGTCGGAAACACATTTGGGTGAGATGTGAAAAATGACAGCTGTACTGCTCATAAGAAGGTGTGGTACAATGGCAATGTTGAAAATCTGGAGTGAAAATATTGAAAATTTATGAACTAACGAGCGCAAGGAACTGTACAACGCAGTCAGAAACATTCATTTTTTGAAATTTTTCACCAAATTCTCAACATAGCCATTTTAAGACCTCTGCTCATGAACAGTGTCACTGTGATTTTCTTAATTTGTGCCGTACATTGACCTCGCACACCAACTGCGCCATTGAGCGCTGCATGGGCAGAAACACATTTTGGGTGATATTTGAAAAATGTCAGCTGTACTACTCATAAGAAGGTGTGGTAAAATGGCAATGTTGCAAATCTGGAGTGAAAATATTGAAAATTCGCAAACTTACGAGCCTGCGTAGGAACTGCGCAACGCACGCTCGTAAAACAGTCATTTTTGGGAATTTTGGCACCAAATTTTCAACATGGGGTTTTTGAGACCCCTTCTCATGATTGATGTCACTGTCATGGCGTTATTCAGGTCCAAAGGGTGATTTCGCAGTCACTGCGCAGTCACTGCGCGAAATCACCCTTCGGACCCAAATAACGCCATGACAGTGACATCAATCATGAGAAGGGGTCTCAAAAACCCCATGTTGAAAATTTGGTGCAAAATTCAAAAAATGCCTGAGAGATGCAATAAAGTTGAAACCTCCCTATCTAGCCCATTATACAGCTTACTGGCATTTCCTCAGTTCGCGGTCGGCTTTGAAGAGTGCAGACGTGTTCCCGGTCCACCGAAGATCATCGCGCCGAGGTCCGGAGGTAAGTATGGGGTGAGGGGAGTGGGGAGGCTGGGTGCGCAGTGGGTGGGTGCGGGTTGTGGGAGCGGGGACACTCACCGTTGGACGTTTTTCCACAGTAAAAACAAAAACAACGGCGTGGATGTTTGCCACGCTGGGGTGGCTCCCAGGTAGCTAGAAGGACGTTGAGGCGCGTTCAGCCGACGGAGATTAGGCACCCCGTTGGCCCTACGATTGGCCTTGCGCTGGGTGGGCCCCAGCGTGGCACTCACTGGGGGACAGTGCACCTGTCGGCTATATGATTAGTTGCCCCAGCATGGCATTTTGTAGCGTTTGGGGAAGCGAAGGAACGAGCACAGCCGACGGGATTGGGCACCCGTCGGCTATACAGTGCGTGTGTGCGGGCGGCGTCTGGGGAGCTGCGCGTGAGCAGCCTTATCTGTCGCTGCTCACTCAAGCGTAGCTCCCCTTTCAACTGCCACTGCATTTTGGAGCGATGTCTAGACAGCTCCAAAATGCATGACAGGGCCGCGCTGCCAGCCCAGTGCCTGAATTGGAGGAGGAGGTGAAACACCTTCGAAATCTCCGATGATGGCACTATGTTTCTTGCACATGCGTGCAAGCAAACATAAAAATGGCAATGTTGCAAATCTGCAGTAAAAATATTTAAAAAAATGGTGAAGTCACAAGCGTACATAGAAACTGTGCAATGCACACCTGTAATATAATTACGTTGGGGATTTTTTTACAGCAGATTGTCAACTCAGGCATTTTGGTGCCTCTGATCATGGACAGTGTCACTGTGATTTTGTTTATCTGTCCCGAACAATGATTTCCCACAGCGACCACGCATCTCTGCGCTGAAAGTGTGAAAACATACTTCGCCCATGTTGTGAAAAATGACAGCTGTGCTGTAAATAAGAAAGTATGGAAAATTACCACTGGTGAAAATCTGGACTTAAAATATTACAAAGTCATGAACTTACGAGGGTGCGTGGAAACTGCGCAATGCTCACCGTAACACAGTCATTTTATGGACTTTTGTCACCAAATTTTCAACATAGCCATTTTAAGACCTCTGCTCATGAACAGTGCAACTGTGATTTTCTTAATCTGTCCCAAACATTGCTTTCACACCAACAGCACCATTGTGCGCTACATGTGCGAAAACACATTTTGGGCGGCATATGAAAAATGGCAGCTATACTGTTCATAAGGAAGTGTAATAAATTGGCAATGTTGAAAATCTGGAGTGAAAATATTAAATTCACAAACTTAAGAGCATGCATAGGAACTGCACTACGCACGCTAGTAAAATAGTCATTTTTAGGAATTTTTTCACCAAATTTTCAACATAGCCATTTTAAGACCTCTGCTCATGAACAGTGTCAATGTGATTTTCTTAATGTGTCCCATACATTGATTTCGCACATCGACTGCGCCATTGTGAGCTACGGGGCGGAAACACATTTTGGGCAAGATGTGAAAAATGACAGCTATACTGCTCATAAGGAGGTGTGATAAAATGGCAATGTTGAAAATGTGAAGCGAAAATATAGAAAATTTGCAAACTCACGAGCGTGTGTAGGAACTGTGCAACGCACGCTTGTAAAACAGTCATTGTTAGGAATTTTTTCACCAAATTTTCAACATAGCCATTCTAAGACCTCTGCTCATGAACAGTGTCACTGTGGTTTTTTTAATTTGTCCCGTACATTGATTTTGCACACCACGACGCCATTTTGCTACATGGGCAGAAACACATTTTGGGTGAGATGTAAAAATGACAGCTATACTATTCATAAGAAGGTGTGGTAAAATGGCAATGTTGATAATCTGGAGTGAAAATATTGAAAATTAGCGAACTTATGGCGATGCGTTGGAACACTGCGTACGCATGCTCATAAAACGATAAATTTTGGAATTTTCCACCAAATTTTCAAAATAGGCTTCTTGAGAGCCCACCTTATGAACACTGGCAGTGTCGCTTGTTAATCATTCCCGAAAGGAGATTTTGCGCAGTGACTGCAAAATCACCCTTCCGGCCCAAATAACGCCATGACAGTGACAGCATTCATGAGAAGGGGTCCCAAAAAACCCATGTTGAAAATTTGGTTCAAAAATTCCAAAAAATGCCTGAGATATGCAACAAAGTTGAAAACCCCCCATCTGTCCCATTATACAGCTTACTGGCATTTCCTCAGTTCGTGGTTGGCTTTGAAGAGTGCAGACGTGTTCCCGGTCCACCGAAGATCATCGCGCAGAGGTCCGAGGTAAGTATGGGGTGAGGGTGTGTGTGGAGAGGCAGGGTGTGCAGTGGGTGGGTGAGGGTTGTGAGACAGGGCAGGGAGAAGCGCTGTGGGACCGTTTTTAATTTTCAGGTTTTTTTTTTAAATTGATGACGCGGGACATTTGCCATGCTGGGGTGGGCTCCCAGCGTGGCACAAGGACGGCTGGGGGGGGCCATGGAGCTGATGGGGGATTGGGCACCCCCGTCACCCATAACATCTATTGCCATGCTGGAGTGGGCTCCCAGCGTGGCACCCAGTACTCGGGAAGGGTTAAGAGAACAGTGGAGCCGACGGGGGATCGGGCACCCTCGTCGGCTATTCTATGAGTTGCCATGCTGGGGTGGGCACCCAGCGTGGCATATGGAAAAACTTTGGAGGGCGCAGCACAGCCGGACAGAGATTAGGCACCCCGTCAGCTATATGTGTGTGTGCGGAGGGAGGGCAACGCAGTATGCGTGTGTATGTTTCTGTGTATGTGTGTGTGTGTGTGGGGAGTTGCGCATGAGCAGGCGATATCTTATCGCTGCTCACTGAAGCGTAGCTCCCCCTCTCAACTGTACTCCACTGCATTTTGGAGCTTGTCATAGACAGCTCCAGCATGCATTGGCAGACAGGGGCCGCGCCTGTCAACACACTGACTGAATTGGAAGAGGGGGTGACACACCTCTGAAAACTCGGATGATGGCACTATGTTTCTTGCACATGCATCAAGCAAACATAAAAATGAAGCTCCAGCTGAGAAGAAGTCTGCTAAAGCTGAATCTGTGAAAGTGGAGGCCCCCCCCCCGAGGAGTTTGAGGAAGAGGAGTATTTGGAACCCCTAGATCTGCCCCCAGCCAGGCTCTGTGGTGCTGCATGTTTGCTGACCAGGACATCTACCATGCCATCCACAAGCCATACCAGAGGCCTGTGTTAACCCTCCCAGACGCCATCCCCTGCCTTCTGGCGATGTGTAAGGCAGCAAGAGTTAAGATGGATGGCTCAGTTCTGACACACTGAATGCTAGCTATAGAAATGGAGTTTGGCTGGAGCCAGGAGAAGCCCGCCATACCAGTGCAAGAGAATTACCAGAATGGTCTCAGGCAGAGCACTGGATAAGGCGTAGAATCCGCCTGGAGTACCCCAGGCCGACTACCCCTACCTATCTAAGCGGTTATGGGACATTGGAGAAGAGAAGTGGAGTGACTGGGTGTTTAGAGGAATGGTGGTGAAACTACAGAATTGAGCTGATGAGACCAGACCCCCTCTCGGAGCAGCTGGTCCTTGAAGCCAGGTCCCTGTGTCACTCAGCGGCCTGGGCTGACTTTGCTCAAGCACAATGCTCTGGTGCAGGATGTAGCGGGTAGTCCGCTCAAGCATTACGTGATCGTTGTGGATTCCTTCTGTAATGAAACAACTAAGCCAGATCCTGATTTCTGCTATTCCCCTGTGGTGAACCTTCCATCTAAATGAGGTATTGTAATGAATTGTTTTATCTGCCAGGACTGGAGTTGCTGTTGCAGTTTGTGACTGTTCCTACTTCTCACTGATGTGGAGCTTTAAAAAGAAAAAAGGAAAAAATTGAACCCAGAAGTTTTGCCTAAAGGTAGTCTGCTTAGGTCTGGGATTTTCTGGACTGTACTTCTATGTATGTTTCAAAGGCTTGTGTTTATGAAAAAAAAAAAAGACAAGTCACGAGGACTGAACGTTGTCTACCATCTCTACCTCGTTTGTGTAGATAGTGGTGATAATAAGAGTGAGTGGGTAGGCGGCTATGGTGTTGCGTGAATGCCTGCGTGAGTGCTTGGAAGCTGTGTGTGGAGAGTTTGTGTGTGTCTGAAATGTTAATGCAGTTTTCAAGTTTAAAGTGGAACAAATAGAATTGTTGTTTAAAAGATTATCCAGGCAGTTTTGTTTTTAAGTTTATTCTCTGTTGTTTTGGAGGCTGGTAGGGGGTCAGGAGCATGGGATCCACCTGCTGAAGTTTGTTCGTGGTTTTTAGGATCCCATGTCTTTCCAGCGTTCCTATGGGCAGGGAATAGCCATGGGAGGAGAGTATGCATATTCCCCCTAGTTACCCCGATAGTAGGCCAGGTGATCCATTCCCCGGAGAGGAAAGGATTTAAAGGGGGGGAGACTGTAAGCCCCTCATGTTCTAGGGCTTACTATAAGTTACCCTTTTCCTCACCCCCTGGGTTGCCATGATAGGCAGGTAGGGTTTCTTGTGTCTGCCTTTTGGGGTGGCTGCCCCTGGTGTGGTATAAATTTGGGCACTGGGGAAAGCTCAGGAGGCCGATGAGTACTGCAGGACTGAAGTGTGGGCTGGGTTCGAATCCCGGACCGAGACTTTGTGACCATTTCACTGTGGCTCTGGTCCAGTGCTCAGGTTTTGTAGAGGACAGCAGGGAAGTGACCAGTGGGCTGGGAGCTCGTGGTAGGAGTGGGACCACAGCCAGAGAGAGAGAGATGTGAACCCACCTTGTGCTCTGCAGTTCTGGGGCAGACCAGAACCCTTTCCCTTTTGAGTGAGCAGGCAGTGGGGGCACTGTGGTGGTGGCAGAGCCACAGTGTGGCCTTCCCCTTGGTGGCAGCTTGGGGAGGCTTACCCGTGTGGCACACTGACCGGAATGTAAAGTGGCCTGCCGGGAGTGAACTGTGCCAGGCCTAACATGTCCCCGCAGTGAGTTTGGGTGAGGAGTGGTTGGAGTTCCCAGCCTAGGCCCGTAGCTGCAGGAAGGGATGAGAGAGACCGACAGTTTGGAAGCCAGTTGCTAAGGAGAGCTCTCTGCATCGCTTCCTGACCCTGAGTCAGGTAGGATGCACAGCAGAGGGGCACTGGATCAGTGAGTGTCATGGGGCAGTTTTCAGTGAGCCCTGGTTAGGTTAGGCCTGTGGGTGCCCATTTTCGTCACTCTGCTGAGACTCACGTTTGTGCCGCAGCTCTGTGCTGCTGTTATACCTGTTCCTGCGACCTGCCTGTTTGAGGCTCCTGCCTCATGGAGCTATAACTGTTCATTTATTTAAAATCAATTAAATATTTTTATATTCTTTATTTGAGTGTGCATGTCTCTTATGAATCTCTTGTGCTGCCTGCTTTAACATACTTTGCCCCCAGGCCTCACTGCTCCTAGCCTGACTGCTATCTCCATCTCGTCTGAAGCTGTATTCCTACCTTGGCTGCTCACTGGAAGGAAGGACTGCCGGCATCCATCTTCTGTCCAGGTGAATTCTGCATTCCAATGTAGGCCGTGCATTTTATATCTTGCGGGGATCTGTGTCTTGTGCTTACTTGGCTTGTGCCCCCTCCTATTTTTTTGCCATCGGGACCTCCTAGATATTGGAGGGTGGGTTACACAGGGAAAGCAGTATTTGGGATCCATTGCAGAATGCTGGGAGGGAAGAAATATCCAAATTGTTTGGTTTCTGCTTATCTCTCCAAACCCTACATGTACTCTCAAGCCTGATTCCCAAGCAAGGCATCATGGATGTGAAATCTGTGTGTAGATCAGGCAGTCCCCTTTACTAGGACAGATATCCCTTATTAAACAAGCTGGTACATTTGATCCAGTATAGCGCCACACGTCAACATTATTCGTAATTAGAAAATGGGGATGCTAATTCTAGTATCCTGATTGGCCAGTACACTTGCTTCAGCGGGTGGGTATTTTTCAACAGAGCTCTCACAAAAAAAAAAACAAGTGCCAATTTGGGGTGCCCCATTACTTAGGGTATTCATGGGCACCCCGAATTTTCAATCTCAACAGCCGCTATTTGTTTTCGCTCACTAAGCAAACCGTAAAGTAGCAGGTGGGCCTATCTCCCCCTTTTGTTAGGACAGCAAGATCCTCTCTCCAACGGAAACCCCCCCCCCAGAATAATCAAGAAACAATTGTCAGACTGGAGAAAAAAATGCCTTTATCAACAGAAACACAGAGTGGTAGTTCTGGGAACTGCTAGTGTACATAGACGTCCATCTGTGGTATGGGAAATTAAGAAAATACTGGTCCTCTCATGCACGCTACTCATACCGGAACTACTGCTCTCCCTCTGTCTCTCTCTCTCTCTCGCTCGATAAAGCACTTTGTAGCAGGAGAAGTAAACAACAGTAAAAAGCTAAATACTGAACCCCCAAAATATGTTTTTTATTTATTGAATGACAAAAGCCATACTCAACGCTTTGCAGTACTACAGTGCAAGACATTAGCAGTGTCAGTGGCTCAGTAGGTAGCACACTCGCCTCTGAGGCCGGGAGATCAGAGGGCTGTGGGTTCAGTTCCCACATGTGGCACTTGGGTTAATATCCCAGTACTGACACTATAATGCAGCATGAAAGGGGTGCTGCATTTCTGAGGTGCCGTCTTTCGGATGAGACGTTAAACCGAGGTCCCATCTGCCTGGATTGGTGGTAGTTCAGGTGGATGTTAAAGATCCCATGGCACTTATCGAAAAGAGTAGGGGAATTTCCCCGGTGTCCTGGCCAAATTTCCCTCATTCACTAAAAAAAAATACCACCAACAGCTTAATCTGGTTCAAGGTCAGTTGGCATTCATCTGTTTCCCCCTCCCCCGGGTCGTGCCTGAAAATAGGCAGGATTTGTCTAGTGCACTTACCCGGTCAACAAAAGCTAAATAAAAAAATAAACAGTCCTACGGCCACCCACCCTTTCAACGTTCCCCCACAAAGTCCTCTGACCAAACCTCCACACTTCTTCCTGCATTAGCCCTGCTTCATAACGGTGCTCGGAGACAATTGAGACAGCAAGGTCTCCTCCCACAGTACCTACATGCTCTCGCTGTGATCGGCACTGCTTCATATCACTGCTTGAAATAATAGAGACAGACACTTTTAAAAGAAAGTTACAACTCCACAAGGCTAACTCAGTAAAGAAAGTACTGATACACAAGGCTACCTCACTACTCCACAATGGCAGTAACTGTATTCAGCTGCTTTTTTTGTAAACTACAGCCTCTCCACTAGGGCAAAAGTCTTTTGCTTCCCAAAAATACACATACATAATTTATAAAGAGACAGATTAATTATTTTGTTAGAAAACTTATTTGAAAGTAATTTTTTATTAACAATTTTTTATTAAAGTTATTTTTTTTATGGTGCCCATTTTCTAAGTGCAGTAATATCCTCCAGGGTGGGCAGTATTGGGAAATACAAGACCTTCAAGGGGCTATAAGGCTGCCCGCCTGTGACATCAGGCCTCATTACGCCCCTTGGCGATCTGGTATTTCCTAATATCGCCCACCCTGTCGTGTATTATTCTTTACAAAATTAAACATACTTTGCTTTAAACATAGCTCGGCAGGGAAAAAGAAACCCTCTAAGTAAATGTTATATGTCCTTTCATCTTTAAGCCATGGAGATGGAAAATGTAACACTGAGCCAAATACTTGATTTTTCAATTTGATTTTGTCCACTAATAACTGGAAGGGGCTCATGAGTATAAATGGCCCAGTTTCAGGAGTTTTATGGGACAACAAATGTGCTGTAGGCATTACATAGACATTGCATGCATAGACAAAGTCAGCAGAAAAAGATCATTGACCATCCAGTCTGCCCAGTTTTACCCTACTCTAGCCCTTTGGAGCCAGGGCTTTCATTCTGCTCCTGCCTTACCGCCCGTAACTATTAAGCCCTTACACTGTCTCAGCCTTTGCTGGTAAGCTGTTCCATGGCTTAATCGCTGTCTCTGTAAAGTAAAATCTTTTATACATCCCTCCTGAATCTCTTGTCTGCCAGCTTACATTCATGTCCCCTTGTTTTTGATGCACCATTCCTTCTAAATAACTCCTTGCAGTTTACCTTAGTTATTCCTTTCAGGAACTGCAAGGTCTATCATGTTGCACATCACATCACATCACATCATAACACATCACAATTACATCACATCACATGGCATGACATCATATGACATCACAATCACATGACACCACATCACATGACCACATCACAATCACATCACATCACAATTATGTGACATGACGTGACACAACACGACATGACACATCACATCACATCACACGCCATGCCACGTCACGTCATATCACACCACATCATAACATCACACCACACCGCATCACACCTCATCACATCACACACCACACCACATCACATCAATCATATCACATCACACCACACCACAACACGCCACGCCACGCCACGTCACATCATGTCATATCACACCACATCATAACATCACATCACACCACACACACTCCACACCACATCATCACATCACACCACACTGCATCACACCTCATCACATCACACACCACACCACATCACATCATATCACATCAATCATATTACATCACACCACACCACAACACGTCACGTCACATCACATCACATCACATCACTTCACATCATCACATCATCACATCACATAAATAAATAAAATAATAAAAATGTATTTATTAGGCGCCTTATCAAAAACCAAGCAACCGTACAATTCATAAATACACACACTTTAAAATGCAAACACACAATAATAAAATAATGATTAAAAGACCAAACATCAGTTAATAAAATCAACTAATTCAATTTCCAAATACCTGCTGCCACAAGTAGGTTTTTAAGGATTGTTTAAATCCCTCTACAGTTGTGCACTCCTGAAGCTGGCATGGTAGAGAATTCCAAAGGGTAGGGGCAGCATACTCAAAAGCTCTTGCCCCAGATGTTTTCAGACATACTCTTGGAATCTCTAGCAACCCCTTGTCGGCCGAGAGAAGAGATCATCCAGGGTGGTGAAGAACCAGGAGCTCTTTCAGGTAGTCAGGGCCCTGTCCATGTAGGGCTTTGAAAGTCAGTAAACCGACTTTAAAGGTGATCCGCCACTGAATAGGCAGCCAGTGCAGTTTGCGCAGAACAGGCGAAATATGACAGGATCGAGGAGACCCTGTCAATAGCCGGGCTGCTACTTTCTGCACTAGCTGCAAGCTGCAGATTTCAATTCCAGGCAACCCTAGGTAAAGGGAATTGCAATAATCCAAGCGCGAGGACACATGGGCATGGATCAGAGTGGGAAGATCCCCAGACAGAACCAGGTGCTTAATTCTGGTGATATTCCTAAGATGGTAAAAGGAAGATTTGACAACAGCCGACACCTACGAATGCAGGGTCAGCCCCTCATCAAAAATTACCCCCTGATTATGCACCCATTCAGAAGCCAGGAGTGAGATACCACTGAGAAAAATTCCCGAGGGTAGACCAACCCCTGACCCCCCTATCTGACGATCCGGATCCACTACCAACACCTCAGTCTTTCCTGAGTTCAACTTCAGACAGCTGGCATTCACCCAGTCCTGGATTTCCTTCAGACAGTTGTTAAAAACCGAGACAGCTCCAGCCTGGTCAGGTGTAAAAGACAGGTAGAGCTGGGTATCATCAGCATAGCAGGAAAACCTCAGCCCATACCTTCTTACAATGTCTCTGATGGGAAGCATGTACATTGCGAACAACATGGGGGAAAGCACCGAGCCCTGAGGGACTCCACATGACAGAGAAGTGGAGTCTGAAGAATAAATTCCTGACACCACTCTCTGTGTTCTACCCCTGAGGAATGATGTAAAGCACCTGAGGACCATCCCTGACAGTCCACAGATGTACTTCAGGTGCTCTAGCAATACCCCATGGTCCATGGTGTCAAATGCTGAGAGATCCAGAAGGACTAATATAGAACAACTCTTCCGATCTCTCACTATCAGGAGATCATTGAACGCATGAATCAGTGCTATCTCGGTACTATGTCTCTTACGGAAACTGGACTAGAGCGGTTCATAGATGTCATGGATGGGCAAATGGTCCTCCAGCTATGCTGCCACTACTTTCTCGATCACCTTCCCCAAAAAGGGAAGATTCGAGATAGGTCTGTAGTTGGTGTGGCAGTCTGGGTCCAAGGTAGCTTTCTTCAAGAGGGGTGTCACCACTGCTTCCTTCAGAAAGCTAGGAAACTCTCCAGATTCCAAGGAGCATCAGACTATCCACACAAGGACCGGGCCGATGACATCAATACAACCCAAAATTAGGGATGTTGGTCTAGGATTCAAACTACAGTACATAGGGTGCACAGTCTGGATAATCCACATGACGTCCATGAACTCCGGTCAGCTGAAGGTACTCCAAGAAAACCGAGGCGTAGTGACCTCGGACTGATCCAAAGCAATGTCCTTAGAGAGTGCCGGTTGGATACTGCTCTGATGTCAGCCACCTTATTAGCAAAGAATCGAGCAAGCTCATCACACTATAATTGCGAAAAGGCTTTCCACACCTGCAGACAGGCTGGGTTGCGCAGTCTGTCAACAGTGCGGAAAAGCAGAGCCGGTCGATTTTGAGCAGCCGCAATCTACCCAGACAGGGACTCTGCCTTCTTACGGGAGATTGCAGGGAGGAAGTGCTGACCGAACTATGAGAGTTCGTCGTCAACCCAGGCATTGAAGTCGCTCAGAACCATCAGTCTGGGCAACTCAAACGCCATGTCAATGACGAAGTCTGCCACTTCCTGAAGGAATTGCTTCTCATCACCAGGTGGACGATAGATGAGAGCAATCCGACAATCTACACCTGCTACTACGACACACTCGAATGCCTTAGCCTCCTCAACTAGTGCACCTGTGAGGTTAAGTTCTGTCTTGAAACAGACAGCAACCCCCCCCCCCACGGTCCAATCTCGGGCCGTGTATCACTGAGTACCCAGCTGGTGTACAGGCCTCCAAAATGGGGCCAGAGTTCTCATCCAGCCCGGTCTCAGTGATGCATGCCAGGTCCACTGTCTCAACAAGATCTGCAATAATTGCAGTCTTGTTTTTAATAGACCTGGCATTGCATAACACCGCCCGGGTCAGACGAACCTCCCGAGCCGCCCAGGTCACCAGCCCACCATAACTGGTGGTGCCCTTGGGTATGGAAGGACCATGTTCTGAGTTCCATTTCACCCCAGGGCATCTCCTTGATTTCACCACCCCAATACGATGACCCCACCTCATTCCCTCTCCACTGTTCGAAACCTCCTGTCCCTCTCCTTCTCCTACATACAATACCAAGCATTCTACAGTGTTGGTAAACTACAAACTCAAAAGGAGGAGTGAAAAAGGGGCAGAGGGCATGAAGAGCGGAAGGGGAACAGTGCACAACTGTGGAGACCAACATCCGTCCCTATTCTCACAGCTCAATCCGTGTGCTGAATTTTCTTTAACTACTATTATTACAAATTAAAAAACAATCCCCCAAAATGAAACTTTAAAAAAGGAAAATCAAAAATTACTCCTTAATAACAACAAAAAAAAAAAAATCACATATCACATCACACTGTGACGGACAGCATCTGCTTGTTATTCTATTGTATCATATTTGTGATGTAAATAAAGGTTTATTTGAATGTCTGCTGAGGGGAACTGGCAGTCAGCAGGCTCCTCTGGAAGACTAGCTTTTAAAGAAACCTGACCGTTTGACCCCAAAGCAGTTGCTTACTACAGCTAAACAACTGATTTACTTTTCTCTGTTGACACATAGTTGCAAGACTTCCTGGGACTATAAGGACACCAAGTTATCACACATTGTAAACCAGTCATTTACTTTGAGGTCCAGGAACCAGGATAAATTTTACAGCATCAGGAGGGAAGCCAGTGACAATTCACACCTGTCAGAGAAATGTTTGTCAGAATTTGTTTCTGAACATCAAAGGGAATGCTCTGAGGAGGAAAGAGACTGTATAAATCAATATTGCTATCTTTGCAGATTTCTTGCAAGCAGTAAAATTACATCCTTTTGGATACTCTTGGTCAGGTTACAAATTAATTACAGGACTAACAGTGACCTCATGAGCTGTGACCTCACAGGATAGGATGGACATTTTGGCTAATTATCACTCTGGCTGAAAGGAGTCGACTCTTCTATCTCTGGACTCCTAAGAGAACACACACCCGATGTGCTGGACTAAAAGGCACTTCTGTCAAAATAGGTGACACCAAACTGAAACTGAGGTAGAACTAGAAATTCAAGTACAAGACATTTTTGTTTCTGAAATTTACATTTCTTTTGGACTGTAAACATTTACCTATATATGTTTTGTGTTTTGTAATTATTTACAATTTTTTTTTATGTAAGTAGGTGTCTGCAGTTGTCAAGACTGCATTTTTTCATCTTAGGAACATTGCCAGGATTAGGCACCTTGTTCCACCTAGCGACCTGCCGGTTATGGTCCATGCCTTTGTGACATCTCGCCTTGATTACTGTAACTCTCTTTACCTAGGACTTCCTGGGGTTGATATCCGCCGCTTGCAGCTAGTGCAGAATGCGGCAGCACATTTGTTGACTGGGGCATCCAGAAGTTCTCATATTACCCCTGTGCTGCGCACTCTGCACTGGCTGCCAATACAGTGGCAGATCACCTTCAAAGTGGGTCTTTTGACCTACAAAGCCCTACATGGTCTAGGTCTCGACTATTTGAAAGAGCTCCTCGTGCCCTACGGCCCTCTGAGACAGCTCCGCTCGGCTGATGAGGGGTTGCTGGAGATTCCAAGGGTAAATTTGAAGTCTTCTGGAACTCGTGCATTTGGATTCGCTGCACCTACCCTCTGGAATTCTCTGCCCCGTCAGCTCTGGGAGAGCAGGACGGTGGGGAGCTTCAAGCAGGCTCTAAAGACTTTTCTATGGGAGAAGGCATTTTCTGCTTTGTTTTAACTGTATACTGTAGTTTTATAATATTCGTTTAGAGTTGTTTTATTGTATGTATTAAATATGTCTGTGTTTTTCTTGATGTGCAGCGCTTTGAAAACTTTGAAAGGCGCTTAATCAAATACATTTTATTATTATTATTATTTTGATTTCCTTAATTCTGCTTGAGGCTTTTCTCATTTTTGCATCTGAATACTAAGACAGTGTTGATATAGCTGACAGAATTGTTAAGGGCTTAAAATGTGTTACTGTCTTGCCAAGATAAGAAAATACCCGAGGCTCAATTGAGTCAAAAAAGGGGAGAATTGTGAACCAGGCTGGGTGCTCACTGGGTTAAGTATTGCACTGCATTTTCCCAAAGGTGTTGTGTTATTTGACCCTGTTAACTAGGTGTGCTAGTGAAAAAAGGTTCCTATTTTACCTCAAGACTCGAGACTAGTAGGTGTTTTGGACCCAAAACAGACAGGAGGGTTACCCTGCTTGTCTCCTGTTCACATATTGCACTTTGAGATTTGGCACTGTGGGAGCAGAGGGCCTGACCTACGGAGGGCATTTGTGACACATCTCACGTCACGTCACATCACGTCACGTCACTCCACACCACACCACACCACATCACAACATACCACATCACAACACAACACACCACACCACACCACACCACACCACACCACATCACACCACATCACACCACACCACACCACACCACACCACACCACACCACACCACACCACATACTAACATACTAAAAAGCCAGCAGATTAGGCCCAATGGTCTATCGAGTCTGCTTATGGATCAATGCCCACTCAGGGCACTGTTATAGCCCCCCCAAAAGGTCCCACCCCCAGTGTGGCACTGGGCGGCACCCTCCCCCTCTACTTATCCCAGCCTCTTTTGAACCCCTCCACAGTTGCAACTGTCACCAGTTCTGCAGGCAGTACATTCCAAGGCTCCACAGCCCTCTCTGTGAAGTAGTGCCTCCTTGTCTCCCCCCTTAGTCTCCCACCGACCAACCTCATCGAGTGCCCCCTGATGGCCCTTACCTCCCTCAGCTGCAGCACCCCCTCAAGGTTGACCCTATTTATTCCCTTGAGGTACCTGAAGACCTCTATCATATCCCCTCTGTTCCTCCTCTCCTCCAGCGAGTACAGGTTGAGCTCCTCTAGCCGCTCCACATAGGGCCTTCCCCCCAGACCGTGTATCATCCTGGTCACCCTCCTCTGGACCCTCTCCAGAACAGCAATATCCCTTTTTAAGTAAGGATGCCAAAACTGCATGCAGTATTCAAGGTGTGGCCTAACCAGGCAATTATACAGTGGAAGGAACACCTTTTGGCTCCTTGAGGTTATCTTCCTGGCAGTGCACCCCAGCATTTTATTTGCTTGGGCCACAGCCCTTCTGCACTGCTCAGAGTTGTTCATTTTGGCATCCACCAGCACCCCGAGGTCTATTTCCCCCATAAAAACTTGTAGTGTCTCCCCACTCCAAGGTGTACATATGCGCTGGGGTTTTGGCCCCCAGGTGGAGCACCCTGCATTTCCCAGTGTTAAACATTAGTTTCTGGGTGCAGGACCACCTCCACAGGGTCTCCAGGCCCTCCTGGAGAGCCAACGTCCCCTCCTCCTCATCCACCACTGATCACAGTTTTGAGTCATCAGCAAAGACGCTCATCCCACTCCTGATACCTCTTCTGATGTCTGAGATATAGGCATTAAACAGGAGTAGGCCCAGCACCGAGCCCTGTGGGACCCCACTAATGACTCTCCTGGGAGATGAGGCCTCCCCCCCACCATCCCCTTTTGTACCCTCCCCGCTAGCCAGTTTTCTATCCACCTTACCAACTGCTCCCCACCCCCATATCCCCCAGCTTCACCAGCAACCTGGGATGTGGCACAGAGTCAAACACCCTGCTGAAGTCTAGAAAGAGGACATCCACTGGCCTGCCCTGATCCAGCTCTCTCATCACCTCATCATAGAACTCCACCAGGTTGGCCTGACATGATCTGCCCCTAACAAAACCGTACTGGCAATCATCTAGGTGGCTCCATGCATTCAGATACCCCTCCAGCCTCTCTTTCAAGATGACCTCCATCACTTTGTCCACTACCGACAACAGGCTTACCAACCTGTAATTACCCAGCTCCTCTCTCAAACCTCTCTTGTGTATAGGCATGATATGGGCCATCCCCCCAGTCTTGCAGCACCCTCCCCGTCTGAAGGGATGCACTTAAGAGGCCCACCAGAGGTGCAGCCAAGGTATCAGCCAGCTCCTTAAGAACCCTGGGATGGATCCCATCTGGGCCTGGCGCCTTGTCCGCTGTTAGGGCCTTGAGTGCTTCCCACACCCTCTCAATGGGGATTTCCTCATCCATTGCCCTAATACATCTGCCTATCCCCATCCTCCCTGGTGAAGACTGAGGCAAAAAAATAATTTAGTACCTCCGCCTGCTCCCCTGCATCCTCTGCCCACCCACTCCCCAGCATAAGTCTACTAATCTGCCCCTTTCCTTTTCTTCTTTCTCTGATATACTTAAAAAACCTTCCCCACCTCCTTTCTAATCCCCTGTGCCAATCTCATTTCTGCCCCCACCTTGGCTGACCTCACCGCCGTGGTGACCCTCTTGGCTGCCCTATCATACTCTCCCTTGGATCTATCCCCCAAGAACGTTTGTATCGGCTATAAGCCACCTTTTTCTCCCTCACAGCATCTTGGACCTCCCTTGTCCACCAGCTCGGCTTCTTAGCTCTGCTCCAGTTGCGCCTCTCCTTCCTGCAGGCCTTAGTGGTCTCCAGGAGCCCTTTTTTTATAACTTCCCACCAGGCCTCAGTGCCCATACCTGGCCTGATCTCATCCAGGTGGCCCCTGAGGATCCTCTCCATCCCCTGATGTCTGCCCCTCTAAAATCTACCACCAATGTTTTTATGTGATCTACCCCCCCCCGGTCCATGGAAAACCAGACTGTGGTGTTGTCACTTTTCCACCAGTGGGTCCCCAACCACTAGGTCCCTGAAGAGCTCACCATCTGCCAGGACCACATCCAGGACATGATTCCCCGCATTGGATCAGTCACCAGCTGGGCAAGAAACACATCCTGGAAGATGTCCAGCAAGCGCTGTTCCTAGCCCGATGAGGACATCATAGTCCCCCAGTCTGCTCCTGGCATGTTCACATCCCCCAGTACCACTGCTCTTCCCTCCCCCATCCCACAGTGGTCCCTAAGGTTCACCACCAGGCCCTTCTTCTGTTCTTCCCTCTGACCGGATGATCTATATACCACCCCCATCTTCACCCACTTTCTGCCTGGAGCTTGTAGGGTGACCCATAAGGCCTCCACCTGATCCCCCACCTCCTCAACCTTGATTATCCCTCCCTAATCCATCCTTAATGATAAATGCCACCTGCTCCTTCCCTCCGCCATGTCCTTTCTGCACATGGTGTATCCCAGTAGGTTTATACATCACATCAAACAACATCATCACACCACACCACACCACACCACACCACACCACATCACATCAACACATTACATCATCACATCACATCACATCACATCACATCACATCACATCACATCACATCACATCACATCATGCCACATCATCACATCACATCACATCACATCACATCACATCACATCACATCACATCACATCATCTCATCCATACTTCTCAGCCTCTCAGCATTAAAAATCAGAGCACTGGCCTTTAAAAATCATAGCAAAGGGCCAGCATGTGTAGCACTTTCTTATTTTAAACAATAATATGTCTACAGATAGTGGGCTCCATATAGTTAGTGATACGGAATGTTCCTATCAACATAGTTCAATGATTTAATAGTTTGTGTGTCCAGAAATGGCTCTAACATTATGAGGAACATCAGTAAACCTATGCAGATCAAGGGTAAATTTGAGTGTGACAATCATAGTGCTATTCAAAATCCATAGCAGTTGAGAGGTATGATCACATCAAATCACTTCACATCATAACGTCACGTCACCACATCACCACAATATACCACACCACACCACATCATTACTTCACATCATATCACATCATATCACACCGCACCGCATCGCATCGCATCACATCACATCACATCACATCACATCACATCACATCACATCACATCACATCACATCATTACTTCACATCACATCACATCACATCACATCACATCACATCACATCACATCACATCACATCACATCATCACATCACATCATCATCATCATCACATCACATCACATCACATCACATCACATCACATCACATCACATCACATCACATCACATCACATCACACCACGTCACGTCATCACAACACATCATCACTTCACATCATCACATCACATTACATCACATCATCACATCAATTCACATCACATCACATCATCACATCAATTCACATCACATCACACCGCACCACACCATGTCATGTCACATTATGTCATCACATCACATCATCACAACACATCAACACATCATATCATCACATCAATTCACATCAAATCAAATTACATCACATCACCACATCATGTCACGTCACGTCACATCACATCTCATCACATGGATCTATGACAGTCGGTCGACAATTTCTTTGTCGACTGACATTACAGCGACTCCTTTATGTCAACCACATTTGCAGTTGGCATAAAGGTAGTCATATCAGACTTTGTTTTCTTTGGGGGGCTTTGCCCCAAACCCCCCATGCAGGGGGCTCTGCCCCTGCACCACCTGCTACTTAAATAATCAACTCTGTCAGAGTTGCTTCAGGGAGGGGGTACAATGCTCCCAGAAAGCAGTGCCAGGGTACCGTGTTGACACTACAGTGACCTGGCGCTGTTGTCGCTGTTAGTGTCGGGCGTGGTAAAGTTATCACCATAGCGACGGTACACCACATCCCATCACATCAAATCACACCACATCCCATTGCATTGCATTGCATCACATCACACCACTAGAGATTCATGAAATTTGTGTATTTCGTGAAATATTTTGCTGATGTGAAATGCAAAATTCCACGGGCAAAATGCATAATTTCACCTGCAAAATGGCAAAATTTAGGTGAACTTTGGGTGAAATGTTGTGAAATTGTACATTTGGAGGTGAAATTTTGCATTTTGTGGGCGAATGTTCCCACCCAGTGAACAATTTCACAAAATGGAGGCATGGCAGAATTTTGCAAAATGTTTTGAGTGGCAAAATTGAAGATTTTGTGGAAATTTCACAGGCTAAATATAATTTTGCAACATCTCTACACACCCCATCATCATATCACACCACGCCACGCCACGCCACGCCACACCACACCACACCACATCTTTACAACAAGAAAAAACAACAATTCGGTCCCAGGAACATTTGGCAGTCTTCAGGAAATAATGTCTAAAATAAAATTAAAATGTCTGTGCAGTCAGGCTGTTACATATATGAGTGGAAATTACATCCCAGGTCTGTATAGTATGATATCACTGGCTCCTTGGCCTAAAGAAGTTCTCCTAAAAGGAGATTTCAACTTTTAATCTGCAGAGGATCTAAAGTTAAACTCATTATTAGCTGGGAGTACCATATCTTCCAGTGTTATAGGAGCAGTGACTTTCTTGAGTCATAAGAACTTCCAAATACCTTGCCCTTACTTCTAAAGCAGAGATGTGTGAAACAAGGCATTCCATGATAGAATTTGTGCAGAATGGCAACTTCTGCTTCTAAATGCTTTTCAGAATTTCTTTTTTAATTCCACAAAATTCAGAAAAGCTTTTCTATGTACACCGTGGAATACAATTAATTATTCTGTGATTTGTGGGACATGAATCTGCGGTTTTTGGAAACTGCTGAATACTATTTCAGGGTTTATGTAAAGTTTTTTTTTTATTCCACTTTCAGAATTTCAGAATTCTGCTTCTGGTGGAATTTCACAGAACCAGAGTGAATTTCCAACATTCTGTGAAATTCTGGTAAAAAAGAGAATTTGAAAGTTCGGCGCAGGTCTAATCTAAAGCAATGCCTTTGATAGCTTGCATATACTACTGCTGATGCTGTGTTTCTCATGCACTGTTGTAATTGTGATATTTAAGCAATAATGACCAAATGGACAGTCATTTCCTGGGGATTAACAACTGGGCGGGGGTTTGTTAAGCCCCAGGAAGTGATCAGCTGTTCGGTCATTATTGCATCTAATCTATCTAATCGTAATAATGCAAGTTGTTTTTTCAGGTTTTTTACTTTTTTCATGGGAGTGTGTTCCGAGACTGCTGTGTGGTTACACTGGCTCCTCTTGTAACATTTTTAGAGTGATGCTGATATGCTGGCATGTCGGAGGGATGGTGACTTTCTGGCCATTAAACTAATGATAATAAAAGGGTCAGTGCAGTAATTATTCACTTGAACAAATTGTTCACTTTTGTGCTTTTATTTGGCTGCCATGCCAGGCATTCTAAGAGATTTCAGAGCAGCAGAGCAGCCAATGGGTGAGGTACTTTAGTTCATGAATAGTTCACTAGACTTATAATTAACTTTATCATGTGATTTCTTCTTTTCCCTTTTGTAGCACCACGTTACTATTGCCTGTATTCTGCTGGCATCTGTTGTATGCCAGATGCCTTGATTTTACTACTGCTGCTACTAGGTTTATTGTTTACGGGTTTGAACTGTAATATTTAATGTTATCACATGTGAGCTCGTTCACCATGTTTGCAGAATTACATTACCACTGTCTGTATTGTCATTCCCATCCAGTAAGCCTCACGTTGGTGGTAGGGAAGTTGATGGAGACACTACTCAAACAGAGAATCATAACGTATCTGGAATCCAGTGGGCAGCAAAACCCAAAACAGTATGGGTTGATGGCAGGTAGATCTTGCCAAACTAACCTGATCAACTTCTTCAACTGGGTTACAAGGACAGTAAATCAGAGAGTGGTGGTAGATGTCATCTATCTGGACTTTAGCAAAGCCTTCAACTCTGTTCCACATAGAAAGCCGGTAAGGAAGCTGGACCACATGGGGTAGGCAGGGACATGGTTAAGTGGGTGAGTAGTGTGACACTTGGCCAGCTGGTTATGATTTTTGCATGATATTTGTAATATAAAAATATAGTATGTGATTGTCTCACATAAGACAGCCTGGGCTTCCATGGGTGCCCCCCCCAGGTTTCAGTGACACTACAGGATATGTAAACTGACCAGGAGGTCTCTGTAATATAATTAACTTCCTTGAGAAATTGCATTTTACGGTATTTTTATGACCTCATGCTTTTCAAGTTGGGAAAACTAAGTATACATTTTATTACAGGACAGGACATCATTTATCTGATTCCTGTTGGCTATATTGCACCTAGGTGATGGACTGCAGGGTTGTAAACCTCAAAGGAACCAGTTGATGAAAGACTCATAATTTGGGAAATGAGTTTTTGCTGATGTCACCTTATTTAATATACCTCCTGATAGGACATCATGTTTGTATTTTTTTTTATTCTAAAAGGAGGCACTAGATGACTCACAGAAGGGGTGTGGAGACACAGTTTAAACTGATACTTGTGTCTGAAATAAATATCATATTTGGGGGGACTCCAAGAGAGACACACAACTTTCTGATCTAACTTAAGCACTTCCAGAGGTAATGCCTTAGACAGCAAAGGTCTAAATGTATTTTGGTAGGAGTTTGTTCTGTAGTTTTCCTTGTTTTTCTTTTATGTGATTGTGATGCTCTTTGATATTTGCTCTGTATTTTATCTTATTGTTTTTATCCATTTTTAGTAAACATATTCTTTGAAAGACTGCCTGGGTGTCTGCCAGTTCTTTTTGCATTTGATGTATAAGGGGTCAAGTCTGACAAAACTGTTCAGCAGCTTGATGGTGTTACTGAGCTTGAGTAAAAAGGTAAGAATATACCTAAGGTCTCGTATAGAGTTAAAAGGGTACATTTTGGAAACCTGGCTGGGTGTGCCTGGTGAAAGATTGTACCGCAATCCCCGAAGAGGATACGTATCTCAGCCTGTTTATTGGGTATGCTAGCATAAGGTTCACAGTTTGAATCCCCCCAGAACTTGAGACTAAAGGTGATTCAGACCCAAAAACTGACAGGAGGGTTACCCTGTATGTTACTTGTTCACATTATTGCGCTCTGAGATTGGCACTGTGGGAGCAGAGGGCCTGATCTGCTGAGTGCATTTGTGACAGATTAGGTTGGCAGCAGTGTAAAAAATTTGGTAACACAAGCTTTAACTGTTCAGTGTGTCAGCTTAATACTGTACAGATCACTTGCAAAATAAGGCAGTGATTTATTTTTAAAAAGGAAACAGAACTAAATCATTTTGCTTACAGCCAAAGTTCCTACCTGTTTTTTTTTTCAAAGTGCAAGTTAGAGTAGCCGTAGTTAAGGAAGAAGATGGCTTCCAACTACAGTGAGCACACTGCAGACTACCTGAACCAGTTGTGCAAGGAAAGATGAGTCCTGCATGAGGGGAGAGTCACCAAGCAGAACCTCACGGATGCCCTGATGGCAGCCGATGCCCAGAGCATCGAGTCACAGACTGTGACTGTAAAGGACCAAACCTTGGGCATGGAGGGGCCAGCGTCCAGTGCAATGTCCAGATCTGGTGAGGAGGGCAGCAGGGCCAGTGCAAGAAAAGGGACACAGCAGCAGGGGAAGGTCACCAGCATTCTGGAGCCAGAAGCAATCAGGCTGCAGATTGAATTGTGCAGAATGGAGCTGAAGTTCCAGAAAGAGAGGCTGAGCAAGAGAAGTGAGCTGCAGAGGAGGAGTGGGAGTGAGGATATTGAGAGGCTGAGTGAGAGAAGTGAGCCACAGAGGAGAAGAGAGAGTGAGAACAGCGAGAGGTGGACCACGAAGAGTGTGAGTGCCAGAGGTGACATGAACTGGAGAAGCTATGACTCCAACCACCAGCACCAGAGAAGGTAAGTGGCTTAGGTTTAACTGGAACTACAGGACAGGGTTAACAATTAAATTCCAAATTGATAGCTGAATTTAAAGAGGGGGAGGATATGGATGCCTTTTTAAATTCCTTTGAAAAAGTTTGTATTCAGGCAGATATTCCTAGAGGGTCCTAGTCCTGGAGCTTCCAGCTATCCCCGCTACTTACCGGGAAAGCTCGGGATGCACTCGCTCAAATGGACAATGAGGACAGTAATGATTATAGCAAACTTAAAGCTGCACTTTTAAAAAAGTTTGATTTAACTGCAGAAGCATACAGAGCTAAATTCTGTAAGCTCAGGAGAAGCCCTGACATGAGCTATGAGGAGCTAGCCACGAAACAACGTCAATGTTTAAAACGTTGGTGGGAAGGAATTGAAGCAAACTCTATAGATAAAATTGAAAATGTTATACTGTTAGAGCAGTTTTTTTGTGCATGCCTAGCAGAGCTGAAAACCTGGCTGGAGGACCGAGATCCAAAAACAGTGCAGGAGGCTGCTGAACTCTCGGACCGCTATGCCAAGAGCAGACCTGCTCTGAGAGCGAATGGGGTGTGCATGTCAGCGCAGAAAGAGAAATACGTGCCTTCAGGGCAGCTAAAACCCTCACTGCCTCCACTGAAACCAGTTAGCCCCAGGTTTCAAAGAAAAGATTTTTCTGAGAAAAGAAACAAATGTTGGGTTTGCAAAGAAACTGAGCACATTGCCAGACAATGTACCAAAAGAACGAGCAAAATGCAAAATGGGGCTAGAAAAGAAGTGGGTTGTTTGTGTGTCCTTGGAAGCATGCCTGTGAACATGAGGGAACACATGCACCCCGTCAGGATGAATGGTGTACAGACACAAGGGTTAGAGACACAGGGGCATCCCTGATGCTGGTAAAAGGGGATCTGGTAGAGCCTGGTCAGCTTATACCCAATAAATCTGTAACTGTCCAAGGGTTCACTGATAAGGAGGCAACATTGCCTCTGGCTAGTGTTCTCCCAGACTGGGGTGAAATGGGGGAACTGTGCAACAGGTGGCTGTAGCCAAAACTTTAGCAGTTGATGTCATCCTTGGCAACAATCTCAAACAGGGGATGGTATGAGCAGTTACCAATAGCCAAGCAGGAAGGGGAAATTGTAGTTCCCTGGACCCCATAGAAGCCACTGTGGAAACCACTGGGAGGCTGGTTCCCCAGCCTGTCTCCCCTGATATGGAGACTAAGGAAAAGGTGGTCAAAATTTCCCCAGTAGCAGTTAACCAAACAGCTACAGAGAGTTACTCTGAAGAAGGAGGAGTGACCCATTTTCCGAGAGTTAGAGATGGCAGTGATCCTGAGTGCCCTGATGCTAGTGCTAGGGACCCTAGTTTAGAGACTGAAGGGGACCTGTCCCATGCCTTGGGAATGGGTAAGGAGTTTGCAGCTGCTCAGAAAAGTGACCCTAGTCTAGAGAAGCTGAGGGTTTTGGAAGACTCTGATGGAGCACAGGGAGGTGATGGTAAATATAAAGTTTATTGGGAAAATGAACTGATGTATACTCAGGATGCTAAGACAGAGGAAGGGATGATAGGCAGACAGCTTGTCATTCCCCAGGAGTACCATGAGTGGTTGCTCAAGATTGCACATGCTATTCCCTTGTCTGGTCATCTGGGAATCATGCGCACTACGCAGTGTCTGGCCCAGAATTTCTATTGGCCCAATTTCACCCAGCAGGTGAAGGGGTATTTCAGGTCTTGTTACCAGTGCCAAGAAATACGGAAGTCAGGTAAGAAAACCCAAGCTGCCCTAATTCCATTGCCCATAGTGAAGGAGCCATTCCAGAGGGTGGGAATGGATATTGTGCGGCCTTTAAATACCCCCAGCTCTTCTGGGAAGAGGTTCATCCTGACTGTGGTGGATTATGCCAACCGGTACCCAGAGGCAGTCACCCTATCCTCACTGAGGACAGACAAAGTGGCAGATGCCTTACTTGGGATTTTCTTCCATGTTGGGTTTCTGCAGTAGGTTATCACCGATCAAGGGGGTTCCTTCATGTCAGACCAGATGAAATGTTTATGGGAGAAGTGTGGGGTGGTGCAGAGGTGCACCAACACCTTATCATCCGCTAGCCAATGGGCTTGTGGAAAGATTTAATGGTACCCTAAAGTCAATGCTCCAAGTGTTTGCTGAACAGCATGGGAGGGACTGGGAGTAATACCTTCCCCTCCTGTTGTTTGCATACAGAGAGGTGCCCCAGGAGTCAACAGGATTTTCCCCCCTTTGAGCTGATATATGGACACCAGGTATGTGGGCCCCTAGACTTGATCCGGGAGGACTGGGAAGGCAAGCACACCACCCAGGGCACTCCCATAGTGGATTACATCCTTAGGTTTAGGGAAAGGCTGAAGGAGCTTATGGGGACAGACCAGAGCAACTTGGCAGCTACACAACAGAAACAAAAGTGTTGTACGACTGCAGAGACAGAGCTCGCTCATACACGGTGGGTCAGGAAGTCACGGTCCTTATCCCGGTCTGGAAAGACAAGCTGCAGGCTGAGTGGGCAGAGCCATATAAAGTAGTTAGAATGACATGAACTATATTATAGAGTTACCTGACAGAAGACATACAGAAAGAATGTACCATGTCCACATGATGAAGCCATATGCTAATAGGGCTGACATGGTGTTTGCAGTGTGTAGTCCTGGGAAGGGGACAGATGAAGGAGACCCCCCCTTCTGGACTTGCTGGAAGAAAGCAAGTGGGAGTCCTCTGTGGAGGCAGTTAAATTGTCTCCCCAGCTGGCCCTGGACAAGATCCAGGAAGTAAGGGAGGTTTTAGCAGACTTTGCCCCACTGTTTAGTGCCAAACCTGGACTAGCCCCCTTAGAGACACACGATGTGGAGACAGGGACACAGATGCCCGTATGGCGCATAGCATATCGGGTGTCAGAGGCCATCCAAAAGGACATTAGGAAGGAGGTGGAGGAATGCCGGATTTAGGGGTAATCCAGAGATCCCACAGCCCCTGGCCCTCACCCATAGTCCTTGTGCCCAAGCCAGATGGCTCTATTCATTTCTGTGTGGATTATCACAGACTGAATGCAATTACGAAGTCAGATGCCAATCTGATGCCCTGGACAGATGAACTCCTGGACCTTGTGCTCACAAACAGGGACAGTGTGATGGGGGTAACAGTGGGGGAGCACCTGGGGAACAGTGACCACCAGTCATTGTGGTTTGAAATCACAGAAAGAGCAGAACCAAACCACACAAAAACACGTATCCTGGATTTTAGGGGGGCAGACTTTGGGAAAATGGGGAGATACTTGAAAGAAGCATTAAGGGAATGGGACATGAATCAGTGGTTGAGGAACAGTGGGCAGTATTTAAAATGGGGATTACAAGAACAACAGAATTATGCATTAAGCAGGTTAGCAAGAGGAAAAGGAAGAGGAGACCATTATGGTTTTCAAAGAGGTAGCAAAGAAAGTGAAAGCCAAAAGATTGCATTCAGGCAATACAAAAAGACACAGGCAGAAGGGATAGGGAGAAGTACCAGGAGAAGCAAAGGGAGGCAGGAGGTCAGTAAGGAAGCCAAAGCTCAGGCAGAAGAACACATTGCAAAATCAGTGGGTGAGGGACAAAACCTTTTACAGGTACATAGTGAAAAAGAAAGACAAAGGGAGGGATAGTGAGACTGAAGGGAGGATGGGGGCTGCGTGGAGGATGACAACAGTAAAGCTGACATATTGAACAGGTATTTCTGCTCAGTCTTTACTGAGGAAGAGGAGGATAATGGGTCTGAAGGGAGTACAAACAGTGAGAATGGTGCAGAAATGGACACAAGTCCCTTTACACAAGAAAGGGTCCTGAAGGAACTGGAAGTAATAAGAGTTGATAAAGCAATGAGGCCAGATGGGGTGCACCCCAGGGTCCTTAAAGAACTAAGAGAGGTGGTGGCTGAACCTCTGGCTATCCTGTTTAGCCGATCACTGGAAACAGGGGAGGTACCCAAAGACTGGAGGACAGCAGATGTAGTCCCCTTATACAAAAGTGAGAACAAAGAGGAAGCAGGAAACACAGACCAGTCAGCCTCACCTCGGTAGTGGGAAGATCATGGAAGCACTACTGAAGGAGAGATTGGTGGAACATCTGGTTGTTAATGGACCACAGGACCCAAGGCAGCATGGTTTCACCAGGGGAGGTCATGTCAGACCAACCTCGCTTGAATTTTTGACTGGGTGACTAGGAGGTGGATCAGGGGAGGGCAGTGGACATGGTCTATCTGGACTTCAAGCAAGGTCTTTGACACTGTGCCACATAGAAGACTACTACACAAACTGGGGAATATGGGTGTGGGCAGGACAGTAGTGTGGTGGGTAGGTAACTGGCTGGGTGGCAGGACACAGAGGGTGGTGGTAAATGGCTGTCACTCCACAGAGGGAAGAGTGACCAGTGGGTACCACAGGGATCAGTGCTGGGACCGGTCCTATTCAACATCTCATCAGTGACATTATGAAGGACCTAGAAGGCAGAATTTCACTGTCATATGACGAAAGCTCTGTAACAGAGTAGACACACCAGAGGGTGTAGACAGAATGAGAAGGGACCTGCAGAAGCTTGAAGAATGGTCAGGGGTTTGGCAGTTGAAATTCAATGCAAAGAAGTGCAAGATAATGCATATGGGGCACAAAAACCCTGGCACAATATATCAGTTGGGGGGTGAAGATATAGCATGCACCAAACATGAAACAGATCTTGGGGTTATCATCTCTGATGACCGCAAGGTAGAGAAACAGTGTGATAAGGCAGCAGGTAAAGCAAATAGGATGCTGGGATGCATAGGCAGGGGCATCACCAGCAGGAAAAGGGAGGTCATAATTCTGCTATACAAGACACTAGTGGGGCCCCACCTGGAGTACAGTGTACAGTTCTGGAGTCCATACCTACGTAAGGACATAGACAGGGTAGAGAAGGTTCAGAGGAGGGCAACAAAGATGATGCATGGATTGCATCACAAGTCCTATGAAGACAGGTTGAAGGAACTGAACATGTACTCCCTGGAGGAGAGGAAGGAGAGAGGGGACATGATAGAGACATACAAGTATCTCACAGGGAGGAACAGGGTGCAGGAATACACTATTTTTAAGCGAAAAAGATGTTCCAGGTCTAGAGGGCATGGGATGAACTTGGAGGGAGGATGATTCAGAGGAAACATGAGGAAGAATTTCTTCACAGAACGGGTGGTGGACAGGTGGGACACCCTGCCAGAGGAAGTGGTAGGGGCTGAAACAATCACAGGATTTAAGAATGCATGGGATAGACATAAAGGAATTCTGGAGGTCAGGGGTAAGGGGCAACAGACTTCTAGGAAAACATAAACTGAACTTACAAGCTCAAATGGGCAGACTGGGTGGGCCATAGGCCCTTATCTGCCGACACTGTCTATTTTTCTATGTATCTATGTAGTTGGGAGGGGCGACATACCTTATGACTATTGACCTGACAAAGGGGTATTGGCAGGTAGAGTTAACTGACAGAGCTAGGGAGATGTCAGCCTTCATCACTCCAATAGGCTTATTTGATTTTAAAGTAATGCCTTTCTGAATGAAGAATGCCCAAGCCACGTTCTAAAGGTTGGTGAACCAGGTGTTAAATGGTGCTGAGGAGTACACTGTGGTGTACCTGGATGACATTGCCATCTTTAATGCCAGCTGGGAGGAACACCTGTCCCACCTTAGGGAAGTGCTGGGCAGGATACAGATGGCTAGGCACACTGTCAAAGCTGAGAAGTGCCAGGCGGCCATGGCTGAAGTGGCATACCTTGGACATGTTGTAGGCCAGGAACAGCTCCATCCCAACCAAGTAAAAATAGAGGTGATCAAGGCATGGACCAGACCAGAGATGCAGAAGCAGGTCAGGAGTTTTCTAGGGACAGCAGGGTACTATAGGAAATGTGTACCCAATTACAGTGCCCTGGCTTCTCCCCTATCTGACCTGGTAAAGGAAAGGAAAGGATGCCTAAGAATATTACCTGGGAACCAACCTGTGAAAAAGCCTTTACCAGACTGAAGGAGGCGCTGTGCAGTGCTCCTGTATTGACAAGTCCTGACTATAGCAGACCCTTTATAGTCCAGACTGCCGCCTCAGATGTGGGTATTGGGGCAGTACTGAGTAAGACATCCAACCAAGAGAAAGATCACCCTGTAGTGTACCTGAGTAAAAAGTTACTTCCCAGGGAGCAGGCTTACTCTACTATGGAAAAAGAATGTCTTGCCATAGTGTGGGCCCTAAAGAAGTTAGAGCCATAGTTATATGGGCAGCATTTTGAGGTACAAACTGACCACAACCCCCTGGTTTGGCTGACAGAAATGGGAAACACTAATGGTAGACTATTAAGATGGAGTCTTGCCTTGCTAGGGTATGACATGACAATCTTATGTAGGGCTGGAGTGACCAATCAGAACGCAGATGGCATATCAAGTCTATATGAGGAGTGAACTGACTTAGGGAGCTCATCCAATGCAGGGGATAAAGCCCCTAAATTCAGTCTAGGTGGGGAGGATTGTGATGTCTGGCCAGCTGGTTATGATTATTGTATGATACAGAATTTGTAATAGAAAAATATAGTATGTGATTGTCTCACATAAAACAGCCTGGGCTTCCATGGGTACCCTCCCCCCAGGTTTCAGTGAAGCTACAGGATATGTAAACTGACCAGGAAATCTCTGTAATATAATTAACTTCCTTGAGAAATTGCATTTTACGGCCTTTTTATGACCTCTTGCTTTTGAACTTGGGAAAACTAAATATACATTTTATTACAGGACAGGACATCATTTAGTCGATTTCTGTTGGCTATATTGCACCTGGGTGATGGACAGCAGGGTTGTGAACCTCAAAGGAACTGGTTGATGAAAGACTCATAATTTGGGAAATGAGTTTTTGCTGATGTCACCTTATTTAATATACCTCCCGATAGGACATCATGTTTGTATTTTTTTTTATTCTAAAAGGAGGAGCTAGATGACTCACAGAAGGGGCATGGAGACACAGTTTAAACTGATACTTGTGTCTGAAATGAATGTCATATTTTGGGGGGACTCTGAGAGAGACACACAACTCTCTGATCTAACTTAAACACTTCCAGAGGTAACACCTTAGACAGCAAAGGTCTAAATGTATTTTGGTAGAAGTTTGTTCTGTAGTTTTCCTTGTTTTTCTTTTATGTGATTGTGATGCTCTTTGATATTTGTCCTGTATTTTGTCTTATTATTTTTATCCATTTTTAGTAAACATATTCTTTAAAAGACTGCCTGGGTGTCTGCCAGTTCTTTTTGCATGTGACGTATAAGGGGTTAAGCCTGACAAAACTGTTCAACAACATGATGGTGTTACTGAGCTTGAGCAAAAAGGTATGAATATACCTAAGGTCTCTTATAGAGTTAAAAGGGTTCATTTTGGAAACCTGGCTTGGTGCCCATGACGAAAGATTGTACTGCAATCACCGAAGAGGGTATGTATGGCATTGTGGTGGCAGAGGACCTGGCCTGCTGAGTGCATTTGTGACAAGTAGCTGGCTGAGAGGAAGAACACAGAGGGTTAAGGTAAATGGGGCATTTTCAGCTGAAAGGGAGATGGCCAATGGGGTACCACAGGGTTCGGTACTGGGTTCCCTACTCTTCAGTTTGTTCATAGCAGACACTGCAAATGGACTGGAGGGTAAAATGTGTCTATTTTGCTGATAACATCAAGATTTGCAACAGAGTGGACTCCCCTTGGGGTTTAAGGAGTATGAATTCCAACTTGAAGAAACTGGAGGAGTGATCGGAAACATAGGAGCTGAAATTCAATGCCAAAATGTGCAAAGTTATGCACTTAAGCAGAAGCAATCCCAAAGAGGATTACTAACTGGGAGGAGAGAAGCTAGCTTCTACCAGCCAGGAGAGGGGACCTAGGGGCCATTATATCAGAAGATTTGAAAGTGGGTAAACAGTGCAAAAAGGCGGCACTAATGGCAAGTGGCATGCTGGGCTGCATTGGGAGGGGGATCATGAGTTGCATGAGGGAGGTGGTGATACCACTGTAGAGGGCGCTGGTGCACCCCCACTTGGAGTGCTGTGTAGAGTACTGGAGAGTGTACCTCAAAAAGGACTTAGACAGAATCGAGATGGTGCAGAGGAGGGCCATGAAAAGTATTCAGGGACTGCA
The DNA here is from genome assembly GCA_016271365.2 of Neoceratodus forsteri. Lineage (NCBI taxonomy): Eukaryota > Metazoa > Chordata > Ceratodontiformes > Ceratodontidae > Neoceratodus > Neoceratodus forsteri. The sequence goes on from JADMNL010000036.1 coordinate 74,036,286, forward strand.
CCATATGGCATGCCAGGACAGGCTGAGGCACAACAACTACTCCCTGGAACAGAGGAGGGAGTGGCGCAACATGATTGAGACTTGTAAATATATGAGGGGTATAAATAAGGTTAATGCTCAGGAGCTTTTCCAACTGAAAGAGTGAGAGAGAATGAGAGGGCATGACATGAGGCTGAAGGGAGGGAGGTTCAGGCATAATACAAGGAAGTTCTTCTTTACAGAGAGAGTGGTGGACCCATGGAATAGCCTACCCAAGGAGGTAGTGAGGGCCGAAACAGTAAGTGAGTTTAAGAATGCATGGGATAGACATAAAGGTAGCACACAGAAAGACAAAGTAGGGGAGGGGGAATAGCACCTGGTAGGTTCTTGGGCAGACTAGATGGACCTTGCGGTCCCCTTCTGCCATCACTTTCTATGTTTCTCTGTTTCTATTCCACTGCTTCTTGCATTGTAACTCCTCCAGGTCATGCCTGAAAACGGAGATTGGCTTGCTTAGCTGAACAGAAACAAAACATTTAAATAAAATTCAGTTTAGTCTGTGTATAGACAGCATTGTTGAGTTCAGGGATGAATATTAAGAATAAATTGACATGCCTTACTGTAAATAATAAAATGACTTATGGAAAAAAAAAGGTTCTTTATAGAGATGTGTAAATAGTCAATCCATAATCCATTACTGACAAAATTAAATTCTGAACAGCTGGTGCCCAATATTCAAAACTTTGCCTACTGGCAAAGTTTGCACTGCCTGGCAGGTAGCACTAGCCCAACCCAATGCACGCACTAGTCAAAGGATTAGCCCTCAGGCAACGCTGCTGAATATAGTGGCCGGATATTCAAACTGTGCCATTCTGAGGCACAAGTCCCTCGCGCTGCTCAAAATATGTTGGCAAGAGGGTTGGTGCTATTCAAAGGAGTTACGCGCTTATTGAAAGCAACCTTGAATATCACCCCAGCCACACAGCTTTCACTGTGCATGGCCGCCGAGTGGAACTTGCGCCACGCAGGATGTCAGAGTTGAGCATTAAACTTTGCGGTGGCGCGAAACCTGCGCCATCATAATTTCGATATTCAAGGTGACATGCAAATGGGTCCATAATTCATGCAAGGCGCGGGGGGCCATTTGCATCTGATTATGAGTCCCATTTGCATGCCATTAGCATGTGGGTGCGCCGATCCCGAGGACTTGCGCCTGGCCGCCCTGCCAGGCAGCAGCCGTCGGGGACTCAGCGCACCACCTGCAGCCCGATCGCTTGAGCACAAGCGTGAAAACAACCCCCCGCCCAAACATCTCCCAATGCCGATCATGGCGGAGCGAGATGTATATGACAACCACCCCAGCCCAAACATCTCCCAATGCCGATCGCGGGCAGGCAGTATCATGACAACCCCCGCCCAAACATCTCCCAATGCCCGATCGCGGGCAGAATGTATAACGACAACCCCCAAACATCTCCCAATGCCTGATCGGGCAGAGCATTGAAACAACCCCCAGTGCCCGATCGCGGGCAGAAATGTAAAGACCCTCAACCCGAATATCTCCCTGGTGGTCCAGTGGACGTATGCCGATCACGGGCAGAATGTCCAGTGACAACCCCCAAACATCTCCTGGTGTCTAGTGTCCCACCCCACCCACCATTTAAGCCCACCACCTCCGCCCCCGCAGCCGGCGGGCAGCAGCATCCTACTCGGGCCAGCCGCCACTGCGCTATTGATCACTGATACCATTATGGAGTTAGAGCCATCGGGCGCAGTCGATATCAGATGATGATAGTCCATATTTGGTGAATGAACCCATTCACAAATCTGACTGTCATGTACGGTATGGGCTGCACGCCCATTGGCTCTAGCTCTGCACCAATGGGCGGCAGCCCACCGACAGTCAGTCGGCGGGCGGCAGGCGGGTGGATGCTGCCGCCCGCCGCCGGGGAGCGGGTGGTGGGGCTTTGTGGGTGGGTGGGTGGGGGGACACTAGACACCAGGGAGATGTTTGGGGGTGTTGTCACTGGACATTCTGCCCGCGATCAGGCATTACGGTCCACTGGACCACCAGGGAGATATTCGGTTGGGGGTCTTTTACATTCTGCCCGCGATCGGGCACTGGGGTTGTTTCACGCTCTGCCCGGATCGGGCATTGGGAGATGTTGGGGGTTGTCATTGTACATTCTGCCCGCGATCGGGCATTGGGAGATGTTTGGGCGGGGGTGTTTTCACGCCTGCCCGCACCGGCTGGTGGGGCAGCAGGGACTGAGTTGGAGCCAGCCACGGTGGTAGCTGTTGTGTTACACCCTGCAATACAGCAGCTCACCTGTGGGTGGCCTCAACTTGATCCTTTTTTGGCTCAAAGTTGTGCAGGCGCAGGTTGGGGTTGCGCCAGACACCTTGCACAACCCGACTGAATATCGGGTTGTGCAGTTTATGCATGGTTCCTCCCCCTCCTGTTGAGCATGCATTCATTTGCATTGCGCTGTTGCTCAACCTGTTTTCAGTGGCGCAACTGCCTCCTGCTGAATATCGCAGAATGGCGCAATGTAGGACTTGCGCATGCGCAACCCTGTTGCTCATGGCGCAACCCTTTTGAATATCTGGGCCTGTGTGTAAATGGAGGTGTGCAAAGCGTAGCCCAGAATGCAGTACAGTGCAAAAATTGCCCAGCACAGAAAACAGCTCTTAATATAGCAAATGGGCAGTGCAAACAGCTACATCCAGGGCTCCATTTTGAGAGTATGCAGGGCTTCAGTTAATTCCATTTGGGGAATATTTGACTTCCAAAAATAAGGCAAAAACTTCCAAAACAAAGGGGGAGGAAGTCACTGACTTCCAGATTTAAAAAAACAAAATTGGATGACTTCCAAAAGTGAAGTTGTATAACCCAGGAAATAGTAGATTTTTCTAAAAGAAATTGTATTTTACCACTAATGTTTATATTAACATCCATAAATTGATCCATCCTAGAATACTGACTTCTAAACTGTGGGATCTGGGCAGTAGTTTGACTTCCAATGCCAAATGTTTGATGCTTGGTAAACAATTTGTTGACCCCTCATTTTGAGCATACTTGTTATATGGAGTGATCCAATGAGTGCAGAGCTGGTGGGCAAATGAAGAAAATAATAATTTAGTTTACTTATTTCAAATCACGACTCACATCATGAACATGCACATTTCAACTGTGTATTGTCACTTCAATAATACAGAAACAGGAATGACACGACCAAGCAACACCTATACAGATTTTGTTCTCCTTATTGTTAGTTTACTATAATCATCTGTTTAATTCTGAGTATTTGACTTGTCTTCAGGCAAGGAAATAATAAAGTGCTTATGCTGGCCTTAGCAAAGAGTAACTGGACAGCATGACACGTGAACATTTTGAACTAGAGTGGAAAAAAACAAGCATTTGTCAATGCCGAATGTTTGCTTACTGGCATTGGCAGTGGTAGTGTAGAAGTTACAGAGCTGCGTAATAGGAATGGCAGTGAAGCACTGAATTGAAGCCAACCTCACCACCACCCTGCAGAGAGTGACAGGCATTGGGGTGTGCATTTGAGTCGTCAGGCATAACGGCCACGCCATTTCACCACACCCCACTCTGCAGAGACTGACAAGTGTCACGGTTCCTTGGGGTCTTTGATCTCTTGATGCGCACTCCCATTGCATTAGGAAATACGGTGAGATGGGTGCAATATAGGAGAATGGGGTGAAGTTTAAGTAAGAGTCCAAGGTATACCCCGATGCCTCTCAGTGACTGCAGGGTGTGGAATGGTATGAGCATCACAGGCAAGAATCCCAAGTCACACTCCTGATTCCTGTCATTCTCTATAGGGTTGGGCGATTTGGTTGAAAAGCCTAATACCTCAGGCATTCGTTGGTATTTTAACTCCAATTTTTCAACTTGTTTGTTTTGTGACCCCACCTCATGAACAGGGGAATATCAGTTTGCAGCCAAAAGCTGCTTATGCACAGTGACTACGGGATTTAGAATTACAGGTGCAAAATATTCCGAACAGGTTGTAAAAATGACAGCTGTAGTCTGTCATGGGGAGGTGTAAAATGGCTATGTTGCAAATGTGTAGTAAAAATATTTAAAAAAATGGTGAAGTCACGAGCGTACATAGAAACTGTGCAACGCACACCCGTTATATAAGTAGGTTGGGGATATTTTATAGCAGATTGTCAACTCAGGCATTTTGGTGCCTCCGATCATGAACAGTGTCACTGTGATTTTCTTTATCTGTGCCGAACAATGATTTCCGACAGCGACCACGCATCTCTGCACTGAAAGTGTGAAAACACACTTCGGCCATGTTGTGAAAAATGGCAGCTGTACTGTTCATAAGGAAGTGTTGAAATGTCACTAGTGAAAATCTGGACTGAAAATATTACAAAGTCATGAACTAACGAGGATGCGTGGAAACTGCACAATGCTCACTCGTAACACAGTCATTTTATGGACTTTTGTCACCAAATTTTCAACATAGCCATTTTAAGACCTCTGCTCATGAACAGTGTAACTGTGATTTTCTTAATCTGTCCTAAACATTGCTTTACACACCAACAGCACCATTGTGCGCATATGTGCGATAACACATTGTGGGTGACATATGAAAACTGCAGGTGTACTGTTCATAAGGAAGTTTAATAAAATGGACATGTTGAAAATCTAGAGTGAAAATATTAAATTTGCAAACTTACGAGCATGCATAGGAACTGTGCAACGACGTCAGAAAAAGTCATTTCTAGGCATTTTTCCACCAAGTTTTCAACATAGCCATTTTAAGACCTCTGCTCATGAACAGTGTCACTGTGGTTTTGTTAATGTGTCCCATACATTGAGCTTGCACACCGACTGCGCCATTGTGCGCTACATGGGCGGAAACACGTTTTGGGCAGGATGTGAAAAATGACAGCTGTACTGCTCATAAGGAGGTGTGGAAAAATGGCAATGTTGGAAATCTGGAGTGGAAATATTGAAAATTCGCAAACCTACGAGTGTGCGTGGGAACTGTGCAACGCACACTTGTAAAACAGTCATTTTTATGAATTCTGTCACCAAATTTTAAACATTGCCATTTTAAGATCTCTGCTCATGAACAGTGACACTGTGATTTACTTAATGTGTCCCATACACTGAGTTCGCACGACTGCGCCATTGTGCGCTACATGGGCAGAAACACATTTTGGGTGAGATGTGAAAATGACAGCTGTACTACTCATAAGAAGGTGTGGAAAATGGCAATGTTGAAAATCTGGAGGAAATATTGAAAATTCGAAACCTATGAGCGCATGAGGAACTGTGTAACGACGCCAGAAACAGTCATTTTTAGGAATGTTTTCACCAAATTTCAACATAGCCATTTTAAGACCTCTGCTCATGAACAGTGTCACTGTGATTTTCTTAATTTGTCCCGTACATTGATTTCAAGATAATCATCGCGCCATTCTGCGCCACAAGGACAGAAACACATTTTGGGTGAGATGAAAATGACAGCTGTACTACTCATAAGATGGTGTGGTGAAATGGCAATGTTGAAAATCTGGAGTGAAAATATTGAAATTAGCGAACTTACGAGCCTGCGTAGGAACTAGCGCTAGCACGCCTAGATCAAACAGTCATTTTTGAATTTTGCACCAAATTTCAACATGGTTTTGGGCCCCTTTCATGAATGATGTCACTGTCATGGCAGTATTCAGTCCCAAGGGTGATTTCCAGTCACTGCACAGTCACTGAGCGAAATCACCTTTGAGCTTGAATAACGCCATGACAGTGACATCATTCATGAGAAGGGGTCCCAAAACCCATGTTGAAAATTTGGCAAAATTCCCAAAATGCCTGAGATATGCACAAAGTTGAACCCTCCTATCTAGCCCATTATACAGCTTACCGCATTTCCTCAGTTAGTGAGTGGCCTTTGAAGAGTGCAGACATGTTCGGTCCACGAAGATCGTCGCGCGGAGTCCGGAGGAAGTGAGGGGTGAGGGGGTGTGGGGAGGCTTGTGCGCAGTGGGTGGGTGCGGATGGGAGGTGGGCTCACGAGACGCGGCCAGGACAGTTTTTTACAGGTTAAAAAAAAGACGCCACCGATTGCTTGCCACGCTGGGGTGGGGCCCAGCGTGTACAACGACTTTGTGGGCGTCTCAGCCGATGGGGGATTGGGCACCCCGCGGCAAAAAAAAATATTGTGAGCGCTTGCCACGCTGGGGGGGCTCCCAGCGTGGCACAAGAACTTTGGAAGGTTTCAGCCGATGGGGGATTGGGCACCCCGCCGGCTAAATTGTTGATTGCCACGCTGGGGTGGGCTCCCCAGCGTGGCATCAAATACCAGGAAGGGGGGAGACGATGCAGCGAGCCGACGGGAATTGGGCACCCCGTCGGCTATACGCTGTGTGCGGGGGCGCGCACGCCTGTAGCTGGGGGGGGAGCTGCGCCTGAGCAGCTTCTTATCGCTGCTCACTCAAGCGTAGCTCCCCCTTTCAACTGTATGCCACTGCATTTTGGAGTGTGTCATAGACAGCTCCAGCATGCATTGGCTTACAGGTGCCGCGCCTGCCAGCTGGCTGCCTGAATTGGAGGAGGAGGTGACACACCTCCGAAATCTCCGATGGTGGCACTATGTTTCTTGCACATGCATGCAAGCAAACATAAACAGACAAAAAAAGAAGTCGGAAAGTGTCTGTTCAGTGTGTGCCACCGAAATGTTAATGAACACTATCAATTGGGGGGGGGGGTCAGTGCAACTGCGGGCATCATACTATTATATTGTTCAATTTCTGGGAGACATTTGGTGGGCAGTAGGGAACATAATTATTTTGCCACAGGTAAATTAACAAAAAATGTTAAACTACCACACTATTGGCTGATAACACTCAGACAATATCCAATACACTGAAAAAATGTCTCTCTATGAAAAAACAAGGTCAGAAGTATCTGGAGCCAAACAACATGCAGTACCGCGATTCCAGCAATACATCTCCACATAGTGAGGACATCTGTTCATGCAGTCTCACAACAAAATAATGCATTCAGATATTTAAAAACTATATTGGGTTCTGAGTTCAAACTTTAATCTTTGGTGCAAATGTAACCGCGTGATCCCATTTTGGCAGAGAAAGCACAATGGCACAGACCACATCACTAAACAAGCATTTGGCAATGCCGAATGTTTGCTTGCTGGTACTAGCATTGGGAATGCAGGAGTTAGACAGATGCAGAATAGGAATGGCAGTGTACTTACTGGAGGAGAGGAGACAGCGGGGGACATGACTGAAACTTTCAAGTACCTCGAGGGCATAAACAAGGTGCAGGTCGGGGACCTTTTCCAAAGTAGAAAAAGATACAGATGACTCATAACCTCCCCTCTCCTGGATGAAAACACCATAACTATGCATGCTAGCATCTCAATAGCTTTACCAACTGTCCTGTGGCACTGTCCTGCCACCTTGAGATTGTCAGATATGATTTCCCCATTGTCCTTTGTTGACTGTTGACTGTAAGTAACACCCATCTTATATACAGCTTCTTGGTTTCTCTGCCCATGGTCCGTGACTTTGCCCTTTTTGGCTTTGAAATCCAGCTACCACCCTCTAGACTACTCCTCTAGTTTCCGCAGGTCCCAGTACAATCTGTCAACTCCTTTATGGGCGTCCACCCTATTGCAGATTTCTGCGTCATCTGCAAAAATACACTCCTTCACCTCTGGTTCCACATCAGTGTCACTTATGAAGACATTGAAGAGGACAGAACTCAGTACTAATCCCTGTGGAATTCTCTGGTCATGCTGCCATCTCCTGGGTGGCTTCTGTTTAACACCACCTTCTGTCTCCTATCCTTTAACAGTTTGATACCCAACTTACTACCCTCTCCACAACCCTAGCTTGCTAAGTGTCTTTATTAGCCTGTGTGTCACAGTGACAAAGGCATTACTGATGTCTAGAGAGGCCGCATCCATCGCCTTCATCTGATCTTCCTCCTTAGTCGCCCAGTGAAAGAAATCTATGAAGGTTTGAAATGAGCCCCCCTACCACACACACACACACACACACACACACACACACACACACACACACACCACACCGGTAAAACCATGCAGTTCATTTGACTCCATGTAGTCCACTAGCCTCTCCTTCAGCGCAGCCTTCATTAATTTCCCAAGCACTGATACTTGCTGAGGTTTTCTGCCACCCCTACCCACATTGGGGCCTCCCACATGAAGGATCCTCACATCCTCTCTTGCCACTACGACAGGTGCCTCCCTCTTGGCAGTCTGATCTCGCCAGAGCATCAAACGAGTTGTGTAGTGGCTGAGGAATGAATTCCTATCCCATAATCCCCACCCTACTGGAGCCCATTACAGTCCAAACAGTCTTACTTCTTGGCACCCTCTGAGGCACAATAGTAGCGAAACAGCATGACCTTTCACAGGGTGCCCATCCTTGCTGACATGGGTGTCCACACATCAACTAGCTCTGCCTCCAGGGCATTGCCTTGGTCTATCCTAGTGAGATGGGGCCCATACAATGGAAAAGTCACCCATCTTGGCCTGCCAGAGGAGTGCCTAGCTCCTCCCATGCCACACGTTCCCCCAGAGCACCACTCCTGCTCCCCCAACCCTGCACACCTTGCAGACAGACCCCTCCAGGAATGCTACTCCCCTTCATTCACCCAAGTAGAGCAGCCCCCCAGTAGGGGTAAGCTGAACCCTCCAAGATGTAGAGATACTGGGGAGCCAGGTGGCAGAAGTGGCAGTGAAGGGTGAGACTGGTGGAGGGTGCAAGGGAGGAAAAAGAAAATAAATTGAGACACACAAGAATCCATATATTGACTATAGTACAGTACCCCCCAACACACACAATAATCCATATATTGATCATAGCACATAACACCCCCTGTACCAGCCATCAAAGGGTTGGATATCAACAAAGTGATAAAACTTTGCCACCCATATACACATACAGTCAGATTTTGATATTATCACATGCGCCACTCTCTGCACCCCCTCCATACCCCCACAAAGTCTGGACTATCGACAAAATGCTGTGGATTCTGATACACACACACGCAGGCAGCTATTGCCCACAGTACTGTCCACCTTCCAAAACAGCAGTTCAAGTACAATATAAATACTGTAGTATGTACATCCTACAGTACAAACCAACACCCACACACAGAAGGAGCCCTCCATGGCAGGTACATCCTACACTACAAACCAACACCCACACAAAGAAGGAGCCCTCCATGGCAGGTACATCCTACACTACAAACCAACACCCACACACAGAAGGAGCCCTCCATGGCAGGTACATCCTACACTACAAACCAACACCCACACAAAGAAGGACCCCTCCATGGCAGGTACATCCTACAGTACAAACCAACACCCACACACAGAAGGAGCCCTCTATGGCAGGTACATCCTACACTATAAACCAACACCCACACACAGAAGGAGCCCTCCATGGCAGGTACATCCTACAGTACAAACCAACACCCACACACAGAAGGAGCCCTCCATGGCAGGTACATCCTACAGTACAAACCAACACCCACACAAAGAAGGAGCCCTCCATGGCAGATACATCCTACAATACAAACCAACACCCACACACAGAAGGAGCCCTCCATGGCAGGTACATCCTACACTACAAACTAACACCCACACACAGAAGGAGCCCTCCATGGCAGGTACATCCTACACTACAAACCAACACCCACACACAGAAGGAGCCCTCCATGGCAGGTACATCCTACACTACAAACCAACACCCACACACAGAAGGAGCCCTCCATGGCAGGTACATCCTACACTACAAACCAACGCCCACACACAGAAGGAGCCCTCCATGGCAGGTACATCCTACACTACAAACCAACACCCACACACAGAAGGAGCCCTCCATGGCAGGTACATCCTACACTACAAACCAACACCCACACAAAGAAGAAGACCTCCATGGCAGGTACTTCCTACACTACAAACCAACACCCACACACAGAAGGAGCCCTCCATGGCAGGTACATCCTACACTACAAACCAACACCCACACAAAGAAGAAGCCCTCCATGGCAGGTACTTCCTACACTACAAACCAACACCCACACACAGAAGGAGCCCTCCATGGCAGGTACATCCTACACTACAAACCAACACCCACACAAAGAAGGAGCCCTCCATGGCAGGTACATCCTACACTACAAACCAACACCCACACAAAGAAGGAGCCCTCCATGGCAGGTACATCCTACACTAAAACCAACACCCACACAAAGAAGGAGCCCTCCATGGCAGGTACATCCTACAGTACAAACCAACACCCACACACAGAAGGAGCCCTCCATGGCAGGTACATCCTACAGTACAAACCAACACCCACACACAGAAGGAGCCCTCCATGGCAGGTACATCCTACAGTACAAACCAACACCCACACACAGAAGGAGCCCTCCATGGCAGGTACATCCTAACAACAAACCCACACCCACACAAAGAAGGAGCCCTCCATGGCAGGTACATCCTACACTACAAACCAACACCCACACACAGAAGGAGCCCTCCATGGCAGGTACATCCTACACTACAAACCAACACCCACACACAGAAGGAGCCCTCCATGGCAGGTACATCCTACACTACAAACCAACACCCACACAAATAAGGAGCCCTCCATGGCAGGTACATCCTACACTACAAACCAACACCCACACACAGAAGGAGCCCTCCATGGCAGGTACATCCTACACTACAAACCAACACCAACACACAGAAGGAGCCCTCCATGGCAGGTACATCCTACACTACAAACCAACACCCACACACAGAAGGAGCCCTCCATGGCAGGTACATCCTACACTACAAACCAACACCCACACAAATAAGGAGCCCTCCATGGCAGGTACATCCTACACTACAAACCAACACCCACACAAATAAGGAGCCCTCCATGGCAGGTACATCCTACACTACAAACCAACACCCACACAAAGAAGGAGCCCTCCATGGCAGGTACATCCTACACTACAAACCAACACCCACACAAAGAAGGAGCCCTCCATGGCAGGTACATCCGACACTAAAACCAACACCCACACAAAGAGGGAGCCCTCCATGGCAGGTACATCCTACACTACAAACCAACACCCACACAGAGAAGGAGCCCTCCATGGCAGGTACATCCTACACTACAAACCAACACCCACACAAAGAAGGACCCCTCCATGGCAGATACATCCTACACTACAAACCAACACCCACACACAGAAGGAGCCCTCCATTGCAGGTATTGATAACAGCACCCTCCCATCACTGTCAGAAAGGTATTGGCTATTTAGAAATCCTTGTATACTTTGTATCACACACACACACACCTGTATCTACACATGTGGACAAAATCACCTATATCTATATACACACACACACACACACGTATCTACACATATGCACAAAACTGCCCATATCTATACACACAAACACACACACACACACACACACACACCCCTGAATCTACACATATGCACAAAACTGCCTATATCTACACACACACACATATACACACACACACACAAAACCACCTGTATCTATATACACACACACAATCCCCTTTGGCAGCAGGTAAGCATAGCATACATTCCATCTAACAGATAGCAAACTTTCATGCAATAAAAAAAAAATTGCTGCAGTAGAAGACTGGCCAGAAGGCATGGAGGTCTGAAGTTCTGTGTGCCTTACCTCCAGTCATGCCTCCAACCTGGGTTTGGGAGCTAGCTTGGTTGCTGGGGGGAGGGGGGGGGCGTGGGGTACTGGCCATCCATCAGGGGACAGCTCCTCTCTCTCAGGGTGGGGAGGCATGCTGATTCAGCCCTTGACTGCCCCAGGTGGAGGTCTGTGGGTGGTGCCAGAAGACTAAGCAACATAAAAGAGAGGGACAATTATTCTGTAGTAGTTGTGCACATCCTTGCATGCGTGCTTACAGAAGGGGACCTAAGAAAACTTAAACTTGTCAGTACAGATCATGAAACCCTGGCTGCTTACATCCATCGTATGCCACCAACTAAACTACTGGCACAATTCCAGAAGTGACTCACTGGGTGGGTGGAGAACGACCCTTACCTCAGGCCCCAAAACAGGGGGAGGGGGAGAGATAATCTATGGGGGACTTTGGGTTTCTTGGATATGGTTGAGGTGAGTGCTGGGTGAGTGAGGAGGGAACTGGGCTGAGAGCTCACTAGTGTCAACCTCCAATGCAAAAATGTTATTAAAAAAAATAAATAAAAATGCAGAGCCGCACCATTACAGTAAACCCAAGTGTAGATAATATGTAGAAAATCTCTTACCTGGGAACTAAGGAGCCAGAGCAAGCAGCCTTGAAGGGGAAAAAGTACATCGGACCTGTAGAATAAAATATAGGAAAGAGATCACAAAAGATCCGTAGTTCTTAGGGATTAAATACAAAGGACAGGAGAAGTTAGATGTAGAGCAATACTTATCTTACAGAGAAGGGGGTAACATCCTCTCAGATCTGTTAAAAGAAAAATAGGTTAGTATGTAGAAAATACAGTAGTGACAGCAGGGAGCAGATATATATGAAATGTGTATTGGACAGCATAAGAGTAAACAAGCATTTGTCAATGCCGAATGTTGATTGCGTTGGTGTGTTGAGCTCACTTACTGCCCCTCTGTCACTCGCTATGTTTGTTTCTCCTGGTGCTGCAGGCTGCTCTGCTGTACTGGGCTCCAGCCTGCATTGGCTCCTTGTTCTGCCCACTAAGAAATCCGCAGCTGTCCCGACAGAGCTGTGTTGAGGTGGCTCACTCCCCCTCTCTCACTCACTCATTCTGTTTCTCCTGGTGCTGCTGCCTGCCCTTTTGTACTGGGCTCCTGCCTCTGTTGGCGCCTTTTTCTGCCCACAAAGAAATCTGCAGCAGTCCCGACAAAGCTCCGTTGAGCTCGCTCACCCACCCTTCTCTCACTCGCTCATTCCGTTTCTGCCGGTGCTGCAGGCTGCCCTTTTCTATTGGGCTCCTGCCTGCTTTGCCGCCTTCTTCTGCACACAAAGAAATCTGCAGTAATTACAATACAGCTCCATTGAGCTCGCTCACTCCCCCTCTCTCACTCGCTCATTCTGGTTTCCCCGCCACTGCAGGCTGCCATTTTGTACTGGGCTCTTGCATGCAGTGCTGCCTTTTTCTGCCCACAAACAAATCTGCAGCAGTCCCAACAGAGCTCCGTTGAGCTCACTCACTCCCCCTTCCTCACTCGCTCATTCTGTGTCTCCTGCCGCTGCAGGCTGCCCTTTTGTACTGGGCTCCTGCCTGCGTTGCCGCCCTTTTCTGCCCACAAAGAAATCCACAGCAGTCACAATAGAGCTCCATTGAAGTCGCTCACTACCGCTCTGTCACTGGCTCGTTCTGTTTCTCTTGGCGCTGCAGGCTGCGCTTTTGTATGGGGCTCCTGGCTGTGTTGGCACCTTTGTCGATCCACAAAGAAATCCGCAGCAGTCCTGACAGAGCTCCGTTGAGGTCGCTCAGTCTCTCTCTCTCTCTCTCTCACGCGCTCATTCTGTTTGTCCTGGCGCTGCAAGCTGCCCTTTTGTACGGGGCTCCTGCCTGTATTGGCGCCTTTTTCTGCCCACAGAGACAACCACAGCAGTCCTGATAGAGCTCCATTGAGCTCACTCAGTCCCCCATCTCACTTGCTCGTACTGTTTCTCCCACCGCTGCAGGCTGCTCTTTTGTACTAGGCCCCTGCCTGCATTGACGCCTTTTTCTGCCAACAAAGAAATCTGCAGCAGTCCTGACAGCACTCCGGTGAGTTCGCTCACTCCCCCTCCCTCACTCGCTCTCTCATTCTGTTTCTCCTAGTGCTGCAGGCTGCCCTTTTGTACTGGCCTCTTGCATTGGGGCCTTTTTCTGTCCACAAACAAATCCGCAGCAGTCCTGACAGAGCTCAGTTGAGCTTGGTCACTCCCCCCCTCACTCGCTCAATCTTAATCTATCCCAAACACTGATTTTCCACAGCGACCGTGCAATTCTCTGGCAGGAGTGCAAAAACATATTTTAAACAGGATGTGGAAAATGACAGCTGTACTGTTCATAAGGAGGTGTGAAAAAATGCCACTGTTGAAAATGTGGCGCGAAAATATTACAAATTTGCGAAGTTACGAGGGTGCATGGAAACAATTCATCGCACGCTTGTAACACAGTCATGTTATGGAGTTTCATTACCAAATTTTCAACATAGGGATTTTAGGACCTCTGCTCATGAACACTGACACTGTCATTGTCTTAATGTGTCCCGAACACTGATTTCCCACAGCGATCGCGTTATTCTGCGGCAGGAACTGTGAAAACACATTTCAGCCAGGATGTGAAAAATGAGAGCTGTACTGCTCATAAGAAGGTGTGAAAAAATGCTACTGTTGAAAATCTGTTGTGACAATATTACAAATTTGCGAAGTTACAAGGGTGCGTGGAAAGTGCGCAACTCACACTTGTAACACAGTCATTTGATGGGCTATCATCACCAAATTTTCAACACAGGCATTTTAGGACCTCTGCTCATGAACAGTATCACTGTCATTTTCTTAATCTGTCTCGAACATGGATTTCCCACAGCAACTGCGCTATTCTGCGCTGGAAGTGCGAAAACAATTTCGGCCAGGATGTGAACAATGACAGCTATACTGTTCACAAGGCGGTGTGGAAAAATGTCAATGTTGAAAATCTGGCCTGAAAATATTGCGGTCGTGAATTTCTGGCGTGCATAGCAACTGCGCAACCTGCGCTCGTAAAAAGCGATCATTTTGGGATTTTTTCCACCAAATTTGCAACATAGGCTTTTTGAGAGCCCACCTCATGAACACAGGCACTGTCGTTTCGTTAGTCAGCACCGAAAGGTGATTCTGTGCAGTGACTGCGAAATCACCTTTCGGGCCCGATTAACACCATGACAGTGATATAATTCATGAGGAGGGGTCCCAAAAACCCCATGTTGAAAATGTGGTGCCAAAATTCCAAAACATGCCTGAGATATGTATTAAAGTTGAAAAACCCCTATCTATCCCATTATACAGCTTACCGGCATTTCCTCAGTTCACGGTCAGCTTTGAAGAGTGCAGAGCGTGTTCCGGTCCACGAAGATCATCGTGCTGGACTCCGCCCGATGAAATATGGGGTGAGGGGGTGTGGGGAGGCAGGGTGCGCAGTGGGTGAGTCGCGGGTTGGGTGGGGGCATGGAGACCATCGAGGACTGTTTCCTTTTACGGGGAAAAAAGACATTGGGACCGTTTTTACTTTACAGGGCATGTGGCACGTGGGGTGGGCTCCCAGCATGTCACGAGTCTTTCTTTTTGGAGGTGGGCAGCAGTAGCCGATGGGGATTACTCGCCCCGTCGGCACACAACAAGAGGGGCACCAGAGGCTTTCTTTTTTGGGGGCAGCAGTAGCCGACGAGATTGGGCACCTAATGACAGCACACAATAAAAAGTGGGGAGAGGGTTTACCTAATGCCGATGGGAGTGGGCTCCCCGTCGGCAACAAGCTCTGAGGGCACTGAAGCCAGCGAGGTTAGAGGTCCCGTCGGCAAAATAAACATGGTGGGGGTTAATATTGTTTGTGAACATCCCGCCCCTGCAATGATGGGTCACTCCCTCATTGCGGCGAATGGTTATGCTGCAATAGTGGCGGCCCTGATTGTAAGCCGCTGATTTGTCTCAAGTTGGTGCCAATGTTCCAAACTAGTGTCAGCGCAGCGTGACCCGGCATTGGGGAAGAAACGTTTTTCCAGTAAGTTGGTGCGGGGCATTGGCCGACAAAAAGTGCCGCCCACGACCTGTTTCTTGAGAAAGCTGTCCCAATATTTTTTTTTTATTTTATTTATTTATTTAGTTTTTGTTGACCGGGTAAGTGCACTAGACAAATCCTGCCTATTTTCAGGCACGACCCAGGGGAGGGGGGATACAGATGAATGCCAAGTGACTTTGAACCAGATTAAGCTGTTGGTGGTATTTTTAGTGAATGAGGGAAATTTGGCCAGGACACCGTGGAAATTCCCCTACTCTTTTCGATAAGTGCCATGGGATCTTTAACATCCACCTGAACTCCACCAATCCAGGCAGATGGGACCTCGGTTTAACGTCTCATCCGAAGCGGCACCTCAGAAGTGCAGCACCCTCTCATGCTGCACTACAGTGTCAGTACTGGGATATTAACCCAAGTGCCAGATGTGGGAACTGAACCCACAGCCCTCTGATCTCCCAGCCTCAGAGGCGAGTGTGCTACCTACTGAGCCACTGACACTGCCATGTGTCACGCTGTGCGCAATCAACATAAAAAGGGAGTGTTAGATAAAAAGTTACAGTCGGGGGCACAGGAAGAAGATAAAGATTCAGAGAAAGATGAAGAAATAAATAACATTAATAAACACATAGCCAAAGAGACTATAAAGTGGTGTGTGGGGGACAGCAAAACCATTTATCACTCCCTAGATGGCCTAGTGGCCAGTAAGTGCAATTAGCAGCCCAGGTGGTCAAGTTTGGATTCTTTGGAGATAAAAGCCAGCATTTATAAAATAATTTAACATTGGTGGGGTGTGGGGCTAGTGCTGGCACAGGTATGTGAGGGATTTCTGTAATACCCCTAAGTGGGCTACTTTACCGTGTGGCCAGTGGCCAATGTATTTAAACTACAAAGAATAGTTTTCCCTGAGTCTAGTGGTGGTGGGTTTCTTGGGTCCCGATAAATATTTTGTTTGGCAGCAGCCAGCATGGGTGTGGAGTGCGAGGAGAATGAGCTGGGCAGCTGCAACAAATAGCACGATCGACCATGCTAAAGTGAACATCAGTGGGTCGGGTGCACTCTACTCCTTGCCCGTACGGAGCTTGGGCTGTGGCCTGCTCCATGCAAGCAGGAGAGTGAGGGACAGCAGGTCATTGGAAGGGGGAATGAGGCTAGTATAGGAGTGCCTCCCTCCACCTACTCGCTTTGGCGACAAATGTAGTTTCCTTGAGGGGCTCTAGAGCAACAGCAGCATCAGGGAGGCTGTTAAACAGCTGGTCACACTTGTGGCTGTTATACAGCAGGTCACACTCGTGGCTGTTATACAGCAGGTCACACTTGAGGCTGTTATACAGCAGGTCACACTTGTGGCTGTTAAACAGCTGGTCACACTCTTGGCTGTTATACAGCAGGTCACACTCGTGGCTGTTAAACAGCTGGTCACATTCGTGGCTGTTAAACAGCTGGTCACACTTGTGGCTGTTATACAGCAGGTCACACTCGTGGCTGTTAAACAGCTGGTCACACTCGTGGCTGTTATACAGCAGGTCACACTCGTGGCTGTTATAAAAGATTATACCATGGACATAAGTGAACAACCAATGAAATGGTCAGACTGGCAGTTTACCACTAATGTAAATCCTATGATAATCACTGGCTGGTATCCTTAATCATCGCGGCACAGATATAAATACAAAAAAAAAAAAAACTCTTTAAAAGTTGTATGTTATTATAGTTAAAAAAATGAACCTTGGTATAATCGCAGTAAGCCACTTGGAGGATGTGGGTTATTGGGCTATTAACCATGGCTGGCGAGGATTTACCCACTCGGCGCAAACCACTCCAGCCGTGGTAAATCCCCCGATAACCCACACACCATCGTGGCTTATTGCTTAAAAAGTTCATAGCCGGGGGGCAGTTACCGCAAGGGAGCTCAGCTGCACTGCGACTTCTTTAACTAGCCAGGGGTGGGGGGGGTGAGTGCTCATCATCACCATACATAGCCCCACTTTGCACACACACACACACACACACACACAAAACCAACTCCTCCTCCCCTCTTACACACATGGCCAGTACTTCCCTCCACACACACACACACACACACACACACACACACGATCAGCCCCCCAACTTCTATGAATCTATTTCAATTAATAAAATAGATAGCCCTTTATAACTTCAAGGCTAGTTTCAATTTGCAGGTAACCAGCGAATATTATATTTCTAACCACACGAGCTATAAAACATACAGTTTCAACACACGTAGAAAATTTACTCTAATCATACCTCTCAACTGTCCCTGATTTTTAGTGACGTCCCTGATTTGGCCTCAAAATTTTCCTCTGTCCCTCCTAAAATTTGAGTTTTTCTGGCAGAAAAGTGGGGATTAATAACACAAAATAATGTTAAACATTATGGTTACAGACTTGTTGTTCTTCAGAAAATGCATCTTAACACAAATTCCTTTATTCTATCAGCTTTCTGCATGAATAGAATCAGTTTTTAAGCTATGTCCCTGATTTTTTAAAGCCTTGTCCCTGATTCATGAGGCAACTGGTTGAGAGGTATGACTCTAATACTCTATTTGCTGTATGATCCAGCAACCATGTAATAGAAGTATGACTTTTCTGATAGCCACTGAGGCAGTTACCTGGGCCACACTTCAAGTAAGCCCACTAATTACAGACAAAAAAGCCACATGTTCCAACCATTCTTTGCCATCCAAACAAAATATTTTATGCAGTTTTTTTTTCAAAAACACTAGTAAATGGTCTTCACAGAAATCACTGTAATTAACTCTTGGGTGGATGCACTTGATAACAATGCGATTATGAGGCAGAAGTAAAATTACGAAGACAGACAAAGTCGGTTCCAAAAAGGAGTCCTTCAGGGTTGCACATAACCTTAACTTCATAGAGGGGCTCTGTTAGTTAACAGAAATCATGTTCCTTCAAAGGAGTCCCCACCAAATAAAATCATAAACTGAATAAAATCCCACAGTCTCCTGAAAGCAGTACCTAAACCATGTGGTTCTTTCCACTCCTGTTCCCAAATTAATCATTACTGGTTGCCATCCATGGGGGGCAAAGTCTTAAAAGTTACCTTCCTGGGAATTTAACACCATAGGCAGTTTCTAGTACTCACCAAAGAGGTGTACTTATAAGGCTGTTAAAGGAAATGACAAACTTAGCTCCTGTCTCCGGACTCCTGTGCTGGAGAGCCATTTGCCTCCTCCACGAATCTCCTGTAGCCGGTGGACACAGAATATTTTCCCTCTTTCCAGTCTCCCGTTCTGGGAATCCATTTGGCTAAGCAGATACTTTTCCGATGATTTTTCTTACCTTCAAGCAGTTTCACAGCAATACTGCTATCTGCCCTCCATCTTTTCCACCGGCTCTATAAGCACCAACACCTTTTGGTTATTAAAACAATCACGTCAGCACTGAAAGTGCTAGCATTGGTCCAGGCATTCCAACATTCTTCTCTTCTCCTTTCAGGTCCAAGAAAGAGAGAACAAATCAATATTTTAGGTTTGGGTACTTACAAACGTCCTTCAGATGGGGACTCAGCAGCAGAGCAGCATCGCGGCCCGGGAACAGAGGGAGCAGGGCGGACAGCACACAGTGGGAGGGAGCGGGAGGGATTTTTCACTCAAGGGTACGGGAACAAAGGGAGTGGGGCAGACAGCACACAGTGGGAGGGCGGGGAGTTTTTTTTCACCCAGAGTGCGGGAACAGAGGAGTGGGGCAGACAGCACACAGTGGAGGGAGCAGAAGGTTTTTTCACTCTGGGGTACAGGAACAGAGGGAGCAGGGCAGACAGCACACAGTGGGAGGCGGGAGGGATTTTCACTCCAGAGTGCGGGAACAGAGGGAGCGGGGTGGACAGCACACAGTGGGAGGTAGTGGGAGGGTTTTCACTCCAGGGTATGGGAACAGAGGGGCGGGGTGGACAGCACACAGTGGGAGGGAGCGGAGGGATTTTTCACTCCAGGAATGCGGAACAGAGGAGCGGGGTGGACAGCACACAGTGGGAGGGAGGCGGAGGGTTTTCACTCCAGGGTATGGGAACAGAGGGGCGGGGTGGACAGCACACAGTGGGAGGGAGGCGGGAGGTTTTCATTCCAGAGTGCGGGAACAGAGGAGCAGGGTGAACAGCACACAGTGGGAGGGAGTGGGAGGATTTTCACTCTGATGCAGGAACAGAGGAGCAGGGTGGACAGCACACAGTGGGAGGGGCGGAGGTTGTTTCACTCCATGTGCGGGAACAGAGGGAGGCGGGGTGGACAGCACTCAGTGGGAGGGAGGTGGAGGTTGTTTTTCACTCAGGGTAGGGAATAGAGGGAGCGGGGTGAACAGCACACAGTGGGAGGGAGGGAAGGGTTTTTCACTCCGGGTACGGGAACAGAGGGAGCGGGGTGGACAGCACACAGTGGGGGGTGCGGGAGGGTCTTTTTCACTCCAGGGTATGGGAACAGAGTTAGTGGGGTGGACAGCACACAGTGGGAGGGAGCAAGGTTTTTTTTTTTTCACTCCGGGATACGGGAACAGAAGGAGCGGCATGGACACCACACAGTGGGAGGGAGCGGGAGGTTTTTTTTCACTCTGGAGTATGGGAACAGAGGTAGCGGGGTGGACAGCATACAGTGGGAGGGAATGGGAAGGTCTTTTTTACTCCGGGGTACGGGAACAGAGGGAGTGGGGCAGACAGCACACAGTGGGAGGGAGCAGGATAATTTTTTCACTCCGGGGTATGGGAACAGAGGAAGCGGGGCAGACAGCACACAGTGGGAGGGAGCAGAAGGGTTTTTTTCACTCTGTGGTACGGGAACAGAGGGAGCGGGGCGGACAGCACACAGTGGGAGGGAGCGGGAGGGTTTTTTTCACTCCATGGTATGGGAACAGAGGGAGCTGGGTGGACAGCACACAGTGGGAGCGAGCAGAGTTTTTTTTTTCACTCCATGGTACAGGAAAAGAGGGAGCAGGGCAGACAGCACACAGTGGGAGGGCGTGGGAGGGTCTTTTTCACTCCGAGGTATAGGAACAGAGGTAGCGGGGCAGACAGCACACAGTGGGAGGGAGGGAGCGGAGGTTTTTTTTTTCACTCTGGGGTATGGGAAAAGAGAGAGTGGGGCAGACAGCACACAGTGGGAGGGTTGTTTTTCACTCCGGGGTATGAGAACAGAGGGAGCGGGGCAGACAGCATGGGAGGGAGTGGGAGGGTTTACATGCACTCTGGGGTACGGGACCAGAGGCAGGACAGACAGCACGTAATAGGAGGGAGCGGGAGGGTTTTTTTTTCACTTCGGCTGCCATAATGGGGAGTGGGGTGGACAGCAGGCAGTGGGAGGGAGCGGAGGGTTTTTTTTTCCCACTTCAGCTGCTGGAACGGGGAGCCGGGTAGATAGCATGCAGTGGGAAGGAGCGGGAGTTTTTTTTTTTTCACTTCGGCTGCCGGAGCGGGGTAGACAGCATGCAGTAGGAGGGTGTACCTGCACTCTAGGGTATGGGAACAGAGGAAGCAGGCGGACAGCATGCAGTGGGAGGGAGCGGGAGGTTTTCTTTTGCACTTTAGCTGCCGGGATGGGGAGCAGGGGCGGATAACATGCAGTTAGAGGGTTTAATGGCACTCCTGATGCCAGAATGGAGAGAGTGGGGTGAACAGAAATGTTTTGGTATGCAAGGCACGCCCTGCAATGACAAGGCGCTCCCTCATTGCAGCGGAATTGGTGACACTGCAATGACAGGGTGGCCCCTCACTGCAGTGGCCAAAACGTTTCAACTTTGTGGCACCAGGACACTGGGCCTGTATTGGGTGTACACCGACAAGCCCACAAATGCAGCGCTGGCATTGGCTGCCACACTGCCGCACCTCCACAACCCACTGCTCTCCTAAGCTGCCACATAATGTTTCTTGCACATGCATGCAAGCAAACATAAAAACAATACACAACAATAACCCAGAATTAACAGCCTATTTAACATCAGAATACCTTATTTAACGTTTGAGCCAAACTGTTTGCCATACCGCTGCCTCAAAGAAGGACGTAATTTACAATAAACTATTTAGCAAGCAGCTCTCATGTCATAAAAAGAATCCATGGCATCAGAGCAGCAACGGGATTGTGAACAAGTTAATCAGTCACATCTAAATAAAGGCAGTAGCCATAATGAAGTAAAAGCAAAGTTTTATTAACAAACTGGGCATCATTCGGTCAAAAGAATAGGTCGGTACCATTTCATGTCACCTTTAAGGAGCCAAGGAGGAGCCGGTGGGTGTTGTGATGGGTTGTGCTGTGGCCCGGGGACTGGGGGGAGTGGAGGTTGGGAGCCTCGTTCGGGGGGGGCTCAGCATCCTCCGACACCAAAGCGTCTCAGCCCTTCTCAGCCTGTGTGTGTGTGTGTGTGTGTGTGTGTGTGTGTGGCTTCAGCAATTCTTCAGGGGGGCGGATGCCTGGAAAAGAAAATTGATAATCAGAAGGCCAGGCCCCCCTGAGCCAACGTGCCTGGGGCAGTTGTCCCGCTGTCCCCTGTCAGCGCCCCTGTGTCAGAGGACTGAAGAGTATGTGGCCACGGTGGCAAGAGCAGCCAATTCAGAAGACCGCACAATGGCTTATATTTAAGCGGGGGTTAAAGGCCTGATGACCAGGGAGTGTGTGGCGGGTGGTGGAGTTAGAACTAACGAAAGAAATGAAATGCTCCCATTGGAGTCGTTCATTTCTTTTAAGTGGACAACACGCCACGTCAGCAAAACTGAACCTGTGTACACTGCCAAGCCTATTGCCTGTTTCTCCTTTAATTGACTTGGCAGTGACACACCTCTCAAATGCCGTATAGTTCCAAAACATTTGGTGCGCAAGCACATCAAAAGTAAAAAATGAATTGACTTCTAGATTTTGACTCATGGAAGTAAAAGAATTTAGGAGTACGTGACTCCAAAAAATAAAGCAACAACTTCCTAAATAAAGGGGTAGGAAGTCATTGACTTCCAAATGTAAATGTAGTCCCCCTACAAATGGGGGTTCTCAAAATGTCTTCCTTGAGCTTGCCTAAATGCTCACTGCCAGGCTGGTGTCCTGCATTTTAGCATTTTAAATGAGATTACCAGAGCCTATATAGTCTCTGTGTACTGTCTCTTTAAGAGCTGCCTGATTGCAGCATAAGTAATCTGAGAGGTAGCTCTGTTGAAAGATGTAACTATTTGCTGAAAATCATTTAGAGTGATAATGATAATGTAGTTTGTCTAACCTGCCTTCTTTATAGCAAGGACTGTTTAGTTACTTTGTCTCCACTATCTTGGTCCTGGACTGTAAATTGGACCAATCAGTTCTGGTGGGACCTAAAATGTAGCTGGACTACAGGAGCTGTCTGAAGTCAAAATCTGTAGGAATTGTAGTTTTGAACTTTTTGCGGCGTTTTTGCAACTGAAGGGGGAGCTTTTGCTTTGACTGACAGCCAAATCAGCCAACCGAATCTGCTGGATCTTAGGGAAGTCCCAGGCTGCTGCAGTTTTCAGTTAGTTCTGAGCTGTGAAGTGAAATGAGAAGAGCTCAGTTGTATTTTGTGCAGCAATCCTGAGTGGATTCGCATGGGAAAACTGTGAAAGAGCTGACTTTTTGGCTTGCATGTCTGCTTCTGCTCCTGAGAGGGAGAGAAGAGAA
Organism: Neoceratodus forsteri; assembly: GCA_016271365.2. Classification (NCBI taxonomy): domain Eukaryota; kingdom Metazoa; phylum Chordata; order Ceratodontiformes; family Ceratodontidae; genus Neoceratodus; species Neoceratodus forsteri. Next base: position 74,059,718 of record JADMNL010000036.1, read on the forward strand.
TTATTTTGGACTAAATCCAAGTTTACGTGACTAAAGTAAGCTACTGAAGTGGGCCAGGCTCAACCGTAAGAAGACTGAAGATTTTGCTGAATGCGCTCGGTCTGTCAGGAGTTCCAGCTACCCCTAAGCTCCCGGTGTGTGCAAAGACTTTGCGATTGTGACCGGGGAGCACTTTGCCTGGTACAGTAGAATTCCCGTACATGTAAATGTGCTATGACCTGCTAGTGGGTTGTGAGTTAGTTTCCCACTGTGTGAACTGTGTTCTGCCTGCTGGAAGCTGTATCCAGCCCAAAATGGACTGCATCCGAATTTGTCTCCATGCGGTCTGGGCCTTGCCAGACTGGCCCAGCCAGACTACCCACTGCACAGAGAAGCCATCGACGAGAGACCTGCCTGGGGATCAGCCCCCTGCTCCACGCTTGAACAGAAATGCCGCCTCTGCGACTCGTGTGGGCTCTGATTCTCTTGGCATTCCAGATCAACCACCTGCAGTCTCGATTTTTCGTCCAGTCTGTGTCCAGTCTTGGGTATTGTGAGTAAATATCAGGGTAGTTCCCTGCAACAACAGCTTAATCTGAGTGTGTCATCTGATTGTGTTGTTGTTTCGTTTCCTTTACGAACTGAGCCCTCTAGCTCCGGATTACAAATATTGTATACTGTGCATGTTGTGTTTTCCAGCACAGGGCCCCAACCAGCTGCAATCCCGGGCAATAGTCCTGGCTAGCCCATTTCTTCTCCACCTGGGTACCCAGAGGTGTGACTGTGTGGGGGGACTCAAAGCACATGCATAACTGCTTGATTGATATAACCTTTAAGCTAATTAACCTGATGTTGCCCCTTCCTAGTTCTAGTACCCTGAATAAATCAGATACAATTTTTTCTTCACGTAATCTGACTGTGGTTCAAGTTTGTGCTCAAAGTACTGTACTGTTGCTATTTGCTGTGCATAACCTTGTTTTACAGGGGGTCCCCAGGGTCAAGCCAGAGGAACCAGCCCTGGTGGTAAGTGTAAACTGTGTGGGTACTTGTATGGTGTACCAGGGGTATTGTGAAAGTGATTATTGTACAGTGTTCAGGCCACTAGAGGGGGGAGAGGGGGGTTAGGCCCCTTAATCTGGTACTAGCCAAGCAGGCAGTGGTAGTAGCCCTTGGGATAGCGCCACCTAGGGGTTACATAAAAAACAAAATTGGACAGCTGCTCGCCCCAGCTGTTAGGTGTGTAAGAACATAAGAATGTGTCGGCAGAAGGGGACTGCATGATCTATCTGGTCTGCTCAGATTGCATACCCCCATTCTGTTCTTCATCTGAGATTACCACAGTACTTGTCCCATGCTAGCTTAAAAGCAGTAACTGTTTTGGCCTCCACAGCCTCTGTTGGTAAGCTATTCCAAGTGTAACCCCCTTGTTCCCAAGGATTACTAGAATCTCAGTTAGAATCAGTGGCAGGCAGGGAGAGGCAGCTTGTGAAATGCCAGTTAAATGGGTTTCACACTAGGGTTGTCAGAACTAGTTCTAGAAAGATTCGAACCCTGCTCGAACTCTGGTGTTCGAGTTCTAATTTAGAACTCGAACACCAGAGGGTTCGCAAAAGGGTTCGGATCCAGCATCCATTGGTTTCCTTATTGGCGTGGCTCCCAACCGCACATTGCCTGCAGGTTGTCTACATAACTGTCACTCCTCCCATGGCCTTCCTGTTGCCGCTTCCATGCCCTTACACATGTGCAACAACAGCATCTCAGTTTTGGTCCGTCATGCTTTCGCCGACGGTTATCTTTTCCACCTCTGTGGCGCTCAGTAAAACTGGAAGGGACAGTGTGTGTGTGGTGCTCCCTCACTGATCTGGCATGCTATTAGGAGAAAAGTGGGCTGTGGGTGCTCCAGGGCTGAGATGATGCCAGTGGTGGCCGTGGATGCAGAGCATTTGACTGGTCGGGCAGCAGGTACCCACTTGAGAGCTGAGGACGGGAGAATGATAGCGACTGGTGAGCCCCGAGGGGAGATCTGTGGAAGAGCAGCAAGTGAGTGGTGCTGCTGCTTGAGATACAAATTCCAGTATGTTTTATGTCCAGGTGGAAGTAAAAGAACCCAAGGCACACTTCACAAAGAGTAGGGAACATTCCCAGTGTCCTGGCCAACATTCCCTTCCCATAAATCGGTTCATGCAATTATCCAGGCTGTGTGTGGGTGATGATGTGTGATATGGCCGCCACCACACATTCAGTCACTTCACTACCAGCCTAGCATTGCTTGTAAAGTGCTTTGGGATACACTGTGTATGAAAAGCACTATATAAATGCTGATTCTTCTTCACCAACCCTGACCCCCCCCCCACCTCCCCATCTAGCCAGTGGTGCCCTACAGTACAAACACACCACTGACAGACACACTTCTGGGAGTGGGATTGTATAGCTGGGGACAGCAATGCCCCAGGGGAAAACCACCACCACCACCACCACTGGGGTGGCCTCCACATCCTTCACCTCCCACGCCACCCGCCCTGCAAAATGGGTAGATGCGGGCAGCCATCAGGATACCCCACCATCCCACACCTTCCCTGTGCATGCCACCACAACTGCTAAGGCCTTGCGCCCTCCGCCACCCACCCCAGATGTGGTGCATGCACTCCCCACTCAGCACCCATGCCTAACAGCATGCACTGTCTCACAGGACAGAGTACCCAGAGGCAGGCTCCTTCTGACTATCAGCAGCTGGTACAGTCTGCCAGAGAGGTGCAGTGAACCACACAATGTGAGTGGTGGCAACACCACGGTGTACAATGACCCAACAGAGTGGCAGGTTAGGGTCAGGCAGCACAACACCGTCATCCATGGGCACTCCCCGAACCCCTGGGTGCGACCTGGACATTCCATCATCCAGCCAGAGGCATGCATGGGCCAGGGTGATCCCATCTCCACAGACATCGCCCTTCCCCTCACCATGGCCCACGACCCCTAAAGACAGGGGTTGTGGACCCAAGTCCTTGCGCACCTGCGGTGGACAGAGAGCTTGAGTTTGGAGGCCACCCCTGCCTTTCCCACTCATCCCCTGCCCCTTTCCTATGTCCTGGTTTTGTTTCCACAGGCAGCCCCACCACCCCTAGCTCTGTCCCACCTGTTGCACACAAGGGTGGCCTTCTGCCCTCTCCTCCTCTCCCATGGCCTGTTCCAGTAGGAATAGCACGTGAGGGTTGAATACAGCCATTTCTGGTCTGGCTGTAGTGTCTCTGCCCACCTCTAGGGTTTCCCCAGAGTAAGTCAGCTTTTTTATAGGCGGTATTTGCACTGTGTAAGCATGTCACGCAAACTCACTTTGCACAGTGCTAATGCACTGAATATAGCATAGCACCTGTATTTATGTACACTCCCCTCTCTTTGCCTGGGGCATACATTGTCTATTTATTCAACGCTTTTCCATTTTGCCTGCATTAATCAGGCCTTTGAATATAGCACAAGCATGTAAACGGCGCGCAAAGTGCATGCAATCTGTTTGCCCACTGGGCAAAGTTTTGAATTCTGGGCCCTTGTGTCTGCATATCCATAGAGAGACAGGATTTTGTCAATACTTAATCATGTATTTGCCAAATTTACTGGACTGTTAATATGAGTTGAGTGAAATGGTGACTGGTCTAACATCACACCTATTTAATGAACCTGTAAGCAACAACACACAACAACATCAGGAGTTGTACTCAATATACCAGGGCTATGGGTACTGCAGCCAGGAGATGAAGCCAGGTAGCTTTAATTGCCGTAACTATGGAACACAGAGCACAGCCCACAAACCGTGGAGTATGTTGTGTGTAAAATGAGAATCACTATTTTTAATTTTTACTATTTAATTTACATAGGGTAGTGCAGCCGAAATGCAACAGCTTATTCCCCATGGGGTCCTCCTACATCTACCCATTTCCACAGCTAGGTGGACTAAAGCACTGGGAGGTTCAGTGACTTGTACAAGGTCACATAGTGAGTAATTGGTTCTAGTGGATTTTTGAACCTATTTTCCTGGTCCCAAGCCAGTCACACGTGTAGAAAGGAAAATAAAGTTTGTACACACAGAACATATTTGTTGCCATGACTGTTTATTGCCCCCTACCTTGTTTGTTGCTTTACAGATGTATCCCCCAGTGCAGTTTTAAGCATGGGAGAAAACTAAAACAGCACTCTGCTGCATGCGTTTGCATAATAGCTTTGTGTCACGCTGTGTGACAGGCACACAAGCTGAATCCACATAGTGTAGGCAGGGCTGGCCTTAGGGTATGTAGTGCCCCTAGGAGAACTTGCAAATGGTGCCCCCCCCCCCAGGCCTGTTACCTGGATTTTTCCAAGGGGGATTCTTTTAGTGAGTGGTAAAGGTATTCTGTGCAAGTAGCGTGCAAAAACTGTTTGTAAAAAGCCTGGGGTCTGGTAGGCCCCCAGAAGTTCTGGGGGTTTAGGTGCTTTTTGGTGTGTTTTAAGGCTTACATTGAAGACAAAACAAAGTTCTGTTATTTTTCAAGAGCATCTTATATGCTAAAGCGGGTGGGGGAGGGAATTACTTCACAATGAAAATATTTGATCATGAAAAAATATCACAAACCCAAACAATGGAAAACCTGTACCTCAGCACACATTTATTTCCTTTAACAAAACAATTGTCAGAAAACACTACATTCTTTAATCCCAACTAGATTCAGCAGGCGAGTTTGCACACATTTCTGTTTACCGAAATGCAATTGCAACTTGCCTGCAAGAACTTGCATTTTGTTTTGTTTTGGGCCAAGTTTGCTGCAGGTAATAAATATTCTGACAGCAACCACACCTGGGAAAAAACCTTTTTTTCCTTCCCCCTTTTTACCAGGCAGGCACAGATACAGCACCTCCCAACTGAGTCTTGCCACATAGCACAGGCAGCTTTGATTTATTTTACACAACATAATATTACATAATTCTCTTATATTGCACAGTGTTTCCACCATGGGGAAACTGAGGCAAGTCAGAACTGGACCCCCCCAACTGGCTGGCTGCAGCTCACTCTCTCTGCAGTCACTGGCCCGCAGGCCCTATTCAAGACTGGTAGTGGGTACTTTTACTTTACTCCCACCACTCCAGTCCCCACTCTTGAGGGATCTCCCTCGACTTTTCCGACTGACTCCCAAGCCACTCAGTGCACAGCCCCACCCCAATGATGATGAGAAACCACTCCTCGACTGCAAATCCATGATGGTCTGATGCCATCCGGCCGCTCTGCGTGCTAACCCCTTGGATCTTGTTCTCTCCCCAATCCTGTCTGGACTCGGGAAGTCCTGGCTGCTGCTGGCTCTCATTTCATTTTCAATTTTTTTTTCATTTTTATTAAATGGGTTAGACCATTGAGTAAAACTCATTTAAAATGGTGACCCATAGTTTAGCAGCAAATAGTTTCAACAATAATTACAACAAGTAATGCAATCAATTACAACACATAAGCAGAATACAACACCATACAATTACATACAAATACTTTGCTTCAGACAATTAACCACAACAAACCTTAGTTTGGACTAAAAGTGACTCCAGGAGCTCTCATCCCTCCCATGTCACAGCGAGTCAGCTCCAGTGCCTTCAGCAGCACAGCACCCCTGTGCCCTCCTCCCCAATAGCTCCCCCCACCCTACACACTGACCTCCAGTCCTCTTTGGGGTTTGTCTCGTTTCTTTTGCAAGGTTAAAACCAAACTCAGCTCTTCCTCACCACTCGCTAACACAGTCGCTCAAGCCCTTACTGCCTCACAGCTGTCTGCATGTGCCACCAAAACTGATTATGCCAAGTGCCAGCCACTCTCAGTACTCACCACTCTGCGCATGCACTCCAGCCACTCTGGCGCTAAACATAAGACAGACAGCAGAGATCCAATAGAAGCGGGAGTGGCTCTTTTAAGGGTAGGTCAGGCAGGCATGCAGCAATGAATCTGGCAGACAAGTCTTCACTCTCCCCACCCCACAACCGACATGAGATTTGGCCATGTTAATTATCAGTCCATCCAGGTCACTTGCAAAAAAAAAAAAAATGTAAAAACAGAACTTTGTTTGATGGTGACAACGCCCCCTACTGAATGGCGCCCCAAGCGGCCACCTAGTTTGCCTGTCCTTAAGGCCAGCTATGAGTGTAGGTTTAATAGGTATTGCGAGATATTTTTTTTTTAAATTTCCGCTGAAGGGGGATGTGCTGAGAAAGCAATGCTGTTGGTGTACCAGAGTAAGTGTGCTACAAGTGACACTCAATGGAGGGACTGCAAGACACTTAATCAGCAAAGAGGGCACAGTATGTAGACCAGAAAGTGACATAGGAGACACGGGATGTGGAAAACACAGGATTTATGCTAATTCAGCATTGATTTCTTCAACACCTTTGCTTGGACAAGGAAAGTTGAAAGTTAGCTACATGAGGGGGAGAAGGTCAGTCTGAGTTTGTGGACTTATGTGGATAACAATGCTCTGAGAAGATCGTATCCTGTACTCAGAGTCAACTGAGAATGCAGTGAATTCTGTTTCCGTCTGTAAACTTGCATGTACTGCAACCGACCTCTGTAAACAGAAAATAAAGAGATATTATTTTCATATAATCTATGCAGTGTGTGGACTGAATTCCATGCTTAATACAGTGACAATTGCTAACCTAAGACATGACTATTGAAGGCAGTCTCAAACATCCAGAGGAGAAAAGTTGTGGGACTGCACTGGCAACCTTCAAGCAGGTGAGCCTTACCCTAGAGGATGGGCACGTAAGGTTGTATATGGTTATCAGACCACAGTGGGCAGCTTGAAAACTGACCCCTTGGTAAGTCCCATATGGGTGGTAGCAGACCATTGTGAAAAAGGCTTGAGTGAGGATGATTGTCAGAATCTTGCTTATGCTTACATAAAACAAATGAAGAGATATATCCTGAACAGTTACTTTTGCTCAGTCACAGTGGAGCTAGGACAGACCACCAGGGAGCAGCAGGAACGGGGGGGGGTGGACACGAGTCCATTTTTAGGAGTCCTAAAGGAACTGGCAGCTCTGAAACTGGACAAGATTATAGGACTGGATGGGATGCACCCAAGGTTACTAAAAGAAATCAGGGCGGTGATAACTGCCTCCTTGATGGCCTGATTCCATAGCTCACTAGAAACTGGCATGGTTACGGAGGACTGGAGGAGAGCAGATGTGGTCCCTCAACATAAGAGCAGAAGGAGGCTAGCAACTACAGGCCAGTCAGTCTCACCTCAGTGGTGGGGAAATTAATGGAAATCCTGTTAAAGGAAAGGTTGATAGAGTATTTTGGGCTGCAAGATCACAGGCAGCATGGATTCATGGGGGTAGGGTGGGGGGCGGTCATGCCAGATGAATCTGATTGATTCCTTTGACTAGGTGACCATGGATATAGATCAAGGGAGGGCAGTGAACATGGCCTATCTGAACATTAGCAAGATCTTTGACACTGTACCACACAGGAGACTGATAAAGAAACCGAACCACCCAGGGGTGGGATCCAAAGTGGTGAACTGGGTTCAAAATTAATCAACGGATAGGAGACAGAGGGTGGTGGTTAATGGGACTCACTCTAATGATGGGAGAGTGGCCAGTGTAGTGCCGCAGGGCTCAGTACTGGGACTGGTCCTCTTCAATGTCTTCATAAGTAACACTGCACAAGAACTGGAAGGAAAGGTTTGTCTTTTTGTAGCAGACACCAAAAATCTATAATAGGGTGGACACTCAGGAGGGGGTGGAGAGAATGTGTAGGGATCTTGGAAGGTAGGGTATATGGGCAGACTAGATGGGCCCAGTGGTCCTTATCTGCCATCAGTTTCTATGTTTCTATGTGAACTCCAGCAGTGGTCAAGAGCGTGGCAGTTAGGGTTCAATGCCAAAAAATGCAAAATCATGCAGCTAGAATATAGGAACCCAGAAGCTACATATAGGATGGGGAAGGCACTGACAGTCACTAAGCAGGAAAGGAACATTAGGGTTCTCATATCTGAAGACCTGGACGTGGCAGAACAATGTGACAAAGTAGTGGGTAGGGCCAGTGGGATACCGGGGTGCACAGGGAGCTGTATCTCCAGCAGGAGGAGGGAGGTGGTGTTACCACTGTATTGCTCACTTGTCAGACTCCCACCAGGAATATTATGTCCATTTCTGGAGGCTGCGCCTCAGAAAAGACATAGATCGGGTGGAAGCAGTCAAGAGGAGGGCAACTAAAATGGTGCAGGGGTTGCACCAAAGGCCCTATGAGAGACTGGGGGATCTTAACATGTTCACCTTGGAAGAAAGGAGAGCAAGAGGGAACATGATAGAGACCTTCAAGTACCTCAAAGGGGTGAACAGGGTGCAGGAGAGGAGTCTCTTTCAAATAAGAAAGAGCACCAGGACCAGAGGGCATGCGATAAAGGTGGGGAAGGGCAATTTAAGAGGGATGTGAGGAGGCACTACTAGACTAAAAGAGTGGTAGACACCTGGAACAGAATGCCAGCTGAAGTGGAATAGGCAGGGAGGAGAGAGGGTTGCCAGAGACCATTTAGGGTCTGCAGAGACAGACTAGGCAGGGACCATCTGGGCAGACTGGGAGGGCCAAGTGGTCCTTTTCTGCTCTATGCTTCTATGTTTCAACCAAATCATATCACCAGAATGTGGGGCAAATAGCATCCTTGTGGTAGGGAAAAATGATGCCCTTCAGAAATATATTTGTACACCCAGAACTGCATGGTGTACGTGTCATACACTCTTGCAGCTGGTGCTCTAACCCCTAAACTAAACTGCCTCAATCTTACGATTTATAAGCATAAGACAAGAAAAAGTGATAAATGGGGCAAAACACTGGAAACTATTTTTTGAAACATGCAAGTCAAACTGCTTTTCCCTTTTGCTGGGGTTGGGGGATTTGAAACAGCAGTAAGGGTGAAGTGCTTTAAAGTGTACTTTAATTGGGGTTCTTGAAACTTTCAAGGAACCCCCCAAAAAGTGTGTAGTTGTACTGAACTACACAACAGTTCTTGACCAATCAGAGTGCAGGATTTTTGGAACCCATTTCTAAACATCCAGGGCCTGATTTTTTTAAAGGGCCTGCCATGGCTTCGGGGGAGGGGTACCTATAAGCCAGGGAGGAGAGGAGGGTGAAAACCCCATCTAGACAATAGGTTACATGGTAGAGCAGGGTAGAACGCAACAGACTGGATGCAAAGCACAGTCAGGTATTTAAACCTAAACAAGGTAATCAATGTAGGAGGAGGAGGTAGGTGGGAAGAATTAGATAGAGTGAGGGTCTCTCCTCATATGTATCTACTGTATGCATGTATGAAAGACTATGTATCAAACTAAATTAATTAAATTATGCTGTAGTAATACAGTAATTTATGGTCAGAAGGGGCTTTAGGTCCATCATGTCCCCCCACACTTTGTTGCAGGGATGAATATGTACATTGTTCAAACATGCTAATTTAAAGGGATCCCTACCCACCCTACTACCAAGGGTGCCCCGTGAGTCCCTCAGTAAGCAGGAATTGGTCCCGGCGTACCTTGAAGGCATGCACTGTCTTCATGACCACTGTCTCCACTGGTAGCCTGTTCTGTAAATTCACCACCCTCAGGGGAAGAAGCTCTGCTCTCTGGTTGTCCATGTTGTCGTGGACAAACAAGGATGTCTATATTCATTAAATAAATAAGGTGAAAAGGTCGTCCAGGACAGTAAGTAGTGTGTATTGGTCAAACATTAGTATCAGGCAGCAACAACGAACCTCGTATTTACATGCCAACACCAAAAAAATATATTCTGTATTTTATATAGAAAAGCAAAAATGTATTTATTTCAAGTGAGTACATACATATTAAAAAGCAGGCATACATGCCCGGAAAAGGGAGGCAGAACTCCCCGATGCCATTTCACACCCCTGTGGGTGCTTTTTCAAGGGTGAAGAAAAGCACCTGCAGGGGTGTGAAATGACATCAGGGCATTCTGCTCCACTATTTTGGGGTTTGTATGCCTGCTTTTTATTATGTATGTACTCGCTTGAAATAAATAAAGTAGTACTTTTCCATATAAAATAGAGAAGGTATTTTTATGGTGTTGGGATGCAAGTACGAGGTCCTTTGCTGCTGCCTGATATCCATGTGTCTCCCTGCTCTATCCATGATCCTTGTCCACAATAACTCTCTCCATGATGGTATGTCCGTGATCTTTGTCCATAATAACTCTGTCTGTGATGGTATGTCCATAATAACTCTCTCCATGATGGTATGTCCATGATCTTTGTCCGTAATAACTCTCTCCATGATGGTATGTCCATGATCTTTGTCCATAATAACTCTGTCCATGATGGTATGTCCGTGATCTTTGTCCACAATAACTCTATCTGTGATGGTATGTCCATGATCCTTGTCCACAATAATTCTGTCTGTGATGGTATGTCCATGATCCTTGTCCACAATAACTGTCTGTGATGGTATGTCCATGATCTTTGTCCACAATAACTCTCTCCATGATGGTATGCCCATGATCGTTGTCCACAATAACTCTCTCCATGATGGTATGTCCATGATCTTTGTCCACAATAACTCTGTCTGTGATGGTATGTCCATGATCTTTGTCCATAATAACTCTGCTCATGATGGTATGTCCATGATCCTTGTCCATAATAACTCTCTCCATGATGGAGTGTCCATGATTTCTGGACAAGATTGTCATACATAGTCAATAAACATGTGCAAAGGTTCACCCATGCCTCAGCGACAATGAAGTTGTGAGCGTAAAGTACAGCGCCAGCATTCCGCCAACACCAGTCACTGCGTTCCAACTACCTGCCATCAGGCAGTAGGAGCCCCCCCCCCCACATCCCCCAGTTATTTCTATAACAAACTCCAGGTTGCACCCAAGTCAAAAGTAGGAGGAAGACTGGATCAGCAACACAGGATGCAAAAAAATTTAACCGGATCAGCAATACAGGATACAAAAAAATCAAAGTCGCACAAGAAAGCAAACAGTTTGCGCCATGCTCCTCGCACCCACCACCCCCTCCCTCCCCAACTCACAGTCCCATGAGTTTCCCTAACAGTCACTACTAATGTAGGCTGCCTGACCATGCCCCTCATACCTCACCATTTTACTCTAGCATGCCCTCTCCGCCCAGCCTCCCCTCACCCCCTATTTCTCCCTATACCTTATCGCCCTTTTTCCCCCACCCTTCACCTTCACTGCAGTACACACCTCTCTCTCGTACCTCCTTTCTTCACCTCACTGCCAGCTATCCCCGTCCCTCTGAACTACTAACAAGGCACTTTGTGGCTGCTTATCCGCCCCTCCACCCTCATAAAGTGTTTTTCTTGCTATTTAACTTGTACCTATGTTTTGAGTTATTCTGTAAGTTCTGAATCCAAGCTGTATCGTTCATTGTAATGTACCTTTGCTTTCTCCTATTGTACTTTTGTTTTGCAATCTATGATGTGGAACCTTTGTAAAAGAGCTTGTGCTCCAAGGTCTTTTCCGAATCACTAAATAAAAAAATTAAAATAAAAAAAAAGTGTAACATTATTCCATCGGCAACATCGTGGCGGCAATAATCAGTTGGCACATTAACATATGAACATACGCAGAAACCGGCAGAAGAAGGCTATTTGGTCTATCAAGTCTGCTTGTATTGCAGGATCCACAGCTTGAGCTAATGTCCCTGCCCTCCCTCCCCACTCCTCCCATCCTCCCTACCCATGATCCTTACTTCCCCCATGCCTGTCCCAACCTCTCTTAAAGCTGCCCACTGTCTTCAATGAGATGACCTCGTCCAGCAGTGCATTCCAAGTATCCACCATCCTCTCTGTGAAGAAGTGCTTCCTGGCCTCCCTCCTAAACCTCCCAACTTCCAGCTTAAGACTGTGCTCCCTTGTGGTTGCCACTCAGCTTAAAGAGACTCTCTTTATCAACCTTATTTATCCCTTTCAAGTGCTCAAAGGTCCCAATCATGTTCTCTCTCTCTCTCTCTCTCTCTCTCTCTCTCTCTCTCTCTCTCTCTCTCTCTCTCTCTCTCTCTCTCTCTCTCTCTCTCTCTCTCTCTCTCTCTCTCTCTCTCTCTCTCTCTCCTGTCTTCCAGGAACACATGCTCAGTGTCTTCAACCTCCTCATATGCCTTACTCTGCTGACCCTCTACCATCTTTGTAGCCCTCCTCTGGATCTTCTCCAGCAGATTAATGTCCTTTTTGAGGTGTGGGCACCAGTACTGAACTCCATACTCTAGATGTGGCCTTACCAGTGACCTGTACAAAGGCAGTATAACCTCCTCTCTCCTACTACTACTGATCCCCCTAGCTATGCATCCCAAATCAAATCAAATTGACTTTATTTTTATAGAGCCTTTCCAAGCCCAGCATCTTGTTTGCCTTTGCTGCTGCTTTCTTGCACTGCGTGGAGTGCTTCAGGTCACTAGTGATCATTAACCCCAGGTCCTTCTCCTCCTGTGATGCAGATACTCAGACTCCACCCAGGTAGTACTCTGTCCTGGGATTCCTGGCTCCAATGTGCATAACTTTGCATTTCTTGGCATCGAAGCCAAGCTGCCAGATCCTGGACCACCTCCCCAGCTTTTCCAGATCTTCCTGTACATCCTGTATCCCTTCAGCTGTGTCCAGTCTCCCACAGAGCTTGGTGTCATCTGCGAACAGGCACAGTTTGCCCTTTATGCCATCTTTAATGAGCTACCGTGCACAAATGCCTGAAAATTAAAATAACACAGTAGAGACTAATCGGGAGAACAAAACCAATTTTCAGTTTGGTAAATAAAAAAAATGATGTAATAACTTTTTCAATAATTTCAGGTAGTAGCCCTGATTGTACATGATCTAAAATATGGTTTTTAGTGTCCATGTTAAAAAATATTTTTCATGGTTTGTTTTTTTTAATAATTATTTTAATCACATTTATTTTCTCTGTGTCCTATTTTAGATCATATTGTGGATGGTGTATCGTGGTTAAACTATAAACAGCATTTTTATTAAGGGAAGAAAAGCACATAGAGGCCACGTGCCACTCCACAGATATGGAGAGAGTGGGCGGGCTACTCACACATAGCAAAGTGATCCAGGTTCAATATGTTTAATACCTTTTGTTGAATAATTCTAATTCTTTCACTTAAAGGCACAGCTTTGTACACTAAACTTCCCTTACCCCAATGCCAAAAAACACCTTTGGTGCAGTGTGAAAGCCGTGTGAGAGCTGGTAGCAGCCGCTGGACTCAGCAGTCTTTACCAAATCATTTTATTCATGTGCAGACCTGGTTTAGAAAAAAAAACTATTTGTTATTTTGTTCTGTTTTTTAAGAAAGACCCAAACATGGATTCAGTTTCCTTTCCAGGCTGGTGAGTCCTAGTGTGTAGACACACACAACGCTAACATTTCACTGCAAGACTTCCTCGGAGCTCTGATGATTTGGGGTGCTTCGTGTGCTGTTTTATGGCTGTGCATAGTTTGATGAAATAAAAGCTTTAAAAAGAAAACATTTACTCCTGTTGGCTAAAGAGATGCAGCAAAGTTTTAATTTGTGGATGAATTTCCCGTGAATTCACCAGCTCCGCATCCATTAACTCCTTTGCGGAGTTTTCCCATTTAAGTTGAAATTCACCATTCGTGACTTTGCTTGCTTTGTACTTTTTTTAGCGCAAATTGCGATAAAAAAAACAAAGCAAGGAGAAGTTGGTGATGGCATGGATGGAACCCCCGCCACTATTCTATTTCCTGGTGTCTAGTGCCCCCCTGTTAATAGCTCCCAACACGTAAACTGAAATTGCCCCCTTGCCCATCGCAGGTCCTGTAATATTAAATTTAATCTGCCCCTGCCAATCGCCCACCCGACTGAAACATTGTAACATCCCAGGTGTCAAGTGCTCCTCCACCAATCGCCTGTTAGACTGTCAAATAAATTGTAACATCCCTGGTGTGTAGTGGGTCCCAACCCCAGCGATTGCCCACCCATTTGTAGAAATTATCAGTACCCCGATGCGTCAGGAGCCACAGAAGAGAACACATTTCCCTGGTGTCTAGTGGACCTCCTTCCCTATCCCCATCATCAGCGCCACTCCCTGGTGTCGAGTGGGACCCCCCCCACCCCGACATGTACTGCCCCACCCTGTTCCCCATCCAGACCCCAAGTGGGCTACCAGCACAGCCCTCACTCTCCTCCACGGCGGTGACCCAGGGCACTCAGTGAATGAACGTGCGCCTTTAGAAGCACATATTCATTCCTTGCCAGCTCGTGGTCATCCTCTGATGTTATTGGAGTGCAGAGAAGGGTGGAGGGCTGCTCTTGGGTCTGGCAGAGGGGGTGGGAAGGGGGGAATGGCGGGGTCTACCACAACGTCCCTCCATCCTGCTTCTCCGCTGGGCACTGGAGCAGCCCTCCACCCTTTTGTGCATCCCAGTAACATCAGAGAATGCCCGCAGACTGGCAATGAATGAGTGTGTGCTGTACAAGCATGTGCTCATTCACTGAGTGCTCAGTCGGGCCGCCGGCCATGAGGAGAGTGGAGGGCTGTGCCGGTGGCCCACTCAGGGTCCAGGTGGGGTGGGGTGCAGCACATGCAGGGGTGGGGGTCCACTAGACACCAGGGAGTGGCATCTGATGATGGTGATAGGAGGGGGGTCCACTAGACACCAGTGAAAAGTGTCTCTTCTCTGGGGCACCTGACAGTCGGGGGTACTTTCATAATTTCACAATGGGCAGGTGATCGGTGGGGTGGGGACCACTGCACACCAGGGTGTTAGTGTTTATTTGACAGTCGGGCCACCAGCCATGAGGAGAGTGGAGGGCTGTGTCGGTGGCCCACCTCGGGGTCCCGGGTGGGTGGGGGTGGCACATGCAGGGGTGGGGGTCCACTAGGACACCAGGGAGTGGGCATTTGATGATGGTGATAGGGAGGGGTCCACTAGACACCAGGGAAAAGTGTCTCTTCTCTGTGGCACCTGACAGTCGGGGGTACTTTCATAATTTCACAATGGGCAGGTGATCGGTGGGGGTGGGGGACCACTGCACACCAGGGTGTTATAATTTATTTGACAGTCGGCGGGTGGTAGGCAGAGGGTATTTAATAATAGATGGCCTGCGATGGGTGGGGGTAATTTTACATGTGAGGGGGCTATAGGCGGTGGGTGGGGCCACTAGACACCAGGGAAGTTCTTTTCAGTGTGGGGCACAGGGTTTGGCAAGGTGGGGGGGGGGCATGACCAATTAAAAAAAAACTTCGCTCATTGAGTTGCCAAACTCTGCCGGCAGAGTTTTCAAACTGCATTTTGCAGAGTTTTTGGGGGGCGAACTTGGGCTTCACTCCCTGGATCTACTACGCGGAGTGAGGGAAACTCATAGATTATTTTGCGAGCAAATTTTCCCCACTTCACACATCTTTAGTTGGCTAGACCTAGACATGAACCTAGAAAACAGAAAGACTGGATTAGAAAGAGTCATGTAGTTGAATCGAGAACATCAGGCTCTGACGGCACATTGCTGCTGCAGCAGCTGTCGCTCAACGAATCAATGGCCTTGGATGCATCACTGTCACATGGGACAAGAGACACTGCAGCAAAAAGAAAAGCAATACAAAAATTCAAACATGGAGCTCCCCAGGGGCTATAAAACTGGTAGGCAAATTTAGAAAAACAGGAAACAGCAAACCAATGGAATGACACACTGGGACAACACACAGATCCAAACACTCTGCGCAGCATATTCTTTTGCAAATTTTGACTGTACTTCTTCTATAAAGTGGGAGGGGTAGTTAAAAAGAGGGACGGGGGGGAGACAGTATTGTTAACCAATCTAGTGGAGGAGTTCAGGGCTTCTCAGACTTGGTCTTCCTGGGGAATGCTTACACCTCTGTGAAACATAGAATCTGACAGTAGATGGAGACTGACGACCCATCAAGTCTGCAAATATTTATAACTACTTTGGTGTCATGCCTTTAGGGGGAAATTGCTAGTCGCCACTACACTATCCCACTAACTATACTTTACACCATTCATGGGAGGGGGTTTCCAGATCCCCATTTAGCTCACCACATTCTTGTGCTACTCTGCTACTTCCTGCTCTGACAGGGGATCCCCAATCATATCACTGGGGAGGCCTTGTGATGGCCCCCAAACTTCCCAAACCTGCAGCCACATACACTAGCAGCTTCAAAATGAGCCGCGGTCCAATGCAAGCAACACTGTTCCGCCATTTCATGGGGGTTGTCCAATGCCACAGAGCCAGCCTTAGCATGGTGTGAACTGTGCAATTGCACAAGGCCCCAAGAGCAGAGTGGCCCCTTAAAAGCCTCAGCTGTCCAGTTGGCCTCCTTTCTTTCTGGTCCCGTATCTCTGTCCGAATTTCTCCAGAATTTATCGTGGATGTGTGCATCTCCTCGTTGCTTAGAGATTACATTCAAATTAATGGAAAGTGCAAAAAAGGACACAAAACTAGTTGAAAATGAAGATATAGAGAGAGAGGCCATAGTAGAGATGAGGATGTTCCTTGGGGACTCCCCCTATTTCTGATATGGGCCCCAACAAAGAGGTTTGCACAGGGCCACCTAGGGCCAGCACTGAAATGCCATTATTCTGATGGGGCTCCTCCTCCCTCATACCAGCATTTTGCAGACAACCTTGACATTGGGCTGTGGGGACTGTTAATTGTACAGAACTATGGCTCATGTTAAACTTTTTCGGGTAGGAAGCAGCACGACAGAGCAGTACTGGCAGTCATTAAAATGCCTTTACAAAGTGTACCTGAATGGAGGATCACCTGCCAGGGAAGACAGTGGCAGGGCAGCACCGGACTACACTGTAGGGGGTTCCACTGGAAGGTTCCCCCAAAATATCAGTGGTGGGATTTAATCACGGGCTTCTAAGTTTACAGAGTCCCATCCTAGCGGGGCTTCAACTACAGTAGGTTGGGTTGGATGAGGCTAGCACAGAAGGAGAAGCAGGTAAAGCCACCGGGGCACACTGGCCTTTTCAGTGCAGTGCTAGAGCTGCTGTGGAACTTTTTTTTTGTTAATTCTTTGGTAACCATGCAAGGCCCACTTATCACAAATGCCTGTTTTCATGGGTGACCTGGAAGCACCGGGGAGGCTACGTGACTTGCTCAGGATCACACAGCATGCAAGTGGAAGTTGTGGGAATCAAACCCAGGTCTGCTGGATGTACCACGCTCATTATTCTCAGCTCATTACTCTAACCTCTGTGCAGGAGGCAGCATAGTGTAGTGGTTAAGGGCACAGAGCTGCAAACCTGGAGACCTGGGTTTAAATCCCATCAGCCTCCATTTGCATACAGTGTGACCCTGAGCAAGTCACTTAACTTCCTTGTGCTCCCAGGTCGCTCCTGGAAACAAGCTGCGGGCAGCTGCAATACAGGGGTGCTAGCTGCATATACGAGCAGACTGTGAGGCGTGTTTCTGCTGGCAAGTTTCGTACATTCGTAAGCTCCAGCCTAGTGTGCCTTTCCTAGTTAAACCACTTCCCCTTTCCCTTTCCCTCTATGCTATACAGCCAGACCAAAAAGTGGGTTTTTAAAAGTGGGTGTCCCAGCCACACTTCATTGCAGGGACATACATTAATCACAGTGATATACTCTGTCTCAGGCTGGACCCTTCCATGCTCCAGCTAGGATTCTACTCCCACCGACATCCCCTGAGGCTTTCCGTCTAAAAGAGTTACTACAAGCAGAGGGCTGTCCTTCCATACAAAGCTGTCCACTTACATGGACAGAATCTGGGGGTGCTAGGTGCTAGGACACGATTGTCACAAAGGGGCCCAGCCATCATATAGACGGAATACAGGTTTTTCTCTTGTTTTGTCCCTTCCTCCTTCCTCCATTTGGCGTGGGCAGTGCTGCTGAAGTCTCAGCTACATGCAGCAATGTCCTGCGGATGGAGAAATCTCCCATGACCCACTGCAGAAGTTTCTGCAGCACCAGTTGTACAGTGCCATTCCTCCTAACTGCAGTTCGATGCCAAGCAGCAGCTGTTATAGCTGGGTCTGACTTCCAAAACGCCATCCTGAGCTTGCTTCTGAACCTGAGTCACCTGCCCGGTGATGCGAGGCACTGTGACTGGACCATCAGCGCATCACTGTAATTGGATTGCACCATTTATTCTCATTACATATTACATTTTTGGCTCTTTTTTTTATACTCTTTATTTTAACTTTTAAGACACATGAAGTAGGCATACATCTTTATCTACTCAGGCAGTGGCTTATACTAGCATAACTACAGACTTATACAATATTTCCAGTTGATGCAACTTTTCGATTAAACAAAACTTTATGTAATATGTACAGTATAAATGCTTAACTTTGTAAATTGGAGAGAATCTCTACTCCCCCCCCCGCCCTGAGGAAAGGGATGCTTAATAAAATATATGTAACCCACCCTCAAAAGTCTGGAGCTTATCAGAGGGCTCCGAATCCTCCTACAGCTGCCTCCTGCAATCAGCGCCCACTTCTCTCTTCCCTGGCCCACTCCTGGACTACCGCCAGGGCCGGGAACCACTCCAAACTGTTGTGGCACCTCAATGCTCCCGAAGAAAGAAGCAGCCACTGAGCTGCACATGTGTGTTGCTTTCCCGCCCCCCTGAACTGCCGCACAGCGGGGCGGGGAGCCTGTACAAGGCCACAATTTGTTGCTGGCACTGCAGAGCACCACTAGGAAGTGGCAAGAGCACCATGTGAGGGGAATCATCTCCCCAGCCCCACCAGACTGCAAAAGGGGCTGGGGGGAACCAAAAAAACAAATAAAATAAACTATATAAGAACTCCCTAACCCTGCCTCTGCCTCCAGAGGGTCGGGGAGTAAGGGGACAACATGGTCTCTGGGACTACAAGTCCCATGATGCTCAGTGGTGGCAAATGCCATTTTGCCACACAACTCCTCCTGGGGAGGCCATGAAATGGCACTAGCGACTCAGCTCCTGTCCCCCAAAAGTGCCCCCTGGACCTAGCGACCCTCAGTAGGGACCAGAAGGGTGCTAGCCCTGCAGCCAAATGCTGCCAACTCTGTGCCAACAATATTTAATACTTTAGAGAAGAGACTGAGCTTGTAAGAACTGTACAAGGGCAGCCATCTTTGTCGAGGTTGCTTGAGGACAGCGTGGAATCCTGTTGGTAGCTGCAGTACCTCCAATCAGGACATAGAGCTCGAGACTAGTGTGGACCAATGAGGTGTCGAGATTCAAACCAAACATTCTGGGGTTGACAGTTTGACCCTGGGTCTTACTGTGAAAGTTTTAAAGAAGAAACACCTGATTGTGACAGCTTCTGCTGCCGTCACAGAACCAAACCAATGTAGTTTGTGCCACTGCCAAAACAAAATAAGGACATTCTGAACTTGTTCCTAACTGTCTGGTAAATCCCAGAGAGAAGGGGACTTACCTCTGCCTGAACTAAACTGCTGGTATTTGGCAATCCAGATATCGGTGACTGCTGGAAGGAGTCTTTTATTTGTGCATGTGTGAGGTGACAAATCCTCTGCCTCACTGTCCTGACTCAAGAGACTGTAATGCCTGCCAGGGGACCTACGCTCTGAGGTCCTGCCTGCCTGTTTAGCTGCCTACCCACTGCCAAGGTGGGTGAAGACAAGTCCCTCTGTGGGGTGAAGACTGCCTACCTACTGCCAAGGTGGGTGAAGACAAGTCCCTCTGTGGGGTGAAGACTGCCTACCTACTGTCAAGGTGAGTGAAGACAAGTCCCTTTGTGGGGTGAGGACTGCCTACCTACTGTCAAGGTGAGTGAAGACAAGTCCCTTTGTGGGGTGAAGACTGCCTACCTACTGCCAATGTGGGTGAAGACAAGTCCCTCTGTGGGGTGAAGACTGCCTACCTGCAGTCAAGGTGAGTGAAGACAAGTCCCTTTGTGGGGTGAAGACTGCCTACCTACTGCCAAGGTGGGTGAAGACAAGTCCCTCTGTGGGGTGAAGACTGCCTACCTACCGCCAAGGTGGGTGAAGACAAGTCCCTCTGTGGGGTGAAGACTGCCTACCTACTGCTAAGGTGGGTGAAGACAAGTCCCTCTGTGGGGTGAAGACTGCCTACCTACTGCCAAGGTGGGTGAAGACAAGTCCCTCTGTGGGGTGAAGACTGCCTACCTACTGCCAAGGTGGGTGAAGACAAGTCCCTCTGTGGGGTGAAGACTGCCTACCTACAGCCAAGGTGGGTGAAGACAAGTCCCTCTGTGGGGTGAAGACTGCCTACCTACAGTCGAGGTGGGTGAAGACAAGTCCCTCTGTGGGGTGAAGACTGCCTACCTACAGTCGAGGTGGGTGAAGACAAGTCCCTCTGTGGGGTGAAGACTGCCTGCCTACCTACTGCCAAGGTGGGTGAAGACAAGTCCCTCTGTGGGGTGAAGACTGCCTACCTACAGTCGAGGTGGGTGAAGACAAGTCCCTCTGTGGGGTGAAGAGGATCATTGCCTGCATTATATGCCAGTTCGTCTTTTCTTCCAAAATTGCCTGAAAAGGGGAGACATCCCCCAAGTCCTGCATCTCCTATTCATCCAAAAAAGGTCATG
Organism: Neoceratodus forsteri; assembly: GCA_016271365.2. Lineage (NCBI taxonomy): Eukaryota > Metazoa > Chordata > Ceratodontiformes > Ceratodontidae > Neoceratodus > Neoceratodus forsteri. The sequence continues at coordinate 74,080,232 of JADMNL010000036.1, forward strand.
AGTACTGGGTTTTACCCAACCAAATACTTTTCTAACTGTTCAGCTAGCTAACTAGTTAACTTTCCATCTGGTCTTCCTGCACGTCCTTAGCTACACCCACAGCAACAGTTACAACCAGGATAAACTGTACTTTGCATTTGCAGCATCTACCCATTGCAATGATGCTGCACCCAGTGTCCTCTGGCCACAGGCCTGCCACTCCTCAATGTGCACACAGGGTACTTGGAGCTCCCATAGGCACTGTGGGGTTAACTGGTGAACCAGTGGGTGGAGAGGGGGCTGTACAGATGTAACCCCTAGGTGGCGCTATCCCAAGGGCTACTACCCCTGCCTGCTTGGCTAGTAGCAGGTTAAGGGGCCTGAGTTCTGAAACGGGTGCCTCCACCCGGCAGTCAGGGTTGGTAGTGGTCAAACTAACCTGGGCACACCCCTCCGGGACACTGTAACCCCCCTCTTTCCCCTCTAGTGGCCTGAACACTGTACAATAATCATTTTCACAATACCCCTGGTAAACCACACAAGTACCCACACTGTTTGCACTTACCGGCAGGGCTGGTTCTTCTGGCTCAACCCTGGGGACCCCCTGTAAAACAAGGTTATGCACAGCAAATAGCAACAGTACAGTACTTTGAGCACAAACTGGAATCACAGTCAGATTACATGCAGAAAAAGTTAGATCTGATTTATTCAGGGGACTTGAACAAGGGAAGGGCAAAATCAGGTTAATTAGCTTAAAGGTTATATCAATCAAGCAGTTATGCATGTGCTTTGAGTCCCCCCACACAGTCCGGTGGAGAAGAGATGGGCTAGCCAGGACAGTTACCCAAGGTTGCAGCTGGTTGAGGCCCTGTGATGGAGAAAACAACATACACAGTACACAATATTTGTAATCCGGAGCCAGAGGGCTCGGTTTGTAAAGGAAACGAAACAACAAGACAATCAGATGACACACTCAGATTAAGCTGTTGTTGCAGGGAGCTACCCTGGTATTTACTCATGATACCAAAGACTGGACACAGGCTGGATGAAAATCGAGACTGCAGGTGGTTGATCTGGAATGCCAGGAGAAGCAGGGTCCACACGAGTCGCAGAGGCGTGGGTCGTTTCAAGCGTGTAGTAGGGGGCTGATCCCCAGTCAGGTCTCTCGTCGATGGCTTCTCTGTGCAGTGGGTAGTCTGGCTGGGCCATTCTGGCAAGGCCCAGACTGCATGGAGACAAATTCAGATGCAGTCCGTTTTGGGCTGGATACAGCTTCCAGCAAGCATAACACAGTTCACACAGTGGGGAACTAACTCACAACCCACTAGCAGCTCATAGCACATTTACATGTACTGGAATTCTACTGTACTAGACAAAGCGCTCCCCGGTCACAATTGCAAAGTCTCTATACACACCGGGAGCTTAGGGGTAGCTGGAACCCCTGACAGGCCAATCACATTCAGCAAAATCTTCGGTCTTCTTCAGGTTGAGCCTGGCCCACTTCAGTAGCTTACTTTAGTCACACAAAACTTGGATTTAGTCCAAAATAATTCTCTTCTCTCCCTCTCAGGAGCAGCAGACAGACATGTAAGCCAAAACTTAGCCCTTTCACAGTTTTCCCATGCGAATCCATTCAGGATTGCTGTCCAAAATACACTTGAGCTCTTCTCATTTCACTTCCCAGCTCAGAATTAACTGAAAAACTGCAAACAGCCTGGGACTTCCCCAAGATCCAAAAGATTTGGTTGGCTGATTTGGCTGTCAGTCAAAGCAAGAGCTCCCCCTTCAGTTGCAAAAAAAAAAAAAAGGCGCAAAAAAAACCTCCAAACTAAAGTTCCTACAGATTTTGAATTCAGACAGCTCCTGTAGTCCAGCTACATTTTAGGTCCCACCAGTACTGTTTGGTACAATTTGCAGTCCATGAGCAAGATAGTGGAGACAAACAAAACAGTCCTTGCTACAAAGAAAGCAGGTTAGACAAACTACATTATCATTATCACTCTAAATGATTTTTAGTAAATAGTTACGTCTTTCAACAGAGCTCCCTCTCAGGTTACTTATGTTGCAATCAGGCAGCTCTTAAAGAGACAGTACACAGAGGCTATGCAAGCTCTGGTAATCACATTTAAACTGCTAAAACCAGGACACCAGCCTGGCAGTGAGCATTTAGGCAAGCTCAAGGAAGACTTTTTGGGAACCCCCATTTGTAGGGGGGTTACACCGTTCCCTGCCTGGGAAAACTTGGCATCTGCGTCAAGTCTGTACCATCATAACATTGAAAATGCAACATATACAATACATTTATACCATTGCTGTGCTATACAAGTACTATCCGATTCATCAGTTGGCATAACTTGTCACTTTACTATACATTTCAATGTACTCCACTATATCATTTCCATTCTGACAATACATTATGCATATTTCACACAGGTAAATTGAACATAAGCAATAAGGCATGACCAGGGGTTATGTTAATGGTCTGTTAATCACCTTCTAGGGGTGTACTGTGGCACGAGGTGTAGCCAAGTGCTACATACCCCTAGAGGGTGATTAACTGACCATTAACATAATCCCTGGGAGTGCCTTATTGCTATTATAATAAAACATGTTTTTAAACTGTGTTAAACCTTGTTCAGCATATGACTAAGCTCTACATGTATGTTAATAAAAGATTAACATAAGGCTGTTAGAATGTTTACAGCCAATCAGAAAGCTTCATTTCTCAGACCCTTTTTATAATATACAGAATCATGTAATAACTTCTTGTACTCTAAACAATGCAAGAGGGGGCCCTTCCCTATCAGCTAACTTGGGGCTGGATGGGGCAGGGGCACCATGGTGAGAGGGCAGAACAAGTAACCTGGAATGGGCTGTCAAGCTCAGTTTGGGCAGTGAGCTCTGAGAGACATAAACACCTTTGTGGACTACATTGAGAAGAAAATCCACTGGCCTCCAGAGGGAATCATAACTAAAGTGCACCACTGGCTTGCAGCTTGGCCAGTCTCTCTGGGGTGAATAACCACAGTCTCTGTACTTTCAGCAATGGTCTTGGAGCTTTCATCACTTGTGAGGGGTGCCTCTGCATGAAGGGGGAATGTCCAAGCTGGGAGCACTGTCAGCTCCTTGCTCTGTAGTCTCTGTTTCTACAACACTTGGCTCATTTTGAAGACACTCTGGCACTGCAGGGGGGTTGTCAGCACTCTCATAGTGTTCCTCAAGTTCTGGCACTTCACCAGAAAGACTCGTACCATCAGTCTCTCCTTCAGGCAAATCATACAGTTCCACGATACACAAAGACTCAGCATCCTCAGACATGATACTTTACACTTCACCTTCAGGGAGCATTGGCTCCAAGGATGATGCCAGGGCATTAGGCAGTCCAGAAGGCCCAGCTTCATCCCCATAATTCAACATAGGATTTCCACGAAACAACTGACTCAGTTCATATGAGGGGTAATAGGCATTATCACACTCACTGTCATCCGAGTTAGACTGGCAGTCACTATCATTCTGGGCCTGCTGCAGGGAAGTCTTAAATCGGCAACCACGGGGGCAGGATGACTCTGTTTCTTTCTTGCAGCAGCATGAGTCACTGGTCCAGGGGAATCAATCTCAGTGGGTTCAGCCTCAATTATAACTTGACCAATAAGTAGCAAGTGGTTATGATGCATGGTCTTGACAACTTTGGAGTTATTCTCTGGGAGCACTTTGTACACTGGCAAATCATCCAACTTTCCAACTATGACTTGGGGAAGATGGTGCCATCGATCAGCAATTTTGTGTTTACCATGCAATCCTAAATTTTGCAACAACACACGGTCTCCAGGCCTAAGCTCTTGAGCCTTTACTTTTCTATCATGTCTCTCTTTTTTGGCTAGATTTCTTTTGGCGGCCATTGTCTGGGCCAGTTGATAGGCATGGCTCAATTGAGCTTTCAGTTTTTGTACATATTGCAGGTAATCTTCAGCTCAGACCCCATCGGGTGAAACCCCAAAACAGACATCAACAGGTAGCTGGGCATCTCTCCCGAACATGAGGCAGTAGGGAGAGAACCCGGTAGCATAATTCTTCGTGCAATTGTATGCATGTACCAAGGTGCTAATCTTCTGGATCCATTTATGCGTGCCTTTTGGGTGAAGGGTGCCTAGCATGTCTAGCAGGGTGCGGTTAAAGTGTTCAGGTTAAGCATCCCCCTGCGGGTGATAAGGGGTGGTTCTTGACTTTCGCACCCCCCGCCCCAGAGAGAGCATTTCTTTGATTAGCCGACTCTCAAAGTCCCGGCCCTGATCAGAATGAATTTGCTGAGGGGCACCACAGTGGACGAAGAAATTTTCCACTAGCACCTTGGCCACGGTAGATGCTTTTTGATCTTTGGTGGGAAAAGCTTGTGAATACCGTGTGAAATGGTCTGTAACCACGAACACATTGCCAATGTTTTGCTGATCAGGCTCTAAACTCAAGAAGTCTATGCAGACTAGTTCCATTGGGATGCTGGTAGTAGCGTTGACAAGGGGGCATCCCTCTGAGGCAGGACTTTTCTCTGCAGGCAGCGACTACAAGTCCTTACATGGTGCTCAACATTGGCCCCCATCTTGGGCCAGTAGAATCGAGATCATACTGGGTCAAGGGTCCGGTCGATACCGAGGTGGCCCATATGATTGTGGAGGGACCGCAGTACCAAATCTTTGAAGACTGTGGGCAGGACCAGTTGTTGCTTGTCTATTTGGCCACCTTGATCTACAGTCTCTCTATACAACAAATGATTAAGCAGCTTCAACCTGGGGCCTTCTTTAAACAATAAAGCTGTTCGCAGATCAGAGGAACGCAACTTGGACACATCTTTTCCTGCACGAAGGACATCAGGTGCTGGCTGAATCATAGGATCTCAGGATTGAGCCCACTGAATGCTGTCATTGTCAAACTGAGGTAGTGCACTAACATCTAGAGCAGAGAAGTGGCATTACACAGCCAGTATGCAGGTGTCAGAGGGGCCCAAGCAATCTACTAAGCAGTCTGCTGTGTCCGTATACATTTGTTCATTTCTATCAAACTTTTGGCACAATGCTTGGATGTCAGGTTCAGACAGCCTGACCCAGTCGCTCTTGGAAATTGGCCTCCGGGACAGGCCCTCAGCATCAATATGATTCAGACCTGGTCTGTATTCGACAGCATAATCATATGTTGACAATGCAGAAAGCCACTGGTGCCCCATGGCGTCTAACTTAGCTGAAGTCTGTACATAGGTCAATAGGTTATTGTCAGTCCTCACCAATATTTTCGCCCCATAGTGGTAATCATGAAACTGGTCGACAATGGCCCATTTTAATGCAAGGAACTCCAACTTGTGCACAGGGTAGTTTCACTCTGACGGGGTCAAGCTCCTACGGGTGAATGCCACTGGTCTAAAACCATCCTCATGGTCTTGATACAGTACAGCTCCTAGACCCTGCAGACTGGCGTCAGTATGCAGCACATAGGGTTTGGTGGGATCAGCATAAGTGAGGATGGGGGCGTGGGTGAGCTAGTATATGACTTTGTGGAAAGCTGCTTCACAGTCAAGCGTCCAACGGAACCCGAAAAGTTCACCTGGGCAGAAATATGCTTTGTCTGGTTCTTTGATGGACCCTTTTTTGTATTTCCGATTGGTAGGAGGGTAACCCAGGGTAAGATTCAAAAGTGGCTGAATCACTTTGGAATAGTCCTTTATGGACCTGCGGTAGTAGCCACAGAATCCCAGGAAACGTTGTAGTTCTTTCAAATTGTGGGGCTGGGGCCAAGTACTAGGATCAGTCTCTATCCCCTCTGTAGACACTATGTGACCCACATACTTCACAGAGGTTTGGAAAAACTGGCACTTGTCGATGGACAGCTTGAGGCCAAAATCTTCCAGTCAGTCTAGTACTTTAAACAGTCGACTCTCATGTTTCTCTAGGGAGCTCCCAAACACAATGGCATCGTCCAAGTACATCAGGTATTCTAGCAAATTTGTATCTCCCACTGCTCGTTCCATAAGTCGCCGGAAGGTGGCTGGGGCACCCGATATCCCCTGTGGCATTCTCAGGAATTCGTAGAACCCCAAAGGACAGATGAAGGTTATCTTCTCATGGTCTTCTGGAGTCATCGGAATCTGGTAATATCCATTGTGAAGATCCAACACCAAGAACCATTTGCTCCCATTCAAACAATCCAGAGCATCTTGTATACGGGGCATGGTGTATTGATCGGGGATGGTCCACCGATTCAGAGTTCGATAATCAACACACATTCTCACAGATCCATTCTTCTTATGCACAACCACAATAGGAAAAGCATATGGGCTCCTGGATACTTGTATCGCACCAGCCGCGAGCATTCCTGCAAGTGCCTTCTCACATTGTCTATGTCTGCAGGGGCTAGGCGTCGGGACCTCTCTCAAAATGGCCGTTCATCATGCAGACGTATGTGATGATCTGCACCCTGGACACATCCTGCGTCCCATTCCTTCAATGAAAACACTTGATCTCTCGGGGCAAGTTTCTGGCTAATTCATCTTCCATTCAGCTGACAACGGGGAGTCACCAAAATCAAACAAGTCGGGAGTCACTCTATCTGTCTTGCCAGGGTGCTTGTTACTGGGCAACACTGCAGTGTCTGCGCAGTGTACCATAGCTAGGGTGCATCCTCTGTTCACCCATATCTCCCGATCTGACACATTCTGAATCTGGACCATCACTCGTCATGCATAGGCATGAGCACGAGCTGGCAAGATGCTGGGCTTAACCAGTAATCCTTCCGGCAAATTTCCATCGCCTGGTGCATCCAACATCAGTATTTTGTTCTTGACATCTTTGCAGAGGTGGCTCTCCCCTTGAATGGTACACTGGGTGTTAGGGGCCAGTACCATTGAATCGGGATCCATCTTCCACATGACCCCTACCAGTTCATCCTGGTCTACTCCCTTGGGGTTCTGTTGCAAATCATAGGCCCTCTTGATCAGAGCGGGAATTCTTAGGGCCCTTCCAGTCCATCAAACTTGTTTCTCGTGACAGAGTTGTGCCAGTCTCCCAAACATATAGCCGTTGGTCCCAATTAACAGGGGAACCCCATCATACAGTCCAGTAGGGGGACACACTAAGGCCAGTGTCTCGACTTGCTCCTCTACACCAGTTACAGCTGCAGGAAATGACAACCAGAGGTGGACATATCCCAGGTAGGGATGAGACTTGTCACTCAGCCCCCACACATGCAGGCCTTCCAGGGATTGTACGGGCACAGCAGATAAGTGTTTGCCATACCAGTCCTTAAATACAATGGTCACTTGAGACCCACTGTCCAGCACAGCCCGAGTAGGAATACCATTTACAGCCATGGTAGTCTCCATTGAAGGGACCACTATTTTGGACCAGTCTGGAGGGACAGCAGCAGGGGCCTGGACAGATGATTTAGCCACATAGGGATTTGAGTTACTACTTCTTAAACCCTCACTGTGGTCATTTTGGGCACTCCTCGATTGCTGATTCGTTCTCCGAAGCTCTCCTTGAAGCCTGTATACAACTTTATCTAGGTCTTTTGTGGACTGGCATTCTCTCTTCATGTGCCCATCCATCCCACAATTATGGCAAAATATGTTTTCTGTGATTTGGGGTGGCCGAGGCATCACACTGGGAGCTGGGGCGGTGGTACTACCAACTGAAAACCTTGGTGCCATCTCTGTCTGCTGTGTGGTGAACATTTGGAGACATCTCATCAATTCTCTTACTTCCATAGTCAAGACATCGAGTTTCAAGCTGCTGTCAGCAGGAGATGCCTGGGTGGACACCCCCAACCCCATAGCAGATGCAGTTGGATAAGGGTCGAGCAGATTAGCCTGTCGACCCACCACCACAGGGTTTTGTAAACATTCAATCTTGGAAAGTACTCCCTCTATAGTGGTCTTATTGATACTGAGAGGAGTATCCAGGATAAGTATAGCATTTTGGGAGTTGATCTCCTGCCCAGTACACCACCCCACCAACTGGTATACAGCCACTTCTGTTGGGGTAGCCATTTATTTTTAACAGCAATTTTCAGATTTGGCCACTAGGGGATGCTAATCTCAGTGCTGAGCCTCCAAGATGTAACCCCTAGGTGGCGCTATCCCAAGTGCTACTTCCCCTGCCTGTTTGGCTAGTAGCAGGTTAAGGGGCCTGAGTTCTGAAATGGGTGCCTCCACCCAGAGGTCAGTGTTGGTAGTGGTCAAGCTAACCTGGGCACAGCCCTCCAGGACACTGTAACCCCCCCTTCCCCTCTTTCCCCTCTAGTGGCCTGAATACTGTACAATTATCACGTTCACAATACCCCTGGTACACCACAAAAGTACCCACACTGTTTGCAGTTACCACCAGGGCTGGTTCCTCTGGCTCGACCCTAGGGACCACCTGTAAAACAAGGTTATGCACAGCAAATAGCAGCAGTACAGTACTTTGAGCACAAACTGGAACCACAGTCAGGTTACATGCAGAAAAAGTTAGATCTGATTTATTCAGGTGAATTGAACAAGGGAAGGGCAAAATCAGGTTAAATAGCTTAAAGGTTATATCAATCAAGCAGTTACGCATGCGCTTTGAGTCCCCTCACACAGTCCATCTCTGGGTACCCAGGTGGAGAAGAGATGGGCTAGCCAGGACAGTTGCCCGAGGTTGCAGCTGGTTGGGGCCCTGTGATGGAAAACACAACGGGCCGGAAATTCATCAGGGTTGTGCCATGCGCAAAAGGGTTGCGCAAGCGCAAGTCCGAAATTGCGCCATTCTCGCGATATTCAGCAGGAGGCAGTTGCGCCACTGAAAACAGGCTGAGCAACAGCGCAATGCAAATGAATGCATGCTCAACTGGAGGGAGGAACCATGCATAAACTGCACAGCCGATATTCAACCGGGCTGTGCAGAGTTGTGCTGGCGCAACCCCAACCTCGCCTGCCGACTTTGAGCCCAAAAAGGTTAAGTCGAGGGCCACCACAGTGAGCTGCTGTATTGCAGGGTGCAACACAGCAGCTGCCACCTGTGGCTGGCCCCCAACCCAGTCCCTGTGCCCCCCCCACAGCCCGATCGCAGGCAGCCGACTGTAAATCCCCACCACCCCCAGTGGCCCGATCGCAGGCATAGTGTACCCCCACCAGCCGATCGCGGGCAGCAATATGCCCCGAACATATCCCTGGTGGTACAGTGGACCAAAATGCCCGATTGTGGCAGTAAGTTTAATAAACTCCCCGAGCGTATCCCTGGTGGTCCAGTGGACGAAATGCCCGATCGCGGCAGTAAGTTTAATAAACCCCTCCCCCAACATAGCCCTGGTGGCTAGTGTCCCCACCACCACCCACGAAGCCCCACCACCCTGCTCCCCGCGGCGGCGGGCGGCAGCATCCACCGCCTGCCACCCGCGCCTGCCCGACTGACTCCCGGTGAACTACTGCCGCCCATTGGTGCAGAGCAAGAGCCAATGGGTGTGCAGCCCTTACCATGACAGTCCAGATTTGTGAATGAATCATTCACAAATCTGGACTGTCATCATAGTATGGGCTACACGCCCAGTGGCTCTTGCTCTGCACCAATGGGCATGCAGTCCTACCGGCAGTCAGTCGCGGGCGCCAGGCGGGTGGATGCTGCCGCCCGCTGGCTGCGGGGAGCGGGTGGTGGGGCTTCGTGGGTGGGTGGGGTGGGGCACACTAGCCACCAGGGCTATGTCGGGTATTAAAACTTACTGCCCGATCGGCATTTCGGTCCACTGGACCACCAGGATATGTCTGGGGCCACATTGCTGCCCGCGATCGGGCTGTGGGGAGTATGCTATGCCTGAGATCGGGCCACTAGGGGGTGGTGGTGGGGATTGTACACGGATTCCCCTTGATCGGGCTGCAGGGGGCGTTGGTCCCCGACGGCTGCTGCCTGGCAGGGCGCCAGGTGCAAGACCTCGGGGATCGGCGCACCTACATGCTAATGGCATGCAAATGGGGCCATAATCAGATGCAAATGGTCCCCCCTGTGCCTTGCATGTATTATAGCCCCATTTGCATGTCACCTTTTGAATATGGGGATTTTGCGCATGGCGCAATGGTACTTGCGCCACCGCAAGTTGAATGCTCCACTCTGTCAACTTGCGGTGGCTCAAGTTCCACTGCACCATGCACAATGGCTGTGGCTGGGGGATGATATTCAAAGGACACACCCCACGCAACTATTTTGTGTGGCGCAAGGGCTTGCGCCTTTGAATGGCGCAGTTTGAATATCCAGCCCAACATGCGCAGTACACAATATTTGTAATCCGGAGCCAGAGGGCTCAGTTTGTAAAGGAAATGAAACAACAAGACAATATGATGACACACTCAGATTAAGCTGTTGTTGCAGGGAGCTACCCTGGTATTTACTCACGATACCCAAGACTGGCCCAGACTGCATGAAAATCGAGACTGCAGGTGGTTGATCTAGAATGCCAGGAGAAGCAGGGCCCACACGAGTCGCAGAGGCATCGTTCCTGTTCAAGCGTGTAGCAGGAGGCTGATCCCCAGGCAGGTCTCTCGTTGATGGCTTCTCTGTGCAGTGGGTAGTCTGGCTGGACCAGTCTGGCAAGGCCCAGACTGCATGGAGAAAATAGGAATTAGAATAAAAATAAGTAAGATCAGGTAATATACAAATAAGGGAAAGAATAAGTAGAATGGAGGATAAGAATTTAAAAACTAATACTGGTGAGAAAAGGCGCAGTGAGTTAAGTCAAGTCATAGCAAGTAGGCCTCCTCTCCCAGCATATCCAGCTTTTTATTGGGAGAGGGGATGCAAAACCATATCCAAATATGCCGATCCCTGGGGATTTCTTCAGTCTCTGGCTTCCCTCCCCTCCTGAAGGGGTGCTCCTGGGTCCATTCGGGGGAGGTGGGCAGGGCTCTCTGCCGCACCCACAGGCTCACTTTTGGGCTGGATGGAAAAGACCAGGACATTTAACATGCTGCTGTGGGAGCTGGCTACAGATCTGGCAGTGATCTATGGGGGACTTTGGACTATAAAGTGGACCTGATGTTTTTGGGAAGAGGGAAGAACATTAGACATCCTGATTTATCATCCCTCCTGCTATGGTTATTACATGAAAAACACTGGGACTGGGGAGGGGGGGGGAAGACCCCCTCATTTAACCAGTATTTTATTTCTTCATGTATTACCAGAGACAGTTGGAATATGGAGGGATACAGAATTAAGTGTTACTTTGAACAGGAGGAGGGAAGCCAGAGACTGGAGAAATCTCCAGGGATCGGCTTAAGCTTAACATGCAGTCCTGGGGGCTGGAAAAAGTGCCCTGCCACAGCACCCCCACACTTCTCTGAGTAGTAGCCAGGGCCCTTCCCCCGAGGTCCCAATTCCTGCAGGTAAACCTCAAATCCAGATACTGTAATGGCCACAATAGCTAACCAACGCTGTCCAGGTGGGCACAAGGGTGGCAGCCTCACTGCAACTATAATTGTGCCTCCATCCACTGGGGTCCACTGATTCAATTCATTGTCAAGATGGGGTCCTGATCGACCATTTGCGCCCCTGTTTAGTGGGAGTATGCAGTGGGACAGTGTATAGCAGGGTTAACCCCTTGCAGGGACCTTCTCCATGACTCAGATCAAGTCAAGGAAATGAGCGAATGCAGGTCCGGACCACAGTACCATGTATCTTGTCCTATTTAACAGGCTAGTCGATGGGGCAACTCCCACCCCAAGGAGATCAGAATACAACCTTCACCAGGCTTCTGAGCCCCCCCTGACTTACATATAACAAGGAGGGCCTCCTGACACACTATTTAATGGGTAATAATCGCAGAGGCCATCTATCCCATCTAGTCAGGCTTACCTCGCCTTCCCTCCCAGTCCAGAGCCAAAAAGAGTCCCTGCCAAAGGTGCAATGGATCCCCATAAGAAAGAATTTACAAGATGGCCTCACCTTGAGCCCATTCTGAACAGTATAGCAAGATCTCTAGGGTGATCCTGCAGAGGAGGAGCATGGGAGAATATCCCCACTCCCATCCCCACTCCTCCACCCAGGTTGCATGGCTGAGCAGCCACAGCAAGGACCTCCAACCCCCCCAACTGAACAACCAGGTCCAGGGAGACACCAGAAGTCCTCCCTACCCCCCATATTCACTATGCACCTTTAGCTTAAATTCTTAGCCCTCAGGACTGTGTTCTGGAGAACTGCGCCAGCATTTTCTTTATCGACACTGGCTTGCTGCGAGCCTTGATCTGGTGCTGCCATACAAGAGGTATGCCTCAAGGTTGAGTCTCTTTGAGGAAGGCTAATATTGGTCGTTGGATTAGAACCACGCTGTTTCAAGTCCTGAATGGCCTCCTCCATGCACTCGTAAACTTGCTGCCCGGTTGGGAACTGGAAAAGTTGTCTTAAAAACATCAGTGCACACTGTGTGATGTGTAAAACCTAGTTGGAACAGTCACCAAGCTGTACTCTCCAGCTACAGGATATATAAGGCCCAAGAAATTTCAAAAACCTCCGGACTATATAAATGATAATTTAAATATAAATTGATAATATTAGTGTCAAACAAAAAACTCTAGTCGAGGAACCTTAAGGAATTAAGACCATGTAGCCTGATATGTACTGATGTCAATATACATTGAGAATGTAACAACTTGATGTACCACAAGTGTCTAAGGAATCTGAAAAAGAGAGAAAAATGTAATTTCTCTCCTCCTCTTGGTGACCGTTCCAGCTAGGTTTTACACATCACACAGTGTGCACTGATGTTTTTAAGACAACTTTACTGGTAAATTCTTGTCTATAATGCAGACATTAAAACTTCATGAGCTCTATAATAATCTGACATTAAAACTTCATGAGCCCTATAACAATCTTAGTTTGTCTTTAATCTGGGTGGAGGTTGCCTTTCAGTAATCACATCCTTATACTAACTGTGACACTCATAGCTTGATTTAGGAGTTATTTGCTTCAGCAGTGTTATCTTATGTCAATTAAATTTATATGCAGTAGGATTCTTTGTATGTGTGTTCCACCAAGCACGTTTAACCCAGGGTTGCTTCTGGCTGAAGGCAGTATGGTACTGTTAAACTTCTCTGGCATCATCTTCTTTTTTTTTTTTTTAATGAGTATTTTAAACCAATGGGGATTTTTTCTGTTTTTCTCTGCATTATCTAGCTGTTATAAGTATTGTATTTTCTAAACAACTGCCATGAGCTTCTGAAGAAGGACTGGTTGGTCCAAAAGCTAGAGCACTTTGTTCTTGTTGTTACATCTACGTTGGTCCATTAAAAGGTATCAAATCATTTGCTTCTGGATCCATAAGTTCTGGAAATTCCTGTCGTCCAGACTTATTTTTTCTTTTTCTTTTTGTTTCATCACAGCATTCTCAATTTGCCTAATTAAAACCAACATTGTCATGTTTATATGTTGTAATGAAAATTTACATCTGGCTTGCCATAAGAAATATTTTACACAAGCGAAAATGAAATTTAATGTACCTGGGTGATACCTTGTACCAAAACTTGTATAATCCCCTAGAATTAATGTCCCATAAGTAATGCGTTGCACTGGCCTCCACTGTCATCTATTGCTCAAAACACTCCAAAAAAATCTAGTATTAGAGCACTCCAAGAGAAAATGTCTCGTAGTTTCTTCTTCCCTAAACACTCAGAGCAAATACACTGTCTTTCTGATCTATGTTTATGTTTGAGATTCCCTTTAACTCCAAGTTTCCCATGGAAACATAACCATTGTACGTCCCACATTATGGAAGATATTCTTTTATCATTTAACACTTTAAGAGCCATACTCAGCTTTGATGGTACACAGCCTGGGAAATCTACCTGAACTGCAAAATTTTGTGTCATTCTATCATTATATAAGTTCTTCCTGTGAAGATTTTGAATGCTTACTTTTGTAATATCCCACATTCTTAATTTCTTAATTGCTGGTTTAGCAAAATCAGGAATGTCTAAAGAAGCCCTGCCTCTGTCCCTGCCTCTCTCTTCCTACCAAAATATTGGCTTCTCTGTCTCTCTTTAGCCATGGCCAAGTTCCACCCTCTTCCCTGAAGTATGCCAGTTAACTATTCCAACCCCGTCATTTCTTCCTAAGCTGGTATCCCTCTTCTTGCCTTTCTCTCTCCTTTTAAGTGAACATTCCAGTTGTAACCAGTTATGAGCCTCTCTGTTGTAAAAGCCCTCCCACTCAAATGTTGATGTACATATGTATATTTTTCTTCTTTGTATAATATTGCATTATGTTTTACCATGTTACTGTACTATGATTTTTGTATGACCAGGTCCATCTTGCAAATGAGCCCTGCTCAATGGTGTCTGCCTGGATAAATAAAGATTTTGATTGATTGATTGAAGCAGTTACTTTTGGAACTTCTGCTCCCAATTTCCCATGAAAGGAAGAAATAATTCCGTTATCCGTTCTCCCCAAGGATGATTGTTAATTTGTACTCTTAAATTTGGGTTGAGAAAAAAAGTAAGATAAAAACACAATATGGCATATCATTGCTAAACCACTTTGTTTCTGTTTCAAATAAGTAAATTTCTTTCTAACAGGGTTCAAACGACTCCCCCACACCACCTGAAAAAAGTAGCTTACGACCTGGTCTGCTAAGTTATAGGAATAGGATATATTGCACTAATATGTAGAAAGTTAGTTAATGAAAACAATGTTATTATCATAATCCTTTTCTGTTTTGATAAAGACCATGTCTTCCATTGCTGAACCTTATTGTCACTCATTGTCAACCAGTTGTCCCAATTGATATGGGCCAAATCCCCATTACGAAACGGTCACCCTAGAAATTTGATAGTTGTGTCTATTATCTTAAGGGACCCTATTCTAGAAAGAAATGAGCCTCCTCCCAGATACACCCCAGAACTTTTCTCATAATTTATTTCAGCCCCAGCTATTCTCGTGTAATGGTCTAACCGTTTCAACGTTTTTAATGCTGATCCTTCATTTTGTACAGTTAAGCATATGTCATCCGCATAAATGGCTATCTTTTGAGGTTCTGTATGTGGTGCTGGTGCAAGCCCCCATATTTCTTTATCTTGAACTATTTTCCTAATTATTGGATCTAAGAAAAATGTATATAAAATAGGGCTAAGCGGGCAACCTTGTCATACCCCTCATAAAAAATGCAGACCATTACCAACTAGACCATTTACTGTTGGGAAGCTTATAGCACCCTTATATATGTGTTGAAGCCATTCTCTAAAAATCAGCAGAATCCCACATCTTTCTAATATTTTAAATAAAAATTCATGGGAGACTTTATCAAAGGCCGTAGACTGATCTAAGGTTATCAAATAACCAGAAAGTTTCCTCTGTTTCCCAAATTCACATATATTTAATAAAAAAATTAGATTTTGTTGTATGTTTCTATTTGGTATAGAACAAGTGTGTGCCGAAAATATTACCGATTGTGCTAATGTTTGAAGTCGATGACATAAAATTGTTGTTAAAATCTTATAGTCCGAATTGAGAAGGCTAATCAGCCTCCAATTCCCTAAATCATGTTTACTGCCTTTTTTAAACAAAAATACAATAACGGCAGCTGAAAATTTTGAAGAAATTATTCCCGTACTTAATAATTCATTGTATAAATTACATAGAATGTAGCCCGTCTCTGTTGTAAAATGTTTATAAAACTCATTCGCAATTCCATCAGGGTCAGGTGATACCCCTAGCTTTAATTTTGAAATCGTATCCTTAACTTCCTCAATTGTAATAGGAGTTTCTACTGCCAATTTCTGATCTTCTGATATTTCTGGAATTTAAATATTTAACAAATCTTCCCACTGTTTCCCCATCTGAAATGCACAACTATGTTGCAGTGTCAAATCTTTCTGAACTGTTCCTAACATTTCTACATCAGAACGTTTTATATATCCTTGGTCATCCTTTAACCCTTCCATTAATTTTTTTTCCAAACTATGTTTACATGCTGAAAACAGATCTGCATAGGGGGTCTTTTTCAAAACATATTGCATTTCAGACTGTAATGATGTTGCCCTATCATATTGTAGTTGCTTCATTTGCTCTTTGATTTGTTGAATTTGTTTCTGTACTGCTGAGTCTGTAGAGTTTGGCAAAGATGTAAGTCTGTAATACTGGTTTCTATAATTTAGATAGGTTAACCTATCATTACTTTTAGATCTTCCTAGTGTTTCAAAAAACTTTTGATTTCTATTTTAGTATTTTTCCACCATGTTAGCCAATCCTCATACATTTCTGCTACAGTTTTCCTTATGTTAATCGGATTTTGTAATTCATTTTTTACACCTGTCTGATCTAATAATGAAGAATTCATCTTCCATCTGCAAGTTATTGCAGGAAACTTAGGAGGTATTATAGAGAGACCTGACATATTAGGGCTTTGTGATCAGAAAATTCACAAAATTTTGTCTGAACTTTATTTGGAAGTAATTGTTTAGAAACAAAAAAATAATCTATACTTGTCTGGTATATATTTCTTTTATATGTATACCCAGCATCTGTATGTACTGTCCTGTAAACATCCTTTAATGAGGTCGTGTGTAAAATTTCCTGTAATGCATGCGTGTCACAATATACTTTTTTTGACACTGGTCTTTTATTTTAATGTCTATGCAACAATTACAATCCCCACCCCAAGTTATACATTTTTTTGTAAACAAATACGGTTGTATTACTTGAAAAAGATCTACTCTTTGCTGATTTAAATTGAGGTGCACATGTGTTAATTAATCTTAATGCTAATCCTTTACAAGTCAAGTCTATTATGATAGCTCTCCCAGGTATTACATCAATTAACCTAGTCTCCTGTACATGTGTCATCCCAAACAAGATTCCTAGACCATCTGCTAGATCGGAACCGTATGACCAAAAAGAAGGCCATTGAAACCAGTTTTTCTTGGCCAGTGTAATTTCTCCTAAATTAGAAAATCTAGTTTCCTGCAGAACTATCAAATCTGCTTGCAAACACCTGCAATAATGTAAGCACACCGGCCTTCTCTTATAATTCTTCATACTGCAGGTGTTCAGGGAAACTAGATTTAATGTTGCCATATTCCGCAGTTATTGACTGTGCATATTTTTTTTCTTCTTCTCCCTTTCTTCTTTTTTTATGGCTTAAAACATCTTCCCCTCCGTCTTCCTCACAGTTCATTTCCGAGACTGCACCCCGGAGATTGAGGAAACGTCAGATTCAGACTCTCCATCCTGTTCCTGTAATACTTGAAAGGGATTTTGCAGAGAGATATTGCTAGCAAGAAGTTTCTGCTTACTTGATGCCCTAGTAACCCTTCTTGGGTGATGTGTCTGGAAACCTGCTATGGAGGAGGCATTACATTAATTTCCTCATCCCTTTGAAAAGTGTAGAGATTTCCCTGTGTCCGATCCTGATCCTCCTTATTCATCCATTTCTCCGTCTGTTCTTTAGCTGTATTTGCTTCAGGTGTGTGCTGATCTGATTTTGAGGGGGCAGACCCTGCTGTGCTAGGCCTTGTTTGGGGTGGGGCAGGATTTGGAAAGTGTGGCCTAAACCTCTCTTGGGCCCGATTTTATTAAATCCTCCTTATCCAACCCACCTTGCCTATTCCGCCCAGCCCAAGGAGCATGTCCTTGCTCATCACAAAGATTACATCGAAATGTATTTCTGCATTTTCTGCTATCGTGGTCAAACTCCCCACAAAGTGCACACTTCATTTTTTCACATACACTGCTAAGGCCTTTGGTTGACCAGGATAAAAACAAACCTCCCCCCTATCCTTCCCCAGAAAGAAACTGTTTGGGATGTGTTGTACTTCATTACCAATTATGTGCAGTTCAGCTTTAAATTTCCAGCTCCCTGTCCATATTCCCTCATCATTAATAATGGGCTCGGGAGGCCCTAATACATTACAGTTGTGTTCACGCCATTCCGTTTTATGATGTAGCAGTGTTCTGAAGCTGGTGCTTCCACAGATCGGGTGCGATGGTGCCACTACTGGGGCTGGCGACCCCCACATTATTCAAAGGAGGGCAAAGTGTAGCGCACTCACAACAGAACAGTAGCACAAACCACCTGTTTGTGTTTTAACTTAAATCAAATGTATTCAGCTAAAATATCCAAGCAAAATTTGTTACATACACTTGGTCTAAACACCAAGGTGCCCCGGTGTTCTGTCATGTCAGGCTTTGCCGGCGGGGGGGCTACACACTGTCATCCTTTGCATCCCTTCCACATCCCAGTAGTTCAGGTAGGTGCATGCTCTATAAAAGTCTATGGGGCTGACTTTCTTTTCTTTTTTTGAAATATTAGGCTGTGTTTTGACTTAAAACTACTGCTCAAATAGCAAGAGCCTTGTTAGTTGAGCAGTGTCTTTGATTTAAGCTAAAATATGGCCTACCATTTACAACAAAGCAAAGCAAAACAGCTCCTTTGACTTTCATGGCACATGCCCCTGTGCTTTCCTTGGTTGGATCTCATAATGCATCTCAGTGCAGGGGTGGGATTGGCTGGCGTCTTCAGGTCCAAATCATAGTCTCTTCTCTTCCCTTCTCAGCACCTCAAGGTGAATTTAAAACATTTGGGCAATATTTCAGAATGACTCCGGCAGAGGTAAAGGAGATTAGAAAAAGCTCCAAACCCTTGAACGAAAGAATCTTTAACAATTCCTTTAAACTGCAAAATGATTGCCTGCAGCTGACATCATCTGAGCCATTGGCAGAACTGGGAGAGGGCACTAAGTGTGCAGAGGCCCAAACTTAGGGTGTCAGAGAGCAGGTTATCGGAGGTTGTACTATACAGTGCCAAACTACAAGGCATTCAGGAAATGGGCAGAGACTGTGGGAATGGACTGAATCTGTAACATTTCCTCTGCTTTGGGAGGGGAAAGGATGGTGTCTGTCTGTGAGACCTAATGAGATCCCAGAGCGGAAAATTATTTTCCTTACTCAGATATGCTAAGCCTTCAGTGCAGCAGGATAGCCTTCATTCAAAGGAAAAGACTGTTCCTCGAGACACTACATCTGTTAGTGGATGTGCTGTGATGTTTTCAGCGCAGTTATTCTGCTCCCCTCTTGGCACTGTGCCCTGCACAATTTTCCTCTTCTTCCTTCCTATAACTGCTGAAAAGAACAAAGACTATACCACACATTTTTCTGACACTATGAAGCTTTGTGAGAGTCATTGTTCGATTTAGTCCACTACCCCACTGTCAGCACGGCTAGACGGCTTTAATTTTGATAAAGCCTATACACATCAACAATATGCAACTAAGGCCTTTGCATGACTGCTGTATTCAGAAAAGATGCTCCAAGCCAGCCACCCATGTCCTACATGTCATGACCTTATTTTACACGGCTACATAGGGATTGCAAGGACATAAACTAGCAGCCTTCATAGATTTCACTTATCACCTGTATCTTCCTCAGGCAACCTGTCCACCAATTATAACACCTTATAACATGGGGTACTGAAAATCAGCGAGCCAAATGGAGTTTCATTCACATATCAGGACTGTGTAGTACAGTATGGTCTGCACACCCATTGGCCTACGCTGTGGACCAATGGGTGTACAGCCGAACTGTATGCTGTCAGTTGGCAGGTGGCTGGGCAGCTAGGGTGAGGTGCTACAGCCCGCCGCTGGACCGGGGTGGGGTAGCGGGTATGAGTGGGCGGGTTGGGAGGGGTACAGGTACCACTGGACCACCAGGGAGTTTGATCTAATTTACAGCCTGCGATCAGGCATTGGGGGGGCGCTATGCCATCGGACAGTGCCACCAGGGCGCGGGTGGCGACCCACAGCTGGCAACTGCCGTCTTGCACCCAGCAATACAGCAGCCGGCCTGTGGGTAGCCAGTCCTTGCTCCTGTATTTTTTTGGGAACATCTTTGCACCCCCCATGCAGCCCAAGACGGGTGTGTGCCTGCATATGCGCCATACATCCCGGGCTGAATATCATGATGTGCCGCATATGCATGCGCACGCCCCCCGAAATTGCACCACATACATTACTGGTGCACCCTGATGCATCAAGATATGCACGGAGCAAATTCTTTTGAATATCGCTACTGGGGAATAGGTGGAAGTTATGCATGGCACAACGCTGTTGTGCCATGCGCAACCCCTTGAATATCCCGCCCTTGGAGTCACCAGCCATGCCTATTGAAACAAGAAGTGGGAAAAATTTATGTAAAGCAGCGGAATACGAGTTGCATAGAAAAGGAAAGGAGAACAACCTGCGCACAATCCTACAGGTTAGCCAAATCCCTAAAACATTAAAACAATTAGCTCGTTGGACCCTTAACACTATACAAAAACACCATGCTTTTTGAAAAAAAGGGGCCTACTAGAAAGAAAGAAAGGCAAGTTAACATCTACCCCAAATTTACCAAAAGGAAAGAGAAAACCAAAGGGGATGCAAAGAAAAGAGAAAGGGGTGAAGGAGGAGAAACAAGAAAAAGAAGAGTCACAGCTTAATGACACAAAGGAAGAGTCCTTACTGAACAGCCCACCCATGAAGATAGGTTCTGCAGAGGTTTTTGAAAATATTGAGATAGCAAACAGAACAATAGGAGATATTAGGGAATCGATAAGAATAATGGGAAAACATAACCTTAATATGGAAGGAAACACATTACACAGCTTGGGGAAGAAAGGCCCACAAAAGAAATAATTGAGCCCTCCTTTTTAGATGACAGCAAAAGGAGCCCAGAGATGATCTGTATACCTAGTCTAGAAAATTTGACAAGAGATACTGCCCTTGTCCTAAGAGACCCATATGTTGCTAGATTAATAATCTACGAACAGTAGGACTCGGTGCAGCTGCCCAGCCTAGGAGATGCTCTCACCAGAGCTGAAACTTGGCTTGCTGCTCTGTGTGACTTCACTATATCTCAGTGTTAGGCTGAGCAAACTCAAATATACAAGTAATTCAGGCTAAATTATGGGGACACCTGCTCATTTCTGTAGCTGCGGTCCCTCCCGCCCTCTCCCCCACTAAACCCATTCTTGGCTGTCCTGCCTTTTATACCTTTCTGATGGTCCACCTTTTACAGTGTCTACTTCCCCATTTGCAGTGTTTACCATTTCACCTGCAGAGGGCAGCATTATCCATGCTACTATATAGTAATACTTTATTATAGCAAGAGCACAGCATGTCTGTGGTTAAGTGTCTCCTTCCCCAGTCTATAATATCACCTACTGAGGGCAGGTTTACCCTTGCTACTACTCAGATACCATAGTAAAACATATAGAGCACAGCAAGCCTGTGTTAGTGTTTTGAAGTCTAAATCTTAGTAAGCACAGCAAGTCTGTGTTAGTGTTTTAAAAGTCCAAACCACCTCCTACCAAGACACTATCCCTGTCAAACACCCCAGCAGCCTGTACCCCTGCTATGCCTGTAGTGAAATCTGATCCTTACCCCCACCTGCTACACCCCAAAATGAGTCCCATTTCTTTTTCATTTTCTCCTACTCTTGTCCTCCATCTCCTACCTTGTCTCCTCCTCCCCTTCCCTCCGCCCCACTGGCTGTTTATACCCCGCACCCCCTCCAGTCACCTATGCACCTTCACACATGAGTTTACACCACACACACTCCTTAACAGCTCCAAATCCCCTTCCCATGCCCTCTTTCCTTGTGATTTCCCCCAGTATCATACCCCCTCAAACATCGTATCACACTAATTCATTGTGCCACTCACAAGCCGCTCACCCTCAATACAGCAAGAGGGCAGAAACTCCCAGCCCCCTTCTCTGTGTTCTTACTCATCCTGTTAATCACTGGTGACATCGAAATCAACCCTGGCCCCCAATGCTCAAGCAAGTACTTTCCTTCTGCAAAGGCTTAAAAATCATGCACATCAACATTAGGAGCCTTCTGCCTAAACTAGACCTTCTTAACTGCTGGTTAATCCAAAACTCCCTCGACATCCTCTGCCTGTCCGAAACCTGGTTATCCTCCAAAACCCCTGACTCATCCCTCTCCTTCCCTGGCTACTCAATCATCATGCAACACCACAGTGAGATAAGTGGTGGGGTTGCCTTGTTAATAAGGTTACCTATCTCCTACTCTGTTGCCAAAAAAGAATCCTGCACTGAGTCGCATTAATTGATCCTAGCCAAATTCTTCCTTCCCTCTACCCACCCCCACCTTCAATGGAGTGGTATATACCTCCCCTTGGCTTGGGCACAATGCACTTGCAGCATGCATCTCTACCCTGCCGCCTCTGGCAGCCTCCGGTGACCTACTTCTCTTGGGAGACTATATAACCTTGACTGGCTCTCCCCCTCCTCTAAGTCCACTACTTCCAAAATCAAATCCCTAAATTTCTCCCAGCTAATCACTGAACCAACCTGTTCCAGTCTTCGTCACATTAACCACTCCCTTATAGACTGGGTTCTCTCTTCCCATCCACACAAAATATCTGCAGCCGGAGTCCTTGACCCTGCCCTACGTGACCACTGTATCACTTACTGCATCAGGGGAAGGAAGGGGAAAGGGAACATTGTTTAACTAGGAGTAGCACACTAAGCTGAAGCTTGTTTCCAGATGCGACCTGGGAGCACAAGGAAGGTGACTTGCTTATGATCACACAATATGCACTCAGGTGGCTGTGGGATTCAAACCCAGGTCTCCAGATCTGCAGCTCAGAGCCTTAACCCACTGCACTATACTGCCTCCAGAAAGACCCAGCTGCCCAAGTCCTCTTCTAAATATATCAAAACTCACCGCCTACACTCACTCAGCACTAACTCCATCCTCTCTGACTTATGCAGTGCAAACTGGATGCCAGTCCACCCATTTCACAATTATCTTCACTAGTATCTGGGACAACCACACACTAATGAAAAAAAGTAAGGGTTAGAAAATGCCACCACCCCTGGATAACAGGCCACATAGTTGCCCTCTGTAAAGCCTGAGATAAGGCCTAGTCAGCTTTTAAAGCATCCCTGACCCCAAGCTCTAGACAAGCCTAGAACATCACAAGAAATGCATGCACCAAGGCCATCAAGTGTGCTGAGGATGACTACTTCAAGAACTGCCTCAGCACAGCACACCCCTCCTCCTCCTTCTGGGCTGTAGTCCACTCATCGTCGACCCTCCACCTCAGTCCTGCTCGCCCAGCCTCAGGCATAATGGCATTACCATAATCCATCCTGTCCAAGTGGCCAATACCCCCAACACCTTCTTCACTTCATGTGCCATCCCCGACCTTTCAACAACCCCCCAAACTGTGGCAAAAACCTCCTCTTAAAACATACCTGACCGCACCTTCCTGCTTATGCCTGTTTCTCCAAACAAGGGTGGTGACCCTTTAACACCCGGTAACTATCACCCTATTTCCCTCCACCCTGCCTTGTCCAAACTGCAGGAATGCCTAGTTCAGTCCATACTGACATATTTCCTGACTTCCGCAAATTTCCTATCTCCCTACCAATCCGGTTTCAGGAAACACCACTCCACCTCCTCCTCACTTCTCCATGTAACCGGGCACATCCAATCTGCTATTGACAAAGGGCTCCTCATAGCTGCAGTCTTCATTGACCTGGCCAAGACCTTTGACTCTGTTTTCCATCCACTGCCCCTAAACACACTTGAGGATGCTGGGCTCCCCCCCCTCCCCACCATAACTCATATCTCTCAAACAGATGTCAATCAGTCAAAATTGCAAATTTCTCCTCCCAGTCCCTCCCTATCACAGCCAGCATACCCCAAGGTTCTATACTTGGACCCATTTTATTCTCTGTCTTCATAAACAGACTCCCGTCTCACTGCACAAACTCCCACATCCATATATATGCAAACGACACCATCTTATTCACCTCGGCCCTGACTCCATTTTAGTCCACTCTGCTCTTCACCAGGACTTTCACTCCAATTCCAATTATTTATTTTTTTTAACCAGGTGAGACACTCAGTCCAGTCCTGGTTCCTGGCTAAAAAAACTCAAATTAAACACATCCAAAACTGTCTCTATGACCTATGGAACCTCTCAAAGAACAGCCAAAGCTCTCCTCACTCAGCCCATCACTTCCTTGGATTGTACTCCACTGAGCGAAGTATCCTCCTATAAATATCTAGGTGTCTGACTGGACCCGCTGCTCAACTTCTCTACTCATATAGACTACATATCTTCAAAACGTCATCCAAAGCTCGGTATCCTCTACTGCAACAGAGACTCTCTGCCCCTTCCTGTATGATGTGTACTTCTAACCAAAATGATTCTACCTATTTTCCACTATGCTGACATAATCTACTGCACTGCTCCATCCTCCCGACTTGCCAGACTGGACCCTCTTCTACACTCTCTGCTGTTTCTTGCAGGTCAAGAACTCCACTCTAGAACCCACCACTGCTGTCTCTTTTCTTCCCTGTATCTCCTCCCCTTCTCATCGATGCCTCATCCATTCAGTCTCTTTTATCTCCAAGTCCTGCTTCAGCCTTCTTCCCTCCTATCTCTCACAGATACATAGACAGTGTCAGCAGATAAGGGCCTACAACCCACCCAGTCTGCTCATTTGAGCTTGTAAATTTACTTTACTTTATCCTAGAAGTCTGTTGACCCTTACCCCTGACCTCCAGAATTCCTTTATGTCTAGCCCATGCATTCTTAAATCCTGTGATTGTTTCATCCCCCACCACTTCCTCTGGCAGATTGTTCCACTTGTCCACCACCCGTTCTGTGAAGAAATTCTTCCTCATGTTTCCTCTGAATCGTCCTCCCTCCAACTTCATCCCATGCCCTCTAGTCCTGGAACATCTTTTTCGTTTAAAAATAGTGTATTCCTGCACCCTATTCCTCTCTGTAAGACACCTGTATGTCACTATCATACCCCCTCTCTCCCTCCTCTCCTCCAGGGAGTACATATTCAAGTCCTTCAACCTGTCCTCATAGGACTTGTGATGCAATCCATGTACCATCTTTGTTGCCCTCCTCTGAACCTTCTCTACCCTATGTCCTTACATAGGTAAGGTCTCTAGAACTGTACACTGTACTTCAGGTGGGGCCTCACTAGTGTCTTGTATAGTGGAATCTTCCACTCCCTCTCTCCTCTCTTCCCACCTCACCTCCGCTCCCTCCTCTACATACTCCCTCCACTACAGAGACTCTCTCTCCTTCTTCCTTCCCATACCATCCTCTAATGCGGGCAAATCTGCTCACACCTTCAGCCCTCTCTCTCTGGAACTGTCAAATGCCTCTCCTGCATAACTCTCTTTCCCACACAGTTGTCAAATCTCTACTGCTCCAGCTGCCCACCCCACCTGCTCCCATAACATAAATGAACTTACGTTCTATATTTGCACTGTCTTCCATGTATCTATTCTCACTGCTGTCTCACTTTTACCCTTGCCCTACATACTTTGACAATCTTTAGTGAATTGCGTAAGTATACCTTGTAATACAACACTGTTGTTGTTATTTTAGCTATCTGTGAGAACTACTTGTTGTCCTGCTGTTGTACCTTGAATGCTGTTTAATTGTATGCTCTTGTCAGTCAGTCAGTTTCTTTATTTGATCAACCAAGCTACAACAGTATCATGATTATTTACAACATTTACAAAAAATATTGCACAGACTAAACATGTATACAGTAATAAAGACAAAAATGCACTAGACAGTATTTCTCCTATAAGAACGTTAAAAACATTAACATTTCTAGAACATAGTTCCAGCATTACTTATAATATCATGCCCATCTCTGCTTATGATTTAGCATTCAATAATTTATTTTTTTTGGTCTTAATTATAGAGCTCAGAGATTTTGCAATCAGTATTGCTTCATCTGGACATTGAGGGTGCAACAAGATGAATACCAAATCATAACTAGTATCTGCGTACATCTCTAAATAATCCTTCAGTATTTGTTCCCTAACCTTTTTATACCAAGGGCATATCAGTAATATATGCCTTACAGTTTCTTCATGGCCCTTATTACAAGGACAGAGCCTCGCTACCCCTATTACACCGTCATTAGAATCTCCTCTATTAAAATACATATATTTTGAGTTTACTAACCCCAGCCTCATCCAGGTGATGGCATTTCTGTATGGTGGTGTCAAGGAAAAAGAAAGATACGACTCCATAGCATGGTCAGGTTTATTCTCTTTGTACCAGCTGGCACATTTTTGCTTTCTAATAGATAGCATATCAAGGGTTTTCCCTACGGAGTTCAGTGTTTGCTTAATAAGTTCTCTATACTGGAGTAGTATTAAAACCCCCTTAATGTAATCGTTCCATAGGTGACCCATTTTTATCCTATTTAGTTTGTTTTAAGGGCATTAAGCCACAATGAAGATAAACCATTGTCTGTCCATTGCTTTTTTTCTTGAAGGCAAATTTTTTGGACTATATTTTCCCCAGGATGTATAATCCTAATCCAGTATAAAATTAATGTAAGGTCTTTAAAACAGTAAATCGGAACTCTCCCCAATTCCACCCTCACTATGGCATTTGTGGCAGAACTAGGAACTTTAAGAAGTGCTTTCTAATAGTATAACAGGGCTTCTCCAGCTCCTCCTTTTTCACATATCCCCAAACTTCAGATCCATATAACAGAAAAGGTTGAATTTTTGCCTCGCCGGCCATAAGAGCAGGCGTGACCAAATTTCCCCCATAAACATAATTCAACTTCAGCAAAGTCCTTGCAGCAAGTTTTGCTTTATTTATCTGATTAGTAATAAGAACAGACCAAGAAAATGTAGAGACCAATTTTATACTCAGATAGCAATACTCTTTAGCCAAATCAATATCATTTTCTCCAATTCTGAATCTATGTCCTTTCAGTTTCTGGTTGCTATTCCCGAAGACCAATTTTTTTTTTAAGTTTATTTGGAGTTCTAAAAACCTACACTTCCTGTACAAAATGTTAATTTTCTCTTGTAACCAATATCTGGTTAATGAAGAAGAAGAAGAAGAAGAAGAATCAGCATTTATATAGTGTTTTTCATACACAGTATCCCAAAGCACTTTACAAGCAATGCTAGACTGGTAGACTGGTAGTGAAGTGACTGAATGAGAACATTACCAAGTCATCTGCATATGCCAGAGAATGGATTAGAATAATATTAATTTTTGAGGAGTCAAAAGCTTCAGAGTCCTGGTAAACCAATAATTCATTAATATACAGATTAAATAAAACAGGTGCTAACAAACAATCTTGTTTTATTCCACAGTTTGAATCAAATGGTTGTGTTAACTTACCATTATTATCATATCTGATGGATGTAGATGTGCCTGAGTACATCTTTTGAATTAATCTAAGTAGATAATAATCCATACCCTTCTGATATAAAAGTTCCCATAGCTTTACCCTATTTATAGACTCAAACACTGATTCAAAATCTATAAAAACTGCATATAGCCTAGATTTCCTCAGATGTACATACTTTTTGATTAGGTGTGCTAGACAAAACACATTGTCAACCGTGGAGAAACCCTCCCGAAAACCTACTTGATACATAGAGATTTGAGAGGTGGATTCAACCCACTTATTTAGTCTATTCAATAAGAATCTAGAAAATATTTTAGAACTTTTGTCCAGCAAACTAATAGGATGATAGTTCTTTGGGTCATAAACCGAGCCTTTCTTATGTATAGGAACGATGATATCACACGTCCAAGAAACAGGGATAAAGTTATGCATTGAGCATAGATTAAGAAACACTGTAAGACAAGGAATCCAGAATTCCTTATGTTCTTTATAGACTGCAGGTGGAATATAATCTGGGCCAGGGGCCTTGTTGATTTTTAACATCATTATGGAGACTTCAATTTCCTCAGCAGAAAAAATATAGGAGTCCCTAACCTCCTTAAACTGTCCAGTGGGCACTATCAGAATCCTCTATAGAAGGTATTTTACAAAAAATTTCTTTGAAATATTTAACCCAGATTTCTCTGTGGACACATACTAATAATGAAGGCTGGTATTGATTGGTTCCTTTTGCAACTATATTTCAAAATGCCTTAACATCTTTATTCAAAATAATCTGATACATCTCTTCCCATAGCTCATTCTGAAAAGTTAACCTCTTTATCTGAAGAAATTTGTTATATTGTTTCCTAGCCTTATTTAGAGAAGAATAATTTTTCCTAGTCGAATGGTTTCTGTCCATCTAATTAATTTCCTGAGATTCCTTTTTTTGGTTTTACATTCTGTGTCAAACCAGGTTTTTATTTCTATTTGGGATTCTGATTTGGAGTTTATATAAATTATCTCTTTAAGATCTTGGTTAAGTTTATTTTAACTGGGCTACAACCCATTATGTGTTATCCCAGGCTCATTCCTCCTTCTTCTTTTCAAAATTCCCTCAGTAAATTTTCCACCTCTTTTCCAGTTATAGACTTAAATTTCAAGCGCTGTTTCCCTTCCAAACTCAATTGTGCCAGGGGAGTGCAAGGAGATGGATCATAAGGAGCGTTATTATTATTATCGGTCATAATTTGCAGGCTCAGAGCCACATGGTCACTTTCAGATCTCATTGAGATCTTTAATGAAAGGAAACTCTCAAAACTCTCAGGGTTAATTATAGCATAATCTATTGTGCTCTGTCCCACCCCAGAAAAAAAGGCGAATTCACCCTCCCTATCACCTTCTATTCTTCCATTCAAAACCATCAGGGCATTTTCTTCAATAAATCGAATTAATCCCCGACCTCGATCATTTACTCCTTTATCCTCACTACTCCTACTGTTACAATATTTAAGATTTAGCTGATTCTCCAGGTCTTGAAAATTATCATGATTTGAAATACGGGGATTGAAGTCTCTCACTATTAAAAGAATGCCTCTAGGATATTTCTGAAAAGCAGTATCAATATCTGTGAGCAAAGAACTCCAAATATTCCTAAGTCCATCTTGTTTATTAGATGGGGGAAAATATACACTAATCACAATCAACATAACCTGGTTAACGAGAATAACAACCAAAATATAATTTTGTGAGTTTTTAATTACTTCTAATACAGAAATCTTAGGTCCTATTTTTACATATATGGCCAACGCCCCATTTGGTCTAACAAATTTTATATTTTCTGTAGGTGATCTCTTTAAATAAGAACCTATTAAGGAATTTACATAAGCACCTAGAACTTCTTCATTTTCCCCAGGAAGTTTTTCTACACCAAAAAGGGGACAATACATGATGATTAAAGTTCTTACTATCCAGTGTCAAATTCCTAAAATCCCATTGCAATTGGATTAAATTTTCTTTAAAGGTGTTCGAATATAAGTATGTTCCAGTCCCATGCCATTGCTTGATATGGGCAGCAATGGTTTTCCAAGTGATAGGGGCCCATATACTCAAACCCACAAAAGAGAGCCTATGGGCTTTAGACCAAATAGACTTTGCCAGGTTCATGTCTGGGACGAGTACATAAACTGGTTTTTGTTCATGATTCTTGTCCCTACATGCCATAATGATATTACCCTTGGCCTGATGCACGCTTAATTCTGATGTAGTTAAATACTCAATAAGATCCTTTAATGACTCCATAGATTCATCTGCTTTCTGGAACATACCATCAAGTCTCAAACAGACTTCATTTCCATCAAGCAATCTTTTTCCTTCACCTGTTTCTTTAGTTATCTTGCCAGTGGAAAAATTATTAAAATCAGTACTCTGTATTTCCTCAGTTTTTCTTCTCTTTTCTCCTACACAGCTCTTAGTGATATTTTCCGCTCTCTCCAAATTTTTCCCCTCTAACAGGGCAATAACTGTTACCTTTTTCTACATCAACTTCTTTTCCTATTTGAGTTTTTATTGCTTGTACCTTAGATTTCCCTTTTTTCCTTTTTCTTTTATTTCTGAAGGCCCTTCCATTTCCTTTTAATGGAGTATCTGGGATATAAATAGAAAAAAAATAAAGTTTTCCTATCCTTTTTTGGCTAATGACTTCATCCATCTTATTCTCCAGTTGTTGCATTTTTGCAAATAAAATATTAATAGAACTCACTGTGTTTTTTTTTTAAATCTGTTAAAGCTTCCAACAACACTACATTTGCCATGACAGGATGTGTCAATGCCTTAAAAGTGTACTTTGACAATGTGTCTGGACATTGAACAAAAAGATCTTCCTCTATCACTATTTGTTCTACTTCCCTATC
The DNA here is from genome assembly GCA_016271365.2 of Neoceratodus forsteri. Lineage (NCBI taxonomy): Eukaryota > Metazoa > Chordata > Ceratodontiformes > Ceratodontidae > Neoceratodus > Neoceratodus forsteri. Next base: position 74,110,286 of record JADMNL010000036.1, read on the forward strand.
CAATTCTCAAATACTGTGGAGGGTGAGCTTGTCAATATAGAGATGTTCTCCCTTACTGGGGAACCCCAGAAACTAGTTTCTGGCAGATATTACCTAGATTTTCAGAAAGTCCAGAAGAAATTTCTAGGGGACTGAACAGTTCTAATCTTGTTTCTTGTTCATTCCTAGAGGCAACAGTTGAATTTTCAGTTCTCTCTACTGCCAATGCCTCCTGAAAGGTGTCTGAAGCCTCCTGTTTATTGTTTTCCCTTACATTAGATTTGGTCAGAAAAAAATTGGTAATATTTTTGTGTGTAATTTGTTTACCATCATTTCTGTCATGTTTATTTTTAGAGGGGCTCCCTTTTTTATTGTTTTCCCCCTTAAGAGAGTTTTGGATAGTAGTTAATTTCTCTTCACTGCCTAAGTTACTAACTAACTCAGTATTCTTGACCGATCCATCAGTTTCAATTCTTAATTTTTTCTAGGCCATCAACCAAGTCTGAGGCCATTTTAGTAGCATTCTTCAGTGCCTCGGCATATGTAGAGATTGTTTGCTCAATTGGGGTAGAAGTAATGCATAGCGTATCGTGAAATACACATCCATTCTTTTTTCTTTTTTTTTGTTTCCCCTCAGATACATTTCCTTTTGTGTCCCCTAAATAGCAAGCATTTTACCACTTCTAGTAAACATCAAGTAGTGAGATGAAAATCACAGGAGACAATTCCAGGATTAACTAGGGGTAGCACTCTTTAATATCCTTGATCCTAAGAAATATTATAAAAATATATTCCTGGGGACAAGCAAAGGAGCAGACTAATCTATTGCACTTCTAACATACTTCCTTGATGAACTCAGAATATTTAAGTACCAGCAACTGTTTGTAAACAATAAATAAGCAAACAATATGTATGCCGCAACCTTAACCACCTGTAGTGATAACAATACTACCAATAAAATATACTCCCTTATTAAAAAGTCCTAACACGGAGAACAGACAGCACAATATTCCACACTTGTACCAATAAAAACATAGAATCAATCAACTGGAGTTTGTACATAAATATGCAAAAAATAGACACATATGGATTTTCCTAAAAAGATCCTGCTAGATTTAGAATATAAATTTTGATTCCTCTTCAGTCTATTCCTTTCCTCATGACCTTTCACCACTTTCTTCTCACAGCCAGTCCAGTCAATCCAATCTGTAGGGTGCTGGGAAAAAAAAGGGGAAAAAAAATAGTGGAAGAGCAACAAACCTCTAGATCTCAAGACTTTAGAATCACTTTAGAACCACAGGATCCCCTAATAATTCAAGAAAAAAAGAAAGGAAAAAAATATTTTGAGAAACTCTCGAACTTCCCATATCAATGAGTCAAATCAACTTACTTGCATCTTTCAGGACTCCTTTAGAAATAAATTCAGATTTTTTTAATTTTTTTATTTAGTTTTTGTTGACCGGGTAAGTGCACTAGAAAAATCCTGCCTATTTTCAGGCATGACCCGGGGGAGGGGGATACAGATGAATGCCAACTGACCTTGAACCAGATTAAGCTGTTGGTGGTATTTTTAGTGAATGAGGGAAATTTGGCCAGGACACCGGTAAAATTCCCCTGCTCTTTTCGATAAGTGCCATGGGATCTTTAACATCCACCTGAACTACCATCAATCCAGGCAGATGAGACCTCGGTTTAATGTCTCATCTGAAAGACGGCACCTCAGAAGTGCAGCACCCCTCTCATGCTGCACTACAGTGTCAGTACTGGGATATTAACCCAAGTGCCAGATGTGGGAACTGAACCCACAGCCCTCTGATCTCCCGACCTCAGAGGCAAGTGTGCTACCTACTGAGCCACTGACACTGTCTGAAAGTATAAATGTAAGTCCAAACTTCTATGTACCAACAATTACTGACAGGCACAAATTTATGCACGTTTATATGTCTGTGCCTTTTAAAACATTCACACGACTTCTACACAGCTTCTTCCTCTCCGTAGAAGAAAACAGTAAAACATCCCCTTTTTAATTAAGAATGAGCATTATATTTTTGTCTGTCAGAAAAGTGCTGATAAATGCTGAGAGTTCAAACAAATCTAAAGAACCCATACAAAGCTAATAGACTTACTCAGTTCTTAAATATCAGATCTAAAATGCTTCTCGTTGGTTTCAAACTCCAGTCACAATGATTCAAAATGTTTTCGAGGTCACACTTTTAAACTGCTTCTAAGATCACCTCAAAATGCAGTTCGTGCAGTTAAGGAAAAAAGCAGTCACTACTAGGAATAGCCATAATGAAATACACCAAAAACTCTAAAGTGCGAACGATCAAAAGGGGACTGAAGGAGAATCAGAAAAGGCGACTTCCCTGAACTGAACTCAGTGGCTACTGCTCAAAAAAGGCCACACATGCTTCTTAAAATGTGATTAAAGCAGATCAATCTGAAACGATTTGATCAATCAATTAGTCAATCAGTAAAGTCAGCCCTTTGGACTTAGCCTCAATTGCACTCAGGTGTTTATTTTTAAGTATTATTGAATGCAGTTGCGTGTTAAGATACCTAAGCACGGACATAACAATTTAGCAATTAAACAATTTAAAGCCCATTTTTCCAATTTAATTTATACTTACTCAATCAATCCATCAGCCCCACTTTCAATCCTAAACTCCAAAAACTTCAACCACCAGAAGTTAAAGATCAGATCAATTTAATTGTTTTATATATGTTTTTTCCCTTCTTTTCACCTTTTCTTCAGGGATTCTGAAAAACAAAATCCCCAAGACCTTTACAATGTTTTATGATGATTTATACCTATCCAATCCTCCTAATAAAGAACTCACTGATAAAGAAATCACTAAATCGGTAAAATATAAATCAGTAAAACATAAAATCACTTAAAATCATTAAGAAAAAAATAAACAAAACCAAAAACAAATCAAACAAAACAATACTAATCAATATAGTTCAATATACTTCAATGTAGCCTAATGTAGCTCAGAGAATCTCAACATTCGGCTACACAGACAGTAGATAAAATCTCAACGATTCTAGAGCTGTCACAAACATTTCATAAAACAGAAATTTCCTTTCCACTAAATGGAAAATAATCATAGATTCCATCAGGCAGACAAACAAATTCTGAAGCCAAGTCTAATTGCTGGAAAGGAAAGGCCACTGGAAAACAATCAGGAAAATCCCATACACTGTAGAATACTTTCAGGATGTCTCCGTGGGAGAGTGCTGGAGTGCTACAACCCTCCACAGGGAAGCTCGCTCTACCTTCAGCCTTCGGTGGCTCCTCACCACTCGGACTCCACTCTTCCTTGCTGCAGGGGAACAAAAACGTGACAACAGCACTACACCCAAACCAGGGGACTTCACAAGAAATACTGGAAAGGTATGTGAAGGCTTTGTTAAGGCAATTGTGGCATACCTGTTTAAACAAAGCAGAAAGTGTTTCACAAACTCCTGCTAGCGCCACTACTCCTCAACAGCACCGAGCATAGCCCCCTTGTATGTGCCCCCTTGTTCTTGCACATTTCTTTCTCCAATACCCCTTCCCCCAAGGTGCACCAGGAGATGATCAACTTGTTGTTCAGTGTGCCTTTCCTGGTGAAACATTTCAATAAATAAATAAACATTTCTGCATTGCTGATTGTCACTCATGTTGTTTCAGTGTAGCTTGTTTTATTTCGTTGTACTGCATTTGCTCTTTGCATTTTGTATTCTACTTTTGTTACCTCCCCTGGGTCACACCTGGAAATGAGCCTTTGGCTCAGTGTGCCTTTCCCAGTTACCAAATGTTTAAATAAAAATAAAAAATAAAATTATCAATATAAAGCAAGACATGACATTCGTTAAGGGGATATGTACAGCAAATAGAAAAACAATCAAGTGTCTCAGAGAAAAAGAAGCAATAACACACACACGATAGAAAGTTAATGGAAGGATTACAAAATCAACAATGGCTATGCCAGGAGGTCCTGACAGAAAATATGATAACAGAAACTATCACACTAGAATGCGACGAAGAAAATAAAACAGTTAACAATATATCAATGTGAAAATCGAGGGACAACATAATTATTGAAGATGATGGGTGAAGTATGGGAGAGATGGATATGTCAAGTAAAGACCCCATACTGTAAATAGACAGGATAGTGTATGTAAGGTGTTAAAAAAGGGAAACCCCACATTATGGGAATGAGGCGAACAACAAGAGAGAAAACAAAGGGTGAAAAAACTAGGATGGAAAATGAAAATGAAAAATTCAATAGCATGGAGAAACAGAAAAAGAACACATCAGAAATAGAAACAACAGAAACAAAGGGAAAATGAGGGAAACAGGACAGAAAAAAAGGAAATGGAGAAAGTAAGACAGGACACAGCAGTACCACAAGAGAATGTAGAACTCGGGAGAAACAATAAAAGACCAATAAGGTGGTGCAGAAGAGTACAACAATAAAAAGGAGAAAAAACAAGCAACAAAAACATCAAAACAAAATAGGGCAAAAGGAATTAAAGGCAAAAGCCTGACAGAAAAACCCACCTATTACAATGATAAATAATATAGAAACAGAGAATAACAGTGAACCGGTCAGTGAAACAAAAGAAAAAGAGGATAAAGAGACTGAAGTGAGGGCACAGCATAACAAGCATTTGTCAATGCCGAATGTTGATTACGTTGGTCCGTTGAGCTCGCTCACTGCCCCTGTGTCAGTGGCTCATTCTGTTTCTCCCGGTGGTGCTGCAGGCTGCTCTTTTGTACTGGGCTTCTGCCTCTGTTGCCATGTTTTTCTGCCCACAAAGAAATCTGCAGCTGTCCCGACAGAGCTCTGTTGAGGTGGGTCACTCCCCTTCTCTCACTCGCTGATTCTGTTTCTGCTGGTGCTGCAGGCTACCCTTTTGTACGGGGCTCCCGCCTCTGTTGCCGGCTTCTTCTGCCCACAAAGAAATCTGCAGCAGTCCTGACACAGGTCCGTTGAGCTAGCTCACTCCCCCTCTCTCACTCGCTCATTCCATTTCTGCTGGCGCTGCAGGCTGGCCTTTTGTACTGGGCTCCTGCCTGTGTTTCCGCCTTTTTCTGCCCACAAAACAATGTGCAGCAGTCACAATAGAGGTCTGTTGAGCTCACTCGCTCATTGTGTTTCTCCCAGCGCTGCTGGTTGCCATTTTGTACTGGGCGTCTGCCTGCATTGGCGCCTTTTTCTGCCCACAAACAAATCTGCAACTGTCCCAGCAGAGCTCCGTTGAGTTTGCTCTCTCTGCCTTTTTCACTCGCTTATTCTGTTTCTCCTGGTGCTGCAGGCTGCTCTTTTGTACTGGGCTTCTGCCTGCATTGGCACATTTTGCTGCCCACAAACAAATCTGCAGCTGTCCTGACAGAGCTCCGTTGAGGTGGATCACTCCCACTCTCTCATTCGCTCATTCTGTTTCTCCTGGTGCTTCAGGCTGCCCTTTTGTATTGGGCTCCTGCCTCTGTTGGTGGCTTTTTCTTTCCACAAAGAAATCTGCAGCAGTCCCAACAGAGCTCCGTTGAGCTCACTCCTCTTCCCTCACTCACTCGTTCTGTGTCTCCCGCAGTTGCAGGCCGGCTTTTTTTACTGGGTTCCTGCCTGCATTGGTGGCTTTTTCTGCCCACAAAGACATCTGCAGCAGTCCTGACACAGCTCTGTTGCACTCGCTCACCCCCTCTCTCTCACTCGCTCATTCCGTTTCTGTCAGCGCTGCAGGCTGGCCTTTTGTACTGGGCTCCTGCCTGCATTGGCCTTTTCCTGCCCACAAAGAAATCCACAGCATTTACGATAGACCTCCTTTGAGCTCGCTCACTCCCCCCACTCGCTCATTCTGTTTCTCCCCATGCTGCAGGCTGCCCTTTTGTACTGGGCTCCTGCCTGCATTGGCACCTTTTCCTGCCCACAGAGAAATCTGCAGTGGTCCTGACAGAGCTCTTTTGAGGTCGCTCACTCCCCCTGTCTCACTCGCTCATTCTGTTTCTCCTGGCGCTGCAGGCTGCACTTTTGTACTGGGCTCCTGCCTCTGTCAGTATCGTTTTCTGCCCACAAAGAAATCTGTAGCAGTCCTGACAGAGCTCCATTGGCCTCACTCGCTCCCTCCGTCTCACTCGCTCGTTCTGTTTGTGCCAGTGCTGCAAGCTGCCCTTCTGTACTGGGCTCCTGCCTGCGTTGCCACCCTTTTCTGCCCACAAAGAAATCTGCAGCAGTCATGATACAGCTCCACTGAGCTCGCTCACTCCCCCTCTGTCACTCGCTTGCTCTGTTTCTCCCACCGCTGCAGGCTGCCCTTTTGTACTCAGCTCCTGCATGTATTGCTACCTTTTCTTGCCCACAAAGAAATCCGCAGCAGTCCCAACAGAGCTCTGTTGAGCTCACTCACTGCCCTCCTTCACTCGCTCGTTCTGTGTCTCCCGGTACTACAGGCTGCCCTTTTGTACTGGGCTGCTGCCTGCATTATCACCTTTTCCTGCCCACAAAGAAATTCGCAGCAGTCCTGACAGAGCTCAGTTGAGCTCGGTCACTCCCCCCCCAGTCGCTCGATGCTAATCTATTCCAAACACTGATTTCTGATGGTGACTGCGATATTCGGAGCCAGAAACGCGGAAACACATTTAGGCCAGGATGTGAAAATTGACAGCTTTACTGTTCATAAGGAGGTGTGAACAAATGCCAGTGTTGAAAATCTGGCATGAAAATATTACTAATTTGCAAACTTACAAGGGTGTGTGTGGAACCTGCACAACACACGCTCATGACACAGTCATTTTATGGAGTTTCATCACAAAATTTTCAACATAGGCATTTTAGCACCTCTGCTGAGTAACAGTATCAGTGTGATTTTCTTAATATTCCCGAACACTGATTTCCCACAGCGACCGCGCTATTGTGTGCTGGAAGAGTGACAACACATTTCAGCCAGGATGTGAAAAATGACATCTGCACTGTTCATAAGGAGGTGTGGCAAAATGGCAATGCTGAAAATCTGGAGTTAAAATATTGCAAAGTTACGAGCGTGCATGGAAACTGTGCAATGCACATTCGTAATACAGTTATTCTATGGAGTATCGTCACCAAATTTTCAACATAGGCATTTTAGGACCTCTGTTCATGAATAGTGTCACTGTCATTTTTGTAATCTGTCCTGTACAATGATTTCCCACAGCGACCACGCTATTCTGCGCCAGAAGTGCGAAAACACATTTCGGCCAGGGTGTGAAAAATGACAGCTGCATTGTTCACAAGAAGGTCTGAAAAAATGCCAATGTTGAAAATCTGGCATGAAAATATTGCAGATTTGCAAAGTTACAAGCGTGCATAGCAACTGCGCAACGCACGCTCGTAAAACAGTCATTTTTTGGATTTTTTCACCAAATTTGCAACATAGGCTTTTTTGAGAGCCCACCTCATGAACACTGGCACTGTTGTTTTGTTAATCAGTCCCGAAAGGTGATTCTGTGCAGTGACTGCAAAATCACCTTTCGGGATCGATTAACACCATGACAGTGATATAATTCATAAGGAGGGGTCCCAAAAATCCCATGTTGAAAATTTGTGCCAAAAATTCAAAAAGTGCCAGAGATATGCATCAAAGTTGAAAAAACCCTATTTATTCCATTATACAGCTTACCCTCATTTCCTCAGTTGGTAGATTCGACTTTTGAAGAGTGCAGGCGTGTTCTTGGTCCACTAGAGATCGCCCAGACTCGAAGGTAAGTATGGGGTGGGGGGGGGAGCGAGTGGGGTGGGTGCGGTCGGGGGTGAGACTGCTTAGATGACTGCTTCTTCTTTACAGGTAAAAATGACATCACGGGACCGCTTTTTAATTTTACAGCGGCATGTGGCATGCTGGGGTGGTCTCTCAGCATGCCAACGGAGTCTTCTGTTTGGGGGCAGCTGTAGCCGATGGGGATTGGGCACCCCATCAGCACACAGAAAAAAGGGGATGGGGTATTACAGTATGCCGATGGGGATTGGGCACCCATTGGCAGACAACAAAAGGGGGTGACATTATGCCGGTGAGGATTTTGGCACCCGTTGTGAGACAACAAAAAGTGGGAGGAGTTACATAATGCCCCGGCGAATGGGCTCCCTGCCTGCAACATATTACGGCACTGAAGCCGATGGGGATTGGGGCCCCCATTGGCAAACAAACACGGGGGGGGCACATGCTACCGAGGGGATTGGGCACCCCCTCAGCAGAGGTGTATGTGAATATTGTTTGTGAACATGGAGGCAAGCTGCCACCTTGTTCATAAACAATATCAATGTTTCAAGGTTCCACCCTGCAATGACGGGTCGCTCCCTCATTGCAGCGAATGGCTGACGCTGCAATGATGAGGCAGCCTCTGATTGCAGCGGATAATTTTTTACAAGTTGGTGGCATGCTGGTTGAACTAGTGTCAGCAGCAGTGTGCCATGGCATTGGGGGAAGTGGGCCTAGCCTTTAAAGGCTGTGGGGGCATTGGCCACAACAGTGCTGCGCCTCCACAACCTGCTTCTGGAGAAAGATGCCGCAGTATGTTTCTCGCGCATGCATGCAATCAACATAAAAAAGAGGAACCATATGAAAGATTTCCAAAACTTCCTAAACAAAACTAAGAACTCCGGACCACATTTTCAAAAGAGACGGGTGTCGCATCTCTGAAAAAATGGAGATGAGCCACCCATCTCAAAAGTTGCACCAAAACTCCCAAGGGAGATGGGCTGCCCAAATCGAGATGGGCCCCTGCCCAAAGATAATGTATGCGGCCCAAGTTGAGTGGGCACGCCCATGAATATTCCACAAAACGGGATATTCAGAACAGATGGGCTGCCCAAGTGTAGGAGATGAGCGGCGCCAAGTTAGGCATGGAAAAGGCATGCCTAACTTCTGGCCACCTACAGGCTGGCTGTGGTAGTGCACACAGGAGCACAGCAACCTGTCAGCCCCCATAGCCCAGCCCCCTTCCCTGATGCCCAAAAAATAATAGTAAACCCGCTGTTCCATAGTGTGGGGTACCCCACTTCCCTGACCGATCCCCAACTGTGTCAAAATAAATGTATTACCCCCTGTTCCATAGTGCAAGGTACTCCACCTCCCTGAATTGAACAAAAGCTCTCCACACAAAGCAAGTAGAGAAAAACTATTTTTCTTTTTAACGGTGGAATAATAAAAAAGTGACTGCAAACAAAAAGTGCATATGATACAGGCACTGTGTCTGTATCATATCCTCTCCTGCTCCCTAGGCCCTCTGTCACTGGCCTCTGCTTACCTCCTGTTATGGAGTGATACTCCCTAGGCCCACTGACACTGGGCCCCTTCTCCTCCTCTCTCCTTACCCCCCCACCTCCCTGTTTTCCTATCTCCTACTCCACCCCACCTCCTCTCCCCCTTTTACCTCACTCCTGACAGCGCAACTCTCTTGCTGCTCTTTTGCCCCCCTGACATAATAATGCCTCACCAAGCTGCACAGACTCCTCCACGTGTACTTGTAATACCCCGCTATATCATAGTTTTTTGACCCAGGTATTGCACATTTTATGTCTTGAATGCACTACTTCCTTAGAAAATATTGTATTCCATCCAGATTATACACACCGACTGTTTTTCCTGTAACCTTTCCACTTTGTATATCCTGTGCTACCACTATGTATCTTAACTTATTCTTTGTACTCTTAGCAATGTATTCACTTTGTCTGTTGTCTGTTCGACTGTTCTCTGATGTGGAACCTTTGTAAATGAGCTTCTAGCTCAAATGTGTTAATCCTAATATTAATAAATAAAAAAAACAAAAAACGGACAAATGACAATATGGTTGAATGATGAGAAAGCATCACAACTCCTAGTACTATCTAAGGCATATGACCTGGATTGCCTGGGAATACACATCTGTGAAGAAAATGTGGCAAAATAGAAAGCTTATTGTACTGTAACTTCAGTTAAATGGATAACAGCAAATAAATATGCTTAGCCGGAAAGTGATCTAGAAGCATGACGGGAGATAGGCAATGATTTAATTTAAAGTAAATATAAACACAAAAACCTCCAGAAAAGCCAGAAGGAATAAATTTTAATTTTTTATCTTGGAAGCCTGTGGTCTTGTGCCTCACAACAGGTACAGGGTCATGCTATAGCAGACTAAACCATGCATGAAGAACCACGCCAATAGTAGCGCGTGTGCATTTAGAGCAACATGGGATTATCAGCGATACCAAAGTATCGCCACCTCCTGATGCTCTCCATGGAAAAGGAATAGGATGTGAACACTACCGGCTGGGTGCTCAGTTGAGCCACTCCTGTGGTGGAGTAGCAACAGCATCCGACCCTGCAGTGGGTGGGTTGGGAGGATCAGGGTTTGATTCCCTGCTAGGGATTCTTTTTCTTTTATGCTTTCTGGTGCACAGTGAACAAGTGCCAATAGGGCTTTTCTTCTCGTCCCTGTGTCCTCACCCTTTTGGAGTTGATTAGAATAGTTTCAGGGTGTGTGTGGGGGGGGTGATGACCCTTGCAAAACAAAAGAGCTTTCGGGGATGCAGCAACTGTGTTACGTGCCACATGCTGTTGTTCATGCACGGTTTTGATGTACGTGATTTAGTCTGCTAGATTATGACCCCATGCCCTCACTATGCTCCCTGGGTGTTGATTAATCCCCAATAACAACACAGCCTGTCATGGGTTATTGCTTACTTGTCACCCTCTTATGGCCATCAGGGCAGTAGTCACCCTTCTTTCTTCTCAAAGTCAAAGAACCTCAGAATAAAAGCACTGAGGCAAGGGTTATCCAGAAAGGGCACTGGCAACAAAGCCAGGTTTCAAGGAAATGTACAATTACACATATCCTCGCATTGCAAAGCATCACGGGAAGTATCACAAAAGAGTTTAGACTGGTTCCACTTTAAGCAAGCATGTATGGTGCCAAATGGCCTCTCACAGTCTTTAAAGGCAGAAAACAGAAGTCGAAGACACGCAGCCTGGGCTGTTATAGATGAGGCACACTGATGGGTGCTGTGTAGGATGAAACACAGGTCTGTGTCATCTGTGTTTAGCCTTTGCAGAGTGTGTGACAGGCTCTTTGGCACCATATACTTTTGCTTAAAGTGGAATCAGTCTAAACTCTCAGTCTAAACAGTCTAAAAGGAAACTGTCTAAAAGGGAATTACAGACCGGTTAGTCTGATCTTAATCGTGTGCAAACTTATGGAGACCATACTTAAGGAAAGGTTGACAGAGTATCTAGAGGAGCATGGTCTCCAGCATGGACGACATGGTGTTATACATAGAAAGTAGGTCTGTTAACTAGATTCAAGAAAAACTTCAAAGGACTCTAACATACTGCAGAGTTATTCTTGGGACCATGGCTTAGTCCTGAATCCTATAAAATCATACGTCATGCTGTTGTCTGGGAAATAATTTGACCATAGATATAAGGACATTACATGATCAATGGTTGCTCTTGGCGTGGCTTCAGCTAATTTATTTTTAGTGGAAGTCTAAAACTTCCATCAGTCAAAGCCTGGAAGTCATTCCAATTTTTTGAAAGTCAAAATTCTTCCAGGATCCCACCTGTAGAAGTCAATATTCTAGGAAGGACCAAGTTATTGATTTTAATATAATACGTTAGTGGTAAGATACACTTTCTTTCAGAAAAATCCATCATTTCTGACTTTCATGCCAACAATTTTGGAAGTCATCTAATTTTTTGTTTAACATTTTGAAGTCAATGACTTCCTCACCCTTTATTTTGGGATTTTTGCCTTATTTCTGGAAGTCAAATACTCCAAAAATGGAGTTAACTGAACTCCTGGCTCTTGTTGACTCATATAAATGCATGGGAGTCTGGAGAGACTCTCAGTGTAAATGGGATATACATACTGATCTATTAACCAGAAAGTTAAATAAAAAACTAGGGATTCTGTACAAGTATAAAAATTGACTGCCATTGGATGTTAGATTGAAAATAATGAATTTCATAGTAGTCCCATTGCTAGATTATGGTGATGTTGTCTTTGGAAAGCATCTGGGGAAGTGCTGCGCAGGCTTGATGTGTTATACAACAGGTATGCGCAGTTTATCCTGGATGCACCTAGGGATATGCATCACTGTTCTCTGTATAGAGCATTGGGCTGGATGGAAGTAACAGAGTGACATAAATGACATACAATACGTCTAGTTTATAGATGTAAACAAAAGAAAATGCCTCAGTATACTGTATTTTAGATCTAATAGAGTAGAGAAATGTTAGGGAGGGCATGTGCACATCAGGAAGTGCTGAGTATGTGGCACCAGTTATGAAATCTGTTTGGGGTAGTTCCAGTTTTGTATGCATGGGCCTAAGTTATGGAATAGACTACCTGGCCAGTTGAGGCTACAAAAAAGTACTGTACCTTGGAGGGCTATTAAAACCTGGTTTTCAGATGCTGCTATGTTGCCAAAAAATTGCTGTAGTTGAGTAGGTATGCTTAGTTCCTAAATGAAATTGTGAAGTTATACGTGTTGTATGTTCCTTTTTTATTATGTATACTATGCTGTATGTTCTCTTTTTTGTTCTTATATATATTGTTAACATTTTTGTGAACTGGACTCTTATTGTAGACAAGGGATCCCACTGAAAATTAACTTCGGCTAAACTGATCTATCCTTTCCTGGAAATTTTCAGAATAAAACTTTTACCACTACTACTACTACTACTACTGGATGTGAGGCATCATGGGTTTATGGGAGGAAGGTTGTGTCAAATAAATCTGATTGAGTTCTTTGACTGGGTCACTAAAACAGTTGACAGGGGTCAAGTGGTGGACATCCTGTATCTGGACTTCAGCAAGGCCTTTGACTCTGTATCCTACAAGAGGTTGATCAGGAAGTTGGTGGATCTCAGGGCTGGGGAGAAGATGACCAGATAGGTGAAAAACTGGCTGAACAGTAGGACCCAGAGGGTGGTGGTGGGAGGAGAATTATCTAGCACCAAGGAGGTCACCAGTGGGGTCCTGCAGGGGTCGGTGCTAGGACTGTTATTGCTCAATGTCTTCATCAGTGATATTGGGAATGACTTTAAGGAGAAAATGTGCCTATTCATGGACAACACCAAGCTTTGTGGGAGGGTAGATACAGCAGAAGGGATACAGATCCTAAAGGAGGATCTAGAAAAACTTGAGGTGGTCCAGGATTGGGCAACTTGGTTTTAATGTAAGGAAATGCAAAGTTATGCACACTGCAGCCAAGAATCCTAGGACAGAGTACAATCTAGGTGAAGTCCAGCTATCTGCAACAGAGAAGGAAAAAGATCTTGGAGTGATGATCACTAATGACCTGAAGCACTCCACACAGTGCAGAAAAGCAGCAGCAAGGGCAAACAAAATGTTGGGCTGCTAAGCCAGGGGTATCAGCAGTAGGTGGAAGGACGTTATATTGCCCTTATGCAGGTGACTGGCAAGGCCACATCTGGAGTATGGGGTGCAGTTCTGGTGCCCACACCTTAAAAAGAATATTAACCTGCTGGAGAAGGTCCAAAGGAGGTCAACAAAGATGATCATGGGTTAGCAGGGTAAAACATATTATGAGAGGTTGTGGTCCCTGAACATGTACTCCCTAGAGAAAAGGAATGAGACAGAGGGGACATGATTGAGATTTTCAAGCACTCAAAGGGGATAAATAGGATGGATAAGGAGGGTAGTTTAAACTAAGTGGCAAGAGAAACATGTGAGGACACAGTTTTAAATTGGCAGGAGGAAGATTTAGGAATGAGGTTAGGAGGCATTTCGTCATGGAGAGAATGGTGGCCAGTTGGAATGTGCTGCTGGAAGAGGTGGTATTGTTGAAGATAGTGAGCCACTTCAAGAGAGGCTAGGATAGACTTAAGGGGAAAGTAAGGGTCATGGGAGGAGTGGACAAAAAGGATGGGAGGACCGGGAGGAACAGGGTCAGTAGACTGCGCTGTGGACCCTGCAATAGGAGCAGACTAGACAGATCTATGGCTTTATTCTGTTGGCTTTTTCAAATGTTCGTATGTAATGCTTTTATGGTGATTTGCATATAGTTCCCACAATGCTTTGCATTATGGGAACATGTGTAGTTTTACATCTTTTGTGACTCGCTGACTTTCTGCCCTGCCTGAAGAAAATTATGTCCTGATGCCGATGCATGCAATGCACCATGCATGAAAGAAAAGGAGACCATAATCACCTTGTCAATGGATTGCATGGAGATATGAAATGAATGCATTCCTGCTTTCGTTATGCACATTCCACGAGTTGTCCATTCCTCCTTGCTACAAGATAAACAGGTGGCCTGGCTCCTCCTGCTTCTGCTGCTATTGTTCACAGCTCTCCTCACACTCAGGCAGGAGCCACACAGCTCCTTGACTGTGATTTGGTCCATTCCTGCCTGGCTTTGGTGCCTCACAGCCATGTTGTCACCAGTGTCAGCATCAACAGTGACGGGCCAGACCCGTATGTATGGGAAGATTACACAGTGGGGGGGAGGTAGTAACAACAACAACAAAAATGGAATGGGACCTGGGGGTAATCATATCAGATGACCTTAAGGTTGGCAAGCAATATGAGAGGGCAGTAGGGAGGGCTGGGAGGATACTGGGATGTATAGGGAGAGGCATCACCAGCAGAAAACAAGAAGTTATCTCTCTGTACAGACAGTTGGTGAGACCCCATCTGGAGTACTGCATCCAGTTCTGGAGACCCCATCTCCACAAGGACATAGACAGGATGGAGGCAGTCCAGAGGAGGGCAACTAAAATGGTGCAAGGTCTGCAAGAGAAGCCATATGAGGAGAGACAAAAGGAGCTTAATATGTATTCCCTTGAGGAAAGGGGGGGCATGATAGAAACTTTTAAGTACCTCAGTGGAATCAACAAAGTCCGAGAGGGTAGCATCTTTCAGAAAAAGAGATGTGCAAGAACAAGGGGGCACAATTTGAAGATGGGGGGACGGCTCAGGGGCAATGTGAGAAAATATTTTTTCATGGAGAGGGTGGTGGATACATGGAACTGCCTTCATGAGGAAGTTGTGGGGTCTAAAACTGTGGGAGAATTCAAGAATGCATGGGACAGACATAAGGCAATTCTTGTGGGAGGTAGGAAGAAATAGGCTGTTGGTTAACTAGGGTCTGCAGCCTATCCATTAGGTAGGGAAATGGGCAGACTAGCTAGGCCAAGCAGTCCTTATCTGCCGTCAAATTCTATGTTTCTGTGTAATCACACAAAATAGGGATTGTCACAAGCCTTCAAGGAGCTAGTATAGCCAAAACAGGCAGACAGGAAAATAATACAATTTTTAAGCAGTAGTCAGTTGTTACTTTTTATTTCTGAAGTAATTTTCTTTTTCCTTTTGCTCATCAGAATGTCTTTGATGTGGTAATATTGTGCTGGATGTGTGGAATAGCTCTTAGCCTGGCAGCTGACATATGTAGCTGTACTGCCCCACACTACATCATCAACATTGTGATCTCATGGACAGTGACATCACAGGTGACTGACCTGGTGGTTACTGAGTGGCTGTTCCTAAGCAGCAGTAATGTCACAGTCAGTGAGGTTACAATGCTGATGACGTAGTGGGGGGAAGATATCAGCTACCAGGCAGAGTGCTGTCCCACACATCACACCTACTAACATCAAGACAAAAATCATATAATTAACTAATGGGAAAAGAAAAAGTACCTCAGATATAAAAGGTAATGGTTGACTGCTTTTAAAATCTAACATTAGTTTTAGGCAGTACACTAGCTCTTTAATAGTATGGACTGTATGGCAATAGCTGAACTGCACACTGTCCTAGACCATGGTTAAACATAGCCTGTACTGTACAGAACTGTGAATTATATATATATATTTGCAAAAGACTGTGTTAATGCAATGTTTAGGGTTCAGGCTAAAGCAAAAAAAAAAGAAGGGAAATGTGGCTTTAGAGTTTCTAACCATTAAACCTCACCCCTAAAACAAATCTGAGGTACAGTCTTACTTGGGGTTGTCAACCCTAAACCTCACCCCGATTCTATATGCTCCAGAAACATGCACATCTATTGGGGTGAGGTTTAGGGTTGACAACCCCAAGGAAGACTGCACCCCTGATTTGTTTTAGGGGTGGTGTTGGGGTTTAGGGTTGGAAACCCTAAAACCACATTTCCCTACTTTTTTCACTTTAGCCTGAACTCTAAACATTGCATTAATGCAGTTTTTTGCAAAGAGTGTCCTTACTTTTTGAAATAGTATAATCGTATCCTTATTTGCCTGTGGAAGTGAAGGGACCCAGAGGGCCCTGCGCTCCTATCCATCCATACTTTTCAGAATGTGTAATCATATCCTTATTTGCCTGTTAGAACACAGGGCATGGAGGGTCCTGCGCTCCCATCCCTCCATAGATGTGTACATGTATGTTGTTGAGGAACTGCAGGGCCAGAGGGCCCTGCACTTCCATTTGTAGGACAACAGCAACCAATTTGTCAGCATAGCATTATTACCCCAGCTCATGTACCCAGTACTGGAAATTTTCAAATCCCCTCCAAAACATGATTTTGCACCATGCCACAGGTGCAAAAAGACAGTTTGGCCAGGATTTGAAAAAATGGAACCTGTCACGTTAATGAGGTGGTGTAAAAAAATGGGTATGTTGAAAATTTGGGCTCAAAATATTTAAAATGACCAAAGTTATGAGTGAGCATAGCAAAATTTCAATGTAAGGACATAACTTTGTTATTTTTACATATTTTGACCCCAAATTTTCAACATACTCTTCTTATGACCCCACCTCGTGAACAAGGGTGGTGAAAATGTTCAGATCCTGCCAGCTGGTGATTTCACCAAGCAACCACAAAATCACTTAAATCACCTTTTGGACATGATTTATGAGATACCACTGCCATTGGTTATGAGGTGGGGTCCCTAAAAGGATATGTTGAAAAGTTGGGATCAAAATATGCTTAAATGACAAGTTATGCATCAAAGTTCAAAACGCACTTGCCGTAGTTTGGCCTCTGCCCCACACACTCTACAGCACCTGATAATGCAACCTTCCTGGCAGCTCCACCCCACCCCCTCCTTATCCTTACCTACCCCCACCTCTCCTCTCTTCTCATTTTCTTACCTCCCCCTTGCCCCTCCCATTTCTTTCTACCACCCACACTATTGTCCTCTTCCTTTCCACTTTAACCTCTCCCTGTCTGTTCAAAATTAATTTGATATCCTTTACCCTTATTAGTGTAACAATTTTGTCTATTGTCATGTAATACCTATGTATTGACGTGGAACCTTTGTAAAAGAGCCCTGGGCTCAAAGGTAATTGTAATCCTAGAATTGAAATAAAATAAAAAAAAAAAATAAAAACTCCATTGAAATATATTGGACCAAACTTATCTTAGTTTCTCATGTTGCACTCGACGGTTCCAGCAGCAAGACATGTCCTTGATCTGAGAGTGGATCTTCACCCTGGGATGTATTCAGGTGAGTGAGGGTGTATGGGGGGTGTTGGGAGGTGCAGGGTGGTGGGTGCTCAGTGGGAGGTTGGGGTGGAGGGAGCCAGATCAGTGAGGGACCATTTTCCTGTTTACAAGTGTGAAAAGCAAAAAGTCATTGAGGGACAGTTTTCTTTATTACAGCTTATTACTGCAATGGGGAGGGTGATTGGAGGGTGGCAGGTGCCAATAGACACCAGGAAAAAATTTTAAAATACAGGGATGGTGATTGAAGGGGTGGTGGGTGCCACTAGACACCAGGGAAACATTAAAAGATATGGGGATGGCAGTCAGATGATGAGGGTGCCACTAGACACCAGAAACATATCAAAGAATACAGGGACGGCAATCAGAGGGTGGGTGCCACTAGACAACAGGAAAGTATTGATAATATGGGGATTGCAGTTGGAGGGTGGTGTGTACCACTAGACACAAGAGAAAAGGAGGGACTTATGGCTTGTTAAAGGTGCAATGAAACAAAATGTCACATTTACATAAGATGTTGTAATCAAATAAATGGTGTCTGAATTACAAGTGTGTGTGTCTTTCTGGTAAAAACAACATCAAGATATTGTTTATTTTATGTTTTGTACTGTCATTTTTTATGAATGTTCACACTTTTGTCTGATGGCTCGCAAGACAAATGCATGACAGCGATGATGTGATTAATCTGTGACAGGCTGTACTGTGAGCTTGGAGTAGCTTTACGTGAGCTGAGCATTGCGATCTCAATAGAAATCCATCTTGGATGAAGGCAAGCATATTGTCCTTTAAAATTCGGCTTCATAGTATAGTACATGTGCATTGATTACTAGTCACTCATTCAAATAATGCTCGTGTCATTCATTCAGTTACATATTTTTTTGCACTGCTATCAGCTCTGCACGTCTGATGGTATTTCCCGCCTTTCAAATTATGCAACCAGCTCATGGTTTAATGTCAGTATTCAAGATTAAAATATTGCAATACAAAAAAATGCACTGTTCACGTAGTATGAACCCCATTCACATTACCAGTAGTTTATGGTTGCGCTATAATATAAGCCCCGTGTGCTTAGCTCTGTTTTTTTTACTCGCAGTACTTATGCTGATGCCAGCATTGACATGTGTGTAAAGATTGTACACATTAGATAGGGATAAATCTATATTTTATGAGAACAGCTGTGTGTAAAATTATTATCTTTTATTTTGTTCTCAGTGATTCAGCTAATAAAATTGTACAGCTGACAGATATTAAATAACCAAGTTGTTGGCAAATATGATTTAACATGTGATGGGTTGTGTAATTTAATGATTTAATAAAAACGTGAAGCAGGTTTCATTCAAATTCTGATAGATGGGAAAATCTCATTACAGCTGACAGCTGTCAGATTTCAATTCGCAAATCACGTTCTGTGTGAATAGGCTGAACTCTGAACTTTGATCACAGTGCACAAATAATGTTGAAAATTCTAATCAGTAAGCACAGTATTTATCACATAAAAATAATTTATCACTACATCTACAAATGATACCCTTGATCAATTACTGTACATCAAGTGGGGAAAGAGGCAGCTCTGTCAAATTATCAGCCGATGTCAATGATGCAGACTGACTGAATGACACACAACTGTTCTTGTAAAATGCTGCCTTCATTACAGAAAATGTAGGTATTTATGCGTATCAGTCTTAATAATATCCAAATCAGCACTTGTTTTTATTCTGATTTGGTTGAGAACAATCAGTGCTGAAATCTAGCACCAAAGATGAGCTGTCAAACTTTGCTCTGTGAAGAGTGAAAGGTGCATCTATGTAAACAGAGGTACTGACGCAGTAGTCACCTGACTCACTGTCATCGGGGCTCCGCTGCCACTTCTCAGTACTCAAGTTCATGAACAGGAAACACTTTGAAATAATGATATACAAAGCTGCATTTTTTAATTAATTTTTTTTTAATTAGTATTTTCTAGTTTTTTCTGAGTTTTCTCTCATCCCACTCTGCGCATCCCTGATGTGATGTGGCATACATGTGGCGTACCTTTATGCATGTCTTGTGGGGCAGCCCACCTTACGGTTACCTGGGTACTGCCTGCGGTCATCACTGAACCTCCATTCAGTGATGGCAGGACTACAGGTGGGTGACCCCTCCCACATGGGAGAGGAAAGCAATTGCTCAATCCTACTCGCACCATCCCCCCATGCCAGCACCCCAGCAACTCGAGGTTGTTCCTGAACTTAGGTTGCTGGCACAGCGTGAGGTAAGGCATCCAGCACTTCAGCCCTCATCACCAACGGGCCAGCTATTTTTGATTAATTTTTATTGAGTTATGGAAAAATACAACTAATATTTAACAGCACTACACTTAATTGCTTCACAAGGCTATTAAATAACAAAATTAGTTAACATTTCACCTTTAAACTTTCCATGTTATTGGGATCCTTTTTGGTATGGCTGAATTCTTTTTTTGTTTGGCCATACAATAAAAAAAAGAAACAGAAGTGAGTCACAAAAAAGGATGGAAAATGAAAAAATAAATGAATTTGGGGGTCATTTTTCCACCAGTGAAGTGCAGAATCCACCTAACAGAGTTCAGATGAGCAACATAGATGTGTTGGTCTGTCAGCAGGAGGTTGTTTTTGTGGATTTTGAATTTTTTTTAGAGAGCAAGAGGGTGACAAACAAAAAATAATTTTTCCTTCACAAAAAAGGATTGGCCCCACACAATCATTTCATACAGCTATTTTGAAGTGTTTACTGAGCATGCACAGAACCAACATTTAAAAATTAAATAATTTTGGAACGGATTATGTTTTTTTCACCAAACCAGCAAAAGGCACATCTGTGGGCCAAGCCCTTCCTAATGTGAAAAAAGAAAGCCACCCCACAGGCTGGATGTGCGGAGGAGAAAATGAGCAAGTCAGGAAAATAAACTCCAGCACTAACCCACTGAGGAACAAATACACACCAATTCCAAATGAATTTAAATGCAATGATATTTATTGAAACATTGCAAACAAAAGTGCTCAGACCTCTTGCTAAGAATGGTAGTCACAGTGGGGCCCACAAACCTCTTACCGGTTTTATATCAAAGCGTCATCAGGGAGTGTTCACCTGTTATCAGTGCACCTCATTTGTTTGCAATATTTTAATAAATAGTGTATTTAAATTCATTTGGACTTGTTACGTGTATGTTCTGCATGATTTAGTGCTGGAGTTTATTTTCCTGCCAAGCCTTTTCTACTCTGAGAGTTTCAGACCAAAATTCCAAACCATTTGGGCGCAAGGCAATCATAAAAAAACAGCAAAAAAAATGGATTTTTCGCTGTCTGGAACTTTGAATCCACACATCTGATCTGAATGAAACTTGGCAAGTAAAGAGATACAGATCAGGAGGTCATGCATGCAACATTTCATGTAAATCTGTTGAATGGTTGCAAAAATATTGAAGTGTGAAATTTGAGGTTTAACATAGAAACCCCTGCTCAGCCCTAAACATAGTGAATTACTGGATAATAATAATAAACTAAACAACTTCAGTTTTTAGTTAGGGGTTAAGGGCAATCAATTATTGCTCATTTATTAATTGTTAACCAAAATGCAAGATTAGTAAGATTAAGGACTTAAAAACACTGCTGACAAATTATTTGGTTCACAAAAGAATAAACCACCAAAGGGTACTTTACATATTTAACAAAAGCACTTCATGGAAAAATGTGGATTTTCTATTTTACAAACTTCAACCTATAGCTCACTCAAAAATCTATGATAACTAAGGTCCTGCTCACATCAGGCTAGTTAAAACATTTTAAGGTGTCCAAAACATTTTGACTATTGCAAACACAGTGCCCGTCTACATTAAAGCATGGTTTGAAAGCGTGTTAGCAAACCATGATTAAACCCTGCTGGAAGCTAGTCTTAAATCCATTTTAAAAAATGGTTTGAGGAGTGAAAGCGTGTTACCTTATAGTGCGGACGGACGTGTTTCTTGATCCGTGTCAGTGCCATGTTTCTGCCTTTGTTCCTCAATTCTTTCCATTCTGGGGAACTGGGTTACAAAACGTTACCAAATGCAGATGCAGATGGGAGTCAACTGTGTTGTGACTGAGTTAAAACTCGGTTGAAAACTAATCTGGATGGGCTGCTGTGGTGAGTTTAAAAACATTTCCAAAACGTTTTTAAAAATGGTGCAAACCTTTCTTCCTAATGTGTACAGGGCGTAAGGCTTTGTTTAAACATTTGCAGTAAACAGAACATCAACAACTAATGCTAATGTTAGTATAACAGGTCCCTGGATAGTTTTTTTATAGGCATGGGCTAGGTGTTGTTTTTTTTTGTAGATGGCAACATGAAGGTCAGGCGAGTGTGTCTTTGAAAAGTATTTTGTGGTAAACTTTCCTTTGCCCATGTTCTAGCCTAAAACAGCACAATAAATATCCACGTTCGTTAAAACAAATCCACCTCTTTAAACGAATACATTTATTTTTTTCAAATTTAGTCGTTCTCCTGTGTGGTCTGCACCAAGTGAGCACTATGGAAATTCTTAAAGGGGCACTGTCAGCCTTGTCCCTCATTTTATTGCCACAAAACATCAGTGTGCCTCTGTGGACATAGTGATCACATATGGTCCACAGAATACCCCTATATATAACATAATCGAGAATTCTTACCAATTTTTGTAGTTTTCATGATATTTTACTTTCACTTGG
This sequence comes from Neoceratodus forsteri, assembly GCA_016271365.2. Taxonomy (NCBI): domain Eukaryota; kingdom Metazoa; phylum Chordata; order Ceratodontiformes; family Ceratodontidae; genus Neoceratodus; species Neoceratodus forsteri. Next base: position 74,132,403 of record JADMNL010000036.1, read on the forward strand.
ATTCCCCATACGTACACTGTGCACCGGAAGCATAAGCTAGATGAGAGCGCGCATCGGACACTGTGTGCCGGCACAAATATAAATTTTGCACATGGCCATAATGAAAAGTTAAAAGCAGCATACATTTTCAAATGCTGTACTAGAGTTGCCATTTTTTAACTGACACTGAGCACTGAGAAAGACGACAAATGCATTTAAAAGGAGTCGCAGAAATCTCACGCATGCACGAAAGCGGGGTGCTACTGTGCATGCGTGGGATTTGTGTGTCATCCCGCTTTTGTGCATGTGCGAGATTTTGGTGACTCCTTTTAAACGCATTTGTCATCTTTCTCTGTGCTCAAGTCAATTAAAAAATAGCAACTCTAGTACAGCATTTGAAAATACATGCTGCGTTTAACTTTTCATTATGGTCACATGCAAAATTGATGTTTGTGCTGGCGTACAGTGTCCGATGCATGGTCTCATCTCTCTTATGCTTCCGGTGCACAGTGTACTTATGGGGATCCTGAGGGAAAGTAAAATATCGTGAAAACTACAAAAATTGGTAAGAATTCTCGATTATGTTATATATAGGGGTATTCTGTGAACCATCTGTGATCACTGTGTCCACAGAGGCACACTGATGTTTTGTTGCAATAAAACGTAGGGCAAGGCTGACAGTGCCCCTTTAAACTGCAAGGACACCACATATCACTCTATGGTCTATACTGTAGAAACAGAGAAAGGGAAATGGACAGGGAAAGACTCTGTCCCAATTGTTCCGCATCATAAATTGAATCTGTCATGTTAACCTTCAGAAACCCTCTGCCCCATGTGAGAGGAGTTATTGTCCCACTCTGTGTTGAGATTTTAAAGTAGTAATTTCTATTTTTCTTTTTTTTTACCAATCATTTTACCAGGTGAGACACACTAAGCTGAAAGCTTATTTGCAGGTGCAACCTGGGAGCACGAGGAAGTTAAGTGACTTGCTCAATCATCAAAATTAGGAATGCAAATTCACGTTTTCCTTCTGAGTTCTGAGCTTCTGTCTTTTCAGTATTTTAGTGTGTACCATATTTGGTGCCCCCCCCCATATTAGACCCAACATTTGAGATGGGTGATGGAAGGCTGAGAGGCAAAGCCTTACACAAAAAAAAAATGAAACCCTGCAATGAAGCTGTAAGCACTGAAAACTGGTCTAGGCTTCATTTTGGGTCCTGTAATAACATTATGGTACCCAGGCTTCAGTTAGTTTGGGGGGAATTGCAGTTAGGTTCCACGTCAAGTGAGCAAAATAAAAATACAGCTGCAAGAAACAACATAGTGAAAATGCCACAAAGCAAAACTGAGCCTTGGAAAAGCAACAAAAACCAAAACATTGCAGATGCAAAAACCAAAACAGTGCAGATAGTGGACTCGAGCAAATTTATTTATTACACTACACAGCCATGGATCACCACAAAAAACATTTATTTATTTTTATTTAGTTTTTGTTGACCGGGTAAGTGCACTAGACAAATCCTGCCTATTTTAAGGCATGACCCATGGGAGAGAGAGATACAGATGAATGCCTACTGACCTTGAACCAGATTAAGCTGTTGGTGGCATTTTTAGTGAATGAGGAAAATTTGGTCAGGACACCAGGGAAATTCCCCTACTCTGCTTCCTGTGAGCAGAGGGGACCCTTTTGCTGGTGACTCCAAGATGGCTGCTGCTCCAGATCCTGGTGGAGGTGGTGGAAATGCTGCTCTCTGTCCCCAGGTTCCACCTCCTTCTCTTCAGCCTACTTCTCCTGCTATGGATTCGTCTGGTTTGCGAAGGAGGATGGACACTCGGAGAGAAGGGGAGCAGCTGTCGTGCTCTGCCTTGGATTCGACAGTTTTACCTGAAAATAATACCGTATGTGCTGAGAAAATATTGCAGGATAAAGAATTACCAGCGCCTACAATGAATGAAGTTCTACCTGTTTTTCAACCGATAAGTAATGGCGTGTTTAATATGACTCCTAATCAAGCAGCTTTACAGGAACAGCTTAAACTCCAGCGTGCCGTTTTGGCTAAAGAACAAGACAGACTCCAGCAGCAGCTGTGTGTAATGCATTCCTCAACAACGCCTGTCAGTACTTCAAAACAGGCTGTCATTAGCCATGATGCTGAACTGTGCAGAGAGCTTACTGATTCCGGTGAGTCTGTACAAACTTTAAACACTGTTAATGACTTGCATTCTGCTCCTGTGTCGGCTGGCAGTAACGAATCCACAGCAATTCAGTGCCTAGAGCCCTCACAACAGTTATATGAACAGCAACCTGGCTCAAACTTGCCACCCGCTGATCCTGTGCACCCTAAAGACCCGGATAACATTACCATAGCTTGCGAAAGCTCTGATCCTGAGCCTTGCTGTATCACGCTTACAAAAACTGCGGGGTTTGTGTTCCGCAATTCATTACCTGTTTCTTTGACTGATAGCACTACTTCTGATACCTCCTGCATATTTCAAACTACCCCCCTAAATCAAGATGGGGTTTCTGAATTTCTTTTTTCAACACAGCAACAATTATTACAGGATAAGATGGGGGATGAAAGTAAGGAGAAATGAACTGCTCTTTTTTTCTCTAAACGTAATATAGGTACCAGCGTTACTGCAAACACCTCCTCTCCTCCAGGACCTTCAGAACTTTCCTTAGGGTCACTACCACTCGACCCCCTTTCACAACCCCAGGCTACAGAGTTATGGTCCCCCCAGACAGCTCTCAGTGAAGCAGGGTGGACCTTGAAAAAGGGTACCTGGCATCCAACACCTGGTTGGGATCCGAAATTGAATTTTTCCCAAAACGAGCCAGCTTGGAAACCCCAGTCATCTCCTGAAACATTGTCAACTTTGTCAGCTGCAGCTTGTTCGGACACTTTCCCTTCTGTAAGGCCCTCAGCTCGGCCTCCCAGACCATTGTTCCTGTAGCCACTGACCTTTCTGATTCAGTTATAAATTCTGGAACTGAAAATCTTTCTACTTTTTCACAAAAGACACCTGATTTAGAGAAACCGTTAATGTCAGATTTGTTTTCTAAAATTAAGAAGGAAGCTGCACCTCGTAGGAATGCAGTTAGACTGCATTATAAAGGGGGATTGGAGGTGAGACCAGATAGACATTATGTGGGGAAAAAGCTATTAAAAGACCCTCTGCAATTTTCACCTAGAGAAGTCTTTGCTTTTATTAACATTTCTGGTGAAGATAACCCGATGTTAGTTTTCGTTCTGCCTATGCTTTAGATTTATTTTGGGAGAGATATAACCAGGTAAAATTTTCTCCCATATGGACCCTTTTTTGTTATTCCCTTAACTAAACCTTTGGTTAAATATGTAACGATTATGTTCAGGAATGAGGGGGTTCATGTGGACGATATTGCCTATTGGTTGTCCCAAAAAAGTGAAGTTTTAAGTCCCCCTGAAGCCATTCTCGATTCTGAGCAGTTGTGGACTGGAGGTTGGTGGTTTAAGGTGAAACTTCGGCAAACAGATAGTGGTATAGAACACATCCCCAACTCTTTCCTCTTAGGGAGAGATAGGGGGGTTTGTTTTATGCTGGACAGCCTAGGGCCTGTTATAAATGTGGGTCATACTCACTTGTCAGTTCTTGTGACAGGCCCGTTGTGATAATTGTGGGAAATAGGTCACATTGCCTTTCAATGTGCCAATTTTACCAAATGCGACCTATGCGAAGACACTGGGCAGGTCTTCTCAGAATGTGTATAGGCAGCAAAAAATAAAGCTTGTAGTGGCAGCCCTGATCTTCTTATTCAGAAAGCTCAGGACTTAGCAGATAGTTCTCCTCAGACAACAGCTACCTCTGTGGATGTGGCTGACCCACATATGGATTCATCGCACACTACGGGGCAGTCAAAAGATCAGGCCCTTCCCAGTCTTTCTGACTCTCCCCTATCTTCCCCTACTTTCCCTATTCTTCTCTCCCCTGTGTGTTATAGTTCACAGCAGGGGAATCAGGTACCAGACGCTCTGGCTCCTCCACCAGTAGTTGTAGTTCGGAGGTCCTCAAGGAACCAACTCCCCCCTCTGGTGGAGATTGAATCTAGCAATCCATTCGCTATTTTATCCACTCAGTGGGGGGATACTGACATGGATTGTGGTGAACCTGAGTCACAGACATTTCAGGATAGTCCCCCTTCCCCCTTTCACCCAGAGGAAGGGTACAGAGGGAAAAAGAAAAAATGAAGGAAAAAGGATGGTTGATCTCCCTTTTCTATTAAATGGGCTTCACAGTTGGTTCCGTAAATGTCCATAGTTTATTGAATCCAAGTAGCATCAGATTGTTTATGATTATATTCACAGTTCCTCTGTTGATATATGTCTTATTCAAGAAACTTGGACGTTTACGCTGGATCAAGCAAGGTTTTTTCAAAGAGAATGGTGTTGGGGCCCTTCCTTACTGGTCTTTTGGTCGACAGATTGCTGATGGTATAGGTTTTCTTTTCAAGTCATAAAATTTTTCTCTTTTAAAAATTATTGATTTGATTCTAGGAAGACTAATGATTTTGGATGGAAAATGGAACTCCATGGTTTGCCGATTTATTAATGTATATTGTTCCCAGATAAAGGCAGAGAGGTGATTCGACCCTTTTTAATTACTTCATTTCACATTTTTTTATGTGGTGACTTTAACTGTGGGTTACAGAAAGTGAAGGGCGGACTTACGGATAAGGGAAAAAAAATTTATTGTGACTCCAACGCTTTGTTTCAATTACTTGATACGTCTGGCCTAGTAGATAGTAGACAATTTCAACAAGGGGGTCAAAAATTTACCTATAAAAAAAACCCACCCTTACTTCTACAGATGATTATATTTTCTTGTCAAAAACCTCCTCCCATGTAAATTTTATACATATCCTATGACTTTCTCAGATCATTTACTCCTGCAATGCAAAATTTTATCCAGTACAGTAATATCTCCCCAAAAACCAAGGTGGAAATTAAGTTCTCCTCTGTTAAAAATCCAGTTGTGTTAAAGGCCATAAAATCATTGCTCTGTGCGACTCTCAGTCGCTATTCTTTGGACGATTTAGGTGACTGGTGGAGAGAGTCAAGGGAGGATTTAAAATGACTCCTTTCAAACCTTGGCAGATCTAGAGAAAATGTAAAATTCCTGAATTATTTAAAACTACGCCAGCAGCTGTATTATTTATTTACTATGGCAAACACCTCCAAATTTGATTACTCATCCCAAATTGCAAACATAAAACAACAACTACAGGAGGTACAATAACATAGCCAATACTATGAAAGTGATTTTTTAAGAAGGCACTCTGAAACAGCCTTATGGAGATCCCTATGAGGCCTTTAAACAATATAAATCAAAAATTACAATGTCCTCTTTAATCACACAGGATGGGTGTCAAGTTCAGGATATCACTGGGATTCATGCCGCAATCAGACAATTTTTGGAATTACATAACCCAGTGGAGCCCCCTAGTGTTGAGGAGATGGAGCTTTTTTTTAGAATGATTCATCTTCCCAAAATTAATTTTGATATGTTTAATTTAATTACCCCAATAACAGCTGCAGAAATTGAGGTTGCAATAAAATCCCCAAAGAATGGGATTTCCCCAGGAATCGATGGAATAACATCAGAATTATACAAAGCATTCCCATCTGAATTCTCAAAATGTTTGGCTTTGGTATTTAATTTTTTCCTCTCAACCCCTACATTCCCCCTTTGGTTTTCAGAAGGCCTGTTAATTTTTATATTTGAAACAGGGGATAAAGAGAACCTGGAAAACTGGAAACCAATTACACTTCTTAATTCAGATTATAAATTATTGACTAGCCTTTTAAATTCACGACTTAGGGTCTTTGCAAACATGGTTATATCACCATCCCAATATTGTGGGCTCCCGGGCAGAAAGATACAGCAGGCCCTTGTGATCATCAGAGATTTAATTGAATATCTTTCATCACATAAGCAGTCAGGATGCATTCTCGCCCTAGACCAAATGAAAGCTTTTGATCGGGTATATCATCCTTTTTTGTTTCTAACATTGCAACATTATGGGGTTCCATCTTCCTTCATCCACTGGATAAAAACACTTTATGATACTGCTAGTATTCATCCAATTATTCATAACTGTATTACAGAGGGCTTTCACATAGCTACAGAGGTTCGTCAGGGGTGTCCATTAAGTCCGCTATTATATTTATTTACAATAGGTACATTAATACAATCATTAACACATTATCCGCAGTGGAAAGGGGTATTGGGATCCCCCAGTTTAGATGCATTATATTTACAAGCCTATGCAGATGATGTTTGTGTTTTTTTCTCAGATTATACTCAAATTTAAATTGTTTTGGATTTTTTGGTCTCATATTCTCATGTTTCTAATTCAAAAATGAATAAAACAAAAAGTCAGGGTGTATTTATTGGGGTCAACTATCCTGCTGAGATTTCCATTCAGGGATTTCATATTTCTTCAGCTCAATTAAGATTTTGGGATTATACTTTGGGCCTCAGAATCTCCGGCACTAAACTGAGACATGCTTTCTCCTCTGCTAATACTAAAGTGCAAGTTTGGAAACAGTGGAGATTGGCCAAAACAAAAAGGGTGCAGGTCATTAGGCAGTTTTTAATTTCCAAATTTTTATATACAGCACTGATATTTCCACCCCCTCAAGAATTTGAAACCAGACTATACAGTCTGTTTTGTCAGATGTTTGGGGGCAATAGGCTTAATCCCATAAAAAGGCAATATACCTATCTGGGGAAAAAAAAGAGGGACTAGGAATGATGGACCCAATCACATTTTTTATTACTTTATTTATTTCTCAAAATGTCAAAGTGGAATTATTACCATCAGCATCTCGGTATAGTTCTCTATTACAATGTGTTCTTAATCATTACTTTTCGGTTTGGCATACTACCTCCCCGAAGCTATCACAAAATTTACAGGTCCCATTATTTTTCAAACCAGTAGTAAAGAAGCTCTACAAATGGGGTCTTTCCAAACAAATTATTAAAATGAATACAGGGCCCAAATTATATGACATAGTTATGTTAATATTATATCCTTCAGTGCCAGCTTTAAAAAACTGTACTACTACTCTAATACCAGGGGTGCTTTCTCAGTTAAATAATCCAAGATTGCCAGAACAAATGTGGGAATTTTTATGGTTAACTGTATGTGGGAAGATTGGGGTATGGGGAAATGCTAAACACAAGGTTAAAGAGGAAAGGGTATGTCTTTTTCCTGACTGTATCAATCAGGAAGAAACCGTAGAGCATTTCTTCTTTTTTTGTTACTATGCTACTTCCCTTTGGAATTTCCTGGCTTTGAAATGGCATATGAGATGGTTGTTGCATATGAACTATGATATTTTGCTTTTGGGTAACTTTCCTCAATTTGGGGCCAGTTACGATATAGAAACCTTACAGATTTTTTGTTGTTTAAAATTTTATTTATGGCAGGCTAGATGCCAATGGATTCTTTATCAAAAGGTGATGTCTTATGAGACAATCTGTTTACTGATAAAAGGGGCTATGGAGAAGGTGTATTTAAAAGATTTACAATTTGGAACAGCACGAAAGGTGACTAATTGGTGGAAAGGATTAACATTATTTATTAAATATAAATAGATCAAGAGTGTTGGGAATTATTTTCCAGCAGTGTGCCAAGGGGTATGAAAGTAGGTTTCTTTATGTCTATGGCTAAGTGTCGGGTTAGGATTGTGATTAATATTGTTTATAATGATTTGTATGGTTCCCCTTGATTCAGATTTATAATCAGTACTCATTGTTTCATTTGTATTTTTTTTTCTATGATGTTATTATAATAAAAAATTCCCCTACTCTTTTGGTGGGGGGGTGCTGATACATAGTTCTTTTCACACACCGATCTGATAATGTATGACTGCAATACTTATTTTATTTTGCTTGCCATCTGATTTGTATATTATTTCATGTGACTTAACACTGTTTATAATTATTTTGTTTTTGATGTTATGATAAAAAATTCCCCTACTCTTTTTGATAAATGCCTTGGGATCTTTAACATCCACCTGAACTACCACCATTCCAGGCAGATGGGACCTTGGTTTAATGTCTCATCCAAAAGACGGCACCTCAGAAGTGCAGCACCCCTCTCATGCTGCACTACAGTGTCAGTACTGGGATATTAACCCAAGTGCCAGATGTGGGAACTGAACCCACAAACCTCTGATCTCCTGGCCTCAGAGGCAAGTGTGCTACCTACTGAGCCACTGACACTGGATGCACTTGCCTATTACATAACAGTGGAGTCACACAGATAGTGGAGTCAAGCAGATTTATTATAATAACACCGCACTGCCATGGGTCACCAGTACAGTGCATCTGCAGGTGAACGTCAGAACAGTGGATTTGTGCTACATAGTTAAGATGTATGCTGTTTTATATACTGTGCCCTTCTGCCTTTTCGACATGTTGACTGCGTGTTACTGACCATGCTGATTTTCCCCTCGCAGACTTGATGTGATAACTTGCTGTCAGTGTCTTCAACGTGAACACATTTGGAAATCATTTCTATTTTTGGGAAATCAAACATACTTCCTGGATCACAACTTTGAAAGCATGCATCACAGTCCCATTAAAAATCACAACCAAACATGACAACTGTATAACCCCTCCCCCCCAAAAAAATATTCTAATCTCTTTCTCTTTCTCTCTCGCTCTCTCTCTCTCTCTCTCAAAAACCTAATAGGCAAGTGCAAACATACTCTGGCATGGCTAGTAAGAGTTCTGAAAATATATTCCTTAAATTAAAAACCACAAGGATATCGATTTTGAAAATAAAAAGGTTTTAAACTACCTGTAACTACTTAATTCAGTTTTAAAGAACCTTGATTATTTATTTAAATATTCAGAAGTTTTAAAAGTTTTTAAAAATATATAAAATATTTTTGAAAGGCCTATGCCTGTAGTTTAATGAGTGAGCAACCAGCCACGCCCCCTTTCTGAGCTATATAAAGCAGTTACTCCTAGCCTTCTTCTGAAGCATTTTTTCTTTGCCAGCCAGAGGCTCTGTTGGTCTGTCTTCTCACTTGGGCCTGCTGTGGACATTGCCTGGGGCCTGGGGCCTGCTGGGGCCTTGCCCCACCCCCTCAGTTTATTCATGCTCTGTACTCTGCTTGGTTTCTGCTGAAAGTGTTCATGTGTTTCTCCTGCTTTGGTTAGTATTTGTTTTGCTTCCGGCTGCTGTGTGCTTCCTTGTGTGTTTGTTTTTCTGCTTTCCTGTGTTCATGTTTTTGGTTTGTGTTTTCTTTTTGGGGCTTTCTGCCTTTCCTCAGCATATTGTTGCCCTTTGTTTGCACTGTGTGTCTCTTGTGCTTGTGCTCAAGAACCTACCAAATCTTAGTTTTCCTGCATTTGTTATTGCTTGTTTCAGCTCCCACTGCAGTTACTGCCTCATGTGCTTCACTAATTGCTTTCACCTGGTCCTGGCTCTGCTGCTGAGCTAGCTGCTTCACTCTGTTTTACCTTAACCTGCTGCATTTTGTGCAAGGCCTGTTTTACCTCAGCAGTCTTGCATTCCCATAAGGTTTCTTTCCTGCTTCCTTGCCTCATTATTTCATTATTTATTCCACTTTTCCTTCTATACGCCCTCAGTTTTCATACAGCCCTTTTGGAGGTTTAAATCTGCTGTAACATACTTATTAGCACTCAGTGTCTCCTGCTATTCTATATTATCTCCTCCATGGGATACCAGCCTGCTTGAATGCAGTCATACCAAGCAATTATTACTGTTGTTTTCCTGTGCATTATTGCCTATGCCTACTCTGCCATGCTTGTTTAATTGTTCAGCTCGGGTACTGCTTGTAGCCATAATTAATTACTACTGGAAACTGTTAACTACATTCTCCCCAGTTTGGAATTCTTCTGGTTTTGAAAATATCACAGTTTCGCATTATTATTTCTGGTACTGAACATACCCCAGTTTTGCATAATTCTTTCTGGTATTGAACATACCCCAGTTTTGAATACTTATTTCTGGTAAAGAGAATACCCCAGGCTTGAATACTTATTTCTGGTATACAGAATACCCCAGTTTTGAATACTTACTTCTGGTATACGGAATACCCCAGTTTTGAATACTTCATTCTGGTATTGAACATACTCCAGTTCTGTATACTTATTTCTGGTCTGAAAATATCCCATGCTTTGAATACTTATTTCTGGTCTGAACATACCCCAGTTTTGAACACCTATTTTTGGTATTGAAAATACCTCAGTTTTTAATACATATTTCTGGTATGAAAATACCCCAGTTTTTAATACTTATTTCTGGTATGAAAGTGCCCCAGCTTTGAATACTTATTTCTGGTATGAAAATACCCCAGCTTTGAATACTTATTTCTGGTATGAACATACCCCAGTTTGGCATTCTTTTTTCTGGTATCAAGCATAAATTTCATTCTGTGTTCCAACCTGAATAATACCTGCTGCTCAGTTGCTCCTGATGCTGCTGGTTAATGCTTCCTTATGCTGCCTGTATTTTTTTGGCGGGGCGGGGGGTTCCTACCCTATAAATGTTATGTTTTCTGTTTGGTCCCACAGTGCTCAGCTTGTGGCTTCCCTGTTATTCCCAAGGCAGGAGACTGGTTTGTCTCAGTGGGGCATCATGGTTTCAAGCGGCAGGAGCATGCTTTTACATAAACTATGATTTAGCATGATCCCTTGCCTCAGCAGCTTTCAATCTTCCTGGTCTAAATATTTTAACCTCTCAACCTACATGGCTTCAAGATATCCATTGCATTCCGTTACAGCATTGCAAATGCTCCCTATTGGACTAACCTTACTCTGCCTTAATGGCATTTAAAGTATTCATGCTAATCATCTCAATTCACTATTCATGTTGACAACATACCAATCAGCTGCTTTGTGCAAACTACATGATTTTGTTCCTTTATCCTATCAAGAGTTTTGGTACACTTCATTCTTTGACCAGCAAGAAACATTTATTTCAGTCACTTGTGCGACCTCTCTAATAAAGGACTATCTAAACTGCTATGCTGGCATTCTATAAGTTACAGTACCTTCTCCTCCAGAGTAAGGAGGCATTTCCTTGTCCTACAGTGAGGAGATTTTCCATTCTGAAACCATCACTAAAACAAAATACCTCAAGCCTGGAGGGAAGGCAACCTATGCTTTGGATCCCCAGAGATTTCCTTCTCAAAGGATGTTTTTCTCTCCTCCATGCCAAAAGTCATAATACTTAGTTAGGTTTAGTAGTATTCCCTAGTCTATTCAAGTACATTCCACCGCTGGATGGAGGTGGATGGTGACTCTGCTGGCTGTTCCCTCTTTCCTTAGGAAGCCCCCTGCTGTCATCAGTGTAATCCATTTATCCATGCTATTCCAATAACTTGTACTTCTCATCGATGTATTATCAAGCTGCCTCTTTTTTCAGTATGCTTCTCTACCTTATAGTCAATGATCACTGCTAACATTCTTTTGGGGGTTCCTTCCTAAGGTACCTTTAGTCAAGGGAACCTTCCCGAGGCACCTTCTAGGTGTTGAGCTCTCTTCCAGTGTTCCTTGCCTATGGTACCCTTACAAAGTGGTAATTCCTCATGGAACAGAGAGTTCGAACAGCCACAACAGAGTAACACAGCTGCACAAGCATAACGCTATTCTGGTTGCGTAGGCCATTGAATTGAAAGGCTACACCTGTTATTCAATGGGTGAGTAACCAGCCACGCCCCCTTTCTGAGCTATATAAGCAGTTCCTCCCAGCCTCCTTCTGAAGCATTTTTTCTTTGCCCTGCCATCCTTCCCTCCTCCTCCTGCAGCTTGCCTCTTTTCTTGAAGGGGTTCCTTCCTAAGGTACCTTTAGCCAAGGGAACCTTCCCGCAGCACCTCTAGGGGTGAGACCTCTTCCAGGGTTCCTTGCCTTTGGTACCCTATGGGGTGGTAATTTCTCATGGAAAAGACAGAGCACAAACAGCCATAACAGAGTAACAGAGTTGCACAAGCATGACACTATTCTGGTTGCATAGGCCAATGAAACTTTACTGTCCTTCATCTCTCTATTTAACACTGTTTTAAACCGCCCATGTGTAACAAACTAAAATAAGGTGGTACAGTCCCCAAACCTGCATTCTCAATCCACAGTTCTCAATCTTTTAACACCCCTTCCCTATACTTTTAGCAGAATCAATGTTTAATCCTTCTGTCTTCCACAGCCTGTCTTTTATCATTTTTCTTTTCAGTCTTGAAGTTCTGATTTCCAGTTTCATCCAACTCCTTCTTCCCATTTCTCCTGCATTTTTTTTGCTATTCAACCACATAGCTCACAGCTCTGACCCTTCACCATGCTGGGCACTGATGGGAATCGCCAGTTGCCATAGGTTTGAATCCTGGGAGTACCCATTCTCAATAGGCTTCTGACTTCTGGTTTCTTGGCAAAGGGGAGGGCTAGAGAAGACATAAAAAGAGAAATGTCCTCTCCAGCTGCCGACCGAGGCCAGGACCCCGGACAAAATCAAGCTCAAGCTGCTTGCCCTTTGACCAGAGCTGCTACAGCTCCCAGTGGTCAGCAGGCTCCTCTCCAGCCGCTGACCAAGACCAGGACCCTGGACAAAATCAAGCTCAAGGTACGGTGAGAGCGCACCCTATTGGATTGCAGGCGCCACCTGGCAGTTGAGGCTGATTGGCTCCCCTATCTCTCTCTGCCGACAGGGCTCCAACTGTGAAATTACATTGATTTTTACTGTTTAAACTGAAACTTACCTGTGTAAAGTAATCAAAAAAATATAAATCTGTGTTTGAAGTTAGAGTGTTAAGTGTTTGCAGCTTCTTTCTGAATCTGTGAAACCCCACACCTTCCCCCCCCCCAAAGAGCCAGCCAACAGGGCACCGACTGTGAAGTTACATTGATTTTTACTGTTTAAATTGAAACCTGCCTGTGTAAAATAAGGAAAAAAATGTAAATCTGTGTTCAGAGTTACAGTGCTAAGTGTTTGCAGCTCCTTTCTGAATCTGTGAACCCCCCCCTCCACTGAGCCAGCTCTCTCTGGTGCCCAGTTTCTTCAGGGCTATTGTTCTGCTAAATCTCCCCAAACCCCATGCCTCTTACTGTATTCTAAATTTTCTGCCCCCACCCCTTCCACTGATTAAATACTCTCTCTGCCTGCCCTCTTCCTTGACCCCCCCACCAGCCTCCTGTAGCCTTCCATTGGCTCCCCTCTACTCTAGAATTCCCATTCTCTCTGTTTCACCTCCTAGGCTATTGGCCATTTGCCCTCCTAGGGACCAACCAACACATTCGTCCCAGCCAATCTCAGGCTCCTTTCTCCTCATAATTACCTCCTTGTCTAAGAAGCTGCTACAAAATCCCAGCACTAAGTCCACTGTGGCTAGCATTTTATCTCTACTCAGTTGTCTGTTCTCCTGCCTCCCACCCCTCCTCTTTACCACACCGCCTACCTTTCCCATGCCCCCCTTCCCCTACTTGGCTGATATTGTAACTCCTCCTTGCCCCTCCAACCCTGCGCTCTCTCTCCTACCCACTCCTACCTGAGCACACTCCACTATACATCCCCCCTTTCCTAATCAGGCCCTCCTCCTCCTGGACTCTCATGCACCTACTTGCTTCTCGCCTCACCCCTGTTACCCACACAAATGTCCATCCTTGCCCCCACTCATGACGGGGCTCTTCCATTCCAAGCTACCTCCGTATACTAGCTCAACACCTATCCTTCACCCTCCTCCTTCTTGTTGCGGGAGACATACACCCAAATCTGGGACTCTCGACCACCACATCCTCACCAACCTCAGCCGGCACCCCATCCCACATCCCATCCCCTCCCAACTTCCAGGTTACCCCCTCCACAAAGGCCTCCATCTCCTTCACCTAAATATTCGTAGCCTACCACTTAAAATCAACCAGCTGCAAGTTCTCGCTGTCCTACATTGACCTGATGTCCTCATCCTCTCTGAAACATGGCTTAACAAAAACATTCCAGACTCCTCAGTTGCAATCCCTGGTCACACAATGGCCCGCCAGGACAGGGCCACGAGAGGTGGTGGTGGTGTAGCCATCTTCATAACTTCAGACATACACTATGAAATAATCTTATCTAAAACTGAACCTAAAGAATACAAACTTGCTGCTCCAGCTCACACTACCTTTCTCGCTGCCCATATTTGTTGCGGGAATCTACTGCCGACCAGGCACCCCTGCCACAACTGTTACTGACCTTCTTACAAAAATCAGTTCATGAGCACCCACCGGGAAATTATGTGCTATGGGTGACCTTAACCTAATCTGGTTAGCCCCGGCTCTCAACAAAACCCGGATGGATGTCGCTGCCCTCAATTTAACCCAGCTCATCACTGAGCCCACCCGCCTAAACCTTAAATCAGGTAACCACTCCCTTATCGACTGGGCTCTGACTTCCCATCCTCACAGAGTCATCCAGACAGGCCTACTCCCTGACTGTATTAGTGATCACCATGTCATCTACCTTGTTCGCAAAATCCTCCATCTCAAATCCCCCCTAAGTTCTTAGTCCAGCGTTCATTCAAATCCCTAAACCTCACTCCCCTCCTAAATGACCATGTCTTAGCTAACTGTCTCCCCTCCCCCCAACCTGATAGATGACACCCTACTTCACTTCCAAAACATGTTCCTTAAGATATGGGATTCCCGCAACCTGCTACGATGTACTAGGGTAAGCGGTACCCACCTGTCTTGGATCTCCCAAGAGCTCACAGCTTGTATGAACACCCATGACTCAGCATGGTATCAGTGCAACATGTGCACTAGAGCAACTTGGCTAGCTTAAGCAGAGTACTTTAGATCCTCCCTCCAATCTAACCTTAAATGCCCCTCCAAATTCTGGAAGATCATACACTCCCTCTTCTCACCCCCAGTGGCCAAGCCCTTGCCTCTCCTTAGTGTAAACAACTCCACACTCTCGGATCCTATCTCAGTCACTGCTGAGTTTAACTTATATTTCTTCACCTGCGCTTCCTCACTCCTTTCTTCCTTACCCCCCATGTCACCATCTCCACCACCTACAGGGCAAAAACCTACCTCAAAATACAGGTATTTTCTCCTTCAGGGAAATCTCTCTGGATGAAGCTGTAGAAGCCCTACTAACATTAAACCCCTCAAATGGGAATTCCCTGGATGGATTAGACCCCAAACTTCTGTTCATCTTGGCCTCTGCCATAGCCACCCCCTATTGCCTACCTCCTAAATCTATCCTTCGCCACTGCATCTGTCCCTCTGTCCTGGAAGCACACCATTGTCATCCCTCTCCACAAAGGGGGTACCTCCTCCTCCATCTCAAACTATCGGCCAATCTCCCTGCTCCCTGCTCTGGCGAAGCTGCAAGAACACTTAGTGCTTAGCCAACTAACCTCCTATCTCACTGACTCAAATTTCTTCACACACTACCAGTCCAGATTCAGGAAAGATCAGTCCACTGCCTCCTCTTTACTAAGGCTCACTGACATCATCCAATCTGGAATGGATAGAGGTCTCATCACCTCTGCCATTTTCATTGATCTGGCTAAGGCCTTTGATACAGTCCCCCACACTCTGTTACTATCTAGCCTCTCTGACTCTGGCCTCTCCACATCTGCAACTGCCTGGTTCAGTGCCTATCAGTGCACTCTATCTGTCAGGATTGCAGATGCCATATCCCACATGTCTACCGGTGTTCCCCAAGGATCGGTGCTTGGGCCTATCCTATTCTCTATTTTTCTAAACAACCTGCCGCAAACTTGTTCTGCCTTCTCGATCCACATGTATGCTGATGATACTGTCCTATTTTTTTCTGGCTGCTCCCCAACCTCAGTTGCCTCTACCCTCCAGGCGGATTTTAACAAAGTCCAGCTCTGGTTCAACTCTCTCCAGCTCTCTCTAAATGTTAAAAAAAAAATGTAACTATGACTTTTGGTACATCTCAATGACTAGCCAGGCTCCCCTTCCTCACACTTTTCCACACCCTTGATGGGTCAGAGCTGGAGGACGTCACCTCCTTCCAGTATCTTGGAGTTTGACTTGACCGCCACCTCACCTTCACAGTCCATGCTGACTCTATACCAACAAACTCCGCCCCAAGCTTGGAGCTTTATGTCAGAACCATTCTAGCCTCCCCTATCCAGTCCGTCGTGAGCTTATCCAGAAGATGATACTTCCCTCCTTCGATTATTGTGATATTGTTTACAGTGCCGCCCACAAGTCAGTTTTATCCAAACTGGATACCCTTTTTAATGCTTTCTGCCAGTTTGCTCTTGATGCTCCTCCTCGCATCCACCGCTGTGAGCTATACTGCTCCGTTGCTCTCCTCTCCCTTGAGAACCGCCGCCTAATACACTGTGCCATGTTTATCTCGAAGAACTGGTTTGGTACCCTCCCAGTATATCTGACCTCCGTACTATCGCCCCCTCTAGTACCCATCTATGCTCTGAGGTACCTAGACTCCCGGCTCCTGTTAGTCCCCAGTCATCGGACCCAAGCTGGCCAGGCCGCCTTCTCTTACCGCTTTCCTCAACTCTGGAACTCTTTCCCCTCTGAAATTCGCCACTCTTCCTCTATCTGCTCACTATCCTATGCCCTTGCCAACCAGTGCTCAGTAAACTGCTCCTGCAGCTAACTCTCCAATCTATTCTACCTCAGACACTCCTATATTTCTTCTCCCAGTAGGCCCAATGGTGCTACTTCACTAACCACACCCAACTACTGCACTTGATCCCAACTTTTGAGCTGGCTAGCTTGCATTTACCCCATCTCATAATATACCATAACCCAATACCTTAGCAGGATTTCCTCATTGTAACTGTTACTCTCGACTGCATATGTATTAATCCACACTCACCTATTCCTGTCAAACATATGCAGCTGTATTATCTAATTATATGTTTTCAAGGTATAAAGCATGACTTCCCCATGTAATTGCTACTATACTATAAGTAAGGTTAAATTGTCATCTACCCCCAACTATTTCTGTCAAATGTTTTCAACTGTATTGTAATTGTATGTGTATATGTCAGAACCTGGACTACCCTTGTCCTCTTCCCCACTGTACCCCTCCCCCCAGGTTGCACCGGGAGATGAGCAGTTCTTGCTCCGTGTGCTTTTCCTGGTGAAACAATTTCAATAAATAAATAAATTCCAAGAGTGGCTATGCCACTAGAATAATTAATCAAAAGTAATACAAATCAAAGTTTTGAGGCAACCATGGCATACTGTTGTTTATGTTTTAAAAAGCAGAATCAAATCAGCAGAGCTTGATAGCCCTTTCTCTGCTCACTGCTTCTTCAATAGCTTTTTCACCTCCGAGATGAGAGTGAGAGATGGCTGGAATGAGCAGAAAGAAGTCAAGATAAGGAAAAGAGTACTGAGACTGAGAGTGGTTATTCTGTGTGGGTTGGCAACTTGGTCCTGGGACAGGAAAATTATTGAGCCTTCACCCCTATGTAGCTCTGTTCATTTCATCATTGCAGAGGATCCAGTGCATTCAGTTTAGCCTGCAGAATATTGCCTCTTCTGGGTGACTGTAATACAGAAACGAGAATTTTATATGTAAATAATCCCTACAGCCCCCCCCCATTAATGTGCAAGAGCACCCTGTTCAGCAGTGCGAGGGTTACTCATATGCCAGCCCCAATAGTAAATACAACGTTATGTGACTATCCTCCCTATATTCCTGCATGCTTATTGCACTTTGTTTATTTTCTACTTGCCTTTCCTGGACATAAAGGACTTTAAATTAATAATGTATAGCTGTGCTATGTCATTCTTTGGCATAACTGCTAATTCTTTTCCTGAACAATAGTACCAGACAGGGCTTGGGGCAGATAACCTTCTTCCAGATCAATGTGTAACCTCTGTTTTTAAGGGTGGCAATGACTGCTTATTTTATATAGCCGCCCCCCCCATATTCCTCAATGTCCTAGAAACATTCTACATTTTTAAATGCAAGTTGCACGAGACACAACCTCTGTGATTTGTAGGTTTTTGACAGCTGGCAAATAATATAATCTGCTGGTAATGGGAACTGGGACTTTATTTTTGTTTTTTTTTTGGAGTCTGAATTTCTGGCTTGGTCATAGTCCCATTAGAAATCACAGACATGGCAACTTCATAACTCCCTTCCCCCTCCCCAAATAAATGACAAAGTTGACAAGTTTCTGTGAGTCAAACCCAATGTATCACTGTAGCAGTAACGTTAATGACCATCGCTTGTGTAACTAAGAATCACCAATCATAATCCTTTTTCCTATGGTCGAATTTTTTTTTCATTTGGCCATACCCAAAAGTGGAAGTAAGTCACAAAAATGATGGAAAATTCAAAAATAAATTCATTTGGGGGTCATTTTTACACCAGTAAAGTGCAGAATACAAGGGAGGCCTGCTGAGCAAGATAGATGTGTTGGTCTGTCAGTAGGGTGCTATTTTTGTGGGTTTTTAATTTTTCTTTCTTTTTTTTAGACAAAGTGGAAAACAAGATGTTGGCAAATGAAAAAGGAGTGGCCCCAAATGATCATTTCATACAGCTATTTTGAAGTGCTTATTGAGCATGTTTAGAACTAAACTTATAAATTCAATAACTTTGGAATGGATTAATAATATTTTTTCACCGAACCAGCAAAAGACATGTCTGTGGGCAAAGGCCTTTCTACCCTGAAAATTTCAGACCAAAATTTCGAATCATCTGGGTGCAACGCGATGACAAAAATACAGCAAAAAATTGCAATTTTCTACTTTTTAGCTATCCTCATCTCAGAATCTGCACATCTGACTAGAACAAAACTTGGCACGTCAAGAGATCTACTCCATGAGACCATGCAGCCACAATTTTGTGCAAATCTTTTGA